>CM059498.1:43693959-44943959 GCA_030378355.1 Eleusine indica | reverse complement strand
ACTACTGACCAGTAGTTTCTCAATTTGAGAACAATATTAAAAAAAAAATAAGAGTTGGATTTATAGTAATTCGTTTTTATTATTATAAATAAAGTTACATTAACAATCCAATTGATAACTAATGTTTTATATTTTTTAAAATAAACTAACGTTTTAATGATTTGGTAGACTTAATATTATATCATGAAAATAAACATAAATTTATTAATTAATAGTATAATTATGAAATTACTTTCAAACTACTGGATATTTTAGACAATAAAACTCCTCAATATTGAAGCTCAGCTAATAAACTAGTGGATTTGAGGGAGCTCATCGATCCAACATGGTGTGTAGGGAAAAGCTTCACATATTGGTCTAAATTGGCCGACTACACCTCCTTTTGGATAAGTATGGCCCAATAATTGAATCTTCGAGCTATTCAGATGATATGCCATTCCTCTTCTTGAATCTTCTGTCAAAAAGATTATCTCTTTGTAAGGATGAAATCCCCGGAAATCGATGTACTTCAGCTGGTCGTGGCCTCTATCGTCTTCAACCTGAAGACCATTATCGTTGTCAGAGTCCCATTCAACTTTCTCTTGCACTACAGCTTCATCATCATTTTCATCGTAGTGATTGCTATATCTCTTACGGCGTGCAGAACAATTAATTTCTTGTAAGATCCAAGGTCCATAATTTGGGTTACAATAGTCGTCGTAATATGGTAACATAGGCGCAATGTCACTCTGATGCATCAAGATCCATTATGAACGGCCACTTATTTCCTTCAGGATCCAAACGCTAAGACGGCACAGAGAATCCTCGTCATCAACTAGTGCACAGTAAACACCCTTCTCAGATTTTCCTAAATACAGTCCATGGAATATAGACAATTTACGACCTTCTGGTGGTTTAATTACTTGAAACTTGCCATTTGATAAAGAAATTCTGCAAAATATCAAGCCCACAGAGAAGACGTTTACAAACTTAAGAAAGAGTAGTCGTTGCACGACAAAAATATGCAGAAAGCTAGAAGGAATACATACCTGATAACAAAATCAGATTCACAGTGCACATAAAGTTCTCCCTTCCAGTATGCTGCGTGGTGCTTGTAAAAATCCCCGAAGCGCGTGGTAGAAACAGTTCCTGCAGCTTCCCCTTCTCGAACATATGTTCTGTTCTCCCATTGCCCTGTCCCGGATGAGAAGACACGCATGGTGAACAATGATGGTGGCCACTCCGATTTTTCAACTCCAGTGTCTAATTTATTTTTAGTGCTACGAATACGAGGGACTAAGAACACCTTGTAATGCAAGGACAAGGTGCTAACTAATTAGGCATTTTCATATTAAATTTAATCTATATTAATCACATAACTAGCAGCATGTATGTGATAACTGTTTTGACAAAATCAGGATTACTAGTTAAGATCACAACCAAACTAGTAATAGTGAGAAGGATGAGAGTGTACCCTACAAAGGGACCAATGCCGCGGGCACCGGTGGCTCCATTCGCATCAGACATGATATGTTGCTCGAAGTAGTCGATCGCAGTCGATGAAGGAAGAACGTTGATGCCGTGCAGTCCCTCGAACAACTTCTAGGGTGCGCTGGGAACAGGAAGACGTGAGTAGTCGCACCGTCACGCGCTCCCCAAAAACTTGATTGCCCGTGTTACCCGAGCAGGTGTCGTCGTGCGAGAGACGTTCCGGAGGCCTGTTCTCCCGAGAGTCCGTGCACGCGGATCACCGGGACGGGGAAGACAAAGATGGCAACTCGAGAGGAAGAGAGGGAAGTGTTTCGCCAAACAAAAATAGGCAATCTGGGCGAGGCTGGGGAAGGCTTATATACTGGTCACTGGTTAATGAAATTAAATGCTCCGCAATCAATCACCGTAACGGAAGGAATAATAGTCATTTATTTTTATTGCTTAACTGAGACATTGATCCACGTCATGTCATGTCACGACACGACACGACACGACACGACACGCACGCAGCAGCCAGCCAGCCACGCCTCGCCTCGCCTCGTCACACGTGCCCGCCCGTCCGCCCGCCGCCTGCCCGCCCCGGCACGGCTTGGCTCGGCTCGACGGCGGCGACGGTGGTGCGCACGCGTGTGGTTCGCCCTTTGCCTTTCTCAACTTCTCTAGAGGATATACTGGTATCCCACCTATTAAGTTGAGACAGTTAATGATAAGAATCCCATGTGGGACTAAATCAATATAGCATTAAATATGGGCCTAGACTATTTAGAATTAATAAGATTAATATGGGCTTAATGGCCTATAATATCCAGCAATCCCCACCAAGTCTAGTGCTCATAGAAAATGCTCTCAGAAAACTTCCTCTCGTTTGATATATCAGTGTTTCAATGGAGACTATTAAGTTGAATTTTCATCTAGAACAAAGGTTACACCTTTTCACAACTGAACAATGGACTATGTCTTGAATTGATAGTTTTGTGCGAAGAAAGGTTTCACCAAAGCCCTTTACTGATACAAGGTTGTCACAAGCATCCCCTCTGGTTGGAGCGTATAAGTCATACTCTTGGCCCTTTCATGAGTATCTAGAAATTTCCACCATTTCACGGACTGTGACTAGCAGTCGGACTCATATAGGTGTATTCCTCAGGAGATATCCTCTAGGGTGATATCTCTGCTTCACATAAGCCATTGGAATACATTAAGGTAGGACCAGCCTACCATATAACATAGAAAAGAAGTGCACCTGAGGTGGACCAATAAAGGGTCTTTCCTCTTAGACTAGTTTCAGCTTGTTTCGCCATTCCACTTCACGGGATCTCCAATCACATGGAACGGGTTGCTACTGAAATAGTCCATCCGGTGGGTCTCACGCCCATCTCACTCGATGCACTAATTATCACATTATGTGACAGTCCCTTTGTAAATTGATCTGCCAGATTTTTAGACGTGTGGACATAGTCCAACGCTAATACTTCGGAGTTTCTTATCTTTCTGACATATTTCAACCACCTTTTTACATGCCTAGATGACTTCATGTTGTCTTTAGAACTATTTACATTGACTATCACAATCTGGTTATCACAGTTCATGGAGATAGCAGGTATAGGTTTTTCAACCACTAGTAAATCCATAAGGAAATCACAAAGCCATTCAGCCTCAATGCTAGTGGTGTCTAAAGCTGTTAATTCTGCTTCCATGGTAGACCTCGTTAAGATGGTCTGCTTGCAAGAATTCCAGGAAACAGCACCACCTCCGAGTAGAAACACAAAACCACTCATGGCTTACATCTCATCAGCATCAGATATCCAGTTGGCATCACAATAACCTTCTATTACCCTTGGATACCCGTTATAGTGAATGCCATAGCTCATTGTACCCTTTAGCTAACGCATTACTCTCTCAAGAGCACGCCAATGATCATCTCCTGGGTTTGATACAAACTGGCTCAATTTGCTCACAGTAAAAGAGATGTCAGGCCTCGTATCGTTAGCTAAGTACATGAGTGAACCTATGATTTGGGAGTATCTTAGTTGATCCCTTGCTATTCTCCGATTTTTCCTCAATAGCACACTAGGGTCATAAGGGGTTGGAGCAGATTGATAGTCGCTAAACCCGAAGCGACTCAAGACCTTCTCCACATAGTGGGACTGCACTAGTGTGACCCCACCATTACCTTCTCTAATCAGCTTGATGTTAAGCATAACATTAGCTTCTCCCAAATCCTTCATCTCAAAGTTATTAGATAAAAAATCTTTTACCTCCTTAATCACATTAAGGTTGGTCCCAAAAGATTAAAATGTCATCAATATACAGACACAAGATAACTCCCTTGCCCCCACCATACCAATAATATACACATTTGTTCGCTTCATTCACAACAAAGCCGGCCGATATCAAAGTTCTTTCGAACTTCTCGTGCCATTGCTTAGGTGCTTGTTTTAGGCCGTACAGGGATTTCAGCAATTTACACACAGAGCCTTTTTGACCATCAATTACATACCCATCGGGCTGATCCATATAGATCTCCTCCTCCAGCTCTCCATGCAGGAAAGCAGTCTTAACGTCCATCTGGTGAACAAGAAGACTATGTGAGGCTGCTAGGGAAAGTAATACTCGAATAGTGGTCAAGCGGGCGATAGGAGAATAGGTGTTGAAATAATCTTCACCTTCCTTTTTGCGAATATCCCTTTACTACCAGCCTTGCCTTGTACCTCTCGATAGTACCATCAGGCCTTAGCTTTTCCTTGAACACCTATTTGCATCCTATAGGTTTGCAACCATAAGTACGCTCGACGACTTCCCAAGTACCATTTGACATAATAGAATCCATCTCACTCCTTACTGCTTCCTTCCACAGGTCAGCATCAGGAGAGGAATATGCCTCCTCAATGATACGGGGCGTGTCATCCACAAGGTACACAATGAATTCATCGCCAAAGGATTTTGCAATCCTCTATCTCTTACTCTTTTGAGTGACTATATTGTCATCCTCCTCAGGATTTTCTACGTGGGGTTCCTCATAGTGTATAACCGGTGTGAAAATTTCATAGGGAGTTATAGACTCATGACTAGAAATGCTATGTTTATCCTTCATGGAAAGTTACTCTCAAAAAATGTAGCGTCTCTGAACTCAAAATATGTACCGACCACCATGTCAGGTACTCCAGATTTAATAACTAAGAATCTATAACCTATGTTGTTAAAAGCATAATCAAGGAAAACACAATCAACAGTTTTAGGTCCAAGTTTGCGCTTTTTGTTGATTGGCACATTCACCATAGCCAAGCAACCCCAAGTGCACAAGTATGAGAGATTTACTTTCCTTTTAAACCACTCGAATGGTGAAATTTCTTTATTCTTTGTGGACACTCTATTCAGGACATGACATGCTGTCAATATTGCCTCACCCTACCATTCCTTAGAAAGCCCTGTGGTCTCTTACATGGCATCAACCAAATCAGTTAGAGTGCGGTTCTTTCGCCCGGCGATCCCATTGGATTCAGGTGAGTAAGGCGGTGTCCTCTCATGAATAATTCCGTGTTCAGTGCAAGAATCAGAAAAATTCATTAGAAAGATATTATCCACCGTGATCAGACCTTAACTGTTTAATTTTCCTCTTAAGTTGGTTTTCTACTTCAGCTTTATAGATCTTAAAAGAATATAATGCTTCATCTTTCGTTTTTAATAGATAAATATAGCAAAAACAGGAACAATCATCTATAAGAGTTATGAAGTATCTTTTGCCGCCTTTAGTCAACTCGTTATTCATTTCGCACAGATCAGTATGAACAAGTTCTAATGTCTCTTAAGTTCCTCGCCTCCGCAGCCTTGTGAGCCTTACGAGGTTGCTTAGATTACACGCATGCATGACATTTGGAACCTTTGACTAAATTAAATTTAGGAATTAAATTCAAATTTGCTAACCGTGACATGCACCCAAAATTAACATGAAAAAGCCGTGAATGCCAAATATTCAACTCATCCAAAATTAAGACATTGTTCACAACATTATTACAGACATTATCATGCAATAAAAAGCAGAAGAAGCCTTCGCATTCGTATCCTTTTCCAACAAATGTCCCGTACTTAGAAAGTACACATTTATTCGACTCAAGAACAATTTTAAAACCATCTCTATATAGCAGAGAGCCGCTAACTAGATTTTTCTTTATGAAGGGGACATGTTGGACGTTCTTCAAAAGCATGGTCTTTCCTGAAGTAAGATTCAGAACGATCGTACCAGCACCAAGAACACGCGCATGCGACCCATTTCCCATCAACAATGCTCTAGTCACACCGGCCTGATAAGAAGAAAATAAAGAAATATCAGCACACACATGAATATTAGTCCCAGTGTCCATCCACCATTCAGGCGAATGACAAACTGAAAGAATAGTAGGTAACAAATTACCATACCCCGATGCTCCTGCAGTCTCACTAATCACCATGTTTGCTGATTTCTTTGGCTGGATAAATTTGCGGTCTGGGCATGCACTTACCCAATGCTCACTGCTGCCATAAATAAGACATTCCTCATTTTCTTTTCCCTTTTTCTTCTTAAATGTGGTAGTCTGCTTTGGCTTTTCTTTCTTTTCCTGCTTCTTCTTTTTATTGCGAGGTGCATTGGAATTATTTTTCTTCTGCGCCACATTGGCAATAGAAGACTCAACGCCATTTCCACGCGTGTCTTTTGCTCTCACCCTCTCCTCAACATCAAGAGTCCTGATAAGATCAGCCACGCTGAACTCTTGTCTTTTGTGTTTTAGAGAAGTAGCAAAATCCTTCCAAGAAGGTGGTAATTTGAAGATAATACCTCTAGCCACAAACTTGTCAGGCAACACATAAGGGAATTGTTCGAGTTCTTTTGCCAGTGCTTGTACTTCATGAGCTTGTTCAACTACAGAACGGTTCTCAATCATCTTGTAGTCAAACATTTGCTTCGTCACGTATAGCTCAATCCCAGCATCAGAGACACCGAATTTAGCGTCCAATGCATCCCATAATTCCTTGGCAGTTTTACACGTGATGTAGGAATCAGCATATTTGTCAGCAAGAGCGCTAATCACGGCGCCTCGAAACAGGTTGTCTGATGCCTCAAACGCACTCTCCTCTTCAGTAGTGAATTGTTCGGGCTTCCCTTGCACAGCATGATAGCAGTTCATCGTTGTCAACCATAGTATCATCCGTGCACGTCACCTCTTATAAAATGTGCCATCAAAGTCATCGGGTTTCAACGCAACAGCAAATCCTCTAATAGAAAAATGCCTATCAGGTTTTTGGATAGTTAAGTAATTAGGCATTTTCATGTTAAATTTAATCCATATTAATTGCATAATTAGTAGCATGTATGTGATAACAGTTTTGACAAAATCAGGATTACTAGTTAAGATCACAACCAAACTAGTAATAGCGAGAAGGGTGAGAGTATACCCTATAGAGGGACCAGTGCCGGAGGCACCGGTGGCTCCATTCGCACGAGACATGGTACGTTGCTCGAAGTAGTCGATCGTAGTCGATGCAGGAAGAACGTTGATGCCGTGCAGTCCCTCGAACCACTTCTGGGCTGCGCTGGGAACAGGAAGACGTGAGCAGTCACGCTGTCACGTGCTCCCCAAAAACCTGATTGCCCGCACCACCCGAGCAGGTGTCGCTATGCGAGAGAGGTTCCGGAGGCCTGCTCTCCCGAGGGTCCGTGCGCGCGGATCGCCGGGACGGGGAAGACAAGGATGGCAAATCAATCACCGTAACGGAAGGAAAAATGGTCATTTATTCTATTGCATAACAGAGACATTGATCACGGCCATTTTCAAAATTAAAACCCAGCCTGCCACGTCACGCACGCAGCAGCCAGCCAAGCCTCGTCACGGTATAGCGGCAACGCGCGTGTGTGGTTCACCCTTTACCTTTCTCAACTTCTCTAGAGGATATACTGATATCCCACCTATTAAGTTGAGGCAGTTAATGATAAGAATTCCATATGGGACTAAATCAATATAGCATTAAATATGGGCTTAGACTATTTAGAATTACACTACCACAAATAGGGCCTGTAGCGGCGGCAGGCAAACCACCGTAGCGGCGCGAGCCAAAGTCGGCCGCTGCTACAGAGCCAATGGGCACTGCCCCAACTAAAACCACCGCTACAGGGCACCCAATAGCGGCGGTTGACATTATCAACCGTCGCTATAGACGGCCCATGTTTATAGCGGCAGTTGACAATGACAACTACCGCTATTTAGGGCATACTAGCGGCTGTTGACAATGTCAACCGCCGTTATAAAATGCCCAGCCTATAAAAGCCGCGTTCGGACAGCTCCGGCCCTCACTCGAACAGTGGCGGCCCAAAAATTTGGACAAATCACGAAAATCAAGGAGGGAAGGTTTTGAGTTTGTTTTTTTTGGCAGAAATTTGCTCTTTGAGGTAAGAGGAACTCATCCCATTGTTTTTTTTGTGCTCTGATTTTGAAATCAAGTAGAATTTTCTGTTTTAAGTTTGTTAGGTTTTCATCAAATTTTAGCTAAATTCGTTTGATTTGGATGGTTCTACTTGGTTATAGTTGAAGTTTATGAAGGCATACATTATCTCTTTTCATCACTACATAAAACAAATTATTATATTTAGCTTGTTTTATGTCAATGGGAATCTAGATCTAGTTTGGTTTTTAAAAGAGAGAGAAAGTAGTATTACGGCAAGAGGGATGTTAATTATTTTATTATTTCTTGATAAAAATTAAATAATATATAAAATAATTTGATGTTTGTTTCATTTTACCTTGCATAATATTTCTCACTTCATGTATATTATTTTTCAATGTTTATATATTTAGTGAATATTTAAATTTTTTGTTACACATAATTAATTAATTAATATCTAATATTTTTTGGCTAGATGGTGATAAAAGTTAAATAATATATAAAATAATTTGATGTTTGTTTCATTTTATCTTGTATGATATTTTTCACTACATTTAATATTCAATATATATATATATATATATATATATATATATAGTGAATGTTTAAATTTTTTGTCACACATAATTAGTTAATGAATTTTAAGAATTTTTGGGTTTCCGTTCAAGGCCGTTCGCGATGGATAGATTTTGGATGTACGAGGCACCAAGACCGGGTCCAATATTTTTATGAGAAGTTTCCAAATTCATCGAAACGACCGCACAACATGCTCGACATGAACGGACGAATGATATATATTGTTCGTGTTTTGATTGCAATAATCAGAAGCTGTGGAATGATATAGAAGTAATAAAGTCACACTTGGTGCGGAGGGGTTTTGTTGAGGGGTACACGAGATGGACAAAACATGGTGAGAACAGTATGGTCGATATGGCATTTGATGAGCATATTGAAGTTATAGTCGAGGTTGTCAATTCGCCAGGTGCGGATGCGATGGATTCACGTGGTGAAGCTGATTTTGATATTGAGGAGTTGTTGTGACACATTGAGCCGCAGGTGTTGATCAATGCCGTTACAACTAAAGGGCTTGATAAGTTTGATAGAATAGAGAAAGCATCAAAGGATCCATTGTATGATGCATCTAAAGGATGTGGTAAAGAGTTCACCGTATTGCGTACTGTACTTGAGCTGATGAAGCTGAAGGCCATACATGGCTTGTCGGACACTAGTTTCATGGATTTGTTGAAACTTATTTCTGATGCGCTGCCGAAGCCTAACTTGTTGCCAAGGACAACATACCTTGCTAAGAAGTGGATTTCCCCACTTTCGTTGGGCGTGCAAAAAATTCACGCATGTCCAAATCATTGCATATTGTATCGAAAGGAGCATCAGGACGCTGTGAGATGCCCAAGGTGCAAACGCAGTCGTTACAAGAGGAACAACAATTGTGACGCCAATGGTGGCGTGAAGAATACAACTAAGGGGAGAAAGAAGAAAATAAGTTCTATCGTCGATGACAGTAAGGTTCCTGCCTTAGTCATGTGGTACTTACCCGTGGTCGATCGCATCAAACGCTTGTTCGCCAACCCTAGGTATGCGGCAATGATGGCATGGCATGCACGCAAGAGGGACGGTAAGCTCAGGCATCCCGCAGATGGAACACAGTGGAAAAAGTTTGATCAGGATGATCGAGACTTCTCTAATAAGGAAAGGAACATACAGTTTGCATTGAGTACAGACGGGATGAACCCATTCGGTCAAATGAGGAATCTGCATAGCACCTAGCCAGTGATACTAGAAATGTACAACATTCCACCATGGTTATGGCATAAGCATAAGTACCTACTGCTGACCACTCTTATATCTGGGCCTAAAGAACCTGGTAACGACATAGACGTGTTCTTAGTACCATTGTTCGAAGACCTGCAAAAACTAAGATTGGAGGGGGGTCCGTATATGGGATGAGTATCAAAGAGAGTACTTCACGCTCAGAGCAATTATTTTTTGCACGGTAAGTGATTCCCTGACACTAAGGGTGCCATCAGAACAGGTCAAAGGAAAGGCGGCATGTTTCATATGCGTTGATGATACATCCCATGTGTACCTTCCAGCATCCCAGAAGCTAGTATATACGCGAAACCGCCGATTCTTACCAGCAAAACACAGGTATCGCGTGATGGCTAGACACTTTGATGGCAAAGTTGAGAATGACACAGAACCTCAACGTTGTACTAGCAGGGTCGTGTTTGACCTTGTTAAAAATATCAGTGTTATTTTTGGAAAGCCGGTGAAGGGAGCCAAAAAGGCAAAAGGTCTCACGCCGTTTAAGAAGAAATCCATTTTCTTCGTATATTTTAATTATTAGAAAGAATTGGAAGTGAATGGGTGAATTGAGGAAAGGGAGCCAAAAAGGCAAAAGGTCTCACACCGATTTCTTCGTATTTTAATTATTCTAATAATTATTTTAATTATTAGAAGCCATTGACGAAGAGGACCAGACGACCTCGTATTACGGGTACATTGAGGAAATATGGGAGCTAGACTACGGTGCAAATTTACAGGTTCCCATATTTAAATGCAAATAGGTGAAGCACCCTAATGGCATCGAGGTAGATGAATATGGTTTCACCATTGTTGATCTTAACAATGTTGGTCACAAAGATGAGCCTTGGATACTTGCCAAAACTGTGGAACAAGTGTTTTATGTACTTGATCCAAAGGACGAAAAGAAATACATTGTCGTTCCAGGTAAACAAAGAATCGTTGGAGTGGAGAATATGGAGGATCGAGATGAGTACAATCAATATGACGAGGTTCCATGTTTCATAGATCCGAAAAATTTTAAAGTCTTCGAAGCAAGACTCTCCTTTGCTGGCGGAATGCCCTACATGCGCACCGATCACTACCAAGGAAAAGACGTCCAAGGATAACTCAAGCATCATGTAATTTTATTTTGTTAAGTGTCTTTTATTATTCGAACCTTATATTATGTTCTATGTAATTTATGTTTATTTGAATATAAATATTGTGTAACTTATTTTTATAAGCATCATGTAGTTTGAAGTTATAGGGGCTAAAAGGTAATTATAAAAGAGTTTAGGGACCTATTTGTAATTTTATAAAAAGACAAGAATTAAAGTGTAAAATATTAGGACTGAAATGTAATTAATAAAAAGTATAGGGTTGTTTCTGCAAAAGTTTAGGACCTAAACATAATTTTAATTAAGTAAAGGGGCCTAAGTGTAAAAATACAAAACTAAAATATAATTAATTATAATGAACTCAGGGGTTCTTTTGTAAAATTACAGGGTTAAGATATTATTTATAAAAAAATCAGGGCTAAAATGAATAATACAATTTTTTGGAAAATAAATAATATAATTTTTAAAAAATCAATAGTACAATTTTTAGAAAATCAATAATAGGGTTGTTTCTGCAAAATTTTAGGACCTAACATTAATTTTTATGAAGTATAGGGACCTAAGTGTAAAAAGACAGGACTAAAACATAATTAATAATGTACTCAAGTGTTCTTTTGTAAAATTCCAGGGCTAATATATTATTTATAAAAAAATTAAGAGCTAAAATGAATAATACAATTTTTGGAAAATGAATAACACTATTTTTTTAAAAAAACCGACATGTTTTTAGCGGCGGCTCACAAAGGCAACCGCCATTATTCCTTTGTAGCGACGGTATGCTTTGTGAACCACCGCTAATAAGGACTCCCCCTATATAAGCAATGCACGGCGGGCCCCTAACCCTAAACCCGGAGTTTGCTTTTGTACGTCGTGAGGCTGCCCAATTCCGCCGCCATCTCTGAGCGCCGCCGCCCTCCGTCTCCTCGTGCCCTCTCCGATTCCTTCTCGAGCGCCACCACCATGGGCCCCCCACATCTATCCCCGAGCACTGCCGCCGCGGGCCCCCTCCTCATCCCTGAGCGCCGCCGCATTGGGCCTCCTCCTCATCCCCAAGAACTGCCGCCACCGGCCCCCTCCCCCGTCCCTGAGTGCCGTCGCGTGGGCCCCCTCCTCGTCCCTGAGCGCCGCCACGTGGGCCCCCTCGTCCTTCCCCGAGCACCGCTACCGTGGGCCCCCTCCTCATCCCCGAGCGCTGCCGCATTGGGCCCCCTCCTCGTCCTCGAGCACCACTGTGACCAGCCCCCTCCTTCATCGCCAAGTGCCTCGACAGTCGCCGCATGGGCCCCGTCGTCCTTCCCCGAGCATCACCACCGTGGGCTCCCTCCTCATCGACAACGCGCGCACCGGCGTCCTCCCCCTCCTCGAACTCGTTGACCATCACCGCGAGGGACTCCCCCTCCTCGACGGCCTCTGCCTTCTCTCTGGTAAGCACCGCACCCTCTTCTTCCTCCCCTCTCCCCTCCTGTCTGACGCCCTCCTGCCCGTCGACGACCAGATGCGCCCTTTTCCTCAACCCTCTTCCCTCCCTATCTCGCCCTCTATTCTTGTTTTCTTGGTGCGCACGGGACTGCATCCTCCACTTGTTCGATGAAATGCGGCAATGCTTGTACACCGCCGTCGTCGCGTTCGACGCGTCGCACGCGAACACCGGCATCTGCGCGCGCGCCCCTCGCTGCACAGCACCAGCGCCACCGCGGCCGCCACCAGCAGCACGGCCGCCGACGAATCAAGTGCTTAGTGATTCTGTGCCATTGTGGCTTGAAAGTGTTACTGCTAGTGCACTTTGTTTTGGTGCTTAAAAAAGCTACCAGAGTTTAAAAGATTTTGTTTTGGAGAAGGTGCGATGTGGATGGAGACTTGTTTTAGACTGCATCCTCCACTGTTTTATGCTTTGTGATCTTATGCTCATGTCCTCTATGCTCTAAGCTCATATACTTAACTTTGCTGCCATATGCTTGCCACATTGTGTTTGTGTTCCCGACATATACATAAATCTCCAGCCAAATTAATGCTCACTGTTCTACATATGTAAGATGCTCACTGTTTGCTGCCATTTTTTTTTTTTTGCTCCCATATGCTAGGATCTGAAACTGCTCACTGTCATGCTAGGTATCATTTGCCATTTTTTTGCTGGCATTTTTTTCTACTCACTGTTTGCTAGAATCTAAAAATGCTCACTTTATATATACTAGGATGAAAATGCTCACTATTTGCTGCCATATGCTTGCCACATTGTGTTTGTGTTCCCGAGATATACATAAATCTCCAGCCAAATTAATTTTGCAGCAACCATCAGGAACTGAATAGATGTCACCCTCCAAATTCCCATGGCAACGCCCGGGAAATTTACCTAGCTCGACATATGTTAGATGCTCACTGTCATGCTACGATCACTCTTTGCTGCCATTTTTTTTTTTGGCTCTTATATGCTAGGATATGAAAATGCTCACTGTCATGCTAGGATCCTTTGCCATTTTTTGGCTGCCTTTTTTTTGCTGCTCACTTCATGTTGATACTCATATACTTGTTGTTGTACTATAAATTCCCTATATGCCATTTCTGAAATCCGTAGCATTATTTACCTGTGGCCATATATATGCCATATTACTTGCTGCCCTATATTCCCTATGTTCACTGGGAGCAAATTTTGACTTTGCTATTCTTCTCCTTTTCTCTCTGTACTACTTATCTATTCTACGTAGGCGATCGATGCTCAATGATGAAAGGGGGTCAAGTGAGGCTAGTGTAGCGACATGGACCATATCCTAGGATATTGGATACATGCTGTTGTACAGGTCAAGGATCTTAGAGCATTGGATGGCCGTTGATTCGGCAACCCGCACTAAGAGCAAATTTTGATTTTTCTGTTCTTCTCCTTGTCTCTATGTACAACTTATCTATTCTATGTAGGCAATCGACCCATGCTCAATAATAAAAGCAGACTCAGTGAGGCTAGTGTGACAACATAGACTATATCCTAGGATATCGGATATATGTTGTTGTACAAGTCAAGTATCTTAGAGCGTTGGAAGGTCGTTGATTCGGCAACCCGCACTGAGAGCAATTTTTGATTTTTCTATTATTTTCTTTTGTTTTCCTTGTCTCTATGCTCAATGATGATAGGTGTATACTCCTTGTTTTCTAAACTAGTCGTCATAACTAACATTAGCTGTCAAAGTCTTCTCGTCATGATGGACAATATGCCGTCTCAAGAGGAAGACACCCTCAAGGCGCACTCACAAGCGAGGTCATCTTCAGATGATGAAGGATAAAGCGAACAGTGGGAAGAACCAGAAGATCTGTATCCTCCACTACCAAAGGAACATCGATTGGGGAGCCCGAATCCTGATTTCGTGCCTGAAGCTGAGGTATCTTGTCAAAGATAATTCTCTCATTTGTTCAACTAATTTGTAAACTAAAATCTACTACTTATATTCTAGGGACCTCGACGAAGTGCCCGTCGGCTATTTACAGCAGAGGCTGCAACAGATGAGGCCCTCGAGCAGCAAGTGGAAGAGGTGCCTGTCCAAGTGTCCACACACAAACGCAAGCGCGGTCAGCGCTCCGCGAACAAGGCAGAGGGCATCTATGAGGTTACTGCACTAGACCCCAAAGATGCAGAACCAATTGAACCCGCTGGTGTCAACGCTAAATGACGGAACCGTTGCGGCAAAGTGGTGAGGGACCATTGCAAAATCACGTGGCAAGATTGGCGCCAAGTCCTGGATGGCAGAAAAGACGATATGTGGGCTGGCGTCACAGCAACCATCTGGTTCTAGCCAGCAGATCTCGAGAGAGCAAAGAAGGCCACGATGTCAACTCTCAATCACATCTTTCGAGATTACAAGTCCAAGCTCAAATGCCAATACGTCAACAAAAATCAAACCCCATTCGACAAGCATGGAAATATTAGTCAGCAGGAATGGGATGAGTTTATTGAGCAGAAGACGAGCAATGCTTCGAAGGAGCTCAGTGAAAAGATGGTTGACCTCAACAAGCGGAACAAGTACAAGCCACGGTTAGGTCCGGGCGGATACAACAAGAAGATTCCGATTTGGAGAGAGCAGGAAGCCAAGCTCCGCGCGGAAGGAAAACCTGATCCTTTGCCAAGCACCAATGAGCGTACCAGGAATTGGGTATATGGTCGCTCTGAGTTAACCAACGAAGGAGAGATTATTGTGAAGGATCCCGCGATAGTTGAGGTCGTGCAAGCCTTGAAAGGTCCCATCGTGACACGGATGGAGGCTGGTCTATTTACACCGGGGTATCACAAGGATGAGCTAGCGAAGGCTATTGGGACAAAAAAATATGGTGGTCGGGTACGAGGAGTGTCATCATCGGCAACATGGAAAGAAGGTTTCTTTGAAACATCCTCACACCTCTACAAGAAGCATACATTGAACAAGAAAGAGCGAGAAGATAAAGCCAAGGAGGATTGGAGGCGGCAACTTCTTATGTTTGCTATCGACAAAGAAAGCGGTCGTTTGAACCCCAACCTGCAGGTTGCGATGGATGCCTTCTTACATGGTCCGTCCACATCCACGCAGCCATCCGTCTCCACGCAACCATCCGTCTTCGGTCAACCATCAGTCCCTATGCAATCAGAAACAGACAACATCACTGAGGATACTCCTTGCGAGTTGCATGTGACATTTGGTTACAAGGGGAAGACAATGAAGGTTGCATCCGGCACGGCATTTCCAGGAGAGACGCTCCATAACAGGGATATCCCCCCAGGTTACGTGCGTGTCACCGTGTCAGAAATAGTACCTGGCTATGAGGACAACGAGATCGAATGTCCGATACCTGAGGCGGGTATAAAAACTCTCCAAGATGCCCTCGGCTCTTTCATTATTTGGAAACGCCGTGATGTTGTCCTCTCACCATGAGTTTCTCCACCCTCGTTGTCTGGGCACGGGTCCTTTCATGCGAGCCACCCAATCAATACAGGTGGACAGCCGTCTCCTATGTCTGCGGCAGCCTCGGGAAACAAGCTCCAATCTCCTCATGTGGAAGCCGACTCGACTCATAGTCCTATAATCTATAGTGACAACGAGCCTCTTCCGTAGAGTGTTCAAGTTTAGGCTCCGATAATCCAAGTCCAGCCTGCACCAGTTGTCGTCAAGGCTTCGGTAAGCCCAAAGACGATTACTGGATTTGACAAAGAACTAAAGGACCCAAAAGCAAAAAGTGATGTTGATAAGTACTTGGCTGGATTGAAAAAACATCTAGCAAGCACCGGCAAGCTCGTCCTGCAAGAAGAAGATCCTCGGGTTGTATTATCGTACGACGATCAAATTTTGGAGAATCCTACGGACGATGTGGACTACCCAAAATTTATACTCGATAAACCCCTTATATCAAATAACATGTACAAGAACCTGCTGTGGGAGATGCAGAAGTTGCACGACTGGTACATAATGGCGTCAAAGGAAGGGGTCACCGAAATCACTTGTAAGATTCCAACAGAGGTGTTCAACGAAGATGACGAATAAATCTTATACCTATTTTGGGAGGATGTCCACTCGATGTTTTGTCTAGACATGTTAGACATCACCTTCATCACCTTGTGGTGTATGTAAGTGTCGTGTTCGATCTACTTCGTATTTCAAGCATAATTCCATATATTATCTTATGCTTTTTTTTGTAGCATGAACTCCTTTTCCAAAGAAAGGAGACCAATAGAAAAGATTGGAGGGTGGCCTACATCAACCCAAGCCAGATCAACCAAAGCTCGATCAACCCAACGGTAAATCTAAAAAATTATCCAGATAAGACACCAATAGAGCTTGCTGAAATAAAAACGGTCTTAACAGCAGAAGCAAGGACTTATGTTGCAAATTACTTGTACGACTGCTTCATGAGGTGGCAAGATAGAGAGTGCATTATGGCCCTTTACAACTTCAAGTAAGTTGGATAACTACTGTCTTCGTCATGTATTCGATGTTAAAATTAAATCAAATCATAATTAACTTGTTAACAATAAATATTGTTGTAGCAATCATTAGAATTTTCTGATGATATTTCCGAAAGAAGGGTACCTTCTATCTCTTGACAGCCTGGACTACGACAAGAACTTATATGACGACATTCTAGAAGTCATAGATCGGTAAGAAATTGATCTATGTGTGTATGGTTTGATGATGTTAATCTCATCTACTGATAAGCTTTTGTCGATCGCGCAGTGCTTACGAGAAATATGTTGTAGTCGGCCGGGCATGTCATCCTACAGGGAAAAAGAAGATGTACTTCCATCATAAGTTTTGGGTAAGACTTATATGCATCCAATACATGTTCTTATCGTACTATCCATTCATATAATTATCGTAGGTGTAATGAACTTGTGTTCTCTACTTTATAGTGCAATAAGCAAATACGAGGAAATGTGCATTGTGGTTACTACACTTGTGTGTTCTCGGTTGGCACTTCAACTTAGCTGGACCATATCATTGAGAAGTCTCAACAAGAGGTAAGTTGATTTTGTTTATGTCTATTTTACTTTACCTTAACCATATCATTGAGGACTCTGCTCATGTGATACAGAAAGCCACAAGGACAAAGAGAGAAAGGACTGCAAAGATAAAAAGCAACGACGCGATCAAAAAGGTTATAATTCCTGAATCACGCGTTTATTTGAGTACAAATGTCATGTATCTAGTTATAGCTTCTCTTTGTCGTTTTATGTTAAGAGAGATAATTAGTCCAGAAGAAAAGTGCTTTGACTCAAACAGTGAACTAGCAACAAAACATAGATTCCTTTATGAGTGGACTGGTTCAAGAGCACCATATGAGCCTAATGTGTCGAAAAAGATAATGACTATGCATTAGGGTTCATATAAAATATTTTGTAAGCTCGATTGAACATTTTGATGACAATATTGTATATATTCTATAATGAGATATAAATATCTGTGATGAGAATGTAAATACCTGTGATGAGATTTGTAAATATCTGTGATGAGATTTGTAAATTTCTGTGTATACGGAATGTGTGATTTCTATATATTTGCTAAATTTGTTTTTTGAAAAATAACAAGTAGCGGCGGTTGATGTTGTCAACCGCTGCTACTAATAGCCAACTGTAGCGGTGGTTGAAGATGTCAACCGCCGCTACTAATGGCTAATAAAAGCGGCGGTTGACATCTTCAACCGCTGCTAATAATATGTTTGTAGCGGCGATTTATTTAGGCGACTGACCATCCGTCGCTACAAACACATATTTGTAGCTGCGTTTGCGTAGCGACGGGATGGTCTACCCGCCGCTACAGTGTGTTTCCAACTGTCGCTACAGGCCATTTTTATTGTTATATTAATAGGATTAATATGAACATAATGGCCCATAATATCCAGCACAAGGAAGGGTCAAAGACGAGGTACGCTTCATCGTCGAAGTGTTCCTTTGCCATGAGCGGAGGAGGACGTGGGGGAAGGCATCTCCACCTTCGTGTCAGGGTTGCACATGTAGTCATCAAGCAAGAAGAGACCGTTGCAGTGATCAAGCTCTGGGGGCCAAGAAGAGACCGTTGCAGTGATCAAGCTCTGGGGGCCACGGTCAACTCTTATCCTCGACGCCATCAGGTAAGAAGTTAAACCAACTCGAGATGATGGGCCCCGTCGAGGGGCGGGAGAACAACTCCCACGAACTCTTGTTGTGGAATTTGATGAAGATGCCGCCGACCTTGTGCGGGAGAAGGTGAGAGAGCAGCAGCCGGTGGTCGTCGATGATGTTGTGCCAAGCCTGGGACACGCACCGGGACTTGGCGAGGTCATGCGGCGCGAGGCGACGGAGCACGTTGGCGAGATCCTGCTCCTCCATCGCTCCGTGTTGATGATCTCTGTCTTCCTCGCTCACTGTTCCCATCTACGAACGTCTTTTGATGTACGCCGATCAACTAATAAAATAAAACGCACGCCGCGTCGTTGCACCGTGCTCTAACTAGGTTACGGGAATTACTTTGATGGATTTGGGACATCAAACGAGACTAGGGTACTGGACTTCAATCCTGAAATTCCCTCCGGTGAGAGAGTCCTGGATTCGGTCCAATGGGATACTGAAAGGCCGAGGTTGCTTGCCCTAGCTCGTAAGAGTGCGACCCGTATACGATTAAATCAGGCCCTCTCATATATAAACGAGAGCCTAAGAACATCTTGTCACGTTGAGAGGAAATAGGTGGATCTTATATTTGCACGTACAAGTCAGCCACAGCAAAACAAGGTCCATTGTATATACAACTGCCGGAGGGTAGTGGAGGCCAAAGTTGACACTATTGTACATTTAGGGCTAATTATTGTTTTAGTGGAAAGAAACATTTCTATAGAAAGCGAGGTGTCCGTTCTGACTTTGTGAATCTCAAGATCAGCTGCTCTAGGCCCGGTGATTTGGACGTGCTCATAGGCATAGAATATGTCTGCCTGTGTTCATACGGATGAGTATGCTTACATATTTGTATGATTGTACTGTATTTTGTAAAATAAAAAAATAAAAGTTACGGCTTGATCAAGTGCAAGTTTTGCTTCTAGCTAACCATATACAAGGCTTCCAGCAAGGATGCAGAACCTAGCAGATGATATCTATGACCAGAGATGCCATGCAGCCACGTCCTTTCTCTGTTCAAGAGAAATTGGCACTCGACTATCGCTTCGTCAAAAGACCAGGGAAATAGCAAAAGAAAAAGAGTGAAGTGCATCATAAGTACTTAAACTATTTAGTAACTAGCAAATCTCTACTCTTAGTTAAAACAGGTAAATATGTCAACAAGCAGTACCATGTTGGTTATTATTCAAAAGAGAGTCAAGTCAATTCCTTTTTAGAATAATTTTTTTTCTCATGCAACTTGGATGTTCTTTTATTTGGCGTAGGAGTCATATTTTTAAATTTATGGGAACTTGGATGTTATTTTGTTTTCAGTAGACGTTCTATTTTTGTATTTATGAAAACGGGAGTACCATATGGACGTGTTCTCTAAGTAGGAGCATATGGAAGTGTTTTTTAAGTAGGAGTCTATTTAGAACAACTTTTTTCTCATGCAACTCGGACACTGTTTCATCATATAAAGCCTATTTTTACCCGTGCAACACCGTATGGACGTGTTCACCAGTTTTAATTAAGAGTAGAGATACTCATATAGCTCTACGACCTTTTAAAGTGGTCATTTGGGCCCCTAAACTATTCATAGATGATCATTCAGGTCTACGAACTTTATAGTGTCCCATAAAGTCCATGATATATTTATTATATTGTGTCAACCAGGTCCATGACGTCACCACCCATGAGCTCTACACGCGTGTCGCCGCTACCGCATAACCGGTGTCCACGCGAGCATCGCCGAACCTCCACGACGAAACCAGCTAGCAGCCTTGTTCTGACTTGTAAATGTCAAACTTGTTAATGATATGATTATCTACTAATGTTCAGTTTCACCAGATGACCACCAGCTAGCGCTCATCCTATGACAACAAAAAGGTAGTAAGAGTAGAATAAAGAAAAAAAATGTTGGAGATGTCTACTCGAATATTTTTTCTGTTTATGAGCAAGGGGCGACATAAAACTGCAAGAACAAAGCCTACCATCGTCACATATGACTAGTTCTTTGTTTCCATTGTACGAAAGGTTTGGACCAGCTTAGGGCAATCTTAAAAAGACCTTCAGATGGAAATTAACATGGAAGAGGATGCTCTCCCATCCAGCACGGTGTGTATGGAAAAAAAGTTTGTTATGTGCCCATGTTGCCCAGCCAATTCTCCGTAATTTGTTGGGTATTATAAACTACCCAAGTCTTGAACCTTTGAGCTATTCAAGTGATATGCTAGTCCTCTCATCATTGAGTCACATAGAAACACAACCTCCTTATAAGGATGAAATCCAAGAACAGAATAAAATTTGTAAAACTCATCATCGACCCTTTCTCCAATCTACATTATCATCTTCAGAGTCCCACTGAAATTCAGCTTGCGCAATTGCTCTCTCGTCATCATCTTCATCAAGTTTCTCATAATAATTGATATCCTTAAGATCCAGGGTCCATTAATATTGTCATGATATGTGTGATGTTCCAATAGAAGGCCAAGGTTGGTATTATTCTTCAATACCCACAAATGAACATCGTCACCTCAAAATGAGGGGTTAGTCAAGGATCGATACTCGAGTGACATTTCATGAGGCAAGAGTCTATCAATACACACAAATGAATATAGAAAATAGAGTGCAATATCGAATTTAAGTTATTACAATTTAGGTTCAAATTTAGGATACATAAAAGAGTTTAAAATTCAAAAAAAAAAATAACAGCAAAAGCAAATAGTTCTCAACGATACAAGTGATACATCAATTCATGGCAGCCCATAACCATGAATCATTCATCGTGCTCCTCTGGAGTAGGAGAAATAGGAACCCATTACATGGTTCATCCCTTCGAGGGTTCACCATCCCATTCTATGTGATTACCACTCTTAGTGTGAACAATATGCGACATACCTATATAAAAACTTAAAACAATAAACCCTGAGCAACTAATACTCAGCGAGTCTTACACGTCAAAATGGCACGCTAAGGCTGATATCTAGCATGCAGGGGGCGATCGGGTTAACGTAATATCTTGCGAAAACAGCACTACTAAATGAAATCTTATTTTCAAAATTTTAGCCAAGTTAATAGAGTTCTCATAAAGTAATTGTTGTGCAACTAGATTACCACAAGCATGATTGTAATACAATTTAATTGAAGCATCAAAACAGCAAGTATGATATTCATCATTCAAGTTGTTACTACGATATGGCAGCGATCACATGAGTGATACTCAATAACAGCGAGGGATAGCGACTCGAATTGATTTACATCATACAGGAGAAACCCAAGCACACGACGTACGCACGGTCATGAGGAGTCACATACAGCCACCTTTCACGAGACACCATAGAGCCGGTCCGAGGCCAACCTCTCCTAAGTACACGTCACCCCATCAATGCTCCCGTCGGTAGCCATCCATGGATAGCCCATGCACTCTCCCTTCCAACATACACCCTAATTTCACCATAACCCGCTTCATCACCAGAAGAGAGGTTGGGTTGCCGTCCAACAATACGATAATCAAGATACATCGGTTTCCTATTCCCATATAAAAGTATGTACTTAGTACTGTTCAAACTTGCTTAACGGGGCCACACTCGAACGGGGTTCCTAATCGACACAAACGGGGCTATGGAAAACAAGGTCCAACCTTGTCACCTCAACCTACACATGCACTTCTCTGTTCGGTCTCAAATCAATCCATCATTATCATGTGAGAGTTACAAGTAATAAAGTCCTAGACCATCCTACATCGAGTAGTCTCCGTACCACTCGATTTTGCTACGGATGACTCGATATTAAACATAGCAAAATCTATTGAATGGTTGCCCAAGTAGACCTATACCCATAGGATTTATCTTTCCTACATGCAACTAGGGTTCCAATCAATTCTTACACGTAATGCACAATCATGACACACAAACATATGGTACAAAATAAAATTTTAAAATATAGAAGTGCACCGGGGCTTGCCTTTGGTCCGAGCAATGTTAGGACACTCAAAACATAGTCAATCCATCATCTATCTCTGCAACACCCATCTCTTCGTCCTCATTACCGGCTCGTTTCCTAGTAAAATGATGCACTATGCAAGTCAAGAATATGATAAGGAGATTCATGAAACTTCCTTAATAAATGGATGCAATAACATGATGCATGCGAGTAGATATTTAGCATTACCATTATATGTTAAATTATTTTACTAAACATATTTTCTTTCTTGACATGCGAGTTTGGTTATGCAATGCAACTAACAATGATGCGAGCAACTCAAGCGGTGAAAAATTGATACTAGCAATGCTAAGGTACTGCAATGATCTTGTTTAATAGACTTGGTAGAAAAGAAGAGATGCAAAACATTTTCTTGATAAACCTTTTGTTAACATGCATAATGAATTAGTTATGTTAGGGTGTAGCATGACAATGAGCAAGATTACTTGATAAGAAAGGTGACTAGGCATTTAGTGAGATAATACTCAATATGACATGATGAGTGTGAGTAAATCCATAGTTGTCTATTTCTTTTATTAACTTTCTATTTACAAGTGATGAGTTATTTCCATGCAACAGTGCAATGATTTAATGGACACGTAACCTAGCATGGACATGCAACATGATCAGCGGCTACTTAACTTAGATCAAGTTTTTAAGATTACAGGGAATGGTGCAAGCATGTCCCTGAAAATACAATGCACATGCATAAATTAATTAGTTAAATATTTAAGCTATTAATTAGAGGAAAAGAATTTTGTAATCATTTAACATGGTACTGGATACATAGGCTACTGGGTCATTTATATGTGGTAGGGTACATGACAAGAAATTTATGTACCGAAGATGATGGTATGAGCATGCACCAATTATTTACTTATAAGAATCACAATATAAGCATGCCTAGCGCAAAATAAATCATTTCATGTAAATGCCTAGTATAAACATTTTATGATATTACACAAAGGCATAGCACAATGCAAGTGATGAATTACAAAACAGAAATAAGCATCATAATATGATCAGTTATTTTTCTAGCATTTAAATAGCCCTAAGCAAGATAAATGCATAACTTCCAATATGATAACATGACATGAGAAAATTAATTCACCTAGGAGTTACATGCAACACAAAGAACATGCATGTAAAACTTGAGAAACTAAACATGCCTTATTATAGAGTTATGATTTCATTTGTATTTTTACTTATTAAATTCATTCATAAATAAATATGAACTTTTGATGTGATTTAGAGATTTATTAAAATAATAAATATTCATATAAGTCTAAAAAGTATTTATTTGAAATTTTCTATCAAGTGGATCTTTCTGTATTGATTTTTGAAGTTAAAAACCATTTCTTTCTCTCATTAAATGCATACATAAATAAAAGTTTGGTGTTGTTCTGTGTTAGTATTTTATTAACTTAGAAAATACTACCAGGAGTCTAGAACCATTTTTGTATTTTTATTCTAAGCAATTAGTTCTGTGTTAAATTTTGAAACAAGAAGATAATTGTTTTATTTATATAAAAACAAAAACAGAAGCACTACCTGTATACTGGGCTGAAAATGCTTGGCCCATTCGGCCTCTGCGCGGTGGAGCGGAATCATGGGCCATCTTCGGGCCCAGGCTGCGGGGAGGCCCAAGGCTAGACCTGGCCCAGGCGCTTGGCCAGGCCAGAGGCCGAATCGGGCCCAGGCTGCGGGGGTGATGCAACAGCGGCGCCGGCGGCCGGGGCCGTCGTCGGCGAAGACTCCCGTCGGAGCCGGTGGCGGAAGGGGTCCCGGTCGGACACGCGGCGCTCGGAGGAGGACGACGAGGCTGACCGAAGGCGCGGAGCGACGCGGAGGAAGCGGGGACGGCGGAGCTGGGCGGCCAACGGCGGCGGCGGCCGTGTTCCCGGCGCATAGCTGCGAGAACCCAAGACGAGCTGGTTCCAACCGATGCGCGGAGTCTTGGGGAGATGGCCGGCGGAAGGAATCGAAGCGGGGCTCGACTTGATGGCCGGAATCGAAGGTCCGACGGCGGCGCCGGCTTCGGGGAAGACAGTCGATTCCCGGCGTTTGAAGGCGAGAGGGAAGGAGTTGGTTTGCACGAAAGGGGAGGACGTCCAGGCAACGAGATGGGTGGGTTCGTCCCGGGCAGGGAGATGCTAGGGTGGCCGGGCGACACGGCATTGCGCCTGGCTGCCATGGCGGCTCGGCATGAGCTTGAGTGAGAGGGGGAGGAAGTGAGAGACAGAGGGAGGGAGAGAGGAGACCAGGGAGGGGATGAGGGGATCCAGATACTCTGCATTAGTAGTGTTTCAGTAGTATAAATGTATAAATGCAGAGAATTCTCTCTCTAGCATTAGCTGATATCTGGACCTTCTATTTATATATCAAAAGCTGAGATGAATTTTCATTAAAAAAGCACAAAGGGTCCATTGAGGTGGGCATGGATCAGTGGGACCTCAATCCTTCGTGCGGTCATGGATAGTTAGGATCTCAATCATTTGCGCCGAACGCAACTTACCCAAAGGTCTCGTTGGTGTTCAGTGCCTGCACCATGACCCTACATAACTGGCTTATCCTACTGAAGACTTCACGAATGTGCCTGTGTTGTGTTACTCCGATCCTCTTTCTTGAAATCCTAACCTCACTCATGCGCGCGTCTTGGCTGAGTCTTGTGGCACCGCCGACGAGGACTCAGGTATAGGTGTATGGCCTGCAGCTCGCCCCTAGAAGAACCTCAGGTTTTGTGGAATCTTCACATGCGGCACAAGCTCTTCTCAATACAGATGTGCATATGTTCATGATTCGGGAAAAAAAATAGTTGAATCTTGGCTAGTGATTCACAGGATTAGGTATGCATGTGGATTCATTCTTAATTTTTCTAATTTACATAATCTTTCTCTATTCAAGAGAGTTCTCTGCCAAAAAAAGTTCATCCTCATGTACGTGGCAGCCATGGAAATCAGGAAGTGCACCTATATGCATGCGGGACTTAGAGCTTTTTTTTTTTTTTGAGGGCATGCGGGACTTAGTGCTGGAGAGGAGCAGAAACTACTAGTCGGCACAAGCAGTCAAGCACCCATCCATTGCCACATGAATGGTGTAGATTCAGCCTAATGCCCAAAAGTGTCTCTCTGTATTAAGACTTGCTAATGCAGACAATCTGGATCCGGCATCGGGCGTGGGGTACACGATCCGACCAGGGGGTGGCTCGGTCGTACGCCAGCGGCCACGCGGCGAATGACGAGAGGAGCAGGGCGGGTGTGTTTCTTCAGGGTCAATGACAGGTGGGGTCCACGGGTTCAAAACAAGGTTGTTTAGGTGTTTCAATAAGAGTTTTAGAGTACTAAAACAGGTCCACAATTCAATATTTTTCTATGACTTGATAGACTGTGGTTTGTATCAGCCTTTAGATGACATTCACAAAATGAGGACAAGGAATTTGCGAGATATTGTATTTTGCACATGCTATCATGATCATGGAAACTTACGAAAATTTCTAGAGCCTGAATTCCTTAACATTTAAAAACTTTGCACGTTCAATTTGGAGCATCAAATAAAGTTCAAATTTAAATTAGGTTCCACATCTAGGAATATCAAGGTTTTTAGTAACTAAGAATTTATGATATCATTTTGGAAGTGAAATTATGCATGAGTTATTCAATTTCCAATTTGCTTAATTGACAAGGTTGAAATCTGGCTAGGAAACTTGAGTTTCATAAAAATTCCAAAAGTAATTATTTCTTATATTATTAAATCAAGCCAAAATTATATGTTGTTTATAAATATTTGATATCAATTATGGGCATGATCGGGTTCAATGATTCCTTATAAATTTTTAATTTGAATTTTTAAAATAACCCTATTTCTGAGCTTTGTTTAGTTTGTTTGACCTACTTACATATGAGATAAAATCACCAAAATTTCTCCAAAATTCTGATTTGGTACATAGATAAACATTATAAAATTTAATTGGGTACTTATATTAGAATATTTGAACTTCTAGTTAAATGCTCATTTGAGTAAATTTCAAATAAATTCAAACTTAGGTTTTAAAATTTGCTATTCCTGATTTTTGCTCTCTTTCCTTGACGGCCTATAATGCTAAGGTGACACCTGGGGTATCACAGCTATGTGCTAAATAGACTATTTATTATCCAAAATTTTATGGTGGTGGAGTGAAAAGTTAGGGCTGTGAGTAAAAAGTTTATGATTAGGAAAATACATTATAATATTTTTTTATATTTGCGTGTGAATAATTTTATGGTTGTGGATGAAAGCTTTTTGGTGGTGGGTAAAAGAATTATGGTTGTGAGTAAAGTCTTATGGTTATGGGTGGAAAATTTATGGTTGCGTGGACAAAACATTTATGGTCATACGTGAGGTGCTAAATAAGTATTTAACGTGCATAAATAAAAAATGGTACTCCAACAAACTATAGCCATATGTTTAGTATACAAAATACTTTTCATCGGCAATTTCTAAATTATTTTCTTGGAGGATACTCTCCCATCCAGCAGGGTGTGTACGGAAAGGATTCCCATATGAGTTGATGTTGGCCAGCAATACTTCCATAATTGTTTGGATATACACTTCCCAGATATTGAACCTTTGAATCATTCAAATGATAGGCCAGTCCTCTTTGAAATGATTCGCTCAAAAACACAACTTCTTTGTATGGATGAAATCCAAGGAAATCAATAAACTCATAGTACTCATCGACCACACCTTCTTCAGCTTGAAGAACATCATCATTGTCGGAGTCCCATTCAAAGTTCTCCTGGAGTACAGCTTTGCTATTGTCCTTTTTATGATAGCGTCGTCGATGATTTATATCCTGTAGGATCCAAGACCGTTTAGTTGTTGTATCAGTTTTTTGACCTGCTAAAATAGGCCCAAGGTTCGATTGATGCAACAAGACCCATTCCATGCAGCCGCACAATTCTTTGATGATCCAAACCCGAAGCCAACAAGATTTTTCCAGATTATCCGTGAATGCACAGTACACCCCCTTCTCCGATTTCCCAAGATAAAGTCCGCTAGATGTACCCGATGTTGTATTGGCAGGAGGTTTAATTATTTGACACCTATTGTTCGATAAAGATAATCTGCACAGCATCGCGCCGCACCAAAGAACATGTTAATAATGATGAAGCATACATAGAATGAAGAAAAAAAAGCCGACTCAAAAGAAATATGAAAAGAAAAAATACCTAGAGAAAGCAACAAATACCTGGCGGTAAATCGGCTTGGCAATGCACATAAAGTTCCCCCTGGGAGTAGGCATCATAATGCTTATGCGTCCAAGGATAAACCTTCCTCATGTCATTGACAGTCCCTGCAGGCTCCCCATCCCGGACAAAGGACCTCTCCTCCCACTGCCCTGTCCTTGATGTGAAGACATGTAGGATCCATGGTGATGGTGGCCATTCTGATTGCTCGATTTCAGGGTCTAACTTATCCCTAGAAGGACGGTAACCATAATCTCCAGGCTTTTTCTTATAAATAATTATAGGGATAATGAACACCTCGAAGTGTGGCGACACGGTAGGATCAAAGACAAGGTACTCGCTCTGAGAGAAGTAAAGGCTTTCGGAAGCAGGCTGAGGCGGGCGTGGAGGCAAGGGCGTCCATCTCCTGGTGGCCGGATTGAACACACAATCGTGACTCAGGACAAGGCCATTACAGTGATCCAGGATGTACGATTCGGCTCCAGAAAGCAAGAAATCGAAGTCGCCGGAGATCTTGGGGCCCGTGGTGGGGCGCGCAAAGAACTCCCAGGAATGCCAAGTTGTTGAAATCGATGAAGATGCCGCCGACCTCGTGCGGGAGCATCAGGCGGCGGGCGTCGATGATGCCGCACCATGCCTTGCTGACGCACCGGGACACGGCGAGGTCGCGCGGCCCGAGGCGGCGCAGGACGTCGGCGAGCGCGTCGTCCGGCAGCAGCCGCACCAGGTCCTCGTCGTCCTTCTGCTGCTGTCCCATCTCTCCTTGATCCCTACCTTGCTTTCTCTTCAATTCCATCGGCGATCGATGACCCATACTCGACGAATCGATGATTCCCGGTCGATCAGAGCACTAGGAAAAGAAGTCTGCTTTTATCCCAGACAATGCAATGAACTCTGCTGGGCAAGTCGTAATCGAGTCGGATATTAGAAACGTAGTATGGCATTTTCGCTCTAGGATTCTGGACTCGACTCGGCCGGAGAGTTTCCGAGAAGGTTGTGGTCAATGTTATAGCAGGTCACAAGATTGGGGGAGCCCGAGCCGTGGCGCCGTCACGTCCCAGCGTCGCTTTCGTCATCCTCTTTCACCTCCGCTCCACCTGTTCCTCTGCGCCCCGCGTCCTCAGAAATTTGAGATCACCGACCGTCGCCGCCGTCCCAACAATCTCAGAATCCTGACCCATCGCACCGCTGGCACCACCGCCGATGCTGGAATTGGAGCACTCCGCCGTGCTTCTCCGCCACCGCCGATGACGCCGCCGTTCATGGGTTGCACTAGCGCGCGCATCCCACAGTAGATTGACCAGGCCCACGCTTCCAAAAGAGCGTGAGACCAACGAAAAAAAAAGTATGAATGAGCACAGCATAATTTGTGTTCACACGATGAGATAATCAAAACAAGTCCAGTAATGAACAGATCAAACGGACATACATAAAGTCGAGACTAGTTATTAGCTTATCAAAATATGCCCTTGCTGCTGTGTTAAACAAGCTTCTCTACGTCGGATCATATAGCCGCCTTGATAATCAATCAAACTTTTTACGCGGTCAATGCAAGCGCTGTTGCCGTCACCGATGCTACAAAAACAAAGTGCAAGAAAAGTATCTAGATCTCTCCCATACATGGCATATGCCTGCAGAGCCTATCCAAAGTAAAGCTTCTGCAAGCTCCTGTTGGTGGCAGTTGGTTGTGTGCCAATGTAACTATGGGTGTGATCCTTTCCTGCCTTGTAATTTTTAGACTCATTCTATCTAATATTAAGATATTAATTAAAAGTACTAAATATAGATTATTCATAAAATCCAGTCCATAACCCATCCTTTAAATAACGAGACGAATCTATTAAGACTAATTAGATCATGATTAGATAATATAATATTACAGTAAGCATCTCTTAATGATAACTTAATTAATCTTAATAGATTTGTCTCACAAATTAATATCCAATTCTGTAATTAATTTTATATTTAATTTATTTTAAATCCATATATTTAGTATTCGAAGAATTGATGTGACAACACTAAAATTTAGACCCTAAAAAACGAACACACCCTATGCAAGCTCCGATGAGAATTGATTTTCTATGAAGTCCAACAACATGACAATTTAACCCTCCATGAGCATCTTCGATTTGCTCCACCCTATGCACATAAAGGTTGTCGCTTTTGACTTTCAAACACCATATTTGATCGTTCGTCTTATTCAAAATTTTTATATGAATTTAGAAATAGCCATATCATAATTAAAATATTTTTAATAATAGATTAAGTTATAGAAAAATAAATAATTTATCTATAAATTTTTTAAATAAAACAAACGATCAAACATGATGTTCAAAAGTCAAAAGCGACAACCTTTAAGCGACGGAGGGAGTATAGAAAACAATATTTTCATAACATGTAGCAGATTATCATCAAATGAATTCGTTTTGGTTTAATAGAAAGAAACCGAGGCGTGCGGCACAAAAAATGAGGCCTGTGAGGGTTGAACTCACAACTTCCAACCTGGACTTTGGCGCAGGAACCAATGAGACAAGCAAATGATTATGTATAAAATAAAACCAGTACCCTATTTAATAGACCAGACATGTAAAATATCTACTTATTAATCCCTTTTTGGTATTCTAAATTATGTTCTAAATAAATTATTTTTTTAATCATGTTTCCTAGCTTTTAGCTGATTGAAAGCTTTCAATCAATGCTTTGTTACTTTGAGTTTTGATTTTTTTTTTGTAAGATTATTTGTATAATAATTACAAACCATTAGATCTAGATCTAATGGCTCAAAGTAGTGATTGAAAATTGTCTAAACTTTCAATCAGCTGAAAATTAGCAACTCGCTTTTCTAATATCAAGGGAGTATCTATTAGTAAAGTGACGAATTATAATTAAACCGTGTCGTTGATGTCCTGTTCCATTTCCTAATTCCAATTCCAATCGGATTGGGTGCTTTTTCTTTTTGGTGATCCCGATCAGATAGAGCTGAGCAACAACTGCCCCAAATTTATAAGCGACTAATAACTAAGCCTCTGATAATAGTGAATCAATTCTTCGATTCCCATGAATGACAAAACAATATTAACAAATTGTTTAAATAGAACTGCAAAGTACAATTGTACTACCACATGTACGGTGCACCTGCTTGGCATATTCTGCCGCCGAATTATTAATTTGTGGCTGCGTCTGCACATATCCTTGCCAAACTATTTGGATCCGCCTTCTGCGCTGACCTCAGCAACAGTGCCAGTACGGTGTACTCTGTGATTATTATTCCTTCTTAATTATATAAGTTCAATGGAATTCCCAAAGTCAACTTGGCCCTACTTATACCAACTTGTCAACTCCTCTCCCTATCTGTGTATTGGTTGATGAGCAGCATGAACTCATGCCTTGTTTCACAAAAAAAAAAGCACCTACATCTCTTTTTTTTTGCAGCAAAAAAACATTTTCATCTAACGAAAAAGGCAGGAGCATAATGCCAAGTCACCGTGGTCCTACAAAAATCTAAGGCAAAATTTGCTAGTGGCCATCGAAACAAATTCGGGTTGGCAAAAATCTCAGGAAACCAAGTTTGTTTTGATGGCCACTAGGGTAACTAAAACCCGAGATTCAATCATGCTCAAATGGTGTTTAATTGGATGTCCTAAAAGGAGTTTACTAGATAAATTTGGGCATGCCACAATTGTTTTCTTGAAAGAGAGAATGTAAGAGCATATGTATTTGAACTATCCAAAAAAAAATCCAACATGAGATGCATAAAACCTGGATCGAGATCTCAGAAAGAATTTGTAACGTTACATGAAGGAGATTTTTCACTAATGTGTTATGCTTTGATTACACCAGATGAGGATTTTATTCTTTGTATACTATATTTTTTTTGAAAGAATTGTATACTATATTTTGCATCTCCACTAGAAGTTCGTTTACAAATTACATTGTTTCTATCACAAAAGGGGAGGAAGGGCCGCATATGAAGTAGGAATGTTGTGTGCCTGAAAGAGAGATGAAAACAGTTGCAAGTAAATGGATGAAATGTTATTTAAAAATTATCTTCAATATTGCAGCATAGATTTTGTTATTTTCATTGTTCATAGGAGACAACTACACATGACTTGAAAGACGCTGAGAAATACTGAGTTAAACATTTATTTCCTTGTCTATAGAAAAAGTATTTTGTTTGACGCATGCTACTTAAATTTCTATGAAACTTGAGGAAGGCCATTACTATTAGATGCCTCAAATGTCGCTTGCAGTGACCTGAACTATGCTCTTCAAGTGGCTCTGAAATGTCTAAGCCATATACATACGGTACCTTACACATATTACTCGATTAACTAAAATCAATTTGTCAACTGCTCTCCATGGAGTCCATGTCCATGTGTTTGTTGAGCAGGTAGCATGAACTCGTGCTTTGCCAACTCACATGGGGTCCTACAAAAAAATCAGAGTAAAACCAGAGAAGAATCAACATCGAGCTCAAGTGGTATTTATTAGATATATCCTAGAAGGAGTTTTAATAAATTTGGGTATGTAGTTTATTTCTAGAAAGAAAAAGAAAGAGCATAGGCATTTGTACTCTCAAAAGAATCTCTAACGCGAGGCGTATAAAACCTGCATCGAAATTCCATAAATAGTTTGTAACGTGTGATGAATGAAAATTTCCAATGATGTATTATTATGATTTGACCACCCTATATGAGGATTTTATATATGCTTTGTATACTCTATTTATTTTTATCCTCTACTAGCAGTTCCTAATTAATGTCATGTGCTTGACAGGACGACGATGAAAGCTTTTGTGAGTAAATGGATGGCATTAAATCCTTGATGTTACTTTTCCTTGTTTAGTCATGCATGATTGTAATAAGGGACAACTATATGCCTAGTAGAGGCCGCAACACTTAGTAATACATTTCCTTTTCTTTCTCTATAATATTGCATAAAGTTGAGAGACTATTAGATGCCTCAAATGTGGCTCGTGGTGATCTGGGCATGCACTCTTCAAGTGGCTCTAAAAGGTCAGAGCCGCCCTATATATACTGCACCTTAGCAAGTGCATCAGTACACAAACTCACGCTTAACTCTGCTGATTCATATCCAAGCCGAAAGGATAGGCATCATACTAGTATACACCTGCTTAATTCGACTGTAATTAGTAGGCTAAGCTAAAAAGCTGCAAAAATGTCTCCACGGACCCAGCTAGCTCTTCTACCTCTGGCGACCTTGCTCCTCCTCGCCACCACCCCCTTCCTCGCCTACGCACAGCAATCGTCTCCGACTGATCCAGCAGCCTCGGGCCAATGCACGGACCCGACGGTGGACGGCGCGTGCCACAACGTTCCCAAGGCGCTGCGCCTGAAACTGATCGCGATCCCGACGATCCTGGTGGCCAGCATGATCGGGGTGTGCCTGCCTCTCTTGTCCCGCGCCGTCCCCGCGCTCCGCCCCGACCGCAACCTCTTCGTCATAGTGAAGGCCTTCGCGTCCGGGGTAATCCTCGCCACGGGGTACATGCACGTGCTCCCGGACTCGTTCAACAACCTCAACTCGCCCTGCCTGCCGCAGAAGCCGTGGCGCGACTTCCCGTTCACCGCCTTCGTGGCCATGCTCGCCGCCGTCTCCACGCTCATGCTCGACTCGCTGATGCTCACCTTCTACAACCGGAAGAAGAGCGGCGGAGCAGTCGCTGACCACGAGAGCCCGGCGCATGGGCACTGGCATGGCCATGGTCACGGTCACGGCCATGGCCATGGCCATGGGGACATCGTCGTCGCGGCGGAGTCTGCGGGGGTGTCCAAGCCCGAGGACGATGAGGTAAAATTGGTGCAGCTTCGCCGGAACCGTGTCGTTGTTCAGGTAATTAATGCTTCTCCTATCCGCCGCTTCTGCTGCACAGCCTATTATAATTACTATACCGTCGTACTATTGAAGAAAGTGGTACGGGTACCTGTACTTGGTTGCCTGTCGAATCACAAAGGACATTTCAGTCCGAAAGTCACCGCGTGCGATTGGGGTGGTGATCGTGATAGCGATTCAAATGTACGGGGAATGTACGTAGAGTACGATACCGCCCACCTGTCGGCCTTATATTTGTTCTTCAAGTTCGCGTGGAGATCCAATCGTCTGAAGCTTGGACGAAATATCGACCCTGCGTACGAATTGAAAATATCAGCAACTTGCAAGTGATAAGTACGAACGCGAACGACTAGTTCCTAGCTACACATCCTGCAACTGTTGACTCTCACATATTTTTAGTGTGTTAGCATATGTCCTTTAAGTACCCGGTTTACCTGTGACAGTGACAGAAATATAAAGCCCGGCAATCAATCTCTTTATTATTACACTATTCTACTTTAAGTTTCGCAACTAGCAAACATGTTGCAGTCAGAAGGCATTTTTCGAACCAAGCAAATAAGTCAAACCATAACTTTTTTGGACTCATATTGCTATTATATATTAACTCAAGCCAGGGCATCTCAAATATTCAATTGGAATCGACTTCATACGTACGGATCCATGATAAAAAAAAATGTACATAGAACCTTTATTTGAAGGCTTTGGAGTATTACATATTAACACATATATGATGATGTGATTTTTTTCTATTATACAAAAAAAAAAGTTAGCCACATATATAAGCACCCACAGTTTCCTTGTCCCTCCATTTGCGGCTAGCCATAGATCTAGGGTGGAGATCCAGTGCCGTTATTCTTTTTATTTTGTTTCGAGAGGAAAAAGGGGGAAACCAATTTACCTTTTAATGATACCGAGGTTGTATAAACAGTAGATAGACATTTCGAGGTATAGTAACTAAGTTAATGAAATATTTTTATGTGCATAAGTTGTTTAACACATCATGTCGTTAGCTAGATTAGTTGAACAAGCAAGACAAGCAGTTGTTCAATCTTTGACTTTGTTTAGCTAGCCCAAATAAATTCCAAAAGCTAAGTTGTCTTATCATGACTTCACACTGTATTTAACTGAGGAAAAGTTGCACACAACCAATAATATGAAGTAACTAACCAGGTGCACAATATTTAGTATGTGAAGTAGTTGACTTGCTAACCATGTGCCACGTACGTGAATACGCTCCGTTGTGTTTGTCTCAAAATGATAATTCTTTTATAAGTCGTACTAACATCCATGACTATCAATGGTGAATAATCTCTAACGATTAGGAATAAGTTGCTGTAATTTGTGTGGAAGTTAAATATATCATCATTGAACCATTAGGCAAAAGAAATTATAAAAAATAACCAAACGATTAAACATAAGCTTTGATCTTCTTCTTTTGCTCTACAGTATGTAAGTCCGTCTCTAGGAACCTTCAATTATTTGTTGCAGCATTGAAGTTAACTCTCTTTGTACTACGCCTATTCAGCATGTTGCACCAGTATATTTTCGCCTGCAAGATAGGATCACGATTGATCCAGTTATTTTTTTAATAATTTTATATACACTAGTAGCTATCTAGCATTCACAAACCTATTAGTTCTGAATATGTCCCGTTTCCTTTCCTTGACATTGCCTGACGGCTGAACGCGTTCAGGTCCTTGAACTGGGCATCGTGGTGCACTCCGTTGTGATCGGACTGGGCATGGGCGCATCCATGAACATATGCACTATCAGGCCGCTGGTAGCCGCGATGTGCTTTCACCAGCTCTTCGAGGGGATGGGCCTCGGTGGCTGCATTCTGCAGGCGGAGTACGGGATCAAGATGAAGTCGGCGCTGGTGTTTTTCTTCTCCACCACGACACCATTCGGGATCGCGCTGGGGCTGGCACTGACCAAGGTGTACAAGGAGAACAGCCCGACGGCGCTGATCGTGGTTGGCCTGCTGAACGCGGTGTCAGCTGGACTTCTGCACTACATGGCTCTGGTGGAGCTCCTGGCTGCTGACTTCATGGGGCCAAAGCTGCAGGGCAGTGTCAGGCTCCAGCTCATCTCCTTCCTCGCGGTCCTCCTCGGTGCTGGCGGCATGTCCGTGATGGCTAAGTGGGCGTGACCGATGTACACCGATTGGAAAGTATGTAATAATCGGTGAAAAAAGGGATACAAGTATGTCACTGGACAACACACATCACTATCTTCACCGGATTCGTACATCTGTTAGTATGCCATGGGCATACATGTAATTTTCAACTTATAACTCTCTTTTTTTTTTTTGGAATGGGTTTCAACTTGTAGTTCAGCTTGCTCTGTCACACTAGCTACCGTCTACCGGTCTGCTGTGGTGTAAGAATTGTTGCATTCTGTATATGTTTTCTAATGTCAAAAATATATATAGTCCGTCATTGTGTTCACTTAAAGAGCTAGCGGTTCCATGAAGTTTGCAATCCCATGAGCCCTTTTTCAGTCGGAACAAAAGAAATATCCCTTCTGTATATGTTTTCTAGTGAGAAAAATATGTTTTGTGCATCATGGCAGTTCTATTATTTGTACCATTGTGGTCTACACATCTGGATTAACAAAATGGTATCTATGTTAGATACATTTTGAAGAATTTTTGAACATTCAAGAAGCTTAATAGTAAATATTCTAGTGAAATATATTTGCTGACACTTCAATGCCACAAAGTTAGAGGGGAAACAAAACAACAAGCACAAAAAAAGAATAAATATATGTGAAACAAAGTGTTATAAAATAAAGAACAAGAGATGATAATAACATCTGTGTATGATAAAGTAGGTGATATGTATCAACCCAACAAGTTTAATAGGATATGAATATATGTATCACATATGAAATTTTCTGGGTGGACCAAGTAGACTAGCCCAAAGAATTATGACCAATCCACGGACCAAAATTGTTTTCAGCCCAAGAATATTAGTAGCACCCTAATGGTTTGAATGGTAGATCCGCCATTCCAACTAATTACAGGTATACCATTGCATACATATTTCTGAGTTTTATATGACCATGTTAAACAATAAGAATAAGCACTTATTACAAACTAGGACAAATTATTAACTGGAGAGGAAAAACATAGATTCTATAATTTTTGGTCCGGCATGATGAAACTCGGACAAAATTCTAAATCAAGGTTTTCTATTCTGGAGGCACTGGGACTCGTGTCTGCTTTTGGGAAGTTAAATGGTTGGATATTCTATTACAAAAAAAATACTCTCTAACATTATTCTAATGAAAATTTTGACTACCAGAAAAAAATGTGAATCTAAGCCTCTAAATTGTTCTTCTCACAGTGCATTAATTAAAATGACTATCACAAATATGTTCTAGATTGGCACATATTGATAAATGATAATGAGGATTCTTTTAGATGGTAAAAACACTAAAATGAATAATTTTCTTGCTGAAGAGTATATATATTGTGCTCTAAGATTTTGGATTGTAATTTGAAACGTTCATTAAAAATAAAGGTTTTCATGTGTGATGCCTAAATAAATGGTTAATCTTAACAAGGCTAACTCAGCAAGAGAAAATGGGAATGAGAATCAAAATATGTTGTATTTGTCACAATATATATAAAGCCACTCAACAATTAGTTTTTAATTGTCAGGTTACTAGGTTTCTATGGAGAAGTTTTTGTGTTTACTTTAGATTTTTGACTCGCCTCAAAATATAGTATTGATGATATGTTTGGAGAGTAGCATGTCCGACCGGGGATAAAGCTATAAGGGCAAATGATGATGGGAGCAACAACTCCATATTGAATTTTATGGCTCATCAAGAATGATGTTGTGACATCCCCGCCACACGAGGGGGGGGGGTATTAGTCAAAGGATCGATCATCGGGTGACACGTTTACAAAGCAAGAGTCCAATAGTATACACATATGAGCATAATAGAATAAAAACAAGTTTCATTATTGTTGATTACCACTTAGGTTGATATTTGAGTATGTAGATAGGTTTGAAATTTGATTACATATGTAGCGGAAGCGATGCATCTCATGTTCGAATCCTTCTCTTATTCCTCATTGGACCACTCCCGTCGGAGTACTGGTCCCTCCCGCCATCAAGTGGAGTTCTCGCACATGAGCCCGCAATCACTCCCGAAGTGAAGACACGGTTGCGTCACCACTACCACCAAGGCACAAGCTTGCCTCCCTTGAGAACTTGTCGGACTCCCCGAGCCGACACAGGTTCTCACTATCGATGCTCCTTTCAACGGTGGGCTCAAACCGTGTACAAACGTGTAACGGTCTTCATAACTGATCATGATAGGCTCAATTACCGACACCTAACCGGTCTAGGTCTCACCATAGACCACACTCTCAAGGGCACCCTAGACTTAGATGTGAATAGATGCTCAAGTTACTCTCTCTAGCACTCTCAAGATATCCAATATCTCCTAGTGCTCCTCTTTTTTCCCTTTGGCTCCCTATTGATGCTCCCAGCTATCCAAATGGTCAAATATGGTCTTCAAGATCCAAGCAACGAGTTTATATAGGACATATAGACCGTATAGTCCGGTCTCTAACCAGATGTTGACGGTCACTAAGTACCAAATCCGACCGTCAAATACCTACATAAAATAATAAAATTAAACAACCAACATAATGGTAAGAGTTTATTACTAACAAATTCCATAAGTGTTGGTAAATATTAGTTGCAAGTGATTATTCCAGGAAATCAATTGAAAATCCATGTCATCAAGGGAGAAAGCACACTTCCGGCCAATCAGAGCACAACACAAGGATCCACTGGCCCACTTTTAGAAAAAAAAAACCGACTTAACTCACCGCCTTATAGTGTCAAAAAGGCAGAGGGGCCACCTATCAGGGACCCAGAGGAGAGGGAGCCCAAGGGACCACAACCCATGTTCGGCCCAACAGGGGTGTTCGATCGAACAGGGGGGTCCCCCTCTGGTGCATGCCTTCCACGTGGAGCCTCCCGGTGCCTTCCCAACATCGGTTGTGTGCATTAGGTGGATGTTACCGCCTCTAGAACCGCCTTTGGGCCCTATATAAGGAGGGAATTGCCTCCACTCTCTACACACTTCAAGATTAGTTTAGTACTTGACTTCTCAAAGGCTTTAGCACTGCCAAAGTGCTTAGAAAATAGGAAGAGAGTGAGGGGAAGTCCGGAGGAGGAGTGGGCATGTCCACCTCTTCTCCATGCTTGTACCTCGACGGATGCTTGCCATATTTAGTAAGTCTTTGTGATTCTTTTTTGGTATTTAAGTTTCTTTTTTAATTAAGTTTTATACTTAGTTTCTTTGCTCGCTCAGCGCTCTATTTAGTTAGAGACCTTAGTCTTGTATCATCGTAGCTAGAGATTAAGCGAGTAATTGAAAGCATAGATGTCGTGTCTAGGTCGTAGGTTACCTTTGTTTATCGCGTAGTCCACAGATTGTTTGAGGTAGGCAGTAGGTGGTGACAGCCCTATCTATCCTTTGAAATCCTCCATATTCGGCTACGCAGTAGGCTTTTGGTCGGAATCACACTGTGGATGCAGGGGTAAACCGGATGCCCAATGCAAGCAACCTAATAGAACTCTTATCTTGATTAGGACATTATACTTGTTAGGAATCCTCGCTACTGAAAGCCACATCTATCTTGGTGTCCTTGGTCGAACTAGAACAGAAGATTAGGCACACACGTTCCCTATGGATTCGATACCTTGGAATACTCCTAGTGAAAGCTACTTTGGTATCCGTACGCTTGCGGATTTATTCTATTGTCGTTAAAATACCCAACAAGCTTTCTAGCACCGTTGTCGGGGAACGGTTGTTGTTTGATCTTCGAACCTAGTTCTCCCTCATATCATTTTATCTTTCTTTATTTATTTCCCCTTCTCTACCATGGAGCGCCTATCAATTCAAGATCTCTATGCTCCTAAGGGCGAGTTCTTCGAGCCGCTGCTTTCTGTGGAACCTATCCATTCATCTGGCTTTGAACTCTGTCCTGGCTTTATATCCATGGTTCAGGAATAATCCTTCTTATGTTTAAATAGCAAAAACCCATTCCATCATTTGCGAGAGTTTGAGCATTTGTGTTCATGCCTATCGATCAAAGGCATGACTTAAGATACTCTTATGTGGAAATTGTTTCCCTTTTCCCTCAAGGAGAATATGAAACAATGGTATACTTATTTCGTTGAGAGTACAAATGGTGATTGGAAAGTGCTCCGAGATAAGTTTTGTCTCGTGTTCTATCCTACATCACGTATCATCACTCTGCGAAGGGAGATTCTTGACTTTTGCCAAAGCGAGAAGGAATCCATAGGTGCAGCCTGGGCCAGGTTTTCCTTATTAACCACTTCCGGACCTAACTTGTTGTAAGGATCATGACCATTGAGGTCACCCCAAGGTATGAATATTTTGGTGACGAATGGCAAACATGAAATATGACTAATGCCTACACGAGTATTATGTGTGAAACCTTTTCTACTCTATGATGATTGTAGACGGTTGCCTTGGCGATTGATGACAATGACCACAAGCATGGAGGCTTGATGAGCTTGATGAAGTCCAAGGGTTGATGGAGATGGATCAAGCCTAAGGACAAGCTATGAGCAACTGTTTGGAACACTTGTCTAGTTGTTAGGGCTTTGAGTCCATAGGAAAAATCGGACTATCAAAGGGATCTAGGTCATGTCTCTTTAGGTCATGCTAGTCGGTGATGTGCATGGATGCTTAGTGAAATCACAGGCACAGTGGAGAAGCCAAGAAGCTGTTCGAAGAAGCCGGGAAACGAAATCAAGTGAGGACGAGAAGTTTCAGCTTCTGGACAGAGTGATCGAACATAGGGGTCAGTGGAGACCGGACTGTACGGTCAGTTGGAGATCAGAGAGAGGACTTGCGAGGAATCTAACTGTGCTGGAGTCTATAGAGATCGAATGGTCCAGTCTACAGACCGAACGGTCTGGTCTGTGTGGATCAGCACAGAGCATAGAGGAAGCACTTCGGGAAGCTCTCTGGAATGCACAGGATTTGGAGAGACTGGACGGTCTGGTCAGTATGGGGATCACCCAGAATACAGAGAAGCCAACGACTCTGGGAGCCATTCCAAGAGTGACCGGACGGTCCGGTCACGCAGAGACCGGACAGTCCGGTCAGTGCGTCCAGAAAGGTGATTTCATGGAGCAACGGCTACTTAGAGGTTGGAAGCCTATATAACTTCGTTGCTGGGGTCTTGGAGACCTCTCTTGGCTAGTGGAATAGTTGGGAGCATTTAGTAAGAGCCAAGAGAATAAGAGAGGAGCACTAGGAGAGGATATTGGATATCTTGAGAGTGCTAGAGAGAGTAACTTGAGTATCTATGCACATCTAGGGCTAGGGTGTCTTTGAGAGTGTGATCTAGGTTGTTACTCTTGGTCTATGGTGAGACCTAGACTGGTTAGGTGTCGGTGATCGAGCCTATCATGATTGGTTGTGAAGGACGTCACATGTTTGTACCCGGTTTGAGCCCGCCGATGAAAGGGGCATCGCTAGTGAGCGCCCGTATCGACTCAGGGAGTCCGGCAAATTCTCGAGGGAGGCGAGCTTGTGCCTTGGTGGCAGCGGTGACACAACCGTGTCTTCACTCTGGGAGTGATTGCGGGCTCGTGTGCGAGAACTCCACTTCGTGGTAGGAGGGACCGGTACTCCGGCGGAAAGTGGTCCAACGAGGAGTAGGGGAAGGCGCCATCCTTCCGAGACCTCGAAAAAAAATATCATGAGTTATCTCTTACTCTACTCCTTATTTTGATGCCTTTACCTTTTGCATTTACATAATGTGCTATTCATGCTTGTGTGCTTACCTTGCTCTAGTTATTTACCTTGTAGACTTGCATGAATAGGCTTCTCTACTTGCTAGTTGTGCTTAGCTTTCACTTGATCACTAGCATGTTTAGGAGTTGTGTTGGCTTGATTGATCACCCTAGTATGTATTGTGCTACTCATGCTTATGTGCTTATCTTGTACTTGATGATCTAGTAGCTTTGCATGAGTAGGCTCCTTTGCGAGCTTGTTGTGTGCTTCCGCGTGTTATTAATTACTAGCTTGCATAGGAGTTGATTGGCTCTTGTATGTGATCCACTAGTATGCTTAGGTCGTCTTTCCTTTATAGGAATATCTTGTTAATGAGATCACCACTAGAATTGTATAGGAGTTGTTTGAGTGGTCGGTTTCAGTAATTGGTAATTTAGGTACATAGTTGTGAGTTCCTGATTTACCCCCCCCCCCCTCCTCGGTCACTTGATCCTTTCAAGTGGTATTAGATCCAAGTGCTCATTATAGAGCTTAACCGCCTTGAGTAGTGACCGTATTGAGTTGGGATGTCATTCCATTCAGTGTCGGATCATGGCTTATGGAAGGATCGCTTGACAAGCTACCTAAATGCATGATTCTGGATGAGTTGATAGATACTCTTGTGGACTTTTCCAATACCTTTACGGATGATCATGTGTATGATGATTGTGTGGATGTGCCTTGTTATAGTGAGTGCCTAGATCCTTCTAGTGATAATTTGATAGGTTGCTCTACTAGTGTGCCTAATGAAATGAATGATAATGATGTGTCTCTTGATCTTGCTTGTACCTCTAGCATGACTTGTACTGATGATGCTTGTGATCCTTTTATTAATCAGGCTAGTGATTCACTTGTTGAGCAGTTCTTTGCTTTTCATGCTAACGAGAGTGAGGACTTACTTGAATCTCTTATTCGCTTGCGAGGTATTGTGGACAGGATTGGAGCAACTACTTTTGAGCTTCCCAAGTTAGTGATTGTTGAGAGGATCCTCACCTTGCTCCCTAGCAGCAAGCTCCTCTACATCACCCTTGATCTCATCATGGACAAGAACCTCTTTGTTGATGATGTGATCGGACTGCTCTCAAGGATGAGGAGATCACCGCAAGCTTGACAGGGAAGAAAACATTCAAGGCAAACAATGGAGCATCTTCAAGCAAAGGGAAAGAAGTAACTTTGTGCTCAAACTTCTTTGATCTCTCAACAAGATTGCCTTGCAACAGCTTCTACAACCCCTTCAGATCAAGATCTGCACCAAGTTCTTCATCAGGCGCTTCATCAAGATCTACCCCAAGTGTCATTCCAAGTTCTACTCCAAGCACTTCAGGTGAACCACGCATTGGTGTGAGAGGAGCATTGACCACAATGCTCACATGATCATTAGAGACGATCAATCTCACCACTACGGATCCGGCGCTTTCGCCTCCCCCACCACAGGATCACCTTTGGCATCTTCGTCGAGCTCACCAACAGGATCTATTCTTTTAATTTAATGAATTTGTGAGAAATCCGAATGATGACCTCTATGAGAATCTCGTGAGCATTTATGATATTGTGTGCAGGATAAATTCCTTTCTGGGACTTCAGAGGATTCCACCACATGAAGTGATTGACAAGTGCCTTCGGCAAATCACCGCTCCTAAGAGGAGTTTCTTGCTTGAGGAGGTGATCAACAGAAGGCATGAGCTCTTAATTGAGAGAGCGATGGAGATGACACTTGTGCTTCACACACAAGTGGGAAACGTGCTTAAGCACTTCACTGGACTTCATGACCCTTCCCACTACTACATCGACCTTGACAATGTGCATATGGGAGATGGTTTTGGTCATTGGAGATATCGTGCTCCCGACCATGCTATAAGGAGAAGACTTCAGGAAGGGATTGCAAGAATCCCTAACTATGAGGATGGTCTCATTTGACATGATGAGGTTGGTGAAAGTCAATCAAGTAATGCTTTGGATACTAACCCTTCTTCCTCTAGTGCTTGTCTTATGGCTACTACTAGGGTCAACTACAAGAGTGGAGGTACCCACTGGATACTTGATAGTGGGTGCACTCAACATATGACCAGGAAGCCAACCATGTTCACCAACATTGATGAAGACGAAGACAGTGAGAAGGTGACTTTTGGGGACAATTCAAAAGGAAGAGTAAGAGGCTCAGGCAAGGTGGCCATCACAGAGGACCTCCATCTCTCCAAGGTCTTTCTTATGGAAACCCTCAATTTGATGATGATAGTGCAATGATTGAAAATGCAAAGAAATGGCTGGTATTTCATAGAGTGAGGCATGGGAACTTGTATGTCATGGACTTCAAATCAAGCAACATGCTACCAAGTACTTGCCCATTCACCAAGGCAAGTAAGGGATGGTTGCGGCATAGGAGATTGGCACATGTTCGAATGAATCAGCTCAAAAAAGTGGTCAAGAGAAATCTAGTTGAAGGAATCAAGGATGTGACCTTTGAAAAGGATAGATTGTGTAGTGCTTGTCAGGCTGGAAAGCAAGTTGCATCTTTACATCCCTCCAAGTCTTTCATGTCTACATCTTGTCCTCTAGAGCTCTTGCACATGGACTTGTTTGGGCCAACATATTACAAGAGGTTAGGAGGCAATCTATATTGCTTGGTGATTGTGGATGACTTCACAAGATACACTTGGACCTTCTTCCTTGTGAACAAGTCTCAAGCAAGTGATATCTTTAGAGAATTTGCAAGAAGAGGGAAGAATGAATTCAAGGCCAACATTGTGAAGATAAGGAGTGATAATGGGACTGAGTTCAAAAACACAATAGTGGAGGAGTATTGTGACAAGAAGGGAATGAAGCATGAATTCTCCACTACATATACTCCCGAGCAGAATGGAGTAGTAGAGAGGAATAACAAGACATTCATCACTCTTGCTTGTGCTATGCTAGATGAGTAAGGGATTCATGAGAGGTTTTGGGCTGAAGCAATCAACACGGCTTGCTACACTTCCAACCGTGTATATCTACACCGGCTATTGAAGAAGACACCCTATGAGCTATTGGTTGGATGGAAACTAAATGTTTCCTATTTTCGGGTCTTTGGCTGCACTTGTTACATTCTCAAGAAGAGGAGAAAGCCCGGGAAGTTTGAGAGTAGAACGGATGAATGCATTCTTGTTGGGTACTCAGGGACTTCTAAAGCATATAGGATCTACAACTCAGCCACAGGTTGTGTGGAAGAATCCTATGATGAGCAATTTGATGAGTCAAATGGTTCTCAAAAGGGAGATAGATTTCATGAAGTGAACATTAGAGATGAACCCATGAGGGAAGCTTTGAGGAACATGCCCGTGGGTGAGGTTTTGCCCCACGAGGGCAATGATGATGATATTGGTGAGCCCTCCACTCCACCACCTCAACCTAGCTCATCCTCCGAGGTACAAGAATCAATCCAAGATGCCATTGACACACCCACTAGATCCTCCCAAGATTCGTTGAGAGTGCATCCACCTAGCCAAGAAGAAACCCAAGTAAGAAGTGAGCCACAAGCCTCCCCAAATACTTCACCTCGAGCCACTTCTCCAAGCTCTAGTACCAAAAGAAGAAAGCATATGAGTGATTCCCCCACCTCACTAAGAATCCAAGACACTCATATCACAAGAGAGCAAGCATTCCATGATGCACAAAATACTTCACCTAGACCTCCTCCCACTCAAGAAGAACCTCTCCCTAGACCCAAATCTATCAACAAGGATCATTCACGTGACTTGATCAATGGGAGTCCATCTCAAGAAGTTAGGACAAGGAGGAATCAATACAAGCCCAACTATGTCAATGAAGAGAATCTTAATGAGGCAAATGTTGCAATTGAGAAATTCTCCTTCGTCTCTATGATTGAGCCCACTACCATTGATGAAGCTATGGATGATCACAAGTGGGTAATGGCTATGCAAAAAGAGTTAAACAACTTCAAGAGGTGCAAAGTGTGGAAACATGTTGAGAGGCCCAAGAATCATAATGTTGTTGGCACCAAGTGGGTCTTCAAGAACAAACAAGATGAGAAAGGAGCCATTATCAAGAACAAGGCTCGCCTAGTGGCAAAGGTATATTCTCAAGTGGCAGGTATTGACTTTGAAGAAATATTTGCTCCCGTGGCCCGTCTTGAAGCAATTCGGATCTTACTTGCCTATGCATCACACAATGGCTTCAAGCTCTATCAAATGGATATAAATAGTGTTTTCCTGAATGGAGAGATCAATGAGAAGGTCTATGTGGAACAACCTTCAGGATTTGAGGACCCTAAACATTCAAGACATGTGTAAAAATGGAAGGAAGCTCTCTATGGCCTCAAGCAAGCACCATGGGCATGGTATGAACATTTGAAGGACTTTTTTCTCAAAAATGGCTTCAAAATTTGAAGTATTGATAGCACCTTGTTCACAAGACATGTTGGGAAGGATCTCTCTATGTGCCAAATCTATGTGGATGATATCATCTATGGGTCAACCAATGAGAAGTTCAATGAAGAGTTCCGGGAGATGATGGCTAGGGAATTCCAAATGTCAATGATTGGAGTGTTGCACGTGTTCCTTGGTTTTCAAGTCAAACAATTGAGAGAAGGAAACTTCATCTATCAAGATACCAAGGACCTACTCAAGAGATTCAACATGGAGAATTGCAAGCCTTTGCACACACCTATGGCAACAAGCAAACCCTTGGATGATAATGCAAAGGGTAAACCAATGAACCTCAAGCTTTGTAGATCAATGATTGGGTCTTTGCTCTATCTCACTGCCTCAAGACTGGATATCATGTTTAGTGTGTGCTTATGTGCACGCTATCAAGAAAATCCAAAGGAGTCACACTTGAAGGCCGTAAAGAGGATACTTAGATACCTCAAGTACACACCAACCATGGGATTATGGTATCCTAGAGGAACAAGTTTTGAGTTACTTGGGTATTCGGATTTGGACTTCACGGGATGCAAAGTGAATAGAAAGAGCACATCGGAAGGTTGCCAATTTCTTGGAAGATCTCTTGTATCTTGGAGCTCAAAGAAGCAAAACTTGGTGGCTCTATCTATAGTCGAAGCAGAGTATATGGCAGCAGGTGCATGTTGTGCTCAACTTCTCTACATAAGGCAAACTCTCTCAGACTATGGGCTCAACTTCACTCAAATGCCATTGTATTTTGATAGTGAGACGGCAATCAAACTGGCTCTCAAGACTGGAGATCATGGTCATGCAAAGCATATTCAAGTCAAGCATCACTTCATAAGAGATCATGTTGAGAAGAAGGACATTAAATTGGTCAGTGTGCGGACTCATGAACAATTGGCGGATATCTTCACCAAGCCACTTGACGAGAAGACCTTCAACAAGCTAAGGGGAGAACTCAATGTTCTCGACCTTTCAAACTTCACATGAGTAACCCTAAAGCTTGTCTCTTGTAAATTTGTATAGCTTTTGTTTGTTTGCTTTGTTGTTTGTGCCTTTGTTTTGTACTTGTTTCCCTTCTTCTTGTAGGTCAACTTCGGACCTCCTTGAGATAGCAATGGACATGGGTTAACCTTGTGAAGGTGTTTCATGGTATGCCCAAGGCTTTGAAGAATGGTTCATTGTGAGTAAGCTCGAGAACGGAACAACTCATCGTTGGCACTTTGGTTTGTAGCCTTTCTCTCTCTTTCTTTTAGCGTTGCATCATGCATTTGTATACTTGTTGCATTTGCATTTGCACTCTTTGCATTCCTGCATTTTGCATCGTGATACCCTACATGCTTCCAAGCATGTTTCTAGGGGGGAGTTTCTTATTTACAATATAAGTATATGACCCTCTAGATGATCACATAGTGATCTTTGTACTTCATGCCCATTGTGTCATGTTCAAACGAGCTCCGAGGTTAAATCTACTCGTGCGTCTCAAAGACAAGTGACTCATACATTCCCCACACACTAATAACTAACCACTGCTAAGCACTGTTGACGGTTGTTAGATACCATCATGGCCAAGGAGGAGCATTGTTGACGATCGTTAAATACCATTTTCGGCCATCAACATTACTCAAAATAAAGAAGGATTGTATATTCCCACCATGCATGTTAGTTAGAATTAATAAATATCCACCATTGCTTGGAGAATCACTCACATGCAGGAGAAATATCAAAAGAGAGGAGAAAACACACCAATGTGGCGAAGAAACACAACATCGACCAATCGGAGTTCACCAACAGGGATTCCCGCGGATCAACTGGCCCACCTGCAGTACCAAACTGACATATAGAAAGCCTAAGCCATGGAAAAGCAAAGGGGGGCCACCCACCAGTGTGCTAGAGGCAGCAGGACCCCTATGGGCCCACCCCCAGTTCGGTCAAACAAGGGTGTTCGGCCGAACAGGTGGGCAGCCCACTGGGGCCCATCTTCCCATGGCGGTCCCCCAACGACTTCCCAAAGGTGGTTGTCCCCCTTAGGGCAGGAGTTACCGACTTCAAGAACCGCCTTTGGACAGCTATAAAAGGAAGGGTGTGGCTCACTCCTCAAGACACACCAAGAAGCATTACTCTCTTTACCATTTCATGATTCTCTTTAGTTTTAGTGGAGTTAGGCTTAGAATAGAGTCTTATTTAGTTCTCAAGTCTTCCTTGGAGTTGTGGTATGGCTCCTGTATCTTTCTCCTTTTATAAGACTTTATTCTATTTAATATATTTATTCTTTCTATATAGTTATGTTTGGGTCATGTGTTTCTTGTTTGATTATATGATCCATTCATGCATGTGGTTATTATGCTTGCATGTTAGTAATGTAGTCATACTATATTACCATGTTAGACATAAGCCCTTACTATAGTCTTTATTTATGTCGTTATAATAATACATGACTAATGTGTGACTTAGATCATTTTCATGTGCTTAGTGTTCACTTAAATGTGATTACTTCTTTTCTTATCTATCGCTTAAGGGATTAAGAGTATTGTTCTAGAGATATAAGCGTGATGCTTAGATCAATAGAATTCATTATTTGTCATGTAGCCCACGGATTGATAGGGGTAGGCAGTAGGTGGTGATAGCCCTACCTGTCCTTTGAAATCCCCCATGTTTGGCTATGCAATAGGCTCTTAGCCAGAATAGTACTGTAGATGCAGGGGAAAACTGGATGGCCAGGGTGTGATGATCTGATTGTCTTGCATTGTCATTGTATCTATATAATAGTATATAATGTAGACTATGTAACTCTATAAAAGCAACATAGGAACTTAGCTCTTTCTTTGTTCTTCTCCACTAGACTAATATTTATCTAACTTAAGTATGCTATTTGTGTGTCCACTACCATGTTTATCTTTATCCTTACCCCTGTGAGGACTTTGTCTCATAATCTAATGTGCAAATATCTAGAATATGGTAATTACTCTGATCAATCATATGGCTTCCCTTGGGATAAAAAAATACGATATCCTGAATACTTCCGGGTGAAATGCTACAACGGTATTCTCCGTGCGCTTGTGGACTTTCTGTATTTGTTAAAGATTACCAATAAACATTTTTGGCTTCGTTGCTAAGGAAACTTAGTGACGACGTTAAGAAATGTCAACAAGCATTTCTGGCGCCATTGCCGGGGATAGTTATATTTCTAGTGCGACGCATAGAAATGCCAACAAGCACCATGAAATGGGGAGTTCTCTAACTCTTGCCATTTATCATTTGTTCCTTGGTTTTATTGTGTTTTGTCTTTGGTTTTTGGTGATAAGTGACAAAGGGGGAGAAGAACATATGAAGACCCAAAAGCCAAGGCAAGATTGAGAAAAGTACAAAGGGGAGAAGGACATGAAGAAATAGGTGATAGCATAGAAAGGGGAGAAGAACAAGAGAAGTCATGAAGATCAAAAAAAGATGGATGAGAAGAACATGAAGATAATGGTGCATGTTCACTTGGAGTACATATGAAGATCCTGACAAGATGAACATCTACACCAACATGGAGAAAAATAACAATGAACATCTACATCGACATGAACATATGCGTCTATGGTGCGTGTCTACATCAACAAGATCACCTACCACGACACCATGACGGACGTAAATTTCAACTCAAGCGAAACGTCTAGTGTGCTACATGATTGGGCAGTTCTCCCTCAACACCTAGCACATTCCAAGGGGGAGACTACTTCCAAGGTAAGGACCAAGGTAATTTTCAAACCTTTCTTTTCTCTTGGTTCCTCGTTTTTGTTCGAGTCTTTTGTCCCTTTCTTCTAATTCTTTTGGGACTTGGTTGTTTTGGATCATCATAAGTAGTGGTTGTGATCCATCACCAAAAAGGGGGAGATTGTAATGATCAAGACCATTGAGGTCACCCTAAGGTATGAATGTTTTGGTGATGAATGACAAACATGAAATGTGACTAATGCCTACACAAGTGTTGTGCGTGTAGGAAACATTTTCTACTCTATGATAATTGTAGACAGTTGCCTTGGCGATTGATAACAATAACCACAAGCATGGAGGCTTGATGAGCTTGATGGAGTCCAAGGGTTGATGGAGATGGGTCAAGGCTAAGGACAAGCTATAGAGCAAGTGTTTGGAACACTTGTCTAGTTGTTAGGTCTTTGAGTCCAAAGGAAAAACTGAACTATCAAGGGGGTCTAGGTCATGTCTCTTTAGGTCATGCCAGTCGGTGATGTGCATGGATGCTCAGTGAAATCACAGGCACTAGGAAACAAAGTCAAGCGAGGACAAGAAGTTTCAGCTTCTGGACAGAGTGATCGGACAGAAGGGTCAATGGAGACCAGACTGTACGGTCAGTTGGAGATCAGAGAGAGGACTTGCAAGGAATCTGACTGTGCTGGAGTCTATAGAGATCGGACGGTCCGGTCTGTGTGGATCAGTACAAGGTAGAGAGGAAGCACTTTGAGAAGCTCTCTGGAATGCACAGGAGTTGGAGAGACCAGACGGCCCGGTCTACTGACCGGACGGTCCAGTCAGTATGGAGATCACCCAGGATAAAGAAGCCAACGGCTCTGGGAGTCATTCCAGGAGTGACCGGATGGTCCAGTCAGGCAAAGATCGGAGAGTCCAGTCAGTGCATCCAGAAAGGTGATTTCGTGGAACAACGGCTAGTTGGAGGTTGGAAGCCTATATAACTTCGTTGTTGGGACCTTGGAGACCTCTTTTGGCCAGTGGAATAGCTAGGAGCATTTGGTAAGAGCCAAGGTGAAAAGAGAGGAGCATTAGGAGAGGATATTGGATATCTTGAGAGTGCTAGAGAGAGTAACTTGAGTATTTATGCACATCTAGGGCTAGAGTGTCATTAAGGGTGTGATCTAGTTTGTTACTCGTAGTCTATGGTGAGACCTAGACCGGTTAGGTGTCAGTGATCGAGCCTGTGATTGGTTGTGAAGACCATCACACGTCTGTACCCGGTTTGAGCCCGCTAGTGAAAGGGGTATCGCTAGTGAGCACCCATGTCGGCTCGGGGAGTCCGGCGTGTTCTCGAGGGAGGCGAGCTTGTGCCATGGTGGCAGGGATGACGCAACCGTGTCTTGACTCTGGGAGTGATTGCGGGCTCGTGTGCGAGAACTCCACTTGGTGGCGGGAGGGACCGGTACTCTGGCGGGAGTGGTCCAACAAGGAGTAGGGGAAGGCGCCATCCTTCTGAGACCTTGGGAAAAAATATCATGAGACATCTCTTTCTTTACTCCTTACTTTGATGCCTTTACCTTTCACATTTATATATTGTGCTATTCATGCTTGTGTGCTTACCTTGCTCTAGTTGTTTATCTTGTAGACTTGCATGAATAGGCTTCTCTACTTGCTAGTTGTGCTTAGCTTTCACTTGATCACTAGCATGAGTTAGGAGTTGTGTTGGCTTGATTGATTACCCTAGTATGTATTGTGCTACTCATGTTTGTGTGCTTATCTTGTACTTGATGATCTAGTAGCTTTGCATGAGTAGGCTCCTTTGCTAGCTTGTTGTGTGCTTCCACGTGTTATTAATTACTAGCTTGCATAGGAGTTGATTGGCTCTTGTGTGTGATCCACTAGTATGCTTTGGTTGTCTTTTCTTTCATAGGAATATCTTGTTAGTGTGATCACCACTAGAATTGTGTAGTAGTTATTTGAGTGGTTGGTTTTAGTAATTGGCAATTTAGGTACATAATTGTGAGTTCCCGATTCACCCCCCCCCCCCCCCACCCCCTCTCGGTCACTCGATCCTTTCACTTCTTTGCCCAACCATGTGTTGTTGCGACACTTTTGTCTGGGTTTAAGCAAGGAGTCTACCTTATATCTCGACATCACTACCGGAGGTTCGCTCGTCCACAAAACGTCTGCAAAAGGAAGAGCTATCCTAGACCTTATCCAACAAAACTTATCTTTCCTAGCCGATTGTAGAGAGCCCCCTTAGGAGGAAGTTTCGTCGAGCATTAAGAACACCCCACTAGTTGAACCTAAGCCAAATTCTTGCCTATCCATTGATTCATCTAGTGAGACCTCAACTGAACCACGAGCAATGGAAGAAGAAGAAATTCAACCTTCAAAGCTCTCTTTTTAATTCGAGAAAAATCTTGTAAAAGATCATGGGAAATCCACGAGTTGTCGCTATCAGAAGAAATCACAGACTCTTGTATCTTCTCCCAATCCTCTTAAGGAGCCTTTGCTCCAAGAGACGGTGAAGGAGTTAACTTCAATCATGAGCAATGAGCAGTTGAGAGAGGCTGAGTTTTCTCTGAACCTAATTTGGATTAGCTCTCTTTCCTCTTTCATTCAATGCTTCATAAGAGGAGAAAAGGTGAATCTTATTTATAATCCCACTGTCGGTGCCAACATCATTTCTGATGCTTGCGCTTTTACCATTTTAGGTGAGGAACCCTTGGCACCGACTTGCAAATTTCTTCAATGTCCCTCCGGACACATTTTAGAGGAATATGGGATTTTGTAAAATATGTCTTTATGACACAAAGATGTCAAAACTCTAGTTGACTTTCATGTGTTCAAAGTCCATGACTTTGACATTTTAATAGGGCATCCCATGGAGAGACTTTTCTCTGATGCACCGACAAAGGAGATGCTAGACATTGAACTTAGAGGAAAACATTTTTCTATCCCAATGTCATAATCAGAAAATTCTATTGAGTTCTCTTTCAAGTTCGAGGAAGGTCTTTCACAAGACCATAGGGACACCTCGAATAGTTTTTGTAGGAAAGACCCACCAGTTCTTGTCTCTCCTCCCTATCCTCTAGAGGACAATTTCCTCCAAGAGAATGTGAGGGAGTGATCTGCCATGCCGAGCGGTGAATGGTTGGATGAGGGTGAACACTCTCCTGATTTAATTTGCATAAGACCCCTTTAATCAACCATTCAATGCCATATACAAGGGAAAATGGTGAATGTTCTTTTTAGTCCCATAATTGGTGCAAATTTAATATCCAAATCCATTGCAACCGCCTTCATAGGCGGTGAGCCCCTTGCACCAATTAGCAAATCCTTTCTGAGCCCCTTAGGCCAGCATTTAGAAGGATTGGGGACCTTGCAAAATATGCCCGTGAAGCACGAAAGTGTTGAGACTATCCTTGACTTCCATATAGTTGAAGTCTCTAACTTCCAAATTTTGATTGGGCATTCAAGGGACGAGCTATTCCTAGATGGACCGAAGCTAGTAAGTCTCGACACAAGATTGGGAGAGACATCTTTTCTGTTCCGATCTATCAATTAGAAAATCTTTTGACAGAATCTCTCCCAAGGGGTGAGCCATTCAATGAAGCGGTGGCAACATTCCTATTTGACCCCTCTCGATCCATTCTCAAGGAAGGAGACCATCCATTTATCCAGGAGGGAAGAAAGCCAACCCACGAGGGTCTCTCAACAACTGAATTCGAGCCTATTGCTATCTCATCTTTCAATTCTACTGTTGAGACCGCTCGAAAGGAAGGAGAAATTCTACCTTTAGGGTTGCCAGTTGAATTCAAGGATGGCCTACCCAGTGATCATGGCAACACCTCGAATCACTTCTGGCAGAAGAAGCCTACAACATCCCTTTCACCTCCCAGGCCTTTTCAAGAAGAAATCCTATAGGAGGCCGCTAACAAGGAGTGGTTGAAGAAAGAAAGAGGTTCTTCAAGAGAAATCCAAATCTCTTCTCCTTCTTCTACCATTCCCTGTTATATAAAGGGAAATGTTGTAGAAGCCCTTCATGATCCCACCATTGGAGCCAATATCATCTCTGAGTACATAGCTTGGCAACTTTTGGATGACATACCTCTTGTGACAAATGACACAGTCCTCAAGGATGCCTTGGGAGTAACCTTTCCATGTCAAGGGATCACGATGGTTGTACCAATTGAGATGGACAAAGTTGAAGTTCACCTAGACTTCCACGTCTTCCCTATCATCGACTTTGAACTTCTCATAGGCTTCCCATCAGAAAGCCTTCACCATGAAAGTGCATTCCTAGGGAGCCGAAATAGAAAGCTTAGGAAAACTGCGTTCGCCACCAAAGCCCATTTCTTAGAAAATCTTATGGTGAAGCTTCATCTCAAGCACACCCCGCTTAAGGAGGTGATGTCTGTTTCTAATACGCATCGCCGAGGTTTGTTCTTTATATGGACACGAAGAATTGCATCCAAGGAGGAGACAATTTAAGAGAAACTCTTAATCCTTTTACCAAACCGTCATCCTTCTTGCCTAAGCCTTTTTCCTTTGGTCCTCAATACTCCATTCTTGATGGTGATCAAGAATCACCGATAAGATTTCTTGATGAAATTCTTGAGGAGAACTTTTGGACCATTGGATTGCATGAGCCATTGACTCTAGAGACAGGAGAAAAAGATTCAACTACTAAGCATGGAAGCTTCTTCCTTGAACAACCACAAGATGCATGCTCATATGAGAAATCTCTATAGTCAATAAAGATTACTGCTAGAAGCACCTACGAGGACTACAACCACCTTAAGGCCCTCATTAGTAAAATGTTGAGAAGGATGGTTGTAGATGCTTTTGTTTATCATAAATATTGCAAATCTCCTAGTTTGCATTTTTGGCACTAACCTTGCAGCTAAGACTCGAGTGATACATCAACAATTGGCGGTGCGATGGGAACTACATCATCAATTATGGCTGCAACACGAAGTCCTCTTAGTCAAGCTACTGACTATAAACAAAGCACTACCAGGAGATGGCCCTGATTATCATTTCCCTTTTTCCTTATTGAATAACTGCAAGCACATGTTTTTAGGATATATTTGCCTTCAGAGGTTTTTTTGTCACTAACCCTTTCAGGTGAGAATTGAAAAGAACGATGGACATACTATGCCTGAGAACATGGGAGCTACATCAACTTGACACCTTGGTATTGTTGGCAATGGAACATACTACGAGAAGACTACAACACTGCACACTGATTTATTGTGTCCGAGTGATACAAAAATCAAAGTGTGGGGGAGTTTTGTAAGTATTGCGTATTAAGTTCCATTCATGCCAACTTACCTCTTGGTTTAGAGTTGTTAGTTCCTGCATTCATGCCTTACTAAAAAAGAATGGTGCTTTAGCTCATTTCCTTTTATTTCCTTTCAATTCAATTATGTAGTGCGCCTTGAAAAAAAGATAAATAAAATAAATAACTTAAAAACATAATTGTGACTCTACGGGGCTCATAAAGCTAGTAGAGTCTGTTTTTCTTTCAACCCTTTTGTTTGTTTTTCTTGTGTCAAATAAAAGTGCAGGCAAGCGAACAAGTGTGGGGGAGATCCTTAGGATTCCTGACTCACAACAAAGGATCTCATCGGCCAAAATAAGGAACAACACCGTACAGAGCACCACGCCATATAGTGATCAAGCTAGACGCGAGGATGATTTAGCCGAACCCTCTAGGTCGACTGAACCCACCTTGGCCCTGCTCGTCATCTTCTACTAGTATGACGGTTTGCGCGTCTTATCCCTCTATCTCCCTGTTTTATGCATTGGTTTAATTTTCCTAGAACAAATCGATAAAATCTAAACAAAAAAATTAAAATCAACCTTGATGACCTTCCAATTACTCAAAGTTTTTCATGCTTGGCTTGCATGCTCTTTATTTCTTGCTCTTATGCCAATACTAGTGGACTATATTCATAGGGACCACATGCTACCTAGGTTATTGACTAGTGTGATATGGTTTGATAAAGTGATTCTTGCTCATTACTGCCTAAAGTATTTGGGAATTCTTTTTGAAAATTAAAACTTATAAGCTTGCTCCTTAATGATTAGGAAATTCCCACCTGAGCCATATGATAGATTCATTTGAAAAACCTTATGCATATGCTGCTTGTGTCTTTATTGAACCTTTTCAAACTATTGTGACCCTAGTGAGATACTTGTTATGTTTCGTTGATCAAGAACATGTGCACATTCCCTTCATATGCTAATCTTCTACATTAGAAGATAGCATTACATCATCGTCATCCATCCATCCACCTAGAGAAATACTCCAAGGTTATCTTGTTATGACTCTCTCTCTCTCTCTCTCTCTCTCTCTCTCTCTCTCTTTCTCTCTCTCTATCTCTCTCTCTCTCTGTCTTTGTCTCTCTTGCTCTCTCTCTCTCTCTCTCTCTCTCTCTCTCTCTCTTTCTCTATTGTTCACATAGAAGGCATGGCTATCAAAAAAAAAGCTCTCAATCCTTGAGCATAAAAAAAAAAAGAAGGAATAGTCATGCCCAATATTGTTTTAAAGAAAGAGAGTCTACACATAAAAGAGTATTCATCCACCACCATCATCCATCTCCCTCCATATGCTACTCTTCCACTCCGGAAGATAGCATCACACATATCCATCATCCATCCACAAAATAAAGTGCTCCACCATGCTTTGAGAAACTCCCTCTCCAATTATCCTTGCTAAAAGAGACATGGGCTATCAAGTATTTAAAAAAAAAGAAGAGAAGAGAAAAAGAGATAGCTCATGTTCTCAAATAGAAGAGAGGGAGGGTATCAAAAGGAGTACCCATTATCCAACATCCTATCCATCTCATCCATATATGTGCACATACTTGATTGATGATTCATTACTTGTTTTCTCCTTAGATCCGGTTTTTGACTTGTTAATATATGAAGCATAGGTATGCCTTCTTTTTATTCCTTACCCTGAGCTCCACTTAAACCTATCTTTAGAAGTAGGAACAAAAGAGACAACAACAAAAGCCTCGATGAGGATCCACACACTTAAATGAGTGATTTGAGAGAATCAATTGAGAAGTACAGCTTTGTTTTATCTTTGAAAATTCTTCAAAAACCCAAGTTACTTAGTACAAGGAGCAAAGATGGCCAGAATCTATACCGTTCCATTGGTACAGGTATGGTTTGGAATAATTTGCATGCTAGCATCATAACATTTGTAAATTATGATCCACCTTAGTCATTTTCCTTTACTCGAGAACGAGCAAAGGCTAAGTGTGGTGGAGTTTGTTGACGGTCACTAAGTACCAAATCCGACCGTCAAATACCTGCATAAAACAATGAAAGTAAACAACCAACATAGTGGTAGAAGTTTATTACTAAAAAATTCCATAAGTGTTGGCAAATATTAGCTGCAGGTGAGTATTCCACGAAATCATTGGAAAATCCATGTCATCAAGGGAGAAAGCATACTTTCGGTCAATCAGAGCGCAGCACAAGGATCCACTAGCCCACTTTCAGAAGAAAACTGACTTAACCCACCGCCTTACGGTGTTAAAAGGGCAGAGGGGCCACCTATCAGGGACCCAGAGGAGAGGGGGGCCGAGGGCCCACAACCCATGTTCGGCCGAACAGGGGTGTTCGGCCGAACAAGGGGTCCCCCTCTGGTGCATGCCTTCCACGTGGAGCCTCCCGGTGCCTTCCTAACATCAGTTGTGCGCATTAGGTGGAAGTTACCGCCTCTAGAACCGCCTTTGGGCCCTATATAAGGAGGGAATTGCCTCCACTCTCCACACACTTCAATATTAGTTTAGTACTTCACTTCTCAAAGGCTTTAGCACTGCTAAAGTGCTTAGAAAATAGGGAGAGTGTGAGGGGAAGTCTGGAGGAGGAGTGGGCATGTCCACCTCTTCTCCACGCTTGTACCTTGACAGATGCTTGCCATATTTTGTAAGTCTTTGTGATTCCTTTCTTGGTATTTAAGTTTTCTTTTTAATTAAGTTTTATATTTAGTTGCTTTGCTCGCTCAGCGCTCTATTTAGTTAGAGACCTTAGTCTTGTACCATCATAGCTAGAGATTAAGAGAGTGATTGAAAGCATAGACGTGGTGTTTAGGCCGTAGGTTACCTTTGTTTATCGCGTAGTCCACGGATTGCTTGAAGTAGGCAGTAGGTGGTGACAGCCCTATCTATTCTTTGAAATCCTCCATATTAGGCTACGCAGTAGGCTCTTGGTCGGAATCGCACTATGAATGCAGGGGAAAACTGGATGCCTAATGCAAGCAACTTAGTAGTACTCTTATCTTGATTAGGACCTTATACTTGTTAGGAATCCTCTCTACCCAAAGACACACCTATCTTGGTGTCCTTGGTCGAACTAGAACAGAAGATTAGGCACACACGTTTCCTGTGGATTCGATGCCTTGGAATACTCGTGGGTGAAAGCTACTTTGGTATCCGTACGCTTACGGATTTATTCTGTTGTCATTAAAATACCCAACACCAGATCGGACAGTCCAGTCTCCATCGGACGGGTCATCCTCAGCCGTTGCACTCTGTCCGCTGCTTCCTGCTGTACAGACCGTACCGTCCGGTCTGTAGACCGGACCGTCCGGTCTCTACGAGTCTTATCCATTCCAGAACGTTGTTCAAACTACTTCCTCTCTGTTTTCTTCTCATCCACACAGACCGTACTGTTCGGTCTATATAGGTCTTCGCATCAATAGATTCCTCGCAGCCAACGGTCCTCTGATCTGAGTTTTCTCTAGTGACTGTATAGTTCGATCTCCACGACCCCTCTGTCCAGTCTCTATCTCCAGAAGCTGAAACTCCTCGTCCTCGTTTAACTTTATTTCTCGGCTTCTTCTAACAGCTCATTGGCCTCTCCACTGCCACTCAGTGCCTTATGATTTCACTGAGCATCTATGCACATCACTGACTAGTGTGACCTAAGAGATATAACCTAGATCCCCTTGATAGTCTGATTTTTACTATGGACACAAGCCCTAACACTATATAAGTGTTCCAAATATTTGCTCCTAGCTTGTTCTTAGCCTTGATCCATCTCCATCAATCTTTGAACTCCATGAAACTCATCAAGTCTCCATGCTTGTGTTCATTGTCATCAATTGTCAAGGCAACCATCATCAATAGGATTTATAGTAGAGTTAGAGATAATTACTGCTTACATGACACTCATGTAGATATTAGCTCACAATTTCATAGTTGTCATTAATCACCAAAATATTCATACCTTGGGGATCCAATCATCAATGTTCATGAAGCTTACAGTGTATCCATACTGTAGGATAATAAAATAATTCATTAAGGCTATTCGCAAATGGTCATGGGTTTTATACTTTTGTATTTTTCTCAAAATGGGGAGATTTTAGTTTAAAATTGCATATTTCTCAAGTGTGAACAAATTATCAATGACCAAGATTTCATAACAAAAAACTAAGGGACTTGCTATTTTTCAGCGACTAAAAGTTTGGACAACTTTCAATCACCGCTTTGAGTCATTGAATCCAGATCCAATAGTTTATAATTATTATACAGATAATCTTACAAAAGAAAAATCAAAATATAAAGTAATAAACTATTAACTGAAAACTTTTAGTCGATTGAAAGCTAGGAAATATGAAAAACTAATGGTTGGTCACTGTGTAAATATAGAACTTTTTTTAGGTCAACAGAGCTTTGTTAATTGATTGTATCACAGGTTACAGAGAACTATGAGGGGGGGTTATATGGCACTCCTCAGCTCGCGCGAAACCTGTCTCTAGTAGAACTTGGAATTAGTCAAACTGGGAAAAAAAAAATACAGGACAATAGCGAACGGCATTGAATATCCAGGCAAAAACTAAAGATTACACTTGTAATCCAAATCGACAACAAGCCCACCGTTTTTTCAGTAGTCCTGTTTAAGGGTGATTGATACCACCTGCGATAGCTCGCATTCGACTATACGTATCAGTACATAAGAAACATGAGGTGATCAGAGCTATCCGACTAATCGCTTTGGGTCCGTCGGCCGGGGTCACGTCAGCACCCGGCGGCCGCTGCATCGGACGCCCGCTGAATCTCTCGTCCAAACCAGCGGCCTGTCGGGACACCCACTGAAATTCCTGTTCCAGATGGCCGTTGCCCGTAGGCCCCCTGGGCCCACCGAACTCACTGGCACCTGGTGGGTCACCAGTGGAAGCGACAGGACCAGCCGAGCCGGCGCGTGCCGTGCGTGAGCTCCGGGGAGCTCGGAACTGTCGGCACGGGAATGGCAGGGGTGGCGCGCGTGCCGTGCATGTTCCCGGCTCGTGGCCTCCACGGCGTGCTTCCGCGTGCGTCACTCGAGCTCAACTTGGCAACACGGAAGGACAACGCCGCGCGAGTGATCGACGGCCGAGCTGATACCACTTCCTTTAAGATCCGCGCTTGGCTTCCACTTTCTGATGTCCAATTGGCAACCATGGTTGCATAGCCATTTTTGGCAACATCTATGGGTGATAATGGGTCTAGAGTTTTGAACTAGCAATGTTTAAAATCAGGTCGAAAAAAGGCCAGACTAAAATAAACTATTTTTTTACTTAAATTAGAAAAAAGCTAAAAAGAATCCTTTAAAGGTCCGTGGATCGTGACCCATTACCACCCCTACCCCTAGCAACATCTGGTCTCTGACTTTTGTGCGCGCGTGAGGTCATGGACCCCCGACAGCATCTGCCTGTCTCGTATGCGATCCTCCTATAAATGCCTTGCCAGAGCTCACCAATGGAATTACACTGCAAGTCCACACACACACTTGACACTCGTCACCAGCAAGCTTGAGTAGTAACTAAACATGTCTTCAGATCCAGCACGAGCGGCGCTCCTCTTCTGCCTCCTCTTATGCTTCACCTTCGCCTTCGCACAACCGGAAGCAACGCCGGCACCAGCCGCGGGCACGTGCACCGGCTCGGCCGTGGGGGGCAAATGCCACAACGTCCCGAAGGCGCTGCGGCTAAAGCTGATCGCGATCCCGACGATCCTGATGGCCAGCATGGCCGGCGTGTGCCTGCCCCTCTTCTCCCGCTCCGTCCCCGCGCTCCGCCCGGACAGCAACCTCTTCATCGTCGTGAAGGCGTTCGCGTCGGGCGTGATCCTCGGCACGGGTTACATGCACGTGCTCCCCGACTCGTTCAACGACCTCACCTCGCCGTGCCTGCCGCAGAAGCCGTGGCAGGAGTTCCCGTTCACGACGTTCGTGGCCATGCTCGCCGCGGTGTTCACGCTCCTGGTGGACTCGCTCATGCTCACCTTCTACAACCGGAGGAGGAAGGGCAGCGCTGCCGTGGCGCATCATGGCCATGATGACAGCCCTCCTCCGATGCACGCAGGGCACTGTCACGGGCACGGCGCGGGCATCGTTGTTGTTGAGACTCAGACGGTGCCGCGGCCGGATGGTGCAGACAAGGACCAGCAGGTTGTGGATGTGGAGGCCAGTAAGAAGCAGCTGCTCAGGAACCGTGTCATTGTTCAGGTAAATAATACTGCATGTTTTTACGCGGACGGAAAAAAAAGCATCACAACATGTGTTAAAAAGAAATATACGGAAAACTAATAACAGGTCCTGGAGCTGGGCATCGTGGTGCACTCGGTTGTGATCGGCCTTGGCATGGGCGCGTCACAGAACGTCTGCACGATCCGCCCGCTCGTGGCGGCGCTGAGCTTCCACCAGCTGTTCGAGGGCATGGGACTGGGCGGCTGCATCCTGCAGGCGGAGTACGGCGCCCGGATGAAGTCCGTGCTGGTGTTCTTCTTCTCGACCACGACGCCGTTCGGGGTGGCGCTGGGGCTGGCGCTCACCAGGGTGTACAGCGACAGCAGCCCCACGGCGCTCGTCGTGGTTGGCCTGCTCAACGCGGCATCCGCGGGCCTGCTGCACTACATGGCGCTCGTGGACCTCCTCGCCGCCGACTTCATGGGGCCCAAGCTGCAGGGCAGCGTCAGGCTCCAGCTTGTATCCTTCCTCGCCGTGCTCCTCGGCGCTGGCGGCATGTCCATCATGGCCAAGTGGGCGTGATCTGCTGCACTATATATGTGTGTACGTAATGTATCCGCTTTGCATGTTCACCACTTCACCTTCTGCTGTCCTACGTCCTACCTGAGGTGTAAATAATGTAGTGTGTATGTATCGAAGGTGTGCTGTGTATAGAATGTAAATTAAATTTGTTTGATATGGACATAAGATGCACTAGTTCTGTACAGACACAATCATATTATAGACTGACTGATACATACAGTAAGCTCCTCGGTGTTTGAGAATTGAGCAGCACAAAACCAATATTTCCAAGACTTTCTTTTTTGCTGCTCTACACAATTAAGGACACTGAGCTAATCTGGGGCCATGGGCCATATCTAAGGGGAGTGAGTACAGATGTTGGGCCTCAGAAGTTCAGCCCAAGGATCGCTCGCGCTGTGAACCGGTCAACGCAAGGTCGCCGCCGCCTCGCCTTCATCACCAGTAAAGAAAGGTGAGGTCGGCGCCTTGCCGATTGGACCACACACGACCAGCCACCGCCGCCAGTACGGAGACGCCTGCGTCCCCCTCACTGACTGGTGGACCATGTTCGTCGCCATCCAGGCTCACCTGGCATTTCCGGCCCCCTCGACTGGCCATCGCTTCACTAAATAAAACCCACGCGCTGCCTCCCTCCCTCCCTCTTGCTTTACTTATTTGTCGGAGAAACGGCCAAAGAACAAGAGGGCATAAAAGAACAACGCGAAAATGGACGAGGACGTGGCTCTTGCGCCATTCTGTAATCTGTAATCTGCTCCCTCTTTTAGCATTCGTCCTGATTTTCGTTTCTTGCTGTACTCTAAGTCTCTAACCCAACCCCACATGGAGATTTTGCCTTCGAATATGCACCAGAAATTTCCATGCCCGGCAAGTATTTGATCGCCCGACATAGCAACAACCTTCTATGGAGACCTCCAACATCACCGTCTTTTCGTCACCGCCGTCGCCGCAGGCCGCAGCGCCAGCGGACGTCGACGCCGTCAGTCTTGGCCGCCTAAGCGCCCACCTTGACAGTCTCCTAGACCCCGCCTTCTTCGACTGCACGGACGCCGAGATCGTCCTCGCCGCGGGAGGCGACGACGAGACCGGGGGCGCCACCGTTGCCGTCCACCGCTGCATCCTCGCCGCCCGGAGCTCCTTCTTCCTCAGCCACTTCTCCTCTCTCCCCGCCGGCGAGAAGCCCAGGCTGGAGCTCGCCAAGCTGATCCCCGGTGGCTGCCACATCAGACGCGACGCCCTCGTGGCGGTGCTTGGGTACCTGTACACGGGGCGCCTCAAGCTGCCGCCGCAGGAAGCGGTCGTCTGCATCGATGACGATTGCCCGCACGAGGCGTGCCGGCCGGCGATCGACTTCATCGTCGAGTCAACGTACGCCGCCTCCGGCTTCCAGATCTCCGAGCTGGTCTCCCTGTTCCAGGTACTTTTCACCTCAACTAGCTGTGTGACCAGTGTCCTCTATAACATTTATGATGTTCACACTAAACTAACAAACTGGGTATCGAAAGGAACTTCTCCCTGTTTTCTTCTATCTCGAACAGTGCATCCCCTTATATTTTCGTTTACGCATGAAAAAGGACTTCATCTTAGTATGTCTGAATTTTTGTTCAGTTTTGTGAAATTTACTCATGTGTGCTCCATATTTTAATTATAAATTCTTGAGTTGCTGCTAACTATGTAAATAGAAGAAGAAAAAAAAAACAGTTCTAAATATTTACCATGTAAACGTTGGCCCAACGATATTGAAATTATTTTGTTGCAAATAATTCAATTTTAACCACGGAATTCCTATGTTGCAGCGAAGCCTGTTAAACTTTGTTGACACAGCTTCCATTGAGGACATGGTGCCGATCATCCATGCCGCTGTCACCTGCCAGATTTCGGTCTTGCTCGATGAGTGTATTCAGAAGCTTGCAGTGTCGTCAACTTTCAATAGCCTGTACCTCGAGAAGGAGCTTCCGGGTGATACATACGCCATGATCAAGGAGATCCGACGAATTACATTTCCTGATGAATCCGACTATGTCATTCTGGACCCTCAGCATGGTAAGAATATTAGGAACATTCACTTGGCGCTGGATTCTCATGATATTGACCTTGTTGGCATGCTCCTAAAGGAGTCGACAGTCACTTTGGATGATGCATTTGCCGTGCACTATGCTGCAACACGTTGCACTCCCAAAGTTGTATCAGAATTGCTGAAACTGGACTCTGCTAACGTCAATCTGAAGAACAACAGTGGTTATACGCCACTTCATATGGCTTGCATAAGGCTAGAACCTGGTATCATGGTTTCGCTCATAGAGAAGGGAGCCTCTGTTCTGGAATGGACACCCGATGGACGTGATGCTCTTACTATCTGCAAAAGATTAACAAGAGAAAAAGACTTCAATAGGAAGTTGGAAAAGGGCCAGAAAAGAAGCAATGCTTACCTGTGTGTTGACATCTTGGAGCAGACCAAGAGGACGTGCACTTCGGACCTCGTCACTGTAGAGGAGACGGTTGTCACACCTTTGCTGGTTGATAATTTTCACATGAAGCTCATATACTTCGAAAATAGAGGTTTGTTTGTACTCCCTCTTGTCTAAATTATTTTGCTGATTTAGGCTCATGCATGCACATCAAACAAGGAGAGAATTAATACTTGTGTACCAAAATGAACTCAGCAAAGGAGTGTTTTTAGAAGAGGAGTTTTATTGTCCAAAATATTGGCAAGTAGTTTTCCCAAAACTATAACTGTTGGTCAATATTTTATCAGTTTGAGGGTAATAATAAGAGTTGATTTATGAGAATTAATTTTTATTATCATAAATGAAATTAAAATAGTGATATAATTAATAATTTATATTTTATAGGATGAGTTGGTGTTTTAGTACTTAGGTATGGCTAGGATTCTATCGTGAAAACAAATGTAAATTCATTATTTAATAATGTAATTATGAAACTATCCTCGAACTACTAGCCAATATTTTTAAGAAACTAATGGCCAGTATTTTGGACAGTAAAACTCTAGAATCTGTTCTTATGCCATATTTTATGCATAAGGTTTGATTGTCTTCTTTTGTCTTAACATTCTCAATAAGCTCTTTTTTGACAATATTTTATTGGTTTAACAATCATACAAATTAATACTCACTGAATTGTTTCTTTCTTCTTTCTAACACAAGCTGAGATAGCAGTAACTCAATATGATATGTAGAACTAAAGAAGTGAACTTCCTTTCAAAAAAAAAAAGGGAAGTGAACTTAATGCTGCAAGTGTTACTGGGAGTGTGTTGTTGCCACTTTCCAGCTCGAAACTATAACACAAAATTATAAGCATCATTTCTAAAGACCAAGTTTCCTTTTAATGCAGTTGCCTTTGCAAGATTATTCTTCCCTTCCGAAGCAAAGCTTGCCATGTGCATAGCAGAAGCTGATTCAACTGAAGAGTTTACTGGCACAACTCTGAGAAAACTGAAGGAGGTTGGTCTAAATGAGATCCCTACAATGCAAAACAGGAGACTGCGGGAGCGCCTTGATGCCTTATCAAAGACAGGTGCTGTCGGTAGCTATCAATTCCTCTTTTTTTCAATGGAATATGTTTTTACTAAAAATTCTTCGTCCGTTAAGCATTAGTGTATTTGGTTCAGCATACAGAAAAATTTCATTGTTAACTGTTGCTTGTGTTCTGTAGTTGAGCTAGGTAGACGGTACTTCCCAAACTGCTCTGAAGTTCTTGATAAGTTCCTCCACGAAGAATCTACTGATCTGGACTTCCTTGAAAGCGGGGCTCTGGAGGACCAGCAAGTCAAAAGGATGCGCTTTTATGAACTCAAAGAGGATGTAAGGAAGGCGTTTGACAAAGATAAGGCAGCTAGTGCAGCCATAGCTTCAACTGCATCCTCATCTTCATCTCCACGATATGAAGGAACGGGTAAACGACGACAGGCCTTCAGGAAGGGAAGCAAAATTGGGTGATTTCTGGAGTTGAGGTGCAATCTGTTCATGGCACATGACTCGTAGAACCACAGAGAGGAGGATGGTTTTGGAGGCTGTTGCGGCATGGCAAGGTATAGTGTCGTTGGTGATCAGTCTCGCAGTCTGCCTAGTTAGCTTACATGTTTGAGCAGAACAAGTTAATATTTGTTGAGTAGCTTCCAAGCTGCAGTGCAGCGTCAGGCTCCAGATCACCTCTCTTACAACTGTTCCGGACTCCAGGGAAGAGGTGTTGCGCCTGACTATTGTGTGATTTCAGTTTCACTTGTTCTATCTGGTTATTTTTTATTGACAGTTTCGATTCTCTTCTCCGTAGGGTAGTCCTAGTAGCCGAGCTCTGAAGAGTGCATTTGTAACATGTAAATAAATATGTGCGCTCTAAGTCTCTGACGCTAAGGGGATATTTGTACAACTGTATTTACTTAGTACTCCCTCCGTTCTTAAATTGTTATTATTATTGATTTTTTTAATCAATTTTAATCATTCATCTTATTCATAACATTTTAAAAAATATCATATATATTGTCATAGTTTGTTTTATCATTAAAGAAAATTTAAACATAACTTAAAATTTTATATATTTAAAATAATATTTTGAATAAGACGAATGATCAAAGTTAACTTAAAAAAGTCAACGGCGGTAATAATTTAAGAGCGGAGGGAGTAGTAATTTAGACGATATATGTCTGTATGGCATCTTTTTTTCAAAAAAAAATATTTGACAGTGCCTTCATGTACCGGCTACGAAGGTCGCTGGGCTCTGCTCATGAGCGAAACCAATCCCCCGCGCGCCTTGCCGCTGCATGAAACGGCGGCGCGCCAGCCGCCAGGTCGTGTGCACGAGCTGCCCGATCGCCAAACGCCAATGATAACAACAATTTAGAAAGTGCACGCACGAAATCGCAAAAGGGATGCATCGGGGACGAAGCTTCCTCTTCACCAAGCCCGCGGCACGACCGGGAAAAATAAAAAAGACAAAAGGTAAATAAGCTCGGCATGGACAAGCAAATCAACCCTCGGGGGCCCAAGAAAGCTCTCCTCGTTATCCTCCTCTTGTCGGGCACGTGGGACTAGACTGTGCGCTCGTGGTCCGCCAAGCCAGCGCATGAAAAAGGACGACGAATCCCAGCCCAAAGGGACGGCACGGAGCAGAGCCAGATCAGGCGTATGGATCATTGTGCAGTGCTCGTTTGGGCCACGTAGCTGTTGCTTGAAAACGGTACGAGGCATCGGGAGGGAGATTCATAGTTAGGTCGCCGCTGTTATGGCTTTCCGGCGTTGAGCTGTCACGAAGCAAGTTGCGCTCGAAACGGCAAGTCTTGAGCGGGCTTTGCGTTATGCTCCTCCATTCGGGCATTCGGCAACGGTCGAGTGCAGTTTCAGTAGGCTGAATCCAGACCTAACATGCCGTTTTGGTTGTATGCTCTGCCCGTCTGCCGTGGTCAAGTCGGCTGCTGCCCTCCTCTAGTCCTGTGTGCAAAAGTATCTCGTCCTTCATTTAGCAAATTACCGCCACTTCATTACTACCTCGGCGGCGATGCCGATGCGATCCAAACAAAAAAAGTCTAGTCAAGGTCGTCGCTTCACTGATCCGACCACAACTACCCACCGCCCGTGCCCAGCCCGAGACACCTCTCGCTGCGCGCAGGGCCCCACCTCCGTGTCAACGGTCAGCCCTCTGTCGGCACCTCCCGCTGACGTCGCTAGGCAAAGCGGCGACGTCATCGGCGTGACGTGTGGCGGCCGGTCCAGGCCACGCCTTGATTACTTCACCCCCCGGCACTCGCCGCTCGCCACTCATGAAACGCGCACGTTCTTGTCGATATTATTTTTCTTCGTGGGGGAACTGCTGAGAGAGGGGGGATAAAAAACGCGCGAAATTTCCTCCCATAAGAAGAGGGGGCTCGCCGCTGAGGCAGAGTTTTGGCTGCTTCGCTTCGCTCCACCGCAGGCTTCCTCTGCTGCCGCTTCTACTCCTGGATTGATTGAATCCCAGTGAGTTTTGGGGTTCCCAGAGAGTTTGTTGTTCATCTTGAATCTGATAGTTCCCGCTTGATTCAGTAGCTTCTTTTCTTGTAATTTGTGAATTTGCCACTTCTAGTCAGACTCTTGCGACTGAGAAAGTTCCCATCTTACAAGCGTTTTGTCCCACAAAGGCATAGAAATATCCTGTAGAAAGCTTCAATCATTTCACCATGCGGAAAACCTGCCATTTTGGGGGCCTTCCGAAGCTCAGATTTCCGCTTCCGCCGCGGCAAGAATCCTGAAGCCGGCGTGAGATTTTTTTTCTAGAACCTTCTATTCCAGTCCGCGAATGGAAACCTCCACCATCAGCTTCTCCTCCCCGTCGCCGCCGTCCCCGCCGCCGCCGCCGCGCGCCACGCGGGCCGAGCTCGACGCCGTCAGCCTCCGCCGCCTCAGCGACAACCTCGAGCGCCTCCTGGACCCGGCCTTCCTCGACTGCGCCGACGCGGAAATCGTCCTCGCGCAGGCGGGGCAGGCCGTCGGCGTCCACCGCTGCATCCTCGCGTCCAGGAGCCCTTTCTTCTTCGACCACTTCGCTGCTGCGGCCCCCGCCGCTGCCGCCGGCGAGAAGCTGCGGCTGAAGCTCGATGGGCTGGTCCCCGGCGGCAGCCACATCGGCCGCGACGCCCTCGTGGCCGTCCTTGGGTACCTGTACACGGGGCTCCTCAAGTCGCCACCGCAGGAGGCGGCCGTCTGCGTGGATGACGGGTGCGGCCACGAGGCGTGCCGCCCGGCGATTGACTTCGTCGTCGAGTCCACGTACGCTGCCTCGGGCTTCCAGATCTCCGAGCTTGTCTCGCTCTTCCAGGTAATTAATTACCAAAGATACTGCAACTCTTCCAGGTACTTACCAAAAGAAACTGCAAGGCATGTGCAACCAGCCGGACACTGCATTTCGATGTTACTTTCACACTGCATTGATCCAATGATATTATTTTCTTCTTACGTTAGCTCATCTTGATTCTTGCTGAAATGGAGAATTGCCATTCTAACCATGGGATTCATATATTGCAGCGCCGCCTCTCTGACTTCATTAACATAGCCCTGGACGAGGATGTTGTGCCGATCGTTCATGTTGCTTCCACCTGCCAGCTTCAGGAGCTGCTCAGTCAGTGTATTCACAGGGTTGCAATCTCGACACTCGATAGCCTCTACCTCGAGAAGGAGCTTCCAGGGGATACATACAGCAAGATCAAGGAAATCCGTCGGAGCGCATTTCCTGACGAATCAGATAACGTCATTCAGGACCCTGAGCATGAGAAGAGGGTTAGGAACATCCTCAAGGCCTTGGATTCTGATGATGTTGATCTTGTTGACATGCTTCTAAAGGAGTCGGCAGTCACATTGGATGACGCATTCGCTATCCACTATGCCGCAGCATACTGTGAGCCCAAGGTTCTGGCAGAATTGCTGAAGCTGAACTCTGCTAACGTGAACCTCAAGAATAACAGTGGGTACACACCGCTCCATATGGCCTGCATGAGGCGAGAACCGGACATCATCCTTTCGCTCGTGGAGAGGGGAGCATCTGTTATGGAAAAAACACCTGATGGACGTGATGCTCTTACCATCTGCAAGAGGCTAACAAGAGAGAGAGACTGTAACAAGAAGCTGGAAAGGTACGAGGAGAAAAGCAAGGCCTACTTGTGTATTGACATCTTGGAGCGAGAACTTAAGAGGAAATCCTTCATATTGGACCAGATTTCTATTGAAGAGTCAATTGCCACACCTTTGTTGGTCGACAATTTTCACATGAGGCTCATAAACTTGGAGAACAGAGGTTTGTATGTACTCCCTCTGGTGTAATATACTATGCTCATGCACATATAACAAGGAATTACTATGTCGTCTTTGATCTATTTTGCCTATATTGATTAGTTACCCATCTCTCTAGCACCACTAACACAAGGAATCAATAAGAGCATTTGGTCTGAAAACAAAACTAATCAACTTCCTAAATTGGTATTTATTATAGACTGGAGAATCAGTAATTCGTATATGTCTTTATCATTTATCCATTGGTCTTATCTTCATGGAGCAATTTTACGATATACATTAATGCCTACTGCCTAGGGATTATAATTCATGTTGTACTACTTACGCTTTAGTAGATAGTGTCTTGATAATTGGCCATTCTTAAGAAGCACAGCTTCAGAAATATTATCATTGCTTGAGTCTTTTTAATACCATGTCCATCAAATATCAATTCTTGAGTGTTTCTTTTCTTAGAAAGTAATGTGCTCTTTTGAATACCATAGATCATATACGCAAAATGAAGGAATCTAATGCTGCTGGAAATATTGCTGGGCATGAACTGCTGCTTTGCCCATTTCCAGATTGAAATAAAACATATTACTCTGAATAATTACTGAAGTCTAAATTCATGTCTACACAGTTGCCTTTGCAAGAATATTCTTCCCATCAGAAGCCAAGCTTGTCATGCGCATAGCACAAGCTGATTCAACTGAAGAATTTGCCGGCATCACAAATTTCAGTAAGCTGAAGGAGGTTGATCTGAATGAGACCCCCACAATGCAAAACAAGAGATTGCGTGAACGCCTTGATGCCTTAACAAAGACAGGTGCTATCAATAGTATCGGTACTCATTTGTAAAGTAGTCATGCATATATACTAAGATTCTTTGATACTTATCTTTCAGAGTAATTGGTGGTGTACTTTTTTTTACGCCATGTTTTTTATTTGTGCAGTTGAGCTGGGGAGACGATACTTTCCACACTGCTCAGATGTTCTTGATAAATTCCTCAACGAAGAATCAACCGATTTGATCTTCCTCGAAACTGGCACAGCAGATGACCAGCGAGTCAAAAGGATGCGATTTTCCGAACTTAGAGAGGATGTGCGCAAGGCCTTCACAAAAGATAAGGCTGTTGCAGCCATAGCTTCCTCAGCATCCTCATCTTCGTCTCCAAGGTCTGAAGGACGGGGTAAACAAGGCTATAAGAAACTGAAGCCATCACGGTGATATCAGTAGATTAAGTGCAAGATGTTCAGCAGTCAGCACACATGACTTCAGTTAAGATGGGGAAGAAAGGACTGTAGGCTGCTTGACAACTCCTTAGTGCAGGAAGGCAATTCAGCCCTGCTTGAATAACATTTATTTAGCTGCTGTTGCATTGGTATATGACCCCTGATTCATCAGTAGATAATTTCTGGGTGCTGATTCTCAGTTTTGCAGTCACTCTAGTTGTCACGCATGTTATTGCTTGTTTTGGCTGGGAAATGGAGAATTGGGACTCAATAGATAGATTTATGCCCTTACAGGAACAGCTGTATCCTTGTTCGTACAAGAAATAATACGTCCGTACAGAAAAAGAGGCTCAGTGTTTCAACGTGACGTAGAATTGTTCTGTCACACAGAACACAAGATTATTCCACTACACCACTAAGTTGTGTCTAGAAGAATTTGACAAAAGCATGCTGCCTTTGAACTAGAAAAGTAATGTTCACAGTTTCGAAAGGAATTGTTCTCTCAGTCCGTCAGCAGAAAGGTACACAAGTTGTCTCTTGTTACTGGACATGTCTGGATCACCAATTTGAAGCACTCTTGCAGACTGCAGTGAATTTCTTGCTGTACGGCCAACTTTGAAGATGGTGGGAGCAGCCGAGCAGGACTCCGTTCACTTTGGCTGTGTGTTATAGCAAAATACTGAGGAAGGTGCCTATGGGTTCATAGCTGATGGGACAACTTTTTGCTGGCGGGTGCTTGGATTCTCCCCCAAAGAAAGGGTGTTGTTAGCATAATCATATAGCAAAATGGGCCAGGTTGACGACCACTTGCTCCATTCATATTTCTTTTCCGAAGGCACCGCATTATTCTTCGTTGACCACTTAAGCCACGCCGCCACATGTTGCGTTTTGGTTTAGTACATGGTACGCGTAAATGGTGAGCACAACACTGGGTGTCATGCTGGTATGCATAATTAATTCTTGATTCATACGAATAAAAGATACACGGGTATGCTTCCCACTGACAACCAAAAAACTTGTTTAGTATCTGGTATGGGCAATGACCTTCAAGCTCAATTTTCCTGAGCTCCGGTCTCTGTCAACGTGGGCTGTTCCCCGGCATGTTCGCTGACCGGCCGGCCAGGCCATTTCTCCGCGTTTCAAGAAGACATGGGCGTTTTGTTTATGCCCGTGTGCGCGGCATCTTCTTCCCTTGGTTTATGCTGCCGAGGTGAGACAGCACCGACGTGCCTGTCTCTAGTTCTATCAGGAGTCCAGCCAAGTACCAGCTCCGAGGACGATGGGCATGGCTGTTGGCTGTTGGCAGTTGGCTGGCTCCGTGATTACGTGCCCGTTTCCCACGATCACTTGGCGCCCACTAGGTTGAGCTACCACCCTCGTGGGTCAGGGCGGGAGTCCGCGGCTGTCACATGATCCCTTGGTTTATACTGTACCGTATTATTATCTGACAGGAGCAGATAATATATATTTGTGGCTGCTTGTTTATTTGGGCCTAGGGGCAGAACTGGAATATATCGCAGCTGTTATACTTGTGAGCACGTTTGTGTTGAAGCTTTGGCGTGGTTCGTGAGAGAGAATATCTGCTGATCCAAGGTTGGGAGTGCTTATACTAGCTTCGGCTTGGGTTTAATGGAGAGACAGTGAATTAGGGAAAGCTCATCTACTAGAACGATGACTCCTCCGGTTGTGAAATATTGTCATCGGCTAGTTTATTTGTGAACTGGCCGATGACAACAAAATAAAAACGAACAAATATGTATTTGACTCTATTGGTTCTTTTCTCTATCTCTATGAAAAGTTCTTTTTTTAAAAAAATCACAATTAAAAGGTTGTAAGTTGGTTGCACTTTCCTGTGGAGGGCTTGCATCTTACTCCTAGCTATTTGATAAAAAGAAAAGGAAACCATGAGAAGTTCCAACCTTAACATAATAAGCTTATAGAATTTGGGAGTGGAAGCTGCATAAATTAAAAGGCACAAACATTTGAATATATATCACTGCCACAAAATAGATTTTTTTTTCTAGGTGAATCATTTTCTTTTCTTGGAAGTGTTACAAAATCATAACAAAAACTAAATTTCTTTTCTTTTTATATCATGACAGTGATTAAAACCTCCACGAAAACTAATTAGATATATTGTGGCAGGTTCAAACCTTCACAAAAATGTGATCAAACCTCCACTAAAATGTCTTTCACGCCGCTCTGTTCATTCAACACATCATTACATTCGTTTGAATATGAACCCACTAGATAATCTAGCGTATGCTTGCCAAGTCATGCGTGAATCAAGTAATCCATGCACTTCAACCAACGCCCCCCAATTATTAAAAGAAAAAACAGCTCGCTCATAGTCTCTCTGTTTCTTCTCCAGCGTCCTCAATATATCTCTTTGTTCGCCAATGAGTATGCTCCAATCCTATATAGCTTGCGTCCAGCGCACTAGTGTCTCTATCTACCCAATCTCAAATCCGGTGTCTCCACCCTCAAATCCACCCAAAGTTTGATACTCTCAAAATCTGCCGTCTACAATATGCCTGCTTCTCCATCTCACCACCAAATTTGATCTCCTTCACACAAAACGCACTTCGTTTCCTCCATCAATCTTGGAGACGCCGTAGTCCCACATTGATCCGAACACGCTGCACCAACTAGAGGCATTGAAGCACTGATTTCGGAGGAGGATACATCATCGGTAAGGTATACAATAGTGTAATCCACCGATGTATAAGTTTGACAGGTACACAATAGTGTAATCCACTGAGAATTGCAAAACACTAGAAAGTAACATACATAATGATGAGACATCGGAATAAACAGATAGATATACGAGTTATCTACTGTGAGGATGGATTTAATTTCATGTGAACAATCACTTATTGTACCTATGCAAAAAATAATAAATTATTTAAACATACTGATCATCATTTATTTATGAATGAGATAAACCTTTTTAGAGAAAATAGAGAAACCATGTTTGTGCAATTGAATAGATATGTTTTCATTGTAACCTTATTTTTCTTTTATTGCAATGATGTTTATCAAATCTTGAAACGTTTGTTTATGGAACTATGGCATATCATCAACACACTCAGTTACCATGCTCCATAAACCTGGACCAGATCTCGACCACAACATAATACTCTTAATGAAGGGGGGAAAAGTCGTTAAGGGCTCCACCGACACTGACATTTTTCAGTTTGAGTGGAGCTCACATATCTCCGTTCCGCAGCTTCGGTCCGCGATTTTATATGGGGGACGAAATCGGCGTCAACTTACGTGCTTCCGTCGACTCCACGCAATCACCTCACCTGATCTGCTGGATTAGCTTGTGCGTGGAGCATGCTCCTGCTTGTGACGATCTACAGAATAAAGCTGGTCCCGGGAACGAAGGCGAAGACAAGCCACCGGCTGGTCCTCGTCTGGCTAGTGCCAATCACAAGTGAGAGGAAAACAAATATTTTTGCAAGTACTTTTTGGGTCCCGGGAAAAGTGGATAGTGCTGGTTCACATCGACTTGGCTTCTCCGGATTGATTTGGCACTCCTGCCATTGTTGTTTCAAGCAAAGAAAGTGAACCGAAAGCCAAGGAACCTCAAGGATTTCATGCGGATTTTATTTCTTCATTTCGACCAATTTCTAAAGCCAAATATTTACAGAAACATACAAGATTTGGGACACAATAAGACATATATATACTCTCTCATCCGCTATTCAAATGTTCAACATGGTATTCATCACTACACCATATACATATGAAATAAAGAGGTTTATATTGAACAAGACAATACAATTATATAACAATATATATCCCATCTGTTCATCGTATACGCAGGTGCGGAGCCAGAAATTGGCCATGAGAGGGGGGGGGGGGGGGGGGAGAGAGAGAGGAGGGGGGCAGTTTACATTTTTTTTGTTATTAAATTTCATGGTAAAATTTTGTGTTCAATGAAGAAGTGGATGGAGCACAGGGGGGAAGGAGGGGGGCAGGCCCCTGATAATATGCAAAATTTTAGCATACTGAACGTTACCTTGTCGCTCAAAAGCGTCCCAAGTGAAGGTACTATGCCGTTTACGTGTGAAAGCAAAACATCGAATGATAATAGGTGGGAAGTTGAGGGGAGCATGGGTGATCTTAGACAGTTGCTTAATGATGCTTTTACTGTTGTAACACCAATTCGCATGCATAGACAACAGTCGTGAGGCGTCTCCTTGCCAGTAGTTTGCTTCATGATGGATTTGCTTACCATTTCTTGAGAACATATATATATATATATATATATATATATATATATATATATATATATATATATATATATATATATATATATATATATATATATATAGATGAAGGCATGGACGATTTTGTTAAATTACGAGAAGCGGGAAACTCATGGGTTCATCAAAATTGTGCTACGATTAATTGATTATTTTTTTTTAAAATACACAGGAGAACTACGCATCTTTGTATCAAGAGAAAAAAGACGTCGATGACCTTACATGACACGATTAATTGATTACCATGACGCCAGACTAGAGTAGAATCATCTACACAGTGGCTTAAGAAGTGCACCTTATCCGGATCAGCCTATCACCAAGCTCCACTACTATAGTCTACTACAGAGACTGCCGATAAATATGCTCTATCTTTTTCTTTCTTATTTTTTTGGTTTGAGATCCCCTGATTATGTGATGGTTTAGTGGACCGTGCACGAGAGGAACAGAACAGCTGCTACCAATCACTGCTTCAAATGACAATCCTGTCCTCACTCCCGTGCCAGAATTTTCGGCTTGGCAGGCCAATGATTAGCGTCATCAACAAACCAGCTTTCATGTTAATATTAGTAATCTCTCAGTCGATTACCTACATCGTGCAAGTGTGTTTATTAAGGAACAAACTACTTTTAATCAAAACGGTTGTTGCAAATGTGGCAAGTGCAAAAGGCTCGGCTGGATGGTGTCACTGCGCAGCTACCTCCCTCCCCTTCCTGCTCGCCGCCAAAGCCAACAGGCAACAGCACAACCAGCGCACCAAGAAATGGAGCTGAGTCGCCTCCACCTCGCCGCCTCCCTCGTTCACGCTTAGCTCAGCTGGGCCTCCACGGCGCGCCCGCACTCCCCCTACCCAGCGCCAGGTACTTCCTCCGCCCTGAATCCCCCGGCGCAGATTGTCTATTGCTGTTTCTTGATTCTTTCGACTCCTGTTCTTGTGGCTGGGGTCGAGTTGGCCCCTTTTCCCCCCACGGATCTTGGGATTTCTTGGTCTCCTTTGATTTGGGGGGATTCCGTTGTTCTTGGGGTCGTGTCGGCGGTGGCGTTTCTCGATTAAGAAATGAGTGTATATATGTTTTGACCATTCGGTTTCAAGTAAGGTACATTACCTTTGTGTAAGATTGCGGCGCTCGTAATCTCAATTCGATGTTGCTGCGCAGGGAGATCTGCTTTTGCCACCGACACCTGGCGGACCTGCTGTATCTGTATTTGTGCCATGACCCATGAGTTGTGTGGAGTTTGTCGGTGTGATCATGATAGGGATTGATTAATGTTGCCACCTTGGTTCTTGTACCTTTTGATAGCCGTCAAGTTTCATATAGTTCTGTGGGGGGTGTTCTACCAGATTGATTGTTGTGGGGAAATGCTGCTTAGAATAGATTTTTTTTTCTTGAATGCGCAGGAGAGTTGCGCATCATTTCATTAAGAAGAAGCTTAGAATAGATTATGGCTCATCAGTTAGCAAGACATCTTGTTTTCTGAAAGAAAAAAAACACACAAAGCGGTTTGTGCGGCTGCATCTTATGATGCACGCGAACCTAGCATAACACCTTGTGTTGCTGGGACGAGGTTTGATAGATGCTTGAGTTATCACAAAATCCAATTTTTCTATTTTCTATGGATGTAGGATCTTTATCAGTGTTCTATTTCGTGATGCAGGTACTGTTTGATCTGTGAAGATGGCCATGATGGCTTACAAGTATCAGGCTCAGGCGTTAATGAGGGACTACCTGCTAGCGGATCCACTCATTCCATACACCTCAGTGCTCATTGGCATTGTCCTCTGCAAGATAGTAAGTTGATTTATCCTTCTGATGTCCATGTTATGATCACAAGTGCATTAGGTAATGCCTTAATGTGAATGTCCATCAATGCTTCTGACAGACTCTTTTGTATAATGATGGGTCCATTATGAAAGCTTAGTCACACAAGTATGATAAATGATTTTTGACCACTGAACCAAAATGAACAACCACAAATAGGACTAGTTGTTGGCTTTCATTAATGAAACGAAGAGAAACTCCTCCTACATAGTATAATTATTAGTGTTGCTTTTTTTTTTTTTTTTTTTCTGTAGTTCTCATTATCAGTGGTTTGACTCCCTCCAGACCTCTCTGTTCAGTTATGTCATTGATAGTTTGGTGCTAACTGTAATTCTTTAACCACAAGCATTGCCAGGACACATTGATATTCCCCTATCTTTAAGATATCTCAGAGATCATTGCAATTTATGTGTCAACAAGTTTTATAGACAAGTAACTATTTAAATCTCATCCCCTAAAGAACTGTTCAATCCACTATATCCTCCATTTCACATCATTTTCTGTCCTAAGTCAACTAGTCTTGTGCGAGTTAAGGATATAAAACAGGTGTAATTACTACGGAAGCTCGTTGTAACCATTATCCTGATTTTCCCATCCTTTGGGTAACGATGAGCCTTTTAGTAAAATCTTTTGTATATGGCAGAATATAAATGCCATCATATAGTGGCTGCCGTCTTTTAGCATTTTTTGCATCACAGAAGTCTATTCTGAATTAGCATGTTTCTATTTTTGACAATCAGCATATTTTCTCCTTTAGGCTTATGATTTTACAAGGCTACTGAGCTCCTTCTACTTCAAGGGCTATTCTTCATTAACAAAAATACAGCGCATCGAATGGAACAATAGGTCAGATTTATGTCAGAGCTAGTACATATGTATTGACCATGTTCTCATCTTTTCTCTTGAAATATTTCATACTGACAACAAGTTATAAATTTTCAGGGGTATGTCCAGCGCTCATGCAATCTTTATCACGGCTGTATCATTATATCTTGTCGTGTCAACTGATCTTTTCTCTGACCGCCTTAAGGGACCTATTACATTCCGTAATTCGATCATCTCCACGTTTGCACTGGGGGTACTGAATCCTGTTTAACCATGATAAAATGGAACTTTTTTTTATGATATATCTTTCAGCTTCTTATACTGACATAGTTATGTTCTGGCTATATTCAGGTTTCTGTTGGCTACTTCATCACCGATCTTACAATGATCTTCTGGCTCTATCCTTCCCTAGGTGGAATGGAATATGTAAGTGCCAGCATAAACATTAAGATTTATGTCCAAGCAAAATATTTGTAAATTGATTCTACTTTTCCAGTATTAGTTTGCATTGCTCCAAAAGAAAAAAAGGATGCACGCTAGCAAGTTTTCAGTTGGTGCTTGGCTAGCATTGTTTTATGTTTATGTATTGCCATTTCAGGTCCTCCATCACACTCTTTCTCTAGTTGCAATAGCTTATACAATGTTGTCTGGAGAAGGGCAGTTTTACACATATGTGGTTCTTATTTCAGAGTCAACCACCCCCGAAATTAACATGAGATGGTAAGCAATTCAATAGTTTCTTTATTTATTCTGTGAAGATGTTTATTGATCATTCAGTACTATTTGATTGTAATACACACTTATTCTTCTTTTCTTTAAGGTTTCTTGATACTGCTGGACTAAAAAAATCAAGTGCCTACCTGATTAATGGTATTCTGATGTTTGTTGCATGGCTGGTGAGTGAAATGCTAGTGTATGTAATGTTGTTGTTGTTTTTTTTAATCAATTCATAGGAGCCACTGCAAAATCACTCAATCCCAAATATGCTACTGTCAGGACACAGGTGGTCCCATCTATCATTGAAACACCAGTGGTGTATGTAGGATTGTGTGATTTTGATATTGTTCCCATGAAATTTAAAGAAAGGCAAGCTTATGAGCCTGTAAATAACCGCACTCATAATTTCATTTTCATCTTCAACTCATTCTCAATTGGAAAGTTTTAGCTGTGTTGCCTTATTTGGAAAGTTTACCTGGCTAACTATTTCGTAGAAAAGCATATCATGTTTTCTGATGTTGCCAGTTGCCACTGCTGGCTATTAATCATAGGCAATTGTTCACGTTTCTTTCAGGTGGCAAGGATATTTTTGTTCATATACGTATTTTACCACATCTATTTGCACTATGGTCAGGTACTGAGATCTTCATTTGCAATGCGTCAATTCTATTTTACTCGAGTATAAAAACATCTTCATGCCATCTGACACTTTTTTTTTTGTTCAATCTTCGTTTCCATCACTACACAGATAGTGCAGATGCATGCCTTCGGATACTACCTGACGCTTGTTGTGCCAGCAGTGCTCTTCGTGATGAACACACTGTGGTTCATGAAGATTTTGAAAGGTGTAAAGAAAACACTGGCAAAGTGGCCATGATCGATGAGAGGCCAAACAGATCATAGGAACTGTCAGCAAGACTTGTTCTGGCAGCCGTATTTGACCTTGATGTAAAGTTAACTAGAGAAAGATGATATGTAAAATATTAGCGAACAAGTTAGATTAGATTGCATTCCCTATTTTCGGCAAAGCTAGAATTTCAGAACCCTAGTTCGTACTGAAGTTCCAGCACGCCGTTCTACTTACCGATCTGTGCCATGTGTATATTCGAAGAGTGTTTTAATGGACGGTTCATTGAATGGTACAGCCCCCATTTCTTAATAAGGACTTACACCTGTGATTTTTAGCAACTCTAAGTCGAAATGCAACAACAAAACGTTTATCTTAACAAAACAATTCCTGAGCCAGTTTGACCGCTATGAGTCTTCTGTTGAGGTTTTGAACAGTGCCAAAGCGTCTAATGGAAAGGAAATATCGCACGTAATATGGAACTGTATTTTCCTTTCGAGCTGCGCCAGTGAGAACTGCAACCGAATTTTGAGGTACAACAGAATTAAAGTTTATGACTTGCCATGTATTGGGACAATGCGCACCAGATATGAAACCAGTTCACTGACTGTTGGTAAAACACCATGAAATGCAGATCTGGGAACTTAAAGAAGGCAACCATTGAATGATAAGAGCATAATTAACACTTTTAATACTTGTGGTCTCTGCAGTGGCATTCTAGTATTGGCATTTACATGACAAACAAGTGAACAGAAAAGAGAAGCAGTAGGACTGGAGTATATCAGCCGAGAGGGCAGACACCCGGGAGACTCAGGATATTTTACTGAACTTCCTTTAATAGACTTCATAATGGCAGTGTGAGGATGAAGAACAGCTTCAAGAGCAGCATGAAGAACTGCTGACCATTCTCTCATTTGGTCGCTGATTCAGGACCATTCCAGCCTGAGGGTTTGGGGCTGGTTGGCCTTCAAGCAATCTCTTTGCTGCAATGGGAATAAAAGGATTAGAAATGTGCAAAAGGTTAGGATGCAATATCACAGATGCAAAAATATTTAGTATTAAATAGAGACATATAGTAGAGTGAAGGCACAATGGATTGTACTATGGCACAGCAGACAGCACACGGATCATACACCTAACAAAATGTGAGGGAACTGAACTCACCAATCTCATAAAATATGTCATTGACATTGATTGCGGTTTTAGCAGATGTCTCCATGAAGAAGAGCCCGTTCTCCTGTGCATATGTCTTTGCTTCCTACAGCAATTGAATATAACATTAGACGCAAACATATTGGCAGAGTTCAACTAGACTCATAGGCCACATCAAGAAACAAGATGGCTACAAGCAACATGAAGAAGTTGGGCACCATGGACATGCTGATAGCAAATATCATGATATTTAACTTGTAAGTTTGTATGTCATATTCATATGATGCAGCAAACATTAAACCAGTCAATGGTATATATCACTACCCCTGGAACAAACTAAAACAACAACTAATGTATGGTGCATAATCTTCAACAAAGAAAGCCAATGTGTGACAGTTAGGATAGGATAAATTCCACTTTACTCCCTACTAGTATGGCCAAAGTCCAGATAACCCCCTCAACTATTGTTCGGTTTGTTTTACTCCCATTGTTCACTAAACGATTTTACACCTTCAATTGGTATTCTAATCCTGATTTGCTCACAGACCAGGATTAAGTATATTCTAATCCTGATTTGCTCACAGAACTTCAATTGGTATTCTAATCCTGATTTTACCAATGAGTGTATATTGAAACCGAAAACTGAAATTGAATGACTGGTAGGTTACATATTAGTTTTAAAAGGTAACTAATTATATGATGTCGAAGTCGGACAGTAAAATGGATAATAGTAGTGGAGTCAACAATATAAAAGTGGAAGCAGATCAAGAATTGCATACCTCTGCTGGTACCTGCCTTGCATCAAGCATATCAGCCTTGTTTCCAGCAAGAGCTACTATTGTGTTCGGATTTCCTACAGCAAAGAACAAAATCATTTCTTATGCAATAATTCTCACATGGCCTGGTTTGTTATTTAACCACATTGTCATCAACCAGACCTAAAACACCAACATGAAATGAGCAATAAAATCAGCTGCGGGGAGAAAATATATTCACAACAGCGTATAAAATAGCATTAATTCTATTTTACTTATTCATGATTCAGTAGCAACGTAGGATATAATAAGACAAAAATTGCATAGCAGAACATTATATGTAACTATAGATCGTGAAGGGATGTCTAAAATCATTACAAGTCATAAGAAGGCTATTACATCCACCATGGTCAAATACTGAAAATCCAAACATTGGATGAGGAGTGCCATGTATGTCAAGTATCAATAGTAAGGAGTCAGTTGCGGGTGATCATTGCTTCCCTATTTTATACAAAAAGTACTAACGTAACCATAAACGAGTACGATTAAACAAAAAAACTTATATGAAGTACTTCCAAATTCGTGCAGACAAATGAAGTACCTTGAGCTTGAAGTTCTTGAACCCATTTCTTTGCACGAGTGAAGGAGGCCTGTAGTTACACTAATAAGTACAAGGGAAAAATTGAACCAATCGTGCAATTGCATTTTAAGATGGAGGGGTAAAGATAAAACATTTGAGAAAAAGATATAAGTTAGAATGCCATATGCTTCTGAGTACTAGCACCATTTGAACCATTATATGATGCTTGGACAACCAGGGAGCATCAAAGTCTAGAAAACAAGAGAGATCAATATGCATCTTACTGTAGAATGTTCGACTCTAGAGCAGGAAAGTCAACATACATGAATAACCATATATATTAGTTCCTTAGACGTCAATCATGCACTACTGATGTCTTTGAACTATAAGACTCATCAACCACAAATTCAAAGTATAGATTACAGGGCAGTCCATGTGGATTCAAAACTGGTACCACTTAGGAACATCAACATACTGTACTGAAAGATCATCACTTTTCATATAACCACAAGGATGGTAAACTAGATTTTGTTAATTGTCACATTTACATCAATAGTTAGTTGTTATTGTCTACTGCAGAAACATACCATGAATGCAACCATAATAAAACTGTTGCTAACAAAATCATGGTGCCATCCTTGCTCATCTCAATAATATACTACCATAAGAGTTCAAGTGATCTATGAACTCAGGGAAGCTATCCCACAAGAAATTTAAAATCCCTTACTTTATCTATAGCACAATTAAACTGTTTCCATTTTACTAACCGGATTTGTGATGTCATAGACAACTATGGCAGCAGCTGCACCCCTATAGTACATAGGAGCCAAGCTGTGATACCTCTCCTGCCCAGCTGTATCCCAGATTTCAAACTTAACAGTTTCATCATTGACTGCCAAGGTCTGGGAGAAGAAAGCTGCTCCAATCGTTGATTCCTGCAAATAGAGAGAGCAATATATCAGCAAAAAGAAATAATGATTTGCTCACTCAGACTGAGAAATATCAAAAACTCACCTGGAATTCAACAAATTGTCCTTTTACAAACCGAAGGACCAAACTAGACTTACCAGCGCCCACATCTCCAAGAAGAACCTGGAAGGAACAAAGAAACCTTAGAGCTCACACAACTAAAGATTCTACAATGCAAAATATATGTTTCTGTCTCAATTACAAACTCCTTATACAACATATAACAGTAATTAGCCCAACACATTCGAAGTCAATCATGAGAAAGGGGCCATTTAGAAGCTCAAAATTACATAAATATGAAACTAGTTGTGCACTATCAATTATCAAACCCCACGCAAGTTGATCTTTTGACAACCTCCAGGCACTAACTAGAAACTACGAACAAAGGTGGCCGTGTCTCTAAGCTAACGCACAATTTAATCAGAAGTCAAGCCATGTTCAAAAAGGCCTTCGCCAGAAACAAAAATGTGATACTTATCAACAGCCATAAAAGCTTAGGACCCCATCACAATAATCCGCTCAACCCACCCGAAGAGGGAAAGGAAGTACACAATCGTAACCAGCCCCACTCGACTACACGAGAACCATTCCAGTACCGCCGATCAAGATCCAGGCCCGCGATTCGATCTGCGGCGACATCAAGAACCGAAATTGAGCCCTGCGGGACAGGAATTCGCACCAGCTTGGCGTTGCGGATCTTGTTGCCGGCGCTGGTCGCCATCGAATCCGACGGCGGATTGGGAAAACCTCGGCTGAAACCCCGGACGAGATCAAATCGCACGCAAGGAACCCAACTGGGGGAATTCGTAGTTGTCAGCTTCCGCCGTTCCGCTCCGCGTGCGCTATATGCTTCCACCTTTTCGGGCTTAAGAAAATAATTTTTCATTCTGATCCTTGCTAAGTTGCATAATATTGCCCGAGTCTTGCTCGGTTGGTGGCTTGGTGGATGTGAATGCAGAATGAGGCTGAGTCGGTGCGAGTGAGACCGTGTGAGTGGATGAAATAGTGTTGTCGAACAGCAACCGTATTTTTTTTTAGGAAACAACCGCAACCGTATTTTCATCGTTTCGTTGCAGATAAGAAAAGAAATAATTATATGTTGGTTATATTTTCTTCGTCTCGTTGCGGAGGAGTACTACTATGCAGCATTACAATCATATGGAATGTGTTAATCTTTTAAGTACAGTTCAGAACATAAACACGCATGCTCTATCATTCTTGTGAATTAAAGTTTCACTAACCGGGGAAAACAATCAGTTAGCCCGGTTAACCGGAAAGGAAGGCCCTTGTCCATACAAGCGATGGAATAGACAGAAAAAGTAGTAAAATAGTTAAAATCGGTCCGGGTCGATTTCACTAACAATTAGTTAGTCAGAGAAAACCGAAACTAATACTATAATAATTTGATTAACTAGTCAATTTTTTCAGTTAACCAGCCGATTTTTCACGGTTCATAATTAGTCAGTTCGTAGATTATGTGAACCTTGTTGTGAATGCATGCACTTACATTTAACTCTTATAAACTTTAGAGAAAAGTATAGTAAAAAAACTCGACCCGCGGATGGTATGACAGTCTCCGAATATTTTGTTAAGAAGAAAATTTTCTCATGATGGTCAAGAAAATTTTAGAACCTTCTTCCTAACCATATATATGGACTCAGTTAGCCGTATGAACTGTGACACGAGTCTTTACATAGTATTTTGATTGAAAAAAAAAAGCGAGAGAATTTTTTTCGCAACCAGTGCGAGCTCGGGGCTCGAACCTCAACCAATAGGTTACGACTAGGGCGCCTCCGCCCCCGCCAAAGGCTTGTTCGAAGATTGAGAAAATTCGAAACCCCCTCACAAATCATACAGTGTCTTATGTTTGAGAGTCTACACATGGTTATTGATGGAAATGTTAATTATCAGACTATGAGAGACTCGAACTTGGATGGAAATGTCACATCCTAGATAATCAACTATTTGTGTTTTTGTAGCATAAACTATAAGTATTAGTATAAAAAAACTATAACTTTTATGGCATGGTACCATATGTCAATCACACGAATGCTAAGTCCCACTTGTCATTCACATGTGTCCAAAAAAGAAGTTTAGTTTCTTGTTACAAGGTCTTAATAAATAGTTGTGGTTTTATAAAATAGGCTAAAAAATTACATTTTATTATCTATACACTAAAAATTTGTAACTTTCTGAAACTTACTCTATAAAATATTACCAACAGAGCTAAATGAAGAATAGTTTCTGGAATACTTGCATCACTTGTGCTTTTAACAAATGCGGGTGTCAAAGCTTATTAGCTCCATTCTCCAGTTTTCTTAGGAGTTGTTCGTTTCTATAAATTAAAGGACTAAAACTAAACTTTAGTCTAAATTTTAGTTATAGGGAAACGAACGATAGAATTAAAACTAGAGCTAAATTTTAGTTCTAGAGATAAAAAGGAGCTAAAAAAAAGACTAAACTTTAGCTCTCTAATAGAGGCTAAAGTTTAGCTTAAATTTTAAGAGCTAAATTTTAGCTCTTGGTGAAAATGAACACCGCATTAAGAGACATCTTAAATAATGTAAAACCGTTATTCCACCAGAGCAGCTGGATAAGCATAATGTCAAAGGTTTAGCGAGAACTCCCATGAAACATCACCGTTCACCGCCAGTTGCGTACTGTTTAAACTTACTTCATCACGGCCTTTTCTACTCCCTAGCAACACGAGATCGAATCACCCCTGAACCGTGATTGAAGGTTACGTTTTGTTATAACAACTTCGGTGCAGGAGCGAAGCCGAAAGAGTGCAGATGCCAACGAAGGCCAAAGCCACTGTCACCCCGCGCTTCACGGCACGGCGTCGCCATCGCGTTGCGTTGCGTCTCCTCAATTAGCAATTCTTCACGTCGCGTCGACGTCGAGATAAGCTCCGTTGGGTGAGCATAACTGTTTCCTCGATCAGCGACGGGGAAGACGTCCTTGTCGTTTGCAAGCCGAGATAGCCAGCCCGGCAGGCTGGGAGAGGAGCTTGACGTGCCATTTTGGCATCGCCCTCGCGTGGCAGGGCTACGGACTCGTAGCAGCAAATGCAGCTGCTGCGGCAGTGCCTAGGGCTGATTCCTTTGACCACTCCCCAGTCTTCACCCGTCTTCAAGTACTCTCAGTCCTCAGTCCTCTTGCATTGCATCGTCCTGAAGCAACTCTCTCTCTCTCTCTCTCATACAGTAGTTTTTCCCCTGCCGTGCTGCTGGTTTTGCTGCATCAGTGTCACCAGTCATGTTACTGTGCATAGTAAGCTGCACAGTAACTTTTCCCTCCCTTCACGATCAGATCTGACGCTGCCACGGAGCTCCTCCAGTTGTCACTGGCTGCCACGGAGTAACAATTTTTGTCCGGCTTCTGCATCACAAATAGGGTCTGCTGCGTGGGATAGTGCCTCATCTGACACTCGTCGGTGCTGAACCCATACTGGCCGTTGCTTTGGTCGCTTCCTCTTGGACCGGCCGCGTGTGGTCTCGGAAAGTTGGAATGAGCGAGGTGATGCTTCTTTTTCAGCCATGCACTCGGGTTCATGTGGACGGCTAAATAATCTGAAAAGAAAAGAACCGCCGTGCACCTCTTCGCCCAACTTGATGCATGGTTCTCAGTTGGGTTAGTTATCTCTTCATGGCAGGATTTAATTATGTCCACTGGACGGCTTAAACAACAGTATATAAGTTTTCAAAGTATTGTATTTTATGAAAGGGCTCGTAATAATCTGACCGTGCATTGCTAGGGATGCTGCAAATTTCACAAGTAAAACAAACGATCAAATGCATTCATGATGTTGAATAGTATATAGTAACTATAGAACATTTCCAGAGCAGATTTTTAAGATGATGTTAAAAAACTTGACCTGCGGAGGGTATGATGGCCTCCGAACATTGTATTTAAGAAGAAGATCCTCTCACGTAGATCAAGAAAATCTCAGAACCCTCCTCTCCCCTTACATTGGGATCACCAGTCTTGTGAGAACCTAGGTCAGGACCACCATAGGCACCGTTGCTTCCAGAGGTGATACCCTAATCAAATGCTTTGGTGCGGGAAGAGACGATAGGATTTTTTTAACCCAGATCGTAAATTCGCTTCTACTGGAAGGTGCTACTCAAACACCTTACCAGTGAGGTAAAGGCCCTTTCGCTTACGATGATGTTAACAACTAGTATCTTCGTAGCACTACCGTTAACAAAGTCACTTAAGGTAGAGGTCATGATAACGATGTGCATTATTGGTTGTCCACGTAAAACCTCCTTTGGCCGGAGTAACTACAAGCTCGCTAGAGGAAGCTCCTATACTCTAAAGGCAACCAAGATTTGAACGTCGGCTGAAATCTACTGTCAGCCGGATGAAATTTGAGTACACGCTTCAAATAAGAGCTAGCAGAAAATGAAGACATATTTGCATTATAAACGTCCGTGCATAACATATGGGTACAAAAGCTCACGTCTTGCCGTGGATCACATTGTATATGGCGCTCATTCAAGAGGGAGGATCATTCAAGAAAGGATTGAAGGTAACCCATGAACACCAAAAGGATTAATTACGAAACGAGTTTTTCCACGCAGATGTCAGATTGGATAAGAAGCAGGAACCCAACCCCAGCTATGCAGGGCTGCATGCAAAAGCTGAGGCGGCGTCTGTGGCTCGCCGTAGCACAGGAGACATGCAGTGCTGCAGGACGATCTCGATCCGGTCGACGCCCACTCGATGGCCCGCCGCGTGCATCCAGCTGCACGCACGGCGCCGTCATCATGGGGCCGCCCATTCCCTGCTTCACTATACGAGCTAGCTACGGGGGCCCTACGGCTAGCTGGGCTATAGCTCCGCGGCGCGAGGATCTCGTCTTACTTGGGCTTGGCGGGGCCGGGGCCGGGCCCGGGCCCGCCCTGCTTGGCGGCGGCGAGCGCCAGCATGGACCCGGCGAGCTGGCTCACGGCGGCCGCCAGCCCCGCCACGCACTGCTCCCCGGCCTCCCGCCGCGCCTGCGCCGCCCGGCCGCGCCGCTCCGCCGCCGCCACGAGCTCCTGGTGCCGCCGCTCCTCCGCGGCCTCCCGGCTCTCCAGCGCCTCCGACAGGATCGCCGCGCACCGCCCGATCGCCCCGCTCAGAATTTCCCCCTCCTCGTCGTCGTCGGAGCTCATCATCTCGTCGCTGTGATCGTCCTCCTCTTGATGATGAAAGTGCGGCGGTCCAGAGGCCGGCGTGCCGCTGCTCTCTGGCGGCGGCCGCCGCTCGTCCAGCGACGCCCGCCGCCTCTTCCTCTCCGGCGACTCGGGACTGCAGTAGTGCGGCACGCCGCCGCGCGTCACTACTGCTTGTTCTGTCGTGTCCCCCCCCCAAAAACGAAACCAACAAAAACCATCAGCAAAAGTAACTACTAATCGTGCCCAAAATCTGATACGAGAGCGCGCGATCAACTCACCTAGATCCAGATGAGGCAACAACGGTGGGGGCAAGACTTGCGCGAGCGGGGAAGCCTGCACGGGCACGTCGTCGAGGAAGCCAATAGAGGAAGACGAGGCGGCCGCTCCCACGAACGAGGAGCAACCCATCATCATCTGCTTCTTCCTCTCGACGACCTCGGCCATGCCTTCGTACACCTCGCGGAGGAGGTTGCCGGGGAGCCCCCTCTCCTTCCTCTCCGCCCTGCCCATCGCCCAGTAGCTCATCTGCCGCTGCTGCTCCTCCCCCCGCCGGCCAAGCTCGTGGGCGCGGACCTTCTTGTAGTGGCGCATCAGGTTGTCCCACCGGTCGTTGCACTGGCTCTCGCTGCGGCGGCACCCGGCGCGCCAGCAGTAGTCCTCCACCCACCGCCACCGGGACAGGCCCTGCTCACCCTCCTCGTGCACCTTCCGCTTCGCCTCGATCAGCACCATCGTCTCCGCCACCGTCCAGTTCCCGCGCCGGTACTCCCTATCCCTCGACGAAGCGCCGCCGCCGTTCCGGGCTTCTTCCTCTCGGGCTCCGCCGCCCACGGGTTCCATGGGCTGCTCTGGACTGCTGCCGATGCACTGAGACTAGCTATTTGCAGTTGGAAGCAATGGTCAGAATGTGAGATCACAGTATTATTTGATGGTGAGATCTCACAACACAAAAGGGCGCAATAAAGCTAGTAGAGCTAGCTAGGTGGTGAGGATGCCATTGCAGCGGGAAGCTACTCATGCATGAGAGGAAGTACTGCGCCGCTGCTACCAATAACAACTTGATGCTTGTAGAATCACATGACACATTGGAATAGTATAGGATGGAGGAAGCGCAAAGTGGCATCCGTTTGGCTCCTTATGCTCATGCATGCCTTTTCATCGCCACTCTCGCACCTTTTCTGTGGCCTTTTTTTCACCTGTGGATTGTGTGGGGGTCCGTTGCCTTTGACTATCTTTTTTTTTTTTGTGTGTCCCTGCTGGCCCTTTCTCTGATCATCTAACGCGTGCATGTGGGGGAGTTTATATGGTCGTTGCAGAGCTTTTCCTCTCTGCTTAGCAGTTAGCACCGCATGCATGACGAACTCAGAATGTTGGCGTTCCAGCTAGCTTAATGGAGACTCTGTGTCAGTGATACTCCGCTTATAGGACTCGTCATTTTTCTAGTGTTTGTCATGCATAGCTGCTTCAGAGGGTGGTCTCATGTAATAATAGAGCAAGAAACCGTAGCCAATCGTGTTAACACGTGCTGTAAGTGCTGCCGTCATGTTAATTTGGTAAATTAACCTATATGGGTCTTGGGGAGCAAATGTACGACTGACATCAGAGGCGTCACATGGAGGCTGGTGCCAGGAAAAAAAAAAAGGTCTGGACAAAGAGAGGCGGGGGTGTAGATTGCAGCTAGGTCGAGGCTTAGGTGCATGTGATCTTTAACAAGAAAGGTATGTGCATCAATCTCAAAAAAAAAAAAAATGTTATGTGCATCAGCTAGTGACATGTCAAAGGTGACCTGCTTTGCCCTGGCTCCCGGCTCCTGATGGCAAACTAGATGCTCTTCTTACTGCAGGTTTAACCTGCTGGACTTTTGCTTGGGATCAACTATTTCATCAAGATCTTAAAATTTTATAGTACGTACTACCTTCATTCATAAAGAGTGTCGCTTTTAATTATCAGACATCATTTTTGACCTTTTGTCTTATTTAAAAAATTAATATAAATATTAAAATAAATATGTTATAATTAAAGTATATTTGTTGATAAAATTAAATATAAAAGAATAAATAATATTTACATAAAAAAGAACGAACGATCATAACATTAAAAAGTCAAAAACAACACCTTTAACTGTTGTAGCTGATTTTCTCTTTTTTATTATGCATTGCACAAGTATTTGTTACATATGTGCTTTTGCATGATGGTTGGTACTAACATGAACAATCCAACCATATTTTTGTTAAAATTTTTTATATACTTTTTTCTAGTGCTGGAGATGTTCTCAAATGAGAGAGTAGTATAGAGAACATATCAGGTGCTCCTATACTCCCACATATGAAAAATACAAAATATAATTTATAAAAAATTAAAATTAAAATATGAGTGTATAATGCATATTATCAACTACAATCATGCAAAGTTTCATTTACAACAAATACTTGTACAAGGATAAATAAAAAAGAGAAAATCAACTTGAACAAAGTGGATTACAACTATTCATTTTTTACCTGTAACCCGTTACTATTCATATACAGATTTGTCTTTTTTATTGCATCTTAAATATGTTTCAGTTACAACTCAAACTTTGCATGATTGTGGATGATAACACGGAGAATCCATTTATATTTTTTTTCAAATTTTTTAAATATTTATAGTATATTTTCTCAATGGGAACACCAGAGCATGCAACCCGCTAGGTGCACTAGATATGTTCTCGAGTAGTATGTTATACACTGTGAGGCTTCAGCTTCACCACATGTAAACCTTGAATTGTATATTGTACTACTTCAATTTAGAAATATACTAAGTGCGAGGCAGCTTTTTCTATGACGGAGTTATCAGTATTTATACTATCAACAATGCTAAAGTAATCAAACTTCCTTTGTGTTGAACCAATAATGCATCCATGTAGAAGTACAACAACAGTTTGTCTTTTCTCCCTTAAACTGTTTCATATGAGGGAAATCAATATATATAGAAGTCTCGAACGGCAAAGGAAAAAAAAATCAGTGAGCAAACGAAAGTTGAGGTTTGGTGAATTGTGTGTTGAATGTCTCTATGACAGAGAAGAGACAACAAATAGCCAAAACTAGAGGTGCAACAAGAGACGATAAAGTCATTTACCCACAACAACAATGCAAGATGCATAACAGCAGGGTGGAGAGCGAGAAAGGCTGACACTAGACGCTGCACACAGTGGATGGGAAGTGAAACATTTGCTCTCAAGAACAGATTGCTCTGACCTAGCGTTGGATGTACTCCGATCCATGATATGCACATTTGCATTGTGATTGTTGTACTACACATCACAATAGTATAAGATGCTTATTTCATAATACATACCTAAAAGAAAAGTTTGTTTCTTACAACAGACGACTAAATAGTGTCTGAGCATAAGATGCAAGAGCGTGTAGTTGTGCTTGTGCACAAGAAGACTACCGTGAATAATGTTGGGCTCATAATTATTACAAGCTAATGTTTAAGAAATATGCGATATGACATTGTTAACCTCAAATACTAGATTCAGTTTGTCAGTTTGCTATTATACCAACTCAAAGATCATTACATTTGCCATTCCATAAATGCCCACTGACTGCATCAATAGTAATAAATAGCTTAACAGTGACAGAAAGTCTACAAGACACAGATACTACTTCACATGTAACAGAGTGAGCTGGTAAACTGGAGAGGGCTAGTAGATGAATATAGCTACTAATACAATAACCACAAGTGAACTACAGAGAGCTATATATCCAATGATCAATTTAAAATTGTCTAGGTCTACATAAAAATTAATAATAAAATATTATTTAACTATAATTTAAAGCAAGTTCTAATGTTTTATGACCGAAAGATTACATTTTTAGTACCAGAACTACAAAACTTAGATACTGCTTATAAAGAAAAATCTTATTGAGTGGACAATAATATATTACTACTAGTGGCTTCTATAACTACGATGGCGTGGTTAAATATTATAGTGGTTTTCTTTGGAAATCATACTATAATACAAGTGTGGATGATAATACATGAATTACTTTTAGCCAGATTTCTTTTCAAAATGGGATATTTATATTTGTTTGACCTTTTTTTTTCATTTATGATTCCTCAAATAACATTTTACTGCTGGACCTAGACGTAGATGACGTGGAAGTGGTATTTTCATAACGAGCAACTCTTTTCATCTAATACATGCATATGTATATATGTAAAATACTTTAATACATGGTATCATATAATTATGAATTTATGCATACATCATAAATCAGGATTTTTTTAAGTGCATAAATATGCATAACATAAATGAAGCCAAAATAATTTTGAAAGAAAGCCTTCCACGATGTGCACTAAGGCTAATCTCAATGCACTCTTTCATTTCACGATTTCCAAAAGTGACATGTCATTTTTGTAGTTTTATTTTATGAAATAAAAGTACATCTCTCAGTGCTCACTTTCATAGCACAATTTCATAGAACACTAAGCTACTAGTATAATGTGGCGCGCTCTTACGCGCCACTTGCTCAAATAGTTTGCTTCAGGAAAAACATTGTGAAAGTAACGTATAAACAAAAATGATGGACAAGATTGCAGATTATCAGTTGCATACTATATTACATATAAATAGAGTTTGTGATGAGCACGGTAGAATATACAACACGTTAACACTACATGTGAAGATTAAGAGGACTAAACTAAACCTAATATGCACATATGGTTCACAGCATTTTGAGTAGATGAATGATTTGATGTTGCAAAGGCAGATTGTTCCTGTATGCCGTCAGCTTGAGGCCTGCTATGTAAATGAGATGAATACAAAAGGTTGTCGTGCTGGCAGCAGCACCTGTAAAAGAAAATAACAATGTTATTTTAACTCAAAACTCAAGTTGTTTTCATGGTAAAAGCATGTATGATGTATTAGATGAAGCATAGTAAATGGAAGCATGCTTACAACAGAGCAGGATGACGTTAGTACATAAAAAAAAGGCTACACAGAAGTACATGATTATTTTTGTCTTCCAAACACTGAACTTTCAAAACTGTATCTGATTATGAGGTTCAATATTGATACAAATTAGAACCAAATTTGTATATAGTACCACGATCACATCACCTTTTCACAAAGCAAGCAAAACATGTCAAAACAGAAATAGTGACACAGTATCCTATTCCACCCCCAGTATCAATAAAGAAAAATACAGATAATCAAATCCAGTGAACCCTATTCCTAAGAAGGGTGTGGGTGTGTTGTTGGTCTGTATGGGTTCTTATTCCATTGTTCTCTTAATATAATGAAGCTCAGCTCTCTTGCATTTTCAAGAAAAAAAAACAGTAGTTAGAACTATGCTCACCAGCTAAATAATCTTACAGCCCATGCTTTGGCATGCAAACATTATTGCTTATACCTAGATCAGCTTTTTTAAGAAAACAAAAGACTGCATCAATGAGTCCATGTTTTATCTTGAACTATAATCACGGAGTTCTGAATCAGATCCGTAGTTGTAACCATATAGAGTAAAAAAATCATAGCAAGTCATTATCTCTTTACAGAACATGGTGGGAACTTTGATTGATGGCGGTCAAAATAATTTTAGTCCAGAAGTAACACCAAGAAAGCTAAAAATATGTAAAGTGACAACAAGACATAAATGCCCTCCAACATCCATTTAGCGAAAGAAAACTGGCTATGTAGAGAAAATGAAACTGAATTCCAAGATCTTGACTTGTAAACTTCTATCAACAAGAACATAAGAAAAAGAGCATAGCTAGAAAGTTGTAGTTACCTTTTGCCAGCATATGGTACCAATTTACATTTGGCTAGAAAAGAATCTTGATAGGCCTTGGTAAACTTCATTGGTCACCTGACATAGAGTTAATATAAACTGGAAGCCCCTCTCTTCTTAAAAAAATAAACTTGAAGCATCTCAGTTTGTACGAGATCATTGCACCTAAAATGGAAAAAAATTACTAAAACTTAGAACCATATGCAAAATTAACAAAAATAATAAATATATCTTTTAATAGAAGTAGAACAATACTACAGATTCATGCATCTAGTGGTACTAAGTAGATAGGGAGAACCAATCATTTGACTAAGAGTGAACCAGATTCATGCATCCCTTGTGTGTTGTTTGCTAAACATTGTGTTAGAAGAGGTTCAATTATAAAACAAACAAATATTGCATTGCATTTGAAATGACAGAACTATTGCATTACATTTGAAATGACAAATAAGTTAATTATACAGGAAGATCCTTGAATACTGGAAATAGCAAACAAATAGCACTCCTGACGGCAACAGAGTTTTCAGGTTTCCAGGTAAGCAAAGGGGACTGTTAGATGCACATATAAAGGTAAGTACTGTTATTGCTTACAATTCTTTGAGAGCTTCATTTAGCATGCTATATTCAGTAAGACAAAAGATGACTGCAACCTTGTCCACCATCACAAGGCGAACTTGGATGGAGGATTTAGTTTTCAGCAAGTAGCTGTTAAACTGAATCCATTCTGCCATTGAATCCAAACTACTATCATTTCAAAAGGAAGAAAAAAAAGAAATCAATACTATTGTAGTTCACCCAAATGAATTTGTTGTGGCAAGCTTTATAATAGTTGAGGACTTGAGGCTTCAATGACATGAAACAATATCCTTACCTAAACCTTCTAGCAAAGCAACAAACTGTAAAAGGTAGAAGCACAAAAGATAGGTGATGAAAAAGTTGAGAGCAGAGCACGAGACAAAGTGCATGGAAGAGACAAATGGCAGTCAAAAAATTTAGTCTGTCTAGTTGACATCAAAATAAACACAACTTAAGAATACAAGAGGTAAAAAGATACAATGCTAGAAGTAGCGAATACATTTTTTCAATGTTAGTGTCATCTATCGAAAAGTTGTGTTTATGTCAACTTAAGAACACATAAGCTTCAATATGATTACGACAGGTGACACTAACAACAAAAATTAGAGAATTACCTATACTCCAAACCAGATAGCAATGATAAATTACGATTATAATTTGAAAAATAGAAGAACAATGAACATAAATGTCAAATCTTCAGGTGTCAATATGGCTCACCTACTGTATAGTGATACAATATTTTTGCCAACCTCTAGGATACACTTTTATAATATGCAATAGCATGCCTGATAAGATTAATGAATAATGCAATTTAGTTGATTTCGCATCTATAAGAAGTAATGTTCACTCCTGCACATAGAGAGGGGTATCTTAGAGTAAGTGCACTAAAGTCATGCTAGATAAACAGTCCAGAAATACTGAAATAGAACCAAATCCCTAACAAAAAAGCAACAGACCAACAGTAATAAATGCTAGTTGCAACCATTTAGTCTGCATATGACTATGTAGAACCGATGTCCAATAGACATTTATTTTTCAAACAAAAATAGCCTCAAGTATGAGTGGTACAAAATGTAAGTATAGTCATTACTCTAGTGATAATGAATCAAATTCTCCATCAATCATACGCAGACACGCTAGCCACGTCAGTAGTTTTTTTTTACCGTTAGACATGCATCAAACATTACCTCTAAACCAAATGGTAAAGAACTGTTAATCTTGAAGCAAAAGATATCGATAACAAACATATACAATAATAATGGAGGAAAATTGAACTTGGCAGTGAAGTTGGACATCTCACATACCATTTAGCAGTGCAACATCTTCTAAAAAAAATTAGCAGTGCAGCGAACTAGTGATCATGTTGAAATTTCATACCATACTCTTCTCTCTACCAAGTAACAGGATAATTAGACAATTCAGTTTTCTGAATGATTACCAAAGTACTCTCTATATAGCAGCACCTCAAAACAGATCCTAGGAGAGCCTATGCAAAAAGGAAAGAAAAGAACCAAGGAAGTTCGAACATGATCATTGCACATTACCTTGCAAAACAGAGTCAGGTACTGCCCTTCACATCCTATTGGGAATCACAAACTTTTAAGCCTGTGTGTACATGAGCAAAAGGAAGTATCAAAACAATATGAACTGGGCACGTATGAATCTTGCCAATCAGCACTTGGCAAATAGGTGTTCTATGCAGAGCTTAGATATTTGATTTATCCCAATTATTAAACCAGAACATAAAGTGTGTCAGGTTCAGAAAAGCTCTTGTTGGTTGGAATCAGCTCTTATGACATACATCAAATCTTTGTAGCGATTAATGTGGATGATGAAAAAGGAGAAATATACTTACTTGCACAGAAGAATTGCAGGAACAAATTGAATTGCCTCCCCATTAATAGCATGCTGGGAGTTGCCTTCCAGCTGCAAGTAAAACTCTGAGAAAACAGTTCTTGAAAGCAAATTACTGAACTTAGATGTCCCGCAGCAACCAAGAACATATATTTTTCTTGTGCAAAAAAATCGTTATACTTCTTTTATGCATGAGAAATCAGTAAGAGCTACTCATCATTTGAGAGTAACCAAGATGTTGCTTCTTTTATTTTTAGGAATAGCACGTTGTCATGTTTAATACCAGTTTTGGCATATCGTCTATAAAATCCAAATAAAAAAATAAGATGCCTACTTATCATTCATCACACCAAAAGATGCAAAACCTGAGGCTATAACATAGCATTTCTCCAGACCATGTAATTAGGTATAACTATGCACCCTTTGTCCCAAAAATAAAATACAACAGGACAACATTCATATCACTGATTGAGTTGGAACTGTGTATTCACAAGGAGCTTTATGTACGTATTACATGAATGGATATTATTTTTTTTCATAACTCTCTGTGCTTTAAATTCTTAGAATTCATGTAATGGCCAAAAACGATCTAATTTGTTAGTTTTTCATTAAAAAAAAGTAATGTTTGAAGTGAAATCAGTTAAAAGAGGAACCATGTGAATTTTAGTAACTGTAGAAAAAAATCAGAAACAATTTTTGAATCTGTAAAAAATGGGGAACTCGTTCTGAAAGAAGAAAGGAGAAAAATTTTCTATTTATCTCAGACCCGATGCTACTCATCCCTTCTTCTCACACTTGCCTCCGGTTGGACCATGAACATAAGCAACCGATGCAGGCAAACTCCCTGATTGTCCTCTAATTTCGTCATCAAGCACACACATTCAGACCAATAACGCGCCATAAGGTGCAGGGGAACAGCCAGAACGTGAGAAAACAACCAAGATCCAGAAGCAATCGAAGAGGAAGGGAGGGGCTGTTGTTCCTGCTCTAAGCCACCGGAGACAGCCGCGCTGGAGGACAACAGGGGCAGCCGTGGCCAGAGGAGTCACCACGCCCTGGCTCAGATTCGCCCAAGCCCACGCCACCCTGCCGCCTCCGGTCATCGCGCCACCCCACGTCCCAGATCCACCGGCGACGGGGGCAACCACTCCCCAGTACGACATCAAGAGAGAGAGAGAGAGAGAGAGAGAGATTACCGCCATCGTGGTCGGTGCACCCGCATGCCGTCGCCGTCGAGCCGCCAGCCAGCGTCTCTTCTCGTGGTGCCGCTTCTCGGGCCCTGCCTCGTCCATGTTGCCGCGCCTGGATCCGCCTCCGGCCGCCGCCGCCTCCACTTGAGAGAGAGGACGAGAGGAGGTGCAGGTAGAGAGAGAGACCGCGCCCCGCCTCCTTAGTGCCGCCGCCTTCACCCGCCGCCGCCTAGAGAGAGAGAGAGAGCGTGAAAGGGGGCGGATGGGAAGAAAGGGAGGCGTGGAGAGAGAGAGAGGGAGAGGAGAGGATAAGACCGGGAGGGGTAGGATACCGTACAAAAATTCTTTTACACTGATGACGGGTAAAACTCACATGAGCACTCGTCGACGATTTTCATCCGACGGTGAAAACAATTTTACCGACGTGGACAGTGAGTATGTCGTGGGCCGGGCTGCGATTTAGAGATTCAAATTACTAAGTGGTGTTTTGTTATTGGTTGAGAGTGTTGGGATGAAAGAAAAGACTCTTAATTTAATTTTATTTGACTTTTATAATATTGGAAATAGTGTCAATATTCTTTTATGAGGACGAAAGACATCTCCTCTCTTTCATAATAAATATCATATCATGTCATCATATTTACTGATGTGGCATGTAGCAAATGAAAGACCCATTAAGAATGACTTAATTGTTCTTTGTTGCACTTTTGCTCATGGATTTACCTTTTGTTTTCGAATTTCCATGTTTTTTTGAAACTAATTCCCATGGGTTTACTTTTTTTTTTTTGAAACTTCCCCATGGTTTACTGGTGCAACAACAAACCAATGGATCCAGACAAACCACCCAACACAAGACAACCCCCCACCCAGCCGACGCAAGCCCCACGAGCCAGCAGTAGTATCACTGACACCTGAGACCCGCCACCGGGCCCACGCTACAAGACCGACAGCTCGCGGGTAGTGACGGCCAGCGTAGCACAAGCATTCCCCGGCAGCGGGCGAGGCTTCCATCGATCTGAACGCCCTCCCCACCGGCCGGTCGCCCACCGCCACCTTCCCGCCCGTCTCCGTCTCCGCCCCTCAAAACCCTACCTCCCTCTCTGCCGCCTTCGCGCCCCCTTGCGCCATGGCCACCAACGGCAGCTCCCCGGTACTTGCGCCGCGGCCCGGCACGACTGATTCTGGATTTTTCCTTCCTCTATAGCTTGGTGTACTTTGATTGATTTTCTTTTTTTGGTCGTGGGGATTTTTGCAGAGGTTCAGGGACACGGAGAGCAGCCTAGAGAAGGTGAAGCGGCAGCTCTCATCGGGGTCCGGGAGGTACCTTCTTCAAGGCCCCCTGCTGAAGCGATCTGAGACGGTATGTTGTTTCCTGGCCTTGCCCCGTCGAATTTTGGAAGCGGGGGAGGTCAATCTGTGTCCATCAGGCACGTACATATTGTAATTTTGTCTAATATTTGGTGAACCTTAGGGTTTAGGCATGGGTAAGCTCAGCCCTGGTGCTAAATTTGGTGTTAGGATGGGATAGTTATTTAGCAATATATGGTTGGTAGTGAATGTTTGGCCTGTGATTATATGAGAGTATATGCTCTGAGTACCGTTTCGTGGTATACCTTGTTCGATAGATTTATGAGTATTGCATGGGAATTTATTTATGCGTACTTTCTAGTATTTGATTCTATTTAGGGAACACATTTCTGTTGTTATTCTCAGCGTGCGACTTTCTTAGAAAGAAATAATTTCAATGTTCACCTGGAATTAACTGCTTTCGATTTACACATTTTGGCATAGCCAGATGCTTGATATATCCGCTTTCTCTTTTGCTGATTATGTTTCTACGTTTTTAGAATTATTAAGCAATTTCTGAAGTGCTATAGTATTCTCTGAACAGCTGAGGAAATGGAATGAACGATGGGTTATCCTAGACCCAACCTCTGGAAAGATGGAGTACAAGTAGGAACCTTAACTATTTCACAACTGAGAATGCTAATTCATTTCCTATCCACGTCATTATAGAGTGGTCTTTTTTATTGCAGACTCAGGAGAAATGAAACTTCCATTAAGGGCACCATTCTATTTGATGCCTCGAGCACCATTACGTTATCTCCTGTGAACTTTCAGTAAGACTGCATAAGCTTTTCCCAATATGGCTCATCCATTTTTGAAGGTTATAACTTAAAATTGTTGCTCCAATTCTTGCAGAGGAATGCCAAAGTATGATGGTTGCTGTTTCTGTATCCTAATCACTCGATAATTTGATATCAGAGAATTTTGCAAAGCATGTCATCAATAATTGAATATATATGTATCACATGTTTTAAGTCTGTAAAGCCTTTACTCTGTTTAGACATTGGAACTCCTCAAAAGAAGGATTACTTTCTTTGTGCTGAAACTCCTGGCGCTGCAAAAGCTTGGGTATCAACGTTACAGTAAGATTTCTGATCCATCATCAGTTTATTCTTCTGTGTGGTTCACTATAGACCTGAACGTTTATTAACAGGCAGAGATCTAGCAAAAATTTAACTGAGTGCAAGCATATGGCCTCCAACATTGAGCATAAAATTAAGTGGATTATCATTTGTTAGGTGCTGGCACTGTCTTAAACAACCATTAATTCCCCGTGATTCTGATCTGAATGATATGATCCACTTCCACATTGATCATACAGCCCTTTATAGGAGTTTGCATGTTTACTAAAGGTTCTAGCAATAATAATTAACTGAAATATAACCGATCGGATCAATGGGCCCAAGGGATTACATGTAATGAATCTTTTCAACACCAGATCCTGCGTCATTCCTAATTTGACATTTTGATGATTCTGTGGAATGATTTATTCCTGTGGCTGCATTGAGACTGTATTTTTGTTAGTTAGTTAGTTGCTATATGATACATTCCCTTTAGGATTATAGTATGGAGTCCCTATCCTTGTTCTTTTTTAATGCATCCTGACTAGTTATTTGATGTTGTTAAACAGTGCTACTCAGTTAGTTCTACGAGCTCATAAAGAAGCAGTCAATTCTTTGGCTGGGAATGGCTCTCCAGCTACATTAGGTACTGTTGCTACTGCAGTTGCTAATGCTAATGCAACAGCCATGGAAGCTACCAAGGAGATAGAAGCAGCATTGAAGGTTTCCATGAGGGCAGCTCTTGGGTTGGGTACGAATAACTCCACTGAAGGTCAACTTGATGACCTAACGATAATGAAGGTCTGCATTTATCTATTTGTGATTGTTATTGCCTGACTTAGGTACTACTGGTGTATACAGATTTTCAATAACTTTTAAATGATGTGCTGCAACAGAATATGGAATTCTCAAAAAGTGGACTTTGTTGTTAATGCTTGTGAACTGTCTTATTAGTTGAGATCGCTGTAATCTGCCTAATTGAGTTTGCTATACCTCATCATAACTACATACTTTCATTTCTGTTAATATTTTGATGCCATCACGTGTAATATTAGCTAGCACCAGATGCCTAAGGCATGATACTATATGCTCACAAGTTCAGAACAAATTCATAACTAGCAGAACAAAATGCTCCAACATATGCATTAGGCACTTCACTTCTTTTGGGAGGTTTAAAATACTGTCATGCCTTTTCTGGCATGCCATCCTTCCAATCTACTGCTTTTGAATACAGAGATTTATCTCACCTAACTTTCAAATATCTATGACTCTAGGTCTCTGCAATTGTACACTGCATGACTGGAGCATCCTTGGTTTTATCTGTAAGATTTTTATTTAACCTTTCTTGTTTTCCCCCCTTCTCTCAGGAGACTCTCCGAGTGAAAGATGAGGAGTTGCAGCATTTGGCTAAGGATATTCGTTCTCGTGATGCTACAATCAAGGAAATAGCAGACAAATTGACAGAAACTGCCGAGGCTGCGGAAGCTGCTGCATCTGCAGCTCATACAATGGATGAACAGAGACGACTTTTGTGTTTGGAGATTGAGCGCCTGAAACAAGCTATGGGAAGACAAATGGAGCAATCAATGGTTAAGGTATGTTTTTATTTAACTTTGATTTGTTAGTACTCTGAATTCATGATGGGAATGTGGTCATATGGACATGCAGCTGAGACAATCTGAAGAGAAGGTTATTAGCCTTAGCAAAGAGAAGGACCAGTTGATGAAGGAAAGAGATGCTGCACTTCAAGAGGCTCATTTGTGGCGCATTGAACTAGGAAAAGCTAGAGAACAAGCAGTGATACAGGAAGCAACTATTGCCCGAGCAGAGGAGAAGGCTAGGGCTTCTGAAACAGATGCTGCAGCTAGGATAAAGGAAAGTTCCGAAAAGTTGCATGCAGTTCAGAAAGAAAAGGAGGAACTTCTAGCCTTGGTCGCTGTTCTCCAGTCACAAGTCCAGAGGTTCATCTCATCTCTTATCTAAACATGTATATACTTAAAAATAGAATCTGCAAGGAATATAGGTATATCTGTCACAAGCTGTTATAATGACAAAACACAATCTTTACTAATGCAGAGAACACAGCAGCACAAAGCAAGTATGCGAGGAGAGATCTGAATCATGCTCAGGCACAGATAACTCCCCTCCCTTAACAAAGCATGTTGATGCATCTGATGATGATGTGGACAAAGCCTGTGTAAGCGACTCTAGATCAGTCCTGGTTTCTAGCAACAGCACTGAAGTCCAGCTGGCTGTGGATGGGGTGGACATCCGCCCTATTGGCGATGCAGAGTGGGGTAGCTTCCAGCAGTCAGAAGCACTGATACCTGATGTTCGGGAGGTCTCTTCAGAGGCGGGTGATGTTCGGGAGGTCTCTCAGGCAGGTGATGTGCGGGAGGTCTCTCCGGAGGAAGGTGATGTGAGGGAGGTTTCTCCGGAGGAAGGTGATGTGCGGGAGGTCTCTGCTGAGGCCGAAGGCAATAGCTTGGATATTCCTGTGGTCAATCCTCCTCCGGTCAGTGATCATATGCAGGGAGGCGCAACTCACCCCTGAAGAGGTTGCTGTGGACAACTACCTTCTGAAACTGGTGTGATTATTGAGAAAAACCAATGGGGATTTGAATCCTATCGAGAATTTCTGTTGTGGGTCTTGCATTGATGTGGGTTGTATGTTCATTGTATTTAAGTATGCAACTCAATAAAAAAATGGTAGTGTCTGGGATTGTAAATTTTTTCACTCCCCCCTTTTCCATGTTACTTCTATTCGACATTTCCTGGTGAGGTGAATATAAGGCAAAATGGACAGCTAGATAAACAAAAATAAAGAGCGAGATTGGCATGCCAACTTTATTCTTAAATGAAGCATAATAGCTAAGTACAGTAACATCACGAAAGATGGTAGATTTAAAATAACTAGACTGAAAATGTGCAGAAGAGGGGGAGGATAGGTATTAGGACACGTCAAATTTTTGGCTGCTGTGACGCTGTCTATAACAGAATAGCAACATAATATAAACAGGTATCTGGTCATCTGAATAAACGCATATTTATACTAATTAAAATGGAAGTGAAATGCGGTTACAATATCAAAACCTTACACTTTCAATGGATAAGAATACTAGCCGTATTAACCTAGTAACATACAAATCAACTTACACATACCATGGCAGTCAACACCTAAACCTTTAGTTCTAAACCTCAACAGCATTGCCTTGCTGATCATACTCGTGACTTGGAAAAACCTCTGACTGTAGATTGGTTGAGATGTTGTTCGCATGAAGCCATGTCAACTCCCACAAGCTGTCACCCCCAATGGTGCTCCTCTTTGCAAGGATCCCCTTGTTCTTCATCACGAGTAGAATGTTCTTCAGCAGGTCCGGAATCACTTCTTGCAGCTTGTCACTCCGCTTGCCTCGTACCTTGATTTTGATATACTTCTCCATCCGGCTAAGGACTCCCAGCCACAATTTGCAAAAACTGCTTAGCCCAAAAAGGTCCGGTAATAACTGAAGATAAACTTTTGTGACTAGTTTCATTGCAAGCACTAGAGATCCTTCTATGTTTCTATAGTCCTTCTGGGAGTGATTCTGACTGATTTCCAGCAAGTCATCAAGCAAGGCAAATATAACAAGATCAAAAGCATGAGACCATGTGGCAGACTGGAGGCAAATTCCTTCTGTTGCTGTTAGGCATCTCTGCAGTGAGGCTAATGCATGATTTCGCACCTCTTCCCTTTGATCCAAGCTCAACTTTTTCAGGGCTTGCAGTAGTTTGAGCCACATCTCCCTGATTGTTTCCAATCCTTTGTCAGCTTCGTCACCTGTTTCTTTCGTCTCTTGGGACCACCGAGCAAGACATTTTACAGAATCAGACATCAAATCCAGGGCACGAATAGATCTGTCAACTAAACCAACCCTGGACTCGGCAAACTGTCGTGATGCTTCAATGCAAAATGCATAGTTTCCTAATGAAAGATGAGCTCCCTCTGACATGATAAACATGATTGCCTCGAATCCCACTTCAGAAGCATCAGAGTGACGAGCCGTAATGGACAGCAGCAACACTACGGTCCTCCAGCCCATCTGTGACTTTATATGTGCCGCATTTGCTTTGACGAGACGCGCAACCTCCTGTGTGATGTTCTCACAGTATGCATCTGCTACACGAGCATCAAGCTTGAGAACTAATTGCAATGACCTTAGTAATTCATCGGCAAGGTTCTCCTTGTATGGTAATAACCTCTGGCATATCCTCAGAAGTCCAAAAATAGCTTTCTCCACAAGAGCACATGGCATCACAGTGGACTGAACTATGTTAGCAATGTGCTCATAAACACCATGCCAGAGCAGCACAATTCGGTCTCGATTATTCAGTGTTATGGCAATAAGCAGTTCCAAACAGAAAACTGCGGTATCCTCATCATCTGGCGAGCTGGCTACCTTTTGAGGTCGACCTGCAGCCCAAATCAGAGCCCTTGCAAGTTGCAAAAGTGAATCTGGCTGCAAAAACTTGCTCTCTGTAAATATACTATCAATGCGGCATTTCTGAATTGTTTGAAGAGTCCTCTGGTGAGCAGCAAGTTGCTGCTCAGTTGGTTGTGACCTTGGTTCCTCACTGTCAAGAGAGAGAAGCTGACTAAATCTTCCCATAAGTCCAGAGGATTTTCGAGGCGTACCCATTACAGGAATATGAGATGTGGGAACTGCACTAGGAGCAGCCTTGCCTTGGACTGTTTCAGCTGAAAGTTCAGAGTCATCCGCTGCATCACTAGCAACACGGGCAGGGAGAAGCCCTAGCTTGTGCAGCCTCAGAATACAATCCAATACATTCCTCCAGCCAGTGCGTATGTAATCCCCATATCTATTAGCTATTGTAAACAATGTCTCAGTCGCTAATCTAGCTTTCAGGTCATCTCCAAAAGCGGTAACTGGTTCCTCAACCAATGAAGCATTCAAAAGAGTCGTGAATTTGCAAAGAGATACAACAAGATCATCCAAAACGTCCTCAAGATGATGAAATGCAGAGATCTTGGCAACGCCCAAAAAGCCATCTACACAGGTCAACAAAACTTCTTCATGCTCCGAATGATCAAATACAACTGCAATGGCTGCAATGGTAGGGCCAGACATAACAGCAAACATATCATGGTCAAGAAAAGGCTGAGAGTCACCAACAATATATGGGGATGTAGACTTTGACTTCCGCATCAGATCAATCCAACGACTAGGAGACATTTCAAAATATCCCATGCCCTGCTCAGGTGTGGTCTTAATCTCATTTCGGCAGATTGAGTGGTATAGGTCAGACAACATCTCACGTGGTAGGTCACTACCACCATTAATGTTTCTGTTATTCTTGATGAAGTCCTCCTCAGTCATCTTTTTCTTTACCTGCATGTTATGCTGATCAGTGTTCAGCATTATAATTGAGTAGGACAGCAGTAAAGCAGTGTCCTTATTTGCAAAAGCCTGAGGAGTCTGCTCATAGTATCTATCTGAGAACGCCTCAAGAACCCTCTGAATCTTCTGAGATTCACCAGGAAGCCGGAAAGTCTCCAAAAATAGCCGTAGAGCTGTGTCAAGGTTCATCTCCTGGAAATCAAAGGTCTGAGCAAACTCATGTAGCACCTGAACACAAAACTCATCATGATTGCCTAGAAAATCTCCTACAAGATTCTTATCCAAACCAGCTGTATAGCGGAAGAAACAAGCCACACTCTGGGGATCAAGCTTCTCAGGCAACAAATGAGTGCCTTGAAGAAACTCCAGACCTTTCTTTGGGTCCCTGTTGAAGTGATCAGCCCCAATCATTAGCCTCCTCTTGACATACTTCCTTTGTCGAACAAACTTCACCCAGTGTTGCGGATCTAAAAAGTTCTCACACTTTACAGTCCAGAAAGGTGTGTATTCATCGAGCTCCACAGGCATGAGCTCTGGCCGGGATGCTGCATTTCCAATGCGATCAGCCATCCCCTGAATAACAGCAATCAAGCCTTCCAGAGCAAGAATGTGCATAGAAGACAAGGGGCAGTTAATAGGAAATGCGCTCTTTGATAGAAGATTTGCAAGCTCCTCAAACACATTGCGGCAGGTTATGTCACAGTCAAGATTGGCATACATCTCAACCATAAAATTTTTCTGTCGACAGAAGTCAACAAGAGCTTCCATTGCAACTTCCTGCTGATGATATGTTGCTCCAAATCGGGGTTGTGAAAGCCTCAGAATTATACAAGAAAAGAAGGCCTCAAGCTGCAGCTTGAGCTCAATCCGGAGATGATGATAAAGATTCAATGCAATACTGCACACAACCGAAAGGATGAGTGGATTCATCGACAATCCAAATTGCATTAAGTTTCTGAAAAGCTCATCTTGCACTAAGGATAGCAGCTTTGGATGTTTCCGGATAGAAGATCCACCAAGCTCGATTGCTGAGTTGATTAACTTTAGAGCAAACAAAGGCATATCCTCATCTAAACCAATCTGCTCAGCAAGATTTAGCAGGGAGCACAGGAATTGAAAGATCTCCACCATGCAAGGGACTCCGTAAGGCTCCACAACAAGTCCATTGATGTCTGCAGAATTCTCATCAGATCTACCAGTATCTGAAGCATAGCTTCCATTGCCATTCTCCATTTGCCCGATCCCAAAAGGATGATTCTCATTGACTCCACCCATCTAGCCAGAGTAAGACATGCAAAAAAACAATTTATTAGACATGTTCTATGGAGCACACTTTAGCATAATGAGCACGAAATAGTGATTTTGGGTATAGTTCATAGAAGGGAAACAAACAACTACAAGCACTACAAAAATTGTTAGATTGCATTTTCCACAATTATGTTCCTGAGCTAGAAGATCCAAATCCTAGTTAATCGAGAATGTAGCATGTAGGATCATTTGCATTTCTTGTGTGCAACACTACTAATTTCTTAGGTTTGTCAAGAGTGAGATACGGGGTTGACTGGCATTTGTAAACTCAATGCATTGCTAGCGACTAATAATAGCAAAAGCGCACACACTGTAGTGACGACGGACATACCTCTGGTTTGACAGCAGTGTCAGCTCCATCGCCGCTGCCTATCTGTGGGAGGCGGGCGAAGACACACCTGACGAGCTCGTGCATCGCGTGGCGCGAGAACCGCTGCATGAGCTCGCCCTTTCCAGCAGACTGGTGCACGACGCGGAAGCAGGTGTTGAGGGCGGTGCAGACGTGCTGGTCCCCGAGGGCGGCGGCAGCGGGGGCGCGGAGGCAGTCGAGGAGCGTCTGCAGTATCCGCATGAGCACGGCCTCCTCGGCGCCCGGGTCGGCGACGGCGTCGAACCGGCACCCGTTGACGGCGTCGACGACCTCCCTGAGCGCGGCGCCCGGGAGCGCGGGCCCCGTGAGCGCCATCACCTCGTGGAGCGCAGCGAGGGAGGCGGAGGTGACGGCGGCCCCGGCCTCCTCGGAGCGGACGGCGTCGAGGAAGGGCCGCAGAGCGGCAGCGGGGAGCGCGGACGGCGCGCCGGGGGAGAAGGCGAGGCGGCGCAGTGCGCGGAGCGAGGCGACGAGCGGGTGCTCGGCTGCCGCCGCGGCGTCGTCGGCGCGCGGGTAGCGGAGGCCGCGGCGCATGACGGCGAGCACGGCGCTGGCCTGCGCGGAGACGGCGCAGGCCAGCGCGGCGGGGTCGGGCGCGCCATCGGCGGGGGAGCGGGCGTGGGGCGGCTCCTCGGCGATTGGGTCGATGCCGGCGACGGTGGGCGGCCTGGGGCGGCCCATTCGGGCGGCGCGGGTGGCGGGCCCAGCTAACAGTTAGGGTTCGAGGTCGGGGGCGGCATGGGGGCGGTGGATCTGAGGAGATCGGCCGGAAGGAGCGAGGAGGCCGTGGTGGAGACGGCGAGGAGGGGAGCAGCAGGACGGGCGAGTTCGTGCGTGCCTCGCTCACTTTTTCCTCGTGTCGGCTTTAATTTTTCCGCGCCGTGCGCCGAACCGAGGTGACGGGGCCGAGATCGAAGCCACGAATGGGCGAGTCCAGCCGAGTAACGGAGCAAGGAGGCCGTGTTTTTTGGGCTCGAGTTTGGTGGTGGCACAAACACTGCCGCCGAGGACCTTGGTTGGACCGTCCAAGTGAGATCCTGGCATCGGCAGCAGCTGCGACAACACATAATTTTTTGGGAAAAATATGGGTAACTTCTCGTTCCAAAGGATACGGATAACTTCTCGTATCTCAACTGATTTTCATCTTCATTATCTAGCGTTTCGGAGAACTCGATCATCTTCCAGTTTGCTGCTTTGAGCTCTTTATAGTTATGATCACTTAGGATCGTAAAATGTGAGGTCGAGTAAGGTCTTGTTTAGATCCTTCGGTTTTTAAAAAACTACTTTTTTCATCCTAAAATAATTAACGTTTTAGCTATATACCAGATTCATAGAAGATGCTATGAATCTGAACAGTGGTCTGGACACCAAAAAATAAAGCCAGAATATCAAATAAATTGGGACGGAGAGAGTAGTTTGTAGAAACTAGAGTATGTTCAAACATGTTAGTTTTTATGCTAGTTTTTATAAATCAGATGGTAAGTTTTTAAAAAACTCGTAATCTGGCTTAATCTAGTTAATGTTAGTTTTTATCTTATTTCAATGTATTTATTATCTAAAAGCTAGTTTATATATTATAAATACTAGAATCCAAACATCCTACATAGTTTTTATTTAAAAATCAGTTTTTAAAAAACTGTTGTGGTCCAAACAGTGACTGAGTTGGTCATTTGATTTTTTTATAAGTAAACCTGAAAGTGTAAGCATGATGACCTTTTGACGTAGCATCTCCGTATGTTATTCTCGTCCTCACCAACCAAATTCTGGTTGGGACAGGTGGCCTGTTTACAAGCCGAAGTATTTATTATCTTATTATATAGAAAAAAAGTGCACGAGATAGAAGTTTAAGATTAGACAAAATTTGCCCTAAGGCACTTTTCAATAGCGGTATTTGTCACAGCACACACGATTCAATTGTCTTCGTTATAACTCACTCTTCAATTGTGGTGATTTGCTAAAACACGTTTAAGAGAATATAATACTGATTTCTTAGTGAGAGAGTTTTTTATAGGACAAGAATACCCCTGCTCCTCGTTTTAGCATATTATTAATATTTTTTATAATAAATATTAACGTGTCTTCAATTATTATTACCCAACTTCACATCCAATTATAAGACATTTAAAAAACTTTTTCATAAGATAAAGAGTCATCGTATCAATTTGAAATCCATATATCTTGGAGCAGGGGTATAACAAATATTAACGTTTCTTCAATTACTATTATCCAACTTCACATCCAATTTATAAGATACTTAAAAAACTTTTTTATAGGAGAAAGAGTCATCACATCAATTTGAAATCCATATATCTTGGAGCAGGGGCATGACAAATACTAATGTTTCTTTAATTATTATTATCCAATTTCATATCCAATTTATAAGACACTTAAAAAAAATCATAGGACAACGAGTTGTCATAATTAAAAACTTTACATCCAATTTATTATAAAAAACATTAATAATATGCTAAAACTAGGAGCATTTGAAGAGTTCTATCTCTCTTAAATAATTCATATATTAGCTAAAGTGTGTTTTAACAAATAACCATCATTGAAAAGTGTTTTTTAGCAAAACCAAAATTGAAGAGTGCTCTATAGCAAATACCATCATTGAAGAGTGATTTCTAGCAAATTTTTCCTTAAGATTGTGTCAGGAACAAAGAAGTTATAAAAAACAGATTTCATTCTTAAATTATTATCATTATTGATTTTTTATTTAACTTTGACCATTCATCTCATTCAAAATATTATTTTAAATATGAAAATTTTTAAATTATGTTTTGATTTACTTTGACGATGAAACAAACTATAACAATATATAAGATATTTTTAAAAAAATTGAATAAGATGAATAATCAAAATTAACTAATAAGTCAACAGTGATAATAATTTAAGAACGAAGGGACGGGGTATTTTAGAGAATCTGCATTCTGAATCAGAGGCACACCAACTGTCCAACCCGATGCGTGGTCACACAGAAACCTCGAGTGTAACACAAACTCTAGTGTGTTTGATACTAACCCTGCTCTAAGCAAAGAATGTTTCCTTGTGGTTGGTCCTCCATCCAACCAAGAGTGATTAATAAAATGTAGATGCATGTCCAGAACCAGGACATCGGAGGGAAATTCCAGCAACAAACTTATGCCTTGTCAACAAAACAGGCCAAACGTGGTCGAGATAAACTCTGTCGATTCAGTCAGAAATCTAGGGCATTGTCCACCAAGGCAAGGTGCAGAACAAACATGTTGAACTCTCATAAACATTGCCGTCATGATTTCAGTTCATCAAACGCTTTCAAAAGACTAGCCTTGTATGTCTCGATCTCAGCAAACTCTGGAGCTTTGGGATCCGGAGTAGAACTGACTATTGCATAGGCACCTGCCTTGTCCAAAAATCTTGCAGCTTCTTCTGTGCATTACAAGAATAAATGTTTAGAGAATCATGTGTACGAAAGAATAGCTCAAAAACACAGAACAGACACAACAAATCATGATTGCAGCATTGGCATACATCACTTACTAACTGGTGACCGATGAAACAGTGTCAGCTTAGTAACATGAATCAGAAACAAGAATGTGTGACTTGTTTTTTTTTTTCATCAAGGTCAGAACTTTATGCTGATAAACGTCAGCAAATTGCATTGTACATGCATACTGTTGCAAGCATATAACACAAGAATACATGCACTCCTAGAACCATGAGCCCATGGCTCATGACAGCTGACCACAAGGGACAGTTCTTGTCGTAGCACGGCTTCATATAACATACTCCCTTTTTAAACTGTTGTGAATAGGACAAGAATTTTAGTTCAAACTAGAACTAGAATTGTTGGCAACTTCAGATATGCATGACACTGCCAATAATTAACAATCAACACTCAAATCATAAAATGGATAGACATAAAAGAATCTTTCCGTGGTTGAACAAAATCATAAAATGGATTGCAATCATTAGAAATAGTATATTTGGATGAAGTGTCAGACTAGCAGGAAGTTTGCCCCTCGGTCCCCTTTTACAGAAACTATCAAAGGCGTACAGAAACTATCAAAGGCGGCATGATTGCAATCCATCTCTACCACCTTGGGATTAAAGGCTTAGTTGTTGTTGCTGTATCAAAGGCGGCATAATATCCATCATGCAAAATACAGTAAAGGCGAAAATTAAATGCAAGGATTCAGAATATTTACATGAAGCATTTTGGAGTTACAGGCAAACTGAATCAAGCAGGAAATACGACTGGGAGATCGGATCAATGGGTATATTTTACTTACCAGACTTTGAAAGTGCAACAAGAGCTTTTAGAGCTTCTTTGCGTGTCTTATCATCTTTAGCACCTTCCAAGACATTTAGAAGTTCTTGAGCTCCACCCATCTCTACCACTTTCATTCTCCTTCCATCTGTGCCCTCAGGAAAACAGTAACCATCAATGATAACTGGCATCAAATGTTCTATGCAAATGAACTGAAGACTGAAGTTACTATCAGGTTCGTGAATAAAGATGGAATATTTAGTGTGACTTGAAACCAAATGAATTCGTATATAAATTATAAGATCAGAACTATAGTTTTGGCACTCGGATCATGGGTACTTGACATGGAATCCAAGATCATTCAGTGAAACATAGTATGTAGCTCCTTTTATCAATAGCAGAACCAAAAACAAATGATAACAATGAGCTCAATTTGATGGACTAGTAGCCTTCTTTGAGTATTTCTGATATGTGACAACATTTGGAAGTTCATAGATGTGTGGAAATTCTAATTCTGGATTTCTCATACATTAGATGTGTGGGGGAAAATGCACCAGGAAGATATAATACAAGTCTGCTGAACAAAAGAACTTCAAAGTTTTCTTGACTAAGCTTCTCAATTCCATGGGGATTAATCAAAAGACTGTCAACAGCCGTACGAGTAACGACTGTAATTTTGTGCAATTTTTCAAGCATACTACAGAAGAAGCCCAAACAAAACAGGACTTAAGTATGTAAAATTCCAGCATCATGCATTCATGCCATTACAAACTAGCAGGAAATGGCATCATTCAGATAAATATAGTTATCATCAATATGGTGACAAGTGTTGCAAGCATCCATACTACATTATGCAGATGTACCACTATAATTTACATGTTTATTAGTTATTTTTCTTTGAATATGTTATGTAATCATGGAAATATGGAATGAATAGTTCTAAAACCCAGAAGTGGATTAGATAAATAGCTTTAAGAACTGAACAGATGCATAAACAATTAATTACCGTCCACTGCAAACCGAGTTAACCGGGAAGCTCCCATCCGCTTGAACAAGGGATCTTTGACACGCAAAAGTGAGATAGATTGCAGAAGCAGGTTATCCCCTGAAAACTTGCAGGAAAAGCAATATTTTCAGATCCACCAGAAAGCATCTATACCAATAATTCAACCCAAGTCAAGAAAGAAAGGGTACCCATGTAGGGAAAGAATTGGTAGCCAACTAGGCCCGCTGTTCCTAGGAAGAATATCTTCAATATCCATCCAAACTTCTTCTCAGCTTCTTCCTCAAGTGCCCTGTCATCTGTCTCAGTTCAAGCAAATGAACACATCCATTTTAGAGTTTTGCAACACGAAACAGAAATGCACAGAACATGAAAATAAATAAAATTCAAAATTCTTTCTCATTCTACTACTTCGAGCGCATAATATATCAGCATTGCATCTGAACTGTTGCTCCAAAATATTAGCGATAAACGCATGTGGAAGCAATGCGCTGACCAGGAGAACAAAATTTCATCGTGCTCAAACGACCAGTATACAACTACCAGTACACAACATAGGTTTCAAAATTGAACAGTGATAGAACCATCGGGTGTGAGCACGAATAATAGAAAGTGATAGTCCCAAAATATAATTCGACATGCCCCCATTATCCTCACCGGATCAAACAGAGACAGGATTGGAAATGAAGCCATCGGAGATACCTCTCTCGTCGTAGGTGCACAGCCTCCGAGCCAGCCGGAGTCCCGACCCTCCGCCACTCCACCTGCTAGCCGCAGCCTAAAGCCAGATCAGAGCACCATGGGAGCTCAGAGTTAGACACGGAATGGATGGAACACAAAACCCAAAAATCTAGAGAGGTTCAGGGGACGTACCACGGCGCCACCTACGCGGTTTAGGAGAGGGATGCCCCCTCCAGAAACATCCTCTGCGACCACCGGCACAGCCCGTCGACCGGCCGCGGCGGCGGACGGCGGCGACAGGAGGCGGCGGAGCGCGAGCTGCGAGACCCTCTGCATAGCGACGCGGTGCAGACGTGCAGCGGAGTGGAGATGAAAGAGTCTCGGGCCCAGTGAGCTGAAAAAGTACACACACCCGACGTAGGCCCATATGCGGCGTGGGAACTGGGAGGGAAGCATACACTCGTGAACAAATGAAGGCCCATATGAAGCGCGGCCCATAATTCCTTTATTCTTCCCCAGTTCTCCGCTCCGATCCGTCGCAGTCGATGAAAGCGACGGCGACCGCCAATACCGGCCATGCACGCTCCCGTCACCGGCGACGAAGGCACTGCACCTACGTCACCTCCACGGTGCTCTCACAATCCTTGCTTTGTGTCGGTCGCTCGATAACGACAGGGCCCTCTTTTGAGAGTGCGGTTAATTAGCAACAGAGAGCAGAGCAACCTGGGCCCCGGCGTCCGGGAGTCACGCGCGCCAAGTGCTCGACGGATTGCGCAGGTGCGTGTTCACATGGACTCGAGTGTTACTTTGAGGCTAATTGGTCTGTCCCTTTCTTGATCATGAAAAAAATAAATAAATCATTGCACGAGACGACTCAAGATGCGCTTCATTCGTACGTGATCGCCTGCAGTCCGAGCAACATGAAACCTGCGAGTTTTAAACAGTTTATGCGATAATTGTATAGATCACAGTATCTGATGAGTCTATGCTCCTCAAGGCCAGTTGTGTTGGGGATATACTACAATTTGTGTAGATTCTATGAAACAGTACGTAGGAGTAGCCTAGTAGATTAGTGTTATTCGTTTGTCTGGCAAAAAGTTGTTAAGAAAAGTGGACTCACGCTCACTAGATGATTCTCTGTATAGCAACACGCGATCTTTTGGTGATTTTTTGCAAAGGAGGGGCGTGGAAACTCGTCAATGAACGGATGTCGAAGCAGAAGTTTGCTGTTAACAAGCAGTTCACTTTGCGAAAGGCTTCAGTGGCCTTTGCAAGGTGACTGAAAAGAGGGAGTTTTAGTGCCATAAACGCAGTACAATAATTCAAAATTTTGAAGAAAAAAGGTATATTACTGTTGTGCGGCATGTACGTATCTTTAACAATATTCAATGTGCCAAATTGGACCAAGAATTTTGTAGGCCTTCATTTATACCATTGATTATTCTTTACCAAAATAACTGTGCATATATTTGAATTGCTGCAGAGACACGTTCCAGTTTTGATGATGTACAGTAAGCATGATTGGGCCAGTTATCTGTATAACACGGGTACCAGTACCACATACCAGAGCTCGTTTCAGATGGAAAAGCAGAGCATTACGGTGCAAGTGCAGCGGCCAGCTTGGCAATAGAGTAATACAGATACAGATTCCTTGAAGGTGTAGCGTCCGCGTCACAGGTCAAGTCTGGTACGCCGAGCAAGATGACCTTGAGGTGTGAACAAAACAAGCTCTGCACATGCTAACCTTCTCCTATGCCTTTGTTAGTTGCAAACAGAAACCCGTTAGCATATCTTATCATTATCAACTCAGTGATTGTTTTGTGATCACAAAGAAGAAGGAGACTTCATCTCAAAGCCAGACAATACTAGCATCTATTCTCATGAATCTTATGTACATCTCAAAATCATGCCATGAGAAGAACATACAGAAAACTGACAAAAGGTGGAACTGATTTAAGGTTGTGAAGGAGACTAGATGGTCTGTAAATCTTAGGATGTGATGAACTCTTCAGTATAACGGCACAGATGACTCGTCTCCAACCTGCGAGGTGCTGTACTTCTTGGCCGATTCTGGCTTCGACATGTCGCCGGACCGTCTCCGGAGCATCTGGCGCATGCCGTCGGCCACCCGGACAGCAGGGTTGGACTTGAACATGTTGCAGAACGCCATATGAGCCCTGACAGCCTCCTCCACTCCTGGTGGAGCCTTCTTCCTGCACGCTTCGTCCCTGACGGCCTCACAGCACAGCCCACACAGCCATTGGCCGTGGAAGCTTGCTCTCACGCTGGCAATGTAGTCCTGGGTGCAGTCCTCTCTCAGGCCGCAGCACTCGCACTTGACAGACTCTATCTCCATTGATGCTACTGCCGCTGCTGGTGGTGGTGGTGCTGCTGCTGCTATGTCTCAATGTCTGTGTAAGCGCCTGGGTTTCTTGGGTTGGAGGCTATTTGTAGGGAGGTTATTATGGTTGTAAGGAGCAGTAGTGGGGAGGGATGGAGGAGATGGAATTTATGATGGGGGAGGTATTGTGCATGTTCTGAGGTGAGAGATTTGAGACAGAGTTGGTTGGGTGTGACCCTCATTTGCTGGCCTTTTCCTGGCATTAAAAAACTTTGGGATCAGTTGGTGGCTAGAGGCAGGGGATGGGTTTGTTGGAGCTGTGGGAATTCGGGGGACCTCATGAAATGCAAAGTTTGTCCCTTTGCTGAATTCTGAGAAAGAGCACGCTTTCCCGTGCTAATCAACCCACCTTGCCACCTAGCGCCTTTTCTGGTTAACATTGCTTTCTTTGGCTCGTTCTCAAGTTTTAGTTTCTTACAGGGATGGATTCCTACTTTGTTTGAGCTTGGCAATCCTGTTCCCGATAATATTTGAGCCAACCAACTGTCAGGCTGATGACATCTCACCCTGCTACCAGATTAGATTCTATGAGATAACAAGATGTCTATCATAGATTCATAGGAGAGCACAGCCATCGCTCCTAAAGTTGAGGCTGGATCGTGTTGTCAACATGTATGAACCATCCTTTTTCATGTCTAAGACAAATTTGATTCGGAGTTGGTTCCCAAGATAACCTGTTGTGGTTCTTTGCATAATTCTTAGTCTGGGTGTCCTGAAAAGGCGCGCATGCACATTATCTTTTGGAAACCATTCTTTTTGACAATATTTATGGCTAGCTTTAGTCGGTGACTCTTTTCTTGAAGGATGGCTATATGGCTCCTACGATTTGGACTGGCCCATGGAATCTTTGTGCTCTCGTGAGTGTCTGATGCTTTTATCTGATAAAAAACGAATTGTTTACTGCAATATGGAATGATACACTTCGTGATAAGAAATATTAACAATAATTATGCTTTAACTGCTAGTGATTTTATTGTTAAAGTTTGTGTTCTAAGCAACTGATATTCAAAACAAAATAAGCTTTTAGAGATATAAAAGAAATTTAGGTGAAGGCTGCAGATCATAATTACTTATGGGGTGTGTTAATTTTGGTACTTCAATATCTATTAGCCAGTTTAAAAACCCGAGCTATTTATTTCCTTAAGTATTACTGCTTACTTCTCTCCTTTTATTGTTGGATAATCTCTTTTTATGTATCATGTGTCACACCCAGGTTAGTACCAGTAGGTTTGTTCCATTTATGTTTCACTGTAGCAACATAGAGTAATGCTAATAGTAGCTTGATAGTAATATGAGATATTGCTAGTTTTTTGTCTAAACATATATTGGAAGACTATGTAGATAGATTGAGAAAATATCATGTCTAGTAGCCCTTGACAATTGAAAACCACATTATACAAAATTGAAATACTGTTCTTAAAGAACATCTGAACCTGAAATCCTCTTATCAAATTTGATTTTACTTGGTTTTGGAGTTCGTTGGATTAAGCAGAAGCACCACACTTGGAGAGAGTGGGAGGATTTAGCCTGTATTTAGTTAAGGAATTCGTAGTGTTAATTTGGTATCCAATGCAAAGAGGCTCTTAGGTTCATCTAAGAAGGATACTTGAAAGAAATAACTTGTTTAGTCTGACATTTATTAATTTGGAAAATCTGAATTTTTATCAGATTTTTTTCTATTTTCAGAGTCAATCGATGTTTTTGAACACACGTATAAATCTGATATAATGGAAATCAGAAACTGATGAGGTTCTAAAAAACTTTAGAGCTACACTCAATATGTTCTTGCTTCTAGGATTACCTACTGTGACCAATTTTGCACTGCCTTTTGGTGAAGGTCAATTATTCATACAATCATTGAATCGTATACTTATACCCTGTGCAGACAATGATCAGATCCTCTAAAATCCTATTATTACATATATCCAGTATTACCTTTTATTACCAATTACTGCTGCCTTTCGGTGGAAGCTACCACTACAATGGTTTATGTTCTGCTCATCCTCTGGTGTTCTAGTTGATACATGTTGACTTATTGTATTTGTCTTACTTTCAAGAACTTTCCGGGAGAAATGGCGCTTTGTATTTTTATTTTTATTTTTGAGGGGAAATGGTGCTTTGTATTGTTGCCTGAATGGCTGAATGAATCCTTTTCATGCCATTTAATTACAATTGTGTATATTTGATCTTTGCAGGTAATTTTTATACTGTTTCATATGACACAAGTGCATTGTATATATCCATTTTATTATTATTTCAAAATATTAACCTCTTTTCCTTACCACGGAAGTTTAGAAGTCATATTAACAATCTGTCTCGATCATCCCATTTAAATAGAATTTATGTCCACATGGTGCTTCTTCTTTTTGCAAATTGATTGACTACTAGAATCTAGGGCTGCATTTTAAATTGGCCATAGGAAGACTCATCTATTCTATGTAATGATTTCGTTCCCTTAGATGATGCTCATCCACATAGGCATAGTGTGTTGTATAAGATACATATGTAGTTCCCAATCAATTTCAATGTGGAATCACAATTGCATATTCCCTTTCATGCCACATTTATATTCAGTCCCCTGCTACTCAATTGTGAATCCTCCTTAATAAGACAATCAGTTATTTTATTTTGATACTGTACCTGGAATTGTGGAGAGTGTTAAGTAACCATAATTTAATAAGTTTGGCTATACCCAAGTGCTTAGAGATTGTGTTTTATTCACATTCTACTTTGTCTGAACTTTCAACTTTGTAATCAACTTGGAAGAACAATGTTTGTTGAAATTTAAATACCTGTACTAAATTTGTAATTCAGCCATTTGGAAGAATTTTCCAGGGATAGTTCTGTTATGCATTACCTACCAAAAAGTTTAGGAACTTGAGTGATTAAAACTTGGTATTATAATTTTGTTTCTGGGGCCAGAGATTAATACCTGTTTCTCTCCCCTGTTAAATCTAATGAAAAGTATGGGCACGTTGCGCGGCCATTCAGTCTGCGCATAAATGCTACAGAGTTGTGTCCATCAGGAGCATATGTTGTTGCTCTCTGACGGGTAGAGTATTTGGATGGTGCCACAAACTCAATTGTTATGTGTTTTTTTTTCTCTCATGAGCTTTCTTACGTTAAGTTCCGATAAGAAGTTCCACTGCATGAAGTGCAAATATGAACAATGAGAACTTAAGTAAAGAGATATAGATTAAAAAAATCTGCATGTTATTGGTGGCCATGGGCTAACTAGGTCAAAAGTTAATACTAGGTGGCCAAGTCTGACTGTAATCATCACTTGAACCCCAAAGGTTAGAAGCTATGTTTGAACATCTTGAACCTCACTACTCGTGTGGAAGACGCAATTATACATTTTCCTCCAAATAATTAAGAGGAATCTGATAATAGTTTTGTAGTTTATTCTTTATATAATTTCAATAATATGCTACAGAATACTTCATCTACTTTATTAGGAAGAAGTTTTTGGTCGCTTCTTCAAATGTGTTCATAACTTAATTGAAATTGCTATTTAGTTTTTTTGGTCACTACAAAGCTTGATTGCCAGAATCTGAAAAGGCTGACATTTTTCAAATTAGGTCACTGACTAGAGAATCTGGGAGATTTATCTAATTATTGAAACCAGAAAAACGGAAAAGGGGGAAGTGCCTCGTCATCTAAAAAAATATATAATATTCAATGAACCTACTCCGATTTCAATCGATGTTGCCGCTTGAGTTGTCCTTATCCATTCATTTTGCATTGTTCTTCAGGGGAATGGAATGACAGAGACGCAGTGACAATGAGACGGACTTTGGGTACTGGTGGCCTCATTTCACAGTCAAGTGCCACATGGCTTGGCCCCACCGTCATCCGATTTCCATGGTCATCAATTGATGTTGATCCCTGGACTCCCCGCTGCATCCACAAAAGAGGACGAGAAATGCCTTCTGGCACCGATACCAGGGACCCTCACTGAGTCAGCTTCAGAGACAAGTTGAGACACGCAGCCACATGGCCATGGTTGATGTGTTCTCTGCACTATAGAACGACGAGCCACGCGCAACCGCAGGCCACCAGCGGACAGAGACCAGCTGCGATCGCGCATGAGCGGTCGAAGGCATGTGATGTGTGCGGATGCAAAAAAATTGTCCTACGCAGCTTCATGCAACCAATGCATGTGGAGTTCAGTGTTTGTACGTGACCCGTATCTTTTTCTGAAGAAACAAGCCGGCAACGGCATCGTCCGTTTGCCATGTGAGGAAACTATTGTCGGGCAAGCGTGACCACGGCGGTTTTGCGGTGAGCTGTGGGCCGTTATTCGTGGAACTGTTGGTGCTTTGCCTTTCTTGCTTGCAGTCTATGATAGAGCCTTTGGTCTTTATTATGCCTTCGTTTACTGGTATGTATCATGTTACCCTGGTGACAGGTCACAGGATTTTTCAAGCCTTGAAAGAAAGTGCTGCTCGGCTTTGATCTCAACTAATGAATGTAGTGGTGGTCGCGGCTCACATGTTAACGATGATCCATGTCCGGCACGGTCACAGTAGAGGCTGCTGCTTTATCATCTTCACCTGGAAATTTATGAGGTTTTGGTCTCTTCACAGAACAAACTGACAACTGAACTTGTATAGAAAAGAAAAGAAACAGAAATGAAAACATGGTATTTTCTCTGTTTTTGTGGGTAGTGTAATAGTACAAAACATATCCCATCCTCTACATCAAATGATGCACACCTATTGTAAAACTTGACCTGTAAATTAGATTTTTTGAGAAGAGAAATGCTGTAAGTACAACTCAATCATCCAACTAGTGTCCAACCAAGACACATGCAATATTTTTTACCCCACGCGCTGACATGATTTTGTATTGATTGGACGCCGGTTTGACAAATTAGGTTGGACCTATAGCATTGCTCTTTTGAGAAACTGTAAAAAGTCCACAGCATTAGAAGGTAACGGCAAACTCTGCATCGACATGATCCTACATTCCATGTTAGGTGTACGGTGTACTGGGTTCATTCTTTCAGATGGCGTATCGCTCCCATTATCAATCTGATTTGAATCTCCTAATCATTAGTAGGTACAAAATCCCTTCTTGATAATGAATTAATGATGAATTCACCTATCGGAGATAAAGTTCTCATTCAGCTCTATATTTCTTTATTTAAGTTGCATTGTCATGGGGGTTCTACTTATTTTATTGACTGGTCTGATCGTAAATCTCCTAATCATTAGTAGGTACAAAATCCCTTCTTGATAATGAGTTAATGTTGAATTCATCTATTGGGGATAAGGTTGTCATTCAGCTCTGTATTTTTTTATTTAAAGTTGCATTGTCATGGGGGTTCTACTTACTTTATTGATTGGTCTGAACGTATCCATGAATCCATGCAGAGGCCAATGATCAGGCACATGGGAGTTGCTAGCCATGCGAAACTGAGGATGACCATTTCCAGACGGACCTCACCTGATACTAGATATCATTGGTTCGGTACTTAATAGGTTGAGGAGGTTTTGTTTAATGTCCCGGCCACATGCAACTTCAAGGTCCTACATGCTTCCCATTTTGCTCCCTTTTTTTTTTCTAAGAACACAGCCCTTTGCTCTTGCCTAACTCTGAACATTTATGACTTTTCCTCCTCCGCTACTGGTTGACAACTACTCTCGTTATTTTTCTACTCCTTCTGTCCCAAAATATAAGCATTCCAGGCTATAAAAGAGAGTGTTCAAATTCATAGCATCTTTAATGAATCTGAGCACAAACAGTATGTCCAGATTCATTAAAGATGCTATGAATCTGAACTAAAACTTCAATGCTTATATTTTAAGATGGAGGGAATATCAGTTTTTATTATACTTTTTTCAACATACTTTGACTGTATTATCTTTGTTACATGTTTGTTAAGAAAGATCAAAGATCATTGAAATGCGTCGGGCCGATTATGAGTGATGGTCCATATATATGGCCTCACGGGCTGCAGTGAACAAGAGTTTGTAGATTGAGCTGGGCCTCCATATTCTCTGAAGAACAGAACAATAGCTCTCCTGCCAAGAACAATCTGAAGGCTGAAGGCCTGAAGCCCAGGAAAGCAACAAAAATTTAATTGCAAAAGCTGAGCCGGATGATCACCTCATGCTGTCTTGCATACAAGAGACCTGCACCGCGGCGTTATGGTATCGAAACCAGTTCAGTTCCTGAATTGAATTCACACCATTTACAGGTCCTAGTAGTTTGCTAGTAGTATCCTCAAATGCAAAGACATACACAAGTAATGTTCACAAGCTCTGCTGGCATGCTAACAATATCAGCAATCCACAAAGAAAATACTCTTAGATCACCAAAGAGACGCAGAACTTGTACTGCTAGAGGAGAGCCCATGATGAGTTCACTGCTGCCTGTAGTACAACAGACATGTTGGCAGAGACGATGAAAGGGACACGGGAGTGCTGTGGATCCTGGAAAGGTAACCAAAAGGGAGATGGGCGTGATCCACAAATCCCAATAAATGTAGCAGCGGTTGGAGTGAGGTCATGTAAAAGCGACCAATCCTTGTCCTCTTGCTTGCTTGCCTTCTCTCTCCCTCCCCTCTCTTCGTGATCAAGAGCACCTGTCACCCTCATGATGTCATTCATCTGTTTGTTTTCAGTGGTAGTAAAAGGGTAAGCGCATGATGCTTCAGTTGGTTGAAAGGTTGAGATGGTCGATGATGGCGGCAGCTTGCATGTACTGTCATGAGTAATCTCGACCTGCACAAGAAGGTAAGGAGTATTATTGTCCTGAAAATAGAATCCCCTATGTTTACAGAGGCACCGTTTTATCAATAAGTAAGGTTACCATTCATATGTAAAACATGTTTTAAAGAAGCTTATTATTGATTATCGTGATTTTGCAACTAGGTTGGTCAAGTAGTAGTAGTCTGAGTTTCATACAGCTCAACTCGTGTGGTGCGAAAACTTTTTGGTAGGACATCAGAACACCCTTCAAGAAAAGGGAATCTTTTGGTATCAAACTGCATGCAGTGTTGCGCAGATCTATGGCATTTCGGTTTGCTGATGTAAAATGCACAATTCAAGTTCTATCACATCAACGATTCATACATGCCGTTTCATTTCCTCTGTTTCTATTTGCATTATTCATGTAAATTTCCGTATCATTTTTTGTTGAAGCATAGCTGTAAATAATCTTCCGTTCTCTTCGTTTCAGTCTGATGGTGCTGAACTGGCCGGAGGGTTTTGTAGACCAGGACGGTGCTATATACAAAGCTTTTGTGTGCATTGTTTCGGAATTCACACTTTCAGCGGGCAGATGTCCATGACCCACTCCTTTCTCTCCATCCTCCATATGCTTATCAGCTTATCCATGGCCACAAACAGCCTTCCTTTCCATGGCACGTCCAGTGTGCAGCACCAGAGAAGCTCGCTGTACTTCAACACATAAGAGAGCGTCTCTTGGCAATGCAAAGGCATGCATGCATTCTGGCATAGTGCGCGCGCGTAAACTGCATCAATGTCAACTCCAAGAGAGAATGCATGAAGAAATCGAGGCCCCATTTGAGAGGGAAGAAATATTTAGGAAAAAAGTGGAGGTTTCAAGTTCCAAGAAAGAAATGGAAATGGTAAGTTCAGTTCATACGAGTAATATCTCTCAGAGTTTTTCCTAAACAAAAATCTCAGAGAGGCCACATGTTTGAAGTTGAGGGGCAACTAATCCATGTGATTAATCATGACTTTTTATTCATTCAATCCGTTGAATGGACGTCATAATGTAAATTAATACAGGGAGGCTCAATTATTACTTTCACGACCGACCTAATTTCTCTACATCAATGTCAGCTCCATCACTCACATCTGATCGACACTCTGCCCCATTCTTCGGTTGCTAAGCTCTAATTATGTGTCACTAGAAAATACTACTACTACTACGGTGTAGCAGCACTCCATTTAACGAGTAACATCATCTCAGATGCTACGTCATTTCTGGTTGCTATCTCATCCGCTGGAGTATGTACACTGACAGGGACAATATATTTATGTATAATATTAGTAGCAAGTGTACAATATTTCGCTGATTAGGACGCTCCATGCATTGATGGCCACCAAGAGAATTAATCACACACTTCTGATCGACCAGGCGACACCATGAAACCAATTACACCACTTGAGAGTGAGGAGGACAGCTTGACAATTGACAAATGAGAAGGCGCTTTACTGGGTTTTCAGATGGTTTGTGGGTGAAGGCGCATGACAACACAATGTCCCCACATCCATCTTCGACGTACCACCTTTTACTATAATTAACCTAATATGCAGAAGATCAGATCAATCTCAGTGGTAGTTTCATTCTCATTTAAATAATATACCACATAGATAAAGTTGATGACGTGACATGAGCTTTATGAGAAAAGAGAAGAAATGGGGATGAAACTACAAGTACACGGTTACCAAAATCTTGAAACTGAAATGAAACTCCATTGAGAGTGTTTGAGTTTCATCTCTACATATTTATCAACTCTCATTGGTTATTTGGATGAAACATTTAAATGATACACTAACATATAAAACCGTCAAATAAAACTTTACATTGAGAGATCTAGTTTTATTTATTATTTTAAAAATTACAAAATAACATGACACTCTTAGAAACAACTAAATGAAACCATGAACTGAGAATGACCTAAAACAAAACATTTCACTCTTTACTGCCAAGTGTCATGTACGCGCGTGCATCTGCATGATTATTGCTCCGTGGTTGACTTAAAATATTTAGCCTGGTTGCTGAAACTTTTTTTTTTTGCCACTCCACATTCTTCTTAAAATTAGTACCCCTACTCCCTAAAATCGTGGCATGAGACATGGAGTAGGCTCTCAATGCAAGGTACTACGATGAGCTAGCTTAATTGCCCCTACTTCTAGAACCTAGATCCTCCTGATAGTATGTTTTCTTTGCTTCTTTCCTACTTTTTGGTTCAAGGCTTTTTGTTAGCATTAGACATGATCAGTAGCCGTTGATCATTTCTAATCCACTTGACTCTAGCTTTTGTCCGTGGGCTTGCTTGGGCCTACACTAAAGCTTTCATTGCACTAAGAAGAAACACCGGCAGATAAGACACCACTAGGTGGTAGTCACTGTGTGATGCCCTATCCCTTTTGCTCCCACTCACTGGCTAGAGAAAATCTTTCCTGCATGTTAAGACCAAATCATCGAGACAAATAGAAAATCTTGTTCCATCTTTTTATTTGTTGCAAAAATGTCGGGTCTCAATCTTGACCTGCATGCATGGTTAGACATGATGTGTGGAGAGAACGGCACAAAATCATCCCAGCTCCAACTGTCAGGCCTACCTCTTTCCAAACCTGAAGACTTCAATTTGATTATGATCACAACTTGCGTAACAAAGTTACTCAACTTGCTATCTCCTTATGAAGTTCATCAAAACTAAGGCGCTAATTGCAAGTTTTTGAGCTCAAAACAATCATATGGAATGGAAGCTTATTATATTCTTTTGCAGTTGTAGTAGCATGCATACAACAGATCTGGGAGAAATAGCAAGTGATGAACTATGGCACTAAATGCGCCAAAACGTAGTACAACTTGCATTCCAGATTTCCAGTACAGAAAGTTGGTGTCTTACGCAAATTTTCCGAAGCATGTGAGCTTTTCCACCTGGAAAACAAGTGCATTGTATATGCATCTTTTTCATGCCCTTTTCTTAATAAGATAGTGGGTTACTCGCAAAGAAAAAAGATAGTGGGTGAATTAGAATACCAACACTGTGGACTACTAGGCTTTATACGGATCATGCAATTATTCAAGGTAGCACTGCCGACAAAGAGGTTTAAAAATTTTCCTTGATACCTTAGCTTAACTGCAGAATAAACTAATAGATACTGCATAACAACTGCAAATAATTTCAGGATATACTGAAAAGCAAAGTAGACGATGTCTGATTTTTTTTTAAGGAATGGGAATCAAGGATGATATTTTATTGGAGTAGGTTTGGGGTTTTTTTAAACAGAATCTTCAGTGTATATAGTTATACTGTAGAGAGACAATAGTTTAGTTGACTTACTTGTCAGTATCATTCTCTGAGAGACAATAATTGGTGCATGGAAACCTGGTTAAAATACTGGTCACCAACAGAAATATTCTGCTGCTATACTATTTATATGTTGATGATGCAGGATGGTACTAGTATATACCTCTAGGAGTACACTGTTTCGGAGAAGGAAAATTATTGGTGCCTAATCAAGCTTTTCATCGGGGATTACTAGCTAGTAGTTGCGTCGGTTGATAGTACTTGATGCTACTGCACGCATGAAAATAGACGTGTACAAGCGAGATACTGTTCGTGCATGAACGGATGCAGCCGGAGTAGCTTTCGTGGTAGATGGCAAGGTTTGCATCAACTGCGCCAACTGTTGAAGTAAAAGTCTGATGAGGGTGGAGGGACAACAAGGACTTCCACAATAGAAAAGGTAAACACTGTCTATGCCGTTCAGCTCTCTTCACGCGCATAGAGCAAAAGAGCTTGTACATGCTGTTCAGTCAAACTTCTCATTTGCAAATAATTATAAGAAACTTCTCGTTTGCAAATTATGCCCTTGTTGAGTAATCAGTGACCTTAGGGCTTAGACATAACGAGGCGAGGGCGAGGCCATTGCTGCATTGCAATGGGTAGAAGTTCACGGACCGAGCAGGAAAGGTGAGGTGCATGGACCATGGTCCATGGACGCCGGAGAGGTGGCGTGCTGTCCCGGCTACGGGGGCAGCCAGCATTTCACTCCGAAACCCGCGCCGGGACAGCTAGTAGTAACTCCTCCTGTCTCGCTCCCTCGTAAGCACCAAAACACCAAACTCCATGGAGCAGCAGTCACCAGCTCACTCGTGGAGAGAGCCATTTGTCCTGCGGCTTCCCAGTGGATCGCCTCCGTGCGCAGGCGTTCGGGCAACCGCACGGGATCAGGAGCGGTGCGGACTGTTCCCTCCATCCGAATCCAGGCCGTCGGATGCGGACCAGAGAGGTCCGCCACGCGATGCCGTTGCGCCGCTTTCACTGACACGTTGGACCACCCATACATGGTCCCGTAATGTCAGTGACGGCGTGGGTAGAGATACTCTTCTGAAGGACCAGACTACTAGCAGAGCCCAGAGGAAGGAGGTCCAGCGCGTGTGATGAAGGAAGCGGCAGGCCTCCTCTCTCTGGCGCTGTCCGTTCCCACCCGACATGGGGGATCATCCGGGAGCAACAGTGAAAAAGGACCTGCGTGATCAAGGAAGGAAAAAAAATGTTTTTACCGCGATGTGCACCGTTCTAAAATAATTGTTATTTTAACTCTTTTCAGTTTTCTCAAAATAATTGTCATTCTCACTTCTCAATACAACTTTCTCTTTTTTTAATACATCTCTATTTCTATTTCTTTTTTTCTCGTTTTCTGTGTAACTAACTTTTATACTTCTTCTAAATTTCTGTGTCGAACTTTAAAGTGGCAATTAAATTGAAACCGAGGGAGTATCTTATAAGAAACACTCGCATCATGTTGTACATTCGAGATCACTTCTTAAATCTTAAAATCCAGTATTAGCAGTAAGTTTGGTTTTACTCCTGTACCTAGGACTAGGTTTTTAGTAGTGTAGGAGTGTGGTTCTGTCTAGGCTAATCGATGACATCATTTTCATTTCTGGAGCAAAAGAATCGGTGACATCAACCTCACAGGGCTCCGCGTGGAAACGTCAAGCTTTCTCAAAAACCGTCTCGAGATTCAGCGTTTGTGAGGAAAGACGAGCCCGAACTGTGAAAAAAAAGCATCCGCGCTGGGAGCAGGACACTACGTGGCTAGGCCGTACCGGCGTGATGACTGTAACTGTAAGTCTGTAACCCATGCCATTGCTGACCTCTGCAGTCGTGAATGCGAGCGTGAAGGTGCGTACAGTACGTATCAGCAGTCGATGCGAGGCCAGTACGAACTCACTGTTGCGCCATTTATGTATGGCAGCGCGATGCTGCGAGGTGAACACCGAACACAACAAGCTCTGAAAGCAAATTACGAAACAAAAGAGTGATTAGAGTGCGTGTACAAAAGTTTCAAGGACTTTCAAAAGCCAAAACGGCGTGAAACGGATTGTACACAAGTCTAGGTGAAAGAGATCAGGATATTTTAGAATATGTTAGTCTTCTTTGGAACACATTAGTTTTTACTACTATAATTTCAAACGGGCACATGGTTCGAGGGAAAAAAATCACTGCGAAAGAACCTTGTTGTCCAATTATATTTGGTTCACATTTTCAAATAAGCATAGCAAAGACAGTGGGTTGTGGGTAACAAAAAAACCAAGATATGCAATTAGTGTGGTATTTTGTAAAATAATTTCCACCTTGTTGTCCGTGTAGAAAAGTTGCAAGGAGTTTCAAAAGCCAAAACGGTTTAGTACTTTTGTGAAACGGGTTGTACGCAGGTCTAGATGAAAGAGATCATGATTTCTTAGAATCCTGTTAGTCTTCTTTGAATAAGCACAAGTTTTTACTGTAATTTCAAACTCTAGGAATTAGCTGAATGGGTGTATGATTTGCTAGAAAAAAAAATCATTGCGAAGGAACCTTAAGTTGTCTAATTATATGTGGTTACATTTCAAAATAAGCATGTCAAGGATATTGGGTAACAAAGAGATCAAGACATGCAATTAGTGTAGCATTTTGTAAAACAAAATATGAAATTCAATTATTTGGGGGGGGGGGGGGGGGGGGGAGGCATGACCTCCTCAGTCTACATGTTCCATATATATAAGTTGTTAAAAATCATCTAATAAGATTGAATAAAACATACTAGAGAGAGTAACATTTTACTTAATAGTAACTCTATACCCATTTATATGGTAAAACAAAAATGTGATCTTAGAACTCCCGCTCCTTCGTCTATCAGGCATTATTTATAAGACAAATGGTCAAATATAACTAAAAATTCGACAATAATAATAATTTAAAAATAGATAGAGTATTTCTTTTTTAAGAAGGATTTAGAATATCGAGCATTCTCTCCAATTCAACACAATATGCATCTCTCTAGCAAGATAATTTGAGAAAAAAAACATGGTTGTTGATAGATAGTGAACATTGTTTTTTAGTCAAAAATTGTACTATTTGTGTTTATAAAGAAGATGGGCGTCTAGAAAAGTTTAGGTGACTCTCATCCTAAGTGTTGTTACATGTATTAATGTTTTATTCACTCAAATCAACCCTTTAGGATAGTTTTTCTTCTAAAAGGCTGACTTAACAAACAGCTTTGAAAGATAGTATTAAAAACACAACAGTCAAACAAACTGGAGTTCAAATAATATTTTTAGTTTATTTTTGTACTAAAATTATTCTAACAAAATTAATTAAAATTTTAAAATGAAGTAGTACTTCATTGAATTCTCCAAAATTCACTTACCGTAAAATACCGTGGATTTGTTTGGTCTCTACCGTGGCAAGCGTGCCTGAGCCAGCCACATAGCTCAGATCTATTCCTGATCGGCGGTGCAGAGACCAGGCATGAGCCAAACATCAGTTTAGAGTTCTTTTGCTAAAAGAATCTTGAAGAATACGCTAACATGGCACAAGACGATCAGAACCAGCCGATATCAGATTTCTATTGTCAGCCATTTGCACCATCCCAACAGACAACACGCTTTATGATCTATAGTCATGACCGATGTAAATAAAAAAGAAGCCACACTTGCACGCATTTTTCTTTCGTTTACTGGTAATGCAGCATCGCAAGGAACAAATTGTAGCGTCACCGCTTTTTCCCGCAACTTGCAGCTGGTAATTTGTTGTTAAATTTATCGCACAAAAGATAAACAGCACAATCATGATCATCGCAAGTACGACCGCAATTAAACCAGCGGTTGTTAAGACAATGCACTTCCATCATCAAACATCACATCAGATTAGCAAGTACCATTATTTCATCAGGCAGAAATAAATAGTAAACAAAATTCTGTGAGATTTATTATTAGTCGGATTGACGACGTCTCTGCGCGTGTGTGCAGGGTTTAAATAAAGAGGCCCCTTTCCTGCTCTGTTTCCCCCTCCCCCTGGGAGAGAGAAGAGAAGCGGAAGAAGGGAGGGAGAGAAGAAGAGCAAATAAACCTGCTCAAGAGCAGTTCTTCCCATTTCCCCCGGGGAAAAGGATTAGCAGAGCACTTGTATAAATACACAAACCCCACCGCCCAAGAACCGCAAAATCAACCAGAAAGGAGACGCCTTTCCGGGGTTCTCCATCAAAAGGTCGAGGTTTCTTCGATCCGAGGGGCGTACTCTGGTGGGGGGCGGTTTCCGTCGAAATTTTGGTCTAGTTTCGTGGGGCAGTTTCGTTTCCTCCTCCACCTCCTCTGTTCTTGTTGCGTAGAGTAGTACTTTCCCACTCATTTATCGGAACCTCTCCGCCGGGCAGTTTTGCGTGAGGTTCGTTCATCCGACGAGAGAGAGAGAGAGAGAGAGAGAGAGAGAGAATAAACAGTGGGTAAAATTTTGATTTTCGATCGAATCTGAGGCTGAGGCAATGTGGTAGAAGCGGCCATCATTGCCGGAGTTTGATCCATCCAAGAAGGCCGCTTTCTGGTGAGCTTTTGGCCTCTGCGCCGTCTCTGTTTCATTCTTTAAAGCTACTACACAACAAAAGCTCGCGCGGAAGTTGCCATCTTTTTTTTTTTCCTTTCATGATTGGTGATGGCATGGCCTGCGCGCACAGGCACTCCCGACGCGTTCGCGATGCTGCGCAGCAGATCGAGAAGGGCGGTTGGTGCCAAGCAAGGAGGAGGAGCAGGAGGGCTCATGGCTGCTGAGCCCGCCGCTGCGCAGTCCCCGAGACACTCGTCGTCGTCGTCGTCCCCTTCCGCCGGTTCCGTGTTCCCTTCCCCGCGGCCGTTCATGGCGGCGATGGCGCTGCCCCAAGCCGGGTTCCTGGACGGCGCGGAGGGCCCCGCGTCGGCCGTGAGCCCCACCTCCATCCTGGAGACGAAGCAGTTCTGCTGCTCCCCGCTGCCTCCGTTCCTGTCGGAACGGAGCCTGAGGAGGGCGCGCGTGGACGCGGCCGCGCCGGAGCCTGCCGGCGTCGGGCTCGCCGACGTTCTCCGGGAGCACGGGGACGCCATGGCCGGCGGCGGCAAGGTGGTGTTTGGGTCGCAGCTCAGAATCCAGGTCCCCTCCGGCAGGGCGGCTGAGATGGTGTCCTCCCCGATCGAGTTCGGCATCAAGAACAGGGACGCGCAGCTGGCGGTGCTGTCGCCGGCGAGGAGGTTCCTGCCGGAGGTGGTGAGCTCGCCGACCACCCGGGTGCTCGCCGGCGGCGTGTCCCCCGTGGAAATGGCGATGTCGGAGGATTACACCTGCGTGATCTCGCGCGGGCCCAACCCGAGGACCAGGCACATCTTTGATGATTGCATAGTTGAGAGCTGCGGGGACGTGCTCGTCGACAAGGTGGACAAGGAAGCGGATGCCGTGGATGACGACGGTTCGGCTGTAGCGAGTGGTTTCTTGACTTCTTGCCACGCATGCAACAAGCAACTGGGCCGTGGCAGCGACATCTTCATCTATCGGTGAGTTGCTTATGGAGCTTCCCTTCTACTGTAATTTCCTTACCTCTGTTTTTGCAGTAGTGCTTTCTGTTCGAAAAATCCACTGAGCTCTTATCAGTTCAGAACATAAGTGCCATTTTGAGCTAGTGCCATTAACCGATCAGAGCTTCAGAAAAACTATTTGTTGTTTTCCAGTAATTGATTTGTGTTTCTCTGCTGGCAGCGCTACAGGGCACTTGAATGCAATGCGTAATGATCTGAAATTTGAAATTAGGACTGCAACTTTGATAAAAATGATCTGCTATATCTGTGTCACACAACACTACAACAAAAATGCATCGAGGGACGCCTCACATGGTAGATGTGTTAAAGAATTCAGGGCTTATGAGGGTGGAATAGAGATAATTCAGTCTTCTCTGTTAGTGACATTACCTATGCTCTCACGGAAAACATTTTCTCATTGGGGATTTAGGAATGTACACTGACTTGTTAAGCTGCTTCGGTGATACTAATGTATATGTGAAAAAGACATGGGTTAACTGAAAAAATCAGATCTCGCATTTGTATGTTCTAGTATTTGGTTTTCAGATGACTTGCGCCATTTCACGTTTATGCCATCATCAGCACTCTCCTTTTTATGTTTAGGCACTCTCAGATGCCTGGGACCTTGTTGAGTAGTTATAATATTTGAGGTGTTTATGACTCCCTGATTGGAGTGTGGATTACACAATACATCTGTAGTGGATCTTATCAAGACTATCAGTTTTAATGTTACCAATCCTTACTAGAAGTTTGAATCTCTTTTAATTTAATATAGTAAGGCCTTGTTTACTGGAAAACAATTTGCTTTTGAATCTCTTTTAATTTAATATAGTAAGGCCTTGTTTACTGGAAAACAATTTGCTTTCTCATTCAAGATTGTGACATTTCGATTCCCTGTTCCTTTCAAAGGGTGACTTGCCCCTTGTTTCATATATTGCTATTAGGATACTAGAGCTCCCTGGGTTTACTTGGGGTAGGTGCTTAGCATTTACAATTCTAAAATTCTGGTGCTTTGCGTTCACATAGATAACTATCGCACATTATCCAAATACATCGGGTTATATATATTTACAAATTCCAAGGGGTTAAGTTATTTGGTAGCCGTTGATGTTGCTGAATGAGGTCCATGTCCCAAGCCGTGGTCTTGGTGCTCCTACTCCTGACCATGAGCAGGACCAGTTGTCACCACCTAAAACAAAAATTTACACATCATAGTTGTGACTTTGCCAGCCTTGATGCTCCTTGATGCCAGATAATATACTGAGCTTGCTTGGATAAGACGGTGAAAGGGATTTGTGCCATGTCTTGTTCTTAATTTACTCGCTTGCTGCATAATCCATGGGAGTGCTAAACTTGCTTTGTGATGTGGCCTCAAACTTTTATCTTCACGTCTTCTCATGTTAACCTCGAGCATAGTATTTTTTAAAGAAAAAAAAAATTATGCTTGTGCTTTTTACAAAGATGTTGAACATGAACAGAATTTTTCTCAAATAGTTGTACGCATTTTATAATTCAGCAGTTAGGTCATTACTGTTGTTTAGTGATACAATGGGTCCTTTTCTTCTTTTCCACAGAGGTGATAAAGCATTCTGCAGCAGTGAGTGCCGGTACCAGGAGATGCTTTTTGACGAAGCAGTGGACAATTTGCGCTAACTGATGGATGAATGGGTCACTTCATAAGAGGATGTTAGTGGAGGAGAAGTCATGATCCTAAATAACCGAGGCGATATTTCTTTTTTTCTCCATTAGTTTTCTTTTCTTCTTTTGTACTGTCACTTTGCAAGATTGGATGCTGTTTTTTGCCATGGAGGAGGGAATGATTAAGTCTTTTGCGGGAAAGACCTTTGCCCACTTTTGTAAGAGGTTGAAGATTGATGACCTGGGCTTCTTATTCATGCCACTTTCCAGTTAGTTGCAAATTGATGCTTCTATTCTGATTAAATTTCCTGATACAAGTTATGTCTGCTAGATAAACTCTGAATGGATTCTGAAGTAAATTGAAACAATCTTGTTCCCATCGTGTCTCGTTAGACCAAAACTAAACTATTGTAATAATCGCATATGTTGTGTGCTTGATTACCATCAGAATCAGATTTGCATCTGTTTGTCAAAAAAAGAAAAAGGATGGTAAAGAAAAAGATACAACTTTTTCACTAGTTTAGGGGACAAAAGAAGAGCTAAGCATCTTGAGAAAAAGGTTCATTGGTTTGGTTGGAGCTTGTTGTAGCAACTAGCCATGGGGGCCAGCCAATGACTTGAAGTGATAAACTGCAACAGCCCCACAAGAACAATGAGAGCTGAACAACCCTTAATCATCATCCTTTTTCTGTAATTGGAGTCTCCGAGTGCTGGCCTTATGATTTGTCCTGTCATTTCTTTACGAGTTATTCATACTGGGCTCTTTGGAGGATTTGATTCTTCCCTATCCTTTTTTTGCTCTCTGTTTTAGGTCGCTGCTACTTCATTATTGCACTGTACAGCATATAAATTATGAGCCTGTGCTTTAGCAGTTATTAATCATGGGCAAGGACATTCAAGCTTTTGACCCTTGAGCGAACCATTCTTGGAGGCATTCAGATGGAAGGTAGCAACCATTTTGGTCACATGATGTGGCTTCTTTGGATTCTTCATATTACTCCTCTGGTTCAGTAAAAGATACAGTTTTAACTGAATTTGATTGTGCTTGGCAGGATGTGGATGGCCCAAAAGGAAGGGAATTCAGTGCATTTTGTTTAAGCCAGAACTGGTGACACTGCACAGCTAATGTGTGGTGCATTTGTGTATAATCTATAGTAGTCGCCGTGATCTATAATGGAGTGGATTCGCGGTATGGAATGGAAGGAGGTCTGGGGATTGTTTTATAACGTCAGTAGTTCCCCACCCCCCAGAAAAGAATATTTTTAGTGGATCAAAAAATTCCTCGTTATCTTAGATCGTTTAGTATGAAATTTAGTAGTCGTATAAGTCTGAATATCAGTTGCCTGATACCGAACGTTATTTAGGAAATGCTGACGAGGTCATCTAGGCCGATCGGTATGGGTCAGTGGACGACGGAGCTACCTAATCCTTTTGTTCTTTCGGAACAAAATCTTGATTCTTCGTTTTATGTTGAGATTCTGAAGTATATAATCGGTGACAGTACCAGGTTTTGTCTTTATTCCGTATGTACAAAATTTTGGGACTAGAAAACACTCATAAGCAAACATTTCTACGTATCACTCTGCAGAAGATGGTACAGCCACAGCGACTTGATTGGAGTGAAGTGAAGGTCAGGTAATCCCGGGCCCTCGATAGAAACGGATAGAGGGTTGGGATCGGATAGTTTTCTCAAAACAGTTGTCAAATGTTCCAACGAGACGAACAAAACAGTAAAGTTGTACTACTAGGAGACTGCAGAATTGCATCTTCTGGGACGTTTTCACTCCCTCATCTTTTTTACATGTATTTGTATAGTCGAAAAACTTCACTGTATTTAGTGCAAATTGCATCTTCTGCATGCATAAAAAAAAAAAAAGAGAGAGAGAGCTTTGGAGAACCAGTCCGAACCACAGCGAACGCACGCGTCGGCGTCGCCACCAGTCACGACTCACGAGCGATCGGATGAGAGGAAGCTGTAGATGACGGCGTCCTTGGCGTCTCCGCCGCCGCGGCCGGCGATGTACTTGCGCAGCACCCCTTCCCTATGGAACCCGGCCTTCTCCAGCACCCTCTGCGACCGCACGTTCTCGACGCCCGTGACCGCCTCCAGCCGCTCCAACCCCGGCAGCTCCTCGAACACCCTCCCGATCACCTGCGCACACAACAGAGCACGCGTCAATACCTTGCATCCACATATTGACAGCAGGAGCAGTACTAGTAGTAGCTTACAGTACCATTTTGATGGCTGCGGCGGCGACGCCCCGGCCCCAGTGGTCGCGCGCCAGGGCGTATCCGAGGTTGGCCCTGCGCCCGCCGCCGTCGTCGTCGGCGTAGGGCCAGACGGAGACCTGGCCCACGGGCCGGCCGTCGACGCAGATCCCGCGGAACCACGGGTGGCCCAGCACGGTGTCCCGGATCTGCGCCGCGGCCTGCTCACGCGTGGCGCAGAGCGGGCGCTTCCCCAGGAACCGCATCACGCGGTCGTCCGACGCCCAGGACATGAAGGCGTCCACGTCGTCCAGCCCCAGCGGACGCAGCGACACCACCGAGACCGGCGCGTCGTCGCCGGTAGGTTCCATCGCTTGCTTGGCTCTGCGTACACAAGGCTCGCGCGTCGTCGGTGCGGTCGACTGATTGAGTTTGGATGTCAATGTGATGGATTAGTGTCAAACGACAGGAAGCTGCGGCTAATTAACAATGCATTTCAGTGCGGCACCAAATCATCTTATCCTTATCCCGTTGTTAATTTTTTGATTGGCACGGACACGTCGGTATTCGAGAAGGATGCACAGTGCCGAGTGGGAGCGAGAATGAAAAAAAAAAAAAAACAGAGAAACGCAGCCCAATATAATTGATGCTGATAGATCAGGGCTCGTTTCTGCTGCTGGCGACGATCCGTGTGGACGATGCTGAACATGACCATGTCCCTTGACCAGGATGTACTTGCGCAGCGTCCCCTCTGTCACGAACCCGGCCTTCTCAAGCACGCGCTGCGACGCCGGGGTCTCCACGTCCGCCACGGCCTCCAGCCGCCGCAGCCACGCCCAACGCCGCGAACACCTCCTTCGCGGCCCCACTGCGCGTGCGCCACGCGGTACCCCATTGACGCCCTGAAAGGATGCTCGCCGGGCTTCACGGAGATGGACCCGACGGTTGGCGCCCTTGCCCTCACCGCCTCCTCAACGCATCACGGCCTACTTTAGGAGTAAGCTGCTGGACCCTGCGATCCAGGAATCGGAGTGTCCGCCGTCGCCGTGGGCGCTGCGGGTCTTCTCGTTGACGACGGGGCGGTGGGAGGAGAGGTCTTTCCTTCGCGAGGGCGACGCTGCGGGGACCGAACAGGGGTCACCAAGCCGCGTATGACGCCACACGCCTGCGCGACACTCCGCAGACCGACATCGTTGGACCTTGGGTACTGCAACAAGTCAACTATTTTCATTCAACACCATGCCGAAGAATACTACGCTGGGCAGACTGGCGGAACGAAACTTTGAATGGGACTCCGACGACGACAATGTCGTCCTTGTTGATGACCACGACACGGCGGTCTCAAAGTGTGACGACGACTTCGCTCTCTATTTTAACATCCTCGGCCGGGTTTCATCATCCTTACAAAGACGTGGTCTTTGTGAGTTACAAACTACTCAAATTATTTGCGTATCACCTGGGTGATTCGAAAGTTCAGTTCTTGGGCATGCAACTTGAAGCCCAAGGAAAACAGCCTGCCAGCATCTAAACATAACAGAGACCTTTCCTTACACACCTTGTTGGGTCGACGAGTTACCAGAAGCAGTGGACCTAGAATACAAGTCTGGTTTGTGAGGTACAAGCAACACACTACTGGTTATAAACCGGTAGTTAAGATTTTTCTGTTTTGAATTCTACACATACGAGTTGGTTTCCTATTGGGAAGTGACACTGGCGTGGCTATTAACAGTTATGGTCTTCTATTGTATTATGAGTTTCTATTGATCTTCACTGGCCCATGATTTGTCTAGTACTTTGAATTGCTCTGTATACAGCCCAAGTCTTCTGAGTTTACACATTTCAATGAAGCATGCTACATTATTTTTCCTTTGTCCTTTTCCCCTTTCATAGATAGGCAGCGTATCCTATGAAAACCAACCATCCCGTACAAACCTTGGAAACTCCAATGAAGACCGTTTGATGGGCATTCGATGGATAGGAATGGAGGTGGGATAATTTTACAAATAACCACCCGCAATTCATGGCGGAGTGTGAATAGAGGAGGCGTCCATAGCGTGGTGGCTCGTCGCAGCTCAAGCGATCCTCAACCGTCGCATCCTCGCGATTCATGGCGGTGGCGGCGTCCTCACGATCCATGGCGGCGGCGGCGTCCTCATGATCCATGGTGGCGGCGGCGTCCTGGGGAATCGGCAATCTCTCCATCCCTCCTGTAACGTTTGGAGGGGGTTTAGGAAAATTGGGATTAGCAAAGCTAATGATAAGGGGTTTAAGTGATAAAATTTCCTACCTCTCGATCTAACCATCGGATGAGGATCCAGTAATTATGATTAGAGTTTGTATAGTTTGCACACAAAATTAGTTTCTATAGGATACGCTGCCTTCTAGATAAGAGGGGAATGAAGCGTGTGATACTAGGATTATTATTTTAGGATCTAATAACAGTGTTCGATTTCACACGGCGGTACAACCAATTGGGCCAACGAATCGAGCCCATTTAAGTTGGGCCTCAAATTGGTGGGCTTGCAATTAAACCCCTCCTCGATCCAAGTAGTTCGACTTCGACCCGAGCCAGATCTAGCCGCAAAAACCAAACCCAAACCACAGAGACACAGCGGCCGCCGGCGGCGATGGATCCCCTCGCCGTGCTTCGGGACTACGCCGCCCGCGGCGACCTGGACAAGATCATCTTCTCCGGCGACGACATCCTCTTCGGATCCGACTACACCTTCCAGGCCTCCACCCCCACCGCCTTCACTTCCAAGCAGTCGGGCCGGCCCTACCCGCTCTCCGCCGCCGTCTTCCTCGCGCAGCACCACGACCTCAAGCACACGGATTTCATCCAGGCCGCGCGCCTCCGCCGCATCCCGCCCGTCTCCCTCCCCGACCGCAAGCCCTTTCTCGACTTCCTCCACTTCGGCCACAACTCCCTCCCCTCCGCCGACCCGCTCCTCCCTTCCTCCTTCCCAGCCTCCAAGGAGCCCCACCTCCATCACCCGCCCTCGCCGCCGCCCGAGGAGCCCGCGGGCGCCGACGAGGCCACCACGGGCGCACAAATCCGCGCCGTCGAGCGGCCCTTCAAGGACCGCAACGCGCTCCTCGACGCCCGCGGACGCGATTTCCACGCTGTGCTCACGAGCGCCCTGCGCCGGCCGGAGGAGCAGCGCAAGGGCGGCAAGGACGGCGCGCCCGGCTCCCGCCACGACGCCTCCGCGGCCGTCGCCATGTCCAAGCCCAAGCTGGACAAGTCGCTTGGCGACGGCGTCGTGCCCATCATCCTCGTGCCCAGCGCATCGCAGACGCTAATCACGATCTACAACGTCAAGGAGTTCCTCGAGGACGGGGTGTTCGTGCCCAGCGAGGAGAGGATGCGGGCGATGAAGGGCGTGAAGCCGGAGAGCGTCACGGTGCAGAGGAAGCTGATGGTTCGTGGGGACAGGCCGGGCGCGACTGGTGGCTCGGTGTCCTTCGAGGTAAGGGACAAACCGGCCTCGCTCAAGTCCGATGATTGGGGACGGGTGGTGGCCGTGTTTGTGCTCGGCAAGGAGTGGCAGTTCAAGGACTGGCCATTCAAGGACCATGTAGAGATCTTCAACAGAGGTGAGTGAGGGCCTTGCCCCTTTTTACATGGTATTTTTCTTGCATTTGTGATGTGATTGATCAGGTGCTTGCTCTGCATCATTCTTTTGTAGACAGGGGTGCAGATTGCTTTTTTTTTTTTATGGCAATTGAAGTTTTATTGCCCTTTTGGCTATTCATAAGTGTTTCATAAGGAATAAGTGTTTCTGTAGGGGGCCTAAACATATCCGAATGCTTTTGCGTAAAATCACCATGTTCTATACAAGTTTTATATGCTGTCATCAAAATGCATTCTAACATCTTTAAATGTTGCAGTTATTGGTTTCTATGTGCGCTTTGAAGATGATAGTGTGGAGGCAGCCAAGGTGGTCAAACAGTGGAATGTCAAAATCATATCTGTGAGTATAGGATAAAAGTCAATGTTGCCTTGGTTATAGTTAAGCACTCAAGATCGTTTTGCCCTGGTTACACCTACATGGTTGTGTTATGTCACAGATAAGCAAAAACAAAAGGCATCAGGACAGAACTGCTGCCCTTGAGGTATGGGAGCGCTTGGATGAATTTATGCGGGGGCGGGCATAATAGAAGTACCCCTGTAAGATAACTGCATGCTCGTGTAAGTCCTTTGTTTTCATCTTGTCTCGAGTCTCACAACAGGAGTTTAGCAGGATTGGATAATTTGTTCTCTCTAATTAAAATGTTGTGCTTGGTGACCATATAAGAGTATACTCACTAAAATTCCATTGCAGAAAAAATAGTCTACCCCATATAATATTAATCTTTGGACCCTTGGTTACATAGGCAAGGATTAAGTATTAGTAGTGCCCATTTCTTGTTGCTAGTACCTCAATGCCTTAGTGGGCTGAAGAACTTATATGGAACTATAAAATGTTTGTGTCCTGTATCACTAACATAGGCCTTGGCAATTCACATTTCACACATGTAATTTAATTGAATTTCAAAAAATTTCAGCATTTCATACCATTCTAGTGACAATGGGTAAATGGCTGAGAAAGAGTAAATGTGATGTGTGATAGTATGTTTCTTTTTAGATTCTACTGTCATTTTAGTTGGATTTTTTAGTACCTGAAAGGTTTTATATTCTAAACGTTGCTGCAATTTGGTTATTTCAGCTGCATGTTAAATATCATTAAAATTATCCGTAGTATGATTCTACAAACTGAGAGAGAGTTTATATAATCAATGAGTATTTACCAACAGTTGGCGGCAAATTGGCTTAAGAATTGTGCCACATGCATTTTGATATTGTTTGCGTTTATGCTAGGAATCCTCGTGTTTTAATAAATTTGATCTATCATTCTTCATCGTTGAGTGACACTTGTTTCTCAATGCCATTTTCAGCCGACTGTAAAACACTGAAATTCTGATTCAACCCATGTCTTGGTGACAGTAGATGCCAGAACGATGGCCGTAAGCTACACCCATGAAGACCTCAGCTTTTGTACACTAGTGTATCAGGCTACCATGTTCTCTATTCATTTCTGACATTGTACTGTAGACTGCTAACTTGTTGCTGGATAAAATGTTTTCGTGCTCCTGTAGTTTTATAAGAGTGTATGAGAAACATTTGCATCAATGGGTTACAAAGCAATTTTGCTTCAGTTGCTCGTTGAAATGTATGCAATGATCTGATTAGTGGAGCGGTGTACCATTACAAGGAACCCGGGTCTGAATGCCGCCCCATTTTGCTCTGGTACTGTGAACATTTTGTTGTATAAACGCTTTTATTTCAGATGCACAAGAGTAGAGTGCAGTTTTGACATATACTATATCGCATGTTACATCAGTACTCTTGTAATGGCAGTAGCTTAGCATGTTACACGTATATGGTTGCAACTGAAGCAAGAAACAGAGTGACCATCATTGTTCCTACAGCTGTGTCTCTGGAACTTGTCGCACCTGCTGCATGCAGCAGTTCAGGGAGCTTCTTCGCCCCAGTGCCCGCCGGGGCAGTCTGTCCTGGGGCAGTGTCAACAGGAGGCAAATCCTCGTCCGGATCATCATCCGGCGTGGTGGCAGCCGACGTTTCTGTTGCAGGTGTAGCCGACGCCGGAGTCGCTGAAGGTGTGGACATGGTAGCAGAAGGTACCTCGCCGCCTGCTGGAGCCACGGGGGTGGTAACTTGAGCTGGAGGCGAAGTGTCTGTCCCCGACGGCGTGGCTGCTGTCGGCACAGAGCTCTCACCGGCTGCATCCGGTGAACAAAAAAGGAAAAGAAATAAAGGCAATATGTCATTTCCATTCCAGATTCTTGTAAGTAAAAGCGTGTTACGCTAATACCATCACAGGGGTTGGGCAGGTTGCAGACGTTGGGGATCATGCCCTGTGCCTGGCCGAGGAGCAGCCCGACGGGGCCGGGCGCGAGCTTGGACGCGGCGCAGAGGCATGGCGCCTGAGCCTGGACGAAGGTCCGGAGCTGGGAGCAGCACGAGTCCAGCGTCGCCGATCGCACGCCGAAGACGTAGCCGATGCACGGGGACAGGCTGAGCGGCGCCTGCGGGCAGCTGGGCATCGTCGGAAACGTCACCGCCTGCTGCTGCTGCTGCGCCGAAGCCATCGTCGCCGTCGCAATGACCAGCACGAGAGTCGCCTCCAGCCACCGCCGAGCCATGGCGACGGTGAATTCTTTTGACGAGGACGCGTATGGTCGAAGAGGAGAGGCGGCGGCGGTTTATACTGCGAACTGTTGAGAAAAATGCGGTGGCGACGTGGTGGGGGGGAAAAGGTTGTGCGCAGTAGCAAAGCACCAGGTGGATGAGCTGGTCTATCTAACTCGCTTTGGAGTGTGAGTTTCGATTTGTTTGCATTGCATCACGTCGGGAACGCGACCCGTGTTTTTTCCGGCGAGGTTTTTTATCGGTGAGCCGATCAGGGAATGTGTGTCGTTGTCTGCGCTGACTCCGTGAGACTGATGAGGTCACTCTCACTTACTGCTGAATTTGGTTGTGACCACACTGCAGCTCTGGATCTCTGCTCGGGTTGGTGATCAACCTCCCAAGTTTCTCGTGGTTCTCTCCGAACTTGCGGAAAAAAATGGTGTGGGCGCGGTGCGCACCTCCTCGTGTCGTCGCGCGATTGGTCGAGCTAGCGCCGGGTCCTGCGCGTCCCCGTGAGGGCGATCGGCTCGACGTCGCCCGCACGGCTCGATGCCTCCCATAAGCAATCGGCTCGCTCCTGTCTCCTAAGTCTGACGCCCAGTGCTGAAATCGATCTTTGGAGCTCTCTTAAAATTACTTAACTCCAACATCTAGCGCTACAAATAAGAGTACATAATCACCAATGTTCATAGATCCCATTTTGCTACTGTGGAGCCAAAGTTTAGATGCAAAGTTGCTCAGAAATAATTTTCAAAAACAGCTAAATGATGCTGTTTCAGACTACTAATTCTCTGAATATCACATAAATCACATAAATGACAGCCATTATAAATTAATGTTGATAAAACAAATAGCCAAAATGTTTGCTCTCATAACAGCTAAATAAATTCATGTTTACAAAACAATATGGTTCATTTCATAAGAACATGTCTACATAGATTCATCAAAATGTAACTTTCTAATAGCAGTTTGCGTTATAGCATCTTGATCAACTCCCATTAAGAGACTTGTGTATCCTCCTGGTATGTAAGGAGGAACCATATCCTGTACAAATGATTATTAATTAAAGGTCTAACATAACAAAAAAATATTAGATATAATCTGTCAACTAGTACTTTTATTTTTTTTTACCTCATTAGGTACTTGAATCTCCACTTCTACATGTGGTATTTGTTGTTCTTCTTCTCCACGTTCGGAAGCAACATCATCATTCACAGTAGGAGTATGTAAACTACATCAGAAAGGCACCATGAGATCTACTACGAATGAAGACCGTAACATGGATTGATTGTCAAGACATGAATGATGATCATGATGAGGAGCAGCCGCATCAGTTACCTGACGACTGACGGCGACGGAACAGCTTGCCTGCGATCCAACAGAGCTTGCACCGATGTCACCGTCACGTCGCCTTCTGCTCCGTCCGCGGCATCGCCGTCGCTGGGAAGGGCTTTGCCGCGCCGCCCTTCCTCCATGGTTGAATTGGCCTGCTGTTCTTCCTCCATGGCCTTTTTGATGCGCTCTTCCTCTATGGAAGTCGTCCTAAATTGGGAGGCCGCCCGGCCGCAGTGGCAGTCGTCCGAAGAAAGGACGTGAAGAGGATTTGATGCGAGAAGAGAAACCCTATGAGCCAAACGCAGGCGAGCGAGCCGAGGCACAGGCAGGGTGAAGCGCGGGCTGTGGACGAGCCGAGTCGCAAGAGCGCGTGGATCTAGGCGTCGGATCCGGTTTCTGCAACGACGCAGAGGGTAAATTGACATTGTTTAGTCTTCATATATCTGATTTAACACTGTTAAGTGGAGCTGACAGAATAGGGGTAAATTGAAGCTTCGTTGTTACAAACTGGGGGTAAAATCACATAGTGTAAAAAAAGGAGGGGGGGGGGGGGTGTAAAACCGTAATTATAGTTAAACTAGCAAAGTGTCCGTTGCAAAGTGCCCATGCATTGCTACGGCTACAATAACACTAATATACGATCATTACAATATATAGACTGCTTTTAAACAAGAGCATAATATTGATCTTAATAATCTTTTTTCTTACATAAGTCCATTATTATATACTATACACGGAAACTATAACTTTCATGGAGTACCCACTAATTTTCTCTATGCTACTAAACAAATACCTTTTTGCTCCAAAGATGCTTGAATGAAAAGCAAATTCATCTCTTCTTAAAGTATACAAAATGTATTCTCAAAAGAGTCAAATCAAAAGATATATGTCGTTCTTGGAGCATCGTATGCTAAAGACTTTTCATTCTCAATGCAAAGGCTTATTGAACGGGGCAGATTTTTTTTAAGAAGAGACGACTGCACCTGATTTAATAGTAGTATAGAAGTAGAGGTAGAAACACAATAACCCCTTTAATAAATACCGAGAGTGAGGGCATGTGGGCAACCGGCCGTTGGACCATTTATTTTATTGCTTAATGAAAAGGAAATGCTCTTGGACCATCATGAGATCAGACGGTACTAATTTTGGAGATGTTTCTGGAGTTCTTAGAAAGGTACAATCTCACAAGAAAAGTAGGATATGAATGAATAATACTTATTTGGTTAACTACATTTCATGTTTGCACTGAGCACAGCTAGTTAACCAAGGAAAAGTTAGGGTTGATGATGTGGAATCCAAACTGGATATCTCTTCAGAATCATTTGGTGCTGCTCTCAAGTAGTTCCAAAACAGAGAAGCCAGATTGTATTTGAAGAGGAGGTGCAGGGCCTCAATGTGCCTTGAAGCTGTGGACGTCGATGATCAGAAAGGAAGGTATATTACCCCTTCAAGTCTTGGCAGGTTGTGAGGCAATTTACGTAAAATGTGTAACAGCTGATGAAAGTCAGTGATAACAATCATGATTAACCATCTTTTATCATCTTTTGCTTGTTCATGGGGCAGGCAAGAGAAAAATGTCCTCCGCTGATGGTACGAACAAAACCTTCTCAAGCACTATCATCTAGAATACTAGAGCAACCTATCTTCAAAAAGAAAAAGGAAATCAAAGGTACATAACATAGATGAACTTTACAAAACATTTAAGATGAAAATATAATTGAAATTAAAGGTGGACTAACAGGTGAATCAAGTTGGTTGCATATGTGACCTCACAAATCAATCAATAGATAAACTGATAGGGTCATTGGCCTAATGTAAACAACACAGGACCAATGGAAAAACAGGCTATCATAGCTAGTGCAAGCACCCGCAAATTACTTGCTAATCCTATTCTAATGACAACAGGCAGACAAACCAACATATACTCACAAAATGAAATGATGTGGTTAGGGAGAACTAAATTTTGATTTTAGGAAAGATCTGAGTGGTAGATAACAGACAACTGCAGGAGAGAGGGTGTAAACACCTCGAGCTGCAGCATTGAAAAGCTATGGGGTTCCCCATTCAGATTGTCATTGTTGCCCAGATATCTTCTCTGCTGGAATGAAGCTCCTTTCTCGCCCCAATCATCATCCTCACCACTGAATCAAGCTACCTTCACTCAAATCAGTGACTCAGTGTCCTCCCCACCGGATTTAGATGCCTATCAACGAGAAGTTAGATGCAGGCATGGGACAGAGATACATTATGAACCATACGTGTCTGCATTAAGCCATAATTTTCATTTGTTAGATGCAGACATGAGATATCAACAAAATAGACAAAAAGTGGTAACAAGATCTTACAAAATTACATCAAAATTGCATGGTTGGCATGTAGTGATGAGTAATGTGAATCCTAGTACCTACCTTTTTTCATTATGCTAGATAGAAAAAAGGAAGTAAATTGTGAATTGAAGATTTCTAATCAAAGTTAACACATTCTGCCTAGCTTCTAAAGTCAAAATCTCAACTGGCATGTGTTCCGAGAAAAAAAAATCTCAACCGGCACGAATTTGCAACTTTGTTATCCATTTATGTTGTTTTAAGCAGGGCATCCGACATACATTAGATAGGAACACCACCTCAAAAATACCGATAAAAGACATAGAAGGTGCCTGCAATCCTTTGGTACCAAGCCATACTAAAATTCTGCAGTTTAATGGTGTAGAAATATCAAGGTACAAATCATGCATAGAGGTCTCAATAGCGAAAGCTGGATTTGTTATGGTCCAAGCAAAGATGGACGTGTACCTTGAGCCTGCTGGTGGACGCTTGCTTCATGGATTTTTCCATGATCATGGGCACATATGGCTTCTACAGCTGCAGGACCACCTCCTAATGTGAGGTAAAGAGGAAAAAGGTGAGGATTAAGGAAGGGCTTACATTTATACACGCAGAGAGAATAAACTGCGTCTGGCTTATGTTGAGCATGAATCCCAGGAGTGGGTCAGAGCAGACCGCCTCAATGGAGCTTCTTCAGCCCAAATCCGCCTCAATGGATCTCGTTCAGTCCAAATCGAGTTGTGCCGCCACCGCCATCCCAGTCATGCTGTCCAAATCAAGGGCTATAACTAAAAATCGAGATTTGCTAGATTTAAATCTCCCAACAATCATATGCTCCAGCCAATCTAGATTAAAAATAAGAATGTCAAAATGTTGGAAAGATTAATAGTATGAGCAGGCACCACAGATATGGAGGAACTTAGAACTCTGGACTGCAGAACGTGCAAGTCCAAATTCTAAGGCTGCTGGTTAGCTGCAAAAAGCTAACGCCCTCAAAGAGAGCAGGCCTGCCATCGGGATCGAGCTGCTGCTCCTCAGGCTTCGCCCAGTCAGCTCTCTTCACCCCCGTTTCCGCCAGCAGCAGTTCGGGGACAGGAGGCACAACGCCATCAAGAAGAACTTCTGCAGGTTGCTGATGTCTCCCTTTGGCGACTAAACACAAACACATTTCACACATTGGCATATCGTTGAACGGGTGGTGAGCACGGAGGCTTTCACAAAATGCAAGGCAAGACAGGATCAACCCGATTTACCTGTACGAAAAGCTGGTAGAGGTGGATCTCCCAAGGCATGGATCCCGTCTGCCTCAGGTCCTGGTTGCGTGAAGTATTTCCTTTTCTTCGTCCCCCGCGCACAGTGCTTGTCACTGTTGCTGCACACAGTGTAAAAAAATCCACTCATTCTTTTCAAATTAAAGTGTAGTTAAAGACTCACGGCACAATTTATATGGCCAGTTGAGTCTGAGAGGGAATTCGACCTGGTCCACGCCGCACTTGAGGCCATGGCAGGGCGATACGCGGAGACCTAGCACCATGCTTTGGATCGACCTGCCGTCGTGGACGCTGCGGCTCCGCGTAGTCGTGGCCCCGCCCCCATCCAGCCTCCCGCCGCACGTGGAATTGGAGCCGGCGAGGGAGCCAGGAACCGGGCTTGCCGGCTTGGTGCTCTCAGGCGGCGAGGGAGGAGGTCGAGGAGGCGGCGCCGCCGACGCTCGGGCTGAAACGACTAATGAGGAGAGGTCGAATTCGTGCAGAGAGCCAGAGACACGGTTGACCGACCCACTAGGCAGCGGGCCCCACGAGAGAGGCGATGCGTTGCCATTGGCCGAGGCGCGCACAGGCTCGCCCGCGCAAAATCACCGCTTTGTTTTCTTTACATGATAATATTTAATCGATGCAAGCGCTGTGTAGAAGATATTAGTTTCCTTACTCCAGAATTTCTGCCAACGGTGACGACAGAAGACAACAGAAGGAACGTTTTTTTTATGACAGAAGTTCAACTCTATGTGATCTAGAATTTTGTGAACTATTTGGGCCACCTAAAAAATCGATATAATCTTGAACACAGTTCACTAAGACCTCCCTGCTGCCACCTTGCAAGGAAGAAGGGCATGGTCGCCGGTAGAGTTTAGGTACATGGGATGGAGGACCATCGCCGGTGGAGATTAGTTAGGTATAAGAGTAGAAGAACAGTAGGTGGAGTTCAGCTAATAAAACATGAATCTTTTTAGGTTGTCATACGATATGCACCAATATATATATGCTATAAGGTACTACTGCCACCGCCTACTGACAGAGACCATGAAGGCTGCTATATTTCTCTTCCTCCTGCTGGTGACTCCTACTCCTACAACTTCATTGCCACTGCCACCACCAACTCACAAATACATGAGGGCTGCTATATTAATCTACCTCCTGCTGGCGACTCCTACAACTTCAGTTCCACCACCACGGGAGAAATTTGATGTGTAAGACTTTGCTTATCCGATGAATTTATGTTTGCTTTTTGCTTGTCCTTTAGTATAAACTAGGTGTATAGTTCATTGTGGTAGAATCAGTTCACTGCGAGATAAAAGTAGGCATGAAAAGGAATGGAGGGCTGTAGCGAGCTTTCTCAAGCCTAGGCAGCTTTAGATAAAATTATCACAAAGGATGTGTTCATTTACTACTCTCTAAAGTTTAGACCCGTCCCATCGAATATCGCCAGGACAAAAATGGAGTACAAAAATCTAACTAAATCTACTGTATCATAAAGTAATGCCAGGAGTAGCAGCAGTTGCCTATCGAAACCAAATAATGCTTTATTTTTCTCTGCCGCTTCGTCTCCATCTTAAACAATGAGATAAGGATATTTATGTCTCAGATATGAAAAACAACTAAAATTGAAGTTTCATTAGTAGTTTGCTCCTTCTCTACCATAAGTAGGCAGTGTACTAAGTAAATGGATATCACTGCTAACATGCATCCACTTTTAGCCAATAACATACAGCAGCTAAACCTGAAAATTGGGCAAAGTTATATTTGAACAAGTTAAACAGTAAACACATGGGTTTTCTCTTAAGAACCACCAAAGGTCAAACATGTTAACATACTAAACATAACATATTTTGATGAAAAAAAAACCCTACAAAATGTACATCAAATGGAGAACATGGATGGAACTGCTGTAACTAACAAAGCTGCTACAACTTTAGTCTAGTAGTAATACCAGCTGAAAATTGAGAATAGAGATGACATCAAACTTCAGCAAAATTTCTCTACCCAATTTATGGAGAGAACAATTAGGAGATTATTACCCGTCTACAATTGAAACATGTGGCAAAAGCAATATGTAGGGGAAGGCAGAATATTGGTGAAGGTACTTCGTCTGATGCTTTCCATTATAAATATTTCTATGATCATGTTAATCACTGCATAAGGTCTATAAGATGCAAAATCCTGAACATAATCTTTTGTCCTCTACATTTGATTCCTCCATCCTTTCACTCTCGTCTCCCGTTGTTGACTCGGTATCAGCAGTAGCACGACAGCGCCATCAGATGGCAAGGTAGCACAATGCGTACAAATGTCAAACTGCAAATCCAAATAGAAAGTTAATGTCACAAATCCTGGCGACAGGGAGGTAAATTGGCAGCAGTACTTAAAATAGATTATGCAAAACAGGTGCAAGCACAGTCTGAATAATGCTGTGCAAAACTATATATAAGAAAAACTGATAAGCAAAGTAGGAACCACATATTATTCTTGCAGGCCTGAGGTTGCAAACTATCACAAAAAAAAGAGACAATTGTGGGGGAATAATAGTTGAGCTTTAGAAAATTAATTACAGTTAGTGGGTATGAATTATATAGATATTATTTCATTTGTTGTCTCACCCACTTTTTTTTTTCTTTTGACCAGGTCAGAGTTTACTCCGGGATTCTTAAATCAATTCACAGTAAACGATTTAGATAAACGTTATGTGGATATGTATAATGTAATGAAAAATACTTTAGAGAGGATAAAGGCACCGGACTTTGATATCACAAATCCAGTAATGACGCATCAAGTGCTCACAGACCCACCACCCTATTGGCTTATGCAACTCCTTTTTGGACGCCGCTTGGATCACACTTTTCTTGCAATAAGGAGCGACAATTTATACCTCTCGGGATTCGTAAACGCGGCAGGAAGAAGATTTAGTTTCAAAGACGAAAAATTTCCGATACCTGGTTCAACTATCTTGAGATTCAGCGGCACTTACAAGAGTTTACTAGGTAGTTATTATGATGATGATAGTGGTCCAGCATGGCCAAATCTAATTAGGCTAGACTTGAGCAGAGACGCAGTATTGAAAGCAATACAAGTCATGTCGAACTATGACCCAGCCAAGACCCCGGATTCAGCCATCAAGCTTGCGCTAGCTACAATTATTGTTGTGTTCATCGAAGCACAGAGATTTCCACATATTCGACAAAAAGTCATCGAGGCATGGGGAACAAGTAATGGTGGTATCCTCGGTGAAAGGGGAGCCTTTTTAGTTGTTAACTGGAAGCGCATTTCCTGTGCGATTCTGATTTGGAGTAATGATAAAGATATCTGGGACAGTAAAGAAGTTCTAGAAATAAGGGACACGCTTGGGATTACAACACCTGAGGAAGCTAAGGCGGCTATTTGGCCAGTACTTCGGACCAAGGGCTGCTCTGAGAACTATGAAAAAGTGAAGAAGATGGGAGGGAGGAGGACGAAGCCTACAATATAGCATTAAAGATATCTCACTGTTTTTTCTTTCTTAAGCAAAGATTGTTTTATATTATTGGACACAAGCATACATTTCTTTTATTGTAACATGCTAATGGAAGTTATGCACTCGCCGCTCCGTTTCATCTAGTTTCATATTCTGAAATATACTGTGAAACATACTCTGAAATTGTGTCGCCAACACATGATACATGACTCTTTCTGCCATATATCATGAAAATGCAATAAAGAGCAGCATAGTGTGGTAATACAAAAATCATGCAGCTAAAAGGATTGTATAGTGATAAAAGTTTTCAACAAATAGGGCAGACCTTAACATCATTTTCATCTTCTGCATGAAATACCATTTTTGAATTGTGAGGGGTCATGCAGTGAACTTGACATTTCCTCAATATTTCTTCGACAAGGAACTTTAATCTAAGACAAATTATTCACAAAGTACTAGTAGTCTTTCATGCTTTATTGTTGGGCCGAATGCTCTATAGGAAGTAAACAATCACCCACACAAAGTATTAATTTCCCTTATCCCAAAGCCGTACAACCCAAATCACAGGCCGTACCATAGGACCAATTCATAGAGATGAGAGATCCCCAATTACCCGCCCCTCCTTGATTCCAGACCCAGAAACTATCTAATCGAACGCAGTAACCAAGCCATCACTACCCCACGAAACCTAATCCCAAAATTTCTACGGCGCAATCGCCAAGACCCAGAAATCTCGTACTCACCACATTACACCCTACACTCAGGTCCTTGACTAACAAAGAAGAAAGGCAGATCAGAATAAAGGGGAGCGTAAGGCAGGAGTGAGGACAGAGGAGGAGAGCATGGTAGGCAGGGATGTCGTACCAATGTACCATAGGTCCTGGCTCTCGGCGACGATGGATGCATGGCATGGTGTGGCTCCGGTCGAGCGAAGACGATTCCACCTTCCAGGACAGCCGCGGGATTAGTAGCCGATACCGTCGCCTCCGAATCTTCTTGCGACATTACCCGTAGGCCTCACCGGAGCCCCTGCGATGGTGGCGCCGCCGTAGGCCCGGCATCGCACGAGTGTGGGCGTGTCACTGTCATGAGTCATGACTAGGGTTGGATCGGCTGGTAATTGAAACGAGGTACTCTCTCTGTTCCAAATTATAAGATGTTTTAGTTTTGGATACGAGAATTAAAAAGAAGTAAAAAAGTTAGGTATATAGAAAATAATAAAAAGAGATAGAGATAAGGATGTATTGGGAATAGAAAAAAGTGCATTGAGATATGAGAGTGCTTTATAATTTAAGAAAACTTAAAAAGTCTAAAGTGCCATATAATTTGAAACGGAGAGAGTAGAACGCTAGCTCCGCTCGACTTGGTACGAGTTCGAGCTAGCTGGAGCAAGTTCAGAATATATATTGATAAAAATAGTTTAAATATTTATAATAATTAAGGTTTTAAATTATATCTATGTTTTATATTAAGATATTATATGAGACAAAAACATATATTTAAAAACTTAAATAGATAACTAAGTCGCACTAGGCCTCAAGTTCTCATCACTCGATTTATGATTACAAACTTGTCTGTTTGCCATCACCATCACCATCATCATCCAAGTGAGGATACAAGAAGATAAACTATACTAGAACAATATGTGAGGATATAGGTTGGGTCATGCACTCTTGGAACTAGACATTGCATCTTGTATGGCTCATATGGCTCGCGAGCTAGCTCACAAGCCAACTTGATCTGGCTTGGTAACAAACCGAGCTAAAACATGAGCTTGACTCGGCTTGAAAATTTACCAAGGTGAGCTGAATCGGACCGAGCCACGAGAGAGCCGAGCTAGCTCACGAGCATCAAGCCAAATGTCCAGACCTAGTAATGACCGAATCGTGGTGGCGCTATTAACTTCTATTATTACTTTTATATTTATTACTGTTGTCAGGTTGGTAATGGTAAATTAACGAGTCGTGGTCGGTATAAAGCCGACTTGCGTGTAAAGGGAGACCAAGTCAGTCTGTATTTGAAACTATTCCCCAAACTGGATTGTCGAAACATTCCTCTGTTCATAACCTAGAACTTCTAGTGAAATTCCTAGCAATTGTTTGATCTCTCCTTTGACTTTCGCTATGATTGTTGTTGCTGCTGGTTATTATAAATTGGTATCACATTCTTCGTTCCTTGGCAAGTCACCGATGGATTCTGGCTCGGTGAAAGTACATCTAAGTCTCCATGTGAGTTTCGATTGATTAAACAATTAAAGAACTAATGATATTTGTTAAGTATATAAGCAGGACGAATACTTCATGCATCAAAGACAACCCCCTCCTCCAAAAATGAAAAGGAAAAAAATAAAGAGGCAACTGATGACTCTTAGTTTATTTCTTATTTTTGAGACAAAGGTATGCCATACTATCTAGAGGGACACAACGTAAAAAGTGATAAATTGACCAAGTGCTAAAAAATACTAATACCATATTGCATTCCCAAAGAATTATCAACACTCTTTTGTCTGGAACCCGGACTAGCCTAGGCTTGGGCTAAAACCAGAACCAGTTTGGTTCTAGAATCGACTGAGCTGGATTAGGACGCCTGGACCCGGACTAGGACGGGGTCCATGGTAACCGGACTCGGAAGGAAGGGTCCGGACTAGGATGGCTCAAGGCCAAACTAGGGGAACATGGGTTCTGTTCTTGGGTTTATCCGGACTAGGCTGGCCTTGTCCAGACTAGGACGGGTGGACGTCTAACAGGGAGTGTTTTGGATATGTTTTAACTCTACCCGGACTAAGACTGCTAGGGCCAGACTAGGTTAGGTCTTTGGCCCTTGAGGGAGCATGTTGCTTGGTGTCGGGGGTAAAAATCGGAGGTTCCACGTGGCACCGCTTAGGCCCGCTGACACGTGATCACACTACTGGAGACGATATGCTCGCCTAAACACGACCAACGTGGCACCAGGGTGGCCCCACAAGGGGAGCGTCCACGTCGGCCGAGTCTCAAAGATAAAGCCCGAACTGCTTCCGTCTCGCTCTACCCACCGAGGGTCAAAAGTTGACTACGTCTCGCTCGACCCACCGAGGGTCGAGGGACGACTACGTCCCACTCGATCCATGTTGGTCGTAATTACGCACCCACTTATATACCGTAAGAGGACGGTGTACAGTTGTAGCTCTTTTTCCCTCAGAGTATTCCAAGGTTATCGAATCCACAAGGAACGAGCGTAACTAATACTATTAAAGGGTTACTAACAAATTGCAATGGGTTGGTTGGTGTGAATGATGACGGTGAGAAAGTGGAAGGTGAATGTTATTAAAGAGGTAACAGGATGATGAAGGATTCTCTCCTTAGGATTGGTTCACTAGCATGCAACCTTATTCTTATCAACTCGAGTGATGACTCTAATATTCTACAAGACATAGTGGTTTCGTTCACCCCGGCTGTCACTACAGAGGCTATTAGCTCCCCACTGATTTCTTGCACTATGTAATGGGCAAAAGTGTATTGGCCGATACACTAATAAAAGGGATAGATAGATGTGCAATTAAGTTCCTCACATAGATTAAATTCATCGAGAGAGTATCAACAAGTATGAGAGTTACATGACCAGATTCCCGGACCAGAGAAGAGAATATGAGACTACTCACTCATCCTTCCGCTAGACATAGCAGAGGGGTGAGAAATAGCGCTGGAACGCGTACGAGCCGATCGGCACAAGGGTCGCACCGATCGGCGCGACCTCCCTTCTGGTGGATCTTGTCGGTGTTGGCCAACCTTCGCCGCCAATATCCTGGAACCCTACTTCTAATAACTGATTCTCCCGATCGCCGTCCCTTCCTTGGCTCTTGATAATTATCTTCCTTTTATACTCAATGGGATTAGGTCAACTTCCACCGACTCTAACTCATACTAGGCTGGGCCTTTGTCTTTCCTGGACCGAGTCGTGTTTTCGTCATCTTTTCCTCCTGCGCCGATCGGCGCAGGACCGTGCCGATCGGCGCAGGACCGTGCCGATCAGCGCGGCTTCGCATCTGGCCCATCTTCATTACTCTTTAGTTCTTTATTCATAATTGCCCTGTTTTACACCTATTTCCTGCGATTACATCTAAAACAGAATAACTACAAATATATGCAAATATGGGGTTAATTGTTAGTCCAAACCATCAAATTAAGACGTAAAACATCCCTTTTTGGTAGATAAAATGGGCGTCTAGAAACCACCAACAGTTCCCCCACACTCAAATCATTGCTAGTCCTCGAGCAATACAAAATCAAATATGTAACAAGAATTTTCACATCATCTCTCATGCAATCAATCTCAATCATCATTTTTACTCGTTATCCCACCACAAAGATTTTCTCTCATCTCCTTTTAACCAATCGGCATATCATACTTGAACTTAATCAAATCACCAGAAAACCTTTTTAAAAACAATTTTAGTTCTCCTCAACTCATCTTTTAGCATCAAACATCAAACATTTGGTCCTCTCTAGGTCTCTCAAGTGTATTTCCTTCCGTCTCCTATGTAATCAAGTATTGTATGTGGATCTTGGAGGGCTATATAACTAAATTAAACCATAAGATTACCCCTGTCAACAATGTGCTCAATCATGCCTATTAAGAAAGAATTTTCTAGGAAAAGAACTTTTAATAGAGAAGAGGAATATAGAAGATCTAAAAGAAAAACGTTTCAATGAGAACAATGGCAAAGAATTAGAAATAATTAGAAATCTGCTTTCTTTGATGACCTTACTGCCTCTAAGGGAATATATTTTTTCTTTACCTCTTTTTTTTTATAATAATTTTTTTCTCTTTCTCTTGCAACAGCGCCGATCGGCGCAACACTGCGCCGGTCGGCGCGGTCTATTTTTTTCTTTTCTTTCACTCTTTTTCTATTCCCGATATGATCAGCAATTTCTGTCTTGTATCAGCAGCGAAAATTTTCTGAATTCCCTTTTATTGAGAATATAGATTGTATCAAGGAGGAGGGAGAAACAAAGATGTATGGTTTTCGTGATAGCAAGGAGTTTAAATGGATAAGAATGGCTAGAAATACAGAGATAAACAAATAGATCATCCTTTCCTAACTTGGTTGAAATCATGAGCAAAAAGTTGACAAAGTTATTTACAATCCAATTAGTTCAAATGTGTAGCTTGCTCTTATTCACTCGGCTATGTAGGCATATTTAGATCTTGCTTTTGCTTTAGCTTATGATAAGTCAAAAGAAATTTTCACAAATACAAAGCTCAAAAGTTAAGTGGTAACCAACTAATTCAAGTAATCAACCAATCGATTATCAAAAAGATAAGATAAATAGTACGGGGCACTTTCAATTTGATAATCGACACTAACTTTATTAAAGACAATGCAATAATTCAAACTACATAAAAGGCCTTGAAGCAACTCTCAACATGACTCGTGACTCTCTTAAGCATACACATAAACTTAAATAAACACTCATTAAGAAAAACAAACGAGAAACTAGACTCAAAAACACTTAAAAACTATGACTAGTGGCAAAGCCCTTCCCCCACACTCAAAATTTATAATGTCCTCATTGCAAGAAGAGAAACTCAACACACTAATCATGCAGACCATGCCTGTTCAAGACTCAGAAAATTCGTCTTATACTCCTTATGAGAAAAGTGTAGTCCGCCTCGTTCATCTCGACTGTATCCTGGATTCTACGATCCACATCTCTTTGATGCCTGTAAGCACGATCTTTGTCTAGATACAGGCACTCAATGTTTCTTCGGCAGATAGGACAGCAAGCAGGTGGTTGCAGGTTATGATTTTCAGCGCTGTAAAGGGAGGCACTGTTCAAACTGCTCTGAGCCGATCGACGCAAAGGCTGAGCTGATCGGCGCACTGGTGTTCTTCCACCATTGCAACTTCCTCCATTTCCCTCTGCAATACCATTAACTCTCGTTGAAGTTCCTGCTACCCTGTCATTACTGTATTCTGCAAGTGTTCGCCAATTTTCGAGTTTAGGACTACCAAAGCTTCTTCGCATATCAAAATCATCACTAAAATCTCCTGGCACAGTAGTATCACCACTCTCCAAAGTTTCCAAATAGTATGACGTATCAAAGTCGCTATCCCATTTGGAATACTTTTGAATTGGCTTACCCGATAGTCTAGCAGATCTGTGAATCTCTGGTGTAGTCTTACACTTCTTTGCAGCAGGTTCTTCGTCTTCACTTGGCATAGCCGTCAGATCAATAAATTCAGCCATCTTCAGGTCGTGCCGATCGGCTCCAGTGTCGCGCCGATCGGCGCAGCTAGCAGCTTCCTTCATATACTCAGCTAACTGCTCTAGATTACGCTCACAGATCACCTTATTCTGCTGCCTTTGTAAAATCTCATCATTAATATCCTTAGGCGTCCCTCCTCCAGCAACTGCGCGATAGCCATCATCATATAATAAGTCTCTAGGTATGAAAGTTGGATCTTCTGCCAATTGGAGTTCAACCTTGCGTTGAAGATCTTTAGCACAAAAGAGACACTTGCAACCCTCAATACAACTGTTCCTATTAATCTTATTTTCTTGAAAACTTTCCCAATTGGTAAGAACCCTGGGAAAGGATTCATCCCTTTTAGCTTGAAGATCCTTCTACGTATCCCGCTGGTACATAGCTTCTTCGGCTTCCTCTCGCAGCTTGAGTTCTTACTTGACGGCAATGTCATGTTCAGTATAAAGTCGACACCTATGGATTGTGAGAGCGCTCTCTTCATCTAGCTCTTCCATCTCTTGTTCAGTCAATGATCTTTCGAAAGATAGGAAATCCTCATACAACAAGGGCTTAGCAAGATCAAGAAGACTTTCCATAGTATACCTTTCAGAAACAGCTTCACTTTTAATAGGCGCTACAGATTTTCCTTTGCGCACCAATACTCTCTTCATCATCTGTCGAAGTTCATTATCCATCTTCACCTTGTCGGCGTTCCACGCGTCAGCTTCGCTTTTCTTCATGAATTTCTTCTGCAGATTTGACCAGACGAGAGGATCATCTCATGTTGGTGTCAACACTTCGTCGACTTCTTCCCAGGACCAATTTGCAGAGGGCTGAGGAAATCAGCTGCCGAGCCGATCGGCGCAAGAGTCACGCCGATCGGCGCTGCCTTGGTTGCTGTCCGATGCGCCGCCTTCCATCGCTTCTGCTCTTAGGGTTTTGTTCTGGTGACGATGTAATGCGAGTTGATCCATGGGTTGCTGTCCTCTCATATTTATATCCCTTGATTTCCAATTGGACTAGGACTCTTTCTCTTATTCGTGGAATTTAATGAGTCTTAAAAAGGCAAGGTCTGAAACCGACTCAAAAACCAAATAGACTCTGCCGCGCCGATCGGTGCAAGGCTGCGCCGATCGGCGCGGTACACTAAATTACCAAATCAGAAAAAGAAAAACTACAGAAATCAAAATACATACAGAGCTTTTATTTTACGTTGTTAAGCTCGACCACACGGAGTACTAAGCAGTGAAATACACATCAAAAGATTTTAATTCACATGTGTCGGGTTCTAGATATACCTTTAGACGTTGTCCGTTCACTGTGTACTTATTTCTCTTGCCATCCATTATGATTACCGCTCCCGAAGGTAACATCGTATTCACAAGATAAGGTCCCTCCCATTTGCTTCGCAGTTTGCCTTTACCAAATAATCTGAATCACGAATTAAATAGGAGCACCCGATCTCCTTCCTTGAATTCCTTCTTCAAAAGCTTCTTATCGTACCACTTCTTTGTCTTCTCTTTGTATATGGCCGCATTTTCATATGCACGCAATCGCATCTCTTCCAATTCACTTATTTATATCTTTCTTTTCATGCCGGCGGCATCAAGATCCAAATTCATTTCCTTTATAGCCTAATAAGCCTTATGTTCCAATTCCACTGGTAGGTGACATGATTTCCCATAGACGAATTGATATGGTGTCATACCAATCGGTGTCTTGAATGCCGTCCTATATGCCCATAACGCTCCATTAAGCTTCGTGGCCCAATCTTTTCCTTCCTTTGTTACAATCTTCTGCAGAATTTTCTTTAATTGCTTATTTGATGTTTCTGCTTGTCCATTCGTCTGGGGATGGTAGGCTGTTCCGATTCTATGTTCAACTCCAGATTTAGTTAAAAACCTAGTAAATTCTCCTCCTGTAAAATGGGATCCTCCATCTGTAATTATTATCCTTGGTACTCCATACCTAGGAAATATCTGCTCCTAAAGTATACTCGTTGATTCTCTTGTAGTATTTGCCTTGCATGCCATTGCTTCGACCCACTTGGAGACATAATCAACGGCGACCAATATGTACTCGAAACCATGAGAATTCAGAAAGGGTCCCATAAAATCCATACCCCAAACATCAAAGATATCGACTTGAAGATTGTACTTAAGAGACATCGCATTCCTACTGTTAACATTCCCTATTCGTTGGCATTGGGCACATGTTGCAACATACCTTTTTGCATCTTCATGCATAGTAGGCCAATAGAATCCACTTGCCCATACCTTTGCCTTATCAACCTCTATCCCTCTTTTAGATATGACATGACCAAGTACTATCCCTTCTGTTACCATGAAGTGACACTTCTCCCAATTAAGAACTAAGTCGCATTCAACACACCTTTTTAAAACCTTCTCCAAATTCTCCAAATAGCTATCAAAATCAGCACCATGCACGGAGAACTTATCCATAAATACCTCCAAAATATCTTCTATGAATTCAACGAATATTGCATTCATGCATCTTTGAAATGTGGCGGGCTCGTTGCAAAGACCAAATGGCATCCTTCTATATGCATATGTCCCAAAAGGGCAAGTAAAAGTAGTTTTCTGCTGATCTTCTGGTCTTACCGGTATTTGAAAGAAACCACTATATCCATGCAAATAACAAAAGTATGAATTCTTTGCTAACCTTTCAAGCATCTCGTCAATGAACGGAAGAGGATAGTGATCTTTCTTAGTCACCTTGTTCAAACTTCTGTAATCTATGCACATTCTCCATCCAGTTATAGTCTTTTAAGGGATCAACTCATTGTTCTCGTTAGGCACTACTGTCAACCCTCCCTTCTTGGGTACACAATGTACTGGACTAACCCATTCACTATCAGCAACATGATAGATCACACCTGCATTAAGCAGCTTCAAAATCTCCTTTTTAACCACTGGCTTCATTGATTCCTTCAACCTTCGCATCCCTTCAACCACTGGTTTAGTATTCTCCTCCAAGTTAATCTTGTGGGTGTAAAATGCGGGGCTGATTCCCTTGATGTCATCCAATGTGTAACCAATGGCTTTCTTATACTTTTTGAGCATAGCGAGAAGCCTGTCTATTTCTTATTTCGTTAGGGCGTTGTTCTCAATAACTGGATATGTTCTATTCTTCCCTAGATATTCATAGCGTAGCTCCTTCGGGAGTTCCTTCTGTTCCACTTCTGGCGCTTCATCTGGATCCAGCTCCCCGAGAGGTTCAAAATCAGGATTTTCCTGGTTGAGCCGATCAGCGCAAGCGTCGCGCCGATCAGCGCTGGCAGTATACTCGTCAGTTCCGCGCATGATGTGGTCCAGTGGGTCTCCCATATCCATCCCTATCCTCTCATCTTCCTCTGGGCAGAATTCCTGATAGTAAGAAGAGTCTTGATGAGACGGATCATTAAATTGAAATCGCACTTCTTCCTCTCCCAGGTGTAGCGTAATTTGACCTTTCCTAGCATCCAGAACAGCTTGTACTAATCTTAAGAATGGCCTTCCCAGAATGATATCTTCAACCCCAGTTTCTTTATTGTCTAGAACGAAGAAATCTACCGGTATTGTTTTTGAGCTGATCTCAATTTTGACATTCTTGATCACTCCCAGTGGCTTGGTCTTCCTTCCATCTGCCATGATGAGCTCAAGTTTAGTCCCCATCAGCCGCTGTTGAGTTCCATAAGGCATGCTCATGAATGCATCGTAAGTCATCAAGCTGACACGGGAACCAAAGTCACACAAGGCTTTCAGAAATTTCTTCCCCGATATCTCATATGGTATGTACGGCTCTTCTCTTTCCTCTTCAATGAGACCTACAACATACACACCACATAATCCTTCGTAGGGGGATGGCTCAAAGCAACTGTCTAGTAATCTCTTCGCTTGTTTCACCTCTGTTCCATCAAGCTCTATATCATCCTTGTAAAGCTTCCCTAAAACTCTCCCAATAATCTCTTGATCAAAAACTTCTGACTTGAGGCGATTACTTGGGAAATTATACTCAATTCCGGCTTCGGAGGTGTCTTGCGGACTGAAGGATCTTCTCATATTGAGCAACTCGTGCGAAAAATCAATGGGAATCCAGTCCATTGGCTCAAATTCGTCAAGTGGATTAGCATTCGCCAATGTTCTATCCCCCTTTGGTTTAGCAAAGTTGCCTTCAAATTCCTTCAGGTGGTTGTCCAGAATCGCAGCTTCTATCTTGGTATATTCCTTGCAACTTGACGGAGTCGTCAGGGTGATCGGTTCTCCTGTCGTCGCGACTGCACTGATCGGCGCACATGTTAGATCCACAAAGGCGGGTCTGACGGGCTTTATTTCTTCAAATTTATGCCCTAAAGTAATCATTGATCTACTCTCGGACATCAAGATCTGTTCAGCTGGCGACTCTTCCTTCTGTATAACTTCTGGGCATTGCCGATTTGGTTCTAGATATTCTTCCCAATGCTTGTGCAAAGCTTCATTCTCAGCAATTTTGCCTAATAACTCGATCCCTACCTTGGCTATCAATCTCAGAAAACTTCCTCCGGCCGATCCGTCCAAATGCATCCTCGATGCCTTGTTTATGGCCATGTAGAAGGTTTGAGCGCACATATTTTCATCAATGCCGAGGTCAGGTCCTTGTTTCAACAATGTTTGAAAATGCGTCCAGGCTTCCTCGAGAGATTCTTCATCTTCTTGTAAGAAGTTCACCACCTCCCTTCTCAACTTCTGCACCTTTGGCAAAGGAAAATAATGGAGACAAAAATTTCCAACTAACTCACTCCACTTACGTTTTGCTTCTCGAGATGCTGCCTTATGCCACTCTTTGGCTTTTCCTCCCAAAGAGAATGGGAAAAGCAGCCACTTGTAAAGATCCTGAGGCACTCCTTCATGATGGAATGTTTGGCAAAGTGCCTCCAAATCTTGTAAGTGAGTATACGGGTTCTCCTCTTTGGCTCCAAAGAACTTGTTTGCTTCAGCCATGCTAATGATAATGGGGTTCAACACATACGAGAAGGCCGTGGCCTTGTCATCTGTGGATTGAGGCACCAGCACGTCTGGAGATGGTAGAGAAAGTTCTCTGAGCGTCAGAGAAGGTCCTGTCGTACTCATCCTGAAAATTCACACAAAATACAAAAAAAAAAAACAACTTGAAAAGAGAGGATTAGATGTTAGTAAAATTTTAATAGTAAAAGAACTGGCTTGTTCCCCGGCAATGGCGCCAGAAAAAGGGCTTGTTGGTCGTAATTATGCACCCACTTATATACCGCAAGAGGACGGTGTACAGTTGTAGCTCTTTTTCCCTCAGAGTATTCCAAGGTTATCAAATCCACAAGGAACGAGCAAAACTAATACTATTAAAGGGTTACTAACAAATTGCAATGGGTTGGTTGGTGTGAATGATGATGGTGAGAAAGTGGAAGGTGAATGTTATTCAAGAGGTAATAGGATGATGAAGGATTCTCTCCTTAGGATTGGTTCACTAGCATGCAACCTTATTCTTATCAACTCGAGTGATGACTCTAATATTCTACAAGACATGGTGGTTTCCTTTACCCCGGCTGTCACTACAGAGGCTATTAGCTCCCCATTGGTTTCTTGCACTATGTAATGGGCAAAAGTGTATTGGCCGAGACACTAATGAAAGGGATAGATAGATGTGCAATTAAGTTCATCACATATATTAAATTCATCGAGAGAGTATCAACAAGTATGAGAGTTACATGACCAGATTCCCGCACTAGAGAAGAGAATATGAGACTACTCACTCATCCTTCCACTAGACATAGCAGAGGGGTGAGAAATAGCGCTGGAACGCGCACGAGCCGATCGGCGCAAGCGTCGTGCCGATCGGTGCGACCTCCCTTCTGGTGGATCTCGTCGGTGTTGGCCAACCTTCGCTGCCAATATCCTGGAACACTAGTTCTAATTACTGATTCTCGTGATCGCCGTCCCTTCCTTGGCTCTTGATAATTATCTTTCTTTTATACTCGACGGGATTAGGTCAACTTCCACCAACTCTAACTCATACTGGGCTGGGCCTTTGTCTTTCCTAGACCGGGTCATGTTTTCGTCATCTTTTCCTGCTGCGCCGATCGGCGCAGGACCGTGCCGATCGGCGCGGCTCCGCATCTGGCCCATCTTCATTACTCTTTAGTTCTTTATCCATAATTGCCCTGTTTTACACCTGTTTCCTGCGATTACATCCAAAATAGAACAACTACAAATATATGCAAATATGGGATTAATAGTTAGTCCAAACCACCAAATTAAGACGTAAAACATCCCTTTTTGGTAGATAAAATGGGCGTCTAGAAACCACCAACAATCCACCTAGGAGGCCGAGAGCCGCGCCTAGCTCGCCTGGCGCACCGACGGCCGGCATCCGCTTCCGACTCGCTCAACTCATCGAGGGTCGAAGCAGTGCCAGCCTGTCCGAAAAGGTTCGGCTGCGCTTCGCTTCGCCTAGATCTGATAGCACTGCCCTCCGCCCTATCCAATCACACCAAAGATAAGGATGTCCGATTCCTTGCTGCCACGTCCATGACAGCGCAAGTGGGACTAGGACCACTGAATAAGCTCCGCCCCTGCCAACTCCTGCCAGTGGGCCCCACCCCTGTGATGGGACAACCCGACGAACCAACTGGCCAAGCTGAAATGGCGGGGTGGAGAAGATCGATTGCTCTGCCAAGATGGGACAGATCTCAACTCTAAGTGGGCCCAGCCAAGCACAACCCGATGACTCAACCCATGACGAGGGGGTCGAATGGGGCGGCAGTCAACAACTACCAATCGCCTCGCCTTAAAATGTCGTACCAAGCATGTGCCCACAGTATCAGGAGGTCACATCCCTCTACGTACCCGCTCCCATCATCACTACCTACCTCAGTTGACAGAGTCAGGCGCAGTGAGGCGTCCCATGCTGCGTTCCCCCGAGGACACCCTCAACAGTGGTGATGTAGGATGGCTTGAGTGATGGATGGATCGGACTATGCTTAGACGATGTGATGCTGCCCGTGCTGCGTCACCCTCTTTTGGCGGAAGACGTCTTCTACAGGGACACGACGGATCAACCCAGCGACGGATTATGAGGGCACGCCTCAGTACTATGCCGCCTGACACAGTGACCGGGATAGCGGGACCTACAAGAATTGAAGACCGCACCACCGACCGACGCCAGACCTTCTCCAGCTCTATGTAGTGAGGATGGCACGTGTAGACGTAATCTTCTCTCTCTCACATTAATGCGGGCCCGGCCCCTTGAAATATAAAAGGGGAGGTATTCTTCTTCCTGAGGGAGGCTAGGTACACAAAGACTTAGGCACGCGCGCGCGCGCACACACACACACACACACACACACACACACTTACACCCCGAGACTTGGAGACCCTTCCTCTCTCACCACCATTGTACTCCTCCTCCGGTGCAAGTAACACGAGCGAACCCGAGAACTAGACGTAGGGGGCTTCCCCGAATCAGTATAATCTCCGTGTCCTCTTGCATTGCCATCGCCGAACCTGAAACGCGCATCCCCTAGAACAAATTCTACTAGCCGGTGATCTAAACATTAATAGTTGGCACGCCAGGTAGAGGACTTTTGTATGTTTCACTCCACAACCACTTTCCCATTCGGATAGCTACTTTCTCCACCTTCTGGGCTCCCAGCACCAGCGTGTTCTTCAGGAGCCTGGAGTTCATCGCCACAGCAGATCTGCTGTGCGTCTGCATTCCCACACCCTCGCCGCCTCCAGTACTAGCGCTTGCCATCGAGGCATCGTGCCCATCGTGGCTGGAGGACCTGGGCCCTACATTGGACTTCACCATCACCATGGACGGGACGCTAGAACTCATCGACGAGTCGCTCCCGGACCCCATTACGGCGGCAGCGGCCATCGCCACCGAGGCGATGTGTGCGGTCTGGCTCGAGCCGACGAGACCAAGGGTCTCCGGCCAACCCACACTGTCAACCAACTATAGCGACTAGCTATGGCACCAGCTGGAGTGATACTTGGGCCCCACACCCGACCAAGACGACCTCCGGCATGTCGCGTTCGCCCTGGCGAATATCCATGGTCAGCTCCTCAGGGGTGAACCCCTTCTCCCGGGCCGTCTGACCGAAAACCCCCTAGAGAGCTACCCGTACGACCTTCATAATGCCGCGAGAGGTTTCCAGAACCTCACCATCCACCGTGGCATCCCCGTAGCTACGAACAACGGGTTCATCGGCGTAATCGAGCATCCGAACGAATCCCTCTTTGACCTCCTCGACGTGGGGTCCATCGAAGATTCTGACTCCGATTCCGGAAGCTGCACGGGGAGCTATGACCTTCCACGTGAATGCCATATGGTGCAACTCGCACCCGTGCCGGGTGCAGGGGCTGCCGGAACATCAACCACTGGGGTGATGGGGAACCGTGAACCCCGTGCTCCGGCGAACCCGGCGGTGGGGAAACCCTCGTCAACGTCCCCATCACCCTGGCCGGGGGACCTCAGCTCGTTCCCCGCCCGGAGGACCCCCAGCAACGGCTGAGTGCAAGATAGGAGGAGTTGGAAGAAACTTGGTGCCAGCTAGAGAATGAGAAGGCCGAAATAGACCGCGATCTTGCCCTCTCAGGCACTAGCGGACATGCTCATGCCGTCCACCCACACATCATCAATGATGATTAGGGATCCCCACAGTTCGCCCACGCAGGGCAGAACATAGCGGCGGCCATCACGCTACTCAAAACTCTCCCCAAGCCTGCGACGTCGAAAGCCCAGCAAGCGCAGCGGAAAGTCGCAGCCCCCTTGGCCAAAGCCGCCGAGCTCCAGGCCGAAAGCTCATTCCAACGCGCCGCTCAATCTAGCCAACAGATCACCACCTCCCGCAGGGCAGGAGGGGGCACGTCGCTGGCTCACAAAAACCCAGGGTTCAATTGGCGCCTCCAGCCGGGGGCGCGCCCAAGAAAGCCTCGATTCATGACCGAGTCGGGCCCAACCGCGATGCACGCCTTACCCTCAGGGCACAGCGACTCGAAAGGGTGTGGTTGGATAAAGAAAGGGGATGCCAGCCATGACACAATGGCCGGTACGATGACACCAATGAAGAAAGGAGTCGGAGCCCGAGCCCACTGGGACGCCAAGTCTTTAGCTCGCGCATCTGCACCGTGAAGTTACCCCAGCGCTTCCGGGCGCTCGTCACCGTTTCCAAGTGCACGGGCGAGACGGACCCTAGGCTCTGGCTTGAAAATTACCACCTCGCATGTCAGGCAGGAGGGGCGATCGATGACCTCGCCATTATTTGCAAGTTGCCGCTGTACCTCGCCGACTCAGCTCTGGCCTGGCTTGATCATCTCCTAGAGGGCCAAATCTATAACTGGAGTGATTTGAGGGACGTCTCGTCGGGAACTTCCAGGGACCTATGTCCGACCGGGCAACCCCTGGGTCCTCAAAAATTGTTGGCAGAAGGCCAGCAAGACCATGCGGGATTACATCTGGCGCTTTAGTAAGAAGTGCAACGAGTTGCCCAATGAGGGCGAAGCAGACATCGTCAGAGCCTCCATCTCTGGCATGACATCGGAACAGCTGTTGCTCGAGCTAGGCCGCAAAGGACCGCGTACGACCCGCGAGCTCTTGGACATCGCTACCAGCTTCGCTTCAGGTGAAGAATGCGTGGGGGTGGTTCTCAACCGCACCCAAGACACTAAGGTCAAGAGAAAGCGGGAGGAGCGTGTTGGCGAAGACGCCTCCGACTGTCCGAAAAAGAAGAAGAATAAACCTCAGGTCGGACGCGACCATGTAGTGGCTACCGCCGAGCGGAAGGCCACGAGGCCTCCAGCCGGGGAGGCATCAAACCACTTCAAGAAGAAATGGAACGGCCCGTGCCCCAACCATGCTTTTTCTGGTGAAGCACCTCCTCAAGGACTGCTCGATGATGAAGAAATTCATCTGAGAGGAGGCAATGAAGGGAGAGGCGGAAAAGCCGACAGAGCCAAGGACGCAGGATCCCATGAACGACAACGACGAGCAGGGGGGTCCTAGGTTCCCCAACACCAAGGCCTACCACATGATCTTCATGGGCCCCGAAGCCCGTGGGAGTCAGCGCACGGCCAAAGTCGAGTGGCGCAAAGTCTTTGGAGCCGAGCTGGCCACTCCGACGTTCTTGAAGTGGTCCGACCTACCGATAACCTTCAACTGTTCGGACCACCCACTCCACATCCTGCGGCCAGGTCGATACCCACTCGTGGTCGACCCCATCATCGTCGAGGTTCGCCTCACGAAGGTGATGATGGACAGAGGCAGTTGCCTCAACATCCTCTACACCGACACCCTCGATCTGCTAGGAATCGATCGCTCGCGTCTTCAGCCAGCCGGCGCGCCCTTCCATGGGATCGTCCCGGGGAGACAGGCCACCCCCTCGAACGGATCAGCTTGCCCGTCACTTTCGGGACTCCATCCAACTTCAGGATCGAGACCCTCGTCTTCGAGATCGTCGACTTCCTGGGGGCGTATCTCGCTATCCTTGGACATCAGTGCTACGCCAAGTTCATGGCTGTTCCCAACTACTCCTACCTGAATCTCAAGATGGCAGGGCCGAAAGGGGTCATCACCTTGGGCACGTCGCTCCAGCACACTTTTCAGTGCGAGATGGAGAGCAGCGACTTCGCCGCCGTGACAGTGGGCTCGAACAAGGAGCTCACAACCATCCGCTCGCACCTCGAGGAGGGAACCCCCGAGGCCAGCCACAAGAATGCCTCGTTCAAACTGGCTGAGGACACCAAGGAGGTGCGGATCGACCCCGAGGGCGATAAGAAGAAGACTGTGAGGGTGAGGACATCCCTCACTCCCAAATAGGAAAGCGAGCTCGTCGAATTTCTCCACGCGAACACCGATGTCTTCCCGTGGAAACCCTCGAACATGCCAAGAATCTTGAGGAAGGTCACCGAGCACTCCTTAAATATTAGGCCAGGCTCGAAACCGGTGAAGCAACGTTCGTGCTGCTTCGATGAGGAGAAGCACAGAGTAATCGGGGAGGTGATCGCGATGCTTCAAGCGGCCGGGTTCAGCAAGAAGGTATTCCATCCCGAATGGTTAGCTAATCCTATTCTTGTACGTAAGAAGAATGAAAAATGGAGAATGTGTTGATTATACAAGCCTGAATATGGCATGTCCGAGGGATCCTTTTCCTTTACCACGCATAGACCAATTAGTTGACTCAATGGCGGGGTGTGAAACCCTTTGCTTCCTAGATGCATATTCCGGGTATCACCAAATCATGATGAAAGAATTCAACCAGCTCATGACATCTTTCATCACACCGTTTGGCTCTTAATGCTACGTAACGATCCCCTTTGGCCTCAAAAACACTAGCGCAACCTTCCAGCATTGTATGCAACGATGTTTCGACCACTTGATCGATGATATTGATGAGGACATCACTCCTATGGATACACACAACACTCCTCCAAATCTGGACTTGCAAGGTCCAATGACTAGAGCTCGTGCACGACAACTAAATTTAGAGGTGAGCTCGTTCCTACGTTCTTCGCTATATGTTACTTTTGAGAATGGTTTGCTACCTAATGATTATTTTATGATTAGAAACCATGGAGAGGACCAGGAGATGATGGGAGAAGGAGTTGGGAACGTGGAGGACCAGCAAGGGCTTGGAAGCCAAAGTGGAGGCCCAATCAAAACCGACTTCGAGTCTGTTTCGGGGCCCAGAACCAGTCTGTACTAAAATTGTCGCCCAGGACGCATACGGACTCGGATTTGGACGTTCTACATATGCACGGAAAGATAAGGAGAAGACCTTTCCAATGCTGTTGGCCTCATGTCAAATTTCATCCGGAGTCATCGGGAATCGTCAAAACAAGAGAGAGTCCAGAATCTGTGTCGGTGTTGCGTCGCCTATTTTTGGCCTTTGGGCTTTCTATCTAGTTGAGCCCAATTAGGGGCGCGTGCAGAGGGTCTTGCACGACCCTAGGGTCTTTATATACAGCCGCCACCGCACCATTAGGGTTCGGGTTTTGCTTAGATCAATTCTGTTCATAAACAGTTTCGCCGTTCATCGGTTTGTGAGACCCCAACTTCGAGAGTTTAATCATACATCTGCAATTGTGTTGCATTCTTCGTTGTTCTTGCTTGTGTTCTTGATTCGCAGGCAGGGATTAGCCTTCTCGGTGAGGTCAATCGTCTTTTGGACGGTTGATAACCAGAGGAGACGTCGTGCTGTGATTGCGGGGTTTAGAACGTGCTGTTCTGAAGCCGGATCGATTTGTGTGTCGCCTCCGACCAAATCAACTTACCAAGAACCTTTCGGAAGATCGGGAACCCTTGTTCACATCAGATATGGTCGAGGCTTACGTGGATGATATCGTGGTCAAATCCAAGAGAGTTGACACACTCATGATCGACCTTGAGCGCCCCTTCTCCAAGTTGCACCAGAATGGCGTCAAACTCAACCCCAAGAAATGCGTTTTCGGGGTACCGAGGGGCATGCTCTTGGGATTCATCGTCTCTAAATGCGGCATTGAGGCCAACCCCGAGAAGATATCCGCGATTAAGCGGATGGTGCCCACTCAAAAGCTGAAAGGGCTACGATGGCTCACAGGCTGCTTAGCGGCGCTTAGCCGCTTTATCTCCCGCCTTGGCGAGGGAGTACTCCCGCTATACAGGCTCCTGAAGAAGTCCAATCGGTTTGAGTGGACCTCTAAAGCATAGTCCACCCTCGACGATGTCAAGCGCATCCTAAGCAATGTGCCAGTATTGACCCCGCCGCTCCCAGCCGAGGTGCTGCTGCTATACATAACAGCGACCACGCAAGTAGTGAGCTCGACGCTCGTAGTCGAGCAAGAAAGGAAAGGGCATGCCCTCAAGGTACAATACGCCATCTACTACGTCGGCGAAGTCCTATCCGACTCAAAGTCCAGATACCCACAGATCCTCAAGATCGTCTATGCGGTGATGGTCGCAAGGCGCAAGCTTAGGCACTACTTTGACTCCCACTCGATACATATTGTAAGTTCCTTCCCGCTATGTGAGATTCTACAAAACAAGGACTCAACAGGCAAGGTAATGAAGTGGGCGCTCAAGTTGATGGGTACGACATCACGTATCAACCTCAGGCGGCCATCAAGTCCAAGGCTCTCGTCGACTTCATGGCGGAGTGGACCGAAGCACAACTACCACCCGCTCCGGTCATGTACTTTGATGGATCCCTCATGCGAACGGGAGCTGGCGTCGACCTCATCTTCATATCTCCACTCAGGGTACATATGAAGTATGCAATTCCCTTAAATTTTCCCGCGTCAAATAATGTTGCCGAATACGAAGCACTTGTGAACGGCCTTAAAATCGCCGCCGAGCTAGGAATACTACGATTAGAGATCCGGGGCGACTCCTAGCTCGTGGTCGATCCGGACATGAAAGATTCGAGCTGTCGGACAGATGCCATGGTGCCCTACTGCCAAGAGATGTGCAAACTCAAGAACGAATTCGATGGGCTCGAGCTCAAACACATCGCGAGACGCCTAAATGAAGCAGCTAACGTATTGGCCAAGATGGCCTCCGGTCTGGAGTTGATCCCCCCAGGACTCTTTGCCAACACCCAGGTTCAACCCGTAGAGCCCGCAGAGCTTGAGGGAGGGCCGAGTGACCCCACAGAGCTCTACAAAGGGTCGAGCAATCCGGCCCCGGGGAGTGGCCAGCCCTCGACCTCGTAGGATGCCGACGTCATTGAGATCAATCGACTCGAGGACTCGAGCACGCCGGACAACTAGTCGAACGACCCTGGGGCTGAATGAATCAATCCTCGGGTCGAAAGAGCCGAGCTCCTGAGTGACTGGAGGGTTCCGTACATCGAGTACTTAACCCGAGGCATGCTCCCCGTCGACAGGGCCGAAGCCAAATGGCTCTATCGACGCGCCAAGTTCTTCGTCCTAATCGACGGGGAACTTTATAAGCATAGCATCACCAAAGTCATGCAACGCTCCATCCCCATTAGGAAAGGCATCAAACTGCTCATCGACATCCATAGGGGTGTCTGCGGCCATCATGCCGCACCTCAAACCCTCGTAGGTAACGCGTTTCAGTAGGGTTTCTATTGGTCGACCGCCGTGGGCGATGCCGCCCACATAGTCAAAACCTACAAAGGTTGCCAATACTATGTTTGCCAAACGCACCTCCCAGCACAGGCTTCCAAACGACCCACCTTACATGGCCTTTAGCGGTCCGCGGGTTGGACCTGGTCGAACTGCTCAAAAGAGCTCTCGGGGGCTACAGCCACTTGCTTGTCGCAGTCGACCAATTCAGCAAGTGGATCGAAGCATGCCCGCTCGCTAAAATCCAATCCAAGGAGGCTATCAAATTCTGCGTCAATATTATCCACCGATTTGGGGTCCTAAGCTCCATAATTATAGATAACGACACACATTTCACCGGGAAAAAAGTTCTTGAAGTTCTGTGAGGACTATCACATTCGCATCGACTGGGCTGCCGTCGCCCACCCTAAGACGAATGGTCAGGTCGAGCGAGCGAATGACATGGTACTCCAAGGGTTGAAGCCTCGTATCTTTGGCCGAACCGTCGTTTTCAATCAGTTGAAACAATTCAGCGGACGCTGGGCGACCGAACTGCATGCCGTGCTCTGGAGCCTTCGCACAACCCATAGTCGAGCGACCGACTTCACACGTTTCTTCATGGTCTACGGATCTGAGGTGATCCTACCCACAGATCTCGGTTATGGCGCACCGTGGGTACACACTTACAACGAGCAGGGCAACGAGGCCTCACTCGAAGACGCGATGGATCAGATAGACGAGGCGCGAGACATCGTGCTCCTTCACTTAGCCAAGTATCAGCAGGCATTGCGTCAGTACCATGACCAAAACATGAGGGATAGAGGCCTAATCGTTGACGATCTCATGTTATGCAGGGTTCAAGACAACAGCGGTCGACACAAGCTGTCGCCTCCTTGGGAAGGACCATATGTCGTTTCTCGATTCATCCGACCCGGCACCTACAAACTGCATGACACGCACGGATTCAAGAACGCATGGGAGGGCGAGAAATTCAAGAACGCATGGAACATCTCACAGCTACATAAATTCTTTCCTTAGAATTCCTTTCTGTTCAATTTTTTTGCACGCCGCCTGCTCTTAAGTAACCCTCGACCCCTTAGGGGTCGAGCATCAGTTGGGGGAAGGAGGAGCCCGATAGGCATGACACACACTACTTTTTCTCTCCCGAAAAATCACTAAGTTTATTTTCTCTTGACCTCGAGCCCCACTGCACCGGCAAACAAAGTAACCCACGGGCAAAGAAGTTCGAAGTCACGTTGGTCGGACGGCACAACGTCGTGCTAGCCCCAGCGTCCACGACAACGGCGGTCACTAACGGGACTAAACTTTAGGCTCAGGGGCTCAAACTTTGTAAGTCAAAACGGAAATGTCAATGGGCCGAGGGCATAAAATGGTTTAATAACATGACTTAAAATTGTTTAAAGGCCACCTCGGGCCAACAAAAATAAACAAGGACGAGTTCAAAGTTAAAATATTACATAACCTTGGGCATGATGACCCATCGAACAAACGCCAAAGCAATCATGAACTACTTCCCGTCATCAATCTTGGGGAGTGCCTGTTCCTCATGTCTTGCAGCCAGGATGTCAGCATGGGGCTCAGAGTCAGCGCGGATTCGGGCCATCTCCTCGGCAGTATGCTCGAGATAACCAAGGCTTAGCGCCTCATAATCCATCACCGTGAAGTGGATCCCGAGCACCGTGAAGACAGTGCGCACAACAAACCGCACCCCACGCATGATCCACCCGCGGCCCGAGGACATTAGGACCTCGACATGCTGCGCCAGTGAGGTGCCCGAAATTAGGGTAACCTGGAGCTCTTGGGCTGCCCTCTCTAGCTCGACGCGTAGCCTGTCCTTCTCCATGGCCTGCTGACAAAGAGACTCTTCCGCCGCAGCCAACCTCACCTCCAACGCTACACAAGCAAATCTGGTCAACAGGGAAGAATACGAACAAAAAAGAAAAAAAAAGAACAGGAAGTAGGAAGGGAAACCTCACCTTCGCCACTCTTACGGGCCTCTTGCAGCTGCGCCAGGTGTGCAACCACGGCATCGACTGAAGCTTTGGCCATCGCGACGGCTTCGTCGCGCTGCAACTTCTCGAACCGTAGCAACTCCTCTAGCTTCCGCAGTGCCTCAGCGCCGACGATCGCCTTCGCCAAATCCTCGTCGTGATCCTTTTGAGTAGCAGTGAGCTCCCGCTCCAGCTTATTGACTCGGGTGCCGTACTGCTCCTCCGAGTCCTGCAGGTTGAACAATTCAGTTTTGGAGCTCGGACCCGCGTTCCTCCACATCATTCAGCTTCGCCTCAAGCTCCGCCATACGCCCTTCACCGCCTCCAGCTCGAGGCGGGCATCACAGAGATCTGTGAGGATTGCCACGCCCTCCTCTTGGAAACTTCAGGTGACCATGCCCAAGTACATGGCAAAATCAACATAGACCAAGTTGCAACTATTAATAAACCTCTTCCTCTCCGACACGACAAGGGAGGGGTTTGACGGAGTGCGCGGTGGTGGCCGCTGCACAACCTTTGTCGTGCTGGTTGGTAGCCAGCCCCTAGCTTGGTCGATGGCCGTCCTCCGCAGAGGCGCGCCGGTCGCACTCACTGGAACGCCCAATGCGGGCGCCGCCATGGAAGGCCCTGAAGCCGCCGGAATGGCAGCGTCAGGCATCACCACGGGGCCATGCCCATGGCCCATCTGAGTGACTACTCCGGGGTCGACCGCCCCGCCAGGAGGGGCGTTGACGACGCCGGGGTATCCGATACCCTCTCACCCCCGAAGCGCATCTGTGCCGCCGCCTCGAATTGAAGCGACTTGACCAGTTTAAAAGGGCCCAAGTTGTGCTTCTTCATGACGACCCGACGCTTCGCCGTGGGTGCGTCACCCACCGACCCTGAGTCGCGCTCTCGCTTCTCCGGGACTTGGGTGGCTGGGATGACCTCCGACTCCACTGACAAGGAAGGGACTGGGGCAGACTGCCCCGCAGCTGATTGTCCGCCCTCTTCTTCGCCCCCGACGGCCCCATCTGGCCTCAAGGGCTGATCTGCTGCGCCTCCGCTTTCGGCCTGCTCGACCCGGTCAACTTGTTCGACCTCCGCTTGAGGCCCGACGAAGTCCTGCACGCCAATGATCAGCGGCATCTCGCTCGCGTGGGCACTCACCGTCACGACCTCCTCGAAAGCCCGCGGCTCGCTCTCCCAGACCTCCGGCGCGACGCCATGGGACCCCGACATGAGCTCCGCAGTAGGATCCAAGGTTGTAGGAACCCGGGCCCCCGGGGTCGAGCCTTCAATGAAGGGCACGGCGTGCAGCGCCTCCGCCATGCCCGCATCATCGGCATCACCATCAGCATCACTCCCATCGCTACCAGCGGCATTGCCGTGAGAATGAGCGACAACCTCATCCTGCTCCTCATCATCATCTGAGGCCTCCTCCTCCGTCGAAGCCAGAGACTAGGTGTCAGTGGCCGCACCCCTTTCCCGGCGCCGCACCCTTTCCCAGTTGCGCTCCAACTTTTCCGATCCTCCTTCCATTTCTTGACGTCCCGAAGCGCCACTTCGCGAAAGCGGTTCACCGCCCGCTGAGCCGCGTCTTCAGGAAGCTTCGAGGGACGCGGGCAGACATGGGCCATCAAGTCAGACTGCATCCAAGAAACAAGGATTAAAAATGATAGAGCAAAGAATAGGTCGACAACAAGACAACTAGGCCATGAGAAAGCATAGGGACGACAACACTCACCAAGACAACGGCACCCTCGGAAGGGAGCATGGGAGGACAGCCCGAAATCGACCAAGCGCCATCCGGATGCAGCAGAACAATCCTTATCTTCTCCACCATGGCCTTGCGATCGGTCAGCTCCTCCACGGCCATGACGACCCGTAATCGCGCGCTCCACTGGCCCGACCCAAAACATGGGGAGAGGACGAGCCGTGAGCGGGACGAACCGACGGTGAAACTGTTGGCATCGGAATTTCACCGGGCCCAGTGATCAGCCGCGTAGAGTTGGAATTGGTCGAAGTCAACGAACCCAACGGCAAAAAAAAAGTGGACCCGTGTAGGGTTATTTTATCCTTTTCTATGATAGGTTAGAGTTTATTTAGAAATAAACTTAGTCGGTTTGTTTAGGAGTCCTGACCGAGTCGGGTCAGAACCTCTTGCACAAGGTTATAAATATGTAACATGATCTGTATTTGAAAAACAACACTTTCATTCAATACAATTTGGCGCATTGCCAACCTTTCCTACTCGATGAAATCCTCGTCTCGCGCGGGCTTCATCGGCTCCGATCTCGGTGAGAGACTTGGATTAGTCAACTTCGGTAATACTATCAATTTCAACTAGTACTTTCTCATTAATTTGATATTCTAGTTGTTATCATTAGTGATGAGGACATCACTCCTATGGATACATGCAACTCTCCTCCAATTCTGGACTTGCAAGGTCCAATGACTAGAGCTCGTGCGCGACGACTAAATTTAGAGGTGAGCTCATTCCTACGTTCTTCATTATATGTCATTTTTGAGAATGGTTTGCTGCCTAATGATTATATTGTAATTAGGAACCATGGAGAGGACCAGGAGATGATGGGAGAAGGACTTGGAGATGTGGAGGACCAGCAAGGACGTGGAAGCCAAGGTGGAGGCCCAACCAAAACCGACTTCGAGTCTGTTTCGGGGCCCAGGACCAGTGTCCACTAAAACGGATGCCCAGGACGCATACTGGCTCAGATTTGGACGTTCTACATATGCCCAGAAAGATAAAAAGAAGACCTTTCCAATGCCGCTGGTCTCATGTAAACATTCATCTGGAGTCATCAGGAATCGTCAAAACAAGAGAGGGTCCAGAATCTGTTTTGGTGCTGCGTCGCCTGTTTCTGGCCTTTGGGCTTTGTATCCAGTTGAGCCCAATTAGGTGCGCGTCCAGAAGGTCTTGCACGACCCTAGGATCTTCATATACAGCCACCACCGCACCATTAGGGTTTGGGTTTTGCTGAGGTTAATCTGTTCATAACAGTTTTGCCGTCGTCACGGTTCGTGAGACCCCAACTTCGTGAGTTTAATCATACATCTGCAATTGTGTTGCAATCTTCATTGTTTTTGCTTGTGTTCTTGATTCACAGGCAGGAATTAGCCTTCTCAGCGAGGTCAATCATTTTAGAATGGTTGATAACCAGAGGAGACGTCATGCTGCGATTGCGGGGTTTAGAACGTGCTATTCTGAAGCCGGATCGATTTGTGTGTCGCCTCCGACCAAATCAACTTACCAAGAACCTTTCGGAAGATAGGGAACCCTTGTTCACATCTAGGATTGCTAGTTATCTGGTAATTAGATCTACCTGATGCTTGTTCTATCGACTCTGATTTGCAGTACTGCCTTGGTTGAATCCGATCTATTGCAATTTTAGTAGGTTTTATAGGTATTATTTAGATCTATTATTCGAGTCACTTTATCAATTTTATCTATAAATAGATTAAATCTAGCTCTATTTACTGTGTTTGAACACTGTCTCGATTAAGTTTGATCTGTTCGAATCAGTGAGGCTGCATCGACTTTGATCTCTTCCTGGGTTGATAGGGTTAGATCCGATCCGTTTATAGGTAGAGTCAATAAAGTTCTATCGGAATGTTTAGCCGATAGGTTATCACGGTTCAATCGACTTACTAGCACTTAACTGGATTTTATTTATTATATGCTGATTAGTCATTTGCCCCACATCATAATAAGATAGATCAGTGATTTTGAGGCATATTTGCACCAGCTAATAGATCTATCGACTTAGCGTTATCGACAGAACAAGTTTCCATATGTTACTGTAGGATTCATCGACTTTGTTCTATCGACTTAGCACCGTCAATCGAGCAAGTCTTGGCATGCTTCTTTTTATCTTATCGAGTCTGCTCTATTGATTTGAATCCTTATCGGCATTAATAATGCATAATATTTCATATATTTTAATTTACCGGTAAGCTGATACAATCAGCCGACTAGGTTATATTATCTTATAATTGCTCATATAATAATATCGGCTGGTTTCACGAACAGTGATTATCGGCTTTCTTCATCGGCCTGTCCTGGGCCGGTGACCTTTAAAATTTAATCATTTGTATCTTTGTCGGTTTGGAGGGAAAATCGTCTGGCACGTCCTGGTTTCTTATATTGAGCCTGCACTGGAGTTAAGCAAAACTCCCAGGTCACGCGTGAAGATTTTCGTGTCAACACGCTTTTTGGCACGCCTGGTGGGACCAAGAACTTCAAATTTCACATCATGCCTAAGCTCAGAATGCCGAAGGACGGTACTCTTCCTCCCAAGTATGATGTTGGTGCTGATCTAAAGGGGGAGAATATGCTACCTATCAGTAAAGATGAGCTGAATGATGAGGCAAAGGCACATGTTGATGAGATAATGGCTAAGTACGAAAACCTTCTGTTAGGAACTTTTAGCAAAACAAGGCATGGCAAGATTGTTTAGAAAGGGAAATTACCAGTTGCTGCCTTGATTGAAGATGGAACAGAAGGATCACTTGCTAGCAAGCCAATGGAAGTTGTCGATGAGGAAGCTCTGAATAATATGATTCATACAGCTATACATCATGCATTAATTAACCAGTCAACTATATTGGTTAATAATTTGAGAACCTTGATCATTCAGACTGTGGAAGGGTGCTTATTTGAAGATTCAGCTCATGGGCCGGTTTATTTCCGTGTACCTGGGAACGTTCCTCGGCCTACAATTGAAGCATCCACCTTACAGCAACATGGTACGAGTATGACACATCCCGTTCTAGGTTCAGAGCCGTCATCTTCTGAGGTTCCTCCACCACAGAAGAATGCTGATAGTGGTACAGTGGGAAGAACATCTCGGAGAATAATACTACAAAGGTCTACACCACAGACGCACCCACAACATTACAAACAGGAAACAGCAGAGTCAAATGTCAGATATAGCACTACACCCAATGCTGAGCCGAGCATGTTTGGAATGCCGTCATCATCTACTTTGCCAGGGGAATTAGGAGGCCAACATACAGTCATTAATTTTGGTTCACAGACGCCAGCTTCTGGTCCCACATCGACTGTTCCAAATATCAATGTGTCGACCAATGACTGGGCTTCAAAGATTGCTGAGGTAATGAGAGAGCAGTTTGGATTGAAGCCAAAGCAACAGATGTACATGTATCGACCTCCGTACCCTCCAAGTTATGATTTGATTCCTATGCCGAGTCGATAATGGCCACCGGAATTCACCAAGTTTACTGGACAAGATAGCACCACCACTGTTGAGCATATCAGCCGATTTTTAGTATAATGTGGAGAAGCTGGTAATACTGAGGCATTGAAAATCAGGCTGTTTCCTTTGTCGTTGTCTGGATTGGCGTTTTCTTGGTTTGCATCGTTGCCCCCAAATTTAGTCATTACTTGGGCCGATCTCGAACAAAAATTCCACAAATATTCCTATGCCAAAACTAGAGAGCTGAGGTTGTCCGATTTGATTGCTGTAAGGCAGAAGGCTGGAGAGTCTGTACATGATTATGTGCAGAGATTTAGAAATGTGCGCAGCAAATGTTTCAGCCTGCAATTGACTGATACACAGATGGTAGAAATAGCATTCAATGGCTTAGTTGCACCTCTAAGAGAGAAGTTTCCTTCGGTCGAATTTGAGAGCCTGTTCCAGTTAATGCAGAAGGTGTCGATCCAAGAGAACCTGACTCGAGGGGCACGGTCAAAGCCGATTCAAGTTAACTACAATGATTATGAATCTGAATCGGATGAGGAAGCTGAAGAAGTCAATACGGCTGAGTGGACTAGAAACAAGAATGTTTTATCGTGCCCATAGGTGAAGCAGAACGAACCAGAGGAAAGGTATAATTTTGATATCACCAAGGCCGATAAGATATTTGATATGTTGTTACAGGAGAAGCACATTCAGTTGTCATCCAATCATGTGATACCTCCTGCTGAAGAATTGAAGAAGATGAGGTACTACAAGTGGCACAATTCGTCCTCTCATAGTACTAATGATTGCAAGGTGTTTAGGAGACAGATTCAGATGGCGATTGAGCAGGGCAAGATAAAATTCACCAAAGGTACTATGAAGATTGATGGGCATCCTTTCCCAGCTAACGTCAACATGGCTGGTATCGACAATGTGGAAGCCTTTATCAAGCGGTACGAGAAGAACAGGGACAGGGAAGCGAAGGAGTCACAGTTTGATCCGCATTGGGAGTGCCCATTCTTTCAATACTGCTAGGATCAAAATATGAAGCTACCATCAATCAACAATTGTCCTAGGTGCAGTAAGTGCATGGGTCAGATGTATAGGGAAGCCCCAAATATTCATCGACACCAGCATCAACACAACAAAACTAGAGAGTCGATGGTGGGTTCAGTCGATAGGCATGAAAGAATTTCCGCATTCAATTGACTTGGGATCAAAAGTGCAAGCACTGAAGCCAAATTTGACAAAGAAGTCGATGGGGAGATGCAGGAAGAACAAGAGCAAGCCGATCAATGGTGTCCATCCGGTATTTTCTCTAGGAGTCAAAAGTGCAGGATACAGAGAATGCGTTGCAGGCAGATAAGGGCTGACAAATATTATTATGATGAAGAAGATGATCAGCCGCCTAAGATAGTCTGGAGGCCGAAGGTGAAACCACAAGAACAGACACCAAGTTCTTCAGTGAGTATGGTGATGATGTTGCCTCAAGAATTTATGGCTGTAGAAAGAGAATTGTTTGCTGTTGGAGAAAGTGAACCATAACTTATATTCGATACTCAGCAAGCAGTGTTTTTTAAACAGGACGAATGTAAGCATCGGCACTTCAAAGCTTTATATCTGAGGGGTTTTGTCAATGGAATGCCGATGGGAAAGATGATGGTCGATGGAGGTGCTGCAGGAAATATTATGCCAATCACTACTATCAGAAAATTGGGAAAAACTAAAGATGACTTGATCGACACAAATATGATTCTGAAGGATTATGGTGATCGTACTGCGGCAGCTAAAGGAGTTTTGAATGTAGAGCTCACAATCAGCAGTAAAACCTTGTCGGTTACTTTCGTTGTTATTGATGGGAACCTATAGCCTGCTGTGGGGTCGTGATTGGATACATGCTAACTGCTGTGTTCTGTCGACAATGCACCAGTCTTTGACCCAATGGATTGGCGATCAAGTAGAGGTGGTCCCGGCCGATGAAACCATCAATGTTGCATCAGCCGATTTAGTACCATGGCATGCGGATGATATGGAGTGTTTGTCTGGCAAGATCTGGGATGGGGACTATGTTAAGATTACTACACGGGGTCTTGAGGGAGTGGACCAATCGAATTCTAAATTGTTTCTCTAATAGGCACCCCAATGGAAATTGCAGAAGATGGGAAGTTGGGAAAAGGATTCATGTCGGTTGATGAGCTATAGGAAGTCGATATAGGAGGTGGTGACAAACCGAGGCCGACATTTATCAGTAAGAAGTTAGATGAAGATTTTAAAGTTGAATTAATAAAATTATTGAAAGAGTATCGGGATTGTTTTGCTTGGGATTATTCTGAGATGCCCGGTCTGAGCCAATCTATAGTCAAACATCAACTGCCCATCAGACCTGGATATCGACCTTATAAGCAGCCCCCGAGAAGAATCGATCCAAAAATTTATGATGCTGTCAAGGCTGAGATTACCAAGTTGTATGATGCCAAGTTTATTAGGCCTTGCTGGTATCCAGAGTGGGTTTCAAATATCTTACCTATTTTCAAGAAGTGCGGCAAGCTGAGAGTTTGTATTGACTTCCGACCGTTAAATAGAGCTACTCCTAAAGACGACTACCTGATGTCGATAGCAGATCTTCTAGTCGATGCAGCAACAAGACATAAGATTGTTAGTTTTATGGATGGTAATGCTGGTTATAATCATATTTTCATGGTAGAAGAAGATATACCGAAGACTGCTTTCAGGTGTCCGGGAGCCATTGGGTTATACGAATGGGTGGGCATGACGTTAGGATTGAAGAATGCTGGAGCCACGTATCAGAGGGCCATGAATTACATATTCCATGATTTAAACAGTAGGTTAGTAGAAATTTACATTGATGATGTGGTGGTTAAATCTAAGAAAATAGAAGATCATATAGCAGATTTGCGAGAAGTACTGAAGAGGACCAGGAAGTATGGTTTGAAGATGAATCCAAAGAAGTGTGCTTTCGGTGTATCGGCTGGTCAGTTTCTAGGTTTTATGGTGCATGAAAGAGGAATTGAAATTGGGCCAAAGAGCATGAAAGCTATTAATGACATTGAGCCACTGGTCAACAAAACAGAGCTTCAATCGTTGATCGGCAAGGTAAATTTCATTAGGAGGTTCATTTCAAACTTATCAGGGAATCTCGATGTGTTTACCCCGCTATTGAAATTAAATGCGAATATGAGGTTTGTATGGGAGCCAGAACACCAGAGAGCTTTAGATGATATCAAGAAGTATTTGGTTTCCCCGCCTGTGTTGGTAGCATAAAGAGAAGGGTTACCTTTCAAACTTTATCTCACGGCTGATAAGAAGTCAATTGGTTTGACTTTGATTCAAGAACAAGATGGTAAAGAAAGGGTCATATTTTACTTGAGCCGAAGGTTGATTGATGCTGAGACCAGGTATACTGAGATTGAAAAGTTATGTATGTGTTTGTATTTCTCATGTGTGAAGTTGAGGCATTATCTATTATCAACTGAGTGCATGGTAGTGTGCAAGGCCGATGTCATCAAATATATCTTGTCGGCTCCTATTCTAAAAGGGAGAATTGGTAAGTGGATGCTTGCCCTAGCCGAATATGAACTTACTTATGAATCTGCTAAAGCTGTTAAGGGTCAAATTCTGGCTGATTTGGTCGTTGAGCATTGTGGATCTGAAGTGTCGATGGTGGAACCGATTCCATGGTTATTATTCTTTGATGGGTCTGTTTGCAAGAGTGGTTGCGGTATTGGGCTCATGATCATATCGCCTCGGGGTGCAAGATTTGAGTTTGCATTTGCCGTTGAAATATCGACTAATAATCAAGTTGAGTATAGAGCTATGCTTAAGGGACTACAGATATTGAAGGAAGCTGGAGTCGATTGTGTTGAAGTCGTGGGGGATTCATTACTGGTGCTCGGGCAGCTGGCAGGAGTGTTTGAATGCAAGGATAATATGTTAAGGATATTTTATGCTGTGTCAAGGCGTGTTGCAACACTTCAATATAGTGAGATTCAAACATGTCCCAAGAGAACAAAATATGGAAGCGAATGATCTGGCATAGACGGCATCAGGTTATCAAGTGAACAATGGCGGAGTGATTTTTGATATAGCTGATGTCGATGAAGAAGATTGGGGATCCAAGATTATTCAATATCTTAGGGATCCGACTCAATGTGTACCTCGAAGAACTCGGTACATGGCATTGAGTATGATTTATTAGAAGAAAAACTTTATTATCAGACGATTTATGGTGTGTTATTAAGATGTTTAAATCAAGAGGAAGCCAAAGTCATTATGTGTGAGCTTTCATGAGGGTATATGTGGTACACATCAATCGGCTCATAAGATGAGGTGGTTGTTAAAGAGGACTGGATATTATTGGCTGACTATGTTAGAACATTGCTTTAAGTATTATAAGGGTTGTCAAGATTATCAGAAATTTGGAGCGATACAGAGAGCACCGGCATCGGCTATGAATCCAATGATTAAGCCATGGCCTTTTAGAGGTTGGGGTATGGATATAATTGGCCAAATTTATCCAGCGTCCAGCAAAGGTCATAAATATATTGTGGCGGCTACAGATTACTTCACAAAGTGGGTTGATGCGGTGCCTATGAAGAATGTTACCACTGCTGATGTGATCAACTTTGTAAAGGAACATATTATATACAGATTTGGCATACCGCAGACTATTACAACTGACCAAGGTTCTGTATTCACTTCAGAGGAGTTTTAGAGCTTTGCTGATAGTATGGGAATCAAGCTTTTGAATTCATCACCCTATTATGCTCAGGCCAATGGTCAAGCAGAAGCGTCTCACAAGAGTCTGATTAAGTTGATTAAGAGGAAGATAGATGAACAACCTAAGAAGTGGCATATGACATTGGCCGAGTCTTTATGGACATACATGATGGCTTGTCATGGGTCGATTAAAGTGTCACCGTATCAGTTAGTTTATGGTCATGAATCAGTTTTACCATGGGAGACAAATCTGGGGTCCAGAAGAATGGAGATGCAAGATTAGTTGACAGCCGATGATTACATGCAAGTTGTGTTGGATGAATTAGAAGACGTCGTACAACATCGGATGAAGACCCAGGAAAAGATTCAAGAAAATAATGCCCGTGTGTCTAGGTTTTATAATAAAAAGGTGGTGCCCAAGAGTTTTTCAGAGGGGGATCTTGTCTGGAAGTTAATCATACCCATCGGCTCTAGAGATAATCATTTTGGAAAATGGTCACCGACTTGGGAGGGTCCATTCAAAGTGAGCCGATGTGCACCAGGCAATGCGTATTTTCTGCGGGGATTGGATGGAGAAGAGTTTGGAAGAGCAATTAATGGCAAATATTTGAAAAGGTATCATCCGAGTGTTTGGATTGATTGATGATTTCGCTGTCGATCAGTAGCCAATATTTTTGAGTATCGCGCTTAAGTGACGGGAGCCGATGGTGATGCATCGACTTGAGATGGCCGATATTTAAGTATCGCTCTTAGCAGAAAAAATATTAATGCTGCATGCAAAAATAAGGATAATATATATTATAAAATATTCATCCAATAGTGATAGAAGAAGTTACAGATGGCCATTGTTACAAGGTAAAGATGGGTTGATTACTCGCAGGTAATCGATTTCTGAAGGGACATGTTCTCCTATTACAGCTAGGGGATGAAGATGTAATTATTATCTCCCCAAATAGAAGAGAGAAGGTACATAGAAGGAAGAAAAGATACTTTAGCAGCTTCCTTTTCTTCCCTGGAAGAGTAATGCTGTCATCAGACATTACCCGCTGGACCTGGGAAAGAGAGGGCCACCCCGCCGATGCCATTCTTGACACCTGAGTCGCCTTCTAAAGGCAACTAGTGAGTTGATTTCTGAGCGGGGGTAACTGCAGGCTTTAGATTGAAAGGATCACTGTGGGGGCAGAAGAGGCGAAGAGTATTCTCCATAATACACTTAGCAGATTCGGAGATAGATGGTATTTCTCCATCAGAGCTTCTAGTAAAAGGCCCATGGTTGAGGGTGTCGAGATGAGAAGAAGAAGCTGGCAGAAGGGGCTATTTATAGGGTCTGGACTTGACCTTTGGAGAATCCAAATGCCGCTCTGCATTGATTGGGAGAATAGGAACCAATGAAGTTTGAGGAGAGAGGACAAATGAAGGGGCAGTCAAAAAGTAAAATTAGCAGTCGAATCGATACAGAAAAACGGCAGGCTACAATTAAGGGTTCATGAGTAGTTGGGGAGCATACTAAAAGATAAAGTCTCATGAATCCTAGGTGACTGCATCGCAAAGAAGTAGATGTGATAAAGGCATGCGATAATCGAGGAGATAAAATCCGGCGCATGAAAGATTTCATACCCCGGACTCAGGGGGCATGTGTTGGCACCGGAATTTGACCGGGCCCAGTGATCAGACGTGTGGGATTGGAATCTGCCGAAGTCAACGAACCCAACGGCCGAAAAAGAAAAAGTGGACCCGTGTAGGGTTATTTATCCTTTTCTATGATTGGTTAGAGTTTATTTAGAAATAAACTTAGTCGGTTTGTTTAGGAGTCCTGACCGAGTTGGGTCAGAACCTCTTGCACGAGGTTATAAATATGTAACAGGATCTGTATTTGAAAAACAACACTTTCGTTCAATACAATTCGGCGCATCGCCAACCTTTCCTACTCAACGAAATCCTCGTCTCGCACGGGCTGCATCGGCTCCGATCTCGGTGAGAGACTTGGATTACTCAACTTCGGTAATACTATCAATCTCAACTAGTACTTTCTCATTAATTTGATATTCTAGTTGTTATCATTAGGATTGCTAGTTATCCGGTAATTAGATCTGCCTGATGCTTGTTCTATCGACTTTGATTTGCAATACTGCCTTGATTGAATCCGATCTATTGCAATTTTAGTAGGTTTTATAGGTATTATTTAAATTTGTTATTCGAGTCACTTTATCGATTCTATCTATAAATAGATTAAATCTAGCTCTATTTACTGTGTTTGAACACTGTCTCAATTAAGTTTGATCTGTTCAAATCAGTGAGGCTGCATCGACTTTGATCTCTTGCATGGTTGATAGGGTTAGATCCGATCCATTTATACGTAGAGTTGATAGTGTTCTATCGGGACGTTTAGCCGATAGGTTGTCATGGTTCAATCGACTTTCTAGCACGTAACTGGATTTTATTTATTATATGCTGATTAGTCGTTTGCCCACAGATCATAATAAGATAGATTAGTGATTTTAAGGCATATTTGCAATACCAGCTAATAGATCTATCGACTTAGCGTTATCGACGGAACAAGTTTCCATACGTTACTGTAGGATTCATCGACTTTGTTCTATCGACTTAGCACCATCAATTGAGCAAGTCTTGGCATGCTTCTTTTTATCTTATCGACTCTGCTCTGTTGATTTGAATCCTTATCGGTATTAATAATGCGTAATATTTCATATATTTTAATTTACCGGTAAGCGACACAATCAGCCGACTAGGTTATATCATCTTATAATTGCTCATATAATAATATCGGCTGGTTTCATGAACAGTGATTATCAGCTTTCTTCATCGGCCTGTCCTAGGCCAGTGACCCATGAAATTTAATCATTTGTATCTTTGTCGGTTTGCAGGGAAAATCGACTGGCACGCCCCGGTTTCTTGTATTGAGCCTGCACTAGAGTTAAGCAAATCTCCTAGGTCACGCGTGAAGATTTTCGTGTCAACAGAAACCACCACCCCACGACGTCGACACTGGTGAGGCCATGCTCCTTCAATTGTTGGATGGCCCGAATGGCGTGATCAATGGACGTTTTGTCCTTCTTCGATACGCCCCAACTCCAAGACGCCGGTGCCTCCCGAATCGAGACCGGTGAAAATCGGGAAGGGACGCGCTGTGTCATTGTGCAGATAGAACCACTTCGAATGCCACCCCGGCACATTTGAAGGGAAGGGGACCGAGATGTACTTCGGCGCACCCCTCTTTGTCAACCGCACCCTATAGCAACCCAGAGCGGCTGGGCACGCCATGTCATCGATCTGCCTCGTGAATAGAGAAGGGGAGAAGAAGCATTTCCATACCTCAATGATGGGCTAGATCCCCAAGAATCCCTCACATAGCATCATGATCAGTGTGATGTGTAGGACCCCATTGGGGTTTAGGTGCTGTAGCTCAATGTCGTAGAAGTTCAGCAGCCCACGGAGGAAATCATTCCCCGGCACGCCGATGCCCCGCTCATGAAACGGCAGGAGCGAGACAATGTAGCCCGATGGGGGGTCGGGTGCCATCACGTTCTCTGACACGATCCACTCAACCGCGTCAGTGAGGGGAGGAAGGAAGCTAGCTTCCACGAGCTCCTCCATCTGCGACACTCTCACGAACGAGCGGCCCCAGGCGGTCCCGTCTAGCTGAGCCATCGGCGCGGATGGGAGGATGACGGACACGGTGAAGGCCGAAGCAGCAAGGAAGCAACTAAGGGGACGGCAAGATTCTCCGTGCGCCAAGGAGTTAGAAGAGGAAGGGACGTGAGTGTAGAGGGGAAGGAAGAAGAAAAGGGAGAACGACCGAAGCCGAAGTTAAATAGGTGGCCTGCCCAAGAGCCGCACTTCGACTTCACCACAGGGCCCAGCCATGACCTGCCCGAGGTAAAGATCTTAAATCCTCGCCGCACAATATGCGGCTGAGATTTCACCATGTCCGCGCTGTTCCCTCTATCTCCCCCCATGACTCCCCGGCTTCCGCTTCATTCAATGACGCCATGACTCTGTGGCCCCACGAGCCTCATTACTCGAGCGGAGAAAGCACACCCATGATCGCCATGTTGCGGAAGACAGAGTGACGCAACAGTTCACCCGGGACCACCACGACACGCGCACAAGGTAAACACGCCACCCCCACCTCGGGCAGTGGGGAGACGGTTCAAAACCAGTCGAGACCCTGTGCCCTGCTTTTATCTCTTCAAAATTTATGGAAGCGGGCCCGTCCGTTTGGGACCCTTTGTTTCTCGTGCCCAAATTCCCCTCGTAGAGCCCCTATATTCTTGAATAGGGAGTGGGACATCTTGACTGACCATGTCTTGCAGCAATGACTCGATGGACCCTACTGGGTTCTATCGACATCGACCCAGGTGGCGGCGTGATGAACTGCCACTCGATCAACCCAACTTAGGGTCGATAGGCATAGGTAAGGTGGGATAAAAGGGTGAAAATTGCCTTGATGGCCCAATAGCGCTGGAGTTCTAGGGCTGGCCCCACAGAGGGGTTCAACAATTGTTCAGTGCGCAAAACAAGAGCAAGGGGCACGAGTGATGGGAACACCTAGCGGCCAACACCCTAACCAAAGAAGGTCGAGGGCATCGCGGAGTTATGTTTGAGTCCCGTTCTAACCTGTCTGTTGATATCTCCCCGAAGAGAGGCAGCTAGCCGCCGTGACCCATCGAACGGTCGTGGTAACCAGACGGGTCAGAAAAACGGATTTATGAAGCCGACCACCAGCTGGTTCGCTGGGACCCTGTCGATGGGGACCCAAGGGCTTCACTCGAACGAACCCGATAGCAGCTCAAAAAACACCATGCTTCAACCATCGAGGCAAAAGCGTGGCCCGACTCTATTCTTCGTGTTAGGAACAAGGCGCGAAAGGAGAACACGACCAAGCTGAGATGGTTGCTCGATAAGTCTGACTGCACCGAGCAGTGACTTGAGAACCGGCATCGCCAAAAGAAATCCAATGACGGGATTGCACGAAACATCTCTTTATTAATCAATGCCGCACAAGGTCGATCCATACAAAAAATCTCTTACAAATGAGTGTTTACAAATTCGTGAGCACAAGAAAGAGAAAAATAAAAATCGACCCAACTAGCATGCTACAAAGTGAGACGGTACCCGCACCCTGCAGGCACGTACGAGGTGAAGCAGCTGATGATTTGTTGTCACGGGAAAGATGTCTAATTTGAGGCTACGGTACCTCTCCGACCAACAAAGCAAGCAGATTATCCACACCCTTGGGATGTGAATGCTGCTGATCATGGGGACTAAGGTCCCCACAGGAACAAGAGGGCTGACATGGCACCTCTTCTTGTCCCCGTTCTTACTGACGTCGCCTAAGACACACAAAGGAACGACTAAGAAACCATCCAGGCCTTCCTTGGGAGGGCCCATTACTTCTCACCTAGCATTGGCCAGCGACGGGGATTACAGGGCTCAAACCCCTCCTCTTGCTACCATTGCTGTGAATGTCGGCCATGACAACGGCGTCTTCATGAAACGTCGGACCACTCCCCGCTCCGCCGTGACGGGTATCGTTGGGGAGCACTAGGCCACGCAAGTCATCATCTTCACCCTCGCTCTCGTTGCCGTCGCTTAGGAGGCACCCGCATCGGGCGGCCAAGTAGGCGCTAGGGCTCCCCACAAGGAGCTCGCCAAGCAATGCTAACCTAAGGGTGGAGCTATGGGTAACCAAATCCGAGGAGGAAGGACTTCGACATGAGCGGGGATGAGAAAGTGCTACCCTGCAAGGGCCTTAAATAGCCAAGCCGCCCTAGGCCGCGGCCTTGGATCCTCCCTGATGCACAGGGCACCGGCATCAAGACCGATAGAAGGATGCTCCTGCACCTCGCATGCCAAAAAAGACAAAAACCTGTCACCGTAGCAGCGCCGTGTCATGCCTTTTGAGGAAAAGAAGATTCGCTCCGTCACGGGGGCACCATGGACAAAATCCACCCGACACGTTCCATCGTAGGCCCCTCCTCGGCACCCGAGATCACCTGGCTCGTCCGGGCAATGGAACCTGAGGGATTCGGGTGCGGCAGTATTCCCGTGAGACATCTCCAGAGGATGAAGCCAAAGCATGAGTTTCTTCAAACTCGCCCTCTGACTCGGAGGCTACATCCGGTGGGTGCGCTCGCGTGAACCCTGCCCGAAGAACGGACCATCCCAAATTGAATAATGCCAACATGCGAGTTTATTCAAACTCGCCCCTACACCCAACGGGTGTGCTCGCGTGTATCAATGTTGATATCCCCTGAACGACTCTCCAACTCGCTCGGGGGTAGAAACCAGAGGTGCCACATGGCACCGCTTAGGCCCACCGACACGCGATCACACTACTTGAGATGATAGGCTCGTGAGAAACCTTGTTGAGTTGTGCCATGGTTTGCAATATGTGATGAGTAATTGACTTGAGCTGTTTTGGTGCTTGAGTTGAAATGCGGGAATCCAGGGATTGCATGAGTGTGCATGGTTATGTTTATGACGAACCGGAGTTGGTGATTGAGTTGGAGAAGTTGCAGGAGATGGGAAGTGTGTTTTCTTGTCTCATGATGTGTAGGTCACTGGAGTCAACTTGGCAGTCAACGGCGAGAGTATCGGGCACAAGTAGGAGACTTGGGGCTAGACAATCAGGAGGCTGGGTGGAGTCAAGGGTGATCCAAGCACGGACGGTTTCGCGGTTGAGCCTCAAAACCGTGGTGGTGATGAAGACGGTGTGTTGACCAAGTCAAGGCGAGCGGGATGCCGGTGCAAGTGACAAGGGTGCCTGATGGACAGGGACCAGGAGAGACTTGCCGATGGTTAGGATCGCGGGACAAGGTGACACGCGTCGACATCAAGAAGTCGTGCTTTGAGAAGCGTGCAAGGCGGTTTCCCAGTTTGGGCCTCAAAACCAATGGCGTGGTTGGTGGTGCATGTGGCACCATCGAGGAGCTTGCGTCGAGGCGAAGCAAAGTCGTGAAGGGCCCGAGGGCATTTGGGCGACGAGGAAAAAGATGGATGGGGCCCCTAGTGGTAGGTGGCAGTGTTATGTAGGTCAAGGGTAGAGTGATCATATGGACAACTCTTGGGCCTATATAAGGAGAGGTAGGGCCGGTGGGAGAGGTGAGCCTCTTCCCGTAGCCTTGAGTTAGGGTGTCATTCTAAAGAGCTAGGAGAGTGCTTCATGTAAAGAGGAGAGTAGTGGGTGTGTGAGAGACATCTCTTGCTCTTCCAAAGAGTGGGAAGAAGAGGGTGGCTTCCTAGCCTTTGTACCCATGGATCTTGTATGCATGTTTCTATGATATAAGCATAATTTTCGTGCTCAAGATCTTCCTCTCTCCCTAAATCCCGAATTTCTCTTTTTCTCTATTTTCGGAGCTATTTCATGGTGATTTTCGATCTCACTTTTGGATGAGGTTTTGGGGCGGATTTCTTAGGGATCTTAGTGCTATGATGAGCTAGAACAATCCTACATAGGTCCTTGACCAAATCAAGAGCTCTAGCACCTTCGATTTGAAGGATTTCTCAAGTTTCCCCTTTTTGGTGTTCTTGGCACAAGATCTGAAATTCGTGATGATTCCTTGAGCCAATTGAGTGGATCTTCTTGGATTAGGGTCGTGATGTGGTGAGGATCATCTGGTCCAAATATCGCATCATTTGGAGTTCGTTTGATTAGGTTTTGGTCAAGTTTTGCCTAATCCTGAATTCTTTTTCTGTTCTATCGGGGGGTCGATCGGCATTGTCGACGACCAGGACCAGCACTGCCGGTGGGTCAGAACCTGATCGGCACTACCGATGGCTTGGGTCAGAATCCCGCACCGGCACTGCCGATGGCCCTGATCGGCACTGCCGATGCGCCCTTACTACTGCCTTTGAGAACCCCGCACCAGCATTGCCGATGGGTGTGACCGGCGCTGCCGATGGCTCTGACCGGCACTGCCGATGGAAGTCCAGTAAGGTGTTTTGTGCAAGCTTCTTCGACCGTTTCTAGTCGTTGTTGTTCCCTCTTGTTTTCGCTCTATTCCGCTGCTGTTGTTGGTCACTCCTAGGGTTAGCACATCACAAGTTGGTGTGTGTGACCTTGGTGACCAATTTAGAGGTTGGGTCGGATTGTAATTGGGACATAGGCCAAGTTCTTGTGAAAAATTTTAAGAATTTTAATTGGCTCCCATTCACCCCCCTCTGGTCGCCTTCTCGGTCTTTTAGCTCTCCTAAACACGACCAGCATGGCCCCACAAGGGGACCCTCCATGCCGGCTGAGCCTCAAAGGTAAAGCCCGAACTCCTTCTATCTTGCTAGACAAACCGAGGATTGAAAGTTGACTACGTCTTGCTCGACCCATCGAGGGTCGAGGGACGACTACGTCCCGCTCAATCCACCCAGGAGGACGAGAGTCGCGCCTAGCTCACCTAGCCCACCGAGGGCGGCATCCACTTCTGACTCACTTGACTCATCGAGGGTCGAAGCAATGCTAGCCTATTTGGAAAGGTTCAGTTGCGCCTCGCTTCGCCTAGATCTGATTGCCCTGCCCTCTGCCCTATCCAATCACACCAAAGATAAGGATGGACGATTCCTTGCTGCCACGTCTATGACAGCGCAAGTGGGACTAGGACCATTGAATAAGCTCTGCCCCTGCCAACTCCCGCTAGTGGGCCCCACCCCTGTGATGGGACAACCCGGCGAACCACTAGCCAAGCTGATATGGCAGGGTGGAGAACCTCAATTGCTCTACCAAGATGGGACAAATCCCAACTCTAAGCGGGCCCAGCCAAGCACAACACGATGACTCGACCCATGACGAGGGGGTCAAATGGGGCAACAATCAACAACTGCCAACTGCCTCGCTTTAAAATGTCGTACCAAGCATGTGCCCATAGTATCAGGAGGTCAAATCCCTCTATGTACCCGCTGTCATCATCATTACCTACCTCAGCTGACGGAGACGGGCGCAGCGAGGCGTCCCATGCTGCGTTCCCCTGATGACACCCTCAACAGTGGCGATGTAGGATGGCTTGAGAGACAGATGGATTGGACTATGCTTAGACGATGTGATGCTGCCCATGCTGCGTCACCCCCTTTTGATGGAACACATCTTCCACAAGGACACGACGGATCAACCTAGCGATGGATTACGGGGATACGCCTCAGTACTGTGCCGCCTGACACGATGACCGAGACAACGGGACCTACAAAAATTTAAGACCACGCCACCGACCGATGCCGAACCTTCTCTGGCTCTATGTAGTGAGGATGGCACGTGTAGACGTAATCTTCTCTCTCTCACTGTAATGCGGGCCCGGCCCCTTGAAATATAAAAGGGGAGGCTTTCTTCTTCTTGAGGGCGACTAGGTACACAGAGACTTAGGCGCACGCGCGCGCACACACACACACACACACACACACACACACACACACACACACACACACACACACACACACACACACCCCAAGACTTGGAGACCCCTCCTCTCTCACCACCATTGTACTCCTCCTCCGGTGCAAGTAACACGAGAGAACCTGAGAACTGGATGTAGGAGGCTTGCCCAAACCAGTATAATCCCCGTGTCCTCTTGTATTGCCATCGCCGAACCTAAAACACGCATCACCTAGAACAAATTCTACTACCTGGTGATCTAAACACCAACACTTGAGAAGTTGCTCGATGAGGACTAAGACAGGTTTTCCCGGAGTAGTCTTTTTTTTGGAAGTAATTTTCCCGGACTAGTCCGAGTCACTAACACTTAGCCATTTTCTAGGGACTGGTGAGCGCCTGTGTTGGATTTGAACTACAGGACCGGACTAGTTCGACCCCCGATATCGGAATAGCACGACCCTTGACACCCCAACGGCTATATTTCTCTCCCTGACTATAAATACACCCCATCGTCCCCAAACTCGGGTTGTCCACTTGATAGAGCTAAAAAATACATCTAAGAACTCTTGAGCTTCCCCAACTCTCTCCCAAGCTTGTTACTTCGATTCTTGTGGGATTGAGAGGAGATGTGTGAGGATTTGAGTGAGTTACCTCATATTGCATTGGAGCACTTTGGTTTCTCTTCACCGCCATCGACGCTTGTGTTTGTTACTCGTAGGGGTTCTTCCCCTCGATAGTTAGGCGTTGTCTGGGGCTCCCAAGCTTGTGGTTGAGACCCGAGAAGTTTGTATTTCCCTCCATGCAAAAGGATTTATAGTGGAAAATCAAGCTTGATCTTTGTGGTTGCTTGGAAGAGGTTCTATGGTTGAGAGCAACCCGGTCCTTTGTGGACTCCTCAACGAAGACGTAGGTTCCTTTGTGGGATTGAACTTCGATGAACAAATCTTTGTGTCTTGTGTGCTTTCTCTTATTGTAGTTGTTCTTATTCACCTATATTGCCACATTGTTGTGCCTCTCTTAAATTGCTTATGTAGCTTGTTCACTAGTCTTCTTGTACAGTTTTAAGCTTCCAAGTATTTGCCTTTAGTTGACTGTTGACGCTAGTTAATGTGCCATTTTACACATGAAAAGTGCCTTGTTTTAGAGTTTAAATATCACTATTATAGGCTATTAACCCCTAAAAATGGTAAAATATTTGTACAATTGTTGTTCTGAAGATTTGCTAGAGAAACAGGTGAAAAGACGACAATTTGGGACCATTCCAGTGGACTTGTACATTGAAGAGGTGAATTGTAGCAGAAAAGGCTCAGGTGCTGCTGGCACAAGGGCGACCTGGGCTAATCAAGGCCGGTCCACTCCTCAGGACTTTTTGAAGGAAGTTATTTAAATAAATCTAGGAGATATGCTTCATGAAGGGATACAAGAAAACTTCAAGGTCTTAAATGCACAATACAAGAATTTACTTCGAAGAACTTGATGGGAGGACCCACATGGAAGCTACAAAATACTTGGGAACCAACTTAGAAGAAAAATCGGGCCAAACACGGATGTGGCGATCGGCACGCCCTCCATGCCGATTGAGACGTGATCCTTTTCCCGAGAAGCTGACTCTATCTCGAGTTATGCCCCTATAAATACTTGTAAACACAAAGGCCAGAAGAGACGCCGTGGAGGGACAACAAATCTCCTGAGTTAGAGCCACCGAGGCTTTGCCTCGTTCTTCACATCTCTAGTTGCTAGGTTTAGCTTGGCTAACCTAGCCAAGTCGATGATTGCAAGGTCGTAGGCTTAGAGTTTCAAGAACCACTGGTGCTTGAGGTGATCCTTCAAGGTAGGCCTGCTAGATGGTGATGAATCTTGTACTATGTATCATATTGAAGTAATATCTATTATGTTGATGAATGGTTTTGGTTACACAACCACCTTTATTTGATGATTCTTGCATATTCTTAATCCGTACTTAGTACATAGGCTAAGTACTTATAAACTATCTTAATCATGGTGATTAGGGTAGTACTCTGGATCTTGTAATGAATCAGATTTGCATGTATAACTACTGATGCATAGTAGGATGTATGTGTAGAGGCGAACTTGTAGACCGATTAAGGGGACTGCTCGTGATAGGAGACCCTCGGAAAAGTCTCTTCATCACTCGTTTAGGCTTTTTGTACCCATTAATCACGTTTATGATGCTACTAGATTAAGCTTCATGGTTACGATCTCAATTAGCAAATTATTAGGTTAAAACTCACTAATCATGTTTTCTTTAAGCCACTCTGCGAACTTAAAAGTCTTCTCATTAAAAGCCTTCGTGCCGATCAACACGCTCTTTGCACCGATCGGCACACCCTCAGCCCACTAACAAAACAACCTCATCCTTTGAAGGTTAATTAGATATTTTATTAAACCTTGGAATACTCTAAGGGAAAATACGCTACAACTATACAACCTCCTCTTGTTGTATATAAGTGGTTGCATAACTACGACCAACAAGCGTATTTTCTAGCACCATTGCTGGGGACTAGTGTTCAAACAAAGCATTGTTTGAGATTTAAGTATCTAGTTTTGTTTTCTTCCACCCTCTATTTCCTTCTAGTGTGTATATCCTGTTGAGTTAATACGAAACAGGTATGGATGACGCTAAGTCAAATAAACCTCACAAATACATTGACAATACAGAATCTTTCCTTCGGAAAAGGCGAATAGTGAAGAAAAGCAATTTAGTGGAAGACATTGGAAGCAACAATAGCAGTAGATCATTCAGCACCAAATATTTGTTAAGGATTGCAGAAGAAGAAACAATGGCAGAACAAACAATTGTAAATTGCATGAAGCCAAATATCGACAAGGTCATAAAGACAGAGTATGCAGAATAGAAAAATCCTTTTTAGTTAGAGCGTTACATGGGAATAGTGCAGCAGCAGCCTTTTACAGGTTCTGAAGATCCCAATACACATTTGCAAAATTTTCTTGAGATCTGTAGTACATTTAATCTACAATACATGCAATAAAATGAAGTCAAGGTGCGGCTATTCCCTCTCTCTCTCATTGGGCGTCCTAAAGAGTGGTACCATCCATTGCCACCAGCATCAAAGACTACTTGGGATGCCCTAGCTGCATAATTTTTTGGCAAAATACTTCCATCAGAGCAAGACTCAAGCTTTGAAGAACAGGATCCTAGGATTCACACTAAATACCGATGAAAGCATCGGAGAAGGTTGGGAAAGGTTTGGAGAATATAAGGATGCATGCCCACATCATGGCCTTGATAGATGGGAGTTAGTTCAGAGGTTCTATACCGGATTAAATCAAATGTCCCGTCACATATAGACGCTTCAGCTTGTCGTGATTTATTCTCGTCACCAGACATAGGGTAGTTCATCTATGAAGATTTATATGTATGATAGGGGTATGCACGAGATCGAGAGACGATGGTAACACAAGACGCTGATTTATACACGTTCGGGCCTCCCGAAGGATAATAACCCTACGTCCTATGTTTTGTGTATTATATTCATATAGTTATGTATAATTGTGTCCTGTTGTGGGATCTTATGTGATTGATGCCCCTTGAGAGGAATCCCTACTCCGCCTTATATATCCAAGAGAACAGGGTTACATGACGGAGTCCTAGTCGGTCTACTATACATATCATAGTAGGAGTCTATCTCTACTTTCCTTCACATATTATAGTAGGAGTCTATCTCTACTTTCCTTCTATGTGAGGTACCCTGGGTACGTGTCATCGACAGAAGCCCCCGAGAACCATGCAAACTTGATGATAATCTTTAGTAGTTTTTTGACTGGTTTGTGCCATGTAGAATGTCTCAGAGATGAAAAATTTGAAGTCAATTTAAGCAAATTTGAATGTCACTTGAACTACAAGTTCAAATTTTTCATCATACCTCATACCCAAGAAAAATATATATTATATCTTGTAACAAATTAGAATTTTAAGAAAATTCTCAGAATTTTATTCCTTAATTTAGTGGCCAAAATAAATGCCTAAAAGGTCAAAAACTTCCCCACCTTGAAAAATTCATATTCAAATTCGAATGACAAATGTTGAACATTAGCATTTTTATAAAATAGATCACATCATGGTGAAACACACATATTTTTAGATTTGTATGGGGATCAATATTTTTAAAGTTACAAAATTTGTAAAATAGCGCAGTTTCGAAAACCAACAAAAAAGAAAAATTTCACAGGGCCCACAAGTCAGCCTCACCCCTCTCTTCCTCCCTCCGTGCGGGCCCATGTACCCGGTGCCTCGCCACTGCATGGCAGCCATACGCCGGTGGTCGGCCTCGCCTGGTCGGGCCGACTCTACCAAAACCGAGCCGCACCCCTCCCATTTCGGCACCCTGCACTTTCCCCCTTTCAGCGCCCCCCCCTTTGTTCTCTTTCTCTCACCCACAACCAGCCGCTGCCATTGCCACGAGCTCAGCCGAGCTCATGCGCCGTCGCTCCAGTTCGCCTTGCCGTAGATCAGCCTCGCGCTCGTCTTCCACCTCGACCAAGCTGCGACCCGCTAAACCCTACCGTTGGCCCCCATTATTTTGTCGACCGCTAAGCCCATTCCTGAGCTCCACTGCTCACCGCCAGTGACCACGGTGAGCCCCACCTTTTGCCAACCCCACCACCATCTCCGTTACGTCGAGCCCTCCCCAGCGAGCAGCTCAGCGTCACACGCGGCCCAACTCCGGCGGCGACGCCGCCGGGTTTCGGCGGGCACGGGTGGTGCCCCACCACGGGCCACATGACCTAGATCCGGCGGCCACACCCGGATCTGGCTTCTTTGGCGTTGTGACCCCCTATGTGGCCTGGATCTCATTGCCCATCCCCTTTTTAGCGCTCTGTTTTTAGTTAAATAGCTTGCAAATCGAGTAGAAATTGAAAAATGCATAACTAATTCGTTATTATGTATTTTGAGGCAAAATAAAATTCTCTGCGATCCTCTGATCTTGTACTATTGGGGAAAAATATCAAACGCTCTTGAATGTTAGTATTTTCATCAAAACTAAATTAATTGAGCAACACACTAAATAATTTATAAGTAATTCTTTGTAATCGATAAGTTAATGAAACTTGGTAGTTAATCCTAGTTTGTCATGCCTAATCATCATGCAAAGTGACAATTGTTAGTTATCTGCATTTTAGTCATAATTAATTTATTGCCATTTTCCTTGTTTTAATTATTTAAAATCAATGGCTCAACGCATGCCTATGAAACTTGTCACCAAAATCACTCCTGGTATGTTCTTTTGGCAGTAAATCACCCATGGGCTTGTGACCTCCAGAACCATGCTAAGGCATTTAGTTGTTGTGTAGGGTCAATATTCCCTAAGTGATCTAGAATAATGTTAGTATTTTCATCAGAACTAAATTAATTGAGCAACACACTAAATAATTTATAAGTAATTCTTTGTAATCGATAAATTAATGAAACTTGGTAGTCAATCCTAGTTTATCATGCCTAATCATCCTGCAAAGTGACAATTGTTAGTTATCTGCATTTTAGTCATAATTAAATTATTGCCATTTTCCTTGTTTGAATTATTTAAAATTAATGGCTCAACGCATGCCTATGAAACTTGTCACCAAAATCACTCCTGGTATGTTCTTTTGGCAGTAAATCACCCATGTGCTTGTGACTTCCAGAACCATGCTAAGGTATTTAGTTGTTGTGTAGGGTCAATATTCCCTAAGTGATCTAGAATTTAATTTAAGGTTTATATCACCTAAACTTATCTCACGCATAATAACATTTCCAACACACATATAGAACTCCTATTTAGCACGCGTGCTAAATAAGCTATTTAGCACCACAAACATTTATGGTTGCGGAATGAAAGATTTATGGTCATGAGTGAAAATTTTATGGTTATGAGAAAGAAATATAATTTTTATACGTTTGCATGTGACGCGCAGCGCGTTAAATACTTATTTATCACCGCACGTATGACCATAATTGTTTTACTCCGCATAACCATAAATGTTGCACGCACAACCATAATACTTTCACTCCAAACCATAATTTTTCACCCACAAACATATGACTTCCCCTTAGGACTAATGTATGGGTGCTAAATAGGTTATTTAGCACGTAGCGTGTTAAATAGAAGTTATATATCTATATCTATATCTATCTATCTCTCTCTCTCTCTCTCTCTCTATATATATATATATATATATATATTTACTGAACTAATCGACACCCCATGCGTATCATACCTATTAGTCCTAATTAAATAGACCGCCATGAATCTTCTCTCATGCACAACATCGCATTTGCGTCATGTAGATAATGAGGTGAACCACGTGGAGGCGGGACAAGAGCAGGATCCAGAAGAACAAGAAGGAGATCCCGCTAACCAGGAATAGGTTCAAGGCAAGCCCTGATGCATCCCACCAATTTTTTCGCTTTTATTTTATTGTCTGTGCATTAAGTTTATAGGAGTTGTTTGAAACCCTAGCATTGCAGTAGGTCCTCTTTACCTGTCAATAGTTTCAGGACGTGTTAGTGGCTATGCATTGATCAACCAATGGAGGGCAGCGTATATGATGATCCAACACATGGGCCAATGTATTTCCATGTCACTGGAAATATCCCTCATCTAGCCATTGAAGCACCTGATCAGCAGTAGTCCAGTACAAGCACAACAACTCCTGCAATAGACTCAGGGCCAACACCTGATGTTACCACTCCGCCTCCAAAGAATGCCAATGGTAATACAATGGGGAGGTTGCCTGTGTTTGGTAATAGGATCATGCTATAGAGGACAACTCCGCAGATGCAGCCTTAGCACTACAGACAAGAGACATCGGCTTCCCCAAATGTGACTTATGGGACTGCACCGAATGTTGAGCCATGTCTGTTTGGGATGCCATCGTCATCTGCACTGCTAGAGAGAGATGGGAGGTCAACACCCCGTGATTAACTATGGGTCACAGTCTGCTCCTGGAGTTCCGACATTTGTTATCGCATAAACTGCAGCTCAACCCAATGTGGCGACTGATAACTGGGTAGTGAGGATTGCTGAAGTGATGAGAGAGCAGTTGGGCTGAAGCCGAAATAGTAGACTTATATGTATCGCCCCCTAAACCTGACTAGCTGTGAGTTGATCCCGATGCCTAACCGATACAGAACACCAGAGTTTACCAAGTTCACTGGTCAAGTTAACACTACCACCTTAGAGCATATCAGCCAATTTTCAGTACAGTGTGGTGAAGCTGGCACAATTGAGGCGTTGAAGATCATGTTTTTTCCTTTGTTGCTTTCTGGATTGGCTTTCTCGTTGTTTGCATGGTTGTCTCCGGAATCCATTATCACATGGGTCGATCTAGAGCAAAAGTTTCACAAGTACTTCTTTGCGGAGACTAGGGAATTGAGGTTGTCGCACTTGATTACTGTGAAATAGAAGGCTAGAGAATCTGTGCAAGATTATGTACAGAGGTTCAGGGAAATGCACAGCAAATGTTTTAGCTTGTAGCCGACTGATACTCAGATGGCGGAGATTCAATTCAATGGCTTGGTCGCGCCCTTAAGAGAGAAGTTTCCTTCAGCAGAATTTAAAAGCCTATCTTCACTGGTGCAGAAGGTGTCGATCTAGGAGAACCTAACTTGGGGGGCACGGTCAAGGCCGATACAAGTCAACTACAATGACTATGAGTCTCTGTCTGATGAAGAGGCTGAAAATGTCGATATGACTGAGTAGACCAGAAACAAGAATGTTTTACCGTGTCCTTGGGTGAGGCAGAATGAGCCCAAAAAAATACAATTTTGATATCACCAAGGCTGATAAGATATTCGATATGCTGCTTCAAGAGAAACACATTCAGTTGCCACCCGATCATGTGATTCCATCCGTTGAAGAATTGAAGAAGAGAAAGTACTGCAAGTGGCACAAGTCGCCATCTCATCATACTATGAAGATCGAGCAGGGAAAGATCAAGTTCAGCAATGGTACTATGAAGATCGATGGGCATCCTTTCCCTAGCAATGTTAACATGGCTGGTATCGACAATATGGAGGCATTGTTGACATCTGCTAAGTCACACCAAATAAATAGACCTGGGCAAGGAGCTAGAACTACTTATTGGTAGAACTCAACAGATGGTTAGTGTGGGCAAGTTTAATTCACAAGTGCACGGACATCCCGTTGTAGCATTTCTCCATTGGATTACTCCAATGGCTGTCATTTATAGTTCTCCTAAGGGAAGATGGTGGTCAAGAGATAGCATTATCATAACCATATAACTAATATTATACCAAGGTGATAGATAGGGGTAAGGATAATAAATATAGTGGGTAGTGACACAGAGAACAATTGAACCTAACATTAACACAAAGCCTAGGTTAAGTGGGTTAAGGAGGAGTCAAGCTAGATCCCTATGTACTTCTACATTCCTATCTATAAGTTATATACATGCAACATATACAAGCCTAGGTCCTATGTTAAGCTAGAACAGGGAGGATTAAGTGCAGCAGGGCTGTCACCACCTACAGGTTAACCCTAAACTAGGACACGTGACACTAGGGCTATCAAGTCCCTATGCCAGTCCTAAAGTCAATCCTGTTCATGGGGGCAAACAAATACTCATAGCTAGTTACCAATTTAAGCACCACGCTTACATTCCTAAACAATACTCTCAATCCCCATGGGACTTTGACCCTTTGGATCACCAAGTCGCGAAAAAGAGTATACCTAACCCTGACTCGATGGATCAACAAGTCAAGTACTATAACATGCATAACTCTGACCCTATAGATCAACAAGTAAAGGGCTAGGACATGCATAGTTTTAACCCTACAGATTAACAAGCTACAGACTATAGCACACATAGCTGTAACCCAACGGATTAACAAGTCATGGTCTAAAGTATGTCTATCCATAATATGCATTGCACAAGTGTAAGGACATAGGTTGACTAGCATAAGTATGTGAAGCGTATAATAACCTAATATGACAAGGAAATAACCATATACAAAGCACATGACTATCATACTAGTATAAGGATAAGGCATAAGGAATAAAGAAGAAAATAATATTAATAAAGTTAATAAGTCATACAAGAGAGGACTAGAGTAGAACTAACCGAAAGCTCTCCAATACTAGGTCGAGGACCTCAACACAGCTCTCCTCTCTCCTTAACTCCACTAGGGCCTAGAAACTAAGTGTAATGCTAGAGAACGGATTCTTCTTGGTGTGTGCTAAGAAGTGAGCCACACCCTTCTATTTATAGGGGGTCCAAAAGCGGTTTTGAGGTCGGTAACTCGCGCCCTAAGGGGACAACCGCCTTTCGAGAGTCGGTGAGGAAGCACCATAGCAAGATGGGCCTCATTGGGCCCACTCCTTGTTCAGCCAAACTGGCTAGTTTGGATGAACAGGGGTGGGGCCCAGTGCCTCCCGGCTTTTCTGGCATACTGGTGGGTGGGCCCCCTTGACTTCTCCATAGCTTAGGCCTTCTGTATGTCAGTTTGGTGCTGTAGGTGGTCCATTTGATCCGCGGGAATCCCTGTTGGTGAGATCTGATTGGTTGGAGGTGTGCTTTGTTGCTTGATGGATCCGTGTGATGTCTAGTTGTCGCTCTCCCATTGGCTAGAATGGTATTATCGTGGATCATGGGGCATTTCTCCACTCCTTTTGTATATAATCCCTGCATGTACATAATAAATCTTCAAGGACAAGTGGAATTTCATTATTCCTAGCTAACATGCATGATGGGAATGTTGAATCCTCCTTTATTTTGAGTAATATTGATGGTCGGAAATGGTAGTTAACTACCGTCAACAAACTCCCCCAAGTTGAACCTTTGCTCGTCCCGATGCAAAGATAAAACTTTAGGTTGTTGATAAGAAGTTGCTACAATGTTTTACATTCCCTCCATAGTACCAAGTGCACAAAAAAATACTCTACCTTTATTGAATAAGTTGGCATTTTGTAACTCACCGTTTACCTTAGTCTTATGGGGCTTTTGGCTTCTCTTCATCTTGGGTTGTTGAAAGACAGAACAGTCTTCAGCAAGGCAACATTCTCTCATCCCTGTGTTCCACTTTCCATCTGGAGTTTTTTCTAAAGATTGTTACAAATAAAACTAAGTTCCTCCAATGACTCTCTTGATTGCTCAATGTGTATAAATCCTTACCAAGGCATTTTAAAGTTGCGTCTTTTTATTCCTACCTCTAAATAAGGCTTATGTGGAGCTCTGGGTAGGGAACAACTAAGACATACTTGTAACACATATGTTGCTAAACCAAAAGATTGAACCCATGGAGAAACAAGTCATACAATCTGATCAAGATGTGCATCTGTGTGGGATGTGGTGGAATGATGGAGGAATGGTGGGTACTCCTTTTTGTGTAGACTCTCTCTTTCTTGAACAACCAATTGGGCATGGCTATTTCTTTTCTTTTTTTTTCTTCTTTTCTTTTCATCATGCTCATGATTGGGAGCAAGTATTTATTCTATTTTGGTAGCCATACCTTCCATGCAACCAATTGAGAGAGAGTCATAACATGATAAACATGGAGTATTTATTTTGTCAACTTCGGATATAGAAGTTGAGCATATGGTGGTGGATGCAATGGAATTGCCATCTCCCGGTGTAGGAGTATTAGCAAGTAATGATGGATGTGTAAGTGAATCTTGATCATAAAAGCATGAAATGGATCTCACAAAGGTTGCAAGTATTTTGATAAAGCTCAATGTGAAAACAAGTAGCATATGTGGAAGGTTTTGCATTGAAGTACAACATATGACCATGATAGGAATTCTCATCATCGAGGAACTTTTCAATTTTATCATTTTAAAAAACAAAATCTTCGGATGTCGAGCTTCATTTTGGGACAAAGATTATAACAGCCCTATTCTAACCATATCATGTCTCACAACAACCTAGACTTAGATCATGCACTTTGCAACCCACAAGTATTCAAGTTCAAGGCAAACATGTTTAGCCAACAAACTAAAAAAATTGGGAGAGTACTAAGTTGTATACGATGGACTAAAGAGAGATATAAAATAGAGCAACTATTCATCATCTCAACATAGGAAACCTTATGCATTCATACCACGCATGAATTTATTATTATTATTATTATTATTATTATTCTATTTATCATGCATATGAAAATAAAACAAATATTTTTGTTGTTTTTAGTTTATCATGCTTGTGGTGATTTAAAAGGGAAATGATACAAGTTACCTTCACATTGGGGGAAGGAACTCCCCCCAAGCTGGCTCTTGCTTACGATTTGCCGTGATGTGTTATGGAGCATTTGAAGTCTTGGCTGCAACAAGAGAGCAGGAGTATACAAGAACAACTACTCTTATTTCTCATGGGACTTTGACTCTATGGATTAACAAGTCGAGGATTAGAGTATTCTTAACTTTGACCTGACCGATCAAAAAGTCAAGTACTCGATGGTTATCAAGCCCTCATTGAGTTTGTTCTTATGAAGATTTGATGGCAACATGAAGATGCAAATGAAACTCAAAGCAATTATTTTTGGAAGAATTTCAGAGTGTTTAGTGATGCCAGAGCCTGAAGAAAATGACAACAAATGGCCAGAGCATAATGGAGATGTGAAATATGTGAATGCGGTGAAGAACTTCCTCTCGTAAACTTCGCCTCAAAATACAGAGCGAAACAACAGTCATATTGGGACATGACAGTTGCAAGCTAGCAGTTGGGGCAAGTGGGCCAGAGAGCCATTTTTCGCTGGTCAGTCGACCTGGACATGCCAGATTGGCCGACCAAAGGCTAGGGCCTCTGGTCCCATGCTTTGGCTAGTGGGCCCCACTTGAGGTGTCCCACAAGGAAGAAAATATATTTTGTAGAATTTTTTTTTGATCCTTTGTAAACTCGTTTACTCAAAAGATAAAATCTGAAATTCCCTTTTTTTTGAAAAGGGGAAATGGGTTGGAACAAATTCCAACATGCAGATGTGGTGGAAGAATTCAAATATGCAAATGGAAATCCAAAAATTTGAGGAAAGCAAAATATGAGATAACTATCAACTTACCTTTGGCAAGGGCTCACCAATTTTAAGTCCAATGAGCGGGACTCTTCTCTGTTGCGTTATAGCTCAGTGACATGGTGCCTGATCCCAGAGATGAGGATGCAGACACCTTCTCCCATTGGGGTTATGGTTGTCTTTTCATAGCACTTGTGTGAAGCCTCTTCCCCTTGTGTTTTGCTTCCTTGGTGGTGTTGGACCACTTCTCTTCTTTCATGTAGTTTCCTGCATCATGGCTAGGATATGACTGTACGCGAGTGGATTCACATCGTCTCAGTTTCCTGTATCAATAATTCTAATAGAGGAAATAGCAGCAACTAGCTAAGCCACCTTAGATTCTAATAATTCATTAAATTGTTGTTGGTGCTCAAAAAAGAAAAGAAATCTTTCACCATAGTGTTGATATGTTCTATAATTTTCTCATGAGCCTCTAGATTTTTAAATAGGCTTTCATTTAGCTTAGGTTGGCCATGAATAAGATCTCTTAAGGAGGAAAAATTATAACTGAAAGTATTAAGATTCCTATTGTTACATCCATGTTGATAAGGGTGTTGTTTCCATCCTTGGCCTCCTTATGGATGACTCCTGTTGGTGTTGTACGACATGTCCTCATGTGTTCTGGGGTGATTATCCTCCGAGTGTACCATGTTACCATTGACTTCACGCTTCATGCATGAGTCTACAGCTTGGGCAGTGCCGTGCATCTCCATCTTCTTCTTGGAGTATTCATCCACACACTTCATGAGGAGGTATATCTTAGCATTGAGCATCTCCATCTCCTTGTTGGTCTGCTCATCCTTCTGGCAGGGTTGCTGACGATCATCATCCCACCCTTGGTTGGAGACTATATTCTCAATTAATTCTTTTGCTTGAGTAGCGGTAAGTGAGAAGAAGGCTCCTTTGGCAGCAGGATCGAGATGATCACGGGTTGTTGATGCCAACCCGTGGTAGAAGGTGGTCAAAATTAGCCAATAATCCATTCCGTGATGTGGGCATGCTAACATGTACTGTTGAAGCCTCTCTCAAGCTCTAGGAATGGAATCCTCTTCTGCCTACTAGAAGTTTGAAATTTTTCCACGAAGGGCATGGGTTTTGCCTATCGGGAAGAATTTCTTTAGGAACGCTGTGGAACACTCATTCCAGGTAGCCACAACACTTGAGTTGGCATAGAACCACTGTCTCACTTTCCCTAAGAGGGAAAAGGGAAACAAATAGAGTCGGATGGCATCTTGAGTGACTCCTTCGATGAACACAGTGTTGCACATTTCCTGGAATTGTTGAAGGTGAGCATTCACATCCTCATTGGCCGTCCCACTGAATGGGTTGGCCTGCACCATGTAAATTAGGCTAGCTTTGAGTCTGAAGTTTCCGTTCCCTGTGTTGACATTTGGCCCAATAGCCATGTTGTCAATAGAGGGAGCGGAGTACTCACGAAGCACTTTTCCGGCCATTGATGTTGAGCTTGATGGTGTGGATGTGGGCAGCATGACTGTCGAGGGTATCTTGAGAATGGATGACTCAAGGTTGTGCTCTTCTCAAGATTACTTCCGGATTCTCTGTGTATTTCTTCGACAGGTCAGGGCCAGCGGTACACTACCCTATTTGACATAAAGAGAAAACAAATCAAAAGTAAACCTATATGATGTGGACAAGGGTTCCCGATCTTCCGAAAGGTTATGGATAAGTTGATTTGTTTGGACGCGACACACAAATTGATCCTGCTTCAGAACAACACGTTCTAAACCCCACAATCACAGCACGACATCTCCTCTGGTTATCAACCGTTAAACAACAATTGACCTCGGCGAGAAGGCTAATTCCTACCTCCGAATCAAGAACACAAGCAAGAACGAAGAAGAATGCAACCAATTTGCAGATGTATTATGAATCTCACGAATTTGGGGTCTCACAAACCGATGAACGATGACACTATTTATGAACAGAATTGATCTAAGCAAAACCCGAACCCTAATGGTGCAGTGGCAGTTGTTTATGAAGACCCTAGGGTCATGCAAGACCCTCTGGACACGCCCCTAATTGGGCTCAACTGGATACAAAGCCTAAAGGCCAAAATAGGTGACACAGCATAGGAACAGAATCTGGACCCTCTCTTGTCTCGACGATTCCTAATGCCTTCAAATGAATTTTGACATGAAACTGGTGGAATTGGAAATTTCTTCTCCTTAGCTTTCCGTGCATATGTAGAACATCCAAATCCGAGTCCATATGCGTCCTGGACGGCCGTTTTAGTGCAGACTGGTCGTGAACCCCGAAACAGACTCGAAGTCGGTTTTGATTGGGCCTCCACCTTGGCTTCCACATCCTTGCTGGTCCTCCATGTGGCCAAGTACTTCTCCCATCATCTCATGGTCCTCTCCATGGTTCCTAATTATAATATAATCATTAGGTAGCAAACCATTCTCAAAAGTGACATATAGCGAAGAACGTAGGAACGAGCTCACCTCTAAATTTAGTCGTCATGCACGAGCTCTAGTCATTGGACCTTGCAAGTCCAGAATTGGAGGAGTGTTTTGTGTATCCATAGAAGTGATGTCCTCATCATCCCCCCCTCTTGAAGTGGAGTCGTCCTCGACTCAAGCTTATCCTCTTCTCCCAAATATAGTTTTAAATCTGAAATGTTAACAGTAGGACTAATCCCAAACTTGGGAGGCAACTCAAGTTTATATGCATTATCATTAATCTTCTCAATTATTTTGAATGGACCATCAACTCTAGTCATCAATTTAGACTTTCTCAAATCTGGAAATCTATCCTTTCGCAAGTGTAACCACAGTAAATCTCCTACATCAAGCTTTACTTTCTTTCTACCTTTACTACCAGCAAATTTATACTTTTCATTCATCTCTTCAATGCTAAGTTTAGTGGTCTCATGCAGTTGTAAAATAAATTCAGCACGCTCCTAAGCATCAACATGAACTCTCTCATTAATAGGTAGAGGAAGAATATCAAGTGGCGTATGAGGATCAAAATCATACACTACCTTGAATGGACTTACCTTTGTAGTAGAATGTGTTGCCCGATTATAAGCAAACTCAACATGAGGCAAACATTCTTTCCATTGCTTCAAATTTTTCTTCAAAACAGCTCTCAACATAGTGCCAAAGTGTGGTTGACCACCTCAGTTTGTCCATCAGTTTGTGGGTGACAAGTTGTAGAAAACAAAAACTTGGTACCCAACTTATTCGAAAGTGTGCACCAAAAGTGACTCAAGAATTTTGCATCACGATCTGAAACAATAGTAGAAGGCACACCATGCAAACGTACAATTTCTTTGAAAAAGAGGTCAGCAATATGACTAGCATCATCGGTCTTATGACATGGTATAAAGAGTGCCAGCTTAGAAAAACGATCCCACAACAACAAAAATGCTATCACTCCCCCTCTTGGTCCTAGGCAGTCCTAAAACAAAGTCCATAGAAATATCCGCCCAAGGAATAGAAGGAACAAGAAGTGGCATGTATAACCCATGTGGATTCAAACGAGACTTAGCTTTTTGACATGTAGTGCAGCGAGCAACAAAACGTTCAACATCTTTCCGCATCCTAGGCCAAAAGAAGTGTGTGGCCAAAGTATCCTCCGTCTTCATAGCACCAAAATGCCCTATCAATCCACCACCATGCGCCTCCTGCAACAACAAAAGACGAACGGAACCAACTGGAATTCATAGACGGTTAGCTCTAAACAAAAATCAATTATTCAACACAAATTTGTTCCAAGCATGACCTTCTTTATAGTGCAGCAATACATCCTTGAAATCAACATCATCAGCATATTGTTCTTTAATTGACTCAAGTCCAAAAATTGTACAATCAAGTTGAGACAACAAAGTATAGCGCCTAGATAAAGCATCAGCAATCACATTATCCTTCCCTTTCTTATGTTTGATAATATAAGAAAAATATTCAATAATTCAACCCATTTAGCATGTCTATGGTTCAAATTGCATTATGAGCGAATATACTTAAGCGATTCATGATTAGAATGAATAACAAATTCTTTGGGCAACAAATAATGATGCCACGTCTCTAAGGAACGTACAAGAGCATATAATTCCTTATCATAAGTGGAGTAATTCAAAACAGGCCCAGTAATTTTCTCGCTAAAGTATGCAACACGTTTACCATCTTGCATCAAAACACCACCAATGCCTATACCACTAGCATCACATTCAATCTCAAAAGTCTTAACAAAATTGAGTAATTGCAGCAATGGTGCATGTGTAAGTTTGTCCTTCAAAGCATCAAAGGACTCATGGTGTACCTTACCCCAATGGAACTCAATGCCCTTCTTTGTCAACTCATGCAATGGTGCAGCGATGGTGCTGAAATCTTTGACAAAGCGATGGTAGAAACCTGCAAGACCAAGAAAACTCCTCACCCATGTGATAGTTTTTGGTATGGGCCAGCTCTTTATGGCTTCAATCTTCGCCTCGTCCACCTCAATTCCCTGTGGAGTCACAACATAGCCAAGAAAAGAGACTCGATCCGTGCAAAAGGTGCACTTCTCAAGGTTACCAAATAAACATGCAGCTCACAAAGCATCAAAAATAGAACGCAAATGATTCATATGTTCATCCATGGATTTGCTATAAATCAAGATATCATCAAAGTAAACTACCACAAATTTGCCAATGAAAGCTCTTAAAACCTCATTCATCAAACGCATGAAAGTACTAGGTGCATTAGTTAAACCAAAAGGCATTACTAACCACTCATACAACCCGAATATGGTTTTGAAAGCTGTTTTTCTTTCATCTCCAAGTTTCATTCTAATTTGATGGTAGCCACTACACAAATCAATTTTAGTGAAAATTATAGCACCACATAACTCATCAAGTGTGTCATCTAGCCTAGGTATAGGATAACGATACCTAATAGTAATGTTATTAATGGCTCTACAATCTACACACATACGCCAAGTACCATCTTTCTTAGGAACCAAAAGTACAAGAACAACACAAGGACTAAGTGATTGACGAACATACCCACGATCCAAAAGGTCTTCGACTTGTCATTGTATCTCCTTAGTCTCTTCAGGGTTGGTCCTATAAGCAGCACAGTTTGACAAAGTAGCACCTGGAATGAAATCAATTTGATGCTCAATCCCTCTCAAAGGTGGCAATCCCAGGGGTATCATAACTGGGAAAACATCCTCATACTCCTGCAAAATGTTAGTGATAGCAGGAGGCAAAGGACTAGAAGCAATATCATCAATCGAAAACAAAGCATGTTTGCATATCAAAGCATAGCAAATATCATCATCAGCAGAAATTTCAGCAAGCTCAGATTTTTGTTGCAATACATGAACGACCTTGTCACTTTGTATTTTAAGGAGGGCTTCAAAATTTATTTCCATGTGACACATGCAGTGTCTACTAAATCCGAAGATTCTAGAAATATGACCAGTGGAGTTGACAATAATTTTTCTCATCATCCCTGTGGTGGGATGACCAAAGCAATCATGCTAAGTCTTGCTATAGACAAGAAAGAAAAAAAAATGTATGCAATATTTGCTACAGGTATAATCTAGATGGCATATAGAAATCTTGCCCTATCTCCGTTCTTGACTAGAGGATATTTCCTCTTTGTTGTCATCATTAGTTTCAAAATAAAAATAATTTTAACGGATGTCTCTAAACTTTGTTAGGATACTGATTGAATCAGGATACAATAATGTGTCCATGATTGGAATTGGAGTACCACAAAGGAGATATGATAGTGGCATTGTTGTAGCCTTCTATCTATGTATCGTGTCATGTGATACTTGATTTCCTTGTCTCTTTAAAAGGTACCTATCTTGAGAAAAAACTTGTTATACTTTAACATGGATCCAAATAGATGGATATTAAATTTTAACACCTTATTTTTTACATGTTTCCTAGCTTTCAGTTGATTGAAAGCTTTCAATCAATGGTTTGTTACTTTGAGTTTTGGTTTTTCTTTTGTAGGATTATTTGTATAATAATTATAAACCATTAGATCTAGATCCAATGGCTCAAAGCGGTGATTGAAATTTCTCTAAACTTTCAGTCAGCTAAAAATTAACAAATCCCTATTTATTAAGTTGTTAAACTTTAACACCTTGTTAAAATTTAACAAGATGGATCCAAAAAGGGCCTAAAAGAAGGAAAAACTTTCTACCTTGCATTTTTTTCCGACATATGCTGAAGTTCTACTCAGGACTCAAGGACAGGTGGGACCATGTTTCACGGCCCCATGTTTCAGTGTGTCAAGCGTGCTAGTATGAGAGAAGGCGCCTCTCGACCTCATGCCCATATCAGGGGCGCACTCCCGTTTCCGGCATCACTCCACTCTCCTACTTCTCGTCTTCTTCGCCGTGCTCAAGCCACCTCAAAGCCTCGCTCGCCGCTCGCCACGCTCAACTGCCATGGCGCCCACGGGGGACTCGAGGGAGGCACCTGGCAATGGCAACCTCTGCACCCCTCTCCTCCTGGAGTCCGCGGTATGTTCCTGCCCATGTTCCACGATTTCCATACAATTTTAGGGGTTTTTTGTTTGCTCAATATCTCTACGATTCTCGATAGTTCTCGACTCTTTTAGGCCAACATCGGTACTATTTTATGCTTTGATTTAGTTATCAAGTCGATATATCATGATTTATGGAATGGGGATTTTTTTACTGTTCATCGACTCTTTACAGAGCGGTGGTTCGTCTTCTTCCATGGCTGGAGCACGCTGCGGCGAGTCGCGCTCGCCTTCGCCGAAGCGCGTCCGTGGCGCTCTGGTCCCGGACGTCTCGGCGCCAGCGAACGAGGAGGAGGAGGTGGAGGTCGTCCCAGTGTCAGCGCCTTCGCCGAAGTGCGACCGTGGCACTCTAGCCCCGGACGTCTTGGCGCCAACGAAGGAGGAGGAGGAGGAGGTCATCCCGGTGTCAGCGCCTTCGTTGAAGCGCATCCGTGATGCTCTGGCCCCGGACGTCTCGGCGCCAGCGAAACAGGAGGAGGATGTCGTCCCGGCGTCAGAGGAGGAGGAGGAAGTCGTCCTGGCATCAGAGGAGGAGGAGGAGGTCGTCCCGGCTTCAGAGGAGGAGGAGGATGAGGTTGCTGTTGACTTTTGCTAAGCCATATTAATAAATCATTCCCGGCACGGGGCCAGAAACGGTTCACTAATATGTCCCAGAGTCAAGTAGGTAAAATCCGCAAGCGCACGGAGAATACCGCTGTAGCATTTCACCCGGAAGTATTCAGGGTATCGTATTTGTTTATCCCAGAGGAAGGTTATGATCAAGAAGCGTTACTAACATATAAGATCATGTTAACAATTAGCAAGGATATCTAACCAAGACAGGCGGGTACATAATAATAACCGGGTAGTGTGACACACACAGAAGATTCCTACTAAATAAATAAAGTCTAGTGGAGGAAAGACTAGGCTAAGCTACTCCTACTATACATTCCTATACAGTTGCATAGCCTAAGTAGAATACATACAGACCCACACTCAGGTTCAGCAGTCAATAGTATAGCACTTCAGGCACGGACTTACCCCTGCATCCACAGGCGACTTCCGCCAAGAGCCTACGCACTAGCCTAGCGGGGAGGATTTCAAAGGACGGACAGGGCTGTCACCACCTGCCGCCTACCTCAACGAACCAGTAGACTAACGAATAATTGATGCAAATCAGTCACCCAAGTACCATACTTGCATGACCAAAGAGCACTCTGCCCCTCCGCGATTACTATTAACGAGGCAGAGCTACCGTACGAATACGATCACCAAACCCACGCTATACTTTATCAGCTAAAACTAAGCATAGAGACTATAACATATAAACTAGACTATAGTGACGGTATATAACTAGCATGACAATAGTAGTATAATAAATATAAACTACTATCACACAAGTAGACTATACTATCACATATATGGATCACAAAATCAAACAAGAAACTCATGACCCAAGCACAACTATATAGAAAAGATATATATATTGATAAGAGCAAAGTCTTACAAAAGGGAAAAGATACAAGAGCCATACCAATTCCAAGTGAAGACTTGGGACTAGAGAGCTCTAGACTCAGCCTAACTCCACTAAAACTCCAAGAACTATTACTAGCAAGAGAGAAATGCTTCTTGTGGTGTGTGTTGAGTGTGAAGGCACACCCTCCTATTTATAGCCTCAATAGGTCGGCAAGGGAGCGTAACCGCCACGGAAGGCATCTCAAACCGTCATCAGGAGTCACGGAGGAGCCAACACGTGGAGGCCCAGGCGGAGAGGGCGCCCGGCTGGGTCGGCCGACCTGACCAGGTCGGCCGACCTGGGGGTGGCCCCTCCTGGCCTGTGCTTTCTCCAGGTGGCTGTCCTGTGGGCCCTGACGTTGGTTTGCGCGGTATTGCAGGGAGTTACGTCGGTTAAGTGCTGAAAATGGGCCCTTCAATCCGTGTGACGTCCATGTGGCACTCTCTGATTGGTCGAAAATGTGTTTTCTTGCCTTTTGAGGTGTTTCCTCCACATTTCCTCCTGCATGCACAAAGTTCTCCAAGTACAAGTGGAACTATATTATTGTGCTAAAGCATGCGTGTATGAAATGCCAAATTCTCCTTTATTTGAGTATAGTTGACGGTTGAAAATGGTACTTAACAGCCGTCAACAAACTCCCCCAAGCTTACCCTTTGCTCGTCCCGAAGCAAAGATAAACTCAAGTTGTTGATCAGGAGTTGCTACAATGTCCTACTCCTCAATAATACTATGCGCACAACAAAGTACTCTTCCTAGAATTAAATATATTGGCGCATAACTTACCCATTTACCTTGATCCATGGAGCTTTTACACCTCATTGTCTTGGGCGGTTGAGAGATAGAACAATTGCAGGGCACCAATCACTTGCTCTAGATTCCGCTATGTTGTTCCGGAGGTTTTCAAAAGATTTTGAAAATAAAAACCAAGTTCCTCAAATGATTCTCTCGGATCACTCAATATGTGTATGATTCCTCACCAAGGCAAAGTGTTGCCTATAATCTCCTACTTCTAAATAAGGCTTTATGTGGAGCTCAAGGTAGGGATATATGAGGCACTCATGTTCACATAATATTGCTATGTCAAAAGACCGGATCCAAGAAAAACATCAATTCAAACAATCTTGATCAAGATGTGCAAGTGTGTGGGAGAACGGAGGAATGGTGGATGGGAAGAAATAACTCCTTTTTGAATTTTCCTTCTCTCTTTTGGAGTTTCTAGGCTATGGCTATCTTTTGCTTGCTCTCTTTTTTGAGCATTTTTTTTTTCTTTTTGCATAGCCATAGTCCTAGTTTGCAATGAATACTTTGAGAGAGGAAATTTGCAATGGATATATGGAGTGTTTCTTTGGATGGATGGATGGATAGTGGCTTTCTTCCGGTGTAGAAGAATAGCTCACGGTGGATATGGTGGATATGGTGGATGCTATCTTCTTGATTTAGAAGGATAGCTCATGGCGGTGGATGTGTGTACATGATCTTGATCAAGAAAGCATGAAAAGAGTTCTACTAGGGTCACAACAATTTTGACTAAGCTCAATGTGAAACAAGCAGCATATGTGTAAAGGTTTTCAAATGTAAACACTACATATGGCTGTGGTGGGAATTTCATCATTGAGGAACTTATCAATTTGTCATTTTGAAAAATAAAACTCCAGAATTCAAGCTTTTCGTTGAGCAAGATCATAGCAGCCCTATCTATCATATCATACCTCTCAACAACTTAGAACTAGAGAATGCATATGCTACCCACAAGATTCAAGTTCAAGGCAAGATTTACCAACAAACCTAACTCTTGAGAGAGTACTAAGTTGTAAACTAGCATTAGAGAGGAATAAAGGACAGAGCAACTATTCATCATCTCAACATAGGAAAATTATACACATTCATACCGCGCATGAAAAAGGGAAATATTTTTGTTCTTTTTATGTTTTGCAAATTTTTATGGATTTTCAGATTTAGCAAATGCAAGAAATAAAGAGAAGGGGAAAGATACAAGTTACCGTGAGAAGGGAGGTCCTCCCCCAAGCTTGTTCTTGCTCATATCTGCTGGTTCGGGTCGTAGCCTTGGGAGCGGGAGAAGGCATCCCAATTGCTCCGATTCTGAGCCATCATCGCGTTCAGCTGGCGGAATTGGTTGTCGCTGAAATTCTGCCATTGCTGGGTGTCGGCGACATGTTGCGTGAGAGTTTGTTGCATGCTCTCGGTGCGCAAATCAATGTCGTTCACCCTCCTTGTCAACTCGGCCATCCCATAGTTGAGTTCACGGAACCCACGGGATGAGAATGACCGAGTGGCAAAGGATGGCGGTCCGCTTGAACATGATGACGTCTGCATGGGGTAATCGTACTGAGATTCCCATGCTCCGGCCTGCCATGTTGATGCACCCGCCTCGTCCTGTGGCGGGGGCTGCTCCCATACCGGATCTCCGGTCGGAGTGTGAAACTCCGGTGTAGGCTCCATATGCCTACGGGAACGTGTCGGTCGCCCTGAAACACTATGCCTGCGAACTTCTCCCACTGGCTCAAGTGGGAGGGTTAGTGCCCGACAGTGATACAAACGAAGACCCGGGTTAGGTAACGGGAATTCATTTGTATACCCGGGAAAGTGATAGATCAAGGTATTATTTGGACCATGTTTCAAAGTATGTCCTTGCACAAAATAGTCCTCGCCTAGAAATTCTCTATCTACCGTCAAATATTCAACATGAACATTCTCAAGCAGACCACACTTCTGCGCAATGTGAGTAACTAAAGAGGTGCACTCAATTGGTCCTGTCAACTTTATATTGTCTAACCATTGATCAATCATGCATTCCGCGGGTGACACCCTAATTTTCTTAACCATGGCATAAAGTATTTTCAATTCATCTTGCCGGACAACCCTAATGTCACCTCGAGGAAACAAGGTCATAGCCAACCACACATGCATAAATCTAAGTGTAGGATTATGGATGGCACTTGTTCTAGGCTTGGGACCCCACTCGTTTCCGGAAATCTTTTTCCAAAAACTTTCTTTATGGAACCCCTTTAGCGCTTTATCTAAGTCTAGCCTACATTTAGGATTTAGACCTAGCATAGCATGAAGATCACCCCATGTGACCAAGCGCTCTTGCCCAAACAAGCGAAAAGAAATGCCTTCATCATACTTTCTAAGGGTGCATAAAAACTGCATAGTAAGCAAACGAGAACCCGGCTCATCTACTTCTACGAAATTTAGCCAACCCATAGTGCGAAAAATAGAGGCAAATTCTTCTCTCATACCTATTTTCTCGAGGAAGTCCGGATCGAAGCGTCGGGTGTGGGCGAATGGCCGTTCTCTCATGAGCGCGATGGCTTGGCCCTCGCGGTCGTCCTTGATGTCGAGATGCTCCTCGGTGATGAGCAAGGCCGGCCTTTCCTCCGGAATTTCAGCTTCGGGGTCACCATGCCCCGGATCTGGTGTGAGCTCGACGGAGGATGCTTGACTCGTGCTTGCACGAGTGCTTTTTCTCCGCTTGATTCCGGCGACTTGCTTCATTCGGTTGAACATGGCTGCACACAAGAACAAACACAAGACAAGAACAAAAACAAGATCGAACAAGTGTTCGGGTGAGCGTTAGTGAAAACGACAAACCCGAGCTTCTCCGAAATTGGTTTTCTTCTCACAACAACTTGCAAATGCACTAAAACAGAGGGGAAATATTTTTTTGGGTTTTTGGGGCTGTAGTAAAGTTGAAGAACACGAAATTTTGGGAGAGCAACAAGTGAGCAAAGGAGGGGAGTGAAAGATAAGCTTGGAATGGTGAAGCTCCTCCTCCTGGGCGGTTTTTATGGCCAAGGAAGCAAGATGGCCGTTAGAAAGAGACAGAGCAACGGCCATATAGCCGTTGGGAGAAAGGAGCACAGGAAAAGGTGGGGCCAGGGGGTCGGCCGACCCCACCAGGTCGGCCGACCTGGCAGGTGGGCCTCCTGGCAGCCCCCTTTTTCCTATGTGTTCCCCAACGGCTAGGGGATTTGTCCCGTGCTGCCTTTTTGCTCAAAAAGCTCGACAAAAAATCTTTTCAAAATGGAAAGCCCAAAAACCTATTTTCTAAATTTTTAAAAATGCAAATGAGTTTTGAAAAATTCCAAGGTGGCTGGAAAAATTCAAAAATGCAGAAATGCAGTGGTCGGGAAAAATCGAAATGTGGTGGAAAGCAAATATGCAATTAAAAGAGCAAATATGGATAACTACCGGTTTAACCTCCCGGCGAGGACTCACCTTTTAAAGTCCGACGAGCGGGACTTTTCTCCGGCGTTCAGCTCGATGAAGCGTTGTCCGGTCCCGGAGATGAAGACACGGATGATGCTTCTTGTTTCGTTCGCCACACCTTCTTGGTCTTTGTTGCGGTCGGTGGCTTCTCGGGCTTCGGAGGCTGCGGTTTTGCAGGCTTCACAGCCTGTTTCTTTGCAGACCTCGGAGGTTGCTGCCTTGTGGACTTCGGAGGCTGTTGCTTAATGTGTGACCTTTGCCTCCTTGCCTTCATCAGTTGTTGCTGTGCAGCCTTTTCCTTCTCAAAGAAGTTCTTCATGAATGTGATGAGGCTGTCCTTCTTTTTGAACGTGTTGCAAATCTCCAGGAATTGCTGGAGATGAGCACTAGCGTCCTCATTGGCTTTCCCACAGAATGGGCTAGCCTGCACCATGGTGATGAGACCGGTCTTGATCTCGAAGTTCGCATCTCCCACATTGCCAGCTGGTCCCGTAGGGATGTTGGCAGCGGAGGGAGCGGAGAACTCGCGGAGGGTCTTGTCGGCCATTTGCTCAGAGCTTGATGGTGCGGGAATGACAGGTTCGATTGGCCGAGTCTCCTTACGAGGAGGGGTGAGCCTGGCTCGTGTCCTTCTCAGGAGTGATTCAGGATCTTCAGTGAAGTTTGTCGGCAAGTCGAAACCAGTCATACACTACCCTGTTTTCATACAAAATGCAGAAAACAAAGCAAGGTTAGCCTGCCTAGGAGATAGCCTTAATAATTGCAACACTACTATATACATTAGTAATTTTTCTTAATCATACGCCTTCCCCGGCAACGGCGCCAGAAATGCTTGTTGACTTTTGCTAAGCCATATTAATAAATCATTCCCGGCACGGGGCCAGAAACGGTTCACTAATATGTCCCAGAGTCAAGTAGGTAAAATCCGCAAGCGCATGGAGAATACCGCTGTAGCATTTCACCCGGAAGTATTCAGGGTATCGTATTTGTTTATCCCAGAGGAAGGTTATGATCAAGAAGCGTTACTAACATATAAGATCATGTTAACAATTAGCAAGGATATCTAACCAAGACAGGCGGGTACATAATAATAACCGGGTAGTGTGACACACACAGAAGATTCCTACTAAATAAATAAAGTCTAGTGGAGGAAAGACTAGGCTAAGCTACTCCTACTATACATTCCTATACAGTTGCATAGCCTAAGTAGAATACATACAGACCCACACTCAGGTTCAGCAGTCAATAGTATAGCACTTCAGGCACGGACTTACCCCTGCATCCACAGGCGACTTCCGCCAAGAGCCTACGCACTAGCCTAGCGGGGAGGATTTCAAAGGACGGACAGGGCTGTCACCACCTGCCGCCTACCTCAACGAACCAGTAGACTAACGAATAATTGATGCAAATCAGTCACCCAAGTACCATACTTGCATGACCAAAGAGCACTCTGCCCCTCCGCGATTACTATTAACGAGGCAGAGCTACCGTACGAATACGATCACCAAACCCACGCTATACTTTATCAGCTAAAACTAAGCATAGAGACTATAACATATAAACTAGACTATAGTGACGGTATATAACTAGCATGACAATAGTAGTATAATAAATATAAACTACTATCACACAAGTAGACTATACTATCACATATATGGATCACAAAATCAAACAAGAAACTCATGACCCAAGCACAACTATATAGAAAAGATATATATATTGATAAGAGCAAAGTCTTACAAAAGGGAAAAGATACAAGAGCCATACCAATTCCAAGTGAAGACTTGGGACTAGAGAGCTCTAGACTCAGCCTAACTCCACTAAAACTCCAAGAACTATTACTAGCAAGAGAGAAATGCTTCTTGTGGTGTGTGTTGAGTGTGAAGGCACACCCTCCTATTTATAGCCTCAATAGGTCGGCAAGGGAGCGTAACCGCCACGGAAGGCATCTCAAACCGTCATCAGGAGTCACGGAGGAGCCAACACGTGGAGGCCCAGGCGGAGAGGGCGCCCGGCTGGGTCGGCCGACCTGACCAGGTCGGCCGACCTGGGGGTGGCCCCTCCTGGCCTGTGCTTTCTCCAGGTGGCTGTCCTGTGGGCCCTGACGTTGGTTTGCGCGGTATTGCAGGGAGTTACGTCGGTTAAGTGCTGAAAATGGGCCCTTCAATCCGTGTGACGTCCATGTGGCACTCTCTGATTGGTCGAAAATGTGTTTTCTTGCCTTTTGAGGTGTTTCCTTCACATTTCCTCCTGCATGCACAAAGTTCTCCAAGTACAAGTGGAACTATATTATTGTGCTAAAGCATGCGTGTATGAAATGCCAAATTCTCCTTTATTTGAGTATAGTTGACGGTTGAAAATGGTACTTAACAGCCGTCAACACTCGGCGGCAGCGAAGGAGGAGGAGGTCGCCTCGGCAGCCGTGAAGGGGAAGGAGGTGGTCGTCCCGACGGCAGAGGAGGAGGAGGCGCCGTCGACGGAGGTCGTCAAGGCGACCGTTGGCGACGACGACACCACCACCGACCACCGCAGCAACGAAGAGCCCCCCCTTCACCGCCGGATTGCGCATTCCTTCCCGGTCCACCCCCTCCGGCAAGTATTGCTACCAGTGCCCGTTCTGCAACAACGACCAGGAGTACGACTCCAGCATGGCGGTCGTCATGCACGCGTCCCGATTCATCAGCCACCCCCACAACGTGGGGAGGCCCGACGCCGTCGAGCTGCACCGCAATATTGCTCGGGTCGACTCATGAGTCCCCTCGTCGCTTTCGTCACTCGTCTCTGTGGATGCTCGTCGTCCCCTCCTCATCGCGTAGCTAGTTTCAAGTCTCGTTGTCATCGTCGCTTTTTTTTTCTTTGTAGTTGTATGTTTGTGTTGAGCACTTCTGATTGTGTTTTATTGACCTCGTGGTTGAACTGGATGAACTGTGTTATTTTTTTAATGTATTATGTGTTCTGGTGTGCTGCTAGCTAAGGGCATGTTTCTTTTCTAGTAAAATTAAGGGGGTGCTGCTACTGCAACCTAGCAGCTGTTTTTTCATTGTTTTCTTGACTGCTAATACGGTGACAACAGATTTTTCATTTTGTTGTGGGTTCATTTGCACCCTAGGAAAACAATTTCGAAATATCCGAAATTTTGTATTTTTCGGTGGGGTCCGAAATGAAATCCGAAATATCAAGATGGTCGAAAATTCATAGTTGACTACCTTTAACCAATTCAAATTGCTTTGCTTATGTATGTAACCGTAATATCTTATGTATTCAAGATAATTTCTTGTGAAATCATGTCAATTTTTCCTCAAAAAAATCAAATTTATTCATCGAAATTTCGTTTTTTTCGGTGACCCCCGAAATTTTTTTCCTAGGCACCCACTAGCTACAAGGTAGCTTCGCCCTTGTTAATTGCAACTGACTCAAAACAACGTCAAATAATTCAAAACTAATCACTTGCTTTCAATCACTGTTCTATGCAAAACAATGTCAAATAATTGAATACTAATCTATTTTTTCACGAAGGCATTAAAAGTTGTTACATCTGTACTGTACTTGTTTTCACGTGATTCAAAGCAAAGAAACTTTTATAATCAACATGATGTCCATTCGATGGTTCTTTAATATTGGTGCTTTTAATGAAGTTAACTACATCTCAAATGGTTAATAGCGTTGCTTGAAAGGTTACTTAACTTTCAAGCGATTGAAACTTATAGCAAGGTTCAATTTTTTTTATTTGATGGAATGTTCCCTCCAAACATTAGGCGCGCGTGGGTGAAAAATTTTCACGAGCCCGCCTAATTCAACTCAGCCACTCCAAATTAAGGTGGTTCGTCCCAAGCCACCTACTCAAAACTCACAGCGGCATCTCAAAAGGAGAAAGCTCACAGCCGCTGTCGCCTTTTTGCATGATCTTTTGGAGGCGGACAAGGAGAGGCGGCTGGTTGCTGCGCGGCGTTTCTCTGAGCACTAACCACGCAACTTCTGCCACCATGAATATCTCTGACAACCGATCCACCGACTCTGGCACAGCCGCGAGACGACAACGAGACGTTAAAGCAGATCACCTTGATCCAGCAAGCGAAAGGTGAGTAACTTGCACTTGCTATAGTATGTCGGATTTCCTAGATTTCAGGCGCCTAAAAGCTTTCAGTCAATTCTTTGTTCCTTTGTGTTTTATTTTGTTTTTTATATGATTTTTGTATAATAATTAGAAACCGTTAGATATAGAATCTATGGCTCAAAAACGGTGACTGAAAGTTCCACAAATTTTCAGGCGCCTGAAAATTAGCAGCTCCTGTAGCATGCAGTACTCTTATACAACTGCTTAGACATCAAGATGTCCCTAGTATTGACAGTATTTATGTACACATGCGCAGCCCCCCCCCCCCCTCATTGAGTGGTGAAACATGGCATTTAGCCGTCGAATGCATGGGAAGAAATAGGGAACATCAAACCTACCGGGGTCATCTGTACGAGGATGGACTGATATTTCAAGGCCTTATATCATTGAAACATAAGTTTGGTTATAGTGCGCGGGACTACTACTACAAGAAGAGAACTGGAAATAGCTCAGCAAGTCTCGAGGCATTTGATTTCCCGGATGATTTGGAAAAGTTAATTGATTGGATCGGTGCCGAGAAGAAAGTTAGGATGTTATTGACAACATATGATGAATCAGCTAATGGAGACATTAGCATTACACCCCTGAAACGAGTGAGGGAGTCCGAGTCTGATGATGATGATGATGATAGTCTTGGTGACGAGAATGTTGATGCTTACAAAGATTGGCTTCAGAAGCAAGGATCTAATACAGGTATACATGTTCTTTTTGTACTTCAAAAACCACATGTAAACTATATTTTTTTCTCCTATTTGACGTAGTCCTATTGTTAGTATCTTGAAGGTCTTTGTGATGTAGACCGGGATGGTTCAATTGCAGCATACACTGCATGGCGGAAGGAGAAAGGCCTCCTGAGAAACATAAGTAACTCTTTTCTCATTCTGACTTCTTGTTCTGTAAACATGTTTTTTTCTTTAACTAAGACATCAGTATTTGCAATGTTTCAGTGGGTTATAACAATTATAGGGAGCCTACACAAGTAGATGGTGAGGGCACTGGTTGCAGCGGATCAGGAGGAAAAGAATGGCCAATTCATGCTAGGAGAATAAAGAAGAGGGCAAAAGGTTATATATATATGATTATTAATGTCGTAGCATTAGCCCTGAAACATTGTAATTTGGTACAGACACAGTATCTCATAGCCATTTGTTTTATGATTATTAGAAAATGGCAAGATTGTCGGTCGTGGTACCATGAAAGGTCTAACTGCACTTGCCAGGAGAGATAAGGCTAGTGTAGTGAAAATGGAAATTGAATTTTCGCCAACTTTGGGTGGTCCCTGTGGAACAAATAGACGTGCATTTGTGGATGAAGTGGTTACGTTTACAAGGACAAAGACTCCAATAATTGGAGTTGGACAGTGGAAACATGTAAGCGAAGAAATCAAGAATTACATCACAGAAAGCATTATGGTATGTTAAATTCTTTGTACATCATACCATTTATCAGTTGTTGACAATATATTAACATGAGTGGCTTACAATATAATAGAAAGCATAGGACATGGACCACATTGGTGATGCCAAGGATAAGATATTGAAGATTGCGCAAGAGTGCTACAAAGGATGGAGATCCACTTCTAGTGCTACATATAAGGCATACAAGAGTTATGATGCCAGAATGAAGCATAAGCCTGAAGACCTGGACATTATAGAGTGGCACTATTTAATCAAGTACTTTGAAAATTCAAAGTTCAAGGTAACACCCAACTGTGTTAGCCAGGACCTTCATTCTGTCATTGCTGACATTTAGTATAACTATGATTGATTTGTTGTGATCTATTACTCTCTACACTACAAGAAAAAAAAACTCAATTTAAAGTAAAAAAATCTTTTATAGTATTATAAAAATTTAAAATCAAATTGTAGCCCAATGAAACAGAGTTCATTTATATCATTCGTTTTTCTAGAAAACTATGGTGGTAGCTCTCCACCTGAATTTTTAAGTTTATATTTCACAATGTACATGATACATTAGATGGGTAGAAGCAATTCTAAGCTTTTCTTGTGGAATCAACTAATTAAGGCATATTTTGAAATGGGAAAATTGCAAATACCCACTTTTTCATATACCTCCCTGAGAACATTGACTGAGCATCCTGACTCATAATAACTATCCGATACAACTCAAAATAGTCTATCGTTACGAAGTTACTTATAATATTGTTTGAATCATACAATTGTCATCATCCTTAAGATTTTTTTCCTCTAAATTGGTCATAATATATCATAAATAAAGCGGATCATCAGGGTTTTTTTTTCTAGTAGTGCTAAAGCTAGTTAATTCAGCAAATGTGTGTAGTAGGGCTTTCAGAGCTGTCATCTTGGAAGGCTTCCATTACCAGGAGCGTATCATTCTGTGTTGCTAATTTCATGATTCCTGAACTACCTTGTTTTTTTTTTGGCCTTGAAACCATGCATGTCCCAAGCAGGCAGGGATGAAAGTGTGTTGTATTGTCTATTATTAGGAGCGTATCATCTGCATATTGAACTATTGGAAAGTCCTGACCTTCTATGTTTTGTAGTGGTAGTTTGAGTTTCCTAACTATAATTGTTAACTTTCCGCAGAAGATCAACAGCCAGAACTCTACGAATCGTAAGAAAATAAAAAATATGCATGTGATGGGTTCGAAGCCTTTCTCTCAGTGTAGTTGGGAAATGGTAAACATTGTCATGACTGTTCTCTACTTGTAACACATTAATCTGATATATTAGTGATGTGTACGCTTGCATTTGTAGAGAGATATAGAAACTGGTTCTGAGCCAGGCCCTATAGAACTCTTTAACGTTATTCACATGACGCATGGACAACGGTCAAATGAGACATCTGAAAGTATTTATGTGAGTGCTATAAACTTTGTGAACTAATTTACTTTTTGTCGCAACATTATGTACATTGATCACATACATTTGTTTCTTTTCCTCAGAGAAATGTATCCAGGAGATTGCATATGGCTGAATCATCTAAATTGGGTTGTGACAAAGCAAGAAGTAACACATCTGCATGTGGCAAACAGGACCTTCTTCTCCACCAATCATACATGGAAACAACCGGCACCAAATCAAGCAGGTTACGTGACCAAGGTTACATGAGTAATCTAAATAAAAAGCAACTGCTTAAGGAAAAAGTCCAAGAACAAGCTCATGAGCTTGAGCAACTAAAAGTGTTTCTTGCAAAGCAAGCTGCCGACAAGGAAAAAGAGGACGAGCAACTCATGGCCAAACGTCGAAAAAAATTGTTGCAAGAGTTCCCAGCAATGTTTCCACAAAACTGTAATCCGGAGGTAATTAACACTCTCATGCCCACCCTCAGATCCAAAAGATACATTTTTTTTTTGCATTTGTTTTTGGCATTTTTTCCTTTGGCCCACCCAAACTAGCCTAATAGCATTTGGCCCAACCTAGAGCTTGGGCCTAGCTCCGCCACTGCCAAGATCCGGTTTTCCTATATCTAGCGTGCGCTACGTGGAGCTTCCATGTAGCGCGCTTTAATTTTCATGCTAAAACGGCCCAAGAGGGTGAGAACGGCCTATGAAGAGCACTGGTGGGCTACGTGGGTGAGTGTGGGCTGGAATGAAGAACAAACGAGCAACTGGTGGGCTGCGGGGGTGATTTGGAAACTTTGAATTTCATGCATTGTTCTAACAATACAAATCAACTGTTCTCATTCTCATATTTTATAATTTTTGAATTAAATGATTTTATTTTTTTATTTTTTTGAATTGTTTTAGCAGTGGAACTTAGTTGTTCCAATGATGAATATCGACTGTTCTAACGGTAATAGTTCATAATGTATAAGCAAATGAGCTTGTGGGCCTTAATGGGCCGCTCTACGTGTATAAGCAAATGAGCTCGTAGGCCTTAATGGGCCGCTCTATGTGTAAGCTACATATAGCGTGGCCTGTATATAGGAAGTCCCGCCAAGCTCTGTTGCCAATTAAAGATTCATAATGCTCCTAAAAGTTTCTGAAATTACTTACATAGATTATAGTCGAAATCTCGACTGCTTTTAAATTTGTCATGTTACATAATTTGTTCTCTGTTTTGTAATCCACTAGATTAATTAATCCAGTTAAAATAATCCAGATTAAATAATCTAGTGCTATAATCCAGATTAATTAATCTGGTGAGAAAACAAACAGGCCCTAACACTCTCATGCCCACCCTCCGATTCGAAAGATACATATTTTTTTTTTGCATCTGTTTTTGGCATTTTTTCCTTTGGCCCACCCAAACCAGCCCGATAGCATTTGGCCCAACCTAGAGCTTGGTCCTAGCTCCGCCACTGCCAAGCTCTGTTGCTCCTGAAAGTTTCTGAAATTGCTCGCATAGATTATAGTCGAAATCTCGACTGCTTTTAAATTTGTCATATTACATAATTTGTTCTCTGTTTTGCAATTTGCACGCTGCTACCAATGAAACCAACATTGCATTAGGGACCACTGAAGGCATAATTATAGAGGAGACTAATGAAGTGACGAACAATGTAACAAGCTGCAATACAATAGAACATGAATCTAGGAACATCGAGGACAACATTGATGCAACATTAGTGCATAACACTGTTCGAACACTCGAGCCAGAGCAGGTAATGGTTTTGAACAAGTATGGCAATCATGATGATGTGGTGCTTGGATTATAGCTAACAATATTCCAACGTCTTTATACTAGATTGAGACAAGAAGCATTATCACAACACAAAAAGAAAATGTTCTTGCTCGCAAACCAAAACCTACCAAGGTGTCAACGAATTTGGTGAAGGAATATCGTGATCATGAGACATCAAAAAGTTACATATCTCGAAATGACCTGATAGCTCTAGGTAGAAGGCGAGGAGGCAAAAGGAATCAGCATGCATGTAAGAACTAGAAATAGACCTTCATTCATAATTGCCTTAATTTTTATCAATGCATTTCTATATAGCTCCACAAGCTGTAATTCTCATCTCACTAGAAACCCTATATGTCTCTTATTTGGGCAGGAACATTGAGATTTGGCGGGGCGATATACAAGGTTCAGGATTGCCTAGGTGCGGAGCAACCTTAGTGTCTCCCTTCATTGTTATCATTTCGGCATGCAGAAATTTCTGTGGATACAATTGCAGTTCTGGATTTGAATGGGTTGTATGAGTGAATACTGGATTGATGTAACTAATAATATTTGATTTCTATGGATACAATCGCATCAATAATATTGGATTGATGTACGCTATTCATTTCATTGCAATACACTGAACGCAGATTGCCACGGCTGATATATTGATGCGATAACCTCTATCTATAGCAAAGCGGAGGAGGTTGTTGCAGTTTGGGTCAAATTGCAACGGCTGATATATTGATGCGATACCCTCTATCTATAGCAACACGAAGGAGGTTGTTGCAGTTTGGGTCAGATTGTCACGGCTGATATATTGATGCGATACCCTCTATCTATAGCAACGCGGAGGAGGTTGTTGCAGTTTGGGTCAGATATCGCGATGACCACCTACGTGGCAATTGCGGCATTCGCTACACCTCAAGAGCGTTGCAATATTCCGTATTTGCAACTATGCAACATTGATGCAATAGCCATTATAGCAACGATGCGCATAGTTGTGAATCCGTCCTACTGCAACGCAGCCGCCGTTGCCATATCACCTATACGCAACGCCATATATCGTTACAACAAGCCACAGCTACCGCAACGATACAAAAAATCGATGCAATATGCTATCGCAGCGCGACTACTTGCGACGCCTCCCAACGAAACGACATCGTTGCAATAGTTTATTATCGCAACGAAAATACCCATATAGCAATGTTTTTAGGGCCTTGCGACAGACCTGAAACCTTGTAGTGCAAAGGGCTGAGGGAGTGACACGTGGAAGGGGGGATTGAACTACCTCAGGACTTGGTCGGCCGACTAGAAGTCTCGGTCGCCCGACCTGGCAGTGGGGCTTCTGGCCCTGTGCTTTCTCAGGGTGGCAGATAGGTGGGTCCTCTTCTTTTTTAAGGCGGTGTTCTCCGGTGAAATCCTGTGCAGCCACATATGCAATCCGAGGGAAGTCCAGTTGGCACCATCCTATTGGCTGGAATGGTGTTTCCTCGGATGATGCTCCATTTCTCTACTTATTTTGTATCAAATCACTGCATGCAAATAAATCTCCAAGGACATGTGGAATCTTATTATTCCTAACTATCATGTAGGTATGAAATGCTAAGTCTTTCCTTATTTGTGGCTATATTGACGGTCAAAATTGGTACTTAACGACTGTCAACAAGTACCTTATGTACTCATGGTTTGTTAATTGTAAAAGCAGAACAAACGCCAGAAGAGTAAAAGCAGTAGGGTTTCATCAAATGCTCAGGTTGCGTGTGTTTTAATTGAAATGAACCAGTCTTCCGCGGCCTCATCTAGGTTGTAACTTAGCCCTGTTTGATAAGTCATATGTTTCTTCTCGTACTTTAATATTGTATGGAATTGAGAAAATCTGTATGTGCGTACCAACTACTTATCTAGGGATTGGTACAGGAATGCACAGAGACGCCTCCCTACTGTTCGAGGGGACGGTGTCACAGATTGTCCCCGCACATCACGGTAAGTTTCCACACTAGAAATTAGCAATCATCCATGTCACACCATCCATCCAAAAAATAAAGACTCTATCTTCATGATTGATCTCTCCCCAAAGCAATCAAGGTTATGGCCATCAAAAACAAGAAAAAAAAGAGAAACATATTCTCGCTCCATGAAGATCTTGACAAAAAAAAACTTGTTCTCCATGAAGAGCTTGAGAGAAAAAGAAAGAAAGAAAAAGGATAGCCAATACTGCCAAAGGGAGAGACAAATAAAAGGAGTCTCCATTCCACTCCACCAAATCCACCATACATGCACATCTTGATCATGCTTGTAGGAAATACTTTCTCCATGGATCCACTCTTTTGACTTGGCGATATAGGAAATACATGTATGCCATATTTATTCTTACCCAGAGCTCCACATATCAGCCTTTAGAGGTAGGATTTTTGCGGCATCATAAGCCTTGTTAAGGAATTTATACACTTTGAGCGATCTGCGTGAATCATTTTAGGACCTTATATTTATCACAAAAATTAACCTCCGGGCTAAAATCAATCAAAGTGAGTAGGTGAAATGGTAGTCTTACAAACTGTTCTGTCAACTGCTCAAGATTTGGAGAAGCTACAATGCCCCACAGGTAATAAAAGGTGAAGCACTCATGCCTGCTTATTCAATCCTTTATAGAGTGATTTAGTTGTGCACTTGGGTATATGTTAGAAAAAGGACATTGTAGCAACTCCCGATCAACAAAACCTAAGTTTAGCTTTGCTCGAGACGAGCAAAGTTCAGCTTGGGGGGGGGGGGGGGTCTTGTTGATAGTCGTTAAATACCAATTTTGACTGTCAATATAGATAAGGGAAGGCCTATCATTTCATACACGCATGTTAGCTAGGAATAATAAGATTCCACTTGTCCTTGAAGAAATAAGTGCATGCAGAGATTTGGTATAAAAGAGGTGGAGAAACGGAGCATGATCCGGGAAAATACCATTCTAGCCAAAGAGACAGTGACAACTGGATATCACATGGATCAAATACGTGGTTGCACGGGATTCCTCCACGAAGCACCGACTTCAAACACAAGAGGACCCACCTACCAGTCACCCCGAGGAAGCAAATATATGTTATTCCTCCATGAAGTAGATATTTCTAATAAAATATCAAAAGTGCCCGTGCATTGCTACGGGAAGCAAATATATATTATTTTAAAAACAAATATCATTATTTAAATTTTCTCTGAGACTTTTATTTTCTTTTTCTACAACCACGCAAGCATGCTGATAACTTACTCATTAGCAACACAAATATAAAATTTATTTCTCTCTCTCTCACATACACATACATTAAGATAGTTATGAATGAAATGTTCTCAAATATGTCATAACTTATGAGGTATTTTCACATAAATATACCGCCGTACCCAAGCGTGGAGATCTTGCAAAGCTCACCATGCTAGCTGCCAATTTATGGAGGTGAAGGACCTTGCACACACCTGACGGAGCGGCATGAACAAAGCTTGAGTGGCTCAATTCTATGGCCAATCTGCGAGCGATCTCTATCACAGGCATTGCATCGTGCTTATCTACCATGACCAGTTGATCTAACCACCCAGCCAGTCACAAGATCGATACATGCCCTATTTGTTTCTGCTTTTCTGGTACTCGCTTATGTGAGAAGTCTGATTTTCTGTTAAGCCGCTGTATGGAGAATCTGCTGTCTAAATAAGCAGGGCGTTTGGTAATCCTGATTATTTTCACTGGATTGTCTGTTCTGACTGGTAAAATGACCTGAATACCCCTAAGTTGATAGTAGCTAATTTTTGTTCTTGAAATAAGAAGAAATACATAATGTCTTACAATTTTGATGAACATGAATTGTATTACAATAATATTGTCCCTTGCATATTAAGGTCACAAATCTACCGAAAGATCATATTTCTAGGATCTAAAGATCATGAAACCAGGGCCACAGCAATAGCATCACGAAAAGCACTCATATCAAAGTCCTCTCCTGAAGGACTCTCATCATGGATGTTCTGGCGTCTGGATCTAAGCACAGGAAGTGAAGCTGGCGTGAATCTGAGGCGCCCTGCAATACCGCGAGATAGGGACGAACGGTGCCGGCGTGGATCCCTAATGGAGTGGATGAGGGAGGGGCAGTGATGGCGTCGTTCTGAGGGAGAGGTGGTGACGGCATCGATCCGAGCGGACGGTGCTGAGCGAGGGAGCTGGGAGCGGGAGGGATGGAGGTGCTGAGCAAGGGAGCTAAGAGAAGGAGCAACGGCGACGTTGCTTGGGGGAGCGACGGCGGCGCTGGATCAGGAGTGGCGGCGGCGGTGCTGGAAGCAGAGCGGAGAGAGGCGTGGGTGGCTCGGTGATGGGAGTCAGGTGTGGGGGGCTCGGGACGGGAGCAGTCCGTAGGTCGGGGTAGCAGAGGAAAATTTCCTCGCTTAGGAGGTACGCGGGGTTCAAGCAGCGTATGGGATAATCGAGTTTTACGTTGAACTTCGCTTTTCCTCTCCGCACGCTTGCTTAATAAGCGGGACTTAAGTGAGGCGTTTGGGTTGGTTTCTTGCTTATTTCCACCCATAAGCCGATTATAATCGGAAACAAACAGGGCCATAGTTGTGGTCCAGGCATATTGGGTCGATAATAACGTTGAAACTATGTCGTTGTTGTCCACACTGATCACTCGTAGTTTGAGCATCTCGATCATGACTCGCGATTCAACAGGGTTCCGAACATGTCGAAGACCAGCTGAGCGCACGACGAGAGCATCGCAGCAGATCGCAAGAGCGCTCGCGGCGAAGGCGTCGATGGTGTGATTGAGATCGCTTGTGTGTTCATTGAACGCAACTCTAGTTTTTCTTCTGGTGTTGTAACTCTTTCCTGCATTACGTGTTTTTTTGTTTCCTGCTTGACCCGTTTTGATCTTGACTGTAGTTTTTCTTCTTGGGTTGAGTGGGATTGCATCTGTATGTAACGTGTTTTTCGGAAACAAAACACATGCCGAGTGGCCGAGGTACGTGCGGAAAAACATGCTTTTTTATGGAAACAAATTTTACAGATCTTCTAGATTATAATTTCAGGAATTTATTTGATGGTGTTTTTCTTTGCAGCTTTCCGAAGTTATTAAAAACAGATTCCCTGTTTCCCTTCCTTTTCTTTTCCGTGTCGGATTGTTTTTCTTTTTCTTTTTTTCTTTTCTTTTCTCATATACGTCTGTTTATTTTATTTTGATTTATGTATGCAGAATAGGGCGTACGACGCCACCACTCTTAATAAGATGTAAAGATAATAAACAAACAGACATCTTTTTAGTGTGCTCAAAAGTATTTTTGCTATAACTAAAGTATATCATATTACTAGTAAAATGCTCGTGCATTGCTACAGGTTAAAAAAAAGAAAAATTGAAGACGTTGCTTCGGATACAGCACACCGCAAAAGTCGTATTTAGTTCGTGCACATTAAGAAATCCGGGTTCTTAGTTACAACACACCGTCTGCATTATATAATATGATTTCCGGTTGTGAGACATGAGATAGTTAACATTGAGATCACCGTCGGAGCGTGGGTAGTTAGTTGGTGGTTGGGTCACTTTTTCCTCCATGTGGTGTCTAGGTTAGCAGTACATAAGTTTTTTCATAGATCTTTTATGTAAGTTTAGGCATTGCTTGTCTTGGCCCCTCGTCTCCCTCGTGCACCCTTCTCCTTCCTCGACAAGCACGATACAGGCGGTGGCTCAAGCGTGTGGCACAGGCGGCATTACAGACACCTCGCCCTCCTCCCCGGCAGGGATCCGGCGCACTCAAGGGCGCCCTGGCGGACCTGGCTGGGCACGAAGGCGCGACAACCTCCTTCCTCCTCCCTGACATGGATCCGACAACCTCCTCTAGGCTTTATCGCTCCTATGTAGATCCGACGACGGGGAACCTTGACTTGCGTGAATCCGACAACGACACACCACCTAGTAGCTAGGGTTGACGGGCATGCCTCACTACGGGAAACCACTTTTTTGTCAAGTGCCAGTGGCGCTCGGCAAAGCCTAGATCACACTCGACAAAATGTTTGCCGAGTGTAACTCTCGGCGAAGAGCTCACGGCAGTCCCTTATCGGCAAAGAGCTTTTTGCCGAGAGTCTTTTGTCGGGCATTCGGCAAACTTTTGCCGAGGGTTTCCGCAACTCTTGGCAAAATAGAGCAGAAGGGATGGCGCCAGACGTCCATCAAACTATGTTTGCCGAGAGCCTCTTCCGTAGACACTTTGCCGAGTGCCTTTCCGACACTCGGCAAAGAGTGCCTTTCCGACACTCGGCAAAGAGTTTGCCGAGCGCCTTTCTAACACTCGGCAAAGAATGGTCATTTTGCCGAGTGGCATTGTCCTAGCCCTCGGCAAATTAATTCAACAAAATTCAATAAAATATTCAAATCGTGTTCAACCTTGACCAAAATCACATCAAATTACATATACAAGCTCATATATATCATCACAAACACATTTATATCATCATCACAGGCATTTAAATCTTTATAAATACATATAAATCCTCACAAATACATATATGTCATAAGCATAACCTCAAGTTCACATAAAAAGTGTCCAAATAGTTCAAATAAAAGTTGTCGACAACCACAAGTTTACATGAATGCAAGCAAGCACAACTAGTTGGTTCATGAAATGGAAATAAAAATACAACTACAAGCTAACTTGGACGAGGATGAGTATGCCATGACGACCAAGCATTGGGAGGGGAAGTAGTCGGAGTGTTAGATCCCGCAGATTGATTCTACAAAAAGAAAATATTGCATGTGTAACCCAAGAAGAATTGAGATGGAAGCATAGAAGCAAAAACCACAAGGATCTCGAGTAACTCACCGGAGTTCCTTGGGGAGTGACATGAGGGGGAGGGACGGGAACGGGAGGTAGAGGTAGTCCTGGGAACAGCCCTGGAGGAGGCAGCGGCGCTCCAGTACTTTGCATGTACTGGAACATTGCACTCATTTGTTACGCCATTATCCCCTCCCACCTTTGTCGCTCTTCCTGTATCTTCACCTCCAGCTTTGCCTCCATCTCATCCCGAAGCTGGGCCTACAATATTTCATCTCAATGTTACAATGTAGAGCAACCACATGTCAAGAACGGTGAATAAAACAAAACTAACCTGGACTAGCTCAATCTGGATCTGTGCAACACTCTGCCGTGGGCAGATGGGCGGGGCTGAGGCCGAGCTCCTTGCTCGCATCTAGGAGAGGGTGGGAGTAGAGGCCGTGTCTAGTGTGTTGTCGGCAATCCAGTATCGGCCATGCTTCTTACCTCCACCCACCCTCATGATGATCTCTCCATCGATGTCCTCGATGCTCGGGTCCCACTCTGGCCCGTGGACCTCCCTAGCCACCTCTGTGTATTGGCTCAGGCGACTGTGGATGGCGGCATTGGTGTACGACTCAAGAGGGTCCTCCGGGTTGTAGTCGACCCCTGATGTCGCCTTTCCCTTGTGGGCCATAGCCCAAGCCTTCATAGGGGGGCAAGGCGCGCCACCATTCGCCGCTAACTATAAAGAGAATAGATAGATGATTAGAAATGATACACACCACCAATCCATATAAGGGGCACACCACCACGGAATCACCTATAAGTGATCAAGTAATATGAAAAGATCAAATTAAGCATACTTAATAAAGTATAGGAAATATGAGAAGATCAAATTACCGCAATGTATTATTCTTCGGTCAGCTCCAAGTTTCGTGCCTCAGTTTTATCCACCCGAATGTTCCGGGTGACGTAGTGGTTTATGACCGCCTGGATGCGCGCCTCGTAAATCATGTCTGTAATTAGTTTAGGACATGTGTTGTACGCCTAGGAGCGCGCCCGCTCCATATTCTCCGGCTCGACCCTAAAGAAATCCCGCACATAGATACGGTGTATACTATGCTTATTTTTAAAAAAATCCAACAAATATGATGTATTGAACAATGCAAAAAAAAAAAAACTTACCCACAACTCCCCCCATCACCTGGTCCGCCAAGGTGGCAAACACCCTGCCCTCCCGATCTGGAAAATCGGGGACGTGCTTGTAGTGCTCCCACGTGCAGGCAGGCTCGTGGCTCGTGCCAAAAAGCACCAGGCTAGGGAAGTGTTTCATGCACAAACGACCCAGGATGCCATTTGGCAAACGCGCGTGGTCACCTGCAGCAACCCTCGTCCAACCCCTGGGCAATTGATGAAGACTCGTAATTTTTAAGATATCAAAAGAGTAAACAATTAAAGTTACTTACTTCTTCCCGGTGGGTCGAACCAACGGGCGTTTTTCAACTGGTATCGGTCTCGTCAGGAGTTGTGCGGGACCTCTTTGCCACACACTCTGCATGCCATCAAAACCAGAATCCTCTAGCGCCTCCTCCCCTCTCCCCACCTCGTCCGAGCCGTGAGCGGAAGGTACCTCCTCAGACTGCTGCTGCTGCTCCTCCTCCTCCTCAGAGTGCTGCTGCTCCTCCTCCTGCTCCTCCTGCTCACTAGACTCGTGCACAGAAGGTGTAGGCGATGGTTCCCTGACAGCCTTCCCTCGACACCTGCCGTCACCTCTGTTGCCTCGACCCTTCATTCGACCCTTCCCGGACCCCTCAGCTACAACGGATATGGACCCCTTCCGAGTCGCGCTTTTGTAAAGCGACGTCACCGACCTCTGCATACCCTTGTCCACCATCTTTGATCAATCACCTGCAATTAAAAACATTAAATTCATCAATATTTCAAAATCTATGCAAAATAAATAAAACATGTATTAGAAAGAATTGCAAATATTAAATTAATTAGTACGGACCAGCAAAATAAATAAAACATGTATTAGAAAGAAATACAAATATTAAATTACGGCGTTGATATCAGCGTGGGCATGTGAAGAATCGGGCTTCACAAGTATTACGAGGCCTTGACTAGGTGCATTACTATAATTGACCTCAGTCTCGTCAAAGATCATGAGGTTTGATCGGTGGAAACTAGCCATCTTTATCTGCAAAATAAGATTGATGAGTAGCTATAATAATATCTTCATGATTGATGTGTAACAAGAATAAAATCATAAAGATCATCATTTGAGACAATGAAATTTGCCACACCTTGCTGATTTGAAGACGATGGCGGCTGCAGCTACGGACCCCAGGCGGAGGAAGGCAGCGGGAACCCGAAGGTAGAGATCGGTGCTCAACTCCTGAAACAAATGAACATAAGTGTGTCAATTAAAAATTTTGGTAGCACCTCCCCTCATGGTGAGGTTTCCCAAACCTACAAGAAAAGCCACAACACGAAGGTCGGGCCACACAAAAAATTTCTTCTCGCAGCTCAATGGCCGGAAACATGACATGTGCTGCCGCACGACACGAGGTCAAATTGACAAGTATGATAAGTCAAATTGAGAGGCATGACAAGTTAAAATTCTATATCTAAAATTCTGTATCTATAATTCTATATCCAAATTTATATACATACATTTCAATATATAAAATTGATAACTAAGATCAAAAATTTCTATATGTATCTATAATTCTATATCCAAAAATTCTAAACATACATTTCTATATATCACTAATTCATCACAAATTCTATATCTAATTTTTCTATAATTGATAACTAACATCCAAATTTGATCTAACATCAAGGTGATTTCTACAAATTCTATATCTAAAATATAGAGCTGAAGCGTTAAATTCCAAGTAGCACACATGAAGTAAAAAAGCAAGACAGTGATTCATATGGATAAAGAGAAGATTTATCTACAGTTGAATCAGTTGCTACTGAACTTCGCTGCACTTGTAGCAGCCTATTTGGTTAATGACACAAGAAGTTTTTAAGGGGGGGCAGGGGGGGGGCATGGGTTCACGGTATTGTGCGCATCTGACAAGAACAAAATCTTCATGATTGATGTGTAACAAGAATAAAATCACAAAGGTCATCATTTGAGACAATGAAATTTGCCACACCTTGATGATTTGAAGACGATGGCGGCTGCAGCTACGGACCCCAGGTGGAGGAAGGCAGCAAGAACCCAAAGATGGAGGTCGGTGCTCAACTCTCGAAAAAAATGAACATAAGTGTGTTAATTAAAAATTTCGGTAGCACCTTCCCTGCACGATGAGGTTTCCAAAACCTGCAAGAAAAGCCACAACACGAAGGTCGATGGCCGGAAACATGACATGTGCAGCCACACAACACGAGGTCAAATTGACAAGTATAACAAGTCAAATTGAGAGTCCTGACAAGTTAAAATTCTATATCTAAAATTCTGTATCTATAATTCTATATCCAAATTTATGTACATATATTTCTATATATAAAATTGATAACTAAGATCCAAAATTTTTATATGTATCTATAATTCTATATCCCAAAATTCTAAACATACATTTCTATATATCACTAATTCATCACAAATTCTATATTTAAAATTTCTCGTGCATCACTATACTATGAAATTCACTGTAGTAATAAGCACGTCGCATTCGGATTGGTGGTTAATATGAGTGTCTCAGTACTCACCAGGAATAGTAGAATATGACCGGATGCGGCGCTGGCGGCAGGCAAGATGGACAGAGGCGCGGGGCTAGGAGCTCGGGGGCAGGGTCGAGGAGCTTGGGGCCAGGAGCTCGGTGGCGGGGCAGAGAATCTCGGGCCGGGGAGCTCGGGGCTAGGGAGCGCGGGGGCGTCGCCGGGCGCGGCCGAGCGGGAAATGTCTAGAAAGAGGCCGGGTGGGAGCAGCCCCAGGCGCGGCCGAGGAGCTCGGGGGGGGGGGGGGGGGGGGGCAGGCGACGATGATTGGGTGTCGGCGGGAGAGAGATGGGGAGCGAGAGATGCGAGAGAGCGAGACTTAGAGCCGGCCGTTACAAAAGTAACGGCGCTCTTTTTTGCCGAGTGTCCGAAGGACATGCACTCGGTAAAGAGGAATATTTGCTGAGGGCTACATGTTTGCCAAGTGTTATAGATCGAAGCACTCGGCAACATTTAGTTTTGCCGTGTGTGTTCATTTTGCCGAGTGTCCTTCCACTAGGCACTCGGCAAATAGTCCTTTTACCGAGTGCTCATTTTTTGCACTCGGCAAAGTTCGGGACACTCGGCAATATGAGGTTTTCCCGTTGTGCCTCCTAGGCCCGTCATTGGATGGCCAATGGAGATGTGGACGAGGACCAAGGTCTTGGGGTGTGTGGTAGAGTGTGTGGTCTTCACATCGACTCGGGCTCAAACATCACCCCTGGAGGGTAGGCGACCGTCCACGATTGTTGCGTTTCTTGAACTTCGTCCTCGATGGCCGTCCATCATCACACGCTGTTGGTTTTTCTCTCCCCTAACTAACATTTACTGTTATGCCATCGGAGGCGTGCAGCAGTCCAAGCGATATATGGGAAGCTCAAATCTGAATCGGAGATGTCATGGGAGCGGACACCAGTCACACCACGGCAGAATTGGAGGCGCGCGTGCGAAACTCAGACAGATGCCGGACGAGCAACACGAAAACAATCATGCCATAAACAACCGACAGAGATCACGATCGGACGAGCTGAGGAAGGCAGGCTGAAGCTGAATCGGAGATGTGATGGGAGCGGAAACCACGGCAGAATCGGAGGCGCGCGTGCGAAACTCGGACAGATGCCGGACGAGCAACACGAAAACAATCATGCCAACCGACAGAGATCACGATCGGACGAGCTGAGGAAGGCAGGCTGAAGCTGAATCGGAGATGTGATGGGAGCGGACACCACGGCAGAATCGGAGGCGTGCAGCACCCCAAGCGATATAGGCAAGCTCAAAGCTGAATCGGAGATGTGATGGGAGCGGACACCACGGCAGAATCGGGGAGAAGAGAAGAGATAAACACGAACGTCCGCGTAGTTCTATTCCATACCCAAAGCTCTCCAAGTTCTTCCATCATCCAGCAGCGCGCCGGCATAATTGATCGGCAAATATTCAGGCCTGGAGGATTCCGTTTGCAACGACGAAGGTTTCTCTGGTGTTTGTTCTCGACGTAGTTTGGCAGCGGATCAGCTATTCAAGATGGCGGTGTCGCCTGTCACTTCCAGTGTAACTGCTACGGCGTCTCTGCCTGATGACCTGGTTCGCCTGGCAGCCTCCCGATTGCTGGCCGACGACTTACTGGATTACGTGCACTTCCGTGCCGTTTGCACCTGTTGGCGATCTGCCACTGTGTCCCCCCGTGGTCGTGGCATCGTCGATCCATGCTTCCACCCGCGGCGCTGGATGATGCTGCCCGAGGGCGACGGCCTCTACCCCGGCCACCCGAAGCTGCACGACAACATCCGCCTTGTCAACCTTGATACGGGAGCCATCCTTCGCGTCCGGATCCCGTTGCTCCAGGACCACTGCATTCTCGACTCTCTCGACGGGCTCCTTCTCCTGCAACGGGACCATGACACCACCGTCGTGCTCCTCCACCCATTTACCGGTGACATTCTCGAGCTCCCACCACTCTCCACTCTGCTCCCGCTGATGGATGAGGACTTATGCAATTTCTCATCAAAAAAACAGTTATCGTACCTCAGATCAGTCTGTACTGCTGGTAGCTTTGTTGATGGAGCCGTCACCGTCATGCTCGCATTTCCTAACCTGCATCGTGTAGCCTTTGCAACACCACAGGACCAGCGATGGACTATGTCAACTTGGATGTACGGTTTTAGCCGTCCACCCATTTCGTCCCGAGGCAAGATTTATCTGGCCGATACTTTTGCATATGATCGTACATCAAAGATCTACCAGATTGACACACCCCTTCCACATGGGGGTGAGCTACAGCCACCAAAGCTTATCACTACATTGACACCGGATGTACTCTGCAGCCCACTCTATTTCGTACAATATGATTTGGAGATCCTGGTGATCGGCCATACTGATGATTTGTATCTTTCCAAGCTCGTAGTTTACAAACTTTCAGATCTTATTACGAGAAGGTATATCCCAGTATCAAGCATAGGAGACAAGGCCATTTTAATTCAGGAGAGGACTCTGTGTACCTCTTCTAAGGCGTTGCCCGGCGTTATGGGTGACACTATTGTCTACACCCATCCAATGGAACAGTATCTCGTGCAATACCATCTTGGAAGTGGCACGTGGTTGTCTGCAATTGCTTCTGTATTTCTCTAGGCGTGAATAGTTCTTGGACAGAGGAGCCGGAGCCCGGAAAGCGTAGATTGGCAGGAGCGTGTCCGATTCGATCTAGTAATCAAATAGAACAGTTCTTCTGAATTCTAAATTTTGAATTCGTGTACACTAATACGGGCAGGGTGCGCATGTATTTGTTTTTCGATCCCTTTTTAGAGGATGAATAATATTCAGACCATCTCATGTGTATATTTATGGAGGAGAGAAAGGAGTATGATCTTGTTTGATCCTAACATATGGAGTGACGGCTTCTGTTGTGCAAACATTTAGAGGGAGCATTTGCTCACTGCTTTGAACTAACGACTTTGATGAAACTAGGAAACCCTAGTTAACGTTTCTGCACTACCCTTCTGGTTTTAGTTCAGCTACTGTGTTCGCTCATAGTTCCAAAAATGTTTTTGCTTGGGACATGGAGATCCCTTCTTTATTTTGTTAAGTGTGGTACTGAAGGGTCAATGTTGCTGTAGTTTGATTTCGTCAAACATTGATCAGTCTGGTTTGTGGTGGCTCCTACTCGTTTTCTTCTGTGAAAAATGGTAAAGTGAAGGTTATGTTTGTCGGCGGTTGGAAAAAGGCATGTAGCGGCGGTTGGAAAAGCACTGTAGCAGCGGGCAGGCCACCCCGCCGCTACGCAAACGCAGCTACAAATAAGCGTTTGTAACGGCGGGTGGTCTGGCGCCGAATTAAACCGCCGCTACAGACGCCTTTGTGCTAGGGCAATAGCGGCGGCTGGTATCGTCAACCACCGCTACTTTGCTCGAGCAGTAGCGGCGGTTGACATTTTAAACCGCCGCTACTTGTTATTTTCGAATAAAAATAAAATTTAGTATATATATATAAATCACATATTCTAGATACAAAATATTTACAACATATCATCATAGAAATTTACAACATATTACGGAGAATAGGTGTTCTTGAAGAGGTTCTGGTTGGAGCCGCCACGTACCATCTGATTTTATTTTGTTATTCTTCGGCAATTCAGTATAGTCTGTGTCTCATGATTCAGAATACATACACACATATAAAGATGCAAGCTGTTGCAAGAGACTGCTTAGCTTTTATATGTAGACTAGCAAAATATCCGTAAGTTACCATGGGCTTGAAAAAATTTAGAAAATTCCTTGAAACCTGTGAGAACAAAAGATGATAAGCAGCCAAAAGTGCACATTGCATTAGAATCATATATAAACAAAGATGCGTATCGGCTCGGTCACGACGGCAACATCGTCCCCTGCTCCTCATGCAACTGCGACGATGGCGACGTTCCCTTTTCCTCACATAACCGAGGCGACGATGTCCCCAGGTCCTCGCATGGGTTGCACGCCCCTTCTCCTCCCATGGGTTGGTGGTGTCATCCCCTTATCCACGCGTATCCACGGCGACTTCATCTCCTCCTCCACACGCAGACGCGATGGCGGCTCTTCCCCTCCTCCTAATGTTGGCTGCGGATTAGTCTCTCGGGCAGATCTGGCCCAGGGCTCATGACAGGAAGATCAGGCCGCCCCCTTCTTCAGTGGCTGCGGTGGCGTGGACAACGGCACACGGCTAGAGGCACGTGGAGACGGATCTGGCCACCCTCTTCATCGGCGGAGATGGCGGTTTCTTCCTCCTCCAGTTGGGATCGGCCGCCCTCCTCTCCCTCTCCACACCTCGGCCATATCCGACCGGGAGGAGGGGTACGGATCTAAGGAGCGGCATGCCCCGATGGCAAATAGCAGCGTCCTCGAGCATGTTAGTGGCTCTTTTTTTTTTTGTTTTTTGAACCTGATGGTAGCGCCGGTTCTTGCTGTCCACCGCTACATCCCCTGAGTTCTAGCTACCGTGGGTTGTGGCGAGATGGCCAAACCGCTACTACAAGGGTTTTTAGCCTTCTGATAGTGAGCGCTTTTTGTGTAGTGGTTGTACATTGAAAACAAGAACTACAAATAAAAGTTGTTGGCACTTGCTGTTCAGACTTACTTGTGCAAGTGGAGTTGGATAGATCTGGCAGGGTACCACTTTCTGATCATGACCCATTTCTGTGTACCGCCCTCTCGCTCTTGATTCGTTATGTTTTTTTCAATCTATGAATGTTGGCACTTGTTGTCACTACCACAAAAAGCCTCTATAGAGGTGGGCCAAAAACCACTGTAGTGGCGGGTTGAAACCACAAGTAAAAATAAGAGGCTATAGCGGCAGATGTCCTCGGGACGAAATCAACCGCAGCTACATAAAAATTATTAGCGACGGATGACATTTTCACCCGCCGCTACCCATTCAACCCAAAAACAAAAAAAAGTCCATGGGCCGATTGGAGCCCGGATTCGGCAGAGGTCGCCGCCGCCACCGCCCGCATGGCCTACTGCAGATGGGAAGGAGGAGGAGGGGGCGAGGTGCTTCAGCAAGGAGGTAGAGGAGGGGGATCCGGCCCGCACCGCCGCCACCCGAGCAGGAGCCCGCTCGACAGATCCTCCTTCGTTCACGCCGCCATGCCCACGACCCTGACTACGCCACCGTAGATGCGCCTTCGTCCGCATTGCTGCCGCAGAGGAAGGAGGGGACCCGCCACCACCATCACGCTAGCACTCGCTCGAGGAAGATCGCGGCCGCATCTGCGCCCGCGCCCGCTCGAAGAAGCTCCCGGGGGAGGGGTGAGGTGGGCCAGGCGGAGGAGAGGGCGGCGCTGGGCCATCAAAGCAGGGGCGGCATGAGCCCGTCGGGGGAGGGGGCGGTGCGGAACTGCGTGGAGGAGGGGGCTTGTGCGGGTAGAGGGGAGGCGGCGTAGGTGGAGAGGAGAGAGAGGGGGGGGGGGGGTAGGCGCGCGGGTAGAGAGGAGGAGGGGTGTCGGTGAAGAGAGATGAAGAAGTGTAAACCCTAGTCAGTATTATATAGGATTGGTGGCTTTAGTTGGGCTGACTGGCCATTAGCGGTGGTTGAACCGCCCCGAAAAAGATTTTTAGTGGTGATTTTTATTTTGAACTGCCTCTAAAAATAGTAGAACATTTTTATCTGCGGGTTTCTTTTAATCCGCTGCTGGTTTCTTTTAATCCGCTGCTATGTGATTTTTTGTACCGCCGCTCAAGGCCATTTTTGTGTTAGTGTGTGGTAGGTATACCAATATTGATAGTGCTGATCTTCTAGATAAAATTATTTAGTTATTACAAAGTACACATGTAAACAATAGACAAAAGTTGTTAAAGAGTTACTTGTACACAAAATGTTGGATGGATGTTGTAAATGAATGCGACAACCAGAAGTCAATGGTAAGTCATCTAGAGTCCCATACAATTGAACAAGATTAAGAACCTACCATGCAACTTACTCAAGACTTAATATCGTCCATAGCAAGGGAACTCAAAACATTCCTAGCTTGTTGTAAAATGAAGGAATATAAATTACTATAAGATAACTGAAAAGACAATATATGCTACATTTTAAACTATCACCGAATTTTTCACTATGGACTTCATGGCCAGCCCCGACGAACTGCTCCAGCGACAGCTTCACGACCACGAGCTTCGACCTGGTGGTAACATCTACGCACGAGATTGAGAAGGCAACCACCAAAAGTCATTGTTAACTGCAGAGTCGAGCACCCTACAGCACAATGGAAGGCGGCGACCGATGGCGAACTAGCTCCATTAAAACTAAGAACATGGGCATGAACATGGCTTCGTTTTCGATGGACATGACCGACTCATTTGTTTCTAAAGGAAGCCGATAGGATGCACTTGGCTCACTCACGAAGCAGTTGCGGCGTGAGGAAACAATTCCTGGGTGCTTTGAGACGCAAGATGAGACACGTGGCATCCATCTGTCATGGGGCTGCACAATGCACTTTGGAGCTCGACTGTATAGAAATTTTTTCCGCGTTCAACGGCACAGCTGGTGGGCAGGACAACACGGTGAGCAACCCCGGTGGTGAATGTTGTCGCGTGGCCACCGTCACCGCCGCCGCCGCCTCTGTCTCTGGCCGAGGTAAAATCAGAAGTTTACAGCTGAGGGACATATTTAAACTTCTGATTTCAGACAGTAAAATTTGAGTTCCACAGCTGAAAAGGGCCATTTTTTTTCTGTAGCAAACTCTTTCAAGTCTCTGTAGTAATTTTCGAGCTTCAGTAGCACCTTTATATAATTCTGCACCTAACTGCAGGAAACATGACAAGGGGATCAGGAAATGCAGCAACGGTGATTACCATCATCGTCTGGATCCTACTGTTGCTACCTTGCCTCACTGTTTATCATATGCTTCTGGAGAAAACCTCAATCAAAACAACGTGAGTCTGAATCAGTGTCTGGCTCTTCTTAAGAAAGATTATTTACATATAAATACACCTTACCGATCATTGCTGTCCCGGTCACCGCTGTGAACTCGATCGTCCTGGTTCTGATTGCCGCGATCGTCAACTGTCGGTCATCATCCCGATGTCGGTCGTCGCGCTCTCCCCGTCGGTCTTCATGGCGCCGATCTTCTTGGTCATCAAACTGCCGATCTTCTCGGCGGCCGTCAAGGGGTCGGTCATCTCTCCGGCCATCTCGATGTTGACATTTGCTAAGTTACATCGATAGAGTCATCCCTAGCAATGGTGCCTGACATATTTTTAAATATGTACCTTAGTGTCAATTAAGTAAAATCCTCAAGCGCACGAAAAATACTGTTGTAGCATTTTGCCATTAGATTACTCTAATGACTTGTCATTTATAGTTCTATAAAGGAAGGCGTAGTAAGAATAGGTTGTTATTAGTAATGATGTAGAAATAAAGATTGGTATTAGTACTCATAGTTTATATAGGGGTAAGCATGATAATGATAGGGGTAGTGTGACACATAGAACATCATTCCGTTGGATAAATAAAGAATCTAAGTCTCTAGTGGATTTTAGTTAGGAGAGCTTTCACCGCTGATCGCCTCTGCCATGGTGAGCCTCGTCTCGATCTTGCCCCTGTTCGGAGTTCCCCATTGTATTTCTCTGCTTTCCGCTTAGATCGCGATTGTTATGAATAGCACTTGTATTCAATATGGGGGCACTAGGCCTAAATATATACAGGTACAGATGTATACAAATATGCACAAAACCCCTTATACAATAAGAGGATTATAAAAGACATAATACATCTAACACCCCCCTCAAACTCATGGTGGATCAACAATGTTGAGTTTGGAGAGATAAAACCTATGCTGAGCTCTGGTCTGTGCCTTAGTAAGAAAATCAGCCAACTGAAGCTCTGAAGGCACATACTGAAGACCAACAACACCATCCTGCACTTGTGCTCGTGTATAAAAAACATCAACTCCAATATGCTTAGAAAGTTCATGTTTTGCCGGATCACGAGCAATACTAATAGCACCTGTATTGTCAGACAAAAGAGGAGTCTGTCGTGAAACAGACACACCAAAATCCTCAGGCAACCACCGCAACCAAGTAACCTCCGCTGTCATAAGAGCCATGGCACGTAACTCAGCCTCTGCACTCGAACAAGAAACTGCTGTCTGCTTCTTAGTCTTCCAAGCAATGAAGGAACCACCAAGAAAAATACAGTAGGCAGAAAGAGAACGACGATCAGAGGAATCACTAGCCCAAGTGGCATCATAATATGCCTGGAGCTGTAAAGAGCTAGAGCGTGGAAAGAATAAGCGACGAGAGATAGTCCCATGAAAATAACGCAAGACACGAAGGAGGTGACTATAGTGGACTTGGGTGGGAGACGAAACAAACTGACTCAAAATATGCACATAATACGAAATATCAGGATGTGTAACACCAAGATAAACAAGACTACCTACAATATGACGATAACGAGTAGGATCAGCAAGAAGCACACCATCAGTGGCACAAAGATGAACATTAAGTTCCATAGGAGTCTCAACAGTCTAATGATCAGTAAGAGAAGCACGATCAAGAAGATCTTGAATATACTTTTCTTGAGACAAATAAAAACCCTCAGATGTAGAGGAAACCTCAATTCCAAGAAAGTAACGTAGAGGACCAAGATCGGACATGAGAAACTGCTCACTAAGACGTGCCTTCACAAAGGCTATGTACTCAGAATCATCCCCAGTGAAAATCATATCATCAACATAAAGAAGGAGAAGAGTCCGACCACGAGAGGAAGTGTGAACAAAAAGCGCTGGATCATGGTTGCTGGCAGAAAAACCAGCAGCAGTGACCACAGATGCAAAACGCTGAAACCAAGCACGAGGAGCCTGCTTTAGGCCATAAAGAGAGCGGCGAAGGCGACAAACCATACCCTCAGGAACAGAATACCCAGGTGGTGGCTGCATATCCACCTCTTCACGTAGCTCACCATTAAGAAAAGTATTCTTCACGAGAGATAGACCACTCACGAACAGAGGCCACAACAAGAAGTGTGCGAACAGTGGTCATGTGCGCCACGGGGGCAAAAGTCTCATCATAGTCACGTCCATGCTCCTGCTGAAAGACACGAGCCACAAGACATGCCTTATAGCGCTCAAGAGAACCATCAGAATGTGTCTTAACCTTATAAACCCACTTACATGTAATCGGACGAACATGCGGTGGACGAGGTACAAGTTCCCACGTGCCAGTACGCTCAAGAGCAGAAATCTCCTCAGCCATAGCGTGCTGCCACTCCTGATGAACAATAGCATCTCGATAAGAAGTCGGCTCAGAAAGAACAATAGCAGCAGAACCAGAGGGAGAGTACCTATCAGGAGGCCGACGAGGACGATCACCGCGTCTAAGAAACTGAAGCCGCTCAGGGGGAGAATCATCAGAAGAATCCCCAAACGAAGAGGGCTCAATAGGAGAAGAGGGTGTGACTGGAGAAGACGGCACATCAAGAGAGGATGATGCATCAGAAGAAGATGGCTCACCCGAAGAAAGTGGTACATCAAAAGAAGATGGCACGCTAGAGGAAGTCTGAACACGTCGAACAGAAACATGTGTCACTGGTGGCTTCATAGAATAGTCAGGTTCCATAGAAACAGAAACTGAAGAAGACTGTCTAGAAGAAGGCACCAACGAAGAAGACGCAATAGGAGAAGGTGCTTGTGATGGAGACACCAGACGTGTACTGACAATAGAGGCATCAGGTAATATCAGGAAAGAAAGTGGGTCAACCAAGGACGTAGGAGAAGTATCAGAAGAGGGACGAGGATAATAAGGGCGTGACTCATCAAAAACAACATCCCGAGAAGTCCTCATCCGACGACCAACTGGATCCCAACAACGATAGCCCTTATGCTCAGCACTATATCCAAGAAAAACACACTCAACAGACTGAGCGGTCAACTTAGTGCGCTCACGAGGTGGAAGAAGCACGTAGCACACACAACCAAAGAGATGAAGGCTGGAGTAATCAGGTATCTTGCTACAAAGATGCTCATAAGGAATCCCACCATGAAGGGCTGATGAAGACTGAATATTAACCAAATAATTAGCAGTAGAGACAGCCTTAGCCCAAAAAATGAGGGGGCACAGCAGAGGCGAGCATGAGAGCACAAGCAGTCTCAAGAAGATGACGATGCTTGCGCTCAGCAACACCATTCTGGGCATGAGCACCAGGGCATGAAAACTGAGCAAGAGTACCCTGCTCAGAGAGAACCTGACGAAGAGCTCTAGAAATATACTCTCCTGCAGAGTCAGCACGAAAAACACGAATGGACGTGTCAAAATGAGTGCGGATCATAGCAGAAAAAATCTTATAGATAGGTAAAGCCTCACTATGGTGTTTCATGAAGTAAATCCATATGTGGCGAGAAAAGTCATCAATAAAGATGATGTAATAGCGATGACCCCCCGTGGAAACAAAAGGAGCAGGACCCCATACGTCAGAGTGAACTAAGTCAAAAGGACGTCTAGATACCAACTCACTAGAGGGATATGAAAGCTGAACTTGTTTACCTAGCCTACAACCCTGACACATGCAAAGAAGAAGCATCACCACCAACATGTCCTAAGAGACCACGACGAACTAAAGAAGACAATCGTGATCCACAAATATGGCCCAAACGATGGTGCCACTGAGCAAAGGATGAAGTGGAAGAGGCAGCAGAAGCAGAGGCACTAGAAGAAGCGGAAAGACTGGCAGAGGCAGCGGAAGGAAGATGAAGCCAATCAAGCTCCCAAAGACGTTGACCGCCACGACGACGACGACGACCAACACCAACTACAAGCCTTGTGTGTTGGTCCTGAACGCAACAAGAGTCATAGTCAAGGATAACACGATAACCGTGATCCATGAGCTGACCAGCAGACATAAGCTACATGGTTAGGTCGGGAACATGGGAAACAGCAGGAACATGAAAAGAGGAAGACGAAAGAGTCCCTCGACCTACTATAGATAGGGGAGAACCATCTGCAGTATAAACAGTGGTAGAAGACGATGGTGGAACAATGAAAGTGAGGCTAGAAGGATCATAAGTCATATGAAAAGAGACACCGGAATCAAGAATCTATGGCAGAGTACCTGGAGAAGAGGTAGAAGGTGGTCCCTCACTGGAAGACTGAGTAGCAGAAACAACTAAAGTCGTCGATGCAAAAGGCCAAGTAACAAAACCAGTAGATCCTATGGATACAAAGGCCGCAAGACGACGTAGTAGCATAAGAATCTCCGATGTGTCTGAACCAAACAAACTCTCCTCAGAACCTCCAGTAGCAGAACCATCAGATTGCCGACATCCATCATGGTGAGTAAAAGCCCTCGGCCTCCGAGAACAGGAAGTCCCATGGTGTCCATCCGAGTCGCAGTAGATGCAGTAAAGATTTGCTTCTCCATCTCCAGAACGCGCCAGTGAAAAAGACGTCATATGTGGAGGAGGTATTATCGTAGAACCACCAACAACAAACGACGGCAAGAGCGCAATATGAAGCGGCAAGCGACGGGGAGTGCACAATATGAAGCGGCAAGCAATGACGAGAGCAAGCGGCGAGCGACAGCAGCAAAAGCTCAATATAAAGCGCTAGCAACGTAGCTAATGGCAAAAGCGCGGTGCAGTATGGAGCACTTAGCAAAATGCACAAAATAAAGTGCAACAAAACTAAGGCTAAAGCGCAATATGAAGCGCGAGCGACAGCAAAAGTATAAAAAGCAGCACAGCTAGCAGCTCTGTCACAAGTAAAACATAGCAAAACAACAGCTACAAATAATCGATCAATGAGGAGCAAAAGGTGGGCAATGACGTGAGCGGAAGCAAAAACAACTAGAGCTAGCACTAGCAGGCAACAATGCTCTGTTATAAAGAACGGTAATGCTACTTTTCAGGCGATTGAAAAGTAGCATCTCTTTCAATTGATGGCTGTGTGTATATTTTTTTATTTTTTTTGTTATTTATCTATTTGTAGGATTATATGTATTAATTAGTGTTATGTATAGACTATAAAAAAATTTTATTTTTTTATATTTATTAGATCTAGATCTAAGATCTAAAAACGTTGATTGAAAAGAACACTATTTTTAATCGATTGAAAATTACACGCTCTCTATAAAAAAAAGCAGAACAAAGCAGTAACTAGAACAGCCGATCAGCATAACTAGAACTCTTTTTTTTTTTTTGTGAGTACCCTGCAGTTTCCTTGCCTGTCAACAGAGATAACAGCAGCCAAGCAACGGAAGAGTCGCCGAGGAAAGGCCAAGAAAACAGGAAAAGCAGTCCCCTTCTTTTTTTTTTTGGTGCTCTACTTTCTTGTAAGCTACAGTTGGTAAAGCGACAAAAAGAAGCCGCAGGAATCAACCGAACACAAGAAAAGTAGACCCAGTTTTTTTTTTAATTTACTGCTACTACTTTATCCTAAAGGATAAGAACGGAGGGGCCAAAACCAACGAACCTGGCCAGAGCCAGAGCCGCACCAGCTAGACGAACGACCGGCGGATGACGAAGAGATTTGGAGAAGCTTAGTGCAGACCTGCAGGCCGAGGAGACCCAGGCGGCGGCGCCGCTGCTCCAGCGGGATTTCCTCGCGGCAAGTTACGGCAGCAGCGTGACTCGTCCTCGCAACAAGGTCCACAGGACCTGTGACGGAGCGCGAGTTGAAGAAGATCTTCGGCGGCGCACCGGTGCAACGAAGGAGTCGCACACAACAACAGGTGGCAGCCGATTCGACGATGGGAGCTGCGGAATCGAAGATGGCGGTGGTCAAATCAGCGGCACCTCGAGCAGAATCCTCGACAGTGCTGACGGGAAGAACAGCACGAGGGCACCCACGACGACTTGAACGAGCTGCAATCTCTAAGAACCCCCAGCAACCGATCGTGAGATCAAAGCAAAGCCAGAGACGGATGAGAATCGAAGCAGAGTCAACGAAGAAGGGTGTGTGGATTGTTGGCGGCGGTGGGTGGGAACGCGCAAGTGCAACGCGAAAAAAAAAATCTAGCTCTTATGTCATGTTATGAATAGCACTTGTATTTAATATGAAATACTAGATCAAAATATATACAGGTACAAGTGTATATAAATATGCACAAAACCTTTTATATAATGAGAGAATTATAAAACACATAATACATCTAACAGCGATGTCATCTCCCTGCAGATCTCTCGGAATAGCGAGCTTGTACGTGGCCACGGCCATTGTGTTCTCCTGGAGCCGTCTAGAACATCTCGTCGTCGTTCACTCCCTTCTGGTGAACATCCTTCGGATCCATTCACCGTTCGCTACTCAGAGTTGTGCTCTGCCTCTTGTGACCAAGACTTAGGCATAGATCTTGTGCAGTTACATTGGAATGCCATCGATGCTACTGGTTATGTGTCCAAGTTTGCAAGCTGAAGCAGATCACGCATCCCTACAGAAGCCATGGACCGAGGGCCTTTTTACATTGACAATTGCTGTCATTGCCGAAGTTCATGAACTGACACCATTAAGATCGCTCATCGCCGCTGTTCTCTCAGTTTTGGTGAGCTATCTCCAGACCGCATCGTAGTTTGTTAATCTCCATCAGATGCTGCTTCCTATGCCCCAGACTTAGACCCTAATCTGGTTCAGATATCGGTGAACGTCGTCGATGCCACTGGATGGGTTGCTTGGTTGGCCAGCTGAAGTGCACCCGGGGACATCATTGCCGACGCGTCTTTGCCTGCAATCACTAGACCTGTCCGTCATCAGCTACGCCTTGTGGTAAGTGTAAGAACTTTAGAAGATCTAAACATTAAGATCTACTTGGTCTAGTAACATGAACACCAAACATTAGGCGGAAGCGTGATTAACCTGAGTTGTTAGCCATCGGAGGAGAGGGTGTAGGAGCGGCGGCACGTGCTGCAGCTCGGTGTAGTCGTTCACGAACAGGGTAGCGCCGGCCTTCAGGACGCCAGCGGCACTGTCCGGCCACTGGAGTCCACGTCGGCGCCGGGGCTGGAGAAGACGAACGGCGGCGGCCTCAGGTCGATCCAGCGCCCGTTTTGATCGGGAATGTGGGGGAGAAGGCAGTCACATGAAGGCAACGTTGGTTAATCTCAACGTGGGCCGGACTCCCCTTTTTATATGGCGCTGTGCAACCTGAGGCCGCAACCAAGAGTTGGTTGCGCCTCCGATCGTGGCGCTTAGGGTTAGGAATTAGTTAGGCAATTATCTTTAACATGTTAATTTTCATTATTATTTGTTTCCAAATAATTAACACATTTTCCTTTTATTTGCCTTACAGATCACCTTCCAACATTCTCCCCTTTGATTATTAGGCTAACATAAATCCACTCTCAATAGAATTAGCACAAAGAGATAATGAGTAACAATAGTGAATTAAAATCCCACTGCCACTCACGTACCCACTATGTACCAACCTACATTAATAGAACAGCCCTTTAATTACTTTAGTCATTATAGGAGTTGGTTGTTCATATGGCCCTTATGTTCACAATCACAGACTCTGCAATAAACCCATGTCGGCTATATGTTCTTGGAATTTATTGGGTGGTAAGCCTTTCGTTAGCGGATCCGCGAGCATTTGCGTAATACTTATATGCTCTAAATTAATTGTGTGATCATGAACTCTTTCTCTCACAACAAGGTACTTTATGTCGATGTGTTTGGCTGCACCACTCGACTTGTTGTTGTTAGCAAAGAAAACTGTGACCTTGTTATCGCAGTATAATTTTAGTGGTTTAGATATGCTGTCAACCACCTTTAGTCCGGGTATGAAATTTCTCAGCCACATGGCTTGCCCAACGGCCTCATAACATGCCACAAATTCAGCTTGCATCGTTGAAGCTGTCGTAAGTGTTTGTTTAGAGCTTTTCCACAATATGGCTCCATTTGCGAGTGTGAAGATATAACCGGATGTGGATCTTCTTGTTTCTTCACATCCCGCAAAGTCAGAATCTGAATAACCAATCACTTCAAGATTATTAGATCTCTTATATATGAGCATATAATGCTTAGTGCCTTGCATAAATCGCAAGACTTTCTTAACAGCCTTCCAGTGGTCCATTCCTGGATTAGACTGAAATCTGCCAAGTAACCCGGTAATAAAGGCTAAGTCAGGGCGCGTGCATGCTTGAGCATACATAATGCTTCCGACAGCTGAAGCATAAGGAATCGACTTCATTTGATCGATCTCTAATTGATTCCTTGGACATTAAAATGCTCCAAATTTATCGCCCTTGACTACGGGGACAGCCGTAGCTGAACATTTGGACATATTATATCTCTCAAGCACTTTCTCAATATATGCCTTTTGAGATAGTCCTAACGTACATTTGGACCTATCCCGGTGTATTTCGATACCCAAAACATAAGAGGCATCACCGAGATCCTTCATATCAAAGTTATTTGAGAGGAATTGCTTTGTCTCATGCAGCAAATTCTTATCGCTGCTGGCTAAAAGGATGTCATCCACATACAACACTAGGATGATAATCATACTCCCCTTGGTCTTAACATATATGCAATTGTCCACTTTATTATTGATGAAGCCAAATTTCTTAATTACTTCATCAAACTTGAGATACCATTGCCTAGATGATTGTTTTAGTCCATAAATGGATTTCTTCAGCTTGCATCCCATGTGTTCCTTGCCTTGAATGGCAAAACCTTCTGGTTGAGCCATATATACGTCTTGATGCAATTCACCATTAAGGAATGCAGTTTTAACATCCATCTGATGCAGCTCAAAATCATAATGAGCTACAAGTGCCATCACAATTCTGAATGAATCCTTCTTTGAGACGGGAGAGAAAGTCTCAGTATAATCAATCCCCTCTCTTTGTGTGAAGCCTTTGGCCACAAGTCTTGCCTTGAATCGTTCAATTTTCCCTTTGGAGTCATATTTCGTTTTGTAGACCCATTTACAGCCTACCTTTTTGGTTCTAGTAGGAATTTCTACTAAGTCCCAGACGTCATTATGACTCATAGACCTTAGCTCATCCTCCATAGCTTCACGCCACTTAATGGAGTTTTCGCTCATCATGGCTCCCTTATACGTTATTGGATCATCCACTTTACCTATGTCATATATGTCTTCATTCATGTATACAACATAGTCATTTGAAATGGCAGGCTTTCTTTCTCGCAATGATCTCCTAATGGGTTGAGGTTCATTATTTTCAGCGGGGGCATTTTGAGGCTCCACTAATTGTTCATTAGCAAGTGGCATTCCATCGTTCGTGCTTTCCTCACTGTTATGCTCAACTTCCATGGGCACTCCCCCATTTTCATCAATGGTAGGTGGAACCTCAAATTCGTTAGTCAAGGGTGTATTGACCACGGGAGGTGTAACCACAATTTCTGGCATGGGAATATATTGATTTTGAGTCATCGGTGGCACAACGTTAGTCCGAATTTCCTCAAGATTAATTTCCCTAGCCACTGAGCTTCCATTATATTCCAAGAAAACTGCGTGTCTAGTCTCGGCAAATTTAGTGACATTATTTGGACAATAAAATCGATACCCTTTAGACTTTTCAGGATAACCGATAAAATAGCAACTTATAGTCTTAGAATCCAACTTTCTAATATGTGGATTAAATAATTTGGCTTCGGCTGGACAGCCCCACACGTGCAAATAATTTATGCTCGGTTTCCTACCAGTCCATAATTCATAAGGGGTCTTAGAGACCGACTTAGAAGGAACACGATTAATTATGTGTGCAACGGTCTTTAATGCCTCCATCCATAAACTCATTGGCAGCGTAGAATTAATAAGCATGCTCCGCACCATGTCCATTAATGTACGGTTGCGTCTCTCAGCCACGCCATTTTGCTGAGGTTCGCCAGGAGTTGAGTATTGAGCGACTATGCCATTTTCTTGCAAATACTTAGCAAAAGGAACGGGAATTTGTCCATAAGGAGCATGCCTTCCATAATATTCTCCGCCTCGGTCTGATCGCACTACTTTAATCTTTACATTATGCTGATTTTCCACTTCAGCCTTAAAAACTTTAAATTTATCAAGCGCCTCAGACCGTTCGCGTATAGGAAAAATATATCCATAGCGAGAGAAATCATCAGTGAAGGTAATGAAAGAATTAAAACCATCAACTGATTTAACATTAAAAGGACCGCATATATCGGTGTGAATGATCTCTAAGACACCTGAACTACGCGTTGCTCCATCCTTCTTAATTTTCTTTACAAACTTTCCTTTAATACATTCAATACAGTGGTCTAAATCAGAGAAGTCTATTGGATGAAGTATCTCTTCCTTAATGAGACGCTCCATTCTCCCCTTCGAAATGTGGCCTAAACGACAGTGCCATAATTTCGATGAGTTTTCATTATCATTATTAGTACTTCTCTTATGCTTATTGGTGACATCACACACATTCATCACAGGGAAATCATTAAGAGACAACAAATAAAGCATGTCTTGCCTTAATGCAAGACCAACAAATTCATCATTAAACTTAAGCAAGCATTTGTTGTTCCCAAAATTACACTCAAAACCATCATCATCCAATATAGAAACAGAAATAAGATTTCTCTTTAAATTGGGTACATAAAGAACATTATTCAATCTAAGGACGAAGCCGTTATGAAGAACAAGTGGGAGAGTCCCAACGGCTTCAACTTGAGCTTCATGGCCATTAGCCACTCTTAGGCTTCGCTCCCCCTTTACGATGGTTCGGGTCATAAGCAATCCCTGTGAGGAATTAGTAACATGGACAGTGGCACCAGAATCAATCCACCATGTATTAGAGGAATAATGTGTAAAGAGAGACTCATCAACAAAGGAAATATAATCATTATTATTACCTTTCTTGGCAAGCCAAGCTTTGAATCCCTCGCAATCCCTCTTTTTATGGCCCTTCTTTCCACAATGGAAGCATTTAGGACCATCAGAGCTTGAGGCTTCATTCTTCCCTTCACTGTTGGGGCGATCATAAGGAGTCTTGCCCTTGTTCTTCCTGTTGCGCTGAGCCTTGCCTCCAGACTTGTTGCCCTTCCCATAGCTATAGTTCTTCCTAAGCTCCTGAGTGATAAGGTTCACATAATCCTTATTCTCAGAGCGCAGCCTTTCTTCCTCATCGCTGCATTTAGCTGTGAGCTCAGTCGGACTTCACTTCTTGTCATTTCCATTATAGTTAACTTTGAAATTCTCAAAGACAGAAGGGAGGGAAGCCATGATGTAGTGCACCAAGTAATCATCAGGAAGAGTCATGCCAAGGTCCTTTAACTGATTTGTAGCATCAATTAACTTCATGATGTGCTCTCTAACACTTCCCTGACCGTCATACTTAGCGTGCATCATTTTGGTCATGAGAGTGCTAGCAAGTGCCTTGGTAGACCCTTTGAAGTGCTCTTCAAGCTTAGCCAAGAACTCCTTAGCACTTTCTGGATTCTTGGGGAGGGCTCCTCTTATTTCTGGGTTGATAGTGTGTTGCATGATCATAAGAGCAACCCTATCAGACTCTTCCCATGTAGCCTTATCTTTATCATAAGTGAGAGTACGCTGAGCCAAGGTGAGATCATTATCACCAATAGCCACAGGAGCAACAGGCTTTTCTTCACGGAGGGAGTGATCCTTGCTCATGACAGCAAGAACAAGACGAATGTCACCCTTCCACTTAGCAAAGTTAGTGCCTCCAAGCCTTTCTACTTTGTCCAAGTAGCTCATGATATAGGAGGGCGTCATCACTGAATTGAAATAAATAAGGACATAATTAGTGATGACAACATAAATGAGTAAGGCATGTAATTAATCTACGTTGGCTTGATTAACAACATGCAACAGAATTAAACAAATTAATTTCAAGTCACCGTTGGGCAGAAATGAAATAAACATAATTAATGGGTAAAGCATATAAATAAAGTCAACTTTGGTCAGAAATTATTCATATGCAACAAAATTATCCCAAAATATCATTAAAATCTCTAAATAAACTTTCCGTTGGTTCCATTTATTCAGAGACATCATCAGAAAATTTCCAGCAATTTTTTTTATGTAATTTTTCTAGCACATAAATAATTATGGCAAGAAATTTACGAATTAAACAATAAACTGTAATGCTACAAATTAAATAAGAAATTAATCATTGGCTGAGAAATTAAAACAAATTAAATGGGCAGACACAACCAACCATGGCAGGCCGCATTTAGCCTAGCCCGTTTAGCGTGCGCGCGTGTCCCGCATGGGCCGGGAGCCCAGCCGGCATTTAGCCGACGCGTGGCCTAGCCCATTTGGTCACCGAGTCGATCTCTGCCGTCTATCGTGATGAACGGCCAGAAATGATTGTGGCATGCATAAAAACCAAAAAATTCGGTGCCAACCTTAACCCTAGCCATTTGCTCCCCGTTTTTCTCGGTGCCGCTCGCGAGAAGAGGCGGCGACCGGATCTCGCCGCTCGTGCGCGGCGGCGGCGGCATTCGTGTTCGTGGGCGAGACGGCGTCAGCCCTCGCGTCCGTGAGCGAGGGGCGTGAGGCGGAGGCCCGCGCGCACGAGGCATCATGAGGCATCGGCGGTGCGCATGAGGCGGCGGCCCTTGCGTGCGCCGCTGCGGGCGTGAGGCGACGGGAGTACGCGCTCGGCCATGGGCTTAAGCGGCGACTGTGCTCGCGCTCGGCCGCGGGCATAAGTGATGATGGTGCTCGCGCGCGCAGCAGCGGATCTTGAGGCGGCAGCGCGCGGTCGGATCTTGAAGCGCGCATGGCCACCGTGCATGATATGGTGGAGCCCAGCCCGCGCACACACTCAGCCGCATGCATGAGGCAGCGGTGCTTTTGAGCACAGTGACAAGCACAAGCAAGTAAGTACTAATCTAATCATCAATTTTATTTCAAAATTTTGGGGATTTGGGGAAAACAATGGAGAAGTTTGGCTCCTTTTTGATCTGGGGTTTCGGCAAACAATTCGTGATCCCCTCCTAATTGCTTAACCAAAACATCATAAACCCTAAGATCTAATTAACATAAACCCTAATCATTATTAGTTAACTACTAATGATCATCACTAGTGACTAAGCACCGTAATTACGCATGAACAGAACTAGTTACACCTAATTAGTCACTAATCAGTAGTAATTAACACTAAAACATGAGCATTAGGCATGAATCATAAAACAGACTAAAAAAAAACCCCTCGGTTGATGCGAATGTAGGGATTCAGGGACATCATTTCGCATCAAAACCACCTAACCGAGGCTAGATCTAAACAATCCAGTACCTAAACATGACATCAGGGTTCATGATCTAAAACCAGTGGCTCTGATACCAAATGTAAGAACTTTAGAAAATCTAAACATTAAGATCTACTTGGTCTAGTAACATGAACACCAAACATTAGGCGGAAGCGTGATTAACCTGAACTGTTAGCCATCGGAGGAGAGGGTGTAGGAGCGGCGGCACGTGCTGTAGCTCGGTGTAGTCGTTCAGGAACGGGGTAGCGCCGGCCTTCAGGACGCCAGCGGCACTGTCCGGCCACTGGAGTCCACGTCGGCGCCAGGGCTGGAGAAGACGAACGGCGGCGGCCTTCAGGTCGATCCAGCGCCCGTTTTGATCGGGAATGTGGGGGAGAAGGCAGTCACACGAAGGCAACGTTGGTTAATCTCAACGTGGACCGGACTCCCTTTTTTATATGGCGCTGTGCAACCTGGGGCCGCAACCAAGAGTTGGTTGCGCCTCCGATCGTGGCGCTTAGGGTTAGGAATTAGTTAGGCAATTATCTTTAACGTGTTAATTTTCATTATTATTTGTTTCCAAATAATTAACACATTTTCCTTTTATTTGCCTTACAGATCAGCTTCCAACAGTAAGCACACTTTCTCTTCCCTCGTGCCTCCTATGTGTTGCTCCTAGAACGAGTTTTATTGTTGCCCATGAGCTGCTCGACGATTTGCTGCGTAGTCTATTTTAGTCTACCAGTAACGCCATGGTTGAGGTCTGCATGTTCTGGTCAGGTGAGCGCTCATGAGTTTTTGGGAAGGTTTTCTTTGGTATTTTCCTTGGTTGGGATCACTGAGCTCCTGATGATTTGTGGAAGAACTACACGTGAGCTGAATGCTCCTGCCTGGGATAGTGCTCACGGTGAGATGCCTTGAATGGGAATTCTGGGTGGTCCTTGCTACAATAGACCGTAATATAGCCTCACGGGAATAGTTGGTTCATAATTTGCTTTATTTGGTGACATGTTGTTTCTAGTACACGACGGTGTCGAATTGATGGTTAGATCTGCCTTGCGGTATGGTTATCTTAGAACTTGGTCTAGCTCTGGGCGATGTGCGCGTTGGGAAATGCCAGCGCTCGAGGAAAGCGGGAGCCATGTGGAGTTTAATCACTGCCGTGCTTATTAGTTTTCTCTCTGTTGTTACGTGAGCACCCAAGTCTGCATGTGTCAAACCAGACCAAAGGATCAGCTGCCGTGGAACCCACAAGAGCATTCGTATTCTTGTTCCACGAATTGAAGTTAATTCTGTCATCTTTGGAATGGCATAATGAATTCATTTGACCTCCGATCAACATGATTTTCCTCTAGTTAATTTCGTCTTGTCATGAAGATTACTTTGAAAAATATTCTGAGACCTGTTCGATGCTAGAATCTCTCTTCATTCAAGTCTCGTATCCGATCTCGTGCTATTTTATCTCGCTTCATTCTCGATCCAGATTCTGATCATGTCTGTGAGATAAGAAGGACCGACCCGATTTGCATGAGGACTTGGACCCTTGAGGGTCCACGAGCAAGAAGGCAAGCCGCTTCCTTGATCACTATTGCTTACCCAGTTTTTAAAACTGCATGTGTTATTTGCAACCATTTTGCATGCCAACTATTTAAAATATCGCTAGATCATAGCTAAGCCCCTACATGCTTACCTTTCCACTGTTAAACTCTAGTAATGTTTTGCTACTATGACAATGCTTAGTATGCTTAGTTGCATAATTTCAAACTCTCACCTCGACACTGTAAAATGAATTTGTGCAAATGATTTAAAATGTGCTATGCGTGAGTGTTTGCAAATAACTCTACAAAAACCGATTTAGCGGGGGTGGGCGTAGGTGATCAGGTGTCGGGGGGGGGGGTGTAGATTGGCCAACCCCCATTGGGAGAGTGTGTGTAGGGACATAGTTGAGTGGAAACTTGGGCTATAGGTCTCCGTTGTGGTGATTATTTTGTTGTGAGGATTGGAGGGAGGAGAATGAGATGGAGATGCCCACCCCGGATGCATGACCGATTCTTGTGTTGTATAACTCCCTAGCAATTCTTACACACGCATCGACCCTGTCTAGGCAGTGGTTGAATCTGGATACTTGCAGAGGACTAGTGATCTGAGTAGGCGTATGAGGTAGGTGTTAGTGGTGTCCGCAGGTTGCGACCTTGCTCCACGAGAGGGATATCCCACCTGATCAGTGGTAAGCCCGTCATAGCTTCGGGACCCTTAGACCTTACGAGGTTTTGGGGGCTCAGTTATAAAGATGCAGAAGACACCAGTCGATGCTTGAGGATGGATTCTGTGTGTGCTATATTACTATACACTAGTTATACTATATAACCACATCATGTGGGTATAGGTGTATATACTCTATTGAGTTATAATATATGTACATAGCCGCATCCTCGGTAATGGAAAACCGCCTTGTGAGCATTCTCTAGATTTGTTTTACTATCTCTTCTCCCTCTCATGAACGTTTTGCATTCGGCCTAGAGTTGTGGCCCAGTTGGAGGATATTAGTTGGGATTAAAATTTGAACCTTTTTGGGATGTGTTAATCCCAATGGGGCAAGATAATAAAACTTGATGATTTAAAATGATTTGAAATGTTTTAAAAGAAAATGTTTGCCAACCTAGCTTTCCAAACTCATCCTTAACCCTTCATTGAAATACTTGCATGCATAGCATCCTTGCTAGGATAACGCGATGTTGACGGTCATTAAATACCAATTTTGACCGTCAATATAACCACAAATAAGGGAAGACTCAGCTTTTCATACACACATGTTGGCTAGGAATAATAAAATTCCACTTGTCCTTGGAGAAATAAGTGCATGCAGAGATTTGTTATAAAAGAGGTAGAGAAATGGAGCATGTTGTAGGAAAATACCATTCTGGCCAATGGGACGGTGATAACTTGACATCACACGGATCAAATACGTGGCTGCACGGGATTTCTCCACGAAGCACTAACTTCAAACACAAGAGGACCCACCTACCAGCCACCCAGAGGAACCACAGGGCCAAAGGCCCCACTTCCACGTCGGCCTACCAAGGGGGGAGGTCGGCCGATCAAGTCTTGAGGCGGTTCGGCCTCTCCTTCCATGTGTCACTCCCTCAGCTCTTTGGCAACGTCGGTGGCCCGAGGTTTCGTGACGATTACTCTCTAGTACCGACCTATGGGCACTATAAAAGGAGGGGAGTGCCTCCTACTTCCACACACAGCAAGAAGAATCCATTCTCTAGCATTACACTTAGTCTTCAAGTCCTAGTGGAGTTTACGATAGAGGAGAGCTGACTAGAGGTCCTTGACCTAGTCTTGGACTCTTGGGGTACAGTTCCACACTATCCCTCTCTAGTAAGACTTGTTCCTTTTATTAATTGAATTATCTTCTTTACTCCTTGTGCTTTATTTATACTAGTGTGATAGTCATGTGCCTTTTATATGGTTGTTGTTGAGTTATGTTTGGTTGTTTTATGTTTCACACACTCATACTAGTTAGTCTATGATTTTGCACTCGTTCAATGCATAATGTGGTTAGACATGCTTTAGTCCATAACTTGTTAATCCACAGGGTTAATGTTATGTGCGCTATAGTCTTTAGCTTGATGATCCATAGGGTCGAAGTTATACATGTCCTAGCCCTTGACTTGGTGACCCGTAGTGTCGGAGTTATGCATTCTCTAGTACTTGACTCATTGATCCGTCGGTTTAGAGTTAAGTGTATTCTTTCTCCCGACTTGTTGGTCCAAAGGGCCAAAGTCCCATGGGAATCAAGAGTATTATTTAGCAATGTAAGCATGGTGCTTAGGTTGGTAAATATCTTTGAGTGCTTGGTTGCCCCACGAACAGGAATAGGTGTGGCGGTAAGGGCTTAACTACCTTTTGTCACGTATCCTAGTAAAGGATTGCCAGCAAGTGGTGATAGCCGTGCTGTGCTTATTAATCCTACCTGTCTCGGCTTGGCATAGGACTTAGTCTTGTATGTGTTGCATTTATTTAACCGATAAACAGGAGTATAGAAGTACATAGGGACCCAGCTTAACTCTTCCTAACCCATTTAACCTAGACTTTGGACTAATGTTAGATTGGATTGTTCTATGTGTCACTACCCACTATTATTTATTATCCTTATCCCTATCTATGACTTTGTATATTATTAGTTATACGGTTATGAACATGCTATCTCTTGACCACTGCCTTCCCTTGGGAGAACTATAAATGACAACCATTAGAGTAATCCAGTGGTGAAATGCTACAACGGGATGTCCATGCGCTTGCGGATTTAACTTGCTCACACTAACCATCCGTTGGGTTCTACCAACAAGTAGTTTTGGCGCGTGGCCCAATATATAGATGAATGTTATGTACCACCTGGGGAGAACAAAAAGAAATTGATGTACGAGAGTCGGCGTCACCTTTGGGAAGACCCATACCTATACAGAGTATGTGCAGATGGGTTGCTAAGAAGATGTGTCCCTACAGTCGAAGATGCTAAGATCATAGAAAAGTGCCATTCATCTCCATACGGAGGACACTACGGTGTGTTTTGTACTCAAGTAAAGATCTGGCAAAGTGGATTCTTTTGGTGTACAATGTATGAAGATACAAAAGAGTTCATTCACAAGTGCCGGGGATGCCAGAAACATGGAGGGATCACTGCTCGCAATTGCATGCCCCTTACATACAATCTTCAAGTGGAACTTTTTGGTGTATGGGGCATTGACTACATGGGGCCTTTTCCAAAGTCCAATGAGTGAAGCTATAGATGATGAATTCAGAAAGTTGAGAAGATTGTTACCTGAGTTGTCGATATAGGGATAGCTTGACTCGATGAAGATGTTGCAATCCTAGCATGTTTCTGTTGTTCAGCAGCTTGAGTTGATTGGATTTCAGGGGCATCTTTTCTTTTTGAGATATTTTCTTCACAATCTTTCGAAGACCTCAACTGCTTAAGATTTGAGCAGGGGTTGGATCGGTACAAACTATGATGGGGTTGTTAGCCTTTCGGCAATATCTGATCGGCTTCCCACTATTGCTCACTGATGGGGGTGTTATGGCTGGGTCCTATATTATGAGATGATTGATTATTCAGAAGTCGATGAGAAAAAATGAGCCGAACTATGGAACGTTTTAGAACATACCGTATCGATAACACCGATGAGGTGGCTGGTCAAATGGTTGCAGAAGAGGTGTTTTCTCCATTCTCTCCACCAGGTTTTGAACAGAGCAGACATAGAGGGAAGTAGTTGCAGGCCAGCCAGTTCACCCATCGGGATTTCCGCAGCCATATCATATATTTTCTTATATCCCAAATGGCTTGATCTCCTCTCTAGCACAAAGTCGACCAATGAAGAAAGAACCGGCAGGAACCAACCCGAAGCCAAGTTGGCAGGATATCACTGTTGGATTATAAAACTCATATGAACGAGTCCTGCGTTGTCCGCCATGGAAGTCAACGGGAAGGATGCCAGGTCTGATGCAAGCTTCCAAGATAAGTGCTAATTCTCTATCTTGCAGGTGACTGTCGGGGCAAAATTTGGAAGGGTTTTCAAACTCTAAATCTTCATAAAGAAGGGAACCAAACTTGCTTCTGTGTTTGGATGCCGTTATAAAAGGGAGTGAAGTAGATGTTGATGTCCTCCCATGTCATCCAGCATCTAGGAACTACTATGGCGGCCTCGCCTAGTGATGTGCAATGGTGCGCTGGAAGTTCTTCACCCTCTGCTGCATTTGTTGATGGGAATGAGTTCTCTGAGAAAGGAGCCAACTCCATGGCTTGAGAATAGTAAATGTTGAGCCATAGTTGTATGAACCACCATTGGCCCCCTGCTGAAATAGTTTGATTGCTTTGGAGGCTGACGGTAGTGCGGTGAATAAGCTGGTACACGGAGCCCAAGAGAAATCTGCCCAGAGGAAACTTTCTACCATCAGCCAAGATCTCTGCCATACCCTAGAAATTGGTGGTTGGCATGCAAGAGGACCCGCAGAATATGAAGTGTTCTAACCAGAGACTTAAAAAAATAGTCAATTCCTTATGGGAGACTGGTCCGGTTCTCTGGTATGCAGTGATGAATTTGGGCCAGCTATTTGCACTTTTGGTGTCGAACTTGTGCTATTTCTCAGCAGTCTGAACAAGGAAGGGGTCAACGTATTGATTGACGTTTGACCCGGTCAGCATGACCACATCCATGAGAGAAGGAGCCACGGGTCCTTGATTGAACAAGAACGCATTTAGAGCGTCGGACCAGGAGTAAGAGGCTGCGGCTAGGATAGGTTCGTTCTTTGCCATGTCAACCAAAGACAGTTGCAGTGCCTCATCGATTTAGGCATCCAAGAGGGTGGCAGCACGAGCATTAGTGATCCTACGGTACCGATTCCTCCACCCTTTGACTTTGGTGGCCAAGCCCTAAAAACGGTTTTCCAAGGTTCGAGGGTGGCCAAAGTGGATTTTAAGAGGATCCTGTTGGTTTCAAAGTTGATGAGGTCTGTGGGATCGGGATCATTGAGTGGGCCTAGGTAAAAATGGTGATTGTCAACCCAAGAAGGGATGCAGATCTTGTTCTTGAGCTCCTAATAAAGCAGAAGACTAATATTAATAAAGGGATTAAAGGATTAACGATGTGGCAATAAACAAAAGGGATGCTAATCTGCCAGTACTAGTGCGGAAGCTACAGTGAGTTTGAATACATCTATAGTAAATAAGAACATGCCGAGATAAATCTAAAGCTAAGATTCGAGAAGCAGAGGAAAGTGGGAAAGAAGGTTACCTCAGGGACTTCGTGCGGGGTTGCCATCGTCGAGGTTGGGCTCATCAGCGTTGATTGATGCCTGGAACAGAGTCGCTCAGAAAAGGTGCCCCGACGAAGCAAGAGAGAGAAGGAGACAAAGAGGTGTGAGCTCGAGTGAAAATGAAAGAAGGAAGAAGACGCATTTATAAGGATGGAACACTGGTAAGTTGCGGTAAAGGCGCGCGGTAAATGAGGAGATAAAATCTGGTGCACGAAAGATTTCGTACCGCGAACTTGTGGGGCATGTGTTGGCACCGGAATTTAGACCGGACCCATTGGTCAATGAAGAGGAGTTGAAATTTGCCATCGTCAGCGAAGCTCAATGGCCGAAGGGAATAAAGTGGGCCTGTTTGATTTATTTTATCTATTTCTATTTTAGTTTAAGTTTTGTTTAGGAATAAAGTGTAGTCGGTTTGCTTGTTTGGAAACCGAAGAGTCCTGACCGACTCGGGTCAGAACCCTTTGCACGTGGTTATAAATATGTAATTGGGTCTATGATGAGGACATCACATCTATAGATACACATAACACCCCTCTAACTAAGATGAAAGTTCATGCGCATCACTTGAATTTACAGGTGAGCTTGTTTCTAATGTTTTGTTTATGTGGTTTTGAGAATAGATTGCTACCTAATGAATTAATTATTGTTAGGAACCATGGAGATGAGGATGAGATAGCTGGGGAGGTGATTGGAGGCGTACGAAAAGAACAACACTTTCATTCAATACAATTCGGTGCATCGCCAAACTTTCCTACTCGACGAAACCCTCGTCTCGCGCTGGTTGCATCGGCTCTGATCTCAGCGAGAGACTTGGATTAGTCAACCTCGGTAATTCTATCAACCCAACTAGTACTTTCTTATTGATTTGATATTCTAGTTGTTATCTTTATAATAGCTAGTTATCCGATAATTAGATCTTTGTTGTGCTTGTTCTATCGACATTGAATTGCAATACTGTCTTGGTTGGGTCCGATCTATTGTGATTCTGAGTAGGTTTTATGAGTGTGTTTTAGATCTATTATTCGAGTCACTCTATTGATTTTATCTGTAATTGAGTTAAATCTATCTGCATTCGTCGTGTTTGGGCACTGTCTCAATTAAGTTCGATCTGCTCGAATCAGCAAGGCTGCATCGACTTTGATCTCTCACTGGGTAAATAGGGTGAGATTCGTTTCGGTTATTGGTAGAGTCGATAGAGTTCTATGGGGACATTTAACCAATAGGTTATCATGGTTCAATCAACTTCATAGTGCTTAATCTGATTATTTTCTTGCTTTTGCTAGTCATTTTCCCCTTATTATAGTAAGATAGATTTGTGTTTTTGAGGCATATTTGTAATACCAGCTATCAGATCTATCGATTTAGCTCTATCAACAGGACGAGTCTTTGCGCGTTTACTGTAGATTCATCGACTCTGTTCCATCAACTTAGCACCATTGACCGAGCGAGTTTCGGCATGTTTAATCTAAAACTATCGACTTTGCTCTGTCGACCTATTTTCTTATCGGCATTAATGACGCATGGTATTCTATCTATTTAATTTGCCGATAAGCCGATATAATCAGCCGATTAGTTTATTTTAATTTATAACAATAGTATAAGTGTCTCAGCTGGTTTTCAGTAACAATGACTATCGGCTTTCTTCATCGGCCTGTCCTAGGCCGGTGATCCGTGGAATTTGACCGTTTGCTTCTTTGTCGACTTGCAGGGAAAATTGACTGGCACACCCCGGTTTTCGTATTGAGCTTGCACTAGAGTTAAGCAGATCTCCCAGGTCACACGTGTAGATTTTCATGTCAACATGCTTTTTGGCACGCTCGGTGGGACCAAGAACTTTAAGCTCTACAGCATGCCATAGGACGGAGCTCTTCCTCGGAAGCACGATGTTGGCTCAGATCTGAAAGTAGAAACCATGTTACCTGTTGATAAAGATGATCTGAGCGATGAAACAAACGCACAAATTGAACATAGAGTTGCTGAGTTTGAAAATCTTCTATTGGGAACCTTCAGCAAGACTAGGCATGGCAAGATCATAAAAAAGGGAAAGTTACCTGTCGTTACCTTGATTGAGGATGGAACTGAAAAATCACCTGCCAATAAGCCAATAGAGGTTATTGATGAAGAAGCTCTGAACAATATGATCCATACAGCCATACACCATGCATTAATTAACCAGTCACCAGTATTGGTTAATACATTAAGGGCTTTGATCATTCAAACTATGGAAGGTTGTGTATACGATGATCTGGCACGTGGGCTGATGTATTTCCGTGTAACTGGAAATATTCCTTGGCCTGCGATTGAAGCACCTGACTCACAGCAGCCTAGTGCGAGCACGACGCATCCTGTTACGGATTCAGAACCACCACCTTCTGAGATTACTCCACCTTCAAAGAATGCTGATGGTGGTACAGTGGGGAGAACACCTCGCAGGATAATATTGCAGAGAACTACTTCACAGATGCAGGCACAACACTATAGGCAAGAGACAACAGCGCCAAATGTGACATATAGCTCCGCGCCTAATGTTGAGCCGAGTTTGTTTGGGATGCCATTATCATCTGCTCTGCCATGAGAATTAGGAGGCCAGAATATAGTTGTTAACTTCGGTTCACGGACAACCCCACAGATGCCAGCATCTGGTCCTACATCGATTGCTTCGAATGCCAATGCTTCGACCGATGACTGGACAGCGAAGATTGCTGAAGTGATGAGGGAGCAGTTTGGATTAAAGCCGAAGCAACAGACTTACATGTATCGACCCCCATACCCACCTAGCTATGACTTGATTCCTATGCCGAGTTGATACAGGCCCCCAGAATTCACCAAGTTTACTGGACAGGATAATAGTACCACTGTTGAGCATATCAGCCGATTTTCCATGCAGTGTGGACAAGCTGGTGCTACTGAAGCATTGAAAAACAGGTTATTTCCTCTGTCCTTGTCTGGATTGGTGTTTTCTTGGTTTGCATCGTTGCCCTCAATTTCAATTATCACTTGGGCTGATCTTGAACAAAAATTACATAAGTATTTCTTCGTTGAAACTAGAGAGATGAGATTCTCCGATCTGATTGCTGTGAGGTAGAAAGCTGGTGAGTCTATGCATGATTATGTATAGAGGTTCAGAGAAGTGCGCAGCAAGTGTTTCAGCCTACAACTAACATATAATCAGATGGCGGAGATTGCTTTTAATGGTTTGGTTGCACCTCTAAGGGAAAAGTTTCCCTCGGCCAAGTTTGACAGCTTGTCCCAGTTAGTGCAGAAAGTGTCTATTCAGGAGAACCTGACTCGGGGGGCACGGTCTAGGCCGATTCAAGTCAACTATAACAATTATGATTCCGAATCTAGAGAAGAAACTGAAGATGTCGATATGGCCGAGTGGACTAGGAACAAGAATATTTTGTCGTGTCCTTAGGTGAAGCAGAACAAACCAAAAGAAAAGTACGACTTTGACATTACCAAGGCCGATAAGATATTTGATATGATATTGCAGGAGAAGCACATTCAGTTGCCACCCAATCATGTGATTCAACCTGCTGAAGAGTTGAAGAAGAAGAGATGCTGCAAGTGGCACAATTCACCGTCTCATAATACTAACGATTGCAAGATTTTCAGGAGACAGATTCAGATGGCGATTGAACAGGGCACGATAAAGTTCACCAAAGTTACTATGAAGATCGACGGGCATCCTTTCCCTACAAATGTTAACATGGCTGGTATCGATAATGTGGAGGCATTTATTAAATGGTACCAGAAAAAGAGAGATCGTCAAGTGAAGGTATCGCAGTTTGATCCGCACTGGGAGTGTCCGTTCTTTCAATACTGCTCGGACCACAACATGAAACTTCCGTCACTCAACAATTGTCATGGTTGTAGTAGGCGTGCAGATCAGATGTATAGAGAAGCTCCGAAGAATCATACGCACCAGCATCGACAAAACATTCCTAGGGGTTGATGGTGGGTTCGGTTGATGGGCAAGACAGAATCTCTGCATTTGATCGATTTGGAGCTAAGAAGACAGGCGAGGAAGCCAAGTTTGATAAGGAAGTCGATGAAGAGATGCAGGAGGAGCACGAGCAAAGTGACCAGTGGTGTCCATCAGGTATCTTCTCTAGGAGTCAGAAGCGCAGGATACAGAGGATGCGTTGCAGGCAGATAAGGGCTGGTAAATATTATTATGATGAAAATGATGACCAGCCATCAAAGAAGGTCTAGAGGCCGAAGGTAAAACCACAAGTGCAGGTACCTAGTGCTACAGTGGTCATGGTAATGATGTTGCCTCAGGAGTTTATGGCTTCAGAAGAAGAGTTGTTTACTGATGAAGGAAGTACACCACAGTTGGTATTTGATATACAGCAAGCAATGTTTGATAAAGCAGACGAATCTATGCATCAGCACTTGAAGGCTCTGTACCTGAAGGGGTTCGTCAGTGGGATGCCGATGGGAAATATGATGGTCGATGGAGGTGCTGTAGTAAACATCACGCCGATCACCATCGCTAGAAAGCTGGGTAAGACTGAAGATGATTTGATTGACACTAACATGATTTTTTGGGATTATGGTGGTCATACTGCAGCAGCTAAAGGAGTATTGAATGTCGAACTTACAATCGGCAGTAAGACTTTGTCGGTTACCTTCTTTGTTATTGATGGAAAGGGAACCTACAGCTTGTTATTGGGCCGTGATTGGATTCATGCTAACTGTTGCATACCATCAACAATGCATCAGTCCCTTGTTCAATGGCTCGGCGATCAAGTTGAGGCTGTCCCGGCCAATGAGACCGTCAATATTGCATTGGCGATTTAGTACCATGGCATGCAGATGATATGGAGTGTTTGTCTGGCAAAGTTTGGGATGGAGACTACGTCAAGATTACAACTCACGGTCTTGAGGTGGTGGACCAATCAAATTCAAAATTGTTTCACTGACAGGCACCCCAATGGAATTTGCAGAAGATGGCAAGCTAGGAAAAGGATTTATGTCGGCTAATGAGTTATAAGAAGTCGATATAGGAGATGGTGACAAGCCAAGGCCGACATTTATCAGTAAGATGTTAGATGAAGATTTTAAAGTTGAATTAATAAAATTATTAAAGGAGTATCGGGATTGTTTTGCTTGAGATTATTCTGAGATGCTCGGTCTTAGCTGATCAATTGTTGAGCATCAGCTGCCCATCAGACCTAGATATCGACCATACAAGCAACCATCGCGGAGGATCGATCCTAAGATTTATGAAGATATCAAGGCGAAGATCACCCGGTTATATGATGCAAAATTTATTAGGCCTTGCCGATATCCAGACTGGGTTTCAAATATCATACCTGTGTTCAAGAACTGTGGGAAGTTGAGAGTTTGCATCGATTTTTGTCCATTGAACAGGGCTACACCAAATGATGATTACTCGATGCCGATAGCAGATCTTCTGGTTGATGCAGCAGCAGGGCATAAGATTGTTAGTTTCATGGATGGTAATGCTGGTTATAATCAGATTTTTATGGCGAAAGAGGATATACCGAAGACTGGTTTTAGGTGTCCAGGGGCTATTGGATTATATGAATGGGTCGTTATGACGTTTGGGTTGAAGAATGCTGGAGCCACATATCAAAGAGCCATGAATTATATTTTCCATGATCTGATTGGTAGGTTAGTGGAGATTTATATTGATTATGTGGTGGTTAAATGCAAAAGAATAGAAGATCACATTGCCGACTTGCGGGAAGCACTTGAAGAACTAGAAAGTATGGTCTGAAGATGAATCCTAAGAAGTGTGCTTTTGGGGTATCGGCTGGCCAGTTTCTAAGATTTATTGTGCATGAAAGAGGAATTGAAATTGGGCCAAAGAGTATGAAGGATGTCAACGACATCGAGCCGCCGATCAATAAGACAGAGCTCCAATCTTTGATTGGCAAAGTTAATTTCATTGGAAGATTTATTTCAAACCTATCAGGGAAGCTTGATGTGTTTACTCCATTACTGAAGTGGAAGTAGCACTTTTTCCCTTAAATTGAGTATTTCAAGGTTTATCGAATCCACTGGGACCTTAGGGATTTATTAAACAAAGTTAATAGTAAAAGATGTATTCAAGGCTACTGTCAAGGTCAGGTTGCATGAGGGGGAGACTGGCCAGTGCAAAGGTTCGCCATATAGCAAATCTGTCGTTACGCCGATCGACGCGGGGATTGCGCCGATCGGCACGCTGGTGAAACTAAGCCAAGTGCACGATATCTATTGAATCTCGGGTTGTGCCGATCGGCGCAGGAGTTGAGCCGATCGGCACGCTGACAAAACTGTGGTGGCACCGATCGGCACAGGGGTTGAGCCGATCGGCACACTGGTGAATCTAAGCCAAAGTGCACCAGATCTAGTAAACCTATGCCGGTAAGTGAGTAGCCAGATATCTACTAGTGAGATCGTAACCAGATAGTCTAATTGATTAGCATCATAATGGATAATTACATGGATCAACGAAAACCTATAATGAGTAAGATCACCCTGCTTTCCGAGCGGCTCCCTATTTTAATCGCAGCGGGGAGGAAACCCTTAATCACGCGAGTATCTTACCCTACTCAACTATCTAATAGTGTTGCACAAGTTTAGCACTGTCACTGCTAAACCACACTACTAGCATCATCAAGCAATCATAATCAATGCAATGTCCGAATACTATCCTAATCACCATGATTACGATAATATCTACGTACTTAGCCTAGAACTAAGCAATTTGAACAAGCACATGCATGATTATAGAATCAAGATAGACAAATCACCGAAACCATCATCAACATATTCAATCATCCTTGAGATACATAGAGTAAGATTCATCCCCGTCGAGATGGCCTACCTTGACAGATCAACTCTTGACTCCAATGGTTCTTGAAACTCAACTAGAGATCTATTCTAACGGGGCAAGCCCCGGTGGCTCTAACTAACAGATCTGGTGTCCCGCTGTCACCTCCTCCTTCTGCGGCGAGGGTTTACAAGTATTTATATGGGTTCTACTCGTAAAGGACTCAGTTTCTAGCAAATTAGGCGGTTGCGCCGATCGGCGCAGGATTGCGCCGATCGGCGCAAGCCGTGTCTTTTTTGATTTCTTCCCCGAGTCGGTTCCATTGTCTTCTATAGCTGCCATGTGGGCCTTTTTCTTCGAGATAAAGTCTTGTACTGCACGTTAAGATCTTGGAGTTCCATAAATCTTCTTGAAGTTCCATAATTCTTCTTAGACAAATATCTTCAAGTGTCTTGCGCAGATAAACTTCCATAAGCATGTGGAATGGGCCTCGGTCACTTTTGTGGGCCAAAACCCTTGAGCCGATCGGCTCATGGGCTGCGCCGATCGGCGCACTAGGCTTCTTCAGTGCTTTTCGTCGGTTCTGAACTCCTGTCCTCTCCATCATCGCATTAATCACCAATTTTACCTGTTTCTGCAATAAAGATCCAAAACAATGCATATACAAATATATAGGTAATATCACAGGTAAATGGCCTAAATTAGTATCAATTATGCTCTAATTGGGTAATATTCACATATAAAAGGGGCACGTGGGAAGTGCCAACAAGCGCCTCCCCAACCGATGGGTTCACGGTCAGAGGATGTTGTCTCTGTGACAGCACTTGCAGGACGGATAGGAGAGTTTATTCAGAGTGTGACTGAGGACAGACGCCAGATGATGGAGATCATCAGGGGACAGGCAGAGCTTCAGAGACAGCAGATGGCCATAGTCTCCGCACTAATGACACAAATGGCTGAGATGACTCAGAGATAGACTGGTCAGCAGCCAGGGCCTTCAGCACCGCCACAATACTAGCAGCTGCCGACTCAGCCAGGACCCTTCACTACCTTGATGATGGCTCAGTCCAGTGGGTTGTCACTCTTAGGGGTTCTACCGACAGAGGGAGCAGGACGGACACTTTCCTTAGCTCAGTTCTCCATCGTGTCAGCTTTCTCCGTGTCTACGTTGTTTGTCTCACCTTCTCACTCGTCGACCTCCCAGATGGCAGGACATTCCAGCTCCCGGCACCTTCCAATCAGGAGTCTATTTTCATACATTGTGCACACCACCCTTGCAGACTCCCACACCGTACTAGAGTCAGCTTCAGCTTTCCTACCTACTGCTACAGTCAGCACGCTCACTCCTCAGGTAGCAGAGGATCTGGTCCGTGGAGGTTTCACTCAGCAGGATGTGGCAGATCTCATCCTTCTCCAGACTTCAGCTCAGGAGACTGCCACCGTCACTCCAGCAGGACAGGACAGAGGGTCTGAGTAGCATGTGGACCTTGACTTCTTCGAGCAGATGGATGCTCAGGCGGCACAGGCTCAGGGAGTGCAGCAGGATCCGGCACAGGAGCAGCCCAGAGCAGAGCCTGCAGAGGACATCGCTGCACCACCTCCTTCGACCACGAGTGCGTAGATGTTCTCTTTTCCTGCTTTTTGGTGCTTGTTGCCAAAGGGGGAGAAATAGTCCTAGGTCTAGGGGGAGTGGGAGTGTGATCCAGCATGATCGAGAGAGTAACATGTATTTAGGGGGAGTATACGTGTACATTGGTTTTGGGAGAGAGATACTTTTGGATCTTATTTTGATGGAGTTATCGATGTTCGCGGATTTTGATGAGTCATGGTTTTCATTCGATTGTGTTTGACTCATCTTGATCTCACTTGGTTTATTTTCATACGCAGTGCTTGTCTTTCTTTATTTATCCGGTTTGCCTGTGTATGATGCCACGATGATGAATGCTTGCTTTTAATTCTTATGCATTGCCATGCTAACCTGTTGCATTTCATCATTCATGTCTTGCATTGCATGTCTCTATGCTTTCCTTTAATATATTGCCATGACATGCATGCATTTATCATCTAGAGTGTGCTTTTCTCTCTTTTCCTTTAAGCTCTAGATGATTGATTGAGTAGGACCTTGTGCGTTTCTCTCTTTATGCTCTTATGGTTCCTCTCGATCATAGTGTAGCTCTTTTAGCCCTGCTGTTTTTCTTGTTAAGATTATGCTAAGTAGTGGTTGTCATCAATCACCAAAAAGGGGGACATTGTAAGCTTCATGACCATTGATGATGGAATCCTCGAGGTATGGATATTTTGGTGATAGATGACAACTATGAAATTGTGGGCTAATATCTAAACGAGTGTTGTCTATGTAGGAACCTTCATTATATCTCTACTACAACTCATATGGATGATGGTTGCCTTGGCGATTGATGACAATGACCACAAGCAAGGAGGCATGATGAGCTTGATGGAGTCCAAGGGTTGATGAAGATGGATCAAAGCGGAGAACAAGCTATGAAGCAAGTGTTGGGAACACTTGTCTAGTTGTTAGGGCTTTGTTTCCATAGGAAAAACCGAACTATCAAGGTGGTCTAGGTCATTCTCTTAGGTCATGTCTAGTCGGTGTTGGTTTTTCTTACGTCTACGAATAAATCCGCAAGCGCACGGAAGACCGATGTAGCACTTCACCCAGAGTATTCCGGGGTATCGAATCACGAGGAACGTGTGTGTCTATCGTTGGACTAAATCACCCAAGGACACAGAGATTGATTAAGACAGGCAGAGGACAGAGAGGATATCCCAAGAGTCAGGTTCCTACGTTAGCTAAGCTATGCTCTAGTTTGCTCGCGTTGGGCACGGACTTACCCCTGCATCCACAGGCGACTTCCGCCAAGAGCCTACGCACTAGCCTAGCGGGGAGGATTTCAGAGGACGGACAGAGCTGTCACCACCTGCCGCCTACCTCAACGAACCAGTAGACTAACGAATAATCAAAGGTAACCTCCTGCCTAAACACCACGTCTATGCGATCGATTACTACCTTAACCTTCTAGCAACGAATATTCAGGCTAAGGCACCCTAAGAACTTAGAGCGATGAACGAGCTCACAAGCTAGAACTATAACTTAATTAAAGTAAAAAGTAAACTGCAAGAGGGGAAATCTCGACACTTACTATGATTGGCAAATGTCGTCGAAGTACAAGCGTGGAGAAGGCGAAGACAAGCCCAAGCCTCCTCCGAACTCTACTCCACTCTCTTCCTAATCTAAGCACTAGCTAAGTAGCACTTGGCCTTTTCAAGAGGAGCACTAAATCTTCAATCTTGAGTGTGTGTTGGAGTGAAGGCCCTCACCCTCTATTTATAGCCTCCTAACGTCGGTTTCAGAGGAGTAACCGCCACGGAATCCCCCCAAACCGCCATCAGGGAGTCCTGAGGAGCCAACACGTGGAAGCCCAGGCGGAGAGGGCGCCCGGCCAGGTCGCCCGACCTGACCAGGTCGGCCGACCTGGGGGTGGCCCCTCCTGGCCTGTGCTTTCTCCAGGTGGCTGTCCTGTGGGCCCTAACAACGGTTTGCACGGTATTACGGGGAGTTACGTCGGTTAAGCGCTGAAGGTGGGCTCCTTAATCCGTGTGCTTGCTCCTGATTGGCCGGAAGTGTGCTTTCTCCTTGAATTTCCTTGAATTTTATTTAAACTTCCATGGGTTGCTTCCTGCATACACAAAGTCACCAAAACTTGTGGAAATAATTAGCAATAAATTCCTACCACTAAGGTGGTGATCAAATTGTGTGATTCTTGCGGGTAAACGACGGTCATATTTTGCATTTAAGGACCGTCAACAAACTCCCCCACACTTAGCCTTTGCTCGTCCTCGAGTAAAGGACTAAAGACTAAGGACTAAGTGATAATTCAAACCTTGATAAATCAAATCTAGCATGCAAATTATTCCAGGCATTACCTTGTATCTCCATGAGCTTTTGAAGTGTCTAGCATGCCTACTTTGGATATTGATGAATGGAACGAATCTTGACTCCGAAAACTCAGCTCCTTCTGCTTATGTAACTTGGGTTTTCGAAAAGATTTTCACAATCAAAGAATAGTAGCCATACTCCTCAAATGATTCTCTCAGTCGCTCAAAGGTGTATTTTCCTCACCGAGGCATTGTGCCTTTCATGTCCTATCTCTAAATATGGTATATGTGGAGCTCAAGAATAGGATTGAAATGGTGGCATACTTATAATTCATATCTTGCTAAGTCAAAATTCAGATCCAAAGAGAAAAACAAGTCATGATTCATAAGTCAAGTCTGTGCACATTTATTTGGTAAATGGAAGATGGATACTCCTTTGAATATTCCCTCATTGAAATGAGATCATGGGCCATCTTTTTTTTTTTTTAATACTAGATAGCCCATAACTCTTTTTGCAACAAAATACGGAGGGAAGTATGTAGAACTGGAGTATTTTATTTTCATGGATGGTGGAGATGCTAACTTCCAGTGTAGAAGTTTTAGCATAGGGGTGGATGTGCATACAGACTTGATAAATGAAGCATAACGGGCATCTCAATTTGGGTCTTGATGAGGACATCACCCTTATGGATACACCCAGCACTCCGCCAACCAAAATACAAGTTCATGCGCGACAACTGAATTTACGGGTGAGCTTGTTCCTAATGATTCCTTTATGTGATTTTGAGAATAGATTGCTACCTAATGAATTAATTGTTGTTAGAAACCATGGAGGTGATCATGAGATAGTTGGGGAGGTGATTGGAGACGTGATGGGCCAGCAAGCACGTCCAAGCCAAGGTGGAGGCCCAATCAAAACCGACTTCGAGTCTGTTTCGGAGCCCAGAACCAGTCTGCACTAAAACGGATGCCCAGGACGCATACGGACTCGGATTTGGACGTTCTATATATGCCTGGAAAGATAACGAAAAGCCCCTTCCAACCCAACTGGTCCCATGTCAAAATTCGTCCCGAGCCGTCGGCAATCGCCAAAACAATTCGACTTCCAGAATCTGTCCTGGTGCTGCGACACCGTAATCGGTCTTTGGGCCATGTATGGAGTTGAGCCCACTTAGGGCTGCATCCAGGGGGTCTTGCACGACCCTAGGGTCCTCATATACAGCCGCCGCCTCTTCATTAGGGTTTGGGTTTTGCTTAGATTATTCTGTTGATAACAGTTTCGCCGTTTGATCGGTTTGTGAGACCCCAACTTGTGAGATTCATCGTATACTTGCAAATTTAGTTGCATTCTTCTTTGTTCTTGCTTGTGTTCTTGATTTGCAGGCAAGGATAAGCCTTCTTGGCGAGGTCAATCGTTCTTGAACGGTTGATAACCAGAGGAGACGTTGTGCTGCGATTGCGGGGTTCAGAACGTGTCGTTCGGAAGCCGGATCGATTTGTGTATCGCCTCCGCCTTAATCAAGATTATCAGAACCTATCGGAAGATTGGGAACCCTTGTCCACATCAAGTGGTAATCAGAGCTTCAGGTACACCGTTAGGTTCGCCCTTATCCTCGTTATTTTGTTCAATCCTAGAGTCCAGAAAACTGCTCTACAAAAATATTTGTTCGTCGTGTTTCCGCTGTCCTACTCCCCCCTTGTGCCTTGCAATTTTCAGTTTAGTTTGTTTCTCTGAATTTTAGTCCCTATAAAGTCATTGTGTTGCTGGTCTAGTGCTTGTTCTTTGGTCTTGTTTGAGTCGTGCATATCCTTGTCATAGACAAACAAGAGAAAAAAATCAGTGTTGCACATGTTGAGATAATAGTATTGCTGGAATTGTGTGCACTAAATATTTCTTTAACATCTAGCCTTCTACTTTCGTGTGCAAAAGAAATTTAGAGTGCTCTGCTGCTGTCTCATTATGATCAAAAGCCAACCAATTAGTGCTTGATCTTGTTATAGAAGTTTGTTTTAGTTGTGCTATTACAAGAATCCTTTTGCTGCACTTGTAGTGAGAAAAAAAATATTCTTGGGTTCCATTGGTTATAAAACTTGTAATACCTTGCTGCAGTTTTGATTCTCAAGAAAAGAAAAGAAAAAGGCAAAAGTGCACAAGAGAAAAAGCCGCACAAAAAAAAAGGATGTAGAAAAAAGAAAAGATACAAACCCAGAATTGCTTGCATTCTTTGTGTCCTTTGTTGAGTCATTTGCTTGGTTGCTTGAACTAGGTCCGAGACAAGTTTAGGCCGGTGACATAGACTAGCTTGGGACTATTATTCAGTTTTGCAATTTCTCAACTGAAATTTTGCTAATCCTTGCTACTATAAATTGCCTACCTAGCTCCATATATCTCCTTCTGAATAGGCACAGAACTTTGGACCCTCGCAATCGTCGGATCACACTCTCCAAGGTATCCTCTGTTTTGCTACTAAGAATCTTGTAAGAACTCAGTTAGGTGCTGTCATTTGCTTGTTGAGAGTATTCACCGTGATCAAACAGTGGTGATAGGAAAATATACTCTTGTGTGTTTTCTTGTTTTCTATTAACAATGACAGGTTACAACACCGATGGTGATGAGTCGATGGTGTCAAATGAGGTTGATACAAGTGTTGTAGCACAACGAGTGTTTAGTTCTCAAATGAAGAAGGTAGAGCAAAATCAAATGAACAACTTGTTTCAGACTCACTTTGTTGTGAAGGATCGACGTTGTCGTGTCATCATTGATGGAGAGAGTAGCAACAACATCGCAAGCTTGGAATTGGTCGAGAAGCTCGGCTTGACCACACAGCCACACCCGTGTCCATACTACATCCAATGGGTAAATTCTTGTGGTAAGATAAAGGTAGATAAAATTGCACGCATTGAATTTTTTATTGGTTCTTATAAGGATTGTGCAGATTTTGATATAGTGCCTATGCAAGCGTGTCATTTGTTATTGAGTAAGCCTTGGATTTCTACAAATAATGCTTTGCACAATACCATTGCTAATACCTATTCATTTAAATACAATGGTAGAAGAGTTACTCTTAAACCTATGTCTGCTGCTGAAATTTTAGAAGAGGATCAACAAAGACTTGAGAGAAGAAAGAATGAACCATTTAGGAAAGAGTGGACTACTTCAAATGTTGCAACACTTACATCAAAATCTGAATTAGATGATGAACATATTTCCTTGCCTCTTGTTGCAACTAATACATTTCAGGTTCTACACAAAGAAGAGGATAGTGTGAAAGATGAAGAACATGTTGTTGTTTCAGGTAAGAGCTTTCTTGATGTGATGAATTGTTCCAACAATCTTGTTGTATTGGAACCTTGTCTTGATTTGCCTTTGCCACAAGTTGATTTATCTGCTGATCCTTGTGATAAAGAGGAGTTGTGTGCCACTACTTCACTTATACCTTTGCCACAACAAATGAACAAGATTGATGTTTTTGCTTATGATTCACCTACTAGTGCTGAAATAAAACATTTGATTTTAATAACATGTGAAAAGAATGAGCAGAAATTATTGTCTTCTCTAAATACTTTGGGTTATATTGAATTTGATGTTCTTTGTGATCTAAATATCGTGGAGAAGCAAATCTTTTCTCAAACTGAATTGCCTTTACTAACAAGAAACAAATTTTATGCTATAGGAAACTATGATCATAGAGGTGTATTTATGGTGCATAAAGTTTATATTTGCTCAAACATGAATACTCCTTGTGTTGTACAACCAAATGATGAACTAGAAAACTGCAATAACAATTACCATGGCATGCCTTCTATTATGGTTTCACATTGTGATGATAATTTTCATAACACATATAAACGCGGGGTGCATTCCAAGTTTGGGAATAGTTCTATATTTTATATTTCAGATTTGAGACCACTATTGGGAGAAAGAGATGGGATCGAGTCGAGGACGACTCTAATTCAAAAGGGGGAGAATGATGAGGACATCACCCTTATGGATACACCCAGCACTCCGCCAACCAAAATACAAGTTCATGCGCGACAACTGAATTTACGGGTGAGCTTGTTCCTAATGATTCCTTTATGTGATTTTGAGAATAGATTGCTACCTAATGAATTAATTGTTGTTAGAAACCATGGAGATGATCATGAGATAGCTGGGGAGGTGATTGGAGACGTGATGGGCCAGCAAGGACGTCCAAGCCAAGGTGGAGGCCCAATCAAAACCGACTTCGAGTCTGTTTCGGAGCCCAGAACCAGTCTGCACTAAAACGGATGCCCAGGACGCATACGGACTCGGATTTGGACGTTCTATATATGCCTGGAAAGATAACGAAAAGCCCCTTCCAACCCAACTGGTTCCATGTCAAAATTCGTCCCGAGCCGTCGGCAATCGCCGAAACAATTCGACTTCCAGAATCTGTCCTGGTGCTGCGACACCGTAATCGGTCTTTGGGCCATGTATGGAGTTGAGCCCACTTAGGGCTGCGTCCAGGGGGTCTTGCACGACCCTAGGGTCCTCATATACAGCCGCCGCCTCTTCATTAGGGTTTGGGTTTTGCTTAGATCAATTCTGTTCATAAACAGTTTCGCCGTTCATCGGTTTGTGAGACCCCAACTTCGAGAGTTTAATCATACATCTGCAATTGTGTTGCAATCTTCGTTGTTCTTGCTTGTGTTCTTGATTCGCAGGCAGGGATCAGCCTTCTCGGCGAGGTCAATCGTCTTTTGGACGGTTGATAACCAGAGGAGACGTCGTGCTGCGATTGCGGGGTTTAGAACGTGCTGTTCTGAAGCCGGATCGATTTGTGTGTCGCCTCCGACCAAATCAACTTACCAAGAACCTTTCGGAAGATCGGGAACCCTTGTCCACATCAGGTCTCAAAATTTTGACAAGGCTCAATAAATTAATAAGTAGCACAAAAGAGCACAATCTTTGATAAGCAAAATTTGGCCTTGGTAGGATAAATTTTATCATTGAGGAGTTGGCTTTCAAATTTATCATTTTCAAAAGAAAATCCCAAGTTATAAGCATAAGAGTGAAGATTCATAAAGTCTATTCATATCACACAAATCAATAGTCCTAGGTAGCATGTTTTCCTAAAGATATAGTCATGGAAATTCAGGCAAACATTCTAGGAATAAGGAGTATGCAAGATGATAAATCAAAAAGAATGAATTATAGAGAAAATTCAGGTTTTTAGTATTTATTAATTTTTCCATATTCAAGGCGAAAATAAGCAGAGAGGCAGGGAGAAATGGGAAGTGGACGTGCAAACCAGAGTATGGACCAAGTGGGGGTCCGAGGGGAGCCAGGCCTGGGTCGGCCGACCTGGCCAGGTCGCCCGACCTGGGAGATGCTCCTCTGGTCCCCTGGTTCGTCGTGTCGCTTCGTGTCGCCCTGTGCAACGTATTTCTCAGGGTAGACCGTCCGTTTGCGCGTTCGTACTTCGCAAATCCTCCTCCACACTTGTTTCCTGACTTCTTTTTATTTGACACAAACAAAAAGGAAAAAGTGTGAAAGCAAAGGTGGACCCCACCGGCTTTATGGGCTCAGTGGGTTCCATTATTCAATTCTTTATTATAGGCGCATTACATTTTAATGAAATAAACGAAGAAAATCTAAAAAGGGAAACTAAACGCCTATTTTCCTAAACTATATGGGAGAGCCTATTCATTTGCCCTTATATAAGTCGGGCTCTCCCATGTGGCTACAAATGCGCTCCATCTTAGCGCATAAGCCATGGCGGAGGTCTTTCATACCCTCCTCGAGGCGTTGCACACGATCCTCAAGTTGAGCACGATCAACCAACTCCTCCGCCAACTTGTTGGCCAGCCTCTTATTCTCCGCCCGTAGGAGGAGAACGTCCTGCGCAAGCTTGGCCTTGGAGGGACCTGTCGCCTCGTCCCCGCTGTCCTGGTAGTGGCCGCCCTCCGCTGTGATTGGCGGGGGGTCGAGGAAGCGGCTGATGGTCTTCTGCGGGGAGGAGTCGATGGATTCCTCCATCTCCCGCTTGTCCTCCGAAGTGAGCTTAGGGAAGAGCACTTTCCCCTTGCCCGGTCCAGTGCGTGGTCCGGTGCTGGTGAACCGTCCCTTCTGCTCTGGCGACGTGGGGATGTAGTCCATCCGGTACTTGTACCCGAATGGCGACCCATCCCTGCCCCGAAGCGTCTCAACGAGGTGTTCCCTGGGCAGGAGAGCAGAGGGATCCCCGTTGTGGAGACGACGGGTGGGTGTCGTCTTGCGGTGCGCCAGAGTGCCCGTCGTTGGTCTCTTGATGTCGGGGGTAGGACGCCGTACAGGCGACGTTCCCCGCGTCTTCATGGTGCGTGCCGGGGTCGGCGAAAGTGCCCGCTGCGATGTGCGGGTGGCGGAAGGGCTGCGCCGTTTCAGCAAACCGTGTACGGCCTGCCCTTTCCTCTTCGCGGCGCAGGGGAGGCTCAATGGCGAGAGGCTCAACGATCTCGGCAAGGGTGAGATCGAGGTTGCTCGGGACAATTTGGTTAGCGGGGGTGATTTCCCCGCTAAGGGCAAGGGCGGAGCTGGTCAAGGAAGCCTGGGAAGTGCTCTTTTTGGCAGCCATGACGAAGTTGGGGGTTCTGGAAGAGGTTCACAGGAAGGTTTGGGATGAGAGAAAAGCATCGCTCCCCTCTGCTTAAAAGGAGAGTCCCCCGACGGTATATTCGCGATTCTCCGCGAGAATCTCCGATTAGGGCGAAGGGGGAAGTTGGAGGAACGCGTGAGAGAAAAACGGGAAGCGGCGGCGCCACCAGGGGGTCGCCCGACCTGGCCAGGTCGGCCGACCTGGTGGTGGGCCCCCTGGGGCTGCTGCTTCGTGGGCTGCCTAAGGGAGGTCCAAGGAGGGGGAAAAGTACGGCAATTTAATTTGATTCTAAGTTTAGGTGCCCGTAAAGGCTATGGGTAGGCCCGGAAGTCAATTAAATTGACTACGTCCTCCTCAACTCCTATACTTTTAATAGAATCGTAAAAGAGTTTAAGTCGATAGCCATTTACCTTAAACGCGTTCCCTTCCTTGTCCTGGAGTGTGACCGCTCCATGTGTCGCGACGTCAATGACGAGATATGGCCCAAGCCATTTGCTTCGCAGCTTCCCGTCGCCGAACAGCTTCACTCTTGAGTTGAAGAGTAGCACCTTGTCTCCAGGGTTGAACTCCTTTGGCTGTATCCTTTTGTCGTGCCACTTCTTGGTCTTTTCTTTATAGATCCTGGCATTGTGATACGCCTTTTCTCTCCATTCCTCCAGCTCAGAAATTTGCTTGATTCTGTGCCTTCCTGCTTCTTTGGAATCCATATTCCACTTCTTTATTGCCCAGTATGCCTTGTGTTCCAGTTCTACCGGCAGATGGCAAGTCTTGCCGTAGACCAGCTGGAATGGAGACATGCCTATGGGGGTCTTGTATGCAGTGCGATATGCCCATAGTGCATCTGGCAACTTATTCTTCCATCCCGATCCCATTTCCTCCACTGTTTTCTGCAGGATGTTCTTGATTTGCTTGTTCGAGGTCTCTGCCTGACCGCTGGTCTGGGGGTGGTATGGAGTAGCAATGTTATGGTCGGAACCGAGTTCCCTCAGGAAGTGTCGGAATCCTTTATCCGTGAAGTGTGAACCTCCATCACTAATCACCATCCTTGGTACCCCGAAGCGTGGGAAAATGATCTCATAGAGCATCTTCCGTGCGCTCTTTGCATCTGCAGCTCTGCATGGCAATGCTTCAACCCACTTTGACACGTAGTCGACTGCCACCAGGATATACTCGCAATCATAGGACCTTGGGAAGGGTCCCATGAAGTCGATGCCCCAGACGTCGAAAAGTTCGACTTGCAGGTTGTATGTCAAGGGCATCGCGTTGCGAGATGAGATTCCTCCATGCTTCTGGCATCTCCTGCACCTCCTGATGTACTCCTTGGTGTCCTCATACATCGTCGGCCAATAGAAACCACTTTGCCAGATTTTTTCTTGCGTCCGGTACACGCCGTAGTGTCCTCCGTACGGAGCTGCATGGCACTTCTCAATTATCTGTGCACCCTCAATGGTGGGGATGCATCGCCGCAACAGACCATCAGCACAGACCCTGTAGAGGAATGGGTCGTCCCAAAGGTGTCGCCTACTTTCATAGGCCAGCTTCTTTCGGTTTTCCCCCGGCGGAACATACCCTGTAACCATGAAATTCACGATATCTGCATACCAGGGTGTGGAGTCCGCGACCTTTAGCAGCATATCATCTCGTAGGAAGTCGTTGATTGGTAGTTCCTGCATGTTAGTGACTTGCATACGAGATAGATGATCTGCTACGGAATTCTCTACTCCTTTCTTATCTTTTATTTCAAGATCAAACTCTTGGAGTAAGAGGATCCATCTGATGAGCCTTGGTTTAGCATCTTTTTTAGCGAGCAGGTATTTTAGTGCAGCATGATCAGTGTAAACAATTACCTTTGCCCCAACTAAATAAGATCTAAATTTATCGATAGCAAAAACCACAGCCAGGAGCTCCTTTTCTGTGGTAGCGTAGTTGAGCTGTGCTCCTGTCAAGGTTTTGCTAGCGTAGGCTATTGCGTGATGCTTCTTGTCCTTAGTTTGGCCGAGAACGGCCCCTACAGCATAGTCACTAGCATCACACATGATTTCAAAGGGCAGCTTCCAATCAGGGGGTTGGATGATGGGAGCTGAGATGAGTGCATTTTTTAAGAGATGAAAAGATTTCAAACACTCATCATCAAAGTCAAAAGGCGCATCCTTAGCTAAGAGGTTGGTGAGGGGTCTAGCGATTTTCGAAAAGTCTTTGATGAATCGTCGGTAGAACCCAGCATGCCCCAAAAAGCTACGAATACCCTTGACGTTGATCGGAGGTGGGAGTTGCTCGATAACTTCTATTTTCGCCTTATCCACCTCGATTCCTCTCTCGGACACTAAGTGCCCTAGCACTATGCCTTCTCGGACCATAAAGTGGCACTTTTCCCAATTAAGTACCAGGTCCTTTTCTTGGCATCGAGTCAAGACCCTGTCCAAGTTCTCGAGACAGTGATCGAAGGTCTTCCCATAGACTGAGAAGTCATCCATGAAGACTTCCATGATTTCCTCGATCATGTCCGAGAATATGGACATCATACACCGTTGGAAAGAGGCGGGTGCATTACATAACCCAAAAGACATCCTACGGTAGGCATACGTTCCATACGGGCACGTGAAGGTGGTCTTACTCTGATCATTGGGATGGATAGGAATCTGATGATAACCAGAATACCCATCAAGGAAACAGAAGAAGGAATGGTTTGCCAACCGTTCTAACATCTCATCGATGAAGGGCAGCGGGAAATGATCCTTCTTTGTTGCCTTGTTAAGTTTTCTGTAATCGATACACATCCTCCATCCCGTGACGGTACGTTGGGGAATAAGCTCGTTCTTATCATTCCTAACGACCGTCATACCTCCCTTCTTTGGCACTACTTGCACCGGGCTCACCCACTCACTATGAGGTACGGGATATATGATCCCTGAATGCAGAAGTTTTAGGACTTCCTTCTTCACAACCTCGTGCATAGCATTATTTAACCTCCTCTGAGGTTCCCTAGAAGGTGTACTCTCGGGGTTAAGAGGGATGCGATGGGTGCAGAGAGTGGGACTAATTCCCTTTAGGTCTTGGAGGGAGTACCCAAAGACAGAGCGATGTTTCTCTAAGACAGAGATCAGCTTCTTGGTCTCCTCCTCCGAAAGCTTATCACTAATGATGACAGGGGACTCCGTGTCACCATGTAGGAAAGCGTAGCGTAGGCCAGGGGGTAAGGTTTTTAACTCGATGGGAGGTCGAGTCGGTGGTTTTTCTTCAGGAAGCTCGAGAGTTTCCTGTAGATCATCCTCCTCTTCTGTAAAAAGATCGGCATCTTGGTCAAGGAGGGTATCAGGAGGGTCGAAAGGGGAAATTACTTTCACCTCTTCGGTTAGGTCTCTCTCATCAGGAAATTCAGCGATGGTGTTTCGCGAACGGGAGATTGGGATTGAGAGAGCCTTTCCTCCGATGTTGACACTGAGGTTACCGGATGAGGCTGCCGTAAAGAGTTTTTCTAAAGGAAGCCCGATGAGGACATCAAAGCTTGGGACCTCAAAGACATGAAAGTTCAGAAGGGCCTCAGCGTCTTTGTGTCGTATCGACACATTGTTTAGAATCCCGTAACCTTCTAGGATGGCTCCGGTAGGGCTTTTGAAGGTCTTTTGCGTAGGAAGCAGAGGTTCGTCTCCTAATACCTCAAAGGCAAAGGAGTCGGAAACGATGTTTATTCCTACGGTGGGATTATACCAGACATCCACAGCTCTGCCTCTAACCATACAAGGAATGGTAGTAGAGGATGAGATAATCCGAACAAGTTCGGAACATTGCTCATTTTCTCGGGACCACTCATCACTCATGATGGCTGTTAGTTCTTTCACTGAGTCCCTAAGGAATTGTTCTTCTATAGGTTCAGGGGAAGGAACTGGTGTTTGAGGCTTTCGTTGGATGGCATACATCGAGGTGTTACCGAAATCTTTGAAAAGATCATCCTCGATGATGAAAGGGAATTCGGACGGCTGAATTTCTTCATCATCCGAATTTCCTGGTTCAGGAGGAGGCTCACTAGCTAAGTCTTGAGATGTGCAAGAAGCAGGGTCAGATTCGGCTAGCTGGAGAGTCTCCTGGCTCGGCGTAGCTTCTTCGCAGGGGGGTTTGGTGGGCTCAAGGAAAGAGGTATTTTCTAGAATGCGTTCTAGGATGGTTCTTCCTTCTGAGACCGTTTTGTGTATGAATGAACCTCCGGCGGCTATGTCGAGATATTGGGCAGATTCCTTGTCGAGACCCATCCGAAAATGCTGTAGCAGCATGGGATCGGGTATAGACAAGTCAGGACCGGATTTCACTAAAAGCGAGAACCTAGCCCAAGCTGTGCCTAAGGATTCTTTCTTGGCCTGCTCGAAGTTGAAGACCTCTCTACGGAGAGAAACGATTCGTGACATTGGGAAGAACGCAAGACAAAATTTGTCCCGGAGCTCTTTCCAGTCACCATTCGTGCTTTCTGCCGTGTGAGTGTACCATTGCTTCGCCCTCTCTATAAGAGAAAAGGGAAACAATTTCCACTTGAGAGTCTCTTGTGTCATACCCCTGATTTGGATGCACGAGCACAATTGCTCAAATTCTCGCAGGTGATGGTGTGGGTTTTCGTTTTCTACCCCCGAGAAAGGTTGTGCCTGAACCATGGCTATAAAGCCTGGGCGGAGTTCGAAGCCATCAGAAAGGATTGGTTCTGAAGATGAAGGTGGCTCGTAGAACTCGCCCCTTGGAGCAGAGAAGGATTGGATAGAAGGTTGCTCCATGGTAGGGATAAGGAAAGAAATAAAAGAAAGATAAAAAGGGATACGAGGGTGACTAGGGTCCGCAGATAAAACAGCAACCGTTCCCCAGCAACGGCGCCAGAAATGCTTGTTGGTTTTTCTTACGTCTACGAATAAATCCGCAAGCGCACGGAAGACCGATGTAGCACTTCACCCAGAGTATTCCGGGGTATCGAATCACGAGGAACGTGTGTGTCTATCGTTGGACTAAATCACCCAAGGACACAGAGATTGATTAAGACAGGCAGAGGACAGAGAGGATATCCCAAGAGTCAGGTTCCTACGTTAGCTAAGCTATGCTCTAGTTTGCTCGCGTTGGGCACGGACTTACCCCTGCATCCACAGGCGACTTCCGCCAAGAGCCTACGCACTAGCCTAGCGGGGAGGATTTCAGAGGACGGACAGAGCTGTCACCACCTGCCGCCTACCTCAACGAACCAGTAGACTAACGAATAATCAAAGGTAACCTCCTGCCTAGACACCACGTCTATGCGATCGATTACTACCTTAACCTTCTAGCAACGAATATTCAGGCTAAGGCACCCTAAGAACTTAGAGCGATGAACGAGCTCACAAGCTAGAACTATAACTTAATTAAAGTAAAAAGTAAACTGCAAGAGGGGAAATCTCGACACTTACTATGATTGGCAAATGTCGTCGAAGTACAAGCGTGGAGAAGGCGAAGACAAGCCCAAGCCTCCTCCGAACTCTACTCCACTCTCTTCCTAATCTAAGCACTAGCTAAGTAGCACTTGGCCTTTGCAAGAGGAGCACTAAATCTTCAATCTTGAGTGTGTGTTGGAGTGAAGGCCCTCACCCTCTATTTATAGCCTCCTAACGTCGGTTTCAGAGGAGTAACCGCCACGGAATCCCCCCAAACCGCCATCAGGGAGTCCTGAGGAGCCAACACGTGGAAGCCCAGGCGGAGAGGGCGCCCGGCCAGGTCGCCCGACCTGACCAGGTCGGCCGACCTGGGGGTGGCCCCTCCTGGCCTGTGCTTTCTCCAGGTGGCTGTCCTGTGGGCCCTGACAACGGTTTGCACGGTATTACGGGGAGTTACGTCGGTTAAGCGCTGAAGGTGGGCTCCTTAATCCGTGTGCTTGCTCCTGATTGGCCGGAAGTGTGCTTTCTCCTTGAATTTCCTTGAATTTTATTTAAACTTCCATGGGTTGCTTCCTGCATACACAAAGTCACCAAAACTTGTGGAAATAATTAGCAATAAATTCCTACCACTAAGGTGGTGATCAAATTGTGTGATTCTTGCGGGTAAACGACGGTCATATTTTGCATTTAAGGACCGTCAACAGTCGGTGATGTGCAAGGTTGCTCGGAGAAATCATAGGCACTAGATGACAGCGGAGAAGCCAAGGAGCTATTCGGAGAAGCCAGGAAACGAAGTCGAGCGAGGAGTATAAGTTTCAGCTTCTGGACATAGAGACCTAATAGAGGGGTCAGTGGAGACCGGACTGTACGGTCACTATGTGGAGTTGTTTGGGACTTCCAGCAAGGAGCGAGGAATCTGACTGTGCAGGAGCCATAGAGACCGGACGGTACGGTCAGGTGACCGGACCGTACGGTCAGTTCAGCTGAGGAACAGTGCAGAGAGGAAGCCAACGTTCTTGAGTCCGACGACAATGTCCGATGTGTCGGACTTGTCCGACAGTTGTACAGACTGGACGGTCCGGTCTACTGACCGGACGGTCCGGTCAATACATGATATCGCCTGTGGACAGTGAGGCCAACGGTCCAGAGAGCCGTTACGGGAGTGACCTGATGGTCCGGTCAGGCAGAGACTGAACAGTCCGGTCAGTGCGTCCAGAAAGGTGATTTCGTGGAGCAACGGCTAGTTTGAGGTTGGAAGCCTATATAACTTTGTTGCTGGGGTCTTGGAGACCTCTCTTGGCCAGTGGAATACCTGAGAGCATTTGGTAAGGTCCAAGAGGAAAAGAGGAGAGCACTAGGAGAGGATATTGGATATCTTGTGAGTGCTAGTGAGAGTAACAAAGAGCGATCTTGCACATCTAAGGCTAGGGTGTCCTTGAGTGTGTGATCTAGGTTGTTACTCTTGGTCTATGGTGAGACTAGACCGGTTAGGTGTCGGTGATCGAGCCTATCATGACTGGTTGTGAAGGCCGTCACATGTTTGTACACGGTTTGAGCCCGCCAGTGAAAGGGGCATCGCTAGTGAGCGCCCGTGCTGGCTCCGAGAGTGCGGCAAGTTCTCGAGGGAGGTGAGCTTGTGCCTTGGCGGTAGCGGTGACGCACACCATGTCTTCACTCTGGGAGTGATTGTGGGCTTGTGGGCGAGAACTCCACATTGGTGGCCGGAGGGACCGGGACTCCGGCGGGAGTGGTCCAACGAGGAGTAGGGGAAGGTGCCATCCTTCCGAGACCTCGGGAAAAAATCATGCCCTTGTCTCTTTGTAGGAAGGTCCCTGACCTTTATTTTAATTCCTTTTTTGCCCATATCTTTAACAGAAAGTCCCCTACACTTTCTATAATTATATTTTAGCCCCTCCACCTTTTACAACCAGGCCCCAGACTTCTCTTTAATTATAGAAAGGTCCCTAAAACTTTCTGAAAATATAGAAAAGCCCCTAGAACTTCCAGAACCCATAACTTTCAAACCATAATTCGTTTAGAGCGATTCTTGCGCCCACGGATTCGTCTCGGTGAGTAGTACCCAGTGGTACTACCCGCAACATTGTCCCAAAACCTCATCAGCCATCACTAGCCCAAATATTTTCAACCATAACTCTGATTCGAACGATTCTTGCGCTCACGCGATCGTCCCAACACGAGGTACATTTTACGACCCACCGTAATTCCGTTTCCACCACAACATTTCCCCTTGTTTCCTCTAACGCCATATCTTCATCGTTAGACCTCCAATTCCACCGACTCTTTCACCATCGACCTTCTGAGACCCAACTTACCCAAATCATACCCCGTAAACCCAAACTTTACACCAAGCTCCGACCTAGCTATAATCCCAGTGGTATACACCGAACACCCCAAATATTCTATCCGGAGTTTTAATTGGACTTTTGATTGTTTCTTATTTATTTTATTTTCTTTGCGTTAGCGGCACGTACCGTAACACACGAAGAACCTCAGGAGCCCAATGCTGGAGACAAAGCCTGAAGGCCCAAGTCTCAAGATGGACTCCAGCACCATTATGCGAAGCGATGTAAACTATGATGTTTAAGGATAGCGTTACGAGGCAAGCTCTAACATCCTCTTGATCATATTGATCCCATCACAGTCGTCTAGAAACCTACTTAGAGCCTACTCTATATTGCATGCTCTCTTGAGTGCCATTGTTGTGGAATGCTTGCATGATTGCTAACTATTTGCATATTCGTAACTCTGTTGTCGTTACCGTAACCCCTCCTTGTGCACCTTATTCCCCCCTCCCCTCATAAGCTCCACATGCACTGACATTAGATGTCTAATGTATGGTATGTAGCTATGCTTAGAAGCGCTTAGGAATCCCGCGATGAGATTCATCGCAACACCATCGATGGGTGGGTGATAAACCAACTGTGTGAAGGTGAAGTTGGGTGGGATATACTCAGTTGTGGGCAAGGCTCTGTAGTACTGGTGCAGAGTACTTGGTGATGGTGTCTTCGGTGTAGATCCACCTGTCGTGGATGAGTGCTCGCCCTACCGCCTAGGACACGGCTAGCTAAGACCTCAACTTGGTGATATCTTCAGTACGACCACAGAACATGTATGGGCAGGACTAACACGGATCCTGGGTAACACAGCAAGGAAGTATCACCCGGCGAAGTAGGAACGGACTTAGGGATCGGTTTCGGTGAAATGGTGATAAGTCCAGTACTTGGCAATATTATTGGATGTGTGCCTTCGTTGTTAATATGACTATGTGTCATGATGGTGGAATCCCTAAGCTCCGTGGTGGACTTCTGGGTGTACCTGGGTGAAGTTGAAGGTTATGTGTTTCCGAGGCTAAAAAGCACATAGCCTGTGTGAAAGGACCAAGTGACCGAGAGGGGAGGGTGAATCGGGAACTCGCACTATGTACCAAATTCACCAATTACTAAAACCGATCACTCAATACAACTCCTACATAATTCTAATGATGATAACACTAGCAAGACAAAGAACCAAAGAAAGGAACAACAACCTAAGCATACTAGTGGATCACACAAGGCAATGCAACTCCTATGCAAGCTAGTAATAAAGCAACATGGAAGCACACAACAAGCTAACAAAGGAGCCTACTCATGCAAAGCTACTAGATCATCAAGTACAAGATAAGCACACAAGCATGAGTAGCACAATACATACTAGGGTTATCAATCAAGCCAAAGCAACTCCTATCAAGTGGAAGTTAAGCACAACTAGCAAGTAGAGAAACCTATTCATGCAAGTCTACAAGGTAATCAACAAGAGCAAGATAAGCACACAAGCATGAATAGCACGGTATATAAATGCGGAAAGTAATGCATCAAAGTAAGGAGTAGAGTAAGAGATGGCTCATGATTTTTTACCGAGGTCTCGGAAGGATGGCGCCATCCCCTACTCCTTGTTGCACCACTCCCACCGCAGTCCTGGTCCCTCCCGCCACCAATGTGGAGTTCTTACCCACGAGCCCGCAATCACTCCGGGAGTGAAGATACGGTGCATGTCACCGCAGCCACCAAGTCACAAGCTCGCCTCCCTCAAAAACTTGCCGGACTTCCCGAGCCGATACGGGAGCTCACTATCAATGCCCCTTTCACCGGCGGGCTCAAACCATGTAAAAACATGTGACGACCTTCACAACCAATCACGATAGGATCAATCACCGACACCTAACCACTCTAGGTTTCACCATAGACCAAGAGTGACAACCAAGATCACACCCTCAAGGATACCCTAGCCTTAGATGTGCAAGATGCTCTAGTTACTCTCACTAGCACTCTCAAGATATGCAATATCTCCTCCTAGTACGCTCCTCTTTTCCTCTTGGAACTTACCAAATGCTCTCAGGTATTCCACTGGCCAAGAGGGGTCTCCAAGACCCCAGCAATGAAGTTATATAGGCTTCCAACCTTCAACTAGCCGTTGCTCCATGAAATCAGCTTTCTGGGCCTACTGACCGGACTGTCCGGTCAGTGTCTGACCGGACCATCTGGCACTGCAGTCTTCAGCTCAACGGCTCTGCCCACTGCTGACTACTCCACTGACCGGACCGCCCGGTCCGTTTCTCTCTCCAGTCCAGAAACATTTTGGCACTGCTCCACTTCTGCCCTGTGTGAACCTATATAGACCGGACCGTCCGGTCTGTAGACCGGACCATCCGGTCACTACGGCTTCCAGCACAGGTAGAATCCTTGCTGCCCTCTGAAAGTTCTAGACCAAAACTCTTAATAACCGTACAGTCCGGTCACTACGCACCCCTCTGTCCAGTCACTTTGTCCAGAAGCTAAAACTTCTCGTCCTCGTTTGACTTTGTTTCATAGCTTCCCCGAACAGCTCCTTGGCTTCTCCCCTGTCATCTAGTGACTGTGATTTCACCGAGCATACATGTACATCACCGACTAGACATGACCTAAGAGAAGTGACCTAGACCCCCTTGATAGTCCGATTTTTCCTATAGACTCAAAGCCCTAACAACTATACAAGTGTTCCGAACACTTGCTCCATAGCTTGTCCTTAGCTTTGATTCATCTTCATCAATCCTTGGACTCCATCAAGCTCACCAAGGCTCCATGCTTGTGGTCATTGTCATCCATCGCCAAGGCCACCGTCAACAATCATCATAAGGTAGATAAGGTTTCCTACACGCACAACACTCGTGTAGACATTAGTGACATTTTATGTTTGTCATTCATCACCAAAACATCATACCTTGGGGTGACCTCAATGGTCATGATCCTTACAATCTCCCCCTTTTTGGTGATGGATTACAACCACTACTTATGATGATCCAAAATGGACGAGCAACAAGGAACCAAAGGAAAAGAAAGGATTGAAAGGATTACCTTGGTCCTTACCTTGGAAGAAGTCTCTCCCTTGAAATGTGCTAGGTGTTGAGGGAGAACTACCCAATCACATAGCGCACTTGATGTCGGTCTTGAGTTGAATTTTGTGCCCGTCTTGGGGTCATGGTTGATGATCTTGTTGAAGTAGACATGCACCAAAGACGTAGATGTTCATGTTGATATGATCTTCATGTGTATTTCAAGTGAACATGCACCATTCTTTCGTGTTCTTCTCTTTGTCACCTTGTTGCTTCCTTGTGTCTTCATGTCCTTCTCCCCTACTTGATGATTGATCTTCATGTTCTTCTCCATTTTTTTCATCTTTGACTTGGCTTTTGGATCTTCATGTTCATCTGCCCCTTTGTGTTATCAACCTAGACTTGGCTTTTGGATCTTCATGTTCTCTCCCCCCCCCCCCCTTGTCACCTATAACCAAGAACCAAACACAAACCAACAGGAGAACCAAGGAGCAAATAGAAAATGGCAAGAGTTAGGAACCCCCCCCCCCTTTCTTGGTACTCCTCCTTGGTCACGATGGTGTTCCACCGTAGCTCCCCCTACACACATGACTCATCGAAATATTTTCTCAAATATGCAAGGGTTAGTCATTTGAGGGGTGGGAATGTATGAGCCACTTGTCCTTGAGCCACGTGACTCAATGGGCATGAAGCATAAATATCACTATTTGATCATCTAGAGAGTCATATACTCACATTGTAAATGAGCAACTCCCCCTAGACACATGCTTGGAAGCATGTATGGTACCATAATGCAAGGATGCATAAATGCAAAGAATGCAAATGCAACAAGTATACAATGCATGATGCGATTCTTAAAGAAAAGAGAAAGAACCGCTACAAACCAAAGTGTCAATGACGAGTTGTTCTCTTCTCGAGCTTACTCACAATGGACCATTCTTCAAAGCCTTGGGCACCCATAAACCACCTTCCCAAGCTTAACCCATGTCCATTTCTATCTCAAGGAGGTCCCAAGTCAACCTACAAAAGAAGAGAAACAAGCACAAAACAAAGACACAAACAACAAAACAAGCCAAGCTAATACTATACACATTTACAAAGGACAAGCTCAAGGGTTACTCATGTGAAGTTGGAGAGGTCGAGAACATTGAGTTCTCCCCTTAGCTTGTTGAAGGTCTTCTCGTCGAGTGGCTTGGTGAAGATATCTGCCAATTGTTCATGAGTTCGCACACTCAGCAACTCGATGTCCTTCTTCTCAACATGGTCCCTTATGAAGTGATGCTTCACTTGAATATGTTTTGCATGACAATGATCTCTAGTTTTGAGAGCCATCTTGATTGCCGCCTCACTATGACAATATAGTGGTATTTGAGTGTAGTTGAGGCCATAATCCGAGAGCATTTGCCTCATATAGAGAAGTTGTGCACAACACACCCCCGCTGCCATATACTCCGCTTCAGCTATAGATAGAGCCACTGAGTTTTGCTTCTTTGAGCTCCAAGACACTAGAGATCTTCCAAGAAATTGGCAGCCCCAAGAAGTGCTCTTCCAATTCATTTTGCATCCCGCAAAGTCCAAATCTGAATACCCAAGTAACTCAAAGCTTGTTCCTCTAGGATACCATAATCCCATGGTAGGTGTGTACTTGAGGTATCCCAATATTCTCTTCAGTTCCTTCAAGTGTGACTCCTTTGGATTTGCTTGGTAGTGTGCACATAAGCACACACTAAACATGATGTCCAGCCTTGAGGTAGTGAGATAGAGCAAAGAACCAATCATAGATCTATAGAGCTTGGGGTTCACCGATTTCCCTTTCATATCATTATCCAAAGGTTTGCTTGTAGCCATAGGTGTGTGCAAAGGCTTGCAATTCTCCATGTTGATCTCTTGAGGAGGTCTTTGGTGTACTTTTCTTGATAGATGAAGTTTCCCTCTCTCAATTGCTTGACTTGAAAACCAAGGAACACATGCAACTCTCCAATCATTGACATTTGGAATTCCCTAGCCAACATCTCTCAAAGTTCCTCATTGAACTTCTCATTGGTTGACCCATAGATGATATCATCCACATAGATTTGGCACACAAATAGATCCTTCCCAACATGCCTTGTGAATAAGGTGTTGTCAATGCTTCTAATGGTGAATCCATTCTTGAGGAGGAAGTTTCTCAAGTGTTCATACCATGCCCTAGGAGTTTGCTTGAGACCATAGAGAGCTTTCTTCAACTTGTACACATGTCTTGGACGCTTAGGATCCTCAAACCCTAGAGGTTGTTCTACATAGACTTTCTCATTGATCTCTCCATTCAAGAAAGAACTTTTCACATCCATTTGACAGAGCTTGAAGCCATTATGTGATGCATAAGCAAGCAAGATCCGAATTGCCTCAAGACGAGCCACGGGAACAAATGTTTCTTCAAAGTTAATGCCCACCACTTGAGAATATTCCTTAGCCACTAGGCGAGCCTTATTCTTGACAATGGCCCCTTTCTTATCTTGTTTATTCTTGAAGACCCACTTGGTGCCAACCATATTATGATTCTTGGGCCTCTCCACCAACTTTCATACTTTGCAACTCTGAAAGTTGTTCAATTCCTCTTGCATAGCAATAACCCACTTGTGATCATTCATTGCCTCTTCCATTGTGGTGGGCTCAATCACGGAGATAAAAGAGAAATTCTCAATTGTAACATTTGCCTCCTCATCACTTCCGTTATCATTTTCTTCATTCACATAGTTAGGCTTGTATTGATTTCTCCTTGTCCTCACTCCTTGAGATGGGCTCCCAATGATCAAGTCACGAGAATGATCCTTGTTTATGGCTTTGGGTCTAGGATGATGTTCTTGTTAAGTGGGAGGAGGTCTTGGTGATGTATCTTGTGCATCATGGATTGCTTGCTCTCTTGATATATGAGTGTCTTGGATTCTGAGAGAGGTGGGAGAATCACTCTTATGCTTTCTTGTTTTGGACTTAGAGCTTGGAGTGGATGAGGATGTATCATGTGAAGAGCTTGGAGAAGTGGCTTGTTATGAAGTATATGGTGAGGTTTGTGGCTCACTTCTCACTTGGGTTCCCTCATCACTTGGTGGGTGAACTCTCAATGAATCTTGGGAGGAGCTAGTGAGTGTGTTAGTGGCATCTTGTGTTGGTTCTTGCACTTCAGAGGAAGAGGTTGGTTGAGGTGGTGGAGTAGAGGGCTCATCAATATCACCATCATTGGCCTCATGGGGTAAAACCTCGCCCACGGGCATGTTCCTCAAAGATTTCCTCATAGGCTCATCCTCAATATTTACTTCATGAAATTCATCTCCCTTCTAAGAACCATTTGACTCATCAAATTGCACATCGTAGGATTCTTCTACACAACCTGTGGTTGAGTTGTAGACCCTATATGCTTTAGAAGTCGCTAAGTACCCAACAAGAATGCCGTCATCAGTTCTGCTCTCAAACTTCCCTGGCTTTCTCCTCTTCTTAAGAATTAGCAAGTGCAGCCAAAGATCTGAAAATAGGAAACATTGGGTTTCCGTCCCACCAATAGCTCATAGGGTGTCTTCTTAAACAACCAGTTGAGATAGACATGGTTGGAGGTGTAGCAAGCTGTGTTGATTGCCTCTTGCCAAAACCTCTCATGAGTTCCATACTCATCTAGCATTGCACGGGCTAGAGTGATGAGTGTCTTGTTCTTCCTTTCCACTACTCCATTCTGCTCCGGAGTATATGTAGCGGAGAATATATGCTTGGTCCCTTTCTTGTCACAATACTCCTCCACTGTTGTGTTCTTGAACTCAATCCCATTGTCACTACTTATCTTCACAATGCTAGCCTTGAATTCATTCTTTGCCCTTCTAGCAAACTTTCTAAAGATATCACTGGCTTAAGATTTGTCCACAAGAAAGAAGGTCCAAGTGTATCTCGTGAAGTCATCCACAATCACCAAGCAATATAGATTGCCTCCCAGACTCTTGTAATGTGTTGGCCAAAACAAGTCCATGTGCAAGAGCTCCAGAGGACGAGATATAGACATGAATGACTTGGTGGGATGTGAAGATGCTACTTGTTTTCCAGCCTGACAAGCACTGCACAATCTGTCCTTCTCAAAGGTCACATCCTTGATTCCTTCAACTAGATTCCTCTTGACAATCTTCTTGAGCTGATTCATTCCAACATGTGCCAGTCTTCTATGCCACAGCCATCCCTTGGATGCCTTAGTGAATAGGCAAGTTCTTGGTGACATGTTGCTTGATTTGAAGTCCATGACATACAAGTTCTCATGTCTTACTCCATGAAATACTAGCCCTTTCTTTGCATTCTCAATCATTGCATCATCATCATCAAATGTGCACTTGAATCCCATGTCACAGAGTTGACCAATAGGCAGGAGGTTGAAATTGAGGGTTTCCACAAGAAAGACCTTGGAGAGATGGACGTCATTTGTGATGGCCACCTTGCCCGAGCCTCTAACTCTCCCTTTTGAGTTATCCCCAAAAGTCACCTTCTCACTGTCTTCGTCTTCATCAATGGTGGTGAACATGGTTGGCTTCCTGGTCATGTGTTGAGTGCACCCACTGTCAAGAATCCAATGAGTACCTCCACTCTTGTAGTTGACCCTGGTGGTAGCCATAAGACAAACACTAGAGGAAGAAGGGTTAGTATCCAAAGCATTACTAGATTGACTAGTACCAACCTCATCATGTCGAATGATAAGACCATCCTCATAGATAGGGATTCTTGCAATCCCTTCCTGAAGTCTCCTCTTGATGGGATAGTGAGGAGAACGATACCTCCAATGTCCATGACCATCCCCCATGTGCACATTGTCGAGGTCGATGTAGTAATGGGGAGGATCATAGAGACCAGTGACGTACTCAAGCACATGTCCCACTTCTGAGTGAAGCACAAGTATCACCTCCATTGCTCTCTCAATTGAGAGCTCATGCCTTTTGTTGACTACCTCCTCAAGTAGGAAACCCCTCTCAAGAGTTGTGATTTGTTGGAGGAGCTTGTCAGTCACTTCATGTGGTGCAATCCTCCGAAGATCTTTGAAGGAATTTATCCTACACACAAGATCATAGATGCTTAAGAGAGTATCACAAAGGTCATCATTCGGATTTCTCACAAATTCACCAAGTTGAAAGATGAGATCCTGTTGGTGAGTTCGACGAAGATGCCAAAGGTGATCTTGCGGTGGAGGAAGTGGAAGAGGTAGGGGCGCTGGAGCCGTAGTGGTGAGATTGATCATTTCAAGTGATCGAGTGAGCATAGTTGTCGACGCTTCTCCTACACTAATGCGTGGTTCACCCGAATTGCTTGGAATAGAACTTGGAATGGCACTTGAGGTAGAGCTTGATGAAGCGCCTAATGATGAGCTTGGTGGAGGTCTTGATCCGAAGGGGTTGTAGAAACTATTGCAAGGCAATTTTTGTGGAGGGACCAAAGAAGTTTGAGCTTGAAGCTAATTCTTTCCCTTTGCTTGAAGATGCTCCATTGTTTGCCTTGGAAGTCTTCTCCCTGGTACAGCTTGCGGTGATCTCCTCATTCTCAAAGAGCAACCCAATCACGTCCTTGGTGGTGAGATTTTTCTCCATGAGAAGATCAAGGGTGACATAGAAGAGCTTGCTACTAGGGAGCAAGGTGAGGATCTTCTCAACTATCACAATCTTGTGAAGCTTGAAGGATTCTTCATTAGATTCAATCTTGTCCACAATACCTCGCAAGCGAATAAGAGAGTCAAGCCTCAACAAGAGAATCATTAGCAAGATCAAGAGACACACTATCATCATTCCTAGTCATGCTAGTGGAGCAAGCAAGATCAAGAGAACCAACACCATCAATCATCACATTAGGCACACTAGTAGAGGAACCTATCAAATTATCACTAGAAGAATCTAGGCACTCACTAGAACTAGGCATATCCACACAATCATCATAATCATCATACACATGATTATCGGTGAAAGTATTGGCAAAGTCCACAAGAGTATCCATCAACTCATCTGGGATCATGGGATTTAGGTAGCTTTTAAAGCGATCCTTCCATGAGCCATGACCCGGCCCCGAATGGGATGACATCCCAACTCAATACGGTCATTACTCAAGGCGGTTAAGCCCTATGATGAGCACTTGGCTCTGATACCACTTGAAAGGACCGAGTGATCGAGAGGGGGGGTGAATCGGGAACTCGCACTATGTACTAAATTCGCCAATTACTAAAACCGATCACTCAAAACAACTCCTACACAATTCTAGTGATGATCACACTAGAGAGACGTGGAATACTAGTGGATCACACAAGGCAATACAACTCCTATGCAACGTGGAAGGACACAACAAGCTAGCAAAGGAGCCTACTCATGCAAAGCTATTAGATCATCAACTACAAGATAAGCACATAAGCATGAGTAGGACAATACATACTAGGGTGATCAATCAAGCCAAAGCAACTCTTATACATGCTAGTGATCAAGTGGAAGCTAAGCATAACTAGCAAATAGAGAAGTCTATTCATGCAAGTCTACAAGGTAATCAACAAGAGCAAGATAAGCACACAAGCATGAATAGCACGGTATGTAAATGCGGAAAGTAATGCATCAAAGTAAGGAGTAGAGTAAGAGATGGCTCATGATTTTTTTTCTGAGGTCTCGGAAGGATGGCGCCTTCCCCTACTCCTCGTTGGACCACTCCCGCCAGAGTCCCGGTCCATCCCGCCACCAATGTGGAGTTCTCTCCCACGAGCCCGCAATCACTCCCGGAGTGAAGACACGGTGCGCGTCACCGCTGCCACCAAGGCACAAGCTCGCCTCCCTCGAGAACTTACCAGACTCCCTGATCCGACACGAGCGCTCACTATTGATGCCCCTTTCACGGCGGGCTCAAACCGTGTACAAACGTGTGACGACCTTCAGAACCAAACACGATAGGCTTGATCACCGATACCTAATTGGTCTAGTTCGCACCATAGACCAAGAGTAACAGTCTAGATCACACCCCGTAAGGACATACTAGCCTTAGATGTGTAAGATGCTCTAGTTACTCTCACTAGCACTCTCAGGATATGCAATACCTCCTCCTAGTACTCTCCTCTTTTCCTCTTGGACCTTACCAAATGCTCTCAGGTATTCCACTGGCCAAGAGGGGTCTCCAAGATCCTAGCAATGAAGTTATATAGGCTTCCAACCTTTCACTAGTCGTTACTCCATGAAATCAGCTTTCTGGGTCTACTGACCTGACTGTCCTGTCATTGCCTGACCAGACCGTCCGGTCACTACAGTCTTTAGCTCCAACGGCTCTGCCCACTACTGACTTCTGCACTATCACCTAGTGCCTGTGATTTCAGCGAGCATACATGCACATCACCGACTAGACATGAACTAAGAGAAATGACCTAGACCCCCTTGATAGCCCGGTTTTTCCTATGGACTCAAAGCCCTAACAACTAGACAAGTTTTCCCAACACTTGCTCCATAGCCTGTCCTTAGCTTTGATCCATCTTCATCAATCCTTGGACTCCATCAAGCTCATCAAGCCTCTATGCTTGTGGTCATTGTCACCCATTGCCAAGGCCGCCGTCAACAATCATCATAAGGTAGATAAGGTTTCCTTCACGCACAACACTCGTGTAGACATTAGTCACATTTCACGTTTGTCATTCATCACCAAAACATCATACCTTGGGGTGACCTCAATGGTCATGATCCTTAAACTGTAGGTACAGTGTACTAAGCTCTGTAGAGTTAACCCTAAATCATTCGGATGTCCGTTGTCACTGGTCATGACACACCAAATCATTGGGCTCTTAGAAATTCCTTGATGAGTGAGTGGGTGTAGTGATACCCATGTTTTGGAAGCGCAGAGTTTGCATATGGAGATCCATTCCTTTTAAAACTATGGGAACTGGTGGGAATGGTTTGTACTTCCTCCAGGGCCAACCTACTATAATATTGACAGGTCCCCTCTTTCCTTGAAATCTATTCTTAGTGAAACCCGCCTGCTCGGTTGCTAGTGCAAATATTTAACCCCTTGCCTACCTCCTTGCTATAACCTCAATGCATAATTTTACCCTTGAGTAGTGTTAGTGCTTGCTGAGTACCTTATGTTCTCATGTTTTGTTAATTATGGTTTTTAACAAACCGATGGCAGAAGAGTAAAAGCAGTAGGGTTTCGTTGTATGCTCAATTCTGCCTGTGGATGTGATGTGATGTGATGTGATGTGATGTGATGGAATGAAGTGAACTAGTCTTCCGCACCCAAATTTCCGCTGCATCGTCTAGATTGTAACTTAGCCATGTTTGGTAAGTCCACCGTTTATCCCCGTATTTTAGTATTGTATGTATTTGAGATAATCTGTATGTGTATACCAACTACTGATCCTGGGATTGGTACAGGATGCACAGGGATGCCTTCATACTATGCAAGGGGAGGGTGTCACAGATTGATATCAGAGCCATACTTGACTGTAGGACGAAACCTAGAGCCGTATGCATATCGTACATAGAGACCCTTACCTCGTATAACCTTTGCCACTCGAACCAAGACCGAACTGCAACCCGAAACCTTATCGGCCTTGCATAGGAGCCCTCCTAGCCCCGTCGGCCTTGCCCATCCGCGTTTAAGGAACCTTTACCCGAAGCATACTCCTTGAAGCATGCACGTAGTCCTAGAGACCCGGACATCATCATGGCCCAGAATCTTTTGACTCATTCAAAAGATCTCCGGCACCTTGATTGCACTGTGTGCTGCCTCCTTTGGGTATACACTGCCTTTACGCGTGCTGCCCTCGAATATTGTGCAACGACCGCTGTCCCATTGATCGGTCGAAGCGCGAAAAAGCCACTGACACCGTAATGGCACTGCCCTCCATTTGCCGCCTATACCTGTGCATGTCGCTGCACCTCCGACCAATCAAATTGGACTAGAGAACCATGTCGGAGCATGGCTATGGCGAGCCAGTGTACCCAAGAAGCTAACTTGCGTGATACCCCTTATTGCAAGCCTCCCCCAGCCATTCCTCGTCCACTCAACCATTCCTTGCCATCAAAACCGCAAGCCTACCCCGTTGGCCAAGCTCAATCAGTTTCCCACCTTTTCCATGGAAGACATCACCTGGACCACCAGCTACTGCCTAGAAGAGTCTGGTTTCCCCAAAATCCTACGCAGCACCATGACCAAACTTGGCATCCTAGAGTGCCCCAAGTATGTAGGATGAGAATATGAAGAACCCAGCACCGAGCGTTGTACAGTCGTAGTCCAGATCGCCGCCAGCCAAGAAACTCTCGGCATGAAGCCACGGAAAGTGACGACTACTGGGTTCCATTTTTCGGAGAACTATGAGCTAGTCGCTCGCAAAGCCCTACGATACCTATGTCAGTTGCTCGAGAAGCCCATCAGTCGCACCAGCATGTGATACTTCCCGCCTTTGGATACAGACCGACCTACTTGGAAGGCCCACATCGATAGCTTGGAAGGACCGAATGTAGACCCTACTGTGTCACCGTGACGCAGTACCTCCTCGCTCTTGATGAGCTGTATGTCCAGCAAGCAAAACAACTACGAACCTGCCTCAAGCGGGCAGAAGAAGCCAAAGAGCAATATGGAAGACAGCAAGTCGACCTAGCAAAAGCAGAAGCTCAAGCAGCTGAAGCTCACCATCACGCTACCACAGCTGAAGCAACCCTGAGAAGCATGGAGAATCGCCACACCCGTGCCCTCAACCATGCCTAGCTCACCAGCCGTGCAACCTATAGGACCCTGCACAGCACTAGAGAAAAAGATGACACAATCCTTGAAGGAATCCCCGTCAGCTCCTCCCTCACCCTGAAGGGAAGATTTCGAGTCAGCCCCTTGTCGATTGAAGCCAAAAGAGAACCTTTCTAGGACCCCCTCAATGAAGAAACCTTTGAATCAATTGCCTTGACTCAGCCAGTCCCCAAGGAAGAAGGAACCTCCACTCCGTACCATTCACCGATCGAGAAGCTCGAGGATACCGTCGAGTAAAGCTCGATAGGAACTGACAGCACCGTCATGGGAACAAAGCCGTCTTGGTCCGAATCTCAGTAGTAGTAGCACCACGAGTCGTGCACCCCTAGTCATGCTAAACAACTAGTATCCAACCCCTTCAGTGTAGACCCGTTTGCGCTCCGCGCTTATCGTTAGTAGTACTCCACCTAGTACGCCTAAGTGTGTAATTCAACCATGATTGTGTGAATTATTGTTTGCTCATTTGGATTTTTGATTGAGTGATGTTGTGTGCTTCAACCAACAAAGAACATGAATGCAACTAGAAGTCGCAAAATAGTTGCAAATTCTAAATAAGTAAATAATGTACTAGAATAAAGAAAAGCAGATCTACAGATCTACTTATATGCTCGTACCTCGTATCTTCTCCAGCCTACGCCAAAACCTTGGATATCCCTTCTTTCACCAAAAACACCAAAAGCTACACGCTTCCTTTCCGACCCACATTTGACCCAGTGGCGCCGCACTTCACGGCAAGTCTTACCTTGACCATAAAATGGGAAAGCAACTGAAGTAATAGCCTCGTACCACGTGCATTAGGTCAACAACACTATGGTCAAAGTCATAGTGATAACACCGCAGTATGCTGCGACGCCATTATGATTGCATGGAATCTGATGCATAGCACCTACTCCACCCTTTTCAAAATTGAGCCCTAACCCATAGAACCTAGGATTCTGTCACAAGCCTCTAGTACCTACTTTCCCCGCTTATAAAAAGAAGCCTACAAACCCCATCCCCATCTGTCAACTCTATCATCAACAACCCTTCTTATGAATACCACCTTCCATGCAACCAGATACTCATGGACTCCCACCAAGTTAACACCATCAACTCTTCCAACCCAAATACCCTGGCATCTATCCCGTTCACCGAAGACCAACATTGGGTTATTACCGACTGCCAACATGAACCTGGCTTCCCACAGCTCCTTTACACCACTATGGTTGCCTTAGGCTTCAAGCTCCGTCCCCGATTTGTTGCTAGAGAATACAACAAATCCGGCACCCCGAGTTGTGTCATCTCCACCCACATTGACACCAGCCCGGACTACCCCATGACACAGCCTTTCAGTGTGACCGACGTTAGATCACGTCTCTCAGACACCTACCAACTTGTTGCCCGTAAAGCCTTGAAACTCTTGTGCCAGCTCTACGAGCCCCCTCTTGCATACTCAAGCATGAGGTACCTCCCTATCATCAATAAGGACCCATCCCATTGGAAATCTCGTGTAGAATCCTTGATAGAGTCAAACTCTATTGGGCATGATCCTACCCTTGTTATCACCACCAAGTATCTCCACATGTTGGACGACCTTTGCGGCCAGCAGACCCAACACCTTGAAACACGCATCCAGCGTGAACGAGAAATCGATGCACGTTGCCTAGCCCTGCGTCTCAAGCTTGAAGAAGCCGAAACTCGTGCCACTAAGGTAGAAAGCAACTTAGCTGCCACAGTCACAGCCTTGACAAGATTAGGAAATCTCACCTCCGGCAAATCCCTATACCAGTTAGTGAAGCTCGCTGAGCATATCCTTCACAGTCTGGCCAACAGCCTTGACCCCTACCGGACCCTACACCAGATATTCTACCAAGAAAATAACCATACAAATATAGCCGAACCTAGCGAGTACCGACTATAAGTGCTAGAGACTCGTCAGCATACCACCCTAGCCAAAATCTTTTAAGTAGGGTAGTACCCTACTAAATTCATTGACCCCTAGCAAAACTCTTTTAAGTAGGGTAGATCCCTCCCTACTTACCAAATATTTCATCAAAGCTAAATGCCCACAAAAAAAACCCAACAGTCTAGTCCAGACCTCTCCCCTATGTTTGGATAAGGCTCATTTCCATTCGCCAGCCCAACTCGGCCAATTTTTTCCTAGGCCCGACTCGCTCATCTCACCCGCCAACCATACCTACCCCACCGTCGGAGTGCCTCCCCCATTGGCACCAGATAGATTCCTTCTCCACTACCTTCGCCAGTGACCCCGTCGCATCCATCGCCTCGCCGAAAAACAGATTCTCCAGTGTCGCACAGTCTTAACAATTCACCCCACTCCCTTGTGCGCCCGCACGTATGCTCGTCTTTGTCGGAATCACCATATCCCCTGCAACCACACCGCACATCACCAGTGACCATAAAAGAGCACCACCATTGCCAGACCTCACCACCATCCAGAAAATACCCACCACTCTCCCTCCATTTGGGCCTAGATCCGCCATTCCCAGTCGTCGGCAGATTGCAGCTTGCATCAAGTTGCAACCACCATGTCCCTTAGCCTGGACGTGCTGGTTTGGGTTATCATCGCCTACCTGCTATTGATGGCCTACGTCGTCTGAAAGGTCTTCACTCAGCCCCTGGCGAAGCCCACTCCATGATTTCCTCGCCTAAGTGTGAAAAGTAATCTCGGCGTGTATATGTATCGGGCCAATTGAATAATCAAGTTGTTTTGTGCCACCCTCTCGATCTTGTTCGGAACTCCACACTCCCGCTGGATTAAAACCACCACTCCTCGATCATGAATTCTTTTTTCCTCTCCTAGCGCCCACCTAATCTCGAGAATAAGATTCTTTTAAGTAGGGTAGATCTGTGATACCCCAAAATTTTAATAACAAATTAGTTAGATAAAATCACGGCGAAATTTAGTTTTTCCAAAGTGAAAATGATCTCATTATTTTAATTTCTCTTTTTAAACAAAACCTCGCTGAATAATTAAAATAGATAGATAGGATAAAAAAATTTGAATAATTAAAAACTGCCTTGCAAGAGTGAAATCCTTTTAAAACTCCAAACCCAAAAGTTCTGATTAAAACCTTTTCCTTCTCTCCTTTTCTCATTGGAGCCAAATTCCCTCCCTCCTCCTTTCCCTGGCCAGCCTGGCTGGCTGGCCTCCCCCTCCTCTCCCCTTCTGCGCCTCGTGCCACCCCAGGCCCAGTCGCCGCCCCCTCTCCCCACTCCTCCCTCTTGGGCCACGCTTCCCTCCAACCCGCCTGGGTCGCGCGCCCCTCCCCCGGCCTAGCAGCCACCAGGGCCCCGCCTCCCCCACCTGGGCCGCACCTCGCCTCTGGCCCAAACCGACGAAGCTCCCTCTCTCATCGTCTTCTTCCTCCGAACAGAAGGGATCGGCACCAGGAAACGATCGCCACCGACGCCATGCCTCGCTGGCCTCCGCCTGACGCCCCAGCCCTGCCTAGCTCCTTGCACGTGGCCGTCACTGCTCGCTCTTGTCGCCGTCTCCGTTACTCCCCGCGCTGCTCCGCTCGGAGCCAAGGTAGAAGGCGATGCCGCCATTGCTCACTGCCCGAACGGCCGTGTCACGGAACACTGCTCGCCTCCCCTGCTTGCCTCGCCCCAGGGCTCCTCTCCCCCGCTCCACGACGCCGCTACATAAAAATTTGCTATCAAACGCGTCACGTCGCCGAGCCGGTCAAGCACTAGCTGCCGCGCTGCCATTAATGCGAGCTCATCACCTAGCTGGCCATCCGCACGCCATTGAAGCCACCTACCTCGGCAGCTCCCTCCCAGCAATCAATACTCCGCGGCACAGCGACACATCCCGTCACCAGTGGCACCGCCATTAACGCGAGCGCAGTGCTGTCCGTCGCCACCTCCTTGAAGCGCATAGCGACATGACTACGCCCAGTGTGCCGTTGCGACGGCTGCTCCCTGCCCGGGCGCACCTCCCCTAACTCCACGACACGCCGCCCCCGCTCGACGACGCGCGCACGCGTTTCACGCCTCTGCCTCGTACAGCTTGCACAGCATCGCCATTGTTGCCTAGCAGAGCTCCATGCACCGTCCGGTGGCTTACCGCCCTTTGCTCCCTCCCCCTCCGCGCCTATAAAACGAGCGTGCCACTGCCTCCCCTCCGCAACAACGCCAGCACCACCTCCTCTCCCATCCCACGCCGTCTCAATTTCGAGTTTTCCCCACCTTCCGGGCTCCGGGCCATGGGCCTCTCTCCGCCAAATCCGCCGCCATCCGAGCACCCCCCGCCCATGCTACCACCAGAGACAGACGCGCGGCGAGCTCGCGCGCTAGCCCCTCTGCTCCCCCTTCCCTTCCCCCACCAGCCGCGGGAGCCCCTGACCACCAGAGCCGCTGCCCTCCCTATGTTCCAAGGAGGACGAAGTCCACGTGAGTTAAAAGGCCACTTTGCAAAAGAGCCCTTTCCCTTCTTCCAACTAAACCCACCTCCTTTGTTAATACACCCTTTTGCCGTTAACCCCCTTGGTCCACCACGAATCCGCGAGATTGACCCATGAGCCCAGTCCACAGAGCCATGGACCTGGTCCATGGAATTTCCTATACAATAATAATTCTAGAAATACCAGAAAATTCCATGCCCTTGTCTCTTTGCAGGAAGGTCCCTGACCTTTATCTTAATTCCTTTTCAGCCCAAATCTTTTAGAAAAAGACCCATAGACTTTCTGTAATTATATTTTAGCCCCTCCACCTTTTACAACCAGGCCCCCAAACTCCTCTGTAATTACAGAAAGGCCCCTAAAACTTTTTGAAAATACAGAAAAGCCCCTAGAACTTCCAAAACCCATAACTTTCAAACCATAATTCCGTTTTGAGCGATTCTTGCGCCCACGGATTCTTCTCAGTGAGTAGCACCCAGTGGTACTACCCACAACATTGTCCCAAAACCTCATTAGCCGTCACTAGCCCATATCTTTTTTTAGAGTAAAAGGGATCAAGCCTCGGTCCATTGTGCCAAGCAGTCAAGACCGGAAGGTCTGTTTTTACAGCACACGTCCACCAGCAACTCGCTTACTGTCACAGTTACGCTGAGACGAACAGAGATTACAGCAAAAGGAGCCACACCACACGCCTAGTTCTATGAACTTTCTGTACGCCCCGACTAGAAAAAGGGCCTCGCCTTCGTTTTCTTCTGGGGTCACCGCACTTATCGTAGCCTCTCTGGTCTCCTCACCACCGTAGAAAGCTTCTCCTGCAACATGGTGTCGCTTTCTAGATTCTTGTTCGGGCACAAGATTGCCCAGCTGTTCAGCATCCTCAGGATTTGCTTCCAGAGCACACCTGTGTTTGACCAAGCCCCATTCTGAAAGCACAAGTTATTTCTTAGTTTCCAGATCCCCCAACAAATTGCTGCTGTGAATATATTTATCACTAATAACTTTTTCTTGCAGAGCCACATACTAGCCATATCAAAGAAGTTATTAATCAAACTAAAGCCACATGCCTCATGCAAATCATGCCAGACCCTCCTAGCTACAACACACTCGAAGAATAAGTGATGGCTAATTTCTTTTTCACAGCAGAATAAACATGAAGGGTCATCTACTGTCCTTCTCTTCTCAAGATTATCTCTCGTAAGAAGTTTGTTTTTGGACAGTAGCCAAAAAAAGATTTGCACCCTCGGGGGGATTTTCAAAGACCACACTGCTGGAGTATGCACAGGCGTAATGCCTCTGAAGTTCACGATTCCATACATGGACTGTGAGGAGTACACCCCAGACGAGTTGTACTCCCAGATAGGAGTATCAACATCTTCTGAGAGAGAGATAGTAGCAGCAATTTGCTTTATCTCCTCCTATTTTCTCATCAGAGAGTCACCTACACATCTTCTAAAGGTGCATTTCAATTCAACCCCATCCCACAGGTCAGCTATCGAACTATGCTTTTCATTAACAATAAGATAAATCTCCCAGTATTGAACTAATAATTAAGCTAAATGGCCCTAGCCAATTGTCTTCCTAGAATTTGATGTTCTTCCCATTCCCCACACGCCATCTAATTAGCAGCCCACATGACACCTTTCCAGAATTGAGAGGTGCCCCCCTCCTTACTACAAAAATCATTAGGCTTATCCGTATTGTACTTGGAATCCACCACCTGTTTCCAGAGCTTCCCATCCCCCTGGAAATATCTCTTAATCCAAGACCCTAACAAGCATAAGTTAAGATCTCTGAGATCAGCAATCCCCAACCCTCCACAATCCTTTTTCAGACATACACTAGACCAATTTGCTAAATGGTAACTTTTATGACCATCAAAATTATTCTAGAAACAATGCGCCATATAGGTATTAATCAGATTGATCGCCTATTTAGGAAACTTAATAAAGGACAGGAGGTAAATAGGGATGCTTGCTAGGCAGGTTTTAATAAGCACTAGTCTTCCTGAATAGGACAGCAGACGTCCTCTCCAGCCTGCTATTCTCTTGATGATCTTATCTACTAGGGGTTCTATGTCCTCGCTCCTTAGTTTACTATGATGCAGGGGGATGCCCAGATATCTCTATGGCAAACTGCCAATGGGACAGCTTAAGGTCAGCGCTATATCCTGAACCTGGTCTTCCTCTAAATTCATAGGGACAACTTCACTCTTGTTGAAGTTAATCCTCATGCCAGACACCTGTTCAAAGCAGGTCAACACCCCCTTAAGGTACTTGATTTTATCTAGATCTACAGACGAGAAAATAATAGTGTCGTCCGCATATTGTAGAGACACTATTCCCTCTTGCCTTACATTGTTCAGTAAACCCGAGATCAGATTCTGATTAGCAGCCTTCTCAAGCATCCTAGTCATTACATCTGCGACAAGATTAAAGAGGAGAGGGGACAAAGGATCCCCTTGCCTAACCCCTCTTCCTGTTTTGAAGGTATTGCTCTCAAGACCATTAAGCAGCACACTCACTGACCCGCCTTGGACAAGGCTTCTAATCCAACCTATCCATTTATTACCAAACCCTCTAGTACTTAGAACTTCAAAAATAAAATCGCAATTAACCCTACCATACACCTTTTTGTAATCAAGTTTAAGAAGCACACCCTGTTCTTTGTTGGCATGGAAAGAATGGACAATTCATGAGCCACTACCACACTATCCAAAATGTATCTACCCTTAATGAAAGCACTTTGTAAATCTATCAGTCTTTGGCAGACTTTATCAAACCTCAGAGCCAAAACCTTAGAGAAGATTTTGAAGCTGCAGTTCAGGAGGCTGATAGGCCTAAACTTTCTAATGTTCCTAGCATTGTTTGCTTAAGCCTATTTTGCTCTGCTATCACATTGGCAGCCCATCCTCTTGTTAGCCTTCTAAAAATCCTCATTCTAAATTGCCATACATCCATGGGGTTAGACTCTCTACAGGGTACTTGCCAAGCTTTATTAACTACACTTTGGAAGTCTTCCCTCTCTAACCACCACTTTTCAAACCTAAATTTTTTCTTACCAAACAACATATTGTCCCCAGTGTCTAACATCAGAGGAGTGTGATCTCTATTATTCTTAAACAAAGCTTTCATAGTAGATAAAGGGAATGCAGCATCCCAATCAGTAGAAACAAACACTATATCTAATTTAGCTAAGATCCTATCTTGCTGATTATTAGCCCAAGTGAAGGCTCTATTAGCTGGATACATTTCTAGCAGGGCCAATTTGTTAATCCACGAATTAAAGAGGTCAGCCCATTTTTGATTCACATTACCGTTACTCTTGTCCTTACTAAAGCTGGACAAATTGAAATCTCCACCAAGAAGAATTGGACCCTGCCAAGCTGTCATAACTACCTCAAGCTCATCTAAAAACTCTTGTTTACCCTCCTCATAGGGGAACCATACACCACTACCAGTTTCCACTGGAAATTGGTATTTTTATCTTGAACCATCATACTAACCGAAAATCTAAGCCTTTCTCCTATAACTACCATATAAAGGTCAGATTTAAAACCTACCAGAATGCCTCCAGCTGTTCCAGCTGCAGGTAAAAAATTCCAGGTAAAACCTGTGTTACCAGACAAGGCTCTCAAGTACCCATCTATAAAATCTTTCTTCTTAGTTTCTAACACACCTATGAAGTCTAACCTATTCGAGCTAATAATGCTAGAGAGATTAGTAAATCAACCGCTCACCCTCATCCTTAAATTGTCCACTGGTACCCGCCTGGTACTGTGAACAATTGTCAAAACTCCTAATGGAATCACTATTACTTCCTTGAGTGTCTCTAGCCACCCCTTCAAACACACTACTAACCAAAGAACTACTACTCAGCTTGGCAGCTTCTAGAACTCTAGTTCTATCTAAATTCTGCAGGTTAGCTATTTCATTCTCAATTTGCTCACAACAATTCCCTAATTTCACATCAACTACATTAGCTACTAAAGAAAAATCTTCAGCAGAAAGCAAAGCCAATCTAGGTTTGGGAGGGTTACCTTTGATTTCTAGATTCTTCTTCTTCTTCACCTCTTGAGCCTTCTGCAGCGCTGTTCTCCCATCTTCCCTGTTCCTGGTTGACCTTCTCTTCGCTACTGTTGGCCCCCATTATTTCTACATTTTTTGCTTCTTCTTTTCTTGCACTTTCTCTAGAGTGAAAATTTGCACCTCACCAATCCCTTGCTTGAGGTTAGGGGAGGTAAGGATTCTCTTCTTTTCAGCTTCATAATTCTAGCCTTCCGGCAGTCCTTCTTCTTCCTTTTCATCCATGATCAGCTCATTCATAGCCTCACTCATATCACTATCCTTCCCTAACTGCTTAAACTGTTGCACCTGAGAAAGCACATGTGCAGGGAGATTCTCTAGTTCCTCTTCCTTCCACTCTTCCTGATCCTCATCCCCTATCGCTTCTTACTCCTCTGACTCCACTAGTTCCAAGTCTCTGAGGAGATTAAATCCTTCCACAACACCCATAGCTTCTGGTAGCATACATTCAAGATCACAGCCTTTGAACATGCTTGCCCAAGTGGCTACTGTCTTATTCCCTCCTTGAGAGCTTCCACTTCCTTTATCCACTTCTGGTTTGTTGCTCTGCTGTGGGGTCTTGTGCAGATCAGTATCCATGTTATCCTTAGTGGTATCTTTCCTCTCACTGTCCTCTCCTTCCAACATGACTCAGTATCCTTAGTGATATCTTTTCAACCATAACTCTGATCCGGACGATTCTTGCGCTCACACGATCGTCCCGACATAAGGTACCTTTTACCACCCACCGTAATTCTGTTTACGCCACAATATTTACCCTTATTTCCCCTAACACCATATCTTCATCGTTGGACCTCCGATTCCACCGATTCTTTCACCATCGACCTTCTGAGACCCAACCTACCCAAATCATACCCCGTAAACCCAAACTTTATCCACCAAGCTCTGACCTACCTATAATCCCACTGGTATAGACCGAACACCCCAAATATTCTATTCGGAGTTTTAATTGGACTTTTGATTGTTTCTTATTTATTTTACTTTCTTTGCGTTAGTGGCACGTACCGTAGCACATGAAGAATCTGAGGAGCCCGCTGCTGGAGATGAGGCCCGAAGGCCCAAGTCTTGAGACGGACTCCGGCACCGTTACGTAAAGCGACGTAAACTACGTTGTTTAAGGATAGCGTTACCAGGCAAGCTCTAACATCCCCTTGATCATATTGATCCCATCACAGTAGTCTAGAAACCTACTTAGAGACTACCCTATATTGCATGCTCTCTTGAGTGCCATTATTGTGGAATGCTTGCTTGATTGCTACCTATTTGCGTATCAGTAACTCCGTTGTCGTTACCGCAACCCCTCCTTGTGTGCCTTATCCCCCCCCCCCCCCTGCTCATAAGCTCCACATGCACCGACATTAGATGCCTAATGTACGGTATGTAGCTATGCTTAGAAGCGCTTAGGAACCACGCGATGAGATTCATGGCAACACCATCGATGGGTGGGTGATAAACCAATTGTGTGAAGGTGAAGTTTGGTGGGATATACTCAGTTGTGGGTGAGGCTCTATAGTACTGGTGTAGAGTAGTTGGTGATGATGTCTTCGGTGTAGATCCACCCGTCGTGGATGAGTGCTCGCCCTGACGCCTAGGAAACAGCTAGCTAAGATCTCAACTTGGTGATATCTTCAGTATGACCACAGAACCTGTATGGGCAGAACTAACACGGATCCTGGGTAACGCAGCAAGAAAGTATCACCCGACGAAGTAGGAACGGACTTAGGGATCGGTTTCGGTGAAATGGGGATAAGTCCAGTACTTGGCAATATTATTGGCTATGTGCCTTCGTTGTTAATATGACTATGTGTCATGATGGTGGTATCCCTGAGATCCGTGGTGGACTCGTGGGCATGCCTGGGTGAAGTGGAAGTTGTATGTGTTTCCGAGGCTAAGAAGCGCATAGCCTGTGGGTACAGCGTACTAAGTCTGCAGAGTTAACCCTAAATCATTCGGATGTCCGTTGTCACTGGTCTTGACACACCAAATCATTGGGCTCTTAGAAATTCCTTGATGAGTGAGTGGGTGTAGTGATACTCGTGTTTTGGAAGCGCAGGGTTTGGATATGGAGATCCATTCCTTTTAAAACTATGGGAACTGGTGGGAATGGTTTGTACTCCCTCCAGGGCCAACCTACTATAATATTGACAGGTCTCCTCTTTCATTGAACTCTATTCTTAGTGAAACCCACCTGCTCTATTGCTAGTGCAAAGATTGAACCCCCTTGCCTACCTCCTTGCTACAACCTCAATGCATGATTTTATCCTTGAGTAGTGTTAGTGCTTGCTGAGTAGCTTATGTTCTCACGGTTTGTTAATTGTGGTTTTTAGCAAACGGACGCCAGAAGAGTAAAAGAAGTAGGGTTTTGTTGTATGCTCAAGTCTGCCTGTGGATGTGATGTGATGGAATGAAGTGAACCAGTCTTTCAGGCCCAAATTTTTGCTGCATCGTCTGGATTGTAACTTAGCCATGTTTGGTAAGTCCACCGTTTATCCCTGTATTTTAGTATTGTATGGATTTGAGATAATTTGTATGTGTGTATCAACTACTGATCTAGGGATTGGTACAGGATGCACAGGGACACCCTCCTACTGTGCAAGGGGAGGGTGTCACAAAATAGAATGTCCTTTTTTCTGTAATCCATACCTTAAATATCTTGTAACCCCATCAAACTATATTGCTTTCTATTCAAAGCGTGCTGAAATGACCTTTTATTTGAGATAATGTATATGGCTTACTATTATGAGATAATGTATATACTAAAGAAATATAAGTATGCACATGACCTATACTAATTGTAGTTACAAAATTGACTGACTTCACTTAAGAATTTGTAGTTTACTATTGTTCATGTTTTTCATGTTCTCTCTCATCTCAGGACCAGCACTCCATCCATATGAACTTGAATGCCTCAAAAATTGCATGAGCAACAGTAAAAGGATGGAGCAACTTGGAGTTACTTATGCAGCCAGTGAATTGAATAGATACATGGGTGCAAAGAAGAATAAGAGACCTCGTAGCAATAGTGAAGACTCTGGATCTGATTATGATCCTACACTTGATGATAGTGTTGGAGATTTGATGGATGTCGAGAGTGCTAAGGTACCATTCCTCCATCTTGTGATGGCTTCACTTGTTGTTTGCTTGCTGATGCAATATAAATTCTCTGCAATCTTCGTTGACTAATCCATGCTTTCATTTCTAGGAGACCTTTAATAAAGGCAGCAAGAAAGCTAACACACAAACTTCATATGTACTTGCTGGTGCAATCAAGTTTCAAAGTCGTAAGAGAGTTTTTGCACAGCCACCTACTATCTGTTCAAGGTCAAAGCAAAGCAAACCCCAACCAAATGCAAACCTGACAGCAAGTGATCTCCATGCTGCCATTCAAGGCTAGTTTACTACCATTTCTATTAGCTTTGATAACACATTGAGTGCATTCTTACTTGCTAAAATTTTTGTAGATGCTGGCATTTCCTTGCACGATGAGAACACCAACATGACCACCAAGGCTGACATTTCCTTGCATGATGAGAACACCAACGTGACCATTGGGGCTGACATTTCCTTGCATAATGAGAACAACAACATGGATGCCATTGCCCGGCTTGATGGTCACAACCATATGGCCAACGAAAGTGATGTTTCTCTTACTACTCTTACTATCATTCTATTAGCTATGATTGCATGATGAATTCATTCATACTCGCTCCTTTCTTTAGATGGCTTTGTCCAGCAAGATGATTACACCACCATGGCTGAAGGAGCTGATGGTATATTGTGATGGTACCACTTCTTGCTGCAAAGTTTGCAACTGAATGCAATATTATTGTGAGGAACCACATTCCTATGTTCAGCCATTGGAAGACATACAAGAAAGATTCTTAGTGGTTCGCTTCCTCTTGCAACTTCCTTCAAGTAAGTTGATTCTCCTGTTATTTCCCATTACGTTTTAGAACTGTTTTGTGCATGAATTTAGGATGACTATTGGTTTCTTGGGTACATATAAAGGTAGATATTCTGAATATGACTTATTATCTCCCCTGATATGGTGTAGCTTCCAGTCTGTCCCCCAATTCAATTTGATATTAAGCTTAGCTTGATTCAGGAGTTGATAGTATTCAAACTTGCCTTTGAGGAATTATCTTGATGGTGTTAATCTGTTGAAAATTAGGCCGATATGCTTTTTAATTCCTATGACTTCGAATGTTTGTTTTTTTATGTTTGTCACATGTAGATTATCATTTCAGGAAACCTGTATTATACTACTTATTTTTTCACATTCTTCATTTATTAGATATTAAATTTTCTTATTACTGTTCTTCTGTTTGAGTAGGAAAAGTTTGAAATCGACACAGATGATCCCATAGTCAAAAGGGCCTGTTTTGACATGATGAAAGATGCGGTTCGCCAACAACGTCACAGGCTGAAGAAGAATTATTTTAATCCTTTTCCGCTACCTTGGTTAGCAAAACTTATCCTGTCAAATCCATGGATGATAAACAGTGGATTGCCCTAGTCGCATCATGGAAAAGTCCCAAAAAATGGTGTGTTTCATTTTCCAACTTTTTCTCTTGACATAGTGCTATGGCATGTGCCTTACATGTATTCTGCTTTGTTGTAGCATGAGTGTGACATCAACAAAGACAATAGATCCAAAATTTAGTTCCCTCAGGCTACAGGCTCCCGAAGCTATGAGGTCTTCTTTGAAAACAACATTGTAAGTTAGCTTTCCTCATTTTTGGAAGCTTCCTTTCTATGAATGCACCATGTAACATATAAATTGTTAGAAGAGACCAATTACCTCCTGTTTGTGAATGCTGATTATTGTGCCATGAATGGAGTCCTGAATATGACCTATAGCTATCCTGGTTCATTTTTTATGTCACATAGTATAGCCATTGCTTTCAGCCTATAGAACATTAGTTCTTCCTGTAGAAACAAAATCGTCAAATTTGTTATACTATACATGTTGTTTGTCTATTCAAGTGCTTTGTGAACAAGCAAGTACTAAATTGTTGCATGAAATGTTTTTTCAGGCAGAAAAGTACAAGGATGAGGAACCTACTGCATTGGATTTGTTCAAGGAATGCCATTTCAGCAAAAAAAAAATGGCTTTAAGCCTGGTATACAATCAACAATTATAAGACACCTTTCAGATAGAGTGGTCTTTTGAATTTATTTTTTTTATTTGTATCTCATGATCATGACTAAGCTTTTTGCTTTCTTGGTAGACTAAGATAGAAAACAAGTTGTCTGCGAAAACAGTGAGGGAAATGAGGGATGTGAAGAAACTGAGGGAGGTGAAGGAACTGAAGGCAGTGAACAACCCAAGTCTGTTAATAAAGTTGTACACGGTGTGCTTTCTCAGAAGACAAAGAAGAACAAGATTCCTTCAGAATGTGGGCATCCAGATTGTGCAGCCTTCATCTATGGAACAAAACCCGCAAACAGATTTGGTGGTAGAGAATGTTGAGCTTCGAGCCATTATCAGCACCCAGCATGACCAATTGGAAGAATTGTCAAAAGTGCAAGAAACAAAGGATTTAAGAAATAGGGATAGAGAGGAGATGAAGAAGATGCAGACTGAGATGAATGCAAAAGTAGAACTTGTGCTTCTGCAGATGCGACCAAGTTAGCTAGAAGCTTGTCATTTAGCTAGAACTTATTTTGTGCTGCTGCTTCTTACTCTTACTGCTACAAAATTGGACTGGACTGCTGCTGCAAATTCATGTGTCTTGTAGTTGCAAATGCATGCGTCTTGCAGCTGCAACTAAAGTTTGCATTTCGGTGGTTTGCATTTTGGAGTGGCTCATGTGCCACGGTGGCTTCGTGTTATTCTTATTTTGATGGAACTTGTGTTCTATGAACTTATTGGTGGTATCGATATATATACTGTTGTATGAATTGATATATTATCTGTGTATGAACTGATTATATCGATATGTTATTGGGTTGTTTATTGGCTCAAAGTTGAATTATTGTGGGCTGTAATTTATATTAGATTGGGCTGATTTTTTTGGGCCAATTATTGAATTGGGTTTGGTTAAAATTATAATGGGTCTGAATTTAGTTTGTTTGAAATTTGTGACCCATAATTGAAATTGTGTTGGGCTGAAATTATAATGGGCCTAAAATTAGTGAGCTGTAAAATTTGGCCCACGATGATGATATCAGCATCCACATCAACATCCACGACAACGTCCATGTAAGCATCCACGCCATCATACGCTGCCATGTCAGTGTCCACGTTAGTCATTCACGTCAGTTGCCATGTGTCTTGTGATGACATGACAATCCAATCTGTGATGGTACTAACCGTCATTAGTATTGCGCTTCGGACTGAATTGGACTGGGCGTAAACAAAATCGTGATGGTTTTAAACCGTCATAGATTAAGGTAAACTGTGACGGTTTTACAAAAACCGTCACGCGATTTAATCCGCCACGCTCAATCCATGATGGATTTCAAAATCATCACAAATTGCATTTTGCGACGGTTTTTAAGCCTTTTACAACAGAATGTAACTGTCACGAAATAAATAGTTTCTTCTAGTGTTGGCATGTCTTACAGAGGTAACACTACATAGGGTATGACATGTCTTATGCCAATCTTGTTCTTGACATGTCTTATGCCAATCTTGTTCAGGCTTACGGGTAACTGACGTGTTAATGAAATAATATTCGCGTGTCTCGCTTCTCGAACACGCCATTTACTTTGACGTGTCAAAAACGTATATATCTTACAAATAAAGTTTTTTGTAGCTTTTTTTTAATTTTGATAAAAGTGATTATTAAAAAAAAGACACCCTGACGGTAGGCTCCGTACGTCGTCACGCACCGCATCCATAACACTACAGGGCGTGCCGGGAGGCGGCTAGCACCCTGGTGTGCACCATCGAGAGCCGGAGCAAGCAGGGATAAGCACGGCTAGGTAGGCGACAGCGGCGGCGAAACGTGGCGACTCGTGCCACGCTGCACCCCTTCACGTAACCGCGGCCCCTCGCCACGTACCACGGCTGAACGTGACTACAAATAAGCGGCTTGCCGTTTGCAAGCCGAACCACCAAGCACAACGACGACACACGACATCGAGCATACGAACAAGGCAACAACAATGGCGACCTCCCGAGTCAGAACGACGCTTCCCTTGGTCCTCTTCCTGGGCACGCTCCTATTCGCCGGCGCCGTGGCGTCGTCGAGCGAGCGAGAGGAGCAACGAGAGCAGCGCTAATGGAATCACCGGTTGCTGGCTCAACGCCATTAACAAAAAACACTAGTATAATGGATTTTATTTGTCTCAATAAATTATTTAATTACTTAATGTTGAGCTACCATCCTCCACCATTGGCTGAAAGCAAAGCACTTTTCTCGGACTTGGTGCTTCAGCTAGGGACTAAACACTCGTCCGCTCCATTCTCTCTCTTCCTAAACACTTGTACGCTCCATTCTCTCTCTTCCTCTCACTCCTTCATGTAGAATTTTGCCGGTTAAATTGCGCTTATTATACTTGCTCTCAAGAAAGCATGTGCTTGATGTTTGTACACGGAAAAAAAAGTTTCCACAAAACTACTCTGGTTATGCGAATAAAAAAAAATATGTTACTGCTCTCACACTAGACATTTCCTCTGTTTTCCGCATCCACTCTGTTTGCTTGCTCTGGTGATGGAAAACCAGATAAAATGGAAGGCATCACTCTTTATGCAGTCCATCAAACAGCCCCGTGCTATTAGCATCGCAGTATGCGTTACCCTAACCGTCAAAGATTTTTCTACTCACTTACTTATGCATCATGAATAATAATCAAAGTAGATTTAAGCCGTTCCCCTGAATGTGATATACAGACGCGGGGGGGGGGGGGGGGGGTGGGGGGGGGGGCAGGTCGAGAAGCTTAACCATGATTTCGCAGTGGACCTGACGAGGAGGACAAAAAAGGATGAACCTGGACGGGTAGCATCCGTAACAGAGATGATATCCGGCGTGCCACAGCCGCGAGGTGATCCGTACGTCGTCGCTCACCGCATAACACGACAAGGCGTGCCGGGAGGCGGCCAACACCCTGGCGTGCACCACCGAGCGCGGGGATAAGCTCGGCTAGGTAGGCGAGACGTGGCGACTCGTGCCACGCTGTCTCCCTCCACGTATACCCTGGCCTCTCGCCACGTACTAATGCCCGGCCCTAGTACAAATAAGCGGCTTGCATGCGGAGTGATCACCAAGCACGACATCGAGCACACCACCACCACCAACAGCAATGGCGACCGGCCGAGTCAGAACGACGCTTCCTTTCCTCCTCCTCCTGGGCACGCTCCTCTTCGCCGGCGCCGTGGCGTCGTCGAGGGAGCGAGGGGAGCAACAACGAGAGCAGGGCAGGCACGAGTGGCGCGGCGAGGAGTCAGAGGAACGCGAACAGCAGCAGGAGCAGGAGGAGTTCAGCCGGCGGAAGCCGTACGTGTTCGGGCGGCGCAGCTTCCGTCGCGCGGCGCGCAGCGAGCACGGGACCATCCGGTCGCTGCGCCCGTTCCACGAGGCGTCCCAGCTGCTCCGCGGCATCCGCGACTACCGCGTCACCGTCCTGGAGGCCAGCCCGCGCGCGTTCGTGCTGCCCGCGCACGCCGACGCGCACTCCATCGGATACGTCGTCCAAGGTCTGAACTGAACCTTGCACATGCTGTTGGTTGGTTGGTTTTTGCTGTTGATTGCTCACTTCACTCGAACGGTTTAATTCTCTCTTTCCCAACAAATTAAAACAAGGTGAGGGCGTGGTGACGACGATCGAGAACGGGGAGAGGCGGTCGTACACGGTGCGTCAGGGCAGCGTGTTCGTGGCGCCGGCCGGGGCGGTGACCTACTTGGCCAACACCGACGGGCGGAGGAAGCTGGTGGTGGCCAAGCTGCTGCGCACCATCTCCGTGCCGGGACACTACCAGTTCTTCTTCGGCGCCGGCGGGAGGAACCCGGAGTCCGTCGTGTCCAGCTTCAGCAGGACCGTCCAGAGAGCCGCGTTCAAGACCTCCAGCGACCGGCTGCAGAAGCTGTTCGGGAGGCAGGACAAGGGCGTCATCGTGCGCGCCACGGAGCAGCAGGTCCGCGACCTGCAGCGCCACGCCTCAGAGGGCGGCCACGCCCAGCAGCACTGGCCGTTCGGCGAGGCGCGCGGGCCCATCAACATCCTCGACCAGCGGCCCACCATCGGCAACCGCCACGGGCAGCTCTACGAGGCCGACGCGCGCAGCTTCCGCGACCTCGCCGAGCACGACGTCCGCGTCTCCCTCGTCAACATCACCGCGGGGTCCATGAGCGCGCCCTTCTACAACACCCGGTCCATCAAGATCGCGTACGTGGTGGACGGCGAGGGCCACGCCGAGATCGTGTGCCCGCACCTGGCGCAGCAGCAGCAACACGGCAGCGAGACCCAGCGCGAGGGCCGGCGTCGCAGCCGTGAGCGAGAACAAGAATCACAAGACAAGTCCAAGCAGTGGCGCCGGCGTCGTCAGGAGGGCTCAGAATCCGAGTCAGAGGAGGAGGAACAGAGGTACGAGACGATCCGCGCGCGGCTGACCCGGGGCACGCTGTTCGTGGTGCCCGTGGGTCACCCGGTGGTGGAGGTGGCCTCCCGGGACAGCAACCTCCAGATCGTCTGCTTCGAGGTGCAGGCGCAGCGCAACGAGCGGGTTTACCTGGCCGGGCAGGACAGCGTGCTCAGGAAGCTGGACGGGGCGGCCAAGGAGCTGGCGTTCCAGGCGGCCCAGAGGGAGGTGGACGAGGTGCTCCGCGCGCAGCAGGACAAGGGCTTCCTCCAGGGCCCGGAGCAGGAGAGCCAGGAGCGTCGTCGTGAGGGAGAGGAGGAGGAGGAGGAGGAGGAACGCGAACGAGGACGGCGTGGACGCCGCGAGGAGGTGGCGGAGATGCTCCTCAGGATGGCCACTGAGGGCTGAGTATCGGAGCAAGCGACAGGACAACGGAGACGTAGAGCCACAACACAGAGCGGACGGGACGTGTTCGACCGGAGTGTGTGTACATGTGCATGTATCACAAACTATAGTACCCAACGTATGCGGCAACTAGGCAGCGCAAATAAATGTGGTGTGGCTCCGTGTATGTACTATGTACAACTACACTGTACGCCGTTGAGGCAGTGTTCATAAATAAATTAAGTTTAAGCTACCTATCCCCCCGCAGAGCATGCGCGACAGGGTACGACGCTGTTGCCGTATTCTTGTGTTCATAGCTAGTAACGTAGTGGCCCAAGATGTGCTTCAGGTTAGCTCACCGTACCTAATGATTTTTCATGCTACCGTTACAGTTAGCGGGTAATCTGTTGTTGTGCTTTCTAGTTTTTTTTACGGACAAAATGTGTGACTAGGCAACTAGGCAACGCAAAATAAAGTGTGGCTCCGTATGTACCATGTGTACGACTATATTGTACACCGTTGAGGCAAAGTGTTTACAAAAAAAATAAATAACAACTACTTACTACATCTGTCTCAAAATACTCCCTCCATCTCAAAATATAAGCATTTGTTGACTTTAGAAATCACCTTTGACATTTTGTTTTATTCAAACTTTTTTGTTTAAAAATATTTATTTTGTTATAATATATTTCATTATTAGATATATTTTAAATATGATTTATTTGTTTTTGTATTTGTCATAAAAAAACTTAAATAAGATAAAAGATCAAAGGTGATTTCTAAAGTTAATAAATGCTTATATTTTGGGATAGAGGGAGTAGAATATATGTCAGCTTGCGATGTTTACTATTTGTCTAATCCAATTTTTTAATAAATTTAAAAATAAAATTATTATGATTAAAATATCTTTAATAAAAAATAAGTTATAAAACATACTAATATTTACAAAAAATTTTAAATAAAACAAACCATTTAAAAGTAACAGCTAATCTAGAACAGAGTCAGTATAGCACTGACATGTGTTTATTTTCGCCGGAGCATTTGTGCACGATACGATGTAATATGACATCGTGTTATGTTAGCCAATGTGCATCGAAGCCACTTAGGTCGCAGAGAATTAGTGAGTCATCTGTGTTGAGGGCTTTCTAGTTTTTTTAGGAAAAATGTGCTAGCTCACTAGTTCACATACTGAACAATACAAGGCATCGATAATGTATTTGATAATCACACGTGCTCCGTTTATGTGTCTAGATTTATAGCCAAAAAGAGTATCTTTTATAGAAAGGAGATAGTACTTAACATAGCATCCTCATCATTACCCACCTATCGGTTATGGTCATCTGGATGTGCTCTAGAGGTGAAGGAGAATGAAAGGGACATCAACAGAAGGTGGTACTGACACTACGATGATAGTAGGATCTGAAGGTTGTGGAGGACAACGAAATTGTTCTAATTTTTAATCCTTTCACATACACTATAACAAAATAGGCTTGTAGCGGCGGTGTAAAGTACACTGTAACGGCGGTGTAAAGTACACTGTAGCGGTGGGTATGACTAGCCGTTGTGACGGCTCTGCAGTTAAAAATAAACATCTACGACGGCGGATAATCTCATGTTAAAACAATCCGCCGTTAGAAAAGCAATAGTAGCGGCAGGTGACATCTTTACCCGCCGCTATCTTTGGATCTGAAAAAAAAGCCCGTGCCAGATCCGATGTGTAGGTCCGGCACCGCCGCAGGTGCTCGTGCTCGCCGCCCTCGGCCGGATCTACCGTCGAGCCTCCGCACTACACTGGGTCGCCGCCTTCGCTCGCGCTTGCAAAGGAGAGGGAGGGGGAGGCCAGATCTGAGCCGTCGCCTCCCAGATCCGCTGATCGGGCCGCCATAGCATGTCGGATCCGCTTCCCGGGCCGTCGCCCCGCCGCCGCCTCATCCTGCGGTCAGGGGAGGCCAGATCCGCGCCGCCGCCTCTCGGGCCACTGCAGCCTGCCGGATCCGCCTCCCGGACTATCGCCCCGTCGCTACCTCCTGTGGTCGGGGGAGGCCAGATTCGCTCCGCTTCCTCCCGGATCCGCCTCCCGGGCCACCGCAGCCTACCGGATCCTCCTCCCGGGCCGTCGCTCCGCCGTCGCCTCATGTGGTCGGGGGAGGCGAGATCCACGCCGCCGCCTCCCGGATCCGCCTCCCGGGCCGTCGCTGCTCGAAGCAGCCGTCGCCATCGCCGCCGTCACTGCTCAAAGCAGCTGTCGTTGCTGCCGTCGCCGTCACGCGCAGGGAGGAGGGAGGTGGTGGGCGGCCGAGAGATGGAGGAGGGAGGTGGTGGACGACCGAGAGACGGAGGAGGGAGGTGGTGGGCGCGGCTGCCTGGAGAGAGAAAGAGGAACGAAAATGAGTCAGGGTTGGGAGAGGCTGCTTTTATTTGGACCATAGTGAAATATGGATCGTTGGATTTAATGCGACGGTTGACAGATGTTTGCTCATTGCTGGGCCGAACAATGTGATGGGCTGGTCCCTTTTTTCTAATGACGGGCTGTTTTGTGGGCCGTCACTATAAATGATTATAGCGGCGACTCATATTATCAACTGTCACTAAAATTATTTTTTAGCTGCAGTTCAGGTCTTAAACCGCCGTTAGAAGTGTTTAAAACACTGTAGCAGGAGGGGATAATATTACCGCCGCTAGACTCGTTTTTTAAACATCGCTAAAGATCACTTTTGTGGTAGTGATAGGTCCTCTAACAAGAAAATAAAATAAAATAAAATAAAATAAAATAAAAGTTTGCTACATCGGGTCCACACACATGTCGAGCGACTAGCACAATCACAATCAAATTGAAGAAAGAAGTTTTACGTTGCTATATTCTACCTCTGCTAATTAACCAGTACTACTCCAACCGTACATTATAGCGCAATTTATCTTACTCACTATAGCGCAACCATACATTTATAGGGCAATTTACCTTACTAACTGTAGCTCAACCATACATTAATAGGGAAATTTACCTTACTAACTATAGTGTAACCATACAAAATCGGACTAGGAGCCAAGCCAATGTGTTGTTCTTCACTGACATTATGAGGCGATCAGCTAAAGGCAAGCTAACTATAATCTCTATAAGCTTGGCAATATTTCGAGCCTACGACATCCACAACCATGGTGCACTGAGAAAGAGAGATTGGCATTATACTTCACTTGGATAATGAAGTTCATTATTAAGCTAATAAAAAAAACTAGTATCTGGCAACAGATCATATGTGACTTACAATTCCTCCAAATTAACCGCATAAAACTAGAATATCATGTTCATCACTTTCAAATAGATAACAACTCTTCCATTTCTACAAGTAGCATTGCTCAAAATGTGAAACAACACCTAATTTTGTGAATGTTCAAATAATTTGACTTTATTGTAATTATAATTCTATTTCCAGAAGAAAAAATATGATGTTTAACAATGAAATACTAAAAGCGGGACCAAAGAAGACATAGTTTGTAAGTAACTATATTTTCCTTAATCAAAAGAATGGGATCAAAATCTCATTATACAATGGGATGATGAAACAGGAACAGGTATATGTTCTGAAGATATTATATCATATTAATTACATATTGTAAATCAGGAGAAGAAGTCATTTTGTTTGCACATAGGGTCAATATTTGATAGTAGTTCTCCATTATGTTGTTCAAGTGTAGCTTCTTTAAATAAAATTAATTTGTTAATTAGTGTTTTGTTCTTCTATTATATGAATGTAGGTTGATTTTGCGCAAAATAAATAACATGCAAATACAACTAAAGAAACACTAAATCTAATATTTCAATATCCAAGGTACCACGGAATTTGAATTATTTTACCATCATCTTAAGAGGAGATTGTGTTAGAACCCTTTCCCTAATAACTTTTTATTTTTGATCCATAGTTATTAATCCTCATGTGAAATTCATATTATGGTTGTTTTTTAATATGTTTATTCATCAATGTTGGTGAAGAAGAAATTCCAATGAGAAAGCCATATGATTCTATTGATTTGACTAATCAGCTTCGTTCGGGCAATACCAACACTAGTTGATGTATCACTATTATTACTTTGGTTGAACATATGTTCTTTCATTCTATATACTTTACAAAGTTAAATAAAAAGTAGTTTTGCTCTTAAAATAATCTGTCTCTTTGTAATGCCAATATAGTCGTTCATGCCAAACAACCAAGGTCTGCATGCGTTAGATTTCATTTTGTTTGCTATGTATGCTTCAACCTGGCTATATATTTCATTTTGTACTTGATATACATTGGTCACAAATAAAACAAGCAAAATCAATTACAAATGCATGTATTACACAGGCACCAAAACTAGGGAGGCCTTAAGGAGAGAACAACTTGACCTTGGAAAGTGACAACAATATTGTGAGACACATATAAATTGCAAGTGCTTCTAATTTATAAATTGCAAAAATAATCTTTACATGCAGGCAACACTCAAAAGATTCTTGACGCAGGCACATGATAGTGCAAAAGTAGAGGTTTTATCTATTAACAAAACATGCTTTATTTATTAATAAAAAGTATTGGATGTAACATTTTAGATATTTCAACCTCTACAATAAAGCACACCAACTAGATTTTTTAAACACATTGAAAAGGCATGATTCACAATATGATAGATGATAGTGTTGTTTCTGTTATTTGACCAAACACACAAGATGAATGGATCTCACTCTGTTTCTTCAATTCATGTTTTATGCAAATGTGTCAAAAATTTGCTGTGTGCAAACATGTTCATCTGGGTGTACATGCTTCCCAACGTCAACTAAAAATAGATAAGGGGTTCCTTTCTTGAAACTATGTTGGTTGAACCCAGATGTTTAATAGAATATTTCCATCAAACACTCCTGATATCTAGTTGCATCATTTTAGAATAACATTTGCTACATCCAAATGAATTGATTTGTGACGTTTGTGGAGGGAGAAATTCTTTCCCTGATTAAGATGGAGATAAATGTACTGATATTACATATATTAATTTCACTATGTAAAAATAGGTTTTTAGAACACTTCCCAAGTGTCATTAGTGATGCATTTTTAACATGTCATCATCACTAATGTCACGTCACTAATGTAAAGTTATTGATGACATGGATTTTATACGTCACTAATGACTCTCTTATTAGTGACACGTTTTGGTCCAGACGCGTCACTAATGTGGTAGTCATTGGTGACACGTTCCACTCAAGAAGCGTTACCAATGTGGTAGTCGTTAGTGACACATTTTGACAAAATGCATCGCTAATAACAAATTAAAAAATTAAAAAAAAGAAATGAGATCTCCAGATTGCCCACAGAAATTTGCCAAGAGGTCCTTGATGGCCAGTTGCAGAGTGAAATGTTTAATAAGAAACTGAGATTACAACAGTTTATGGATTCAGTTCACTGATGTCCATCAATTTCTAGTAAAAGTACACATGATGCACATATCAAGCACGCAAGAGGTCACACATCGGTCAAGAAACTCTCAGACGCGCTGTGTTCGGCTTCCTCGAATCGGACGCAGCCATGCATTGGCCTCGAATCTTGGATCCATAATTACAGGAATGCAGATTTGCAAGTATGATAAATCCCAATACTTCTAAAATTTTTTCCTTCATCTTGCATACCATCATAGCAATGTTACAATCTGAATTTGAGGATTCAATTTCTAGCATCCTCCTTACCTCCTAACAGCTTGAAGTGGGATATTTTGAGCCCAAGACCATTTTTTTGCAGTATAGAAGTTTTCTAGAATATCACAAAGCTTCTTTGATAGTTTCCGTTCCGCATCTTTAGGCTCATGAACATACTGAGAGTCCTTAGTAGTCAATGACTCAAAGGCCCGCTTATACAAGTACACACTGTCAAGCATGTGATATGTTGAGTTTCAACGAGTGACAACATATAGAGAGGGACGTTTCATAGGAGGTATGCCAACTTGTTTTATCATTTTATCGAACCTTTCCTTTCGAGATTGCGAACTCTTTACATATTTTACACTCTCTCTAATGTTCTTGATAGCAGAGCTTATGGCACTAAAACTTTCTTGCACTATTAAGTTAAGAACATGTGCAACACTTTCACAATGAAACAATTTCTCTTTCCGAAACAACAACCCCTTCCAGACAAGGTTGTCTTGTAGTGATTTCACAAAAGCATAATTCACAGTTCCATTGTCGAGTGTAATTGAAAAAAATCTTTCCTCTATGTCCCAATCATGTAGTATTCATAGCATTGCATTAAACATTGTCTTGCCATCATGTGAAGTTTCAACCAAAGCAAATTTTATGATACTCTTGAAGAACTTCCATTCAGCATCAATGTAGTGACAAGTCACACATAGATAGCCCAAATTTTGGTTAGAAGTCTACAAATCAGTAGTAAGAGAAACTCTAAATTCTATTTTCCTTAGACCTTCTTGTAATGATGCCTTTGCTTTCCCAACTAAAGAGATGCAATCAGCCCTTATGGTAATTCTAGAAATTGGTTGAAACCATGGATTCAGGCTAGCTACAAAACTTCTGAATTTGGGGTACTCAACTATGCTAAAAGGTAGTCCATGAACCACAATAAACTTGACTAATTCCCTTCGAGCTACATCAGCATCAAATATCCAATCTTTCAAAGAAGCATCACTTGAGTTACAACAATGTAGCTAATCAATCATGTCATTTAACCTAGCTTTTCTTATTGACTAATGAGAATATTTGTTGTTCCACACTGACAGTTAATTTGGTTCAAATAGATTAGGTGGTGTTATGGTGTCACTTCGGGAGAATGTTCAAATATTAAAATGATCGTGTCCTTCAAATTCACCAAAAAAGGCTTTATGATTATGAAGAACATATATTATACCTACGATCTTATATAATTTACAAAGTTAAAAAAGTTATTTTCTTGAATTTTCTTTTGTGTGCTAGTACACACTATGCTTGTATCTATTCCAATGAATTGAGCTTGCACACATGTATGCATGATATTTATGCCTCAACGTGGCTATATCTTCTTGTTTTTGTTATATATCGATCACAAATAAAGCAATCAGAATCAATTACATAATGGTGCTTTTTCTGACATGAGAAATGAGGAGGCCACAGGAAGAATATAACTCAAGGAAGAATATAACCTGACCTTAGAAAAAGCTAGCAATTGCGTGGAACGTATAAATTGCAAGTACTTCTAGTTTATAAATTGTAAGAATTAATAGTCTTTACTTCCAGACAATGCTCAAAGGGTTCTAAATTCAGGTAACACGATGGTAGGGATTTTATTTGTTAGCATAAATGCTTTGTTTGTACATTGATTCTAACATTTTAGATATTTTAACCTCTACAATAAGACATAGGAACTAGATTTTTTTTGAAACATATTATCTGTTTATGATTATTGTGTATTCTAAAATTCAACAACCCAAGAGATCCATGATATGGTGCCTAATAATGGTATATTTGTTATATTTTGACCCTAACTGTCAAGATGAATACACGTTGTTTCTTCGACTAATGTTTTTGTCGAGAATCCATGTGATGAAAATTGTTGTGTAAAACATATACCAATGGTCCTATACATCCCAAAGCTGGACCAAATTACATTGGAAAATAAGGAGCTGCACTTTTTTTTATCAAAACGACAATGCTTGGACTCAGATGTCCAATAGGAAATTTTCAATGAAATGCTCCTGACATCCGGTTGCATCAGAACAGAACAGCGCCTTTGCGACATCCCAATACATTAATATGTGAAGTTTGTGGCAGGAGGAATTCTTCACTTATATTGATGTTGCAGATCTTGATTTATGGTGTTGTGGACAATGTTCCCCTATATTGCAAAGTTTGTAGTATAATGTTGCCATGGGGCTTCTCTGTAGAAACTTTGGCTTCGACTTGATGGTCATTTATTTTACCTCAAGTTGTTTTGTAAGCATTCATAATAGTCATTGTTTTCCCGGGTGCGCAGGTTGAGCATTTTCTAATTTCTCGGGTGCGCAGGATGACATGAGCCGCTTGTCAAGGTTCCACGCGAGCAGGCTATTCAGGACCTCGAAACCTTGCTCGAACAGCACCGTCTCGAGGAACCCCTTACGCAGCAGGCTTCGCCTCCATCCGTACCGTAGGTCAAGTAGCAGTCCGTTGGCGAACGGCGTGGAAGACAACCACGGCCACACTCTAGCGTTCGGCACACCGAGCACATTGATGATGGCGCACAACTGGCCTTTGTCGTTCAAGGCGTGGAAGAGGACGTACCCGTCGATGAGCTCTGCTATGATGCAGCCTAGTGACCACGTGTCGACGAGGGCGTCATAGTCGGTCTTTCCCAGCAGCACCTCAGGCGCCATGTACAACCTCGTGCCCACCTGATTGTACGACAGCGCGTCGAACATGTGCTGGGCTAGCCCGAAGTCGCAGATCTTTACCATGACACTCTGGTCCATGTCGACGAGGATGTTCTCCGGCTTGATCTTGTGGTGCACGACGTGGAGCTCGTGCATCTTCTTGGCGCCCGTCAGAAGCTGCCACATGATGCCGCGCACCGTCACCTCCAAGAATGGCGGGTCGTCATCGGCGCTCTGGAGGAGGACATCACGGAGGCTGGGGCCAACGTGCTCCATCACGAGGCGAAGCTCCATGTAATCGGGCGCGCGAACGAGGCCGTGGAAACCGATGATGAATGGGTTGCCACTGCACGCCCCGAGAAAGCTCTTCTCTTGCATCACCGCTGATTGGCCTTGGCCGGGCGCGCCGAGGTGCTTGAAGGCCACGACCTAGCCCGTGACCCGGTGGCGCGCCTTGACAATGGTGCCGTAACCGCCCTCGCCGAGGCAGCATATCGGCTTGTAATCCTCCATGCTGCCGACGGCAAAGCGTTTCTGGCTGCAGAAAAGATTATAAGCTTCATGACCATTGATAGGATCTCCAAGGTATGAATGTTTTGATGATAGATGACAACTATCACCAAAACATTCATACCTTGGGGATGAAATTGTGGGCTAATATCTACATGAGTGTTGTCTATGTAGAAATCATCTCTAAACTTTACTACAAATCATATGGATGATGGTTGTCTTGGCAATTGATGACAATGACCATAAGCATGGAGGCTTGGTGAGCTTGATGGAGTCCAAGGGTTGATGGAGATGGATCAAAGCTGAGGACAAGCTATGGAGCAAGTGTTGGGAACACTTGTCTAGTTGTTAGGGCTTTGAGTCCATAGGAAAAACCAGACTATCAAGGGGGTCTAGGTCATTTCTCTTAGGTCATGTCTAGTCGGTGATGTGCAAGGTTGCTTTGTGAAATCACAGGCACTAGATGATAGTGGAGAAGCCAAGGAGCTGTTCAGAGAAGCCGGGAAACGAAGTCAAGCGAGGACGAGGAGTTTCAGCTTCTGAACATAGTGACCAGACAGAGGGGTCAATGGTGATCGGACTGTACGGTCACTAGGTGAAGTTGTCTTGGACTTACAGCGAAGAAGTGAGGAAACTACCAGAGTTGAGGTTGTAGAGACCGGACGGTCCGGTCTGTACAAGTGACTCTGGGCAGCGAGGAAGTGAGCGCTGGAAATGTTTCTGGACTAGAGAGAGAAACGTACCGGACGGTCTGGTCAACTGACCGTACGGTCCTATTAGTACAGGATTTCAGCAGGGCAGAGCCGTTGGTGCTCAGGTTTGAAGTGACCGGACGGTTCGGTCAGGCAGTGACCGGACAATATGGTCAATAGGCCCAGAAAGCTGATTTCATGGAGCAACGACTAATTTGAGGTTGGAAGCCTATATAACTTCGTTGTTGTGGTCTTGGAGACCTCTCTTGGCCAGTGGAATACCTGAGAGCATTTGGTAAGGTCCAAGAGGAAAAGAGGAGAGCACTAGGAGAGGATATTGGATATCTTGAGAGTGCTTATGAGAGTAACAAGGAGCGATCTTGCACATCTAAGGCTAGGGTGTCCTTGAGGGTGTGATCTAGGTTGTTACTCTTGGTCTATGTTGAGATCTAGACCGGTTAGGTGTCGGTGATCGAGCCTATCATGATTGGTTGTGAAGGCCGTCACACGTTTGTACACGGTTTGAGCCCGCCGGTGAAAGGGGCATCGCTAGTGAGCGCCCGTGCCGGCTCCAGGAGTCCGACAAGTTCTCGAGGGAGGCGAGCTTGTGCCTTGGTGGCAGCAGTGACGCACACCCTGTCTTCGCTCCAGGAGTGATTGCGGGCTCGTGTGCGAGAACTCCACTTGGTGGCGGGAGGGACCGGGACTCTGGCGGGAGTGGTCCTACAAGGAGTAGGGGAAGGCGCCATCCTTGCGAGACCTCAGAAAAAAATCATGAGCATTCCTTGACCCCCTCTTCAGTATTCTGCATTTGAGTGCTCTAGTTGATAGGGTGACTTGTGGCTTGCATAGGCTAGTATGTTTAGCTTCCGCGTTTTGTTTTGCATCATGAACACTAGCATGCATAGGGTCTTGGACTACTAGAACTGTTTAGGTTGCAACACTTGTCGGGTTCTACTGGTGTGAAATTGAAGTATTTGGATTCGTGATCGACTATCGATTCACCCCCCCCCCCCTCTTGGCAGGCCTTCGGTCCTTTCATTTGTATCAGAGCCAAGTGCTCATATTTGAGGCTTCACTGCGTTGAGTAAGGATGCCAGGAAAGGTGGGGAGTGTTCCCATATTTGATGGGGAGGACTACGGGCATTGGAAGGCACGTATGCAAGCCTACTTGGAGTCCCTTGATCCGGAGATATGGATGGTGACTCATGAATCAGATGCGGATGTGAACCTTCTTGAACCTAATTTCATTAAGAACAACGCTAAGGCCAAGAATGCTCTATTCTCATGCATCTCTAAGGATGTGTTTGCTAGATTGGACTCGAGTTCGACAGCACACGGTATCTGGACTGAGATTCAGAGTATCCACGAGGGTACTAGTGATGTCAAAGAGGAAAGATACTATATGCTGAAGAACAAGTATGATAACTTTGCTAGATTACCACATGAGAGAGCTAACACTGTGTATTCTTATTTTCATGTGCTAGTGGAGAAGATCAATGCACTTGGGGATGATTTCAAGCTCAAGCCTATGGAGGTCATCAGAAGATTCTTGAGGCTTTTCAAAGACCCCAAGTATGAGTCCATCATCACCTACACCTTGCAGGGTGACCTCAAGACCAAGACCATGAAGGATGTACTTGGCAAGATCACTGCCTTCGAGAGCTACCAGTTGGGGATGGATGATCCTCAACCATCCAACCTTGCTCTACAAGCTAACAAGCAAGAATCAAGCAAGAGCAAGAAAAACAAGAAGAAGGCAGTCATTGATGATGATGATGATGAATATGATGATGAGGGTGACTTGACCGAGGATTTGGCTCTTCTCATAAAGAAGATGAAGACTTTCAAGAACAAGTTTGCTTCCAAGTCTAGGGGCAAGTGCTTCAATTATGGCTCAAAGAATCACTTTGTCCGAGAGTGCCCAAAGCCCAAGAAAGAAGCATTCAAGTCACAAGATTCAAGTGAAGAAGAAGAAGATGAAGACCCCAAAGCCAAGCAAAACAAGAAGAGGTTCTTCAACAAAGACAAGAGCAAGGGCAAAGGCAAAGCCAATGACTCCAAGAAAAGATTCTCACGCAAGGCTCTTGTTGGGGAGTGGACAAGCGACAATTTAAGTGACGAGTCCTCTTCCTCAAGTGATGAAGAAGTGGTCGACCTAGCCATGATCAAGACCACATCACCACGAGCTCTCCTTCCACCTCCCACGTACCTCATGGCCTCGAGCCACCTTGGGGAGTGAGGACAAGAGTAGCAGTGATAGCGACGACGAGGAGCGCGCCTGTGCCGAGTTGTGTAGTATGCTTGAGCAAGCCCGCGACATTGCCATCAAGAAATCCAAAATGTTGGATGTGGTTAGAAAAGAGTGTAAGTTGGCTAAGGACCGTGTTGTTGACCTTGAGAGTGAGCTCAAGGACCTTGTCACATCTCATGATGCCCTAAACAAGAGTTATGACAAACTCAAAGGTGATCATGTAGAGCTTCATGAGAAGTACAAGGCCCTTGAGATCACTTATGAGGCCATCAATGTTGAGAACCTTGCCTCTCCCTCCTCTTGTTCATCAATGAGCGATGCTTCTACTATGTGTGATGAACTAACCACCTCGAATGAGGTTTCTTCTCTTGAGCCATTTCTATTGAAGGAATATCACAATCTCAAGCAAGAGTGGAAAATAGTGATGGACGGCTTTGAGATACTTGCATGTGGTAGAGCCATCCACAAGGAGATTCTTGGGAAGAATCTTGTGAACAACGTCTCCCACCATGGACTTGGCTCATATCCCGCCTCCATCGACATTATTGGGACGAGTGACTCCATTCTCGAATGGGTCAAACCGCTACTCGTCGATGACTACTATTGTGAGAGGTGTTGCAAGGATGGCCACACCATCAAAGATTGCCCTATGGTGAGAAGTTCCATTGTTTTACCTAACGCTAACTTGTTCCATGAGAACACCCATTTCAAGATTTTTAGGAACAAGGATGGCAAGGTGAAAGCAAAGGCTTTGGGACCACCAAACAAGAAGAGAAAGGTCAAGAGCATATGGGTGCCTAAGTGCATCGTTGATCTTGAGAGGTCAACCGCGTACAAGTGGGTGCCCAAGAACAAGACCTAGATGGTGGTGGTGGTGGACCGAGCGCTTTCATGAAGATAATATGAAGTCCACCACAAGTGACATGGACCTCAATGACCTATCTACTCATGAGGGAGGTAACCGTGTTAGTTCTTGGTAGTTGTAGTGTGTTTTTCTTCCTCTTGCATAGCATGGTAATTAGGACTCCTTTGTGACTAGTATGCCTTGCATCCATGCATGTGTATATAACTAAAAGAAAAAAATATAAAAATTAGTCAATGTCTAACCCACTCAAGATAGCTATAAGCAAGGGGAAGTGCTTGAGATGGTCATTTGACTTCTCTCAAGGCAAGGGTATGGCTTATAGTGAGTAAGCTTGAGAGGGGTTCAAACTTGACATTGTTAGGTTTCCTTTGTGTCTTGTTTAATATTGCTTGCATTCACATGGCATGTTTACTTTCAATGCATATGTAAAACGCTTGTTGCATGCATCATATAGGAAACACAAAGGAGGCTTGTCTCACTTGGAGAAATTTGTGCCTCATGATCAATATGAGAGAACATCTCCATAAGTGTGACCAAAGGAAAGGATTGTGCTTCATGCCCATTGAGCAAGCTCTTATGAACTCTGAGGTTAAATCTACTCGCGCGGTTCATGGACTAAGGCACATACATACCCATTTGGTTCTTTATTGCCTTGGTTCTTATTTGCTCGATTCTTCATTTGGCATTTGCGAAAATTATGAGGCCATAGAGTGCCACTATTTGAAAAAGAGTGTTTGAGAGTTCCCTTCATATTCCAAGTGCGGTGTTTATTTGAGTGTTAAGTGAGGGCACTTGGAAAATGGAGAATTTTCTTGACTCAGCGACATTCCCTGTAGTGACCATACCGTCCGCTCTTCGGACTGTACCATCCAGTCAGTGCCCACGGGCACAGTGTTCTGGAATGGCTGGTCATAGAGACCGGACAGAACGATCCTAGTGATCAGACCGTCCGCCCTGCATTGATACCGGCAGACCCAGAAACAGATCGGACTGTCCGATCCAGAGACCGTACAGTCTGTGACCGTGGATTTGTTTCTCTTTGAATCTCGGCCATCCATGGAGATTTGACCTAGGTCAAAATATCTTATTCTCTTCTTTGTTTGATCCCAGACGCCGAGACCATGCCCCCGCCTTGCCGTTCCTGCCGACGCCGCCTCGCCTCTGACACCGTCGCCGCCGCGGGCCTCGTCGATGCACCGCGCGCCACCGCTCTCCCCTGCACACATGCAGCCGTGTCGCGCTCGCGAACTCTAGTAGAGCTGCCGTGCACGCCCCCCGCCTCGACCAGAGCCGCCGCCCCCGCCGCCGCGAGACATCGCCGCCGCACGCCTCGTCGTCACCGCCAGCTACCTCCAGCGCCGCCTCTGCTCACTACCCACGCGCAGCAGCCACCTCACCGAGCTCCACCCCTCTCTCTCCAAGGATTTGGGCAAAAAGTTGATCTCTTTCCAATCTCCATTGCCGGCGACCCAAAAAGTTGATTCTTGGATTTAAGCAGAATATTGATGAGAGCATTGGAGAAGCATGGGAAAGATACAATGAGCATATGGATGCATGCCCTCATCACGGTCTGACAGTTGGAGAACTTGTTGAGAAGTTCTATGCAGGATTGAATCTTTTGTCACGTCAACATTTGGATGCCTCAGCTGCAGGATCATTCATGTCAAAAAACCCCACCGAAGCTAAGAATTTGATCAAGTTGTTAGTTGAAAATCAATCATGGGATGGTGAGAGAAGCTCAAGGAATTTGCAACCTTCAAAAGGAGTAGCGAAGAGTGTGATTGAGAAGACTCAGGAAGAATTGATTATAGATCGCCTCGATGCTATTCAAAGAAGGTTGGACAATAGTCTTCATATCCCTAAGGAAGAGACACTCAAGCTGGCGGAATCACGCTCAACATGTAGTGAGTGTGGAGAATTTGGTCATGTGCAGAAAGATTGCCCTGAAGAGATGAAGATGTTACAATATATGAAGAATAGTGGATGGAAGCCCCAATATCAACAACAAAGGAGTTCTTTCTCTCCTAGTTCGTCCATGCAAAACTCTATCCCACTTCGTCTCTAATGTCATGAGTTCTTCCAAGCTCAAGAGAAGATCAACAAGGACAATCAAGCTAGATTCAAGGAGATTGATTGTGTCCTTGAGAGAGTTAATGACAAGGTGATAGAAATTGGGAGCTCCAACGAGCAGATTTTGAAGCATACCAAGATTATGGAGCAACATATGGGAGAGCTATCACAAGCCATTCAAGGCAATAAGAGGGCTATTCCTGGCAATACGATGTCTGCAGAACAGTTGAAGGCAATAGCTACGCGATCAGGAAAACAAACAGAAGATCCAGAACACTATGCGGGAGCAAAGAAGCCCCGCGCCGATCGGCGCACACCCGGCGCCGATCGGCGCGACGACCCTGTCGGAGCCGATCGGCTCCCTGAAAGCGCCGATCGGCGCAAGGAGGATGATGACCTCTCTAGTCTGAAAATGGACGTGGAGACAGAAGAGCATGGCCCTGCCATGTTTCTAGATACTCAACTACTAACGAAGACAGAAAGAGCGCGACAACACGACGAGCAGTTTGCAAGATTCGTCGATATTATGAAGAAGCTTTACATCAATGTCCCTTTTGTTGACGCTATCCAAGTTCCCACCTATGCCAAGTACATTAAGGGCATGATGCAAAACAAGAAGTCTCTAGTTTCTGAGGAGGTTCTGAAGGTCACTAAGGAACTAACGGCGGCAATCAATGATGTTGCACTGGAGAAGAAACCCGACCCTGGATCACCAAGCATCAAATGCATGATTGGAACAAGGATGTTTGATAGGTGCTTGTGCGATCTTGGATCAAGCGTAAGTGTTATGCCCCGTCATATATTCACAAATCTCAATTTGCCTAAATTAGAGCCTACAGGTATGTGTTTGGAGTTAGCCGATCAATCGGTACGCTTCCCTGATGGAATTGCTGAGGATGTGTCTGTTCAAATTTGGAGATCATATCGTCCCTATTGATTTTATTGTGCTTGATATGGATAAGAGGACGAGGACCCTGTTGATCTTAGGTAGACCCTTCTTGAGGACAACAAAGGCAAGTATTGATGTTAGGAGTGGTAAGATAAGCTTCGATATAAGTGGGACTCCCTACTCTTTCAAGTTTCGCCCAAAGGGAGAAGAGTGCCATGCTATTGATGAAGTCAAGAGATACAAGACACCATGGCATCGAGGCATCGAAAGTAATTGGAGGGGATGTATGGATAGGTCGTCCAAGCTATATGAACCATAGAGATAAGATAACCTTGTAGTGTCGCGGCCTCACATCCCGCACCGCGACACTAAGGATTGGTTGTTTGCAGGGAGGTCGAGCTCTTTGACCTTTAAATAACTAGAGCGGGAGGCAACCCAATGATCGGGGGATTTAGAAGTTATTTAGTGCTTATGGGAGGGCAACCCATTTCATTTAGTTAATTAGTGCTGGCCGAGAGGGCAATCCGGTGTTTTTAAAATTTGCTTGCTTGTGATAAAAATAATCTCCCAAATAAAATAAAAAAATTAGAAAAGTGTGTGCTTAATTCTTATGTGCTCTTGCGTTGTCTATTTATTCGTGCAAAACTGTGTATATACATACTATAGACTAACAATGCAGGAATAAAAAAAAACCAAAAGGAGGAAGGAACAGAGCTTGCGCAGATCGGCGCACATCTGCGCCGATCGGCGCAGTATTGCCCAAGTCAGAACAGAAGGCTGACGACGCCCAGAATTGAAGGAGTACTAAACCAGCACAATAGTTTTCGGAGATAGAGCTATTTTCAAGGATAAATACAACATCTAGCGAAGAAGCGAGGGGCCAGAAGCAAAAACGGACGTCGCGCCGATCGGCGCGAGCCAGTGCCGATCGGCGCATTCACCAGATGAGCCCTGACACGTATGCCAATACTACAGGAACATTGGAGAAGTGGAAATTAGGAGAAAGAGATGAATACAAGGCATCAGAATCAGCGCCGGACCTAAGGACGAGGTGCAAAGGACTTGCGCCGATCGGCGCCCTATTGCGCCGATCGGCGCGGGTACCCATGATGTTCCCAAATGGGTGACAAAAGCGACAGGCATTGGTTTTGAGGAACAGGTATGATTATTATGCAGGTGTGTAGTGCAGGGGAGACACGGAATTGACCAAAGGCTGAAAAAGAGACGGCGCGCCGATTGGCGCCGCCAACAAGACATTAGGATTCCGTGTTGTTCCCCTGCCAACCAACATGATGTACCAGGAAGCGACATGAAGGAGGGAAATCAAGCATTAGAGTGGTCAGAGCATTCAAAATTTGAATCGTGCCGATCGGCGCACTCTCAAATTTTGAAATTTTATGGCAGTTCCTTCTCCTGGAAGTTTCCCACACTATAAAAGGGAGGCCAGGCACCCCCATTCGGCACACCATCCTGGTAATCTCTCCACCTTCCCCACTACCCATGATCTCACACACGTTCCGCATTCCTCGCAGATGGATCGTCTCCGCTCCTCCGTCGGCAAGTTGGACAAGAGGCTGCGCCGGGGGAGAAGTTCAGGCAGCAGCAGCGTGTCGAGCAGTAACTCCTTGGCGAGGGGTGGCTCCAACGCTCGCGATGACATGTCAGTGGGTTGTGCATCCACCGGCTCGGTGGCGGCGACATACGAGGTCCGTGCCCGCCACTTCGTCTCCGGCGCGTCCCTACCAACAGGGCGTGCTACGAGGAGCCAAACGGCGGCAAGCCGTGGGGTTCCCACATCATCACCGCTGCTGGCATTCATGCCGCGCACGGTGGAGGAGGGCTTCACCCTCCTGAGCGCGGAGGAACAGCGGCACTACCTCACGGTGTGGGGAAGGTTCGTCCCCAACTTCGACTTGGACGAGACCTTCCTCACCTCGATCGGCATGTGGGAGGACTTAAGGAGGATGCTAGACATCCTCGGCTGGGTGGATTTCCACCTCCTCCCAATGAACTACAACCTCGACGTCATCACCGAGGTTGCTTCTACGATGAGGTTTGGCACCGTCGAAGACGGTAGCGAGGCTGTCAACTTGCGCGTCCGCGACATCAGCCACACAGTGACCATGGAGGCGGCGGCTCAAGCCTTCGGCTTCGACGCCGACGCCGACGTCGCCGGCATCTTGGGACGTGGGGAGTTGGACTCCTTTTGGAGGCGGCTCTTGTTCATAGAGGAGATGAAGTGCGGAAACATCCGCAACCTGACCATTCAAGTCTTCCATCGGTGGTTGGCGGCGCGCATAGGCGACAAGGTCGACTCTAGCAACCTCACCGATGCGGACTTGCGGTGGCTCTTCAACGCCATCGTGAGTCCGTCTCATTGCAATCCTATGTCGGTGATGGTGCGGGGTTGGCTCGACAAGAGGGGCAAGGCAACCAAGAAGTTGGCCTTCGGGACCTATCTTCAACGCCTAGCAGCCCTCGTCTGTGAGAGCGATGAACCGGGAGGGCGCAATGATAAGTGGGAGTGCGCGACGGAGATCGGCGAGAATATGACTCATGGCAATATTGTCACGGGAAGTGTTCGCGTCGGCTTCCATGTCGGCGGCACTAACGTAAAGCTCCCATGTGCGGAGCTAAGAGTTTTTCTCCCTCGCAAGCTGGAGGGAGGAAATTGGCTTGAGGAAGGCCTCTAGGAGGGGGTTCGAGTTCTCAAGGACCGCCGTGGGCGGGTTCGACAGCCGGACACATCTACAGCAGCCGGCGGCGAGTGGAACTCCTGGGGGTCACGCCAGGAGTACCAACAGTACCAGTCAGGGTGGAGCGATGCAGCGGGCGGTTCACAGCCCTCTGCACCGATCGGTGCATCCTACTGCAGCATTGACTATAGGTACCAAGGGCGTGTACCAGTGGTGCCTCCTGTGCCCGGTGCAGACTTTTTCGTGTCCATGCAGGGGTACCTCGACAACAACATGCACTACATCGAGCGCGTGGAGGGGGCCACGTCCCAATGGAGGTAAAACCACGATGCGATGGTGGAGGAGTTCGAGCGACTCAAGGCGCGGTGCTATGGCTTCGATCAGCCACCGACTCCACTGTCGGATGACTAGAGTGCCTTGGAGTTGGCACGTGTATCGGTTTCCCTATTTGCGTTTTCTTTTATCTTTTGCAGTCTTTTTCTTTATTTACTTATGTGTGTGTGAGCGGGTTGGGAAACCATGTATCGGGTGTGTTTACTTTCCTGCAAGTGTGTTAGTAGTAGTTTTATTTTCATGCAAGTGTGTTAGTAGTTGTTTTACTTTCATGCAAGTGTGTTAGTAGTAGTTTTATTTTCATGCAAGTGTGTGCAAAAATCATCATCATGTATTCAAGTTTCGATCTTAATATAATGGTGGCGGCTATGCTCTATTAGGAGAATTGAATTATTTATTCTTTCTTGAAAAGTGTTGATGAAGATCAAATAGTGTTGAGCATTGAATAAAATTTTGAACTTACACTTAATGATTAGTCGGCAAATATGTCTTATGTGGAGCAATTTTGAGTACCCATGTGCTTCATTTGTGTTGTCCAGTTTATAATGATAACTTAGTACCAATCTTTTCAAAAATAAATTTTCATGTTGTGAACTTTAGAATTTATTGTTTTTCAAGATCCTTACCTACCAATGCCATATTTTGAACAGCACTCATAAACCTTTGATATGTAGATAAACATTAAATTGATGATTGAGTTCGGTTAGGATTTAATTATTTTTGGTATGAACTTTATTAAGATGGCAATTCTTTGTGTATCTTTTTCTAGCCTTGAAATTACTCTTGCAAAAATTCAATTCCGTTGAGTACACTACCATAAACCTAAAACATCTTGTTGAGTATCATTCCTTGACCACATCCTATATTTCTAGGCTAAGTAAGTAGATATTATCTTAATCGTGGTGATTAGGATAGTATTCGGACATTGTATTGATTATGGTTGCTTGATGATGCTAGTAGTGTGGTTTAGGGGTGACAGCACTAAGCCTGCGCAGCACTATTGGGTAGTTGAGTAGGGTAAGATACTCGCGCGATTAAGGGTTTCCTCCCTGCTGCGATAAATAGGGAGCCGCTCGGAAAGCAGGGTGGTCTTACTCATTATAGGTTTTCATTGATCCATGTAATTACCCATTATGATGCTATTCAGTTAGACTTTCTGGTTACGATCTCACTAGTAGATATCTGGCTACCCACTAACCAGCATAGGTTTACTAGATCTGGTGCACTTTGACTTAGATTCACCAGTGTGCCGATCGGCTCGATTCCTGCGCCGATCGGCGCAACCACAGATTCACCAGCGTGCCGATCGGCTCAATCCCCGCGCCGATCGGCGCAACGACAGATTTACTGTCTGGCGCACCTTTGCGCTAGCCAGTCTCCCCCTCATGCAACATGACCTTGACAGTAGCCTTGACTAGATCTTTTACTGTTAACTTTGTTTAATAAATCCCTAAGGTCCCAGCGGATTCGATAAACCTTGGAATAATCTATTCAAGGGAAAAAGTGCTACAATCGTACACCGTCCTCTTGCGGTATATAAGTGGGTGCGTAGATACGACCAACAGCCGCCTTGGTTTCTGCCTGATGCGCTGCCTTCCATCGCTTCTGCTCTTAGGGTTTGTTCTGGTGACGATGTAATATGAGTTGATCCGTGGGTTTGTTGTCCCCTCATATTTATATCCCTTGATTCCCAATTGGACTAGGACTGTTTCTCTTATTTGTGGAATTTAACGAGTCTTAAAAAGGCAAGGTTCAAAACCGACTCAAAAACAAAAAGGACTTTGCCGCGCCGACCGGCGCGGTACACTAAATTGCCAAATCAGAAAAAGAAAAACTACGGAAATTAAAATACATACAAGCTTTTGTTTTACGTCGTTAAGCTCGACCACATGGGGTACTAAGCAGAGAAATACACATCAAAAGATTTTAATTCAAATGTGTCGGGTTCTAGGTATACCTTTATACGTTGCCCGTTCATCGTGTACTTGTTTCTCTTGCCATCCATTATGATTACCGCTCCCGAAGGTAACACCGTATTCACGAGATAATGTCCCTCCCATTTGCTTCGCAGTTTTCCTTTACCAAATAATCTGAATCGCGAGTTAAATAGGAGCACCCGATCTCCTTCCTTGAATTCCTTCTTCAAAAGCTTCTTATCGTACCACTTCTTTGTTTTCTCCTTGTATATGGCTGCATTTTCATATGCACGCAATCTCATCTCTTCCAATTCACTTATTTGTATCTTCCTTTTCATGCCGGCGGCATCAAGATCCAAATTTATTTCCTTTATAGCCCAATAAGCCTTATGTTCCAATTCCACCGGTAGGTGACACGATATCCCATAGACGAATTGATATGGTGTCATACCAATTGGTGTCTTGAATGCCATCCAATATTCCCATAACGCTCCATTAAGCTTCGTGGCCCAATCTTTTCCTTCCTTTGTAACAATCTTCTACAGAATTCCCTTCAATTGCTTATTTGAAGTTTCTGCTTGTCCATTTGTTTGAGGGTGGTAGGCTGTTCCAATTCTATGTTCAACTCCAGATTTGGTTAAAAACCTAGTAAATTCTCTTCCTGTAAAATGGGATCCTCCATCTGTAATTATTATCCTCGATACTCCGTACCTAGGAAATATCTGCTCCTAAAGTATACTCCTTGATTCTCTTGTAGTATTAGCCTTGCATGCCATTGCTTCGACCCACTTGGAGACATAATCAATGACGACCAATATGTACTCGAAACCATGAGAATTCACAAAGGGTCCCATAAAATCCATACCCCAAACATCAAAGATATCGACTTGAAGATTGTACTTAAGAGGCATTGCATTCCTACTGTTAACATTCCCTATTCGTTGGCATTGAGCGCATGTTGCAACATACCTTTTTGCATCATCATGCATAGTAGGCCAATAGAATCCACTCGCCCATACCTTTGCCTGTGTTCTGAAGTAGCCATAGTGTCCCCGATAATCCGAAGAATGACATTTTGCTAAAATGCTTGCTCTTTCTTCTCTGGGTACACATCTCCGTACTGCTCCGTCCTCGCAATACCTATACAAGTATGGGTCGGCCCATATAAATTTTCTCATTTCACTCTTAACTCTTTTCCTTGTATTCTTGTTCATCAGATCAGTTTGTCCCTTGAAACCTTTGATAATATCCATCATCCAGTTCTCTCTACGATGAAATGCGGCAAACAACTGCTCTTGTCGCATTTCATCTCTTATTGGCTCAGTTGATGGTGATTCCAGACGAGATAAATGGTCTGCTACAGAATTTTCTACTCCTTTCTTATCTCTTATCTCCAAATCAAATTCTTGCAGCATCAATACCCATCGCATTAACCGAGGCTTAGACTCCTTCTTTGAAACCAAGTATCTTATAGCAGCATGATCAGTATATATGATCACCTTAGAATTTAGAATGTAGGATCTAAACTTCTCAAAAGCAAATATAACAGCTAACATCTCTTTCTCAGTTGTTGTATAATTGATTTGCGCCACATTCGAAGTTTTGCTAGCATAATAAATAGCATGCACTTTACCTTCCTTCCGTTGTCCAAGAACAGCTCCAACTGCATAGTCACTTGCATCACACATAATTTCAAAAGGTAAACTCGAATCAGGTGGCTGCATAACGGGCGCAGAGCATAGAGCTTCCTTTAATCTTCTGAAGGCCAAGAGTCTCTCCTCGTCCATAACAAATTATGTATCTTGCTTTAACAATTCTGTCAGGGGTTTAGCAATCTTGGAATAATCCTTAACAAATCTACGATAGAAGTTGGCATGTCCAAGAAAACTCCTCAAAGTTGTAAGATCAGTAGGGGGAGGTAATTTCTCAACTGTAGATACCTTTGCCTTATCAACCTCTATCCCTCTTTTAGATATGACATAACCAAGTACTATCCCTTCTGTTACCATGAAGTGACACTTCTCCCAATTAAGAACTAAGTCGCATTCAACACACCTTTTCAAAACCTTCTCCAAATTCTCAAAACAGCTATCAAAGTCAGCACCATGTACGGAGAAGTCATCCATAAATACCTCCATAATATCTTCTATGAATTCAGCGAATATTGCATTCATGCATCTTTGAAATGTTGCAGGCACGTTGCGAAGACCAAATGGCATCCTTCTATATGCATATGTCCCAAAAGGGCAAGTAAAAATAGTTTTCTGCTAATCGTCTGGTCTTACCGGTATTTGAAAGAAACCACTATATCCATCCAAATAACAAAAGTATGAATTCCTTGCTAATCATTCAAGCATCTCATCAATGAACGGATGAGGATAGTGATCTTTCTTCGTCACTTTATTCAAACTTCTATAATCTATGCATATTCTCCATCTAGTTATAGTCCTTTGAGGGATCAACTCATTGTTCTCAGTAGGCACTACTGTCAACCCTCCTTTCTTGGGTACACAATGCACTGGACTAACCCATTCACTATCAGCAACAGGGTAGATCATACCTGCATTAAGCAGCTTCAAAATCTCCTTTTTAACCACTGGCTTCATTGATTCCTTCAACCCTTCGCATCCCTTCAACCACTGGTTTAGTATTCTCCTCCAAGTTAATCTTGTGGGTGTAAAATGCAGGGCTGATTCCCTTGATGTCATCCAATGTGTAACCAATGGCCTTCTTATACCTTTTGAGGACAACAAGAAGCCTCTCTATTTCTTCTTTTGTTAGGGCGTTATTCACAATAACTGGATATGTTCTATTCTTTCCTAGATATTCATAGCGTAGCTCCTTCGGAAGTTCCTTCTGTTCCACTTCTGGCGCTTCATCTGGATCCAGCTCCCCGAGAGGTTACAAATCAGGATTTTCCTGGTTGAGCCGATCGGCGCTGGCAGTATGATTGAGCCGATCGACGCGACGCTGGCAGTATACTTGTCAGTTCCACGCATGATGTGGTCCAGTGGGTCTCCCATATCCATCCCTATCCTCTCGTCTTCCTCTGGGCAGAATTCCTGATAGTAAGAAGAGTCTTGATGAGACGGATCATTAAATTGAAATTGTACTTCTTCCTCCCCTAGGTGTAGCGTGATTTGACCTTTCCCAGCATCCAGAACAGCTTGTACTAATCTTAAGAATGGCCTTCCCAGAATGATATCTTCAACCCCAGTTTCTTTATTGTCTAGAACGAAGAAATCTACCGGCATTGTTTTCGAGCTGATCTCAATTTCGACATTCTTGATCACTCCCAGTGGCTTGGTTTTCCTACCATCCGTCATGATCAGCTCAAGTTCAGTCCCTATCAGCCGCTGTTGAGTTCCATAAGGCATGCTCATGAATGCATCGTAAGTCACCAAGCTAACATGGGAGCCAAAGTCACACAAGGCTTTCGGAAACTTCTTCCCTGATATCTCATAGGGTATGTACGGTTCTTCTTTTTCCTCTTCAGTGACACCTACAGCATACACACCACATAATCCTTCGTAGGGGGATGGCTCAAAGCAACTGTCTAGCAATCTCTTCGCTTGTTTCACCTCTGTTCCATCAAGCTCTATATCATCCTTGTAAAGCTTCCCTAAAACTCTCCCAATAATCTCTTGATTGAAAACTTCCGACTTAAGGTGATTACTTGGGAAATTATACTCAATTCTGGCTTCGGAGGCGTCTTGCGGACTGAAGGATCTTCTCATATTAAGCAATTCTTGCGAAAAATCAATGGGAATCCAGTCCATTGGCTCAAATTCGTCAAGTGGTTTAGCATTCGCCAATGTTCTATCCCCCTTTGATTTAGCAAAATTCCCTTCAAATTCCTTGAGGTGGTTGTCCAGAATCGCAGCTTCTATCTTGGTATATTCCTTGCTACTTGGCGGAGTCGTCAGGGTGATCGGTTCTCCTGTTGTCGCGACTGCGCCGATCGGCTCAGAGATTGCGTCGATCGGCGCACACGTCAGACCCATAGAGGTGAGTCTGACAGGCTCTATTTCTTCGAATTGCCCCAAAGTAATCATTGTTCTGCTCTCGGACATCAAGATCTATTCAGCTGGCGACTCTTCCTTCTTCATAACTTCTGGGCATTGCCAATTTGGTTCTAAATATTCTTCCCAATGCTTGTGCAAAGCTTCATTCTCGGCAATTTTGCCTAACAATTCGATCCCTACCTTGGTTGTCAATCTCAGAAAACTTCCTTCGGCCGATCCGTCCAAATGCATCCTTGATGCCTTGTTTATGGCCATGTAGAAGGTCTGAGCGCACATATTCTCATCAATGCCAAGGTCAGGTCCTTGTTTCAACAATGTTTGAAAACGCGTCCAGGTTTCTGCGAGAGATTCTTCATCTTCTTGTAAGAAGTTTACCACTTCCCTTCTCAACTTCTGCACCTTTGGCAAAGGAAAATAGTGGAGATAAAAATTTCCAACTAATTCACTCCACTTACCTTTTGCTTCTTGAGACGCTGCCTTGTGCCACTCTTTGGCTTTTCCTCCCAAAGAGAATGGAAAAAGCAGCCACCTATAAAGATCCCGAGGCACTCCTACATGATGGAATGTTTGGCAAAGTGCCTCTAAATCTTGTAAGTGAGTATACGGATTCTCCTCTTTCGCTCCAAAGAACTTGTTTGCTTCAGCCATGCTAATGATAATGGGGTTCAACACATATGAAGAGGCCGTGGCCTTCTCATCTGAGGGTTGAGGCACCAGCACGTCTGGAGATGTTATTGAAGAGTTAACAGGATGATGAAGGATTCTCTCCTTAGGATTGGTTCACTAGAATGCAACCTTATTCTTATCAACTTAAGTGATGACTCTAATATTCTACAAGACATGGTGGTTTCGTTCACCTCGGCTGTCACTATAGAGGCTATTAGCTCCCCACTGGTTTCTTGCACTATGCAATGGGCAAAAATGTATTGGCCAATACACTAATGAAAAGGATAGATAGATGTGCAATAAAGTTCATCACATAGATTAAATTCATCGAGAGAGTATCAACAAGCATGAGAGTTACATGACCAGATCCCCGCACCAGAGAAGAGAATTTGAGACTACTCACTCATCCTTCCGCTACACATAGCAGAGGGGTGAGAAATAGCGCTAGAACGCGCACGACCTCCCTTCTGGTGGATCTCGTCGGTGTTGACGAACCTCCGCCGCCAATATCCTGGAACCCTAGTTTTAATAACTGGTTCTCACGATCGTCGTCTCCCCTCTGTTGTCCTTGGCTCTTGATAATTATCTTCCTTTTATTCTCGACGGGATTAGGTCAACTTCCACCGACTCTAACTCATACTGGGCTGGGCCTTCGTCTTTCCTGGACCGGATCATATTTTAGTCATATATTCCCCCTGCGCCAATCGGCGCATGAGTCGCGCCGATCGGCGCGGCTCCGTATCTGACTCATCTTCGTTACTCTTCAGCTCTTTATCCATAATTGCCCTATTTTACACCTGTTTCCTGCGATTACATCCAAAACAGAACAACTACAAATATATGCAAATATGGGGTTAATTGTTAGTCCAAACCACCAAATTAAGACGCAAAATATCCCTTTTTGGTAGATAAAATGGGCATCTAGAAACCACCAACAGCTACCAACCAGGCCATGAGGAGGGCCACCGGGACAGACATGGAGCAGTATTTCACATACTTGCCTGGTCTTGCAGAGCTGGTCACAGAGTCCTACAGGTTCAGAGAGGACATTGTCCTAGAGTTCTATGCTACACTGTGGATAGCCAGAGACCACTTAGAGTTCTGGTTCTTGTTCAGAGGGCACCCACAGCATGTGACCAGGGGGGATCTCATTGCCAGCTTTGGTTTTCTTGCTTCAGACCTTCAGCTCTATAGGAGTGCCTACCCGTCCCTCGAGCCACCTCGCAGACCACAGGGAGGGAAGTTACCTTCAGATGACATGGTGTCAATCGCCTTTCCACCACCACACGCCCTAGGCTTTGAGAGGGGCCCTGCGAGACTCACCGCAAAGGCCAAGGTGGTTAGAGCGATAGTCACCAGGACTATCATTCCTAGGTCTGGCTACATAGAGGAGTTTACACTACTTCACCAGTGGGCCATAGTAGCTATTCTAAGGAGAGCAGTTTGACCTGGCAGACCTACTGATTGGAGAGATGGAGGAGGTTATTTCTGATAGAGTAGGAGGACGTCACTTGGTCTATGCCCCATACATTTGCTATCTTCTAAGGAGGATGGGCCTCGTGATACAGGAGCAGTACAAGGCGTTCCCTGAGGTGACCACCAGCTATGCACCTCGAGTCCCCAGTGATGTAAACAAGGGTTCCCGATCTTCCGAAAGGTTCTTGGTAAGTTGATTTGATCGGAGGCGACACACAAATCGATCCGGTTTCAGAACAGCTCGTTCTAAACCCCGCAATCGCAGCACGACGTTTCCTCTGGTTATCAACCGTCCAAAGACGATTGACCTCGCCGAGAAGGCTAATCCCTGCCTGTGAATCAAGAACACAAGGAAGAACAACGAAGAATGCAACACAATTGCAGATGTATGATTAAACTCTCGAAGTTGGGGTCTCACAAACCGATGAACGGCGACATTGTTTATGAACAGAATTGATCTAAGCAAAACCCAAACCCTAATAAAGAGGTGGCGGCTGTATATGAGGACCCTAGGGTTGTGCAAGACCCCCTGGGCGCAGCCCTAAGTGGTCTCAACTCGATACATGGCCCAAAGACTGATTACGGTGTCGCAGCACCAGGACAGATTCTGGAAGTCGATTTGTTTTGACGATTTCCAATGGCTCGGGACGAATTTTGACATGGTACCAATTGTATTGGAAAGTTCTTTTCTTTATCTTTCCAAGCATATATAGAACGTCCAAATCCGAGTCCGTATGCATCCTGGGCGTCCGTTTTAGTGCAGACTGGTCCTGGGCTCCAAAACAGATTCGAAGTCGGTTTTGATTGGGCCTCCACCTTGGCTTGGACGTCCTTGCTGGCCCATCACGTCTTCAATCACCTCCCCAGCTATATCATCATCATCTCCATGGTTTCTAACAACAATTAATTCATTAGGTAGCAATCTTCTCAAAACCACATAATAAAAATATTAGAAACGATCTCACCTGTAATTTCAGGTGATGCACATGAACTTTCATCTTAGTTGGAGGAGTGTTGTGTGTATTCATGAGTGTGATGTACTCAGCAGACGGGAGAGGAGGAGCAGGAGTGACCGCTGGTCGTTCATGAGTAGGCAGCTCATCCAGAGACGGTGATTCCTGAGTCAGCCAGCACTGGAGCACCTCTCCAGCCTACGGGATCACAGACAGAGGACGCTATCACTGTAGCAGCACTAGCAGGACGCCTGAGTGAGTTCATTCAAAACACAGCTGAGGATAGACGTCAGATGATGGAGGTCATCAAGGGACAGGCAGTGCTTCAGAGACAGCAGATGATGATTATGACCACCCTGATGGCTCGGATGGCAAAGATGACTCAGAGGCAGGCCAGTCAGTAGCAGGCACATGTTTCACTTCCACAGTTTCAGCAGCTACCGACACACCTAGGACACTTCACAACTATGATGACAGCTCAGTCCAGTGGGTTATCACACTAAGGGGTGTTACCGATAGGGGGATCACACCCAGTCCAGTTGTCCTCTCTAGTGACTCAGCTCTCCCTCGTGTCAGCCTTCTCAGTATCTATGTTGTTCATCTCACCGACACACTCTTTGACATCGCAGATGGCAGGACCTTCCACCTCCTAGCTACCAGTCAGGAGTCTGTTCTCAGACATAGTGCACACCACTCGTGCAGACTCCCAGCCAGCCACAGAGACAGCTATAGCTCCACCTTCCACTGCTACAGTCAGCACTCTTACACCTCAGGTAGCAGAGGATCTGGTGCGCCAAGGCTACACTCATGAGGTTATGGATGACCTTACTCTTCTCTAGACGACTAATGCCGAGGAGACATCCACGGTCCCACCAGTAAGGCAGGACAGAGGGTCTGAGTCGCCTGTAAACCTTGACTTCTTTGAGCAGTTGGATGCTCAGGCGGCACAGGCTCAGGGAGCACAGCAGGATCCAGCACAGAAGCAGCCAGGAGCAGAGCCTTTAGAGGATGTCGCTGCACCACTTCCTTCGACCACGAGCGCGTAGATGTTCACTTTTCTGCTTTTTGGTGCTTGTTGCCAAAGGGGGAGAAGTAGTCATAGGTCTAGGGGGATTTGGAGTGTGATCCTGTGCAATCAAGAGTAGCTTGTATCTAGGGAGAGCATACGTATACAATGGTTTTAGGAGTTAGATACATTTGGATCTTATTTTGATGGAGTTATTCGATGTTCATGGATTTTGATGAGTCATGATTTTCATTCGCTTGTGTTTGACTCATCTTGATCTCACTTGGTTTATTTTCATATTTAGTCCTTTATATTCCTTACTTATGTTGTAAGCCTGTATATGATTCCATGATGATGATTGCTTGTTCCTAATGTTTATGCATTGTCATGCTAACCTATTGCATATCATCATTCATGTCTTGCATTGCATGTCCTTATGCTTTTATTAAATATCTTCACATGACATGCATGCATATCATCTAGAGTGCGCTTTTCTTCCTTATTCCTCTTAGCTCTTGATGATGCTTATTTGAGTAGGACCTTGTACGTTTCTCTCTTATACTTGTGAGGTTCCTCTCGATCGTAGTGTAGCTCTTTTAGCCTTGTTGTTCATTGATAAGATTATGATAAGTACTGGTTGTCATCAATCACCAAAAAGGGGGAGGTTGTAAGCTTCATGACCATTGATGGAATCCCCAAGGTATGAATGTTTTGGTGATAGATGACAACTATGAAATTGTGGGCTAATATCTACACGAGTGTTGTCTATGTAGAGATTATCTCTAAGGCGATTGATGACAATGACCACAAGCATGGAGGCTTGGTGAGCTTGATGGAGTCCAAGGGTTGATGGAGATGGATCAAAGCTGAGGACAAGCTATGGAGCAAGTGTTAGGAACACTTGTCTAGTTGTTAGGGCTTTGAGTCCATAGGAAAAACCGGACTATCAAGAGGGTCTAGGTCATTTCTGTTAGGTAATGCCTAGTTGGTGATGTGCAAGGTTGCTTGGTGAAATCACAGGCACTAGATGACAGTGGAGAAGCCAAGGAGCTGTTTGGAGAAGCCGGGAAACAAAGTCAAGCGAGGACGAGGAGTTTTAGCTTCTGGACATAGTGACCGGATAGAGGGGTCAATGGTGACCGGAATTTACGGTCACTAGGTGAAGTTGTCTGGGACTTACAGCGAAGAAGCGAGGAAACTGCCAGAGTTGAGGTTGTAGAGACCGGACGGTCCGGTCTGTACAAGTGACTCTGGGCAGCGAGGAAGCGAGCACTGGAAATGTTTCTAGACTGGAGAGAGAAATGGACCGTACGGTTCGGTCAGTACAAGATTTTAGTAGGACAGAGCCGTTGGTGCTCAGGTTTGCAGTGACCGGACGGTCTGGTCAGGCAGTGACCGACCTGTACAATCAGTAGGCCCAAAAAGCTGATTTCATGGAGCAATGGCTAGTTTGAGGTTGGAAGCCTATATAACTTCATTGCTGGGGTCTTGGAGATCTCTCTTGGCCAGTGGAATACCTAAGAGCATTTGGTAAGGTCTAAGAGGAAAAGAGAAGAGCAGTAGGAGAGGATATTGGATATCTTGAGAGTGCTTGTGAGAGTAACAAGGAGCGATCTTGCACATCTAAGGCTAGGGTGTCCTTGAGGGTGTGATCTAGGTTGTTACTCTTGGTCTATGGTGAGACCTAGACTGGTTAGGTGTCGGTGATCGAGCCTATCGTGACACACGTTTGTACACGGTTTGAACCCGCCGGTGAAAGGGGCATCGCTAGTGAGCGCCCGTGCCGGCTCCGGGAGTCCGGCAAGTTCTCGAGGGAGGCGAGCTTGTGCCTTGGTGGCAGCGGTGACGCACACCGTGTCTTCACTCCGGGAGTAATTGCAGGCTCGTGTGCGAGAACTCCACTTGGTGGCGGGAGGTACCGGGACTCCGACGGTAGTGGTCTAACAAGGAGTAGGGGAAGGCGCCATCCTTCTGAGACCTCGAGAAAAAATCATGAGCATTCCTTGACCCCCTCTTTACTATTCCGCATTTGAGTCCTCTAGTTGATACGGTGACTTGTGTCTTGCATAGGCTAGTGCGTTTAGCTTCCGCGTTTTGTTTTGCATCATGAACACTAGCATGCATAGGGTCTTGGCCTGTTAGAACTGTTTAGGTTGCAACGCTTGTCGGGTTCTAGTAGTGTGAAATTGAAGTATTTGGATTCGTGGTCAGCTACCAATTCACCCCCTCCCCCCTCCCCCCCCCCCCCCCCTACTCTCGGTAGGCCTTCGGTCCTTTCAAAGATATGACGGCGCGCGCTCGATTGCCTTGGTGAAGTGGAAACGTGGGAGATGGTGGCAGCAGAGGGAAACTTTGGGGATGCCTGGAGAAGTTGCATAATGGGATCGCTACAGAGAGGTCGCACATTTATACTGCAAAGAGTCTGCATTCGGATTCCGCAGCCGACGTGGGAATCCGACCACGAAAGAGTCCGCCACTGTTAACTTATGGAGGAGTTTTACGGTACATAGGATATTTTTGTAATTTGTTCTGCTCATTCTCAAATTACATGTTCGGGCCAATAGCTCACATGCCACGTTTTTGGTGGGAATTGGCCGAGGCACGACATAGTTGACGGTAATAGCTCTCGTGCGACGCCTGTGTAGAGCAAAATAGCCAGAATCCACAGACACCCTTGACACTTTATGGATTTGGTTGTTAGCAGCCGTGAGACCCAGTCAGAGCGTTGTCGCGCGCAAATCTATCTGATGGACCGACCGAATACCAGTTTCGCGCCATCTGAGCGGCGGCAAATCCATATCCGGTAGCGCGACCTTAGAGCGCCGCACAACCCTCTCCGGTGGTGGCTCCCTCCGGCGGCGTGATTCTATCTGCTGGACCAACCGAAGACCTCCTGCGGCACGCCCTCTGAGCAGCGTCCCAATCCCTCTCCGACAGCACGCGCCCTCAAAGCGCCGCACATCCCTCTCTGGCGCTGCGCAGCGCAGGTCCTCAGCGACCTCTGTGGTTAGTCAAATTGCATCCTAGTCGCATTCCCATCCGAGTTGAGCCTGGAATCTGACGTATGCGCGCCCGATTTTGCCCGTGTTGCAGCAGTTCGGCCTAAAATAGATGGGGCGCCAAAAACAGATGGAGCAGGGAGAGTCAAATTTGAGGTAATCCTCTGCACCTCGTGCTGATTTTGCTTTTGATTAGAGCTCGTTCGCTTCCATTTTGTGACATTCCTACACCATTGTCGAAACAGGGGGCAGCGACATAGCTTCGAATGGTCTGTTAAATTCTCCTTTTTCTCTGTTACGAAACTAGCTGATGGTAGCCTGAGGGTCATAGAGCAGGACAGATTGGTTAGTTGGGAGGTTGATTGTGCAGAGATCGACCCGCAGGACCTTGTGAACCAAGGAGCGCAAGCGGTGAGGAATTTGGTGGACAAAATAGGGGAGAGTATTCCTTGGGGTCCGGAGCAAGAAGTAGCATTGATACACTTCGATGATTGGAAGGACGAGTATGAGAGAATGGAGGATGGTGAAGCGCTTGTCGATGAAATCGATCGGCAAGACGGCTGGACAAGCAAACGTGTTATATTTCTTGCCAAGCTAGTGGATCTGAAATCAGATTCTTCTGTTGAATATGTGCCATCAAAGTTGGCTATGCAGATTGCAGATGATGATTGGGCTGCAAGTAGACAGATAGATCCTATTTTAATTGAAGTGACAGTGTTAGCTAATGATACACAAGAGGGATGCGATGGTGCTGCGAATATGGCTGTTGTCTACTGGAATTCAGTACAATTGCAAGAGCGTACTGATTTGGTCATTACACCAATGGCTGACACTGAGATGGCCAAAATTTTAGGAATTCCAGTAGGGGCTGATGCGGCTGTTGGTTCTGAAGATGTGGATCCAGAGTTGATGAACGAAGCTGCTGATGAGGTAGATGATTACAACGATGATGAGTTCATAAATGTATATGACGCAGACAATCCTGTAATTGAAGTAGAAAAGTGTTTTCCAAACATGAAAGAGTTTAGGATGTGTTTCAAGACTTATGCAGTGAGGAGGGAGTTTGACGCCAAGACTGTGTGGATAGATACAAAGAAATTTTATGCAAAGTGCAAAGGCTTTGATGGGGGTGCCAAGCCTTGCAAGTGATACATTTCTGCTAGAAAACAACCTGATGGAGGTACCATTAGGGTTAATCAAATGCCACATGAACATATTTGTATTACTAGTTCACAGGTTGTATCAAAGATGACATCACAAACCTGGGTTGCACAAAAGATTAGTCCTATTTTAGCGAAAACACCAAACACTACTGCAAAGAAACTGAGAATAGACCTAAAAAAGCAGTACCCTATTAAGGTGAAGTACACCATAGTGTGGAAGGCAAAACAGAGGGCAATGAAAGAGTTATATGGTGATTGGGCAAATACGTTCAGGATGTTGTATAGTTTCAAGGCAGAGGTGGAGAAGAGGTCACCTGGCAGTGTTGTGGAGATAGATACAGAGGTTGCACCTGATGGTAAGGTATATGTCTCCAAATTTTTTATGGCTTTAAAGCCTTTTATCGATGGCTTCAAAGCAGGGTGTAGGCCATATTTGAGCGTAGACTCATCTTTTTTGACTGGAAAGTGGACTTGTCAATTGATTGCATACAATGCTCTAGATGGATACAACTGTATGTTTCATATTGCTATTGGCATGTTTCAATCTGAGTCTGATGCTTCATGGACATGGTTCATGATGCACTTGAAAAGATGCATTGGGCCAGTGACACCTTTGGCTATACAGACTGATGCTTATAAAGGGCTAGAAAATGTAGTCAAGAATGCATTTCCACATGCTGAGAAGAGGGAGTGCTTCGGCCATATGTGGTTGAATGTGATGAAGAGTTATAAAGGAGTAGTTTTTGGGCAGCTGTGGCCAGCAGCAAGAGCTTACAGCAAAAAGACACATGATCATCACCTTGGCAAGGTGTATGCAGCAGATCCTGAGTTTGGGCGGCTGTGGCCACCATTCTTTTTTCTGGGATAGGTCAGGATTTAATACGGCCATCAAGTGTGACCATATCAATAACAATCTGGCTAAAAGTTTTAACAACAAGGTGAGACAGTTGAAAGACTTGCCTGTGCATGACATGGTTGACCAAATCAGGATCATGATCATGCGGATGTGGGAATTGAGAAGAAGAATAGGTGATGCTCTGCAAGGGGATAAGCTTCCAGCAGTGGTTCAGCAACTGGTTAACAGGAGCAGAAATCTTGCACATTTGGTAGTTGAGAGTTCTTCTTTGTGGGGCGCTGAAGTGAGAGATACCAAGACTAGAAGGAGGCATGTGGTTCACACTGATCTTCATGAATGCACATGCCTCGAGTGGCAGCACACTGGAAAACCATGTGAGCATGCCATACTCTTCTTGGCTGGCAAGCCAAAGGTAAACATGCACCCTTATATACATGAATATTATTCGGTAGCAAGATTCAAGGCTGCATGCAACTCCAATAGCACCACTTATAGATCAGTCTCAGTGGCCTAAAGTGGAATTTGAATTTTCAATGTGTCCCCCCCCCCCCCTTTCCAAAAGAAAGGTTGGCAGGCCTAAAATAGGCAGATACAAGGCTTGGTATGAGAAAGGTAGTAGTAGTAAAAGGGAAAAAAAGATGATAAACCAAAACGGGCACAGAAAGGCAATAAAAATAGATGCAAGATGTGTCAGGAACTTGGCCATCGAGCTAGATTCATCAAATGCCGTTACAAAAGCATGGAAGTAAGGCTGCTGAATTTGAACCCATTGTTGTTGAAAATGTCTGGCCAACAAAAAGAAAGAGAAGTGTGCAGGATGCAAATGATTTGGAAGATGCCATGCAACAAACTGAATCAGTTTTGGATGTGGTGGAGCAAGCTGAATCAATTTTAGTGCAACCTGAATTAATTTTAGATGATGTGGTGCAGGCTGTTTTGAATGATGCGGTGCAAACAGAATCTGTTTTGAATGATGTGGTGCCATGTGATTTGGTTTTGGATGATGTTGTGCAGACTGACGGCGTTCGGCAAGATGTCATGGAAACAGAAGAAGAACAAGAACTTGTGGTGTGCATGCGATGGCCTAATCCTAGTGACGTGAAGAAAACCAAGAGCATGAGGGTTTTGTGTGGTATGCCTGTACAATCAAGTGGTAGGAAGAAGAGAAAATTGAGTGGAAGGTGAAACTTGTGTGGATGATTAAACTATGATTCGTATTCTGACACGTGAAACTTGTGTCTTAATTGTAAATATGTATGCACTATGGTTGCTTTTCCGTTATGTGAATGTTTTCTTCGAAATGAGCTACAAAGAGCCCCAAATATAGGTCAAACTGCCCCAAGTCTGGTGTGATCATTTTTTCGACCTTCTCCAAATGAGCTCAAACTCGACGGTTAATATCTACTGCACCTACAACATCAATCCGAGCAGGCTTTTGAATTTTTTATTTTTCCCGAATTTTGGCCACACTTCCTATGTGGTAGGCCAAACTGCCCTAGTTCTAGTACGACTATTTTTTTTTACCTTCTACAAATGACCTCAAACTCGAGGGTTAACATCTACTGCACCTACAACATCAATCCGAGCAGGTTTTTGATTTTTTTCGAATTTTGGTCACACTTCCCGTGTGGTAGGCCAAAGTGTCCTATTTCTAGTACGACTATTTTTTCGACCTTCTCCAAATGACCTCAAACTCGAGCATTAACATCTACTGTACCTACAACATCAATCCGAGCAGGTTTTTCAATTTTTTGAATTTTTGAATTTTTCCGAGCTTTTTGAATTATTCTAAAATTTGGCCAAAGCCAAGCCTAAGCCAGATGGGATCCTAGACAAGAGGCCCGCCCATTCTGTCTTGGGCTCTTGGGCCGACTTCATCAACGGGACTCATTGCACAACTCGCTGACAGGTCGTCCCCACATGTCGGCGTCGAGTTCATCAGCAGTCCTTCGTCTGTTCTTGACGAGTGTTCACTTTTTGCTTTTAGATTCATAATTAAATCTTCAAATACGAAGAGATCTCACGTTTCAAGTCCAAATTTGATGATTTTTTTCTACGGTCTTATAAAAAACAACTCTATTATTTTGTGCCGATTTCAACCATGTTATCGGTATTATAGTGATAAATGTATATACAATATTCATATCACATGAATGCATGTATAATGTTCATACATTAAGGATGGACTAGTCCATTTTGAACACATTTTTTTTACATTACCAAAAAAAATAAAAAATATAGGGTGGTTGCATGTCATATGAAACAGTCACATGCAAAAGCTCAGTTCCAAAATCCTTATAGTTTTCGAATTAAAAATCGCCAAAATATTCATAAATTGAGTAAAAAATTGTTTTTTTTGTAGGGATCTAAAAATAAGAATTTAGGATCTGCAATCTGGTGCAGGCATGTAACATAGGTTTCTACCCATGTAGTAAAATTTCTGGAATTTATTGATACAATTTTGCCATGTCAACCTCAAATTAGTAGTGTCATTAAGGTAAACTTTCATGACAGGTAAATGATCTGAAAGTTTCAAAAGATAACAAAAAATTTACTGGTGTTTGAAGATTATGTATTACATATGACAACCAATTTATGCTATAAAATTTATTATATTTATTGAGATATAAATCCCCAAAATATTAAAAAACTAAAAGCGTACTCTTGTTGGGCGCTTCTGTAGCTCAGACACGAAATAAAGAATCTAAAAGCATACTCTTGTGGGACGTGAGAGATTGAGTGGTCAAAAAAGAAAGAGAATGGTTCAGCGGTGGTGTTCGTTTCCCAAAGAGAAATCAAGCGGTGGATCGAATAAAACATGGGACCCACATTTCAGCGACCTCGCGCAGCTTACACGTGAACCATTCTCTTTCTGTTTTGACCGTCGGCTGGCGGTGGTGTTTGTTTTCCAAGAGAGACCGAGCGGTGGACCGAATAAAACATTGGACCCATATTTCAGCGACCTCACGCAGCTTACACGTGAACCATTCTCTTTCTATTTTGACCGTCGGCTGGCGGTGGTGTTCGTTTCCCAAGAGAGACTGAGCGGCGGGCCGAATAAAACAACTGACCCACATTTCAGCGACCTTGCGCAGTTTACACGTTAACCATTTTCTTTTTGTTTTGACTGTCGCCTGGCGGTGGTGTTCGTTTCCCAAGAGAGACTAAGCGGTGGGCCGAATAAAACATCTGACCCACATTTCAGCGACCTTGCGCATTTTGACCGCTAGTGAAGATTAATATCCCTCACCCAAAACATAGATTTATTAGCCTCGTTAGATTCGTCTCGCAGCAATGTGATGGATGATAGACGATGTGAGAAGAACAGGAGACCCGATAGAATAGGCATGGCCAGCACGCATCATCTGTAGCGCGCAGCATTGATCACGTGCCCAACTGGCGAGCCAATCGGGAAACGAACAGGCCCTGGCAGCTCGCCTCGTCACACGCAAACAATATTGATCGTGGGTCATAACTTCTCCTCGGGCTCCTTCGCATTCTCCTCGGGCTCCTTCGCATTCTCCCCGGGCTCCTTGACTCCTTCCCATTCTTCTCCATATAAAACGGGAGGACTACCCCTCGGCTCAACCACTCCTCTTGCCTCCTGACGCCCTTGTTCTTCCCACTCAAGGAAAGCTCCCCACCATGGACGGCCACCAACCTTGGAGCCATGGCCCCTCTACTCCGGGCACGTATCCGCGCCACCGTTGGGGGTAAGCCATCATGGTAATCTTCTCCGTTGCCTTCTTCAGTTTCTAATCATCGTTATCCTCACTCTCATGTAGTGATGGGACAGCTCCACCGCCCCCTCCTCCTCCACCGGCCCCAGCTGCTCTCCCGGGGGATACCGCAGCGCCTCTAGCGGTTGCTTTGGCGGCGGCGAAGCAAGAGGCGCAAACGGCACGTGCTCGGCTAGCCGCAGCCGACGCCAACGTGACTGGTACATAGCATGTTGGCTATTCCACCCCCTTTTCTCTATCACCTTTTGATGTTTGACTACTTTTTGGATCCTTGCTCAGCTCTGATGGTCCGGCTTCAAGAGATTGAGGAGGCCGCCGGCATCGCCACAGAGGAGATGAACCTCCGCGTCGACACCGTGGCCGCTCACCTTTACGACATTCCGGCACGTGCGCGAGATCTCGCCACAATCGGCGTCCGCGAAGGCGCCGCCCACGCCCTAAGCCTGGCCCACCTGGACTCCGACAAGAACTTCCTCCACCTCACTCCGACCACCGATAATGCCGACTTCTATGACATGTTGTGGGAATATATGCCCACTGTGACTGCCATCGCCGACGAGGTCCACCCGGACAGTATACTGGTCCGGCTTTTCGATGAGGAGTAGAATAGTACTCCCTAGACCACAGGCCAATGTAAATTTAGGTCATCAGGACCAAATTTGGTAACCAATCTCATTGGCCTCCTCCGCTACTTTTTCTTTATCAATCAATGTAATATGTGGATGACAATCTATGTATGTAATTGTTGGTGGTTTCTAGATGCCCATTTTATCTACCAAAAAGGGATGTTTTGCATCTTAATTTGGTGGTTTAGACTAACAATTAACCCCATATTTGTATATATTTATAGTTGTTCTATTTTGGATGTAATCGCAGGAAACAGGTGTAAAACAGGGCAATTATGGATAAAGAGCTGAAGAGTAACGAAGATGGGCCAGATACGGAGCCGCGACGATCGGCGCGACCCATGCGCCGATCGGCGCAGGAGGAAAAGTTTGACTAAAACATGATCCGGTCCAGGAAAGACGAAGGCCCAGCCCAGTATGAGTCAGAGTCAGTGGAAGTTGACCTAATCCTGTCGAATATAAAAGGAAGATAATTATCAAAAGCCAAGGACACCCAAGGGGGAAACGGCAATCGCGAGAACCAGTTATTAAAACTAGGGTTCCAGAATATTGGCGGGGGAGGTTCGTCAACACCGACGAAATCCACCAGAAGGGAGGTCGTGCCGATCGGCGTGGCCCTTGCGCCGATCGGCTCGTGCGCGCTTCAGCGCTATTTCTCACCTCTCTGCTATGTCTAGCGGAAGGATGAGTGAGTAGTCTCATATTCTCTTCTCTGGTGCGGGGATCTGGCCATGTAACTCTCATGCTTGTTGATACTCTCTCGATGAATTTAATCTATGTGATGAACTTTATTGCACATCTATCTATCCTTTTCATTAGTGTATCAGCCAATACACTTTTGCCTATTGCATATTGCAAGAAACCAGTGGGGAGCTAATAGCCTCTGTAGTGATAGCCGGGGTGAACGAAACCATCATGTCTTGTAGAATATTAGAGTCGTCACTTGAGTTGATAAGAATAAGGTTGCATGCTAGTGAACCAATCCTAAGGAGAGAATCCTTCATCATCCTGTCAACTCTTCAATAACATTCACCTTCCACTTTCTCACCGTCATCATTCACACCAACCAACCCATTGCAATTTGTTAGTAACCTTTTAATAGTATTAGTTTCGCTCGTTCCCTGTGGATTCGATAACCTTGGAATACTCTTGAGGAAAAAAGAGCTACAACTATACACCATCCTCTTGCGGTATATAAGTGGGTGCGTAGATACGACCAACAGTAATCCACTTTTATTAATATAAATCTAAGGGTACTAATTCAATGTAATATGTGGATGACAATTTAGTTATTCAAATACTGTGAGACACGCATTGAAAAGAGAAGAGAAACCCTTTGGCAAAAAAAATTTCAGAAGCAGAAGCATAAGCTGTTTTAGAATCCAAACCAAATGGGGCCTTAAAACTGATGGGTCGCGCTCTTATGAATAGCAGATGGGCCGCGCTCTTATGAATAACTATGGACCGCACTCTTATGAATAGCAGATGGGCCACGCTCTTATGAATAACTATGGGTCGTGCTCTTATGAATGACAGTTAAGCCTCGGGTGGGAGACGAGGCGAGTGGATAACTATGGGCCGCGCTCGTATGAATAACTATGGGTCGCGCTCGTATGAATAACTATGGACCGCACTCGTATGAATAACTATGGGTCATGCTCTTTCAATGACAAGTTGACTTGGGGTGGGAGCGGGGAGGCGGGCTGACATGTGAGCCCCCATCATCTCAACGGCAGGTGGGGTTGGCAAGCGGTGGAGCGGTGGGGGTTCAAGACCCCGGAGTCAAGCTCATGCTTTCATGCGGTCTGAGAAGAGGGAAAGTGAAGTAAATCATGAAATTTGCAAAATAATCTATGAGATGAAACAAAATTGATCACAAATTTACATTGAAATAACATCCCCACATCTCCTAAATCTAAATTCCAAACATGAATACCAACACCAAATAAATGGCAACGATACAAACGTAAATTGCTCTGGCCATCATGTTTGACTGCTTCTTCAATTCCACAATCTGGCTCAAATGCTTGTTCAGTTTTTGCAACTCCCTATTCACCGAAAAATCGTGGGCTATGTTTGATATCTCTTCCTTCATACCAGACGACATGCGAGCCTGGATTGGTTCAATTGGAGGAAGCACTTCAACTACAAGCCCTCGATCCCGAATGTACGTATCCATCCACTCAAAATGACGACAGAGCTCCAAATCCTGAAAAGAGGAACGCAAACCCTAATTCTCAATTCCAAACTGCAAATTCCAAATCACGTCAACTCAAGACAAACCCTACCTTCCCACCCTTCCCCTTACATGGCTTGCTCTCGCATTTCACAAATTCACGACCGACGTTGCCCGTCTGTGAGCGCACACATGTCAAGAGCTTCAGTGGATCTGGGCGAGAGCAATCAGGACATGTAGTCAAAGGGACTCCATAACACGGCCATGCCTTCTTGGGAGGGGGGGGCTTTTGGGATCCACAAGCGGAGTTGGACATCGCTCGCCGCCGCCCCCGCCACGGACCGTTGCCGGAGAAGAGGGAGAAGAAGGTGCGCGAGGAAGAATAGGGGAAGGGAGGAGGCAACGGTAATAATGTCGGGGACAAGGCACAAGCACGGGAGCGGAGGGCTGACTAGGCCTCTTAAGGCCTGACGTGGATAAGAGTGGGTCCCATAGAGCAACGTTTGACTGGCGGGTCTCGCGTTCGAACATAATCCACAACCGTTAACTACTTAAGGGCTTAAAACAGTCGTGTTGGGCCATGGCTATTTGGGCCATTCCAACCGTCGCATGTGAGCTATTCCATCCAACGATGTCGTATCATAGAGAATAGAGGGGAAAGGTGTCGCATGTGAGCTATTATCCCTACATGTTCTGCTATCGAGGGCACCAACATTCTCTTGCTTTCTTCGACCTACAGACCTACCTCGCCAAACCGACGATATTTAGTTCAGGGCTGCCGTTGTTGTTCCGCTGCCTCCGCTTCTTCGATTAGCTGTTGCCTGAACGCTTGCAAATAATCATTTTCTCTTCATAGCTTTTCAATTAATCATCGAGCTCAGTTAGTTATGGTGTTACCCTGATTTCCTTGCGAAATACTTTCTTCATTGTTGTTGGTATTCCTGATTTTTTTTCCATCTAGATTTGAGGTGCCACTTCGGCATTCTGGTTTTGCTGAGCTTGCGGAACGACTTGGGCATTTTGATTTTGCTGAACTTGAGGAGGTACTTTGACATTATGGTTTTGCTGAACTTGAGGAGGTACTTCGACATTCTGATTTTGCTACGACCTGACGGATACTCTAGCGGCTCGCCTACTAACAAGTTTGGCAGAGTGCCCCATGCGGTTTTTCTTCATGGTTTAGACATCGTGAGTTTTTGTTTTTAAGCTCACAAACGGTGGGCGCCACTGTTGGTGTTTGAGATCCTAAACGGGATTCCAAGAACACCAACAGATTTTACTCCAAGTATGGTTTTGTGAATTACAAAAAACGAAAAAAGGACAAAGCTCATGAGACTCTTTTTATTTCTCTATTATAGTGTTAAAAGAAATTGTCGAGGTCACCAAGGCAAATGACTATCTGGCCGACCCTCTTTCGTGAGCCCGTAAGTGTCCTTTTATAGTCCAAGGCACTCGCTACCCCTAAGTTTATCCCTCACATTGAGCCTTCGTCCTAGGGTATTTTAGTCTTTTTGCCTATTCTAAGACTTCCTGAGAACGCTTCACCGTTTGGAAGCTTGACCGAGTCCCGGTGGTCCACTTCGTTCGTTTGTGAGCGAAGCGAAGGCATCACTTTGCTTCCCGACTCTGGGTCCTTCACCAACGAGGTGTCTGTCTCACCTCGTCTGCCCACCTCGTGCTCCCTAAGCGGAGTAATCATGCCATCTCGTTTCCTGAAAAACTGTAGGAATGAGGAAAAAAAAAAAGATGAGCAGACTTCGTTAAAGGAGACCGGCGGTCTACCACACATCGCTCCACCAACAATACTGAAGGTCTAGAAAATTCCAATCAACAATATATATATTTGAAATGGTAAATAATGACAAATATATATGCTCTAATTTTCTTTCAGTTCTTCTTCCTTTCTTTCTACATTTTTCATGAATTTTAATGTAATTTCAGTCATATCTAAACGTGGTATACATAGTTGGTCAAATAAATGGGCACTAACATTGTCATTTTGGTCCGTGTAAGCACAACATGACCCGCTGTGCCGATGGGGCTATTGTGTCAGACCATGTTTGGACCAAAAGTGCAACACGATGGACAACAAAACTACATGGTGCTCGGTGTGCCATCAGCCTCGAGGTCTATTTCAGAATCTTGACCTAAATGACATTTCACAATTGTTTTATTAATTAAATTAATAAAGAAGCTGGGGATATCACTCAGTTGACGCAAAAGGGAGCAATCGCGAGACAGCTGCAAAAGTGGCGCGCACTCGATCGCTTGGGTATCGCTCCTACCTTCCGCTTCACCTGTAAGGTAATGATGCTCTGTCTTTAGTTCCTTCGTTCCAAAATATTGAACATTTTAACAGCCTCTAATTTTCTTAAAATAATTAATACTTTTATTTTCTAATATAACTTGCTCTCTTTCAAATATATCACTATCTCTATGTCTCTTTTTTATTTCCATTTATCTTTTTTATTTCTCTTTAATTTTTATGTCTGAAATTAAAACATCGAAAAGAAGGAAGTACCATACATTGCTTTTGCTTTTGCTTTCCTCCTTTCATAAGCTTTCTTTTATTTGCCCACGAGAGACGAAGTGGCAGCACCGAATCACAGTGCATACTACCGGGTCTAAAAGTTAGTGTATAGGAAACGAACACACCTATGATTCGTCTAGAATCAAGAAATTATCTGGATGATTTTTTTTCATTCACGCGTGCCTTTCGAGTAGTACCCCCTATTATCTGGATGTTTCTTTTTCATCCATGCGTGCGGGTGTGTTCCTTTTCTACCCTCTAACTTTTAGACCCGTCCTATCGAATATTAAGATACTAATTTAAAGTACTAAATATAGATTGACGACAAAACCTAGTTTATAACCCAGCCACTAAATAACGAGACAAATCTAATGAACCTAATTAGACTATCATTAGATAATATAATGTTATAGTAAATATCTTCTAATAATGACTTAATTAATTTTAAAAGATTTATCTTGCAAATTAACATTCAACCGTGTAATTAGTTTTATATTTAATTTAAATTTAATATCATATTTAATATTCAAAGAATTGATAATAGTACAATGTTGTCATCAGAATTCATCAGGCAACTAGGGTAAATCGCTTGTTCAAGGTGACTAGTAGTAAGATTTTAAGAGCACTTAAGCAACTTTTTAAGATTTTTGTATCCTCCCCCTCCTTGTTTTTTCTTATTGTAATTACTTTTTTTAATATATAAAATTATCTGTAGGGACTTGCCCGGTTGCCCCTCCAGTTCACTCAAAAAGAAAAAAACAAAAGCAGAAGTGATGGAAGGGGACGAAAGATTTCGGAGAGTTATTGGGAGTTGGGACCCAGCACAATGAGCAATCAAAGGAGACCTCACTGTTGCAGTCATCGCACGGACTGCCGAGCCTAGTGCATAGCTCTTCTTTCCCGGGGTGCTCACAGAGTCACATGAGCCATCACTCACTCCACTTCGCTTACATAAAGAATCCTCAGGTCACCACCTTCCTCCGTCCCAACCAAAAATCACCCCAACTCCTCCACCAGAAAGAAAGTACTCCAGTAGAAAACAAAACAAGAATCAAGCAAAATGAACACTCGCGACCTCGCCGCAGGGCTCGACGCCGTGAGGCACCACGCCGCCAACGCCGTGGTGTCGACGGCCTCGCTGGCCAAGCCATCCAACATCGCCGCTGGGCTGGGCCACGTCAGCCACTACGCCACCAACGCCGTGGTCTCCACCGCGTCGCTGGCCAAGCCAGCCAACATCGCCGCGGGGCTCGGCCACGTCACCAGCGCCGTGGCCTCCACCGCGTCGCTGGCCAAGCCGGCCAACATCGCCGCGGGGGTCGGCCACGTCACCAGCGCAGTGGCCTCCACCGCGTCGCTCGCCAAGCCAGCCAACATCGCCGCGGGGGTCGGCCACGTGAAGCAGCGCGCGGCGGCGATGGTGTCCACCCGCGACGGCGCCGTGAAGACGGCGGCGGTGGTCCTCGGCGGCGCCGTGGGAGCCTACTTCCTGTGGCCCGCGGCCGCCGTCCCCGCTGCTGTGGGGGCCACCATGAAGGCGCCCGGCGCCGCGGGGTTCTTCATCTCCCGCGCCGCGTTCGCGGCGAACCCGCAGCTCTACTTCCAGATCCTCCGCACCGCCGGAGCGGCTGCCGCAGCCGCCGCTTTCGTGTAGTGATACATGCCTTGTTACTGGAACCGTCAGTTCTCCGGCTCGCGTCTCTACTCTACCGTACGTGTACGTACATCTACTACTCATAAGTTCTACCATCACTACGTACTTGTTCTTCGGCGTAGCCGTGGCAGCGCCGAGTGACTTCCTAGGATCTGTCTGCACCTTGGTACTGTGTGTAATTTGCAGTGTTTATTCAGTTGTTCCAGTGATGTATCAGGCTTGCTCTGTTACTAGTATGCTTCAAGCAACTTCTGCTTACTTTTACTCTGTTACTCTTGTTCTTCAGTTCTTTACCCCTTCTCTCATTCTGTGGTCTTAAAATACATGTCTCAAATTTGGAGGACACAGTATAAACAAGTGACTCTATACAGTCTCAGTGCAACAATCTGTTCTTTTATGGCTTTTTCAGTTTTCGGGAAGACCACCAAGTCAAGCAAGGGATAATTCTAACAAACAGTACTGTAAAAATCAAGAGAAATATATGATGTGGACTGTATTATTCCCCAAAGCAAGGGGCATTTGAATATTTTGAAAGAACTAGCTGATTGCCAATGAGTTGGAAAGCTATTTGCTGATTAGCTGAAGCTAATTCAAAACAAATGCACACACAAGGATATGAGTTCAACTCCATCAAAGAATGGTGTTTGCTTCGGCAAAGAATGACGTACCCGTAATAGCATATGGACAACATCATATTATATGAATATAACCATTGCACTGTTCGACATCACCGCACCATGTTCTTGTTGTTGCTGCGACTGCAACATTCTATTTAAAATCTCGAGCACATTTTTCACGACACTTTGTGGTTATATCCTGATTATCGAGAACAGCCCTGTTTTGGACACTGGACACTGATGTGCGTCTATGGAGTCGCATGATGTTTTTAGTGGAATCATTCTAATTACTATCAACATCGATAATCCCGCTTGATCCCAGGAAATAAGTGATGCTTTGTTGCACAAAAAGAAGCAAGACAAGAAACAGAGTTTTTTTTAATCAATTGACGAAAGAACGATACATGGCTGTTGTACCCAAGACAAGTGCTACTTACTCTGTTGTAAGCAGGAAACCAAACAGAGACCTGTTTCTTTCTTAATTGATGAAGGAGTTATACTTGGACAATCTTTGATAATATTACCGAGCACGCGACACCCAGAAGTTTATTTTAGATGGAACGACAACATATTTTAGTGACGCACTTTGTGGTCTGGTTCAGATATCCTGATTACTGAGAACCACCCTGTTTCAGAGACTGGACTGTGGTCTACATCTATGGTGGCTTTGGAGGAATCGTTCTGATTACTTTAAGCATCGATGATAATCTCGATAGATCCAAGCAAACAAGTGATGCACAAGAAGAAGCAAGACAAGAAACATAAATTTATTTCTCAATTGACGAAAGAATGACATTACTACAGAGTTGTTTTGTTCCTAAGACAGGTGCTACATAATTCCGTGATGCACTTCGTGGTTTGGTTCACATATCCTCCGGATTACCGAGAACCACCCTGTTCGCATAACGCTTTTGGAGGAATCGTTCGACGATTGTATATTCAAGCAAACAAGTGACGCTCTGTTGCGCAAAAAAGAAGCAGGACAAGGAACAGAGATTTATTTCTCAATTGACGAAAGAATGATACGACAGTGCTGCACATACTCTGTTGTAATGTAAGTATGGAATAATTATAGTACAATTGACGAAACAGAGACTTCTGTCTTTCTTAACTGACGAAAGAATTGTACAATCGTTGACAGTATTACATGAGTACAACCAACGTTGCTTCTCCTCCTAATTGATCGACGAGATCAAGAAAGAATTAGGGATCTGGGGCAAGACAAGCTGCCGATCAGACTTCAGAAGCACGGGACACCAGCAGCAGAAACCGCAGACTTGAAGCTGCCGCCATCTTCCATCGTCTTCCTGAGCTTGGCGGCGGCGTGACTGTCATCAAGTGTGCTTGCCATCCGCTTCTTGTCCCTGATCTCCTTTGCGGCGTCATCCATGTGGAGCAGATGCTTGGCCTGCTCCACGAGGGTGGCCAGCCCGGGAAGGTGCTCCTTGAGCAGGCTCGCCGTGTTGGGATCGAGGCCCTCCAGCGTGGCCACCATCTGCCGCAGCTCCCGTGGGGACCGCGCCGCCAGGTACCGGGTCACGGAGTCGACGGGCCTCCCGGCGACGAGCGATGCGGCGTGGACGGCGTCCTCGATGCCGACGGGGTCGTCGTCTCCCCGGCCCTGCCTCCCGGCGAGGCCGACGCGGAGGTTGCGGCCCCGCAGGAAATGGCCGTCGAGGTTGCGGCAGGCGCTGCGGGCCGTCTCGTCGTCGGCGTACTCGACGAAGGCGTAGCCCTTCCGCTTGCCCGTGGCGGGGTCGGTGGCCACGCGCAGGGAGAGGATGGGGCCGATCAGCTCGCAGGCGTCGCGGAGCTCGCTCTCGGCGGCGTGGAACGGGATGTTGCCGACGTAGACCACGCGGCTGCAGCGGCAGTTGGAGAGCTCCATGGCCAGGGAAGGGGATGGAACGATGAGGGCGTGGTGGAATTGATGGAGATGATGATGATCTGAGCTGCGGTTATGTCCCCGAGTTATATAGACATGGAGTCCGACTCCGATTTGTTCCGGTTAGACTTCGAGTCGGACTCATGACGCGAAGTGCATATGTCGGTTGTATAATAGAAAATTTGGAATGTGCAAAAATTCTGGTCCATATCTTTGGAACTGGGACGAGGCAAGCCTGGCCACGTATATGATTCTCTACATGCCCAAACATTGTTTGCAGGGTGATGAGTCACTGACCCTGAGCCACATTTTGGCGACCATGGCGAAACGATGTAATCTTGTTGTGCATTGAATAAAACAGGTCGTCTGGCTTACTCTCAAAAAAGAAAAAGTGTCCTCAGTTCGGCTAATAATTCTGCATGACACTATTTCACGTCCAGGCCCAGGCCTGTTGATACTTCCTGTCCAGGTGGTTCCACGGCCCACCGAAGTGCAAATTCCTTCCTCGTTTTTTCTCTTTTTTTTTTTTTTTTTTTTTTTTTGCGGTGAGAATTCATCGGTTTTCAGTTCATGATGTGAGCCATTCGTTCCCTTGGCTATATTAGCCACTCAACCATGACTTTGGCCACTTCCATCGCCGTCGTCCTGGGAGATCAGGATCAAAGGACGTCGGTGTGCATAGACTGTTCTTCACTACCAACGTTGAGCCAAACCAGTGGCGGACCCAGGATTTTGCCAAGACTCGGGCCAAACTTCCGCCATGGTCAAAATGTACGGAAAAATATTCCTAAAAGAGTGAAATTGTTAAACATCACACTTAATTAACTAAGGACACACAACTTGAAAAGAAACATGGCAAAACATATAGGTAACGTATCCTATGAGAAATAACTTCGTGTGAGAACTATGAGAACTCCAACCAAGATCGCAGGATCCTCATCCGATGGTCAGGGTAGAGGTAGGTTATTTTAGCTGGGAGTTATTTGTAAAATAAGAGATTAGTGGGATAAATAGGGGTTTAAGTACAAAATAATCTAACTATCGGATAAAGATCCTGTGATCTTGATTGGAGTTCTCATAGCTCTCACATAGAATACGTTGCCTATATGTTTGACAACGTTTTCTATAAGAACTGACTTCGTATGAGAACTATGAGAACTCCAATCAAAATCACAGGATCCTTATCTGAGCCTTCCATGTTTTTTCTTAGGATATGTTGTCAAACATGTATACATACAAATAAAATACCTAGTTCAATGGTTCATGGGAGCCTTCCATGTTTTCATAAACAGTCACTTGAACTTGAACCTAATAAGGTTAATATTTCCTTGCAGCAGCAAATTAAATATGATTGTAATGTCTTAGTTTTTAGACTCTAGACCTGTTCATTATTTGTGCTAAAATGAAAATTTCAATTAACGTCACATCAATGTTACTAAGAATGCTGGATAAATGTCAAAGAAGCAAATCTCCAATCCATATCAAATTAGCAAATGGAAAATTACCGTAACTTGTTTTGCTGGGACGATCCAGACCTTGGTTTCGCGATCAGTAGTAGTTACGACTCCACAAATCCAATATTGTTTTTCCCGCCTGGTTAAGCAGAGCATAGCCACGGGGACATAGGGCAATACCAGCGGATAGGCGAGGTCGACGCGATCGGCACTTCGGCTGGGGACGCACGGCGGAGGCGGCGAACTGGCGAAGGAGAGGAGACGAATCAACGGTGAATTAGCGGAACGAGCTAGGCTCGAACGAATGGCTGCTTTTTTTTTTAGGGGATCGAACGAACGCTTGCTGCCAGTACTTGGCCACGCTGGTACGGACTCAGGCAGGCCACTTTCAGCTGGGTCAATTTGCTATGTTATAGAGCTGACATCCCTTATTACCTGGGCCACGAGTCGGGCCATGGCCTATGTGGCTCAACCGTCAGGTCCGCCCCTGGCCCCACAGTTTGAAAGCTTAAATATACCTCATCGCCATCGCTAAAATCAGAGCCATATAGTCAAAGGAAGGAACATCACAGTATTGCACAAATGAGAAAAAAATAATCTGCAGAGCAAACCGTAGACTACCTGATGCAAATAACCGAGCACGGGCCCTTGCCTGCAGGAGCTATGCGGGCCAAACGGCGGCGCGCAGGGCGAAGGCCACACAGGCCAAGCAGCGTGCATGGTGAGCAAGGCGCGCGAGCAGAGCGAGTAATGCACGCGCGCGAGCAGAGCGAGTAATGCACGCGCGCAGGCCAATCGGAGCTTGCGGCTACCAGCGGAGCAGGTCCCGTGTCCCGTGTAGGAGGAGGCTGCGGGGCAAGCAGCGGCGGGACGCCGCTGGGGCACCGAGTGAAACGCGTTGGCCTTCCACACGGGGCAAGCGGACGAAAAATAAAACCGACCGGTGTGCACTACGCGGGAGAGGGGAGAAAAGCATTGTCTGTTAGAGACGGTGATTTTTGTACTACGTGATGTGCACTGTACATACAATGCAAAACTGATTTTGCCTCTAAAAAATGCAACACTTTGTTGGACTCAGTCTTATGGGTGCTCTTATGTCGCTTGTGATGAAGGCCTGAGCGCTGCTGAGCCCGAAGCATCGTATTGTGAACCTACATGGAAACAACCAAATAATTTAGTTTCTTGCATTTTCATTGTACACTACACACTTGAATGGTACGAGTTTCCACGTCAGCTTGGAAATATGACATGAGCATTCGATTAACCGTCACGGAGCTGCTGCTTCTTCTCTTTGCGCACTGTTCCTCGTTCCACAATCAGCTCACGTGTACAGCAAAGAGCGGTCTCTTGAGCATGGAAATATCATAACGAACTGCAGGATTGAGCCCATTGTGGTGCCTTTTTTTTTTGTCATCCCTCCAAATGTTAGTATTGATCACAGATTTTTTGCTCAGCGTGTTTGTTTGTAATCGAAATTATGTGACAAGGATGAACTACACACACCGAAGCCCCGTCAGTGACACCAATGGATTCATATCTCTAGTGCATTTCAAAAGTTTCAAATCCTTCTACACCGCGGTGCTTCAAAATTAAGATGCATTGCACGGGAAAGTAACCTATAATAGAAGTTGTTTCTCAGTAAACATGTTCCACAGAAATTCACCATTTGTTGTACCTATATTGAAATTCGATTTCACGTTGAAATCCTATCACCTATCAACATATGAATTTATATACCAATAAATACAAACATATTGCCTGTAATTTTACCCAGAACAATATAGCCTATACACAAGTAGTCCAACAAAAAAAGAATAAAGTATATTCTAAATTACTTTGAAGTTTTCTTTATGAAACATGAGGGGTCGCCCCCTACAGGTTATATATTTAGAATAGTGAAAGAGTAAATGAGTACAAAGAAGAAAATACTCTAGAAGGAAGAAAAAATATAACAAAATAAGAACTAAGAAAGATTGTCTAGTCATAATTGAAGATTTTGCTTGAAGTCTGCTTATGCTCTATGGATAACCATGGCAAGCTCTTTTTTGATGTTTTCTTTGCAGCTTTGGACTGAAGGATCCTTTTGATTGAACATCCAGTCATTTCTTTGCATCCATATGCACCATGTCATTAGAATGATTATTTCCATGTAAAAAGGCAGCTTGATGCACTGTAATGGCTGCAAGTGGTATGGGAAGGAAACTCCAATGCTTTGCCAGCATCTTCTTGCAAAGTTGCATGTAAAAAAGAGATGTCTTAGGGATTCATTCTTTTGCAAAATGCAGAGTTCGCAGTCATATGAATCTAACATCATGTTCTTCCGTTACAGAAGTCCTCGTGTGCTCAATCTATCTTGAATTAGAAGTCAGCCAAATACTTTATGTTTTTGTTGACACTTTGATTGCTAGAGCCATCTAAATGTTGGGTGAACTCTGCCGCACCCAAGCAGATGTTTGTATGCTTTGACCGATGAGTAGGTTGAACTACCCCATATGTATGACCAACTGTCAGTACTAGTGCCTATCTGAAGTCCTTGGATGAGAATTTCAACTTTACAGAATTGTTCAAAGGCTTCTTCTGATAGTGGTAACTGAAAAAGTTCTATGAGTTCCTCTGCTTTTGGTACCTTGAAGACTGATATGTTATCATCATGTGCAAAGGAGTGTAGTTAAGGGTATTTTAGTTTGAGTACATTTTCATTTCACAGATCATGCCAGAATAGTATAGATTTACCATCTCCAAATAATGCATGTGCCAATTCTTTATATAGGGTTATCAGTCTCGTTACACTTTTCCACCAGAAGGATCCTTTATTTGATCGATTTGGTATGGTATCACGTGTATAATACTTCTCCCAAATTGATTTAACCCATGGAAGATCTGCTCTTGTGTAGAATATGTGAAGATTCTTCATAAGCAGAGCATCGTTCTGGGTTAGTAACTTGAGCACACCAAGACCTCCTTTGGTTTTTGGTTTACATACCTTTTTCCATGTAGCTAAAGGTGGCTTTTTTGCATTTAGATCTGCTCATCTTCATAAACAATGTCTTCTGTATTTGTCAATTTGATTAATCTTCAAAATTGGGAATTTCATGGTACACATGTAAAAGGTGGGTAGGGAGGAGAAGACAGAGTTAACCATTTATAGGTTCCCTCCTTGGATTAAGAACATAGAGTTCCTGAGAGCATCTCCAATAATTACCAAAAATTAGACTCCCAAAAAACTGGTTTTAGGAACTTCCTAAACTATATGGAGAGTGAAATAAAACATCTTCTCCAACCGTTCCTAAAAACTGGCTCCCAAAAAATGCCACGTCATCAATATGTGGGTCCAAAAATAAAAGCATACAACAATAAATACGTTTCATTATAAAAGAAACACGCATTAGGGTTGGTTTTATTCTGTTTGGTCTTCGTTCTCAACTTGACCGCCTCTAGGAGATCGATCCCCAACGATGATGCCCAGCATGATTGATGTGTCTGAGGGTTAAAATTGTTGCATTAGCGAGTGTGAATGCGAAAGGTTTAATCAAATTGATCTAATTTGTGCTTTGTGATGTGAATTTTACAAACTTGTGGCTTGTGCTTGGAAAAAAAAGTGAGAAGAATTTGAGGAAGTCCTTGTTGAGCAGGCCAGGCACCACGAATCCCTCCTCCTCACCGTCCCCTTCGAGGAGCAGGAAACAATGGTGACCATGACGGTGCCAGCCACGGGCTCCGTAGATGTGAAACGGGGACAGAGCACGATGGCGATGGTGGCGCCAACCTCTGAACCAGCTCGCATCAGTTGAGAAAAATTGCTCCATTGATACGACTCGGGTCCACGACGGTCAAAGAAAGCGAGTGCGTCGACGAACTTGGCGTGGGAACGACGGGATTTAGAGTTTTGGGAGTGCGAATCTGGTCTCCAAATGTGGCAACCAAGAGCTCTAGTATTGGGAGTTCTCACATTTGGAGAGTTGATTTACAGAACTGTTGGAGGGTGTTTTTGATCCATGGCATCCTAAATTTTGATATATGATGTGCTTTTATATAATTGTTGGAGATGCTCTGAGAGTCTTCTTTCAATTCTGGTTACAACAGGAAGACAATCCTGAATTGTAGGTTTTGTAACCCCTAATGGTAATCCCAAATATGTGAAAGGCATAGAGTCTATCTGACAATTGAAGGTTGCTGCTAAATTGTCCATTTTTTCTGGGCTAACATTGACTGGTACAATGAAGGAATTACTTTGGAGTTAGTACTAGCTAAATATCAGGATCTAAACTATGGTGGCGACCTCACACAAACGAAGCTTTCTGATTGGGTTACGGCATATTCGATCCCCTTCCTTTTGGTCGGAAAGATCATGAAAACGAAGCTGGACAAGAACGCCATCCCCAGCGGCAGGTTCTTGAGAAGCTCGTTGGGGTTGGGGCCGGCGTTAGGGAAGAAGCAATTCTGCAGGCTGACGTCGCTGAAGACCACGGTGAGGAACACCACCGCAGTGAAGAAGGCGTGCACGCAGTCCATCGGGCGGATGCGCAGCTTCTTGTGATCTTCGAGCGCCCAATACCGCTCCTCCTCCTCGTCTTTGATAAGTTGCTCTCATCGACTACTTTGTACAAAGCAGCGAAACAGAAAAGGTACCACAGCAAGACAGATAACGGGCAAAATGCTGTTGGAGCTTTCATAACTGTATTTCAGTTTCAGTTCAGAGAGAGAAAAGGAGAAAAAACTTAAAGCTTAGTATTAGTATCCTGATTTTTCAGATGAATCGAGGTTGCCATGCAAAATTCATACCTGCACAGAATGTTAAGTTTCAGTTATCACTACTTTGTTGGCAGCAACTGATTGAAGAGAGGCAAAACAAACAATCTACTTGCAGACAGAGCACTCACTACGCGAAAACCCATTTTCCGAGTGTCGAAATATTTGCCGAGTGCCGACCAAAAAACACTCAGCAAACGTTAGGCACTAGGCAAAATGCCCATTTTGCCGAGTGTTTTTTTGGGACACTTGGCAAAATAATTTTCTTTTTGTTATTATTTTTGGTTGCTAATTTTTTTTCTTGGGCACACAGATAGTATATGTTGAGTAATATAAAAATTTGGTTAATTTTCTAATCTTTTTGCATTTTTTTACTTAATTTCTTTCATTATGTGTATTTTTTGGGACAAATCAAATTTAAAGTAGAAGTGTTTTGAGTGGTCGAATAAACATATGGGAGATTTGATATTCATGTTAGTTAGTCCAAATTGAGGCTGTATCCCGGAAACGGAAGGAAATTTTTTGAATTTTATACATGAAATATTAGTAGGAACATGCGATCGAATTGTATTTTATTTATTTAAAAAGAAAGCAAAGTTATAAAATTATCAGAATTGTCAGGATGTCACGATATCATATGTGGACATTGTGGAAAAAAATAGAGAATGTTTTGCACATTTTATCGCATATGATGCTTAGAAACGGATGAATGACCGAAACAAAAACTTATACTTCACAATGAATTGTTAGGAATTTGAGTCAAATTAATGTTTGAATTGACATTGACTCCAAAAAATTTTGTGCAGATATTAGGTCATATAAATCATGTCTTGTAAAAATTTGATTATTTTTTTGAATTTTATAATTTTTTTAAAAGTTGATTGAAAAATTCATTGCCGAGTGTTTTCCACAAACACTCGACAAACAGTCTTTTTGCCGAGTGCTGTTGTAGACACTCGGCATAAGGTGCTCTTCGCCGAGTGTTGGGCCAGACACTCGGCAAAGAAATCTTGGGGGGGGGGGGGGGGGAAGTTTGGGGGAAAAGCGCTCCAGAATCTTTGACATTATTTCCTCTTGGTTGCCGCTCGCCGTGTTCACCCCTGGTCGCCACCCTGGCCTGCCTGTCACCCTTGCCCGCACCCCGACCTCCGCCGCTGACCTCCCCACCTCCTCGCCGCCCACCTCCCCACCTCCCTCATCCACGGCCCTCCCGCTGCCCTTGCCCACTTAGGCACGACCGCACGAGGATCTAACCCTAACATCATTCCCTCCCCCTTCTCCCCATCTTGCGACGGACCGAGCGCCATGAAGGCGGGCGAACTATGGCGAACCCAAGCGGCGTGGCGGACGGCCTCCCCGACGACCTCACCTCTGGCCTCCCCGCGCACCTCCCCGACGGCCGTGACATCGAATGTGTGGCTCCGTCTCCCCTCGTCGATGACATCAAGTCATGGTCCTCGGCGGACGATGTCCGCGAGCCCGAGCCCCTGTCATCAACCGCGGATCTGCAGAGAAGGGGGGGGGCATCAGGCCTCCCCGCGCGCCTCCCCGATGACCTCGCCTCCGGCCTCCTCGCGCGCATTCCCGATGGCCTCGCCTCCGGCTTTCCCCACCAATCTTTCTTCGGCCTCGTGGCTGTGGTCCTCGTCGGGCATCGGTACCATTCTTCATTCACATGGAAACTGTATCGTTCACTCATGCTAGGCCAGTTCAGTATCTGTCTTTTAGTTAAGTAGAGATGGAACTTAGTCTTTATAAAAGTAGTTCAAGTAGGGATTTCAGACTAGCCGGCTTTCAATCTTACTGGTGTTTTGTTATATTAGTTTTTGGCATGTCTACGTAAATGGCAGCTGAAAAAAATGGATTGGTATCTAGGCAAAATATTTCACTTCTGGGATCCTCTTTTTTTTTTGGTTGAAGCAAAGGATTGGTATCTAGGCAAAATAAACCATCTTATGTGCAATGTCTTTTGCACAAATATTTCACTTGTGGGATCCTTTTTTTTTTTGGTTGGTTGGTTGGAAGTAGAAACCTTAACTTTGCAATTCTGCTCTTATTATTTACTGTGGATTTCGCTTCTCTATATAGTCCCTCCGTTAAGCTTTTGTTGTCGCTCCCGGGCAAAAAATTGTAACATCTGATATTGAGATGTGATAGGCAGTCGTATAATACATCAAACTGTTTTCATAGATTAGAGAACTATTCTATGCGCAGGTATGCAAGTGTAATACTCTCTTGTTTCTGGGATGCTAAGTTTCAGTTATAATAGCTTCTGATGGTAAAATTTTGCCTAAAATCATAGAAGCACAATTGCTATCTAAGGTAAATATGGCATACTTGGTCCCTGTATTTTTTACTCAAGAATTTCGTTTGTGTCCAATACTAGTTGATATTATGATGACTCATGAATTTCAATTGTGTTGCTCTTTGGTTGCTTGCAAGGGACATGCCAGAATGGCTGGGTGTTCAGGTAATTAAAACTCACTTCTTCAATTTCATGGCTGTAGTTTTGTTTGTCTGAATATAGGATGGATTCTCTCAAAATTTTGCCTAGTTACTTTAAAATTAACATACTGCTGTTATAGCACATTGATCTATGCTTGCCCTTGTCCAGTCATAGTTGTGTCTGCACTTCTTAATTCTAATCATCAATCTAGAAGCACACATATCATGTTAGCTTATATCTAGACAAAGTACTGTACTTCTCAATTCTAATGTTTTCAGTTTTAGTGAAAGAGACCATTGATTTAGTAAATGTGGAACCTCTTGAAAACTATTTTTTTTTCTACAATGACCATTGATTTAGTAAATGTGGAATACATTAACATGTTGAAGATTTAGTTATTTACTTGAATTAATCTAATAGTATTCTATCAATGTCTAGCATTGAATTAAGCTAAAACTAGCTCTCTCTTTTTTAATATAAAAAAAGCCTTTGCCGAGTGCAATTGACAAGACACTTGGCAAAGTATTCCATCTTTGCCGAGTGTCTCCAACACTCGGCAAAGATGGAATACTTTGTCGAGTGCCTTGTCAATTGCACTCGGCAAAGGGCACTTTGCCGGAACCTTTTTGGCCGAGTGCTCTTTGCCGGGTGTGGGCACTCGGCAAAGCGCTGATTTTCTGTAGTGACTGACAAAATATTATTGCAGATATATATAACTGTATTTCAGTCTAGAGGGAAAAGAAGAAAGAATTTAAAACTTAGTAATTGTATCCTGACTTTGAAGATGAATCAAGGATGTGATGCTACTTTTGGTACATGTGAAATCCTATAAGGTTTCACACCTTGGCCAAACAATGAATTTCAGTAGTCACAGTTTGCAGACAACAGCTAAACTAAAGAGAGGTAAAAACAAATAATTGTAGTGATGAACCGATGATAGCGGATACATAGGATGGATAACAAATGTTACTAGATCTCATGTAAAGCAGTCGTCGATTGCAGCGTGGCAATACCAGAACAATGTTTACTTGCCACACTGCAGAAAACACACAAAAGAAACGACAGCCCTGTTGTCACTTATGGCGAAGGCGAGCATCGATGCAAGCGTCACAGTGGCAACACATTGCCGAGAGAGAATCGATCGAGTGCCATCCTGTCGCTGCCCGGGTATAAATAGGGCACCCCTGTGCATCATTGAATGACAACAGCTCGATCGATTAGTTCAGTTGAGAGGTTCAGTTGGCTAGCAGTGTTGGTACATGACGGCCATGGGCAGTGGACCGCTCTTCAAAAGCTCATGGGTGAGAACTTTTTCTATAAAATAAACTAACATCAACAATTTTAAACTTTGATCGTGCATGGCAAATAAACTTTGATCATCACAAGTGCGCGTGCTTCTGGCAGTTGATATTGCTAGATGGTGCGTTGACCTTGGCACACATTGCATGGCGGGTTCTCAGGGAGGATCGGATACGTAGAAGGGCAAGGGCACGATGGATGAGGAGAAGATGCCATCAGAACCAAGTTTGGAGGAGAGGTTGGAAGGATTGAATCTGGTTGGGGAAGAAGAGGAAGATCTAGATTTCTTGGAGGAAAATGAAGAATTGATGAAGGAGGTTCACTGACTGGCAGTCTTTAAGATTCACACCTCGAAGCCATTCAGCCATGCGGCCCTGATAAGCACGATGCGCATAGCCTGGGCATCGGCCAAGGAAGTTAATTTGAAGGTAAAGGGCGATAACCTGTTTCTAGTCCAATTCTACTGTCTTTGAGACTGGAATAGGGTGATGGAGGGAGGACCGTGGTTATTCTGCGGGGCAGCTGTTGTCCTGGAAGAGTATGATGAATTTAGCAATATCCATGAACTGAAGCTAATCAAGATCCCAGTGTGGGCTCGCATCTAGGATGTTTCAGAGGGATTGATGAAGAGAAAGGAGTTGGCATAAAAGGTCTCAAGTAAAGTGGGCAAGACACCCATCACAGTGATAGTTAATGAAGGGTGGATCAATCCAACCCCATATCGTAGAGCAAGAGTTTTCTTGGATTTGGATAAACCGCTTGTTAGAGTTATACCAATAAGTTTGAAGGAGAGGAATAGGTACCTTGTTCAATATGAAAAGTTGCCAATGTTGTGTGATGTATGTGGCTTTATTGGCCACGATCCCCCTAAATGTGGAGATGGAGTTCATCCAGTTGAGAGCGTGGGTGGGGGGACTGGTTACTTGTTAATTTGGGCCCATCATCATTTGATCTCACTAGTAGAGGGAGTGGCATGAGAGGTACAAGGCGGTATGGCTGTGGAAGAGGAAGAGGGAGAGGTTACGGAGTCAATGACGACTAGGAGGGAGAAGATATGGAGTATGAACAGGAGGAGGAAGGTGAAAACCCAGGACCTGCACCAGCAGGACATGTGGCTGGAACAGTTTTGATGATAGAAAGTAACACGGCGTAGGAAAGTCCGGAGAAGATCCAAGAAAAGAAGAGCAGCGTATGGAGGTGGGAGGAAAAAGTGCGAAGAAACAACTTGATACATCAGTGTCCTCCTTCGAGGAGGGTCGCTGGGAGCAATGAAACTCCTAGCATGGAACTGTCGCAGCCTGGGTAGTGCCCTGGCAGTTCGAGCGCTTCTAAAGCTCCAGAGGCGGGAAAAATTAGATGTGATTTTTCTGTTTGAATCACGTTTGGATAAGGCAAAGGCAGCAAAAGTTAAAAAAAAAAGTAGGTTGTGACCATCTACTTGTAGTGTGATGGCCGGAGCAGGGGAACCATAGAGCATCATCAATGCTGAGATGAATAGGGAGTTAACGACACCATATACTAGTAACCGTAGACTACTTTTAAAATCTTTTATAAAAGATTTTAGAACATGCTTGGAGATGATCTGGTGAAGGAAGTCTTGGAAACACTTAATACAAAAGTGATACCAGAGGGATGGAATAACACCACCACTGTTCTGATCCCAAAAGTTGAAAATGTGGAGAAGGTATCACAATTCCACCCTATTAGCCTTTGTAATGTTGTTTACAAAGTTATCTAAAAAATAATTGCAAATCACCTCAAGCTTATTCTACCAGAATTGATCAGTTACCATCAGAGTGCTTTAGTTCCTGGTAGATTAATATCTGATAATATTTTGCTTGTATATGAGTGTGTTCATGCAATCAAGAGGAAGAAAGGAAAGAGAGGGATTTGTGCAGTCAAATTGGATATACATAAAGCGTATGACAGAGTGGAATGGGTCTATCTAGAGAGTATCATACGCAAGCTGGGGTTTGAAGCATCCTTTGTATAGACTGTTATGGCTTGCGTATCATCAGTGAACTATAGTGTGCGGTTCAACTCTATGAAGACAAAAGTTTTCACGCCATCTCGTGGACTAAGACAAGAGGACCCTCTATCCCCGTATCTGTTTTTGTTGGTGCGGAAGGGTTGTCTAGCATGATAAAAGGAGCAGAAGAAATAGGGAAACTTGAGGGTGTAGAGGTTTGCCAGGGCGTGCCGGTCGTGTCACACTTTTTCTTTGCAGATGATTCCCTCTTACTGATGCACGCGGATAAGCAAAATGTAGAGAGACTAAAATCTACCCTAGACAGATATTGTGGGAACTCTGGGTAGAAGCTAAGTGAGGAGAAATCAAGTACTCCCTCCATACTTCAAAAAAAAAGTCGTTTTGGGTCTATAGCTGATTTTATAAAAGCAAGTCATTTTCTCGAAAAGTAAAAAATTATTATGGTTGTGAGGAATTGAACCAACAACCTCATAGGTTGAGCACTTTTGCTTCATAGCAGCAACCACTAGAGTGAGCACACATTATTGATTGGGTTAGTTCTAAGACGTTTTTAATAAGGATAGAGAGGAGAAATACCGTCTAATTAATAAGTCATTAGTATGCTAAATCATGTCCTAAACGACTTATTTTTTAAGTATGAAGGGAGTATCTATTTTAGTGGGAACACTCATGTCGACGACAAAGCAAAGGTATGCACGACTTTAAACATAATGACTGATTCTTTGAATGATATATACTTGGGGTTGCCGGCACTAGTCAGTGCTGATAGAAGTGACTTAATTTATAATAGAGATATAACAAAAGATAATAAATATGTAACAAAACATAAATAAACCTTCATTCGTTACAAGTATTTAGATTATAATTAAGTGATAAGGTTCTAAATATTAAGTGTAGGTGATAAAAATAGCAGGTCAATCGGTAGCAAACAATCGCTATATTCACCTGCGAAGAACATTGAAGTACTACGTATGATCCAAAGTACTACCATCTATTTTGGAACAAATAATTCAGTATGATCATTTCATAAATAATTTACAATGAATATCATAGCATTCCTATGCCCAACCGATAATCGACGAAAACAACAACACATCGCTCTAATAAACAACAACAATATTGTTTGTCTTTTTTATAACATTAAACTTGTAACAAATAAATACTCCACAAGCATACATTGAATAATATACAACATTGGTATTTATCATCAAATTTAATTCTAATGTTTATTAAATCTAACTACCTCTACAAAGTGAATGACAGAATCTATCGAACAGCAGAAAGATGCTACGTTTAAAAAATCATAATTTCCAAACTAGTGAGCCAAATCAAGCATGTAAAGACTCTATGAAAAGAGGATATATAGGAATACAAAATACTCCAGACAATAGTGGATCAATTCTTCCTCTAAAGTGTTTCAAAACGCTACGAAAAACTGTTTGTTTTAACTGTAACAGATTCAGGTCAGAGCTGAAACTAAAACCGACAGAAATCGACACTCAGATTCAGATAGCTATAACTCGAGTTCTACCTAGCAAAAAAATACATATAAATATGCATTGTAAAGGTATTAAAAAGATTTACAATTTTCGTTATACTGTCCTTTCCTGAATCGACATCTAAGACCCTGAAAAATGCCTTGATCTGATATTGCATCAGAGATACAGAAAATCAACTGCAGAACACCACCTGCCACTACTGACGGAGAAACGTAGGGAACTTCCGGGAAGATTGAGAGTTAATTACCAGTAAGGAAACTCGATCAAGAACAAGAATCCCTGCTGCACTAAACCTCCTATCTAACTGCAGCAACTGAAGGCCCACGACTTTCAATGCAAGAACTCAATTAATAGCCAGCAAAGGAGGAGCTCATGAGCGTCATACCAGCAGAATTCGTTTTGCTAGATACAAGGACGTAAAGCAAACCCATGGAGGGGTTGAATAGTAATGCAAATGAATTATATTTCATACTATTCACAAACATTTACAGCGCAGTCGTTAGAACAGGATCGGATTTGATTCTCTGTCAACGACTCAGGCGCAATGTATCTTGCGGCTCTTGTGCAAGCTGGGAGAAATCATCAGCGGGTCCGTCATCTTGTTCCTTGCCGGCGAAGCAGTAGGGGCGTTGAGATCGTCGAACCATGGGTGCTTGAGGGCGGCGCTGGCCGTGAGCCGCTTGTCGGGGTTCCACGTGAGGAGGCCGCTGAGGACCTCGAAACCTTGCTGGGACAGCATCGTGGCAGGGAACTTGTGACGCAGCAGGCTTCGCCTCTGCCGGTACCGTAGTCGAGGCAGAACGCCGGTCGCGAACGGCACGCCGAGCACGTCGATGATGGAGCATATCTGGCCGTCTCTACTGTTGTCGCCCGAGAAGGAGAAGAGTACTCTACCGTTGACGAGCTCGGCCATGACGCATCCCAGCGACCAGTCGTCGACGAGCGCGTCATAGTCGTGCATCCCCAGCAGCATCTCGGGCGCCATGTACCACCTCGTGCCGGCCTCCTCGTACGGCGGCGCGTCGGACATGTGCAGGGCAAGGCCCAAGTCGCAGATCTTGAGGAGGTTCTGGTCGGCGCTGACGAGGATGTTCTCGGGCTTGATGTCGCGGTGCACGACGTGGATGGCGTGCATCCTCTTGACGCCCTGCAGCAGCTGCCACGTGATGCCGCGCAGGTGGAGGAAGTCGCGGAGGCTGGGGCCCACGTGGTCCATGACGAGACGGAGCTCCATGGAGTCGGGCGCGCGGACCACGCCGTGGAAGCCGACGACGAAGGGGTTGCCTCTGCAGGCTTCGAGGAAGGTCTTCTCCCGCATCACCTCCGATTGCCCCTCGCCGGGTTTGGCGAGGCGCTTGATGGCGACGAACTGGCCCGTGACGCGGTGGCGCGCCTTGACGACGGCGCCGAAACCGCCCTTGCCGAGGTAGCAAATCGGCTCGTAGTCGTCCAGGTTGCCGACGGCGAAGTGCTTCCGCGTGCTAGCCTCCATCGATCGTCGCTTGACGAGCAGAGAAAAGCGGCGGCGGGCTGTAGCTAGGGCGTGTTCTTTGGTGACACGGGCGGGGGAGGCGGGCTGGTGGCCAGAAAGGGAAGTTGGGGGGGGAGGAATTGCGTAATGGTATCGCTGCAGAGGGCGCACATTTATAGTCGAGAAGCATGCGTTCGGATTCCGCCGCCGACTCGGGAATCCGACCACGAACTGGTGGTCCACGCATCGAGCGTTCTTTATAAAAGGTCGCTCTGCTAGAAGCATGTTAATAGAGGACTTTTACATTGGATCTAAATAAATACACATCATTATTTTTTTCATGTAATAATTTAGATGCATCGATATCTAAATCATGATACGTTGATTTCAAATTTATGATTTTTCACATTTTTTAAGGGCAAAGCATTTAGACTTGAACCGGCAGCGGCGGACATTGCGCAGGCGGAACGGAAGAGGGGCGCGGGGTTGGAGGTCACCGGCGCAAGTGTTACAGACCTTCCATCTACATGGATTAAACACTGTGGGGTCCTCGTAAACCTTTGTGTTCAGGTGGGCTGCAGATGGACATATCATGATCTTTGATCCTTCTGGTATAGTGTAACCTGGATGCGTGAATTGAATCTCAGCACACCTCGAGAATGAATGATAATGGATTAAGATAGATTACTGATTAGTGAAGACTACTATTTGACAGGAGAACACAGATAACTTGCCGTTTATGTGCACTTCCTGTTTTGCTTTTCTGAACACGACCGGAGCGATGTTTGCCATCCTAAGCGTTTCGTGTATGACCTGTATAAATAGATGATGTAAAGAGAACATTACTTTGCTTCTATAGTAATGGTTTGTTATATTGGTTTTTTGTGGGAAATATTTTGTTATATACAGTATAAGCTAAATAATCCTAACATACACACGACGTGAATTTCATAGACTTGTACTCCTCCCACGTGATGTCAGACTTTTTGGATCCGCCCTTCTTTTCAGGATACCTTCATGCTCCTCCTGAGTTAAATTAATTAAACAGCGGGGGCCAAATTTAAGTAGCTGCTTCAGAGTCCTCGGTATGTCAGTCGGTTGTGATGCTTCAACCTTTTCTATGGACTCAAGCCTACACATTTGGACCTAACTATTCTTAGCCTTGATCGATCCCCATCACCACGACTCTCCATCAAGATATTCATAGCACTCACCGAATCCTCCATTGATCGTCAAGGCGGCATTCACCATGTTCATGTTTGAGTTGATAAATAGATCCTACATGCACAACACTCAAGTAGATATTAAGCATATTTTATGTCTGTCATTTAATCACCAAAATATTCATATCTTGGGGTTTTCAAATACTAATGGTCATGAAGCTAACAACAAGGTGGGAGCTCGTCTTTGAAAGGAGCGTCAAAAAAGAGAGGGCTCGTGCTTGCATTAGGAGAGTGCAGCAAGTCCTTAAGAGAGACAAGCTTGTGCCTTTGGGGATGCGGTTACGCGACTGTGTCCATTAAGATTAGGGGAAGACGCCATCCTTCTGAGACCTCAGGCTAAAAATCAATGAACCTTCTATTATCCCTTCTCCCTTACTTACTTGCATTTACTATTTCACATCTTATGCTTGTATTATTGGCCTTGTACAATCGATTGCTTTCTAGTCTTGGTCATTGTGTTTATCTTCTAAACTTGCATGCACAGGACCGTAGTTTGATAGGTGTGCAGCTTGGTTGATTGATCAAACACTAGCTTGCACAGGAATTGAATGATGAGTGAATCACTAGCATGTGTAGGTTGCATTTATCTTTTTTAGGATCTTATGTCTTGCTAGTGTATTTTCTATTAGAACTACATATGTAGGAGTTGTTTGAGTGCTAGATAGAGCAGTTAGCAAGTAAAGTTGTTTATCGTGGATGTTCCCAATTCAACACCTCTCTCTCTCTCTCTCTCTCTCTTAGCCCAGGGGCGGTGCTACGTGGAGGCCGCTGAGGACCTCGGACCCTTGCTCGGACAGCACCGTCTCCGGGTACCGCTTCCGGAGCAGGTTATCCATCTGGACGTAGGGCAGTCCAGGCAGCAGCGTGGTGGCGAACCACGGCCACTCCGCGTCGTCCGGCACACCGAGCACGTCGGTGATGGTGCAGAGCTGGTCCTCGCTGCGAAGGGCGTGGGACATGCGCAGCGCGATCCCGAAGTCGCAGATCTTGACGTCGACGAGGATGTTCTCCGGCTTGATGTCGCGGTGCACGATGTGGATCACGTGCATCTTCTTGGCGCCCGTCAGAAGCTGCCACATGATGCCGCGCACCATGGCCTCCTCCGCCGGGAGAGGCAGCGTCGTCTTCTCCTGATGGCGATGGAGGAACAAGCTAGTCGCGGAGGCTGGGACCCACGTGGTCCATCACGAGGCGGAGCTCCATGGACTCGGGCGCGCGGACCACGCCGTGGAACCCGACGACGAAGGGGTTGCCGCTGCACGCCTCCAGGAAGCTCTTCTCCCGCATCACCGCCGATGATTGTCGTCCTTGGCCGGGATTGCCGATCAGACGCTTGATGGCCACGGTCTGGCCCGTGACGCGGTGGCACGCCTCCACCACGGAGCCGAAGCCGCCCTTGCCGAGGCACCGCGTCGGCTCGTACTCCTTCAGGACGCCGACGGCCAAGCGCTTCCGCCTACTGATGGCCTCCATCGTCGCGAGGGCCAGAAGAAAGGCGGCCTAGTGTAGGGCGTTCTTGGCGAGGTGGAGACGGGAGGGTAGACCGTAGCGGTAGAGGGAAGTAGAGAGAGAGTGCGTAATGGATCGCTACAAAGATGGCACATTTATAACCGAGGGATCTGCGTTCGGTCGGATTCCGCAGCCGACTCGGGAATCCGAGCTCCGACAGGACTCGACTGCCAATCGGGCACTATTTGCGCGGGATTCCGCAGCCAACTCTGGAATTCGACTTTGAACGGGACCTACTCGGTGGAGCCACATCGACGTAGTGCCGCGACCGCATAGCGACTCTGGAATCCAGCGGCTTGCTCAGCGACGACATCGACAAGTCGCGGCCCATATCGGCAGAGGTACTTGCTGCTTCGCGCCACATGCCCTCGCTCAGACTGGCACCATCCGCGTCATCTCCGAGACAGCATTGTTCGATTATAACTGCAAACTGCTAGTGACAAGAGTTCTCCACGAGAATAAGTACCGCGATATGTTTCTTTGCATATTATTTACTTGTCATGAGTAAATTTTGTGAGATGCAGGGCACCAAACTTTAAGCAGCGGCTACAACTCTGCTGTTTTCTTATTTTCCGTAGTCATGGATACTACAAACGACTAGAAATGTTGAGAACCACGATACAACAAAAGCAGCAAAGCAAAATTTTATCGTCACAAAGTACTATCTGGTCACATATATGTAGTTATTACAACATAGTGACCTAGGTATACAGAGCATTACTAATCTTCAGATTTATTTAAGGGAAAGAAGCTTGATTCGGTGATTTTCCATTGCTTTAGCTCCAGGTGTTCTACCATCCCAAGGGCATTGCCTGCAACCAACCAATAATAGGGATGACGCACAGGAATACAAGAGTTTAAATGCATTAAATCAAAGAGACAACAACAAACAAGCTTACGAGGGCAAGCAGCAAGCACATAGTAGTGATATTCGATTATTTATCCTCTGTGCCCGAGCTTGTAACCTCTAGGCCGTTGCCTGCAACATAAAGAAATCACAGACTCAAAAGTTGGTACAAGACTAATAGGAAAGGTGAAAATGCCTGTTTCGTTTCAAAAGTGAGAATATAGGAAAAGGTGAATCAATGTCTATTTCGTTTCAAAGCTGACAAATCGACGGGTTACTAGCAGTAAAACTGATTGACTACTGAATAACAATCAACAGTCTTCTGAATGAAAAAAAAAAACTAGAGTTCTAATATGATCGAGGGCACCTCACATCACATGTGCCTTCAGTAGTTGGTAGTTGGGGTAGTTTTACAGTCCAAAATACTGGCCAGTAATTTTAAAAAACTATTGGCCAGTAGTTTGAGGGTAATTTTGTAATTGCACTATTAATTAGTAAATTTATATTTATTTTTATGATAGAATATTAAGTCTACTAAATTATTAAAATGTTAATTTATCTTAAAAAATATAAAACATTAGTTATTAATCAGATTGTTAATGTAACTTCACTTATAACAATAAAAACTAATTACTATAAATTTACAACTTTTTTTCCTGATATTGCCCTCAAATTAAGAAACTACTGGTCAGTAGTTTTTTTTTCGTGAATACGCAGAAGAGCTGTGCATCATTTCATTAAGAAGAGAAGTTGTAAAATACAACACGCACACCAGACACCCCTTAGTTTTGGATTACATTCGCGTCACAGGCAACTTTAAAACGACCACTAAGGACACACCTAAGAGAGGACTTCCGCTGCTACAGGGAGTCTAGCGAGCTCTCTAGCTCCAGCGAGACTCCATAAGTGCGCCTCTTCCTCTATGAGAGATAGCAGCCTTTGCACGTTGGGAGCAGCCCCATTGAACACCCCATCATTCCGCTGTTTCCAAATCATCCAAGCTCCCAATATTATTAGTGAGTTGTCTCCTTTTTTAAAAATAGATGAAGCCAACTTATCCGTCTTGACCCACCAATCTTCAAACGAAGTGTCCTCAGCCTTAGGTGCTAGCAGCGCTAACCCCACTTTGTTGAACAAGTGGAACCACACTTCTTAAGCAACCACACAACCAATAAGAATGTGCTGCATGTTTTCTTCTTCCTGATCGCAAAGGACACAACGTTCTGGGTAGGGTAGACCTCTTTTTGCAAGCCCATCTACTGTCCCCCAGCGATTGTGGAGTGCCAACCACATGAAAAACTGACATTTCTTCGGAGCCCAGGACTTCTAAATTAAACGCCACGGCTGAAACTGAATGGCGCCAATGAATTAACTACTGTAGGCCGACTTCGACGAATACTGACCCGATTCGGAGAACCTCCATCTGTGCTCATCCGGGACGTCGGTGTTGAGCTGCACTTCATCAAGTAGGTCCACTAAACCCAGCAGTTCTGCTAGCGCAGCAACTCCTAGAGCTCCTCTAATGTTCTCCTCTAATGTCCCGAGTCCATTGATATTAAGTAGTGCCTCCCTGACTGTGCGCTTGTTCCGTTTTTGTTTCGAAACTTGCACAAAGATGTTTGGTGCGATAGAGGCAATGGAAGAGCCATGTAACCAGTTATCCGTCCAGAACAGCGTGCTGTTACCATCTCCCACGATCGTCTCCATTGCGGCTGCAAATAAAGCTTGAACTGATGGATGCACTTGTAAAGGAAAAATCGCCCATGGTTTTATCAGGTTGTGTCTTCTTCAGCCATACCCATCTCATTCTTAATGCCCAGCAAAGAGATTTCAGTTCATGTATGCCTAACCCACCAAGCTCCAGAGGCCTGGTGACTTTTCGCCAAGCAATCAAACAGTGCCCGCCTTTGGCCTCGTGTCTCCCTCTCCAAAGAAAACTCCGCTGAATTTTTTCCATCACTTTTAGTGCCCAAGGTGGCAGATCAATAGCCATTGCTAAATAAATTACCATTGAGGTCATAACGAACCGCACCATGACTGAGCGCCCTGCTCGATTCATGAGATCGGCCTTCCATCCCGGGAGCTGATTAGCAAGGCGATCAATGATCGGCTGTACGTGGGCCTTTGTCAGCTTGTAAACAGCTAGGGGCAGCCCGAGGTACTTACAGGGGAAATCAACCACTTCACATGGTAGGAGTTGCTGCACCGCTGCCACTTCTTCCTCTGAGCAGCATATAGGGGTGACGCTGCTCTTTTGAATGTTGGTCCTTAAGCCCAATGCCGTGCCAAAAATCCGTAAAATCTCTGTGATAAGATTCAGGTCCGGGGCCACCGGTCACAAGAACATTACCACATCGTCTGCATACAGCGAGACTATGTTGCAAGGGGCGCCTAGCAAGGGGCTGTAGCAATCCATCATCACTAGTCTTCTGAATTAAAGCGTTGAGAATGTCCATGACCAAAATGAACAACATCGGAAACAATGGGTCGCCTTATCGCAGCCCTCGTTGATGATAGATATCCTCTCCGGGAGAGCCATTCAACAGCACTTTAGTTGAGGATGAATACAAAAGCGTACTGATGGTAGTGCATCACCTGTTGCCAAATCCTCGGTGTCTCAGAATCTCCAACAAGAACGGCCAGGAGACCGAGTCAAATGCCTTGGTGATATCAAGCTTGAGAAGGGCGCGTGGGAGCTTCTGTTGATGGAAATACTTGACAGTTTGTTGGACCAATAAAAAATTGTCTTGGATGCACCTGCCTTGAACAAAGGCACTTTGATTATTAGAGACCATCTCCTGCAACTTCTTGGATAAGCTGTTAGCTAAAATCTTTGTGACTAGCTTCGCAAATCCATGGATCAGACTGATGGGTCTAAAATCCTTCATATGGTCAGCCGCCTCCTTCTTGGGAATCAGTGTGATGAAGGCCGAGTTTAGCATCCACATATTTTGGACATTTTCACATTGTATTGCTATAAGAGCAGCCATAATATCCGCTTTGATAATCTGCCAGCAGATCTTGTAAAAACGGCCGGTGAAACTGTCCGGGACAGGGGCCTTGTCGGGGGGCAAGGATTTGATCGTGGCCCAAACTTCTTCCTCCGTAAAGAAGGCATCCAAATCCTCAAGATCATGCACAGGGACACCCAGGTGCTCCAGATCAATTGAGAACTCACGCTGTTCGGCTGTCCCCAGAAGATTGTTATAAAAATCATATGCTGCTTGCTCTTTCTCCTCTTGCTTTGTGAGGATGGAATCTCCCACGATCAGCTTTGGAATGAAATTTTCTCTTTCTATGCCTCGCATGCAGGTGGAACAGCGCCGTGTTGGCGTCCCCATCTTTCAGCCAATCGATACGCGATCTTGATCGGGCTATGGTGCGCAATAAGGAAGACAAGGCCAGGCTATGTTTCTTCAGCATGCAGCGCAGGTTGTTTTCATCATCAGAGAGAGGACGCGCGTCCTGAGCAATCTCCAGTTGATGCACAATTTCTTTGGCCAGCAGCAATTGTGATTTGACATGGCCCACACGTTTCTGGCTCCACCTTTGCAGCTCACGGGTTAGTGCTCTGAATTTCAGCGACAAAGTCTCCAGGGGGCAATTGGAAGCCTGCACCGAAGACCATGCTGAGGCAACAACATCGGCAAACCCATCAATCTTCGGCCAATATGCTTCAAAATGGAACCTTCTCTTGCCCAGACCAAGATCGTTCAAACCGAGTAGTAAAGGACAGTGGTCAGACCCTTCGGTCGCCGTACTTTGCAGAAGACAACGAGGAAACATCTCCTCCCAATCTGAAGAACAAAATACCCGATCAAGTTTGTCAAGCGTGGGGTTGTTCTGCTCATTTGACCACGTGAACTTGCGACCAATAAGCGGAATTTCCTTTATTGCAGTGTCATCGATGCAGCGTCTGAATCAGCCCATCATGGCTCTATTGATGTTTGCATTGTTCTTGTCTTCTTCCCGGTAAATGAGGTTAAAGCTACTGGACGATACTCCAGCACCTGGTTTTACTGTTTTAGGCAGCTCTGAATCAAGTCCAAGTTATAGACTGATTTTGATGCACCACATGTGTTCTGCTTTGTATGAAAACGGCTACACCTAATTTGGGAAAGAGAACATTTCACTAGATACCAGTCAAAACCAGTCTATTTATGTGGCTCAGGTCTGTTCGCAACCACAAATAGGATACACCTAATCTACCAGCTCACAAGCCCGGAACATTTTAGAAGTCGCAGCCTAATTCCTACAAACAATTAGGAGTTACCTAACAACTGCTGGTAACCCACATTCATGCTACAAAAGGCTTAATACAAACTGATAAAGAGGTCACAATAATAACAGTTATTCTAAGACTACCTTACTACACCGTGATGGATTCGATCTGGTGGTCAACAGAAAAGAGACCTTATAACAATACATGTGTGGTATGTCGCAGAACGAAAAAGAGCAGCTTAACTAGCCAAACTGAAGGAAAAAAGAACATTTGAAAAGGTAATACTTAACTCTTATGCAAGAATTAGGCAATGAGAAATGGAGGATGCAAACATTCTGCAGCTTTCAGAGATCAGGCTAATAAGCAAGCAGCAAAATAGGTCAACATATGGACTCAGGTCCAAGAAATTCCAGGCAATAATGGCTGAACTGAAACTACACCGCCATGCTTTATAACTCCAGAACACTCAGGATCCTGAATTACTACAATCAACTAAATAGTTTCGTTTAACCTTGAATGCAAGTTATAAACTCGACAGCAACTCCATCGGACTCAAGTAATAACGGAATTCTCAAACTAGTTAGTTTTACAGTGGGTAGTGGATCCACCAGTAAATATTCAAAATCATAGAGCTCGCAATGAACACATGGCCCCTTTAACATTAGAAGTCCTCAAGACCGCATACTACTCTAGTAAAATGTGAACTAACTGCAGTGAAACATGAACATTGCATGAGACATTTTGCTGGCAAACAGACTCTCAGAGCCCCTTTCACAGTGGAGAGCTGGATACAAAACCTTAGTACCATGTCGAAATTTGAAAAACACACAATAAAAATGCACTTAAAGTTCTTAGTGCATCTGAAATATTTCTAAAGCAACCCCCTCACTCTGACAGACTCTCTGAAGCAATAGTATCAGACAGTAAAAACTTCGCTTTATGGGCTCGGCCCAATACGCCAGTAATATCAGAGAGCAAAAACTCTTAACAGTTTCTATGGTTACGCCTGTACTATTATTTGCTTCGAAATTGAGCTGATTATATAGAATATTAACTAAGTCTCGGTTGTCTACTTCGCTTGGTGGGGCTCGGTTCAAGGACTTCTATAAAACTCTCTCATCAAAGATTACAAAATAGACCAAAATGAGTCAATTTTGAACAATACTTGTTCAAAGGGCTTTGACAGTCAGCTCTTAGGATGATAGCAACATTCAAAGGACGGGACAACTTTTATGCTTAATTAGTGAGTATTAAGCTTCTGTAAGACTATAACATGTGCAGTGAAAGGTTCAAACTGAAGACAGCCAGAGCAGAAATAGGGAATTGGAAGCTTTGTAGGTTGTATGCTAATGCTACTGTGGAGATGCATTTCTTTAGCCGATTGCAACAAACAATCAATTTTTTTTTTTTTTGAGCCTCTACAAACAATCAATTTGGTGATGAGAAGGACAACAGCAGCCTGAGACCTCTGCAGCCACGCTCGATCAGCGTATAAAGGTGGATATTAGGGAATAATTATAGAGGCGGCAAGCATCTCTTACCGTCGGGATCGAAGAAGAAGACCTGGCGCGTGCGGCCGTCGGGCTGCGTCTTCTCGAACAGCTCGGTGCCGCGCGCCTTGAGCCCCGTGACGAACCCATCGTAGTCGGCGACGGAGAAGGCGAGGTGGTGGCGCCGGGGCAGCTGCGAGGGCGGCGCGCCCGCGGCGCCGGGCCCCACGGACTCAGGCGCCGCGGCTGGGTCCCGCTCGATGAGGTGGAGCAAGACGTCGGGGGATTTCGGGAGCCGCAGCCAGGCGACCTGGAAGCCCGAGTAGGTCGGCGAAGGGACGCGCTCGAAGCCCAGCACGGCCTCGTAAAAGCCGGCGAGGCGGACCACGTCGGAGGTCTCGCGCGCGATGTGGTTGAACTGCAGCGTCGCCATCGGAGGAGGGTGGAGGCGAGAGGAGCGTGAGTGGAGGGAGAAGTGGGGAATGGCTCGGCCGGCGAGGTGTCTAGTAGTAGTACGTTGCGGGCGAGGCCAGCGCGGTGCACACGTGTGAAGTTAGGCGAGCGTTCTCGTGGGAAAATTCGAGCGACTCCTTTTTGTTTGTTTATATTTATTTACGTCGGTGAATGGTAAAATAAAATTGAAGACATTTGGTTCGAATCATAATTTTGTGCTACGATTTGTGCTTGCTTTGTGTTTTAACAAAGTTTAGTATAGTTGGTACGATTAGGGACTAAAGAATGCTACAAACGTAACAAATAAATAAACACAAAATCTCGATGTTGATATGGAACGATAAATGTAACTATAGATTCCATTCATATTTGGAAATACAGTATATCATACAGAAACGAGAGCTGGCAACTCTCATTAATACATCGACATTTTCCTCTGCTCCCTGAGAGGCTTTCCTCTGCTTTCAGAGGCATACATACAACTACAAGTGAAAGGAATCTATCAGCGAACATCGAAGATCAGCAAGTTGCCATCTTCAGTTCCTCGAGTGTGCAGTGACAGAATCTGCCACCCCTTCAAGCCATCTTCGTCAGTGCCTTGTGTCCACAGTGACAGATGACCTGCGGCCCCATCTTCTCTTGAAGTTACGCTCATCATCGCTTGAATCCTCACGAGTCATGCTCCTGGAACTGTGTCTCGACCTCTGACTGTTCTGTTTATCACCAGCCGTTGGAGAAGAGACGCGCATTCTCTTCCTACTGTGATCCCCGTAGTAGTCATCAGAGGACCTGTCCGAACGCCGATGGTCTCTTCTCTCAGGGCTTGATCTTGCTCTGTTCCTTGACTCTGGACCACGAGAAGAACCCTGTTGTCGGTTGCATTCTGATGATCGGGATTGGATGCCGGTATCTTTGGGCCTCTCAGACAGCCTTGAACGCGCAATAGTTCCAGTGCCCTGCTGAGGTGTGAGCTGAGCTTCATGCCTAACAAAAAACGAGAAGATGAACTTAGGTGTTGCTCTGGTTAACAGATCAATACACTGCAGAAAAACTTAAAATGAGACCGTTACAAACAAGTAGCTGAGGTTAAATCAAGTGGTTCTATTATATGGATTTATGTGTTTATTAGTATAAGTATCAATTAACAAAAACCTTGGACACATACCAGTGATGGTTTGGTGGATAAACATTCATTGGAAGAGCGTGCGGTGGCATGCCATTCATGGGATTAACACCATATGGGACCATTGGATAACCACCGTAGGGCATGCCCATTAATCCATACATGTAAGCTTCGGCTGCCCAAGGGTATCCACCACCGAATGGTGTGTTGTAATATGCTGGGTCGATTGGAATGTTGTAGCCAGAATCAAAATTATTGGGTTGAACAATCTTAGTGGAGCCTGCCTTCTTACGCTTCTTCTTGGGTTGATCTGTTTTGGTTGCATTCTGTTCTAGGGTCCCAGAAACGGTAGTAACATTCAAAGTTGATTCACTTCCATTTTGTAGTTTGAGGTTCTCAGCATTAGCTGCTGCCTTCTCTGCAGACAGTTCTGCAGAACTGACTTCATCTTTACCCAGGGGATCAACATTGGCAGACAATTTCTGTAGGGGCTGGTTCCCTAGATTATCTTTTGTGGCAATCTGGACTCCACCGTCAGGAGCACCTGCTTCTGATACTTGGCGGTCCATGGGTTGCTTCATCTCCTCCCGTTCTGAGACAGCAGAAGGGGCGTGGCTCTGTAATTTGGGATCAGGGTTGCTTCCTGAAGAACTTCTGTGCTTGGTTGTACCACTTGTGCTGCCAGCTCGTGTTGACAACATATTGCTGATTGTGCTCCGAAGCGTATGGTTTGGAATGAGCGAATCTGCCAGCACCTTGGCTCCACAAATGCACTTTGATTGCGTAATAATGTAATCCCGAATACCTGACAAAAAATAAACAGTTTTTCCTCATTCAGAACAAAACATGATTTTTGGGACATCAGAAATGCTATTCTACTACTACAACTAAAAACAATTGGAGTGTTCATCCAGAATGCTTGTAAATAATGATATGAACATACATATGGAATTTCAAAAGACCACTCACATTTATCACAGAAACTATCGAAGCAGCACTTGCTGGTCAACACTGCATCTGTCATAACTTTTTTACACAGTTGGCAGTGGAGTTCTGCAGGCAAATCATCGACAGCACTAGCTGACGCAGAAGAGACAAGTGATTCTAGGATGCCATCAGCAGGACTGGGAGTTACTACTGGGGCAAGTGACCTAGTCATTTTGTTCTTGTCAAAATTGGTGTCACCAATGATCGGACAATGCTGAATAAAATGCCCTGGGATTTGGCATCTGTAGCAGATATATCCAGGTGGAGGTTTCTTGAGTTCCTGTGTGCAATGTTGAATGAAATGGCCTGGAACTCCACAGCTGCGGCAGACGTAACCTGGTGGAGGTGTCTCCCCTTCCAATGGCCCATGACCTTAAGCAATCAAACAGAGCACAAGTCAAGAGATGTTCAGAAAAGCAATATAAAACTCAAACAGGTGCAAATGTCAATCAACTAGGGAATATCAATTTATAGATCCAAGTATACTGATGTCACATATATCAAGGTCAGCTATTTTTTTTATTGGACTAATGGCATCACCTAAGTGGAATCTTATCTGAATAAGCTTCATCTCTATGTAAACCTTTTCCATTAACTCAACGAAAACAAACTAGCAAATCCAAACATGTGCAACATATCAACAACTGCACATTTCGTTTTAAAAAAAAGTTGACCTTTTCAGGACACATACTTGCTCTCAAAAATCTTAAACATGGTTAGCAGAAAGATAAATCTAGATTTTGACATTACCATAACGACTTCCTGATGTAAACCTTCCACCGGCTTGTCCATTCTTTGATTGGTGATCCTCCCTACAGGCACCAAGGGATAAGATAAACTATTAGTGAAGGTAGAATGAAAACTACTAATATTTTTTTTGTGTGAAAAGAGAATGTTTTATGCTTACAATTTAAGTTCAGCTGCATCAATCACTGCTGTGATAGCAGCATCTTCATCTTGCACTTCTGTTGAGGAAAGCGACTTTGAGCTAGAATCTGTAACAACTGACTTGTTTGAAGGTACAGAACAGCCCTCGGTAACTTTTCGCCTGCATTTAGTTAGATAACATTATTATTAGTATATAAGTATACAAAACATCTCTCAGACATTAGTTTCTGCCCTGCATGGTCTCAGTTAATACTCCCTCCATTCCAAAATTGTTGTCGCCATTGACTTTTTTCATTACCTTTGACCATTCGTCTTATTCAAAATATTTATTCAAATATGAAATATTATAAGTTATATTTAAATTTTATCTAGTGATAAATCAAATTATAAGAAAATATATTATATTTTTTAAAATTTTTTGAATAAGACGAATGGTCAAAGTTAACGAAAAAAGTCAATGACGACAACAATTTTGAAATGGAGGGAGTACAAGTTTATGTAATGATTTCAGTCAGACCTTGCAGAATGGTGGTTGTTAGAGTTTGTTTGAGCAGAGAGATTTTTTGTTCAAGTTTGGACAGAAAAGTCAGAATTCCTCTGACTGTGTATTTTAATAGCGAAATCCAACTATTTTAGATTATTAACAACACGAATTGTGTAAGCAGAACAAAATTTACATTAATAATGCATGAAGAAGTTTAAAGGATAGTTAATTCTAGATAGATCAAGGATTTTTACAATTCAAAATTCTCTCTTATAACCTCTCAGTTCATACAGGGCAACAGTAATTTAAAATGTCAAAAAATTATATTTGAGGAGGAGACGTACGAGGAGACCAAAACGATATTATCTGACAGTTGTCCAGCACTTCTGCGAACCAAAACAGTTGTGTTCTGTGGTATCATCGCATTTTCATCGGTATAATCTGCAATCATGAACAAACACAGACAACACAAGTGTCAATCATTCCACTCAAACAGTAGCATCCATCTCATGTGTAATGATGCATGTAAATATCAGCTTAATAAACTGAAAAGATCTATAACAGGTTGGCACTGACAATCAAAGGGTATACTGGATGTATTTCCAACAAAGAAAAAGAATGGCATGGTTGGGCACAGTTCACAACTAATTCTTTCCATGGGAGCTATACACATGATCGGCAGGGTAATGTACAAAGTTACATACAGAACACCTTATACCCCCAGATTAACAGTTTTGCGGTGAGGAGCACTCAAGAACAAACTCCATTGACACACACAATTTACAGTTACACTGTAGACATATTACACTTCTCATTTTCCTGAATGAAAACATACACACAGAATAGAGTTACCAAACCAAATGGAATGGACAATTTGTAGCATTGTTAGAATTGCAAGTAACAAACACAGAACCACAGAATCTCAAAGAACGGTAATAGTTGGACGAACAATCAACAAACAACATAAAAATGAATAAACCTACTGATTTAATAAAACATCAAACACAAGAAAACTCCAAAACAAGTACCCACTGAAACACAGCAGGATTCCTAAACACTCTGGTGAAATCTCCTGCTCTTGGACTTTACAAGCAAAGCCGACCTACTCCTAATTAGGCTCCAACATAAACTCCAAGGCAGGACAAGCACTGAAGAATTTGCTCTCTGTGCTTCTCAGTGATACAAGCTGTGTACAGGCTTAGTATCCACTGAAACACAGCAGGATTCCTAAGCACTCTGGTGAAATTTCCTGCTCTTGGACTTTACAAGCAAAGCCGACCTACTCCTAATTAGGCTCCAACATAAGCTAAGGCAGGAGAAGCATCGAGGAATTTGCTCTCTGCCCTTCTCAGCGATACAAGCTGTGTACAAAGCCCAGCCTCCTTCAAGGCTGATGGATCTACAGCCCTCAAGGCAAAGACACAACTAATCCCCAAAGTTTTGATCACTACAAAGATGGATTGCACATAATTTTATAGATTCATATTATGTTTAGTACTGAAAATATAGAAATTTAAAATTTTACAGATTCATATGATTGAGATGTATCGATAATTAATGGAACTATTTGCGTTAACACGAACCTTCGCCAGTCTGGGCGTTGGAGATCGCGATACCCTCCCTGGGGCCGCGGCCGCGGGTGCGCCCACGGCCGTGCCTATCGCTCGTCAAGATAAGCTGCTTGAGTTCAGATACAGAGATAAAAGCATGCGCCAGAGGCATAGAATAGACATCCTTTTCACTTTTATATTTATAATACACAACACCCATGATCGATGGGGAGTCGGCCTCTCTTTCTCACAAAAGAGTTCACGAGACGGCCTGAATTTTTTTATCGTCGGATCAGATACACAAAATCACAACGAGAGAGAGTTACAGATCGAATTCGATCTACGGCGAGAGGCGGTCGGTGACGGCAGCGGCTTGCTGATCCCTTGGAGTCGAGGCGGGGCGGTCGGAGTCGTCGAATTGAAGCCGGACGAATCCTGGGGACGCCGGCGCCGCCGGGGGGAAGAGCTCGACGGAGAACACCGGTGGAAGACGCCGAGGAGGGGAGGTGCCGGAGCGCGGTGCCTGGGGTGGAGGAGCCGCCAATTCCGACGGAAGAGGACGACGAATCTGGCGGCGTCGACGGAGGTAGGGTTCCGCGGCGCGTGCGGAGGTAGGCGAGTCGAGGCGATTCCCGATTGAGGAAATTTTGCGGAGGCGTGTGGCTGAGGGAGAGGCGGCGGCGAGGGTTGGGAAATTTATAAGCAGCGGGGCCAGACAGAGAGGTGGAGGCGACGCGTCGACGAGTTCGACGCGGTTTCCAGCTCCTTTCCGCGCGGCTCACGAAGGATTTCCGTGTAACCGACGCGAGCTTTCCGGCAGGTTACACCTGTCTTTGGGCCGGGCCTCATAAAGACCAACATGAAAGTCAAGGCGTGGTCACAAAGCCCAAAATTTGGCCTGGTTACTAAAACTCACTCGATGCAAAGCCTCAAGAAAAAATCAGTCGAGGAAAATCGATGGAACCAAAACAAAACTAAAGCTACCAAAACCAAAAATCTTCTTATCAATAGTTACAAAGTATTCCTCTAAAAAGAAGAGTTATATTCCCTCAAAAAAAAGGGCGAGTTTTGCCATGGCTTGTCTTGCTCACTACTGGCGAGCTTAGCCGGTAAAGGATACAAACGGACACGAAAGTACTTGACTCGAAGAAACAAGAGTTTAGAATAGGGCCACGTTTGCTCAGTAGAGATTAGGACTTTTGGTGATTCTTGGAGGGAGAATAAACATGACTTAAGAAATGCGATGAACTCTCTATTACATACAATATGGCTAATTATTAATTGTGGTGAGAATTATACGTATGTATGCAATTCTCAATGTTTGATCAAAACAAATACTGAAATACGTCAACATGTAGTAGTCATTTTTTAAGTACTAAAAATGTGAATTACAAAGCAGTTCACAACGTCTGCACTTGGTATATTTGGCAATTGTTGCAAGAAATTTAGCAAAGAGGTAATAAAATCATCACCAAGTAAACACTCCTGAAGTTGAATTGACAATAAGAATGACAAATTGGTATTTCTTTACAATTAGATACTAGGTTATTTTATTCTCTGTTCGATCATGTTTCTTGACAGTCTAAGCTGCCACTCAGTGTATTTTTTTTTCATTTATACCAGTATTTGCAATCTAGACTCTATTTTCTTATTAATGAAAATGTAGACATGCCTTGTCACTTTAAAAAAAAATAGAAAAACTAGGTTATTACGAAATACCCATTCTGCTATTAATGATTTAGCTAGCACTCATAGGATGATATTAAAATAAACATGTCAGAATTAAATATGAGTGAGCATAGATAAATTAGATTAATCGTAAATAAACATGAGGGATTGAGGGTTAAAAAAGGATTCTAATTTCACACAAATAATAAAAAAAGAACTTGCTAATTTCAACTTATTAAAAGTTTAAGAAATTTTTATCACCAATTTGAGTCATTTAGATCCAACAATTTATAATTATTACACACATAATCTTACAAAAGAAAATTTAAAACATAAAATAACAAACTATGTATTGAAAACTTTTAGTCAATTGAAAGATGGCAATGTATCCTATGAGAACCAAGTTTCTATGAGAACTACAATCCACATCGCAGGATACTAGATCAATGGCCAAGGGTAGAGGTGAATTAATTTAGCACTTAACCCCTCTACTAATCCCACCATAACAATCTTTTTTCATTAAACTCCCCCCCCCCCAACCCCACACACAAGCCAATCCTCCTGATCAAGTCTGGAGCCGATCGCTGCCCTGGTCGATCGCTGCACCTGCCCCAGCCCTGGCCACATCATTGCGCCCCCGTCCTGCGCACGCCATCACAGCGATCGCCCCTGTCCTTTGGCTGCGATCGCCCCTGCCCTTTGCCTGCGCACGCCCCTGGCTAGTGTGCCATCATGTATTAGGTCCATGGATCCTAGCTGTTTCTTATGCATGAGAAGAAGAACGTAGCGTAGCAAGTCTGATGAATTGGTTAGCTTTAGTATTGTTATAGCTGGTCATAAACTCTATGCATGACGTAGTGACGCTGTAACATTAGTCTCGTCCCTGGTGTCGACGGCGGTCATCCATGCCATAACGTTCCAGTAATTGAGATGTAGAAAAATACATCATCTTCACGGCTCAGAGAAGGCATGCTCGGCAGAGGCAGGCGTGCGAGCGTCAGCCGATCAGGAGAGGCATGCGTGCGAACGCCAGGGGCGATCGGCAGAGAAAACAGGTGATTAGTGGAGGGGGTTTAGCGAAAAACAACAGTTAAGATGGGATTAGTAGAGGATTTAAGTGTTAAAATAACCCACCTCTACTCCTAGCTATTAGATGAGAATCCTATGATGTAAATTGGAGTTCTTATACTTCTCATAGAAACCTGGTTCTTATAGAATAAGTTGCCTTGAAAGATACTCCTCCATTCTTTTATTACTATCATTCCAACAATATATGTTAAAAAACCATTGAAAAACCAACTAATTTTAGCGGTTTTTGGTGAAACCGGTCCAGTCCGATTTATCATAAAAAATGATCTTAATTACTGTAGCAAAAACGGTTCTCGGTTGGTTTTTCAGGTTATCGACTGGGTTTTTTGATAAAAAAATACCTATATTGTACCGGTTTTTCAATCCCTATACCGACATACACTGCTTGTGCATCTGTATTTTATTTTCCCTGTATAGGAATTTCTGAATGGAGGAGTAAAAAATATATAAAAAAGGGTTAATTTGATCTATGCCACTATAAATTTTCCGGTTTCGAAATATGACATTGATCTTTCATTAATCGGTTGGGTGTCATTAAACTTTTACTTGAATTAAAAATATGTCATTATCTACACTCTGAACTGTTCTAGTTCCACTGGCAGACCTCAGTATTTTTGTATGTCCCATTTTACCCCTGTCTTATCTATCTCATCCACCCTCATCGCCGGCACTGATGTCGGTTAGCTCTCCATCTCCGCCTCGCTCATCAACAGGAGCTACCTCACTCTCCTCTCTATCAGGCCTATGCTTGTGTGCCAAGGATGGTGTGTCGTCAAGGCGGCGCCATGGCGAGCAGGGCATCGGGAGTGCTTCAGCTGACTCGACCATTGTTGTCGTTGAGCACAAATCAAGGATGCCGCTACTTCAGATCGTCCCTAACCCAGCCAGGCTGCGGAGAGGCACGCTGGGAGTTCCGCCATGTGCTGCTTTCCCCTTCCGTCCATGATTGACAAAATCAGCGACAATCTCCCCTAAGCATGGCTATCAAATCCGTCCTCCATGGTCCAAATATGGTCATCTCTTCCTCAACGCCAAAATCTGTAACTTCCTGTGCCTACTCATGTGCACACGAGCTTGTCGGAGCCACCACTCAACGACGCATAGAGTTGTATGAGACACAAGAAAACTAATTGATCTTGGACATGCAGTTGCAGATCTATATGGAAAAGCACTCAAGGTTGTGCTTAAGAACAAGTTCAACACGTTGGTTGAAGGAATTGCAACATAGTTTAGCGAGGAGGCTGAATTTGATTGTTGTCGTGGATAAAGAAACGGAAACAAAATTTCCTGATTATTTTTTCAATCTTGGAATTCTATAACACGATCAGGATGAGTTGACGAAGCTTGGAGCTTGGACCTCACGTGCGGCAGCGGAGGAGACCCAAGCAGCCGTGGTGCCGCTGGCAGTGAGGGACGATGCGAGATGCAACTCGGCAGGGTCAACCATGGAGGAGCTAGTAAGCAGACAAATACGACGACTCGACGAGACCAGGGGTAAAATCGATTATACAAAAATACGGAGTCCTGCAGGTGGGTGTAAAACACTTTTATACGTATATAATAACATATTTTCAACCCGAACAAAAATTTAATGGCACCTGGCCAATTAATAAAAGTTCAATGTCATATTTTTAAACCAGAAAATTTATAATGGCATATATCAAATTAAAAAAAAAAGAGAGCAATCACCCATTCACCCACTGCGGACGGAGTGCGCCGCCCTACGCCGCTCCCGCCACAAAGCCCAAAGCCCTAGCCCTCTGCGCCCCCGCCCTGAAAATCTCTCCACACCATGGCCGCATCCAACAGCGGCGGCGGCCCGCTCTCCGCCGAGGCGCGGCGGCTCTTAGCGAGGGCGTGGGCCTCGTGTTTGGGCGGTGGACTGCGCTGCAGATGGCGGTGGAGAACCAGTCGGGCGGCCGCGACTCCCGCGCCAAGGCCGACGAGCTCGGCGCGTCCATCGTCTCTTGGTTCTGCAACTCCAAGGGTACGTACAATTTCCTTAGGTAATCGTCTTTGTAATAAGGCACGGGATCTGGTAAGAAGAAGTGCCTTTTCGATCGGTTCAAATTACTTGTATCCTCCTCGCTAGGGGATTAGAGTCGGGATGGATTGTAAGATTTTTTGTTTCGTTGGCATACATGTAGTTCTAGCTCATCGAGCGAGGATTTGAGTTCGTCGATTAGCTGTTAAATTTCGATTCGCATGGGAAAAGTGTTATGCTCCATGAATTGAGATGCAGGGCAATGTAAGATTAGGTTGTCTTTTTGGCTTGTTGTGATCCAGATAATGGGCATGTGTTGTCAGAAACCAGTTTTAAACTGATGGAATAGATTGGGTGCTCTCTTCGATGCAAATTTGATAGTGAAATTGCCAAATTGGCCTATTGTACTTATTATGATAGCAGTTGATTCTGCTAGCTTGTACACCCTCTGATGCTGGCAATCATCATACACTATCATACACTATTTCGTTGGCATACATGCTGGCAATCAACTTTTTTGAGCAGCATATTGTGCCTTCTGCATCTGCAGCCAACACAAGTTATTGTTCCTTTTTTCACTATTATCATACTTGATGCAAATTTCTATTGAGGATAGGGTGTTATAACACGAGTCAAAAGTAGAGAATTGAAGGATTTATACTTTTCTGTAAGTTTCTGGTTTTTGCCTCTGCATGCTTCTCTCGTAAAAGTTGTACACATGCCAAGAAGGAAAAAAGTTTGGTCAAAACAACCAAACTTTAGGCGCAGATGCTGACTGGACAGTTCTGTGAAGCATGTGGGGATTACATGGAATTATCAGGTCACCAGCCAGTTGTCATTGGAATTCCCAGTCCTGGTAAACTTGGAAAGCATAATTAATCAAATGAGGTGAACTTTGAAAGTATTCCTAATCAAATGGGGTAACCTTGAAAAGTATAGACCCAATCAAATGAGTCTCTATAACTTTTTGATGGTACGAGTGATTTGAGATGTTTGATATAAAATTGAACTATTTTAACTAATGGGATAACATTTCTTCTCTCTATAATGTTTGACCCTAAACTGCCATATTTCTTCTCTCTTGTTTGAGGGATAACATTTTGCCATCTTTATTTTGTTTTTCTTCACTTTGGTGATTTGTATTAATTTTTAGCGGACAGGTGCATATCCTGATACAGAATTCTGATTATTTATATCTTAGTTAAGATTGTTCAGTGACTGTGAGAATTATGGATTCATGTCCATTTATCTTCACAGCTTCAATTTATCTTTGGACATTTTTTTTTTCCGTTTACCTTAGGTTGTGTGAATGTGAGATGAGGTTTTGGCATGGCCTATTTGGTAGTGAGTTGAATTTCATCCTTTTGGGATACACTTTATTAATAGAAGTATTCTTTCAGGTCCACACTATTTTGAAGACTTGGTTGATATGATGTATGACACTATATCTGAATCGTTAAATGCTGACTTTGAGGATGGCAGTGTTGAAGAGGTATTTGTTTCTCCTGTTGTTTTCATGCTTAGGTCCAACCCAGCATAACTTGATGAAGAATTGCCCTCAATCTAGTTCTAGTGATTATTTGCTATTCTGTAGCAGACAGCCTGAAACTGTTTGTAATAATCAAGAGCAAAGTGTACCATTTTGTTGGTTTCTGTTAATCGTTCCTTGAGACTGTTGCATGCGTTCATTAGTTTACATTGATCATTTTGTTTGTGGAGGACATGACATGTATTCATTAGTTTGAATATTTTTTGTTGTAAACAGGTCGCTGAACAACTATTGATTATGCATGAAGCATGCCAGCAAAGAAACTATTCATCGATAGAGAAGCTAAGAAATTCACATGTTCAATGGAATGCCGTTTCCCAAAGTAGAAGGGTATGTACCACTGTTTCATTCTATTCATGTGTTTCCGAAAGTAGACATGTATGAATTGTTGTTGCATCCTAGTAAGCCATCACAAACTACTCATCTAATCTAGTGCTGCATCTTTTCTTACTACTCAGCTCACTTGTGCTGCAATTCAGTATTGAAATGCTATTGTCGTCACTTCCAAATGGTTTTATGTTTTAATTGGCGGATGTATTTTTCATTATTAAGTAGGTGTCTTTCTAATACAAATGTTTTTTGCTTCACTGTGAAGCTGTAACATAATTTTGGGCGGGTTACATGTTCTGATTCTTTCCGAAAGATGATTTGTATATTAAGCATCATTCCTAATTAGAGATGCATGGCGCAATGTGGTCTCTGAAATCAGATTTTTTAGAAATCATGTATGCATACTTTCCAGAGGTGAATTTGAACTTTTGCCATTGATTTCTTGAATATAACGTGAACTACTTAGCACTTTCATTCTTTCAATATCATGCTGGGTGAAACTGATTAGTGTTTAGTTGCGATAGCTTACCAGTTTAGCATACTTTTGCTTAATTTTCACTGAACAAAATACATTTGAGAAAGAGATGAAACGAAATCTTGTTAAACTGACTGTTCATGCTGATGTACTATAGAGGTTGTGATGCAGCTAAGGTCGAAGAGGTTGTTTCTGAACTTCAGTCTAACAAATGTTTATCTATTAGGTTATGCACCAATTGAGCCACGGTGACTGAAGAACAGTTGCATCACTTGGAAGATATACTACTGTTCGATGATTACAAGCCTAGGATTCGGCTGCCTTGATAACGAAGGGGCCTTTTAACTGAATCCAAAACACAGACCTCTTGCACCTTTGTGTAGTAGGACCATCCACTTTTGATCTAAATCTTCATTTCCTCTTTTGAAATTCACGTTTGACATTTTTCTTATGAATCCTGTTATACATATGACCGGAGTTTACTTTGCCATGTATGAGTCCTTCGAAGCATGCATGTTCATGGCCAACAAATCACAGCGTTAGCATTCAGTTAATCACCAGACATGCAGATGCCAGCAAATCACACACGGCAGTCATAGAGGATAGTCGTGTGCATAGCATTTCCATTTCCTTACAAAATAGTTGGGCAGTTTTTGGCAAGCTGTTATTGCCCTACTCACCTACTGGCAGTTCTTCGTGAGTTCTGTTCTAATGTGTTTGCCATTAATTGGTTCTCTTCTCATGAGCAGGTAGCAGCTGACAACGATGATGGTAGTGATAGTTCAGATGGCGATGACGATGACGATGTGTCAATGATGGATGATGAAGCAACACCGCACCAGATGGCAATGGACAATCCGAGACCTCCCAGGTCTGCCCCTGATGCAGATGGGTGGACCGTTGTGCCGCCTAGGCATGGCCGTGGAAGGAATTAGGGACAGAAGGAACCTTGCATGAGACTTTCCACTGCTAACTGCCTTTGGTACTGAAGATTTTCAGTGTTATATTTCAGTACAAATATTGTTTGGAATTTTATGAGTATTTGTGTAGTGTGCGTTCTTGTTGGGGGGGGGGGGGGGGGGGGGAGTGGTATCTATCTATAGGTACTTTGGGGTACTCTTAAAATTCTCTGCTGTCACACATAGTTATACTGAACCATACGTAATGTCATCTTAGAATCAGATTTTATTGCCATGATTTACACAATCTGCTTTTTATTGGGCAAGGGTTGCGCCAAAAAAAGATGATACTAGAAAAGAATAGTTGGCTCCAGACCCTAAAGTATGCATGGCTGTATCACCGTTTAGGGGGGGAGGGTGTGATTTTTTTTTCTCGAGGAATTCTTGGATCCAGCTCAAGCAGCACAAGAACATCGTAATGCAGACCTATAAAATCACTAGCAGCAAAAGATGGTTGGTTGAATTGCCCATACACAGCACAGTGGTTACAGGTGCTCCTGCATCGGAGGGGCGTGCCCCCTTTTATTCCTTGCAGCAGAATATTTGGAAGTGTGATGCTCTTGCTCTGAAACTGTAGCTATTCTGAACATTTTGTAGTGAGAATTTCGGTGCATATCATCTCCACACACTTTAATGGAATATCTAAAAACCTAACGTACATCAGGCCTTGAGCTTGTTGCATCAACAGATCTACATGAACTTTCCCTGGGAAAGAAATCCAGATGAATTTAAAATAGCCCAAACTCAGACCGCATACTGAAACTCTGAAAGTACTTTCTATATTTGAGACGTATGGACGAAGCTATTTCATGCACAGCAGCAATGCGAAGCGATTGACAGTAGGCCTTGTATCAGGCATCATATTGTCTGCACTTGAGAGGATCATCATCAGTGGCTCTATTGCCAAGCTGTGGGAGATTGTAGCTCATTAATGTTCTTGTCTCCTACGCGGCGGCCGGCTACTCCACACCTACGAGCTAGTCTTTTGTCTATTGCTAGCCGATCAATGACAGCAAATTTCATGAACGGACCGGTGCACATCTGGTAGTGGAAAAAGAACACGACCAAACTACTACACGCGCCCCCCAAATGTAGTGATTGGACTCCATTATTTGGTCAGCAAATGCAGCTCTATGGGGTTTTATGTTAGCATGCTTTAGCTGGTTTAGTGGCGAGCTACTTACTAGTACTGTACTAGAAGGTGTTTGTTTAGTTTTACATACAAGTTCAGGACGACGCCCCTTTCCCTTTCCCCATTGAAAAGGAAAAGAAGCTGCTCCGGATCGCCGGTGCATGTGAGGAGATCACGAAATTCGCTGAAAAGAGCACAAGTTCCTGACGACAGTTTCAGGAAACCTTTGTCTCGTTCGTGTGCGGCGCACAGTGCACACAGTTGCAGATCGTGTGGACTCTGCTTTGACTGCACAGTAAGATCGCGGTGATGGTATCCAGAACAGAAAGGAAACAAGGGCCTGTCGTGCGGTTGGGCTGTCTGCTACTACGCCTCAGTGCATTGTCTCGTATTCTGACGGATGGCAGGCTTCTCCTGATGCTGGTTCCTCGCAAATCACGATGCACAATTGCAGTGGCTGGTGGCTCGCCCGACAGAGCAATCGTTCTGTTCTTTCCCCATGCCCCGGCACTGTTGCCATCAATCTACTCTACCCTTTTTCTGATGAATCACTTGATCCAACATGTGTGCGTCGTGTGATTGTAGGTATAAAAAAAATAGTAGTAGTGGTTTATGTGTGCGCTCAATGGTGTTTAGCTACTATGATCAGCACTCAGCGATGCCTCCGTACGAGTGTCCTAACCACCACTCGATGGAGCAGCTTCATAGCCGGCACATTATTATCGCCTCTCCATCCGCTTTCTTTACCGGCAAGCAACGCCGATTGCAAGTGAAATCGCAGGGAACACAGGGAAAGAGCAAAAGCAGGAGCCGAAACATGGATGGATGTCTCCAAAAGGCAAAGGGAAGAAAAGAAAGCGCAACTGCACAAGCACGGTTCATCACTGCGGTCTGGCTGTGTAGACGAAAAGATGAGGTTTTTTTTTTCTTGACGCCTGCACGCCCCTGCCTGGCCCATCTTGTCCGTCCGGTCACCGGCGGACCAACCAGAGATGGATGGATGTCCCCGCCGGCCTTTTCTCTACTCGAACACGGCGGGGCAACATTGCTCGCCGTACTACCGAAGCTTGGAAATGATGGCCGTGCTCTCTCTCTCTCACTCTCTGGATGGACATGGAGTACGTAAAAGAAGGCAGAGAGAAGAAACACAGATTGACTGCGATATGATAATCAACCGACAAGCTACTCTACCAGCATCGAACTGCTGCGCAACAGGTCACGTGCTCCCGCAGTCAATCCTGCCTCTGTTACCATTCCCTGTGGAGCTTCACTTCCAGAAAAAGGCGGGACCTTTTTTACTTTTTAGGGGTAAACAAAAACAACTCCTGATGAATCTCACCTCGCCTGACAAAGCGAACAGAGGAGACAGAGAAAGGAGCAGAAGAGACAGAGAAAGAAACCGACAATCAACACTAATACTAATACGGTTGCAAGTGTAAACTAGCATGCCTGCCGATACTAATACGGTTCAGCCGACAGATTAATCAGCGCGGGAACTCGGGACTTGGAGATGATTAATCATGTGGATCATGCGCAAATGATTCAGCCGACAAATTCCAAGTAGTAGTAATAATGCTTATGCCGTGCAGCCGCAATTAGCATACCTGCCGAGATACTGTAGTGTATCAATCAATACGGGCCGGTCAAAGGAAGAAGGCCATGAGGAGGATGAGGAGTGAAAGAAGGCGATGGATGAAAGAAAAGGGGGTGGCATCCATGATGGTACAGCCGCGGCACGATCTCTGTCTGTCTGCCCCTCCCCAACTGCCCATGTCCTCCCTCCCCTCTGCCCATTTCCTCCTCTGCTTCTAGGCTTGAGCTAGAGTGCTCTGCTCTCCAAAGGCGAGTTCAGAAGGCCCCACCCACCCAGCCAACCAACCAGCCCCTACAAACTGCAGAGCTATAGCTAGGACGGCCAGCCGCCCAATTTGGCAACAATCCCCCATATAGGAGAAGCAGAGCACTCGCAGTCAGTGGGCATTGCCGTGCGATGAGGGACGAGGTGGTGGCCGGCGGGCGGGCGGCGGGGTCAGGAGGAGGAGGAGGAGGAGGCGCGGGTGCCGCGGCGCCGTGCGCGGCGTGCAAGCTGCTCCGGCGGCGGTGCGCGGCCGGGTGCGTGTTCGCGCCCTACTTCCCGCCGGCGGAGCCGCACAAGTTCGCCAACGTGCACAAGGTCTTCGGGGCAAGCAATGTCAGCAAGATGCTCCAGGTACACGCTTCTCTGGTCAGGTTGCCTCTAGGGTTGATTTTGCTCGTCTCGTGCTTCCTCTAGAGACGATGCTTTCATGGATCGTGGTTGATCCAAACCGCTTGCGGTTTCTCGACAACATCTTCTACACAAGGCTCGGCAACAGCTCAACCGGGGATAACCGCCTGCCGCCCTTCTGCTCCCTCTGCTTCTGCTTTACTCAGTTCTGTCTCTGCCACCCTGTGCCTGCCTCTCTGCTGCCTTTCGAAGAAAAAGGCGGGCCCCGGCCAACAAACCTGCACGCACCCAGTTGGGTAACCGCCTCGAACTTACCGACGCGAGGAGGGGTGCGGCGCGTGCACAACAGCACGAGTTTCCGTAGTCCACGAGTTCATTCTGTGCCTGGTGGCCGACGGCGGCTCTTGCCACGCCACGCACATGCTGCCATGGAATGCTCTTCGATTGTTTACACCAGCGAACTGAATTACTTGTACACTTCAGGTGTTTGCTACGAAAATATTAGTTCGTCGTTGTCTAGATTCTACTTGTGCTGCCCATTGTTGCAAAATTGTTCGGAGAATCTGGAGCATGCTTTTGTTTTGACTACAGTTTTGTCAGTGCGCGCCACTAGATGTGGATAGTTCGATGTTGTGAGATGCTAGACAGCGTCCTTATCTCAGGTGGAATGCTTTTGCCAAAGAGAGTGCGTCCATGCTTTATTTTTATTTTTTTCTATGGAGATCTTTTTAGGGACCATGTTGATTCAGTTAGCTTGCGCTTTGTCAATGCCCATCGATGGTTTTGGCATGCTCCTTCTCTAATTTAATGTTGGTGGTAATGGAGTGCTTTTATTTATTTATTCCCTTTAACCGTGCTGGTGAAAAAGCTGAGTATTTCTTGGCATCTCTAAACAACAGTTAGTTACTATATAGTGTATCTTTTCCTCACCGTAGAGGCGTAGAATGCACTGGTTCTACCATAACTGTGTCAGTTCATATCTACTCTGTCAAGGGGAGGGAAAATGCTCGACGTTCTCGAGTTCATGTGCTGATTCTTTAATTGGGGAAGCTGGTGCTTACCTTGTTTGGACTAGAGTTTGTCAATATGTGCTGTAGAGGTGGATAGTTCTGGTGGGAATGCGTGCCTTGTGACAGACACTGTCTGCCAATGACTGCTTCACCAAAACAGCACACTTTTTGCATATATACTCACTGAGCCCTTTGAACTGATGTTGCATACGCTCTTGATCAAGAAAGCTTGATCCAGTCTTACTGTAGAGAGTACCCATAGAATTTTAACAGCTTGGTGGGTGCATTCCTTTGGCAGTGGGTTCAAAGTACATGTCCGTAGAGCTCGCAAAGTCTAAAGTTTTGACCACAAAATATTTGTGCTGCGTTAAGAATTCAGCAATCATGAACTCGACAAGGCATGGGCAAATATGCCACTTTTACTACTATGGGGGCCCCTTCATGTTCTCAAGGTTGCAGTGCAGTGTAACAGTCAGCCGGATCAGTGGAAAAAATCAACCAATGTAGATTTGCTGCGTTTTCAAGCATGTGCCAAGGACATGTCTAGCTACCATAGACATCTGTTCGGTATAAATTAAATCGACAAGGACTTGTAGCCTGCTTGCCTTTGAGGCCTTGACCATATCTCCAAATCAAAGATTTTTCTTGGAGCCGTCTGGAACAGTCCATCAGTAGTGTACGGCCTCCTTCTAATTGCAGTAGCCATCATTTTCACACAAGTGAATGCAGGCACATGCTGTTTGAAAAGGAAACTTTCGGCTGCACCAAACATGCAAACATGTTCACAATCTTTTCCATATCATTTCTTGGGATAAGATAACCCAATCAGCACCTCTTCTTTCGTCGGTTTTTCATTATAATCGAAGTGTCTTTCTCATGTATGAAGAAGAATGTCTAACACTTGTCAGTGTACTAGTATCTTGATACTTACGTGTGAACACAAATATCTTATTCTACACTGTCATCTGTATATACTTTGTTATCGGGAACAATAATGTTCTGAAACTTTTCCGTGTAATTACAGGAGATTCCAGCGCAGCACCGAGGGGACGCGGTGAGCAGCCTGGTGTACGAAGCGAACGCACGCGTCCGGGACCCCGTCTACGGCTGCGTGGCCGCAATCTCGTCGCTGCAGCAGCAGGTGGAGACCCTTCAGGCGCAACTGGCGCTGGCGCAGGCCGAGATGGTCAGGCTCAACATGAACAACGCCTACATGGCACACCGGCTCAAGGCGACCCGGAGCTGCGGAGGCGGCAGCAGCACTAACACGGGCTCGCCGTCCTCCATGTCGTCGCCCAAGACGGAGCAGCCAGAGGCGCACTGCAAGGCCACGCCAGAGCTGCTGGACATGGTCGTGGACCAGCCCTACAGCATGGACGACTCCCAGCTCTGGTCCTACTAGGATGGCTGACTGCATCAGGTGCTCTTGGGCCCAGTCAAGTTTAGGTTCCTTCAGCTGATTTAGCTTGTGATCAGGTGCCGTTTTGAGTCACAGATGGTCTGGTAGTTGGTATATAAGAGTATTAAGTATATGGCGAGTGTGCGCTGTAATAGCGTGACACTAGGATGAAGGTGAAGCATAGATGCCTTCTCCAATAGCTTTCAGTATCACCAGGGCTGTTTTTTTGGCTGTCCTTCCATGTGGAGGAACAGTGTTATAGATATTATTGTGCTTCATGCTATGCATTGGAAGCTGGTAGCCTTTGCTAAGTTGAACAGGTGAAGTCTGCTATGGAAGTGCAGATAACTTGAATCTATGTTTGTTCTAGAGTTTAATTTCTTGTCAGATTTCTGGCATTATCTGCCAAGTATTGTTTACCTGTGGCAGACTTGTCAAACTTTCAGAGCAGAAGTAGGCATTTCATTTCACAGAAAGCAAAACCTAAAATTCAGAGCGAGACAATTACAAGTGAAGGGTTGGGTGAAATACTTTTCAAGTTTGTTTTTGCAATGCTACAAGGATGCCACACTGAATAAACTATAACCTAATGAGGACAACAAAGTGCTCTCCTCTTTCAAGGAGTACAACACTAACAGAAAACAACAGCCATGCCACTCAGAGGGAGATCTGGTAGTAGCAAGTAATAATGCAGATCATGGGACAAAACGTTGCCGCATCACTTGCCGCAGCTAGATGACGATAAGTTACTAATATAGTAACATCACATTAACTGTAATTCCAACAAAAAAATTGTAGTTGAACATTATCAGAGCATAGAACATGGATGAGACAGATTATGAAGCTCATAAATTTTGATAGAAGATCTTACCGACTACAAAGTGACATGATTCCTATGGCATGCTACGGTTTAGCAAGCCTTGGAAAGATAGATAAAGATCTTTGTTGTCTGGACCAAATATCTCTTCAGCCTTCTTGAGAGTTTCCTGGTTGAGATGTACATGTCAAAAGCTATGTGATTCATAATTTGACGAAACAGGATATCAAGTAGCAAATCAGTATATACCAAACAACCAACCTCTCGAGATTGCTTATGCGCATTCAGCTCTTTGATGTTGGCTAAGAACGCTCCAAATTGTTCGTATGATAAACGGCTCCTAATAGAAGTTGAAATGGTATTTGTTATTATGATAAATCATGAATGGAATTTGTAGACAATATAGAAAAGATGGTAAGATATCAACCTAGCTTGACGGAAAAACTCCTTCCCATCAATACGAGGAGTGCGACCTGAAAGGCCCATTGTTAACAATATTTATATGCTATTAATGTAACATCATAGTTTCAGCCAGAATATCAGAAGAAATTAAACCTGGATTGGGACGTCCCCGGGGAGGTGAGTTAGCTGCAGAGGATTGCTTGCTTGATGGATACCATGGTGTCATTGACATGTGCCCTTCAATTCGAGATCTTGTTGGTGAGGTAGCACCAGACATCAATTTTGGGGTTGCTGTGGTAGACATCCGCCTTGGTGAAGCAGAAGTGGACATTATTTTAGGTGTGGCTTCGGGGGTAAGTCGAGGGGTGATGTGTGATGAGTAGGCATATTTTTGGACTGGAGGCTTTGCAGCTGTATCAAACAGATTTCGAAGAATGAACAGATTGAAAATTTTGTTGTGACATAATGACTGCAGAGATAAAAATAAATGACAAAGTAACAAGACCTTCTCGGTTTGTGCTTCCAACATCTGCTGTCTCGCTCAATATATTTGTCATAGGACGGTTGACAGATCCTCCATCTTCAACATTCAAAAGAAAATAACAGTTAGGGATGTTTGCCATGTATTTTCAATGGTTAATATAAAGAAATTTTTGCATGTAAATATATATAACCTCCACATGACGATACTTTCGATGCCACTGCCTGATCACAGGTAATGTCGACAGTTTCCTGGGGCTGCTTAAGAAGGAATCAGCATGTGGTCAATGGAAAACAATTAACCTCAGCCCATACCACAAATTAACAAACACATGTGAATAGTGTGATACTGGTTAAATAGATGAACACACCGATGAACTATCGTCACGCAGTGACTGCATCAGATGCCTCTTGAATGATTCCAGCTGACAGTAGAGCCAATATAAGAATGTCATCAAATAAGAAAGGTTAGACCGCTAGAGGAATAAAGGACATAGGTAGACAGACTGCAATTGATAAGATGAAATATCATTCGTGAAACATTTTTTGATTGATTCTAGGGGGTCAAAAATGGAAATCTAACAACTGTCTAATGTGCCTTATGCATATTACTGTACCCAGGGATCAAGTATTTAATTCAAAGAAAATAAGTTGCCCGTTTACTTGGAGCAAGTGTGACAAAACATGCTTCTCTGAATCTCTAGTGAACAAGAAATGTACTGCTAAATAGCTCAAATCCTTCATCTATGCTTAGGCACCTGTTCAGTAGGACACACACAACAGGGTTCTATTATTCGATAGTTCCATAGATTCCTATACAACGAGTTTTCTAATCCAAGCTAAGCTACATAGCGCCACAGTAAGGCAGTAACGAATGTCTTAAGGAATAACGAGCAGGATCAAAGAGACCACCTTCTGCAGGTCGCGCGACAGCTTCCTGGTCGTCTGCGCCAGCGAGTCTCGCTCCTTGCTGAGCTTAATCTGCACCCACAACGGAAGAAGCAGAGTCAAATCGAAACTCATCACCAAAAGAAAAGAACGAGCGGGCGGCGAAACTCACATTGTCCTCGAGCGTGTCGCGGAGCCGGGAGTTGGTCTCCTGCAGCGCGGCGTCGAGCAGCGCGACGCGCTCCCGCAGCTCCCCGTTCTCGCGGTCCTTGTCCGCGGCCTCGGCCCGCAGGCGCGCCGCCTCCCGCTCCAGCCCGGACACCCGCCCGGCCACGGCCATCGCCGTGATGCGCCGCGCCAGATCCAGCTGCTCGTACGGGTCCCGCGGCAGCGCCGCAAGCACCTCGTCCGGCAGCGAGAAGTCCCCCGCCATCCCCGCCGCCCCGTCCCCCAGTGGCATCGCCGCTGCCGCCGCCGCGGTAGATCTCCCCGACGAGGAGAAGCGGGAGCCGAATCGAATTGGGCGCCGCGGGCGGCCGCTTTCTCTCTCACTCTCTTGCTCGCTTGGGTTCTGAGGGACCACTGCGGCTTCTCGCCGCTTCTTTGGGGAATTTCTGGCGTTTGAAATGGGCTCGGCGGTCGACGCGAGGTTTGAAATTGCTTCGGCCGGCCTTTGGAGATGGAAGGAGGGGCCCGCCTCGGTTCTGCTGAGTGGGCAGGCACCCGAAGTAGCAATTGTTTGAAACGGGACGAGTGAGGTCGTACCTGTGGTTTGCAAGGAATTGCAGTACGAAATGAGAATAATAAGCTCCATGGAGCTCAAAAGGGGGAGGATTTTAAGCTAAAAAGGACTGTGGCCATCGAATGCGAGCGAGAGATTTCGGCTTGGATGTTGTCTTTAGCAAGCTGAAGTAATCGTGTAAGAGCGATCTCAGCTGACAAATTTGCCCTGCGTGTTCAAGTTTAATTAGTCTATTATGTTATATTTATGTGACTCTAAACATTTAGTAGCCTGCACTCCTTCCAGTTTTTATCTGATGACATTAGGTGGTTAGAGTTACTCTTTCAGTTTATTCTTTTAAGGTAAAAAAATTATCCTAGCATCATCAATTAAAAACTCGACGAGCAGCTCTTGTTTAAAAGATTGGCAACTAAACAAGCGCAGATTGTGCCCTTAACTCTACGGAGTCAACTACTGCATGGAACGGTCATACTCATACCTAGGACTGGCTGTCGAGTCGGCTCGGCTCGGCTCACACCAGCTCGCTATAGCTCATTAGTATAACGAGCTAGCTTAGCTCGGCTCATTATACTAACGAGTTAATACTGTAGCTCGGCTCGACTAATTATGCTCACGAGCTAGCTCACTATGGCTCGTCAGATTTTACTTAAAATACATATTATTTTAATCATACAAAAAATAACATATATCATACAAAAATATCATATATTTTAGATAATCAAATATATTTAGCATGTAAATCAAACATTACTTATCCATATGTCCATCCATCTAGGTTATTGAAATATATGTTTTTAGAAAAATAATACATTCACACAAGTTTTATAACTAAGTGTTCATTATAAGCTATATAAGAGAAAAATAGTAGTGCTCTAACTTCAAGTTTGTTAATTCTAACTCGTTAGTAGTAGATTATTATTGTATTTATATGTTTAGAGTTTGTACTTGTACAAGGATTGAGTTGAGTTATGCTGGACTAGCCCATGGTCTATAATAATAGGTCGACTGTATTTTTTAACATTACGCAGCTCGTTAGACTCGTGAGCCAGCTCACGAGCCCGCTCGAGTTGGCTCGTTAACATAACGAACTGATAAATTAACTCAACTCGTTTGAAATTGAAACAAGCCGAGTCGAATCGAGCCGAGTTCGTCTTCGAGTCGAGTTCGTCTTCGAGTCGAGCGAGCTACCGAGTTACGAGTTGTATTGCCACCCCTACTCATACCCCAAGATAGACATCAGAAACGAACCCAGTGAAACAGCTGAAGTGGTACCATGACACAGCTTGTCAGTTGTGACCATCAAAATTAACAAAGTTACACAACAAAATGTAAAATAAAAGGTCACACACCATGACCCATGCTGCATTGTAACGGATAAACCATACCCCGTATCATCACATAATAAGGAGACCGCAATCACCAAACAATGTCCAACTGCAGTACTACTTCGACAAGTGTTAGCAAGACCAACATATGCAACTATGAATTCATACCATTGATTTATATAATTCAGTCACAGTTGTAGACAGCAACATGCCTATTGCATCATCCACACATGCTGAGAGACAAAGAATTTGCACAACATTCAGAATGTTGTGCGCTGAAGAACATTTCTATACAGGGCAGGAATGGGCATCCCCATTCCAAAGGTAGGGAATGTACATATATCATGAATAGATATACAACTCAACATCCTTACCTACTAACAAAAAAAAAAAAAACGATGAACAGAAGGTACAAGCTAACATGATATGCCCAGGCAACACCAGTCTGTATAAGCTCAATCAGTATTCGTCATTATCTTTTGAAGGCGGGTGCAGGTGTTGTATCAGCTTTGCAGAAATTGATTACTGCTGCCTGATCACCCACAGTGAGCGCCATTTCATCTTCAGTTTTCCACTTTCATCTTCAGGATTCTATGTCACCTGATCATTTTCATTTCGAGGTGGATCAGTGAAATCTTGACCATGATCACGGACATCTCTGAACAGAGAGAAGAATGAAACAATGCCATCAGAAGCACCGCCTCCTAACAACCACAGCAAAAGGGAACCAAATGGATTCAGGGAGCCCGAGCCTGCAGCAGGATTGCCAGCTTGCTGTGGGTTTTGGTCTTGATATTGGATAGGGTTGTTCGTGGTAGCCTCAGAATTTAGATTCTGTTGACCCTCTTGCTGGTTCCTGATAGACTCATCCTGAACCAATAGGGCATCTGCTTCACGGACAGCACCAAGGCCATCATTTATCGTGCCAGGAGCCCCCACATTTAACCTAGCGATGTGTAATGTAGATGTATAGATAGTTGAGGATGTAATCTGAACACCCGTTTGTTGTTGAATGTGAGCCCGGCTCCTCATGAATCTCTGAAGAGCTGGCACCTGAAGCAGCACATGCCAATCCAAAGAAAACACCATGGGTAACAAGGGATTATTGTTGGAGCTGATAAGCCAATAATGTGCACGTTCTTTTATGCATCCTAATCTCCCAGATGAAATAAATTAGTTTCAGGTGAATCTTTAAAGGTTAATACAAGCAAGGCTCACAAGTTGTATATTTAAAGCATTGCTGACTCACATCTAAACATCTAATAGTAATCAATGCATTATTTACAAAGAAAAAGAAAACTGATAAGGGGTGGTAACAAGCCTTGGACAAAAAAGAAATGAGAAATACACAAGCACAAAAGAAGTAGACTTACCTCAAAGCGGTTCCAAAAGTATAAAATCAGATGTTGCATGAACGCAGCTGTAGCAGAGAAAGCCAGATAGGAGAAGCCTGGTAAAGAGTTCATAGATTTTTAAGTTATAAACAAATAGTACTGTTGCCATCAGCTTTTCCATAAGTAAGATGAAGAAAAATGATATAAAATATTTGATACCTACTGAAATATACGTACCGTAAGTATATGAGAAGAAGTAGATGTGAAAAACCAGGAAGTACAGCAAGAAAAAGCGTGGAAAGAATTGCATTGATATAGATGTCCGCACACTGCAATATAAAGATCAGAAATTTAAGATAATTAGATTCAACAAAGCAAATGCATACAGGCAAGCATCCCCATATAGTTATATTAAACTACAGGCAGAGTGATTAACTTTTTCTCTCTGCTCTAAATATCAACTGCTTCTAATGGATAGAAACTTCATAATAAGAAAACAGCAATGTGTTTATGGAAAAAAAGTACCTGATCATCGTGAATAGCTCACATAACCATACAAGAGTCAAAACAAGAAACGCAAGCAACTGATCATCATAGAACTCAAATAGGAAAAAGAGGATCCCAATCATAATCTACACAGATCAGAAAAAAGAATGAGTAAACTATACAATCGTTGAAGCCTTCAGTTAAACATTTTGGCTACAATTTTCAAACATTTGAAAACACCAACTAATATCCCCATACCGGAACAAAAACCAATGATTCGATGACATGCACGAATATCAACTGAAAAGTGGGCAGTTGGTGGCGTGCATGGTGTTGAAGCTGCACTGAAAGTTTCAGGGAAGAACAACACACAATGTATTATTTACAGGGTAAATAAAATTTTAAGCATGCAGCAGTCCAAGTCAAGACCTATAGAAAGAAAAACAAACCTGTGAACCTAAGCATACGGGATTGTGTTTCTCTGAGAGTAAATGAAACAGACATGGTGGTTGTGAAAAAGACAAAAAGTGACATTAGAAGCACGCCACATTTTGTCACGAAGTAATCTGCAAACAACAAAGTAGCAATGTATTAGACTTTATGCACGGAGAGGAGATAGGACCCTAGTGTATGTTATAAAAGGCAATCAAAAGGTAGCTACACATTTGAAGATATATTTGCCAAATTCTCTAATTGAAATGCTTTTGGCATGCAAAAAAACAGGCAGTTACATCAGAATATTGAAAGAAAACATTTCAAACCTCCAAATCTAGTAGGACCTTCTGGTGGTTCATGCCCATAACTAAGATCATAAAGCTCCTTTGTCTGAAAGTTATATAGATAACCTGTATATCGTACGAAAGTACAAAAGATTAGTTTGCAATTGGGCTTTGATGCAATCATTCGTACAAAGTTCTAAAAGTTTGTTCGACATGCTTCCAAGCAAGTACAATGCAATGCATTATTTGTTTATCGTGAATCAAACTTATGAATAAGTTTGCTCTCACTATGTACAATTATCAAAGATTAAGACTGGTAGAAGCAAGTATGAGCATACCATGACCAGGAGAATTCACCAAGCTGTTTGTAAGTATAGTATCATAGCCAACAATGCTGTTTATTAAAAGCTGCTGCCACCTGAAAAGGGAGTACAAATTAAGGGTTGACATCCTGCTGCAGAAGATCTCATTTGACAGTATTACATACCAGAAAACATTTGCGTACTGCAGGAATACCAACACGAGAAAAAGAGAGAAACAAATAATGTTTCTTACATATTATTCACAAACTATAAATAAATGGCCTGCTTTATTTATTTGTTGAATATTTTATGCTTGTAATGAGATAAGAATCAGTATTACAGGTTCTTGGCGCGATATGGCATCATTTCCCATTATTCAGATGCAAGATCAATGTTGTCAAAGATTGCATTCAACTCAAGATGAAAACAAATAAACCTGTTTCAGTGTTCTATAGCAAATGTCACAATTGAAGAGTGTTCAGCTGTCACAAACCGAACTAGATTGGCCTGAACCCAAGCGGCGCGACCTCACCGGCGGCGTCGGTCGCACTACAAGGGCAGGGATATGAGAGTTATAAACTCTTAATCTATTTCTTGCTTGCCGAACTAGGATACAATCCCCATCTATATATGGATGAGGTAACTTGACTCCTAAGAAACTAATCCTAACAACTAAGGAAACTAATCTTCAAACCCTAGCCGCAGCTACAGTAGCGCCGCCGCTACAGTACCGTGTCAGGCCCATGACATCAGCAGCAAATTTGCCCAACGTAAAATTTGCTAGAAGACAATGTAAAAACGTGACATTTGCTGCAGGTCACTGAAACAAGTTTCATTTGCTGCTGGACACTATATCTAGTAGTTTCTCAATGTCCAACAGCAAATAAAACCTGTTTTAGTGTTCTATAGCAAATGTCATGATTGAAGAGCATCCAGCGGCAAATTTGCCCTATAAAAGAACTATACAACCTAGTGTTTGTCTGAATTTATTGGGTTGACACATGTTGCAATTCCATGTAGAAAACCGATATAAACAACAACTATGTGCAGTAATAGAAATGTTTGGACGCATATCATATAAACGTTTTCTTTTGAATATCATATAAAACTTTCCACTTATGAGAAGATGGCAATACTTCAGTAATACTTGCAATTATTTGCATTTAAAAGCTTGCAGACAGTGAGGAAGTTAAAAAAAGACTAAACATTAACCTATTTCCAAAGCAAGGATTTCGAGCAGAAATCGTGATATTGATTGTTCGGACACCATGACGGATTTTAGCCCCTTCTGATAGCAAGAAATATCCCTGCAGAAACATAAGAAACCTTATGAATTGACTATGATTCAGATTACAATGCTAGTACGTGTATACAGACATAAGTAGGCTTGCATACAGTAGAATCAAGAAGGGAAAATGCCCTAACTAGAAGTCTGCCACTGCTTTTGAACATCCTTGTTCCTTGTATTTTGCATGAATATGCCCCTCTAATAAGATTGAACTTGTTTGGCTGAATCAAAATGACCATATTTCTGTTTTACCCTTGTCAAAATAAAATTTCATCTAATAGCTGCAAGGTTAGTGATCAGAATGCTTTGAGTAGTTGACATGCCATGGTGATTGGCTAGCGCTCATGGCTGCTCAAAGTGCACAGCAACAGTTCAGTGAGAAGCAGCACTGGGTGGCAATTGCCTGTGCTTCTTCACTTGTTGAGAGAACATGTGATATGGCGAGCGATTCATAGGTGTGGTATCCAAGCAAGGTAAGAGGCAGATCACATAGCAATGACTGTTCACAGAGAAGGCCTGTAGCTCCAATCATCTGCGTCTACTATGTAGCAGCATCAGAACTGAAGAAGAATCACTTCGTCATGGAAGCTGTACTTGTTTCCATGGAAGTCGTATGACTGTATCGTGGACTCATGAGCTGTCTTGAGGATAGAGTGTTAAAGCAGCAAAAAAGGGATGTAAAATGTGTATCACGGTTCGTGAGAGTATAAAGTGGAGAAATGAAACCAATGGTACTACAGGTATTGGTGTGTCATGTTTCGAATTGTTGAATATTTATGGCATGTTACCAGCTGAGGAATGACTAGTCAAGTGTACGCAGTTTCAAAACCTAAGAGTAGCCTAAAAGAAGCATGCTAATGTAGCTAAGCGGGCAGGTAATATCAAGTTAACAGGAAGAGTCTCACCTTCTCCACACCATACAAATAGGTAGGTTCAAATGCTTTGCTTCTTCTCTCAAACCACTGCACTGTAACAAACAACATAAGCTACCAAGAAGTTAGAGAAAATTAACGCTAAGAGTTGGCAGCAAAACGACAAGGTTTATAAGATGAAACAAGCACCATTCAAAGATGAGCCATCAAAGAATAAGATCAGTTTACTTGAAACATTACCTACGGTAGAAACAAGATGATCAATGCTTGGTAGTTGAAGATCCTTTATGATATGGAGGAAGTCATTCCAGTTTGACCTAACCTGTTGATGGAATAAAACAAGAAAAAAAATCCAGTGAATAAAAGATGTGAATGTTTGACAAGATAGGTGATACATAAAACCAGGAATACGCAGATCATAAATAAAACAAGGTATGGTACTACTTGATGGAACTCAGCAAGAATAAATATATTACTTGATTGGAATGTTGATTAATGTTATGACAGTATTAGTCAGACAATTCTCAAAATAAGTTGCCAACAACTTGCACCCTGACAAGTACGTATCAAAAGGCGAGACAAGCTGACAAAGATCATTAACTCTTTCTCCAATAAAAAGAAATAATGATGACCTAACAACTCATTTTTTGCTGCCTCAAAAACTATCCATCATGGACCAACTAAACGTGTAAACAAAAACCAATGAAGCAATTTAAAATTATATTGGTCAAACTTCTTACCATTAACTGGAGGGTGTTCTCTAAAAGTTGTTTTGTGTTCCTCCAGAATGAGACAACACGATGGTACCACTTTCTGAACAGATATGTCACTGCTGCTTTAAACGACTCTTTAGCAGATAAAGGATGGTGTACAGAACCCTCTCCAGCTGCCTTGAAGTCTGATACGCCTGGAACAATATAGGTAACAGTTGTGTCAGCTCCATTCTCTGATTGAGACTAAAATTCTTTGTCACCTTTCCAAGTTCTAAACATTAGCTTACTCCTTCTAGCTCCAGGGCCAACCCAAGTTGACCAAAACTTAGATGCCAGAATATTGAACCTATCACCGTTAACCTCTAAAATTTTCTCAGCTGAACGTCCCAGGTTCTGGAGATCCATGATGTAAGAAGCACCTCTGCTGGTCCATAGTCCACCACTGATAATCTACAACGTGAATCATGGGATAAGTTTAAAATTGACACCACAAGGAAACAATCACTAGTACTCTAGTACAGTCACAAAGAATGCTACTAACTTCCAGTATGGAACGAGAACGAAGAGAAACGAAGCATGGATATAATAGAGTAAGAACTAAACAACAAAAACCTTGGTAACCTCACACTAACATACCTTGATTTGGACAAGTTGTGCTTCTCCAAATTCTATTCCAGAAAACTCACTTGAGCATCCCGGCTTCACATGCAAAAGACAATTCAAAGATGAGAAGCTAAAGATAAATGCCAGGGCATAAGATATGTGAATAACAAAATCAAAGAGTATTAGCAACTGAATACATCAAACAGGGCTCCATTATTTTCATGTTCTGCAGAAGTTCTTTTTTTTTTCCTTCCAAATTTAGCCTTTCATGATACATAGATCCAGGTCATGTGGAAAATTGTAAAAATCATCCTTTCCGATGAATCAAGATATAGACAGATCATATTAAATGACAGGTTATGGTTACATGACTTTGCTTGTTATGATAAGCTATCTCTGCAAGTGCATATGCAAGTAAACATCACATGGAGCATTAAGTTAAATTTACCATTTGCAGTGACTCAATGAGCCGATAATCAAAATTTGTGTCAACATGTCAAGCGAAACATTTTTTTTAAAAAAAAAAACATGTCAAGCGAATACCTACATAAAGAGCAGACGACAGCATTGATTCAATGTCCAGTACTGATGAACAGAGAACAGCACTAGACATAAGGATTAACGAGTAAGTATCATTTATGTTCTTTGCACTGATGCGCAGCATGTTCAGGAACACTTTTAGGAAGAATTTTCCTTGGAACAATCACAAATGGGATGGAATGATGGGAAGGCAAAAGTTCCTCATATATAGCCACAAAGTCATCAGAGCATAAGTGAGGTTAGCTCTGTTACCACAATTTTACATCGAGCCAGCGCTTAATCAAAGTCATCGTAGCTAGCACGAATTCACTACCCAAGCATGACGAACATATCCGTCCCGAAGCAATCACATAGCAAAAGCAGCAGCAGCAATACCAACAGGAGGCTTAGACTCTGTTCGGAGACCGGGCTGGGTATCCAGACCTGCTGCACGAAGTTGGTGTGCATGACGACGAGGAGGCAGAAGAGCGCGACGGCGCCGGCGAGGTAGAGGTACTCGAGCGCCAGGCGGATCCGCGGCGTGAGCAGCTGCGACAGCATCCCGGACAGGCGCGCGTGCACCCGCAGGAACGTCTGCTCCGGATCCATCCCCACTCCCGCCGCCGCGGCCGCCCCGCGCCGGCGCCGGCCGTACTCCAAACCCTAACCAGGGCCGGCTCTACCCCGCTTCCCCTCACTGATGGAAGCTTCGATTCGATTGGGGTTGGATTGTTCCGGAGGAGGGGTGCGGATCGAAGGGAATTCGTTCGGAGGTGGGGGAAATTGGTTGGTTTGAGGAGCCGGGATTTGAATTTGTCCTTGGTGGAAGCATGTGATGTGCGTTCGTGTCAGTTTTAATACGTTTCGCTTTCCTCTCCTCTGTCTCTGTGGTGTACCTGCACTGCACTGGGGTTCTTTCTTGGGGAGCGGGCTATGAAGCGTGTAGGCGGCGGTGCGCACGCAGCATCGTTGCTGCCGCCGGCACGTTGGTTCGGTTCGGCCCGCCGCTGGAGTTTGTACGGGGTTGGTTGGCGCGGACCGCTGAGCGGATGAGGACGCCACATGTCTCTGCCAATGCGTTTCGCCGGGAGAGGCGCAAAGGCTAACGAGAGTCAAATTATATACTCCCTGCGAAATTAAGGTTGTTTGAAATGAAGTAAGGGTGTGCTTATTTTCTACCCACTAACTTTTAGGTTTCTTTTATCGAATATTAAGATACTAATTAGAAGTATTAAATACTTCATTCGTTTTAAAATTGTTGTTGCTATTAACTTTTTTCATCAACTTTCACCATTCGTCTTATTCAAAAAATATTATATATTTTTTAATGATTTATTTTATCACTAGATAAAATTTAAATTTAACTTATAACCTTTTATATTCGAACAAATATTTTGAATAAGACAAATGATCAAAGGTAACGAAAAAAGTCAATGACGACAATAATTTTGGAACGGAGGGAGTATAGATTACTGATAAAACCCAGTCCATAACCCACCCTCTAAATGGCGAGACAAATCTATTAAGACTAATTATGTCATGATTAGATAATATGATGCTACAGTAAATATCTCTTAATAATGACTTAATTAAACTTAATAAATTTATCTTACAAATTAGCATCTAACTATGTAATTAGTTTTATATTTAGTTTATATTTAATTCATGTATTTAACGTTAGAAGGATTGATATGACAACACTAAAATTTAGATACCAAGAAACGAACACACCCTAAATTAGATCTATTTTTTATATTTATTCATTACTCCCTCCATCTCAATATATAAGTATTTAAAGAATTTATTAAAAAAATTCATAATATAAGCATTTCTAGTGATATGACTACTTCCCACTTCCTCCGTTCCTAATTATTTGACGTTTTGTCAAATTTCATCAAAACCAATACATCCTCTGCTCCGTATCTGTTACCTTGCCGCGCATGCAAATCCACTGCAGGGTGCTGTTTCATCCTTTTTATTCAGCTGCAAAGAGGATCAACTGCCCATGTGTGTAAGTCTTGTCACTAGCTTCAGGTCGAATGAGGCTTTTCTCCTTTTTTTTATTCATGTCCGATGACAACGTAGATAAATAAGTGCAGTTGGCACAGAACACTAAGAGCTTAGTAACCGAAAACGTCAAATAAAATGAGAATTTGAACTTAACATATTACATCAAATAATTAGGGACGGAGGGAATACCTCACTTTAATTCCTTCAAGTACACTAAATAATTAACCAAAAAAGAAAGTATACCAAATAACTTTAATTTAAGAAGGGCTATATTTATTAGGGGCAATATAATCATTTCACTTCTTGCTTACTTTTACCTTGAAATGTTAGGAATGCTTATATAATGGGATGAAGAAAGTATTAAATACTGAGCAAAGTCACCTCTCTCGGTTGGGCTGACTAATGCAACAGGCTTTGAGGTGCTTGAGGATACCGATTCGATCCTTCTCATCTTATTTTTCACATTTTAATGCACCTTGAGACTCTATGTTAAACAGAGACAAAATCGACCTAAAAACATTATTTTTTTCTAAAACATCCTGAATTGTGAAATCTGAAATACAAAACCGAAAGAAGTAATGAATAGTGGGACTTCTTAATTTGATTGTTAATATACAACTTGGTAGTAAATTCATTCTTAAATGTATGGTTTTTAGAATAGCCAATTCGATTTTAAATTAAGCTAATGAATTTGTAACACTCATATAGCAGGGTTCTTCTCAGATCTCATATGGTAGGGCTTTCATTGTCTTAGATGTGCCTTGGGACCTTGTGTTAAGCAGAAGTAAAATCTACCTAAATACAATAATTTTTCTAAAACATCCTGAATTGTGAAAATCTGAATTACAGAAATGAAGAGAGTACTGGATAGTAGGACTTGTTGACTTGACTGTTGATATACTCCCTCCATCCTATTATATAAGCATTCCTAACTTCCCCATACAAAAATAGCAACTATGATAAAAGACCGTTTTGCTCCTCATTAAAGTTTCATCCCCACCCAGCACCGCGTGGTCTCCTGATTCCTGAAGCTCAACGACTCGTGCCGTCGCTGGCGGTGCTGGAGCTTTCCGCGCCACAACTAGTGTTCCGGTCGTCGGAGCCCCCTGCACCAAGCTCCGCCACCATATAGCGCGAGGCCGAGGGAGGGAAGGAGTTGTGCTCGTAGATCTGCGAAAGAGAGGGAGAAGAGCTCGGTAGATCACTCATGACCTGCACCCTACCTGACCACCAAGTTCCGTCAGCACCGGCTCGAGCGGCTTGCTGTGCTCAGACTGATGATGGCGCGGGAGACAACCACCTTGCTGAGGATGCTCGCTATGCCAGTGAGGTGGGACACGATGCTTCACCTGCCGTCATCTTCTTCACCAAGCTCGCGCAAGGACGGAGGAAGGGAGCTCGCGCGAGGGAGGGAACTCGGTCGGGAGGGAGGAAAGGAGCTCGCGGCGAGGTAAGGTCATTGCTGCTAGAGTGAGGAAGAGGATTGGCTACGCCGTCCGATGATTTGGGTGGGATTCAGGTGGATGTAGTGGGTGAACTGGTGGAGGATGGCGTTATTATTGCATATATGTGGATCCCACTAATAGAAATGCTTATATTTTGGGAAGAATCTGAATCCTACTCCCTCCTATCCACAATGTAAGCATTTGAAACATTTAAAAATTTGTCCACAATGTAAGTATTTATAGGGATAAAACAAAATAGGGTGGGTTGGTGGGTGGGTGGTGAATTGATGAGATAGTGTAAAATGAAGAATATATATGAGTTTTACTACGTTGACTAAATTTACATTTGAATCATAGGAATGCTTATATTGTGGAATGGAGGAAATAGAAATGCTTATATAATGTGATGGAGGGAGTACAATATGATAGTAAATTTGTTATTTTTTAGAAAAGATAATATATATTAATATTCCAGCCTATATATCGATTGATACATGTAGCTATCCTTTATTACACACCACGGAGAAAAGCAAATAACAAAAGTTGTCAACAACAAGTGCAACTTATTACAAAGAAATTCTATTGCTGAAACACCAGCCATTTGAAGCAAAAAAATCCATTATAACCATCTCAAGCACACGACAACCATTCATGATATGTGGCATGTCCCCCTCCTTTTGTAACAGTGCCCAAAAGCGAATCCAATATGTTCCTTTGAACAACACCTGCATAGGAGAAAAAACTCGTGTGTTGTTAAAAATTATATCATTCTTACTTATCCAAATCGCTCAACAAAATACCGCAACACCGGCTAGAGATTGTAGCATAAATTATCTTTTTACTTCTTGTAACCATCCATTAAACATATTATCTATATTCATTGGAGGAGGCATCTTGAAAGAAACTTGTACTACTCTCCAAATCAACTTTGCACTAGGACAACCAAAAAAGAAATGTTATGTTGTCTCATAGCAATTGCAATAACAACATTTAACTTTGCGTAGTGGAAGTGGAAGAAATGCTAAGTTATCTTTAGTTAAGGTGACGCTTTTAATAAGATACCAAAGGAAAATCTTAATTTTGACGGGCAACTTAAGCTTCCAGATGATATGTTTCTGAAGTACTAACCCCACAGAAGCCACCGCCTCGTACATAGAACACACAGAGAATTGGCCGTGCTGAGTAAGGGACCATTGAAAAGAATCTCTTACATCAGATAGTCGAACTGCTTGAATTATACTTACTAGATGTTTCCATGCTAGTAAGTTGTCATCAACCAGTGACCTTCTAAAAGAGACATTAAAGGATTCTAAAAGTTGCCTAGAGGGAGGGGGGGGGGGCGTGAATAGGCAATTTAAAATTAAACCTGAAAAAGCACTAAGCTTCGATCAAATACAGAAACGACGGAACTTCCATCACCACGGAAGTTCTGTCAAATGACAAAACTTCACCAATCCTTTCTCCAAAACTAATTGAAATACGGATAACTAAAAGAAAGAAACATAATACTTGACAACAGTGAAGCTATAGCAATACACACCTAGGGTTCTTTGATAGATAACTAGCAACACAATTATCAAATGAATCGAGCACAATAATATGAAAAGAATACACAAGCACAATAAGAGATGCGGGAATGTAAAGAGAGACACAAGTAATTAATCTGAAGTTCGGCAACCACACTAAGTAGTTCCTACGTCCTCATTGAGGAGCCACACAAAGTGGCCGGGTCTCTCTCAACCCTTTTCCCCGCCAAGCAATCACAAAGATCGTGCTTGGGTTTCTTTTTCCACTTGATTCTTTTCCTCCAGTGGTGAATCACACCTTCACAAACATCCCCGTCTCACCACAACAAGTTGGAAGCCCAAGGGCAACGCCTAGCCGTCTAGGAGACCAAGTCTTCAAGAGTAACAAGCAAATCAGATCTTGTTTGGGGAGGAAAAGATGTGCTCAAGCTTTTGAGTGGATGGATTCAATCTTTTTGTGGTTGGATCTCTCTCACTTGCTTGGAATCTCAAGAACAAGTTTAGGAGTGAGAGGGGAGAGCTCTAGTTGAGGAATAAGTGGAATGCCAAAGTGTCCAACCCTTCCCACGGGGGAAGGGTAAGGCTATTTATAGAGCTCTATCAAAAACTAGCTGTTAGGGTGTTTTCTGAGTCTGACGGAACTTCTGTGAGAACCCACAGAACTTTTGTCATTTCAAAATTAGCCATTGCGCGAGCCTAGAAACAAGGTAGATACCATGATGGACCTTCCGTCAAGGTGTGACGGAACTTCCATCACTCTCGGGTAGACAAAGAATAAGGGCTCACAGAACTTTCATGAGAGCCACGGAAATTCCCGTGACGGAACTTCCGTCAGAGAATGATGGAACCTCCATCACTCTCGGGTTGGCTGAAAGAAAAAATCTGCTGCTGACGGAACTTCCATGAAGAGGATCACGGAACTTCTGTCACTCTTTGTTTGGCTCAGACAAAAGGTTGGTTCTTTGGCTTTGTTTGGCTAATCTTTCACAAAACTTATTGGTTGGCTTGAGCACATGAATTCCCTTAGAAGCAAGATAAGTTTTACCCCGCTTAATAGTTCGGCATACCTATGACTCAAAATAAATTAGCAAAGCTAAACTTGAAGCACTAGGAGTCCCTTTTCTTTTCTCTTTTGTTGAGGGATGAACTTTTCTTACAAATGTGGGTAATTAATCTTTCTCTTGATAATCTGCACATATTCTTTATAGTCATGTTAGTACATTTTTTTAATCCTATGTCATTAATCATCAAAACCTACTAGGGGTGCTAGATGCATCTTCAATCTCCCCCTCTTTGGTGGTTGATGACAATGGATTAAAAGGATATGTAAATATAATCAAGAGAAACAACAACAAAATATAGTGAGGCTCCTCCTAAAGATATGCATAAGTCACAAAAACATGTGAAGGGGCTCCCCCTATATTTTGCAATGAGTGGGGTGCCTAAAAAGTGTACAAGTGTGCAACATAGTGATATAGCAATGGATCAATGACACACTTAGCACAATCAACACATTTAAGCAAAGGGTGATAAACCAAGCATCACACAATACCATAAATCATAAGAGAGTTATTGCAATAAAGGTTCACAAATAGTTTTCACACGTAAAGCAAATAAAAAGATAAACTTGTCCATAGGTTCACTACTAGCTTATTACAAAAGAGAGAAAGCACACACAAGTTCAAATATCCTTTTCCAATACATCTCTCCCCCTTTGGCATCAAAGCACCAAAAAGAATAAAAGGAGGAGGAGCTAAGAAAAAAATCACTCATCGTCATCGTCGGTGCTTCCTTCGTGGCCTTCTCCTTCCTCTTCTTCTTCGTCTTCTTCATCATTGGCCGCAGGAGGAGCGGGTTGAGGAGCAACATCATCCCAATCGTAGCCGGCAAGTGGATCCTCAAAGACTGGTGACTCACCATCGGGCTCACACTCAGAACCATCAGGAGACACATCATGGCCTTGGGCCCTTTGGTCTCTCTTGTAGTGTCTCACTTGCTTCTTAATTCTCCTCTTGTTCTCCCAATTCTCCTTAGCATTGAAACAACAAGCAGTGAAAATGCTCTTAAGGAGAGATACAATGGGAGAGGATGGACGACGAGGTTGCTCTGGGGGAGGAGGAGAAGCTGGCCTGAAAGAAGTGCCTGGAGCAGAGGCTCTAGCAGCAGCGGATTGGTTGGTGGTTGGAGCTGCAAGAGAGCCATAAAGAGGACGGAGGGCACTTTGCACTCGAGGCTTCAGGGGCTGGTGTTTGCATTATTTCTCAAACACTAACCCGGTCTCCGACTCAATCATCCTCATTAGGTAGGGAGCAAAAGGAAGAACTCTCCTAGTATCTAGAGATGAAGTATAGATCTCCTGGACAATGAAGTCCATGACACCGAAAGGGGCAGCTCCATCTCTAAACCTAGCAAGTATGTTCCTTGAGTGCTCAACAATAGAAGTAGCATACCCTACCTTAGGAGCTATGGTCACCCTGAGCATCCTGTTGAGAGTGAAATAGAAGTTGTGCATCCCATTGGTTGTGCCATGATATACTGGGGATGGATCCTCATACATGAAAGCCAAATCAGCATCCCTCAAGACTGGCTCATTAGTGATCTTTTCTCTGTTCACATCTTCATCATCTAGAAGAAAATAAGTGACTAGCTGTGAGGAGGACGCCACATACTGCACTCCCTGAGTCATCCAATAGATGTATCCCCTGCCATCAATGTAGAGAGTGGAATAGAATTGACAGATGACCTCTTCATTCTAGTCATAGTTGAAGCCCATGAGATAATACACCTTCCTGTCCTTGCATGCCGTAATGATTTTATTAAAGATGGCATTGTCCTTGTCCTCCATGTATTTCTAATCAATCCACTGATGAGTTGCTACCTGGTTTTTCCTATTCTTCTCAATAAGCATGGACATGTAGTAGTCCTGCTGAAACCAAGTGAGAAACCGGTAGTCACTATCCTCCTTGTCAGACAAGATGTAATGATTTTGCTTCCATCCCTCACCGAGTGCCTCGACATCCTTCTTGTAATCTTTGACAACATAATCTGGGGGGTACTCCGGAGCACTGACTCGAAGGTCCCTCACAATGTTTAGGGACTCATCTCTTGTGCTCTTGCATGAGCGAGAGCTCCTTTCCTTAGCTGGTTTCTTTCCTTTATCTTGGGCTCGCTAGGAGGAAGAGATCCTCCCTGCTCAACACGCACGGTTTGAGCAGCCCCACTTGACCCTTGGCGTATCTTAGCAATAGCTTTCCGCTTCTTCTGTGGGGCACAATCTCCTCACTTGGAGAGGATGGATGACTTTGATCCTAATTTTCCTCGCCACTGAACTCGTCTTGAGTATTAGAGGCAAACTTCATCCTCACCTTCTTCGACTAGGGAAATAGAGAGGAAAAACTCGATGGAGATCACAGAACTTCCGTGGAGGAAGAGTTGAATCTCTACCAAATCTAAAGAAAACGCCGGTCGAATCTTCAAATCACCGCAAATCACCACTTAGGGTTTGAGGAGAGGAGAGAGAGGGAGAAAAGAAACAATGGCCGGTTGGATAAGGAAGAAGAGGGCTTCAGGCCACTTAATCAGAGAGTGACGGAAGTTCCATCATTGGGTGATGGAAGTTCCATCGCTCTCGGGTCGAGAGCAAAACAGTTTGAATTTCACGAAAGTTATCATAGAACTTTCGTGACCCTCATGTTCCTTTAACAAAGGACGACGGAAGTTCTATCAATGAGTGACGGAAGTTTCGTCGTTCTATGTCTAGAATACAAAAAATAACCTCTAGTATAATACAAACTTTTGGACAAGATAAATATACAAAGAGATATATTTGTTCCAAACTTGTGAATAGTGATAATCAAACATTCCAAGCTATATTCACAAATTCCAACAATATGATCTATTGATTAAAATCATCATTTGTTTTTGAAGTCAAAGACATAAATTAGTTTTGAAGAATTTTGGTTTCAAGTTCTTTTGCACGAGCAATAACACATCAAGCAATGCACAAGGTTCTACTCCACATTGGATGAATCCAAGATATTCAGATCACTTCTAAGCTCACAAAACCACTTCTCATCTAGGGGTTTGGTAAATATATCGGCTAATTGTTTATCGGTTCTCATATAGCTAATTTCAATATCCCCCTTTATGGAATGATCTCTCAAGAAGTGGTGCCAGATATCTATATGCTTAGTCCTATTATGATCAATGGGATCATATGCAATCATGATGGCACTCTCATTATCACATAGGAGAGGAACTTTAGTCATAGTGTACCCAAAGTCCTTTAGAGTTTGTCGCATCCAAAGTAGTCAACAACTTCCGGCTGCAACATACTCCGCTTCGGCTGTGGATAGGGCAACGGAATTTTATTTCTTGAATGACCATGACACAAGGGACCTACCCAAGAATTGGCAAGTCCCAGAGGTGCTTTTCCTATCCACCTTACATCCGACATAGTCGGCATCGGAATAACCGACTAGCTTGAACTTGGAACCCTTCGGATACCACAATCCTAGGTTTGGTGTGTGAACTAAATATCTCAAGATTCTTTTAATAGCCACTAAGTGACTTTCCTTCAGATCCGCTTGGAACCTTTTACACATGTACACACTAAGCATGATATCAGACCTAGATGCACAAAGATAAAGCAAAGAGGCAATCATGGATCGATATATCTTTTGAACCACGTGCTTACCGTTTACATCTATTCCAAGATGTCCATTTGTCTTCATGGGAGTCTTGTTGGGCTTTGCATTCTTCATGTCAAACTTCTTGAGTATATCTTGAGTGTACTTGGTTTGACTTATGAATGTTCCTTCTTTAAGTTGCTTGACTTAAAAACCTAGAAAGAACTTCAACTCCCCCATCATGGACATCTCAAATTTTCTAGTCATAATCTTGGCGAACTCATCACAAAAAGATTGATTAGTAGAACCAAATATAATGTCATTGACATATTTGGTATACAAAAATATCATTATCAACTTTTCTTGTGAAGAGAGTAGGATCGGCCTTGCCAATTATGAAGCATTTATTGATCAAGTATCCCTTAAGGTGTTCATACCAAGCTCGGGGAGCTTGCTTGAGGCCGTAGAGAGCTTTGTGAAGCTTGTAGACATGGTTTGGCTTCTTTGGGTCTTCAAACTCCGGAGGTTGTTCTACCTACACCTCCTCTTGAATAGGGCCATTAAGAAATGCATTTTTCACGTCCATTTGAAAAAGCTTAAAGCCATGGTGAGTAGCATAGGCAAGTAAAATACGAATTGGCTTAAGCCTAGCTATGGGTGCATAAGTTTCACCAAAATCCAAACCTTCAACTTGTGAGTAGCCTTTAGCAACAAGTCTTGCTTTGTTTCTCACCACCACACCATATTCATCTTGCTTGTTGCAGAACACCCATTTTGTACCTACAACGTTTTGCTTGGGTCTTTCCACCAATGACCACACCTTGTTTCTTTTGAAATTGTTTAATTCTTCTTGCATTGCTATACCCAATCCGAGTCTTGGAGTGCTTGTTCCACCCTAAGTGGTTCCATAGAGGAAACAAACAAGTAATGATGAAAAAACATAGCCATTCAGGATCTAGTGGTTACCCCTATTTGGATATCACCAAGAATGTTATCAACGGGGTGATCCTTTTGAATGCTTTGTCGGACTTGTGGGTGAATTTGCCTAGATGCATCTTCTTCTTCTTCTTGATTGTTGTCATCTTGAGTGTCTCTATCTCCACCATCTTGAGCTTGACCTTGGTTGTTTCCTTGATCATGATCGTCACCATGATCTTGGCTACTACCTTGATCTTGTTCATCTTGTGGCTCTTGTGGAGATGAGTCATCTTGTGTTGAAGAAGATGGTTCATCTCGACTTGTGTTTGGGTCTTTTGGTTTTATCTCACCTATTGCCATGTTCCTTATTGCATCACAAGGAGCCACATCACCTACATCACTTGGATTAACTTGCTCTTCCCGAGAGCCATTAGATTCATCAAATCGCACATCCCGGGTTATTTTAACAACTCCGGTATCTTTGTTAAAGACACTATATGCATAGACATTAGTTCCATAACCAAGGAGGAAACCTTCATGAGTCTTGGGAGCAAACTTAGAGGATTTGGGTTTCTTGTTAAGAATATAGCATTTTCTCCCAAAACACGAAAATACGAAATATTGGGAAGGTTACCGGTGAGTAGCTCATAAGGTGTCTTCTTCAAGATCTTGTGAAGATACAATCTATTTGTTGCATGGCATGCGGTGTTGATGGATTCGGCCCAAAATGTGTCCGACGTCTTGTACTCATCAAGCATTGTTCTTGCCATCTCTTTGAGTGTGCGGTTCTTTCTTTCGGCTACACCATTTTGTTGTGGAGTGTATGGAGTGGAGAATTCATGCTTGATGCCTTCTTCATCAAGATATTATTCAATTTAAGTGTTCTTGAATTTGATTCCATTGTCACTCCTTATCTTCTTGATCTTCACTTCATATTCATTGTGTGCTCTTCTCAAAAACCTCTTTAGGATATCTTGTGTTTCACTTTTGTCCTTCAAAAAGAATACCCAAGTGAAATGAGAATAATCATCAATAATTACAAGGCCATATTTGTTACCGCCAATGCTTATGTAGGTGACAAGTCCAAATAGGTCCATGTGTAGCATCTCCAAAGGTCTTGTCGTTGTCATCATAGTCTTAGATGGATGTGCCGCTCCAACTTGCTTTCTGGCTTGACATGCGCTACATATTTTGTCCTTCTCAAAAGCAAAATCCTTTAGTCCGACAACGTGACCACCTTTTAGGAGTTTGGAAAGGTTCCTCATCCCAACATGAGCTAGCCGGCGATGCCATAGCCAACCCAAGGTGGTTTTAGCGACCAAGCAAGCATTTAGGTTAGATCCCTCTTTGTTAGTAAGATCAACAAGATAGATCTTGTCCTCTAAATACCCTTTGAAAGCTATTGAGGAATCTTTCTTCCTAAAAACAGTCACGCCATCATCATCAAAGAGACAACTATAGCCCATCTCACAATATTGTAAAACGGACATCAAGTTGTATCTTAGACCATTTACAAGATAAGCATTACCAATTGAAAGGTCATGGGTGATGGCAATCCGACCACGATCAATTACCTTTTCCTTGTTGTCATTTCCAAATGATATGCCTCCACTTGGTAGATTGTCATGATCAAGTGTGGAGAACATTGATCCCTCTCCGGTCATATGATTTGAGCACCTGCTATCAAGTACCCATGTTGCACCACCGGAGGAGTATTCCTACAAGGAAAATCAAATATGTGTTTTAGGCGCCCAAGTTGGTTTGGGTCGCTTAACACTAGATACAAGAACTTTGGGCACCCGCACACAAGGCTTCCACCTTGCGTCATGTGACATCCCAAGTCACAAAAAAAAGTCGATTAAGCTAACACAATGTTAAATTGCTGGCTAATAATTTAAAGTATTTAAAGTGCCAAAGAAAGAGGGGAAATAATTTAATTAGTTAATTCCACCAATTGGCCACTTAGTATCTTTTCAAAAACTTTGCAAAACTCAATGGAAGTGTGCCCATATTTTTGCATATTCCAGTGGAGCATGTCAAGAAAGAATTTTGGGGAATTTACTAGAATTTTTTGGTAAAGGTTTAATACCCCTAACAATTCCCTAAGTGCAGAGAACAACACTTTTGTTCCAAGAATTTTAATTAATTTTCCAGAAGGAATTTCGACGTGGCCCCAAAAACAAAGTTGGCAAGTAGGTTTTGGTGAGATTACAAAAAAATTGGCTTACAGTTTGGAGCACCGAAGCTTGGAGATTTATGCAAAGTTCCGAGCACTGTTTCGAGCACTGTTCTAGCCGGCCCTCCCCGTCGCCTAGCTCCTCCACGCCGTCGATCTCTGCACCAAGGTGATGCTCTCCCTCCACTCCCCGACCCCTCTCGCTCGCCGTGCTGGCCGCGCGACGCCACCGTACCCTCCCTCTGCTCCGCCGCTCGCCGCCGGCCATCCCCGGCGCTTCCCGTGGGTCACCCACCGGGCCCACAAGGTCGCCGTGGGGTGCCGAGCACGTGCGCAAGCGGCGTTGGCCGAGCCGGCGCCGCCGATTGGCCGCTGGCCCGGGCTCGCCGGCGCCGGCCACCGCGCGTGCGCGCGCGCGCCCTCGGGCATTTGAAAATGCCGATTGACATTTCTGTAATTTAGCCCCAACTTTGTTAAAATCTTCAAAAATTCATAACTCGAGAAATAAAAGTCCAATGAGCATGAAACCAATTTTGTTGGATTCATAAAATCCTCCTCTACTAGGAAAACAAGATGAGAGCCAGAGTTATGTAGTAGATTAATAAAATTAAATCACCAAAGTTAGAACCTTGCTAAGAGTATTAAATTTATAATTAAAAATTTATAGCTGGTAAAATCATGGAATTTGGTCAGTAAGCGTTTCATGTCATTCCTGAACTTTGTACAAAATCACATTCCCAACTTTTATGCAAATTTTTAGTGTTATTGCATAATCCCCATTTTCAGTAAATGAATTTATATAAATTCTTGGGTTGGATTTTAATTCTGAAATTTAGCATTCCTGCTCTTTGGGCATTTCTACATAACTATAAAATCTCCATGAAAAATTTAGGGCACCATGAGCATGCTCTTGTTGTTAAAGGGCTCATTAATAATTAGCTTGAAGGAATTCCAATATAAATAGTGCCTTGTTTATGCATATAGTTTTTATTAAGGATAAATCCATTTTGGGACTGCCCATGCAACATGTGAATCTTGACATACAGTAAAGTTTATTATTTTCCATTGTATACTCATGATTCACAATTAGCTTATATATCTAGATTGGTTTAGGGTTATAATTAAAAGTGAGCATGTCGACTTCTAGGAGGTTATAATTAACCTTGCAATATAAAGTTTCTATGTTCTCTTGCATGAGCATTATAATTGGTGAATGCACCCCCGGTAAGAATGTAGTTAAGAGGCTTTGCATGTCTGCTAAGTAGGCCTTGTCACACCGATGAGAAATACCTGTTAATTCCTTAGCACCAGAGGTATCCTTGTATTGGGGATATAGTTGTTGTGCTTACTAATTGCCATGCCTCCCACTTCCCTAATTAGAAGTTTGTCCCCTTAAATTCAGTAATTGCCCAGAGTGTGTGCAAGCATGTCATCTCATGCAGGAGCATCATCCCATCAAATTCTATTTATTGAGGAAGTGCCATGAATCATCGTCCAATTCCTTACCATGCATTGCACTGCATTGACTAGGAAGCGAGACTGGGAGCAAGGACGTGGCAAGCAACCCTGAGGAGCCCGAGGTTGAGATAAACCTCGCTGAGAACTCTAACTACGATCACTCCCAAGGCAAGCCTCGGTGCACACCTACTGATTTACGAGTCCTTTTTATTTTGTCATCATAGAGGGATATTGTATTGTGCATTAGGTATAGGGCTTGGGTGGAAACCCACTTGCATAAACAAACTATGACCTATGCTTAGTTTATGTTAGTAAGCCTTTTCGTTAGCAACTGCTAGGCTTAAATTAGTAGAGTCAACGGTAGGCTATGGGATCACTTGATTCAATCATGGTTCACGTGAAGAATGAAATTGGTTAAAATTTGAGAACCTATCGTTGCAACTCCGCGGACAAGTATTGAACAGTACCAAGTGCATACCTCTATATGGGAATTGGTAAACCTAGTAACTTGGGCGCCGTATTGTTGGATGGTATTACTCATCGATCCAGAGGTGATGTGAATGGCACGGTGGATGCACGGGTCGAGGACCGCTGGAGGGTGCACGGGTTAAGCCTCGGGTACGAAGTACTGTATCACGGGGAGGACGTGTACTCGGGATCGATGGCCCCGGATCGACTTTATCGCAACCTCGTGAACGGTGGCCATACGTGTTCTTAAATGATGCGTATGTCGTGCATTTGGGTTATTCTCCTGCAGGATGTAAATCGATTCGAATTGCCGTCCCTCGCGGTTATGAGTACCTCTTGTTTCGAGCAGTGGCAATGATACGTTAAGTAGAGAAGCTTGGTTATGATGCTGAAATTTATTTACTCTATGGATACATATTGCTATGTTGTATTGTTTTTTATACTTGTACAAGTCTTAGCAGCTAGCTAGGATCAACGACAGTTCCTTTTCCGCAACAAGCAATTGAAATCTTGGGTAAGCAATAAGCATCACCGCATAGAGTTGATAGGTGCTTTTATGCAATTATCAAATAAGCCCGGTCAGCCCCTGCATATTAGGAGTCGGTTTTAGTAAACCTCTTGGACGGGTAAGTCTTGCGGAGTATGCTAGATACTCAGGCTTTGTGATTATGTGGTTTTTCAGGTTTCCCTCAAGCTACTTATTGTGATTGTTGTAACCAAGTTGTGTGGGAAGGTGAGGAACCCCAGAACTGGACCATTGAATGGGTCCCCAGCTCCCCTAATCAAGATGCGTGAGCCATTGCCCTAGGGCCGGCATGGCTTACTTAGGTTCTGCGTAGTGTTGGTCGTATCTTCCGCCTCCGCATATTTATGTAATATGAACCAAGAACATATGTATGATAAGGTAACTAAATTTGCTTCCGCTATGACTCGTGAACTTGTAATATTGTACACTTAATGATGTATCTCTGTAAATGATGGATGTTCGTGTGTGAACGCTATGTATGTTTACTTCGCTAACCATCTCCCGAGGCGATCCTGTACGACACACTCTATACTTTGGTATAGGGTTGCGACACGTCATGTGGCCCAACAAACTTTGCAACCACTCTACCATAAGCATTATGGGTTAGTACGTAAGAGGCATCAAAATCATAAAAGGATATGGTAGAGGTCTTGTTGTTCTTGTTGACTTGGGAGGCATTCTTTGGCTTGATTGTCTTCTCTTGTGCTACTTGCTTTCCCTTGCCTTCAGGTACAAAGTTGGGTCTCTTGCTGTAGCCCTTCTTAGGTGCGTTCTTGTTATACCCTAATCCTCTGTTGTCATGAGAGGCTCTTGGCTCATCAACAATCTTTCTTGTGGTTTCTATTTGAGCCTTCTTCTCAAGTTCCTTGACTTGGTTGGATAACTTTTCGATGATTGCATCTTGCTTGGCAATCATCTCAACATTGATGTTGTGGCACCTTTCACAACCTTTGCTTGTTGAAACTTGGGAAGATTCCAATGTCTTCAACAAAGATTATGAGCTCAACTTGAGATTCTCAATTGATTTCACAAGAGCTTTGTTCTCCTTTATCGATGAGCTACATCTCTCTTGAAGCTTCTTGTTGGTTGAGGTGCATGAATCACTTAACTCTTTGACCTTGCCAAGGTCATTAGTCAAGCTCTTATTCTTTTCTCTTTCTTGCTCAAGTTGCTTTGTGAGCTCAAGGTTCTTTTCCTTTTCTTCAATTAGTAGCTCCTCTTGCCTTTGCAGGATTCTTTCTTGATCCTCAATCTCCTCATTAAGTTTACCTAGCATTTTCATCATTTCTGCATAGACGGGACCAAGTCCTCTTCATCACTACAATAAGAGGGATTGAAATCGGAACAAGGAGATACCTTGCTTTCCTTGGCCATGAAGCACCGGGGGACATCATCCTCATCATCGGTGAGGTTGTTGAAGGGTGACTTCTTGGCCGGTGAAAGACCAATGGCAATGTTGGCAATGCCACCCTCATCATCTTCATCATCATCTTCGGAGATATACTCTTGGCCATTATGAGCTTGCCCCTTATTGTATGGCTTCTTGTTGGGCTTGTTCTTGTTGTTGTACTTTTCATTCTTTTTGCCCTTTCCATTTAGCCTTGGACATTCGGCAATCATGTGTCCTTGTTCATGACACTCATAGCATCTTTTATTTGTTCTTCTAGATTTTGCCTTGTCAAAGCTTTTCTTGGTGAAGCCATTCTTGATCATATATTTGCCAAATTTCTTGACGAATAAGGCAAAATCTTCATTGTCATCTTCTTCATCATCATTGTCATCATCTTCATCATCTTTTGCCTTGAGAGCTATGTCCTTCTTGCTTGAGCTGTCATCACCAATGAGCACATTCACTCTTTTGCCCTCATCATCACGACTCTTGTGGGCATTGATTCTTCCAATCACTTCATCGATTGTGAATCTATCAAACCCATCCTTCTCCTCAATAATGGTGCATAGTGTTGGGTTCCACATCCTAAGAGCCATGAGGAGCTTGTAATTGACTTCTTCATCCTTGATGTTGTCTCCATAAGCTCTTCTCTCGGTGACAATATCCAACAGCCTATCATGAGTTTGTTGAGGCTCTTCTCCTTTGTTCATGATGAAGAAGTTAAATTGTTTCTTGAGGACTTGGAGTCTTGATTTCTTCACCACATCGACCCCTTCATGAGCACATACAAGTTTCTTCCACATTCTTTGGGCATTCTGAATTTCGGCTACTCTTGAGTATTCCTTGGGATTCGAGGAAGAGAGAATAGCGGACACCGCTTGAGCATTGCGATGTATATCAAGCTGATCCACCATTGTGGGATTTTCTTCATTCTCCAAAGTATATCCTTTCTCCACAATTTCCCAAATTGGAGGACCGATGGACATCAAGTACATCTTCATCCGATGCTTGTACCAACTAAAATTTTCCACTTTCACTACCATGAATATTTGCCACATCGGCATAGTTGAATGGCATGGCCGTGTGCAAATCACTTCCTTTGCTTGCCGAAGCAAGATCTTGAGGCTTGTCGCCTTCCCTCGACTTCGACATTCTTTAATCTTCAAGCTTTTAAGTCTTGTAGAAGATTATGGCTCTGATACCAATTGAACATTGCCTAGAGAGGGGAGGGGGGTTGAATAGGCAATGTAAAATTAAACCTGAAAAAGCACTAAGCTTTGATCAAATACAGAAACGACGGAACTTTCGTCACCACAGAAGTTCTGTCAAATGACAGAACTACACTGTGACATCCCCTCCGGGATAACCAGGATCGAGTACAGGAGAACACTCGACGAAGTGAGTTACAACAGCACATACATTCTTACAAGCCTAGAATATATTACATCATGGTATAATACAACCAGACTTTTGAAAAAACAAACAAGAGTTTTGCAGCAAAAAAACATTTATTACATCAAGAGTTTAAAACTCAACAGAAGTTTGTTCATTGTTCAAAAACTTCATTCCAAACTCATTCACTAACCCACTTCCAGAAGCGCGTCTAATCTTCTATTCTTCGGGGGATGGGATGCGTTCCCACTGGATGGAACCTCCCTCCGGTAGTTGCCCGTCTTCTGGCATGCCTTCGGACCAACCACAAAGGTATGGCTCACCACCTAATAGCAAAATATTAAGAACAAAGTCCTGAGTATCTAATATACGCTGCAAGACTGACCCGTCAACATGGCTCGCTAAGGCCGACACCTAGAATGCTTATGCCTTTGGCTGGTGGGTTGATTCAGACTTGCGAAATACAACACTATTAGTGAATATCTATTGCAAGATTATGTTCATTAATATGTTCATTAACTCAAGATTATGTTCATTAATATTAAGGTTTGCATCCTGCAACTATTGCAAACATGTTTTGCAAGCAAGAATCATTTAACTCATCCAACTCTTCTCTTTTCATTACTCTCGATTGTCTCTGTTGTGACGAGCGATCAAGCGATACTCATTGCTGCGAGCGACAGTGATTCGAACCAATTTCACCAGCTGGGTAAAACCCGACTACACAACACATACGCACCGCATTGGTCATATATAACAACTTTTCCCACTAACCCCGACCAGAGGTCGATCCGTTTCCAACTCCCCCGGGAATATGGAGACCCTACTAGATACCCGTCCCAGACATTATCTATGGGCGATCACCATTTCCCTCCCGTGAGACTTCAATCTCACTAACAGCCAGAAAAAGAAAGTTGGCTACGTCCTACCACTGTGGTAGTTAGGGTACATCAGCTTACTGGATCCCATATACCAGCATGTAGACGGTACTATTCAATACTTGCTCCCTAGGCCACAACATGGTCCTAAATTGACACGGACGGGGCTACCACCTTGCAAGACCCAGTCTTTGCCCTTTCCTTTACTGGCCCGTCCGGTCTCACCATCATCATCATCTTTCATTTAATTTCTCAGTGATCTCAATCAACTTAAAGCCTCCATGCTTTAAGATCATGCTATGTAGTGCTACCGATATTCCTACGACGTAAGCATAGTGCCTATCGTGCTACCTGTACCTGTATAGTATAAAAACATCATAGGATATGGTAGTAATGCAGGTGGCTGTCAATCAATTCCTGGAACCTAAGACCCAACCATGCCTCGATTGAGTATGATAAAGAAAGAATTTAAAAACATAGGTAGGATGCACCGGGGCTTGCATTCGGTTTCGTCCGGATACGATGATGTAGGCGTGGGGTCGGTCTCAACAATCACCACCTCTAGTCTACTCTCAACAGGCGGCTCGACGATCTCGGGTCCTATACGATTTGTCGATACGTCGCGAGTTAGCAGTAGCGATACGTGAATGCGAAATGCAATGCTTGAAATGATAGTTCGATAAAATAGTAGACAAAAACCTTAATTACTCTTGTCTGAAGTATTTCCTTCTAAATAAGAGTAATTAAGTCTATTAATAAAAAGGGATTAACATGCTTTGATTCAAATTAATGACCCATAAGTACCCCATTTTAAACATAAATTAAATCTATTACAAAAATAAACCTTAAATCAGGAAATAAGAAATTATTTAACCACTTAAAGGAATTTTTAAATACTTAATTAATTGCTTAAAAAATCATGGAAAATAAATATTTAATTTTATTTCACAAAGTGGTAGAGAAAATTATTTGGAATCCAACAAAATTGATCCCATGATTTTAGGAAGTCTAAATAATTTGCTAGGATTTATTTAATTCTAGAATTAATTTTAAAAGAAAAAGCCTGTAAATAGAAATAAAAAGTTGTATTGATTTCGGCCTCATGGGCCTTGGAGCGGCCCAGCCACTACTGGACCTAGTCCAGCAGTGCAGCGGCCCAATCGCACGAGCACGGCCCAGCCACTCGGCGAACTCCCGAGCTCGCCCACGCGTGCGTGCGCGGCGGCTCTGCCGCCGGAGGTCGAGCTCGCTCCCGAGCTCGGCTCGGCCAATCAAGACCAAGGGTGGAGCGGTAGTGTGAGGAGAAGACAGAGGAGGGGTCGGTGACGGTGTGTGCTGACTGGAACAGTGGCGACGGCAAGCGGTGGCGAAACAAGCTCGGTGACGGCCGGCGGCGAAGAAAACTTAGGGCATGGCAAACACCACAACGGAAATGGACCAACAACCTAACCAAATGATGCGCAATGAAATGAGTAAGCCTCGTTTATGAGGAATTTGAATTTGTTTCGGTAGAGCTCAAGAATTTGAAGCTAAACCAAGAAGGTGTCGGTGCTCACCGAGGAAGAAAATCGGCTTCAATTCTCGAGTTACAGCAGGAAGGCTTCAAGCGACGGCCATGGGAACTGCTAGGGGTGTTCCGTGGCGGTTTTGAGCGATGGTTTGGCCGGAGGGTCATTCCGGCGATGAGCGAGGCTCGAACGGTGGTGGCGGGAGAGAATAGAGGGAGAGAGAGCGAACAGAACAGAGAAACGTGAGAGAGAGGGAGAGAAAACGAGTCGGGGTAAATCCCCCCCTGGTGAAAGCGGTGGCGGGGCCTAGGTGCTGGGTGGTGCCGCGCTGAGTGGCGCCTCTGGCGTGCGCGCGCGCGCCAGCGCTGCCCCGGCGCGGGCGGCAAGCGGCGCTGAGAGCCGGAGGCTAATGTGTGGGGCCTAAGGGCTCCACTGCACAGTATGGTAAATTCAATTTTTTTTAAACAGGGATGTCACAGCCCTCCCCCCTTACAGGAATCTCGTCCCGAGATTCAGAAATGTTTAGTACTTGGAAGTCGCGGTTTGGAGAAACGCTGAATAATTTGCTTTGAGAAATTCCTCTTGCTCCCATGTAGCTTCCGCCTCAGAGTGATTACTCCATTGAATCTTGTAAAACTTGTTAGTTCTATGTCTTGTCAACCAATCCTTTCTATCAATGATCTTGACTGGATATTCGTTGTAGGTTAAATCTGGCTACAATTGTTCCACTTCTTTTATAACAATGTCCGCTGGTGTCTTCAGACACTTTTTCCGTTGAGAAACATGAAAGACATCGTGGACTCCGGAGAGATGTGTAGGCAATTCCAACCGATAGGCTATGGGTCCATATTTTTCCTGAATAACAAAAGGCCCAATATATCGCGGTGCCAATTTTCCTTTGATTCCGAAACATTGAACACCTTTTGTAGGAGATATTCGCAAATATTCCCGATCTCCAACGTCGAATATTAACTTTCTTCGCCTTTTATTTGTATAGCTGAGTTGTCAAGATTTAGCCCGCTTCAAATTTTGTTGAATCATGCGTACTTGTTCTTCAGCCTCTTGTACTATATCGGGACCAAAGATTATCCTTTCACCACTTTCAGACCAATTTAGTACGGTGCGACAGCTTCGTCCATATAAGGCTTGGAATGGTGACATCCCAACACTCTCTTGATAGCTGTGGTTGTAGGAGAATTCTGCCAAGGGTAAGCATTTTCCCAATCTTTGCTATACGTCAACACACAGGCTTGGAGCATATCCTCCAGATACTGATTGATTCGTTTCGTTTGCCCATCTGTCTGTCGATGGTAAGCCGAACTTCGAAACAATTGAGTTCCAACAGACTTATGCAATTGCTCCCAAAATCTGGAGATAAACTGAGCCCCTCTATCCGAGATAATAGTCCTTGGTATCCCATGTAAGCAGAGAATACGAGATATATAAAGCTCGGCATAATTCTCTATGGTATACCGAGTATGTACTAGGATGAAATGAGCAGACTTTGTTAACCTGTCAACAATAACCCATATAGAGTTGTGCTTCCGTGGGCTTAGTGGTAAGCCAACAATAAAGTCCATACTAATGTCCTCTCATTTCCATGCAGGAATACTTAAAGGTTGAAGGGGTCCTGCTTGTTTCAAATGGCCAGCCTTTACCCGTCGACATGTATCGCATTCATTGACGTACCTTGCTATTTCTCATTTCATTCTTGTCCACCAAAATCTTTGTTTCAGATCTTGATATATTTTATTTGTTCTTGGATGAATAGAATACTTGGAAGTGTGAGCTTCATCCAAAATTTTCTTACGAAGGGTAAAGTTCTTAGGAACTACTAATCTATTCAACCAAACGATTCCTTCATTGTCTTCTCAGAAACATGTTATATTTCCAGTCTTTATTCGCATCCTTATATGTTGTATACCCATATCCTTCTTCTGGGCTATCACAATATCCTCTCGAATGGTGGAAATAAGTGCCATATTGGTTAGTACTCCATATGGAAGAATGCAAAGATTAGGTTCACTCACCCTTTCTTTAACTCCTTGGTCAGTATCTGAGTGGCGAGATCATTGCAATGCACTTTCCGGCTTAAAGCATCTGCCACAACATTGGCTTTACCAGCATGATAATGAATCTCGATCTCATAATCCTTGATTAGTTCCAACCATCTCCTTTGGCGCATATTTAGATCTGTTTGGGTAAATATGTATTTGAGACTCTTATGGTCTGTATAGAGATGTACTAGATTTCCCAAAAGATAGTGTCGCCAAATCTTTAAGGCTAGAACCACTGATGCCAATTCCAAATCTTGTGTTGGGTAGTGTTCCTCATGTTTCCTAAGTTGTCGTGATGCATATGTAATTACTCGACCTTCTTGCATAAGGACGCAACCAAGTCCTGTACCCGAAGCATCACAGTAAACATCAAATGGCTTCGTTAAATCTGGTTGGGCTAACACTGGTGCAGAGGTTAGTAATCTCTATAGAGTTTGAAAAGCTTCATCACACTCCTTGTTCCATTCATATTTTCGATCTTTCTCCAATAATTTTGTCATTGGCTTAGCAATCTTCGAGAAATGGGGAATAAACCTTCTATAATAGCCTGCCAATCCTAAAAAGCTTCGGATTTGAGTGACTGACTTTGGTGGTTCCCAATCCAATACCTTCTGAACATTGCTTGGATCGACTGCTACGCCTTCTACTGAAATCACATGACCTAAGAATGGTATCTTTTTTAACCAAAAGTCACATTTGCTGAACTTGGCATACAATTGGTGATCTCTTAGGCGTTGCAAAACAATTCGCAAATGTTGAGCATGCTCCTCTTCTGACTTGGAGTAAATTATAATATCATCTATAAAAACCACTACGAATTTATCCAATTCCGGCATGAATACTGAATTCATCAGGTACATGAAATGTGTCGGTGCATTGGTCAGACCAAAAGATATTACCAGATATTCATAGAGTCCATACCTGGTAGAGAAAGCGGTTTTAGGTATGTCTTCAACTCTAATTCGAATCTGGTGGTATCACGAACGAAGATCTATTTTAGAGAATACCTTGGCCCCTATCAACTGATCAAATAGGATATCAATCCGAGGTAGTGGATATTTATTCCTGATAGTAACAGTATTTAAAGACCGATAATCGACACATAACCTCAATGTTTGATCTTTCTTCTTGATGAACAAGGCTGGACAACCCCAAGGTAATAAACTTGGACGTATGTATCCCTTGTCTAACAATTCCTGTAATTGTACCTTCCGCTCGGCAAGTTCATTGGGAGGCATCCGATAAGATCTTCAAGATATAGGTGTCGTCCCAAGTTGGAGTTCTATCTTGAATTCTATATCCCGTTCAGGAGGTAATCCTGGTAAATCTTCGGAAAAAATATCCGGATATTCCGAGACTATTGGTATCTCTTCTAGACTTTTACCAATGAGTTTATTAACCATTTGCAAGAGGGTTTGTGGGATGGTTAAAGTCAAGCAATCTTGACCATGAACAGGAGAATCCAGATATACGGCTCGAGAAGCTATATCTAGGACTGCTCTATGAAAATTCATCCATTGCATCCCAAGAATTGCATCTAATCCTTGCCCTTCCAAAATAATTAAAGATGTAGGATAAACTGTACTACCCAGTTTTAGTGGCATGTTTGTCGCAATTTGATTGACAAGTATTTTACCCCCAAGTGTAGAAATAAGATGTGGGCATGATAGTTCAGATGGCATGATATGATGTTGTTGAACATATGCTGTGCTGATAAAATTATGAGTAGCTCCGGAATCAAACAATATCATAGCGGGATGATCAGTAATAGAAAACATACCCGTGAGAACTTGTCCTCCTTCCGGTATTTCCTCAATTGTGGTGAAATTAGCACGTCCTGTTTTCATGGAGGATTCTTGGACCGATTCCTCTACTGATTTGGTCCTGGTCCTTGTGGACGTGGCGCATTAGATGGCTTTGGTGGATACGGACAACTACGAGCAAAATGTCCAGGACGACCACAATTATAACAAGGCAGAGCATTCGGCGGAGGTACCGAATAGGTTTGTCGAGGCTGCTGCACATTCTGCTGCTGATATGGTGGACGAAATTGATATTGTTGTGGCGGTTGTTGAGGTGCCCAATAGACGTTTGGGCGGGAAGGGGTGGCACGATAGCGCTGACCTGTTGGCGAAGTGTACACCAACCTGTACTTGGATGGTCCTCCACTTCCCTGTCCCATCGAAGTTCTCTTCTTGTCTTTAGCAGCTTTATGGATATGGAGGGAATCTTCAAGAATAATAGCATCACTAACAAATTCACTGAAATAGCAATCCGATTCAGAACGATACAAGACTGCAGTTTTGTAGTTAAGCCTCCCTTGAATCGGGCTTTCTTCTTGTTCTCTGTATCCACATATTCTGGGGCATACTAGGCGGTTGAATATTTTAGAATAAGCATGCACTGTCATATCACCTTGCTTTAGTGCCAGAAACTCATCCCGCTTCTGATCTACCAGGCCTTCTGGGATGTGATGCTCTCGAAAAGCCTTAATAAATTCTGCCCAAGTAAATTGATGATCAGGCGGGTGCATTGCCTTGTGATTTGCCCACCAAGCTCCAGCAATTCCTTGTAATTGCTGGGCAGCGAACAAGGTTTTCTGTATATCCGTGTAGGGTATTAACTCCAGCTTGGACTCAATAGTGCGTAGCCAATGATCCGCTTCCAAGGGTTCTCCCATATCTGAGAAAGTAGGCGGACGGGTGGCTATAAAGTCCGGGTAAGTAGCTTGATTAGCTGAAGCATGGTGACCTGGATGATGCTCTGGTGGTGTTGTATTTTGAACCAATTGATGAAGTAAGTCTTCCTGTGCCACACCAGAGTTTAGTATGGCCGCAATAGCTTGTGCCAAGGTGGGTGGGGGTGGTGGCACTTCTGCCCCTCCACGCTGAGAATTCTCCGCGCCATTTCCATTTCCTGTTTCAGCCATTCTGTCCAGAAAAAAAAATCTTTTCATTAGCATCTCAATACTTATGTGTGATACAGGAATAATTCATAATAACATTTCCATGGCACAACTTTACATAAAGTAACAACTTATTGTAGCATCTTAACATTTGACATAAAGTATGGGTCAACACACATAGTTTACATCAATTTTATTCATCTGCCAACTCGTAGCTACTGCACATCTACTTCAACCCCTTTTTATTCCTAATGTACAAGTCACGACGCGATATTGCTCATTGTTCTAAGCGAAATGTGGAGGTTACTTCCTGATCCCTAAAATCCTCCACTTCTGAACCCTCATCCTGTAGTGGTGGAATTTCTGTTGATTCCATTACCGATTCCATATCCATAATTTCCTCCGGTTCTTCTTCCTCTTCCTTATGTTGTTGTTGCTCAAATTCTTGATTCACTATATTATTATGCATCTGAATTAAATCCTCTTCTAACTGTTGGATTGTAAGATTAGCCATTACAAGCTGCTGGTCCATGTTCACAAGTTATTCTTCCTTGTCATTTGTTTGACTCTCTTGAATGACTAACAACTCATCCTTTTCCTGTAGTTGACTTTCCAATTCCGCTATACGAGCATCCTTCTCTTGACACAAATGACATTGCTGCCCTTCCGCATCACCGATGCCATTACCACCACTGGTCATCTCTGCGGAGCAATAAAATTGGCATACATAAAAATCAGTTTGCATTTTAGTCTAAAACATACTCAACTGAAATAGTTCACCAAAAACGTCCACTTTTATTCATTAGTAACATGATGTATCAGTTTCTACTACTACCAGTATAAGCTGCTATAGTGGGAGTTAGGTCTACTATTGACCTACTATACAATCTGACCCATGTCAGCAAAAATGTGGTGACTATCGCCATTCTACCCAGACACTCATATCTCCAGCCTACTACCCGGTGGCTATACAATCTGACATCCTGTCAGCAAAAATGTGGCTATCCTCCTACTCCTGCTCCACTACTCCTATCATCCTACCTCTACCCTCGCACCATCTACTGTGGTGGTGCGTTACTGTCCGCGTCTGACGCAACCGCGTCCTCCGACTCAGCAGGGGGTCCCTCAGAGTCTAGGCCTAACACAGGGACCTCGTCGTCTCCTGCCTGTCCGTCGGGCTACTGCTGTGGCTGTAACTGGTGCTCTAGCTGCGCAATCTGCAGGTGAAGATCCTGGTGATGGTCCTCGAGTACCTACTGTGCCTCCACAACGTGCTAAAGCTGTAACTGGAGTTGGTCTCTCTGGTCGGCAAAGTCGAGCATAACCCTCTGTCGGGTCACGTCAAGCTCTCCGGTGAGTCCTGCCATCTGCTCCTCTAAGTCCATCGCTCGCTGGTGGAAACCGTCACGGTCCTCAGTAGCCTCCACAACCTGTCCCTCAAGCTCTGCAATCCGTGCACGTGACTTCGTGATCCGTGCACATGACTCACAGATCCAACGACTGTTTGCCTCGAACCGCTCTCCAAAAACAACCCGCTGGCTGTTTCTCTACTGAGTGATCTTGGCTAACTGTGTCTCCACGTCATGAAGCTGACGCTCTAAGTCTGCCACACGTGCCCCTTGCACGTCATGCTCACGAACACGTCTCTGTCCCGTGGCATCTGCAGGAAAAAGGTTTAACAGGTTAAACACTATGTAACTTAACCCCCAAATTTTTAATTATACAAAATGACATGATGCAAGCAATATGTAGCACAAGGTTAATAAGTTAATAGTTAGTATTGCATTCTAAAACGAATAGCATCATCTACTCGCATCTTCTAGCGTCCTTCTAACTTACTGTCCTAAGGAAGTTTTGCAACTTGAATTTTGAAAACGGACTTGAGAATGTTATGCCGGTGCTCCTGTATTGCTCTGATACCAACTGTGACATTCCCTCCGGAATAACCAGGATCGAGTATAAGAGAACACTCGACGAAGCGAGTTACAACAGCACATACATTCTTATAAGCCCAGAATATATTACATCATGGTATAATACAACCAGGTTTTCGAAAAACAAACAAGAGTTTTGCAGCAAAAAAAAAACATTTATTAAATCAAGAGTTTAAAACTCAAAGAAGTTTGTTCATTGTTCAAAAAATTTGTTCCAAACTTGTTCACTAACCCACTTCTAGAAGCGCGTCTAATCTTCTATTCTTCGGGGGATGGGATGCGTTCCCACTGGATGGAACCTTCCTCCGATAGTTGCCCGTCTTCTGGCATGCCTTCGGACCAACCATAAGGGTATGGCTCACCACCTAATAGCAAAATATTACGAATAAACCTGAGTATTTAATATACTCCACAAGACTGACCCGTCAACATGGCTCGCTAAGGCCGACACCTAGAATGCTTAGGCCTTTGGCTGGTGGGTTGACTCAGACTTGCGAAATACAACACTTATTAGTGAATATCTATTTTCAAATTTTAGCTCAAGATTATGTTCATTAATATTAAGGTTTGCATCCTGCAACTATTGCAAACATATTTTACAAGCAAGAATCATTTAACTCATCCAACTCTTCTCTTTTCATTACTCTCGATTGTCTCCGTTGTGACGAGCGATCAAGCGATACTCATTGCTGCGAGCGACAGCGCTTCGAACCAATTTCACTAGCTGGGTAAAACCCGACTACATATCACATACGCACCGCATTGGTCGTATATGACAACTTTTCCCACAAACCCCAACCAGAGGTCAATCCGTTTCCAACTCCCTCGGGAATATGGAGACTCCACTAGATCCCCGTCCCAGACGTTATCTATGGGCGACCACCATTTTCCACCCGTGAGACTTCAATCTCACTAACAGCCAGAAAAAGAAAGTTGGCTACGTCCTACCACTGAGGTAGTTAGGGTACATCAGCTTACTGGGTCCCATATACCAGCATGTAGACGATACTGTTCAATACTTGCTCCCTAGGCCACAACGTGGTCCTAAATTGACACGGACGGGGCTACCATCTTGCAAGACCCAGTCTTTGCCCTTTCCTCTACTGGCCCATCCGGTCTCACCATCATCATCATCTTTCATTTAATTTCTCAGTGATCTCAATCAACTTAAAGTCTCCATGCTTTAAGATCATCCTATGCAGTGCTACCGATATTCCTATAACGTAAGCATAGCGCCTATCGTGCTACCTGTACCTGTATAGTATAAAGACATTATAGGATATGTTAGTAATGCAGGTGGGTGTTAATCATTTCCTGGAGCCTAATGCACAACCAAGACTTGATTGACTATGATAAAGAAAGAATTTAAAAATATAGGTGGGATGCACCGGGGCTTACCTTGGGTTTCGTCCGGATACGATGATGTAGGCGTGGGATCGGTCTCAACAATCACCACCTCTGGTCCACTCTCAACAGGCGGCTTGCCAATCTTGGGTCCTATACGATTTGTTGATACGTCGCGAGTTAGCAGTAGCGATGCATGAATGCGAAATGTAATGCTTGAAATGATAGTTCGATAAAATAGTAGACAAAAACTTAATTACTCTTGTCTGAAGTATTTCCTTCTAAATAAGAGTAATTAAGTCTATTAATGAAAAGGGATTAACATGCTTTAATTCAAATTAATGAACCTTAATTACCCCATTTTAAACATAAATTAAATCTATTACAAAAATAAACCTTAAATCAGGAAATAAGAAATTATTTAACCACTTAAAGGAATTTTTAAATACTTAATTAATTGCTCAAAAAATCATGGAAAATAAATATTTAATGTTATTTCACAAAGTGGTAGAGAAAATTATTTGGAATCCAACAAAATTGATCCCATGATTTTAGGAAGTCTAAATCATTTGCTAGGATTTATTTAAGTTCTAGAATTAACTTTAAATGAAAAAGCCTGTAAATAGAAAAAAAAAAGTTGTTTTGATTTCGGCCTCATGGGTCTTGGAGCAGCCCAGCCGCTACTGGACCTAGTCCAGCAGTGCAGTGGCCCAATCGCGCGGGCACGACCTAGCCACTCGACGAACTCCTGAGCTCGCCCGCGCATCGTGCGCAGCGGCCAATCAAGACCAAGGGTGGGGCGGTAGTGCGAGGAGAAGACAGAGGAGGGGCCGGCGACAGTGAGTGCTCACCGGAACAGTGGCGACGGCAAGCGGCGGCAAAACAAGTTGGATGACGGCCGGCAGCGAAGAAAACTTGGGGCACGGCCAACACCACAACGGAAATGGACCAACAACCTAACCAAATGATGCGCAATCAAATGAGTAAGCCTCGTGTATGAGGAATTTGAATTTGTTTCGGTAGAGCTCAAGAATTTGGAGCTAAACCGAGAAGGTGTCGGTGCTCACCAAGGAAGAAAATCGGCTTCAATTCTCGTGTTACAGCAAGAAGGCTTCAAGCGATGGCCATGGCGAACTGCTAGGGTTGTTGCATGGCAGTTTGGAGCGATGGTTTGCCCGGAGGGTCATTGCCGGCGATGAGCGAGGCTCGAACGGCGGTGGCGGGAGAGAATAGAGGGAGAGAGAGCGAACAGAAGAGAGAAACGTGAGAGAGAGCGAGAGAAAACGAGTCGGGGTAAATCCCCCCTAGTAAAAGCGGTGGTGGGGCCCAGGTGCAGGGCGGTGCCGCGCTGCATGGCGCCTCTGGCGTGCGCGCATGTGCCGGCGCTGCCCCGGCGCGGGCGGCAAGCGGCGCTGAAAGCCGGAGGCTAATGGGTGGGGCCTACGGGTCCCACTGCATAGTAAGGTAAATTCAATTTTTTTTTAAAAGGGATGTCACATTCAGCAATCCTTTCTCTAAAACTAATTTAAATGAGGATAACTAAAAGAAAGAGATACAATACTTGATAGTAGTGAAGCTATAGCAATGCACACCTAGGGTTCTTTGATAGATAACTAGCAACACAATTATCAAGTGAATCGAGCACAATAATATGAAAAGAATACACAAGTACAATAAGATATGCGGGAATGAAAAGAGAGACACAAGTAATTAATTCGAGGTTCGGCAACCACACTAAGTAGTTCCTACGTCCTTGTTGAGGAGCCACACAAAGTGACCGGATCTCTCTCAACCCTTTTCCCTGCCAAGCAATGACAAAGATCGTGCTTGGACTTCTTTCTCCACTTGATTCTTTTCCTTCGGAGGCGAATCACAAACCTTCACAAACGTCCCCGTCTCACCACAACAAGTTGGAAGCTCAAGGGCGACGCCTAGCCGTCTAGGAGACCAAGTCTCCAAGAGTAACAAGCAAATCAAATCTTGTTTGGGAAGGGAAAGATGTGCTCAAGCTTTTGAGTGGATGGATTCAATCTTTTTTTGTTGGATCTCTCTCACTTGCTTGGAATCTCAAGAACAAGTCTAGGAGTGAGAGGCGAGAGCTCTAGCTGAGGAACGAGTGGAATGCCAAAGTGTTCAACCCTTCCCACGGTGGAAGGGGTAGGCTATTTATAGAGCTCTCTCAAAAACTAGATGTTAGGGTGTTTTCTAAGTCTGACGGAACTTCCGTGAGAACCCACAGAACTCCTATCATTTCAAAATTAGTTGTTTAGCAAGCCTGGAAACAAGGTAGATACCAGGACGGAACTTCCGTCAAGGCGTGATGGAACTTCTGTCATCTCGGGTAGACAAAGAATAAGGGCTCACAGAAATTCCGTGAGAGCCACGGAAATTCCCGTGATGGAACTTCCATCAGAGAACGATGGAACCTCCGTCACTCTTGGGTTGGCTGAAAGAAAGAATCTACTGCTGACGGAACTTCTGTGAAGAGGATCACGGAACTTCCATCACTCTTTGTTTGGCTCAGACAAAAGGTTGGTTCTTTTGCTTTGTTTGGCTAATCTTTCACAAAACTTATTGGTTGGCTTGAGCACATGAATTTCGTTAGAAGCAAGATAAGTTTTACCCCTCTTAATAGTTCGGCATACCTATGACTCAAAATAAATTAGCAAAAGCTAAACTTGAAGCATTAGGAGTCCCTTTTCTTTTCTCTTTTGTTGAGGGATGAACTTTTCTTACAAATGTGGGCAATTAATCTTTCTCTTGATAATCTGTACATATTCTTTATAGTCATGCTAGTATATTTTTTAATCCTATGTTATTAATCACCAAAACCCACTAGGGGTGCTAGATGCATCTTCAGATTTGATCAAAGTACCGTATTAACCTTATCATTCTTTTTCCTAACAATATTGTATAAATTGGGGTATAGGTTTTAAAAGCAAAATTGCCTAACCAGGGATCTTCCTAGAACCTAACTTGAGTCCCATTACCAATTCCAAAATGGCCCATTCTCATAAAGTCCTCTTTTACCTTTTTTAGGCCAGACCAAAAATGAGAATTTCTAGACGTATACTCAACTTGAGTAATTGTTTTGGATCTCAAATACTTATTTCTAAGTAGATTTTGCTATACTCCTTCCTCACTAATCAATTTAAAAAGCCACTTACTTAGAAGAAATATATTTTATAAACCTAAGTTAAGAATGTCTAGCCCTCCTTGGTGTTTAGGTGTACACATAATACTCCACTTAGTAAGTCTGTATTTCTTCTTATGCTCATCGCTCTATAAAAAAAAATCTAGATCTAAAATAGTTTAGTTTTTTAAGCACCTCTCGGGCCACTTCAAAGAAACAGAGCATAAAAATAGCTAGATTACTAAGCATAGATCATTCTTAAACATATGGTTATGAGCATAGCCAATTTGATTTTAAATTAAGCTAATGAATTTGTAACACTCATATAGTAGGGCTTCCGTTGTCTGAGATCTCATATGGTAGGGCTTCCACTGTCTCAGATAGTAGATCACCTTAGGTGGGACTCCGATGAACTCCTCCAAACAACCCTTAATTGATTTTTTTTTAGAGAATGAAAGAGTATTTCGCCAGAACTATACACATACACAACGTTTATATTATTAGAAATTCAACTTTAGCTGATATAACAACCATTAATTGATGTTAGGCTAGTCCCAAATATTTCAAGCCCGTTTGGATTGAAGGATTTTCAAAGAAAATTTTAAGAAACCGAATCTATATGAAATGCTGACATCATGCGCATTTGGTAGCCTGGAGGCCTTTAGTCTGGTCACCTTCTGGATACACGTACAAACCGGGCTAGGACCAGCTGGGTCAGGTTGAAACATGCAAGACTAGATTGTTTGGTAGACCGGGTTTGTTGGACCTTGTTTAACACAGATTTTGTTTAGTAGAGTGCAAACATTGCTATACTTACCTTTCATCGAAAATATGGTTTAGTTACCACATATCCTTTCTCTGCGACCCAACCCAGCCTTGACGAGCTCCACGCCTGTTTCAAGATTAATCCATCCCCTATGAGCTCTTGCGCTTGAATTTGATTCATCCCAATCGGCATCAACAATATCTTCCCTCGAGGCTAGCAACCACATCCGCCGTCTGCTCCTATGTGCAAGCAAGGAGCCACTGGAGCATCACCTCCATGGCTCCACGCCGTCTTTTAACTATAGCCTTTGCTTGATTGGAACTCGATTGGATGTGAAATCTGCTTCGATTTGGTTTGAGTGATTGAGACAGTTTGATTTGGAAAAGCGTACCTTGATTTTCCCACCAATTTAAGCTTGATTTAATTTGGTGAAACACTTGCTCTGCAGGACCATGCCCTGATGTGCCTCCGTGTCTGGCCGCGAGCTCGCCTGCCAGCACATCATGCACGCTCGTGTCTCGCCTTGCTCCGGTGTACATCTTGCGCGACAACATGCCGCCTGCGAGCTCGCCCTGCTCTCGTGACCTCGAAGGCGATAGTAATTTTTAGATAATGGAACAAAGGTTCCGGCTGCTACGAAGGCGGTAATGGAAGTGGGTTGATGGCTTTGTTTTGGGAAACAAAAAGAGGAATCTGCGTCAAGCTCATACATGTCGACGACCAATTAAGTGTCGACAACACCACAGAGAGGGGAACAAAGAGCAAGGTTGGGGGACTCGTCAACTTGCCACAAGCGGAGGCTGTACTTGAGAGGTGGACGAAAGCAAACGAGAAAGAATGGCTTACAGAAGGTGACCATATATAAGCGTCACGCGAAGGATGAAGCAAGCCTGTCTTTGGAGCGGGTCAATTTGGCGGCTCCGTAGATGCAGCATCTTCGATACTGTTTGCATCAACACAATCTGGCTCAAAAAGCTTCTCCAACCTACCAAACACGCCGGGTTGAAACTGCAGGTGCAGGTCCAAGGATTGTTCAGGCTTCCAAACAAACCTCGTATGGACCAACAAAGTCTGGTTCATTTGGGTCAGCATCAACTCGTGCAATGCCAGTTTGTTTGGTAAGCTGCATTTGATGGTGTAGGACTGCGGGATAGTTTGTTTGTTAGGCTACTTCCAATGGGAATTTTATTTTCATTAAATGAGATGCCCATAAGCAAATTTGATGACATGACAAGAAATTTATGAGTCGATAAAAAAAGATAAGAAATTTATGAAGAGAGAGATGGAAAGACTTTCATCTAGATGAAGTTGGGTCTACACGATTTCCTCAAATTGAAACACCATAAAACTAGCATCAATTTATGAAGAGAGAGATGGAAAGAGTTTCATCTAGATGAAGTTGGGTCTACACGATTTCCTCAAATTGAAACACCATAAAACTAGCATCAAAGAGGAGTAATTTCATTTCATTCTTTAGACAACCAACAAAATTATATGGAAGTCAGTGCCATGAAATATCAAAATAAAACTATGCATTGGATGAGTGGTTTCATTGATGGTTTCAAACTGCTAAAAATGACATGACACTACTGAAAATATCAAAATGAAACTATTTATTGGAATTATCCTTACCCTAAATATGAGGTGGACCAATATCATAATAAGGTCAAATTGGCTCTGTGTGCACAACAAACTCGAGTTTTTTTGAAATCATGGCAGCTCCAGTGGAATAGAAAAGCACAATCAAGCTGATGGTTAGCACAAGAATACACTCCACCACCATTGGTAAGATTGACAATCACCTCTGGTTCTTAATCTCGAAGAAAGATCGAATAGAGATTGAGAAGACGACAAGGAAGGAAGGGTACGTGGAAAAATTTCAACTAGAAGCTAGTTTTTTTGGGTGGGTGGGGGGGGGGGGACGGTCTGCTAATATACATAGGTGGAATACATGATAGCTTCCCGTCTGCGCATGGATGGTTGAAATTGTAGTCTATTTGCACCTTTGCATTAAATAAGTTGCATCTGCACTAAATCCCCCCGCCCTTTTACGAAGCAACCAGGTCACTCTCAATGGTAGTTTTATTGGCATTGAATAAGTTGACACATCAACAAAATGAGTGACATGGCCTATATTTAAGATGAAAGAGAGAAAATGAGTTTCATTAGGATGAAACTCATTTGGCACTGTTTCATATGCAGGAAACTCCTTTAAAACTTCCATTAAGAGCAAAAAGTTTCATCCCAATATATTTCAACAAATCTTAGCACAATAATTTATTATTATGACTTATGTATGAAATTGTGAGATGAAACTTTGCACTGAGAGAGACAATTTCATCCATCAAACTAAACATCGAAATCTGATGTGGCACTCTAGGAAAGAGTGAAATGAAACCAAGGATTGAGACTGGCCTTACTATCAGCTCAACAAAATTATCTCATTTAATGTGAAAGTTCAACTTTATATTATGGTAAAATCACTCTATTTTATGTGTAATCTGATGGTAAAAGAATCCTGGTACAACAAATTCAAACTAGCGAAGGGCTCATCTAAGTGGATTCAGTGAGGGTAGAAAGGAGAATTTTGGATTGGTCAATTAGAACCGTTAGAATTGGCATCCACATTTAGGGTGCTTGCATAAGAAGATAGTTCATCCATCCTAAAAAAGTAAGGGATTATAGATTTAATTAAAGCCAAACATTTGCAATATATATATATATATATATAAGAATACTGTGAATCTTGTGGTATCATCTATGCTTTGACAATACTTATGAATCTTTTGATATTAACAGTCAAAGGTTATAAGCTTGATTCTGACCAAATGTGGAATCACTTATGTTTTGATATAGAGGGAGTAGTCAATGTGTTAAGCACGAGCTAAAGGTTGCTATTGTTGGAGTATTAGGCATTATTCTACATGTTTTAATCCAGAAATTAACAATGCTATAAGAAATGAACATTATCATGACTGAAGGCATGTTACGATCAAAAAAATCTATCCAAGACATCAACATTTCTTGATTATCGATAAAGAATAGGGAAAAACAAAGAGAACAAGGAGAGAACGACATACTGTGATGACACAACGATAGGGATCACGTCGAACACACCATCACCACTTGGGGCAAACATCTTGAAGTAGTTGATGTAGTCGTTCACGTGATGAAGATGATGAGGAGGTTCACCACTATTAGCGAGCAGTCGCACCGAGCACTCCCCAAAAATCTTATCGCCCTCCTATCCCGATGCAAGAACACGAGAGGGTCAAGAATCTAGAGGCCCTGCTCTCCCACTGTTTGTGCATGCAAACATCGGGATGAGGATGATCACCTTGCAGCTACTGTTGTGGTTGCAATATGGAGAAGAGAAGGAGTTGTTGTGATGTGTTCTCAAAGGGACTCATGCTCCCTTTATATAGGTGAGAGAGAGAGAGAGAGAGAAGAAGAAGAAGAAGAGATTTTGAGCCTCTACATGTGCTCACGGGAGATGAAAACCAAAATACCAAGCAATTATCACTTAATTGTCAATTAGTGACATAATTGCATTAACCTTGCATGCAAGTAACAATCAATTGACACCAACCCACACTAGCATTCACACCAATCAATGTCACATTTGTAACTCCTATCAAATAAATGAGCCTTTTTGGAATTTCTAATTTAATGGGATATTACCCATAAATTCAACAATCCCCACCAAAATTTCAAAGGCACATTTGAAAATTTTCCATAAACCACTTCAGTTTTGATATACCAGCGCTTCGATGGAGACCGGTTATGATTGAACATCCATCTAGAACAAGAGTTACACCTATTCACAACTACACAATGGACTAAGCCTTGAATTGGCAGTTTTGTATGAAAAAGGTTTCACTCAAGTTCTTTACTAATACTAGGTTACTGTAAGCATCCTCGCGGTTTGGAGCATATAAGTCAAACTCCTAGCCTTTTCATGAGCTTCCTAGAGATTACCCAAATCTAATAGACTGTGACTAGCAGTCGGATTCATAGGTGTGTTCCTTTAAGATGTTCTGTAGGACAACATCTCTGCTAACCAGGCCACTTGGAACACATTAAGATAAGATCAACCTGCCATACATATTTAGAAGATTATTGCATCTTCATGGAGTGGGTTAGGATATATTGTACTTTCCTCTCAGTTAACCACACCAGCTTGTTTCGCCAACCTAATTCACGGGATCTTCGATCACATAGGATGGGTTACCAATGTGATATAACTCATGTGGGTCTCATACCCATCTCCCTCGATGCATTGTCTATCACATTTCGTGAAAGACCCTTTGTGAAGGGATTTGCCAGATTTTCAGTTGTTTGGACGTAGTCCAAAGCTATCACTCCGGAGTTTTTCATTTTCCTAACTGATTTCAATCTCCTCTTCGCATGTCTTGATGAGTTCATATTATCCTTTGAACTGTTTACCTTGGTTATCATAGTCTGGTTGTCATAGTTCATAAGAATAGCCGGTATTGGTTTCTCAACCACCGACAAGTCCATCAAGAATTCACAAAGCCAATCTGCTTCTAGAGTGGTTGTGTCCAAAGCTGTGAGTTCTGCTTCCATTGTTGACCTCATTAAGATGGTCTGCTTGCAAGACTTCCATGAAACAGCTCCACCTCCAAGAGTGAATACATATCCACTTGTGGCTTTAATCTCAACAGCATCAGGTATCCAATTAGAATCACTATATCCCTCGAGTACCCCTGGATGCCCGAAATAGTGAATTCCATAGGTTGCAGTACCTTTCAAGTAGCGTAATACTCTATCAAGAGCATGCCAATGATCATCTCCTGGATTTGAAACAAATTGACTCAGTTTGCTCATAGTAAAGAGATTTCAGGCCGGGTAGTGCTAGCTAGATACATGAGCGAACCAATGATCTGAGAGTATCTCAACTGATCCTTTGCTATATTTTGATTCTTACATAGCATAACACTAGGATCATAAGGAGTTAGAGCAGGTTTGCAATCACTAAATCCAAAACGGCTCAAAACCTTTTCCACATAGTGGGTTTGAACTAGTGTCACCCCATCATCATCCTTAAGTAACTTGATGTTCAAGATCACATCAGCTACTCCCAGATCTTTCATCTCAAAGTTTTGGAACAAGAACTCCTTAACCTCGTTGACAACATTGATATTGGTCCCAAAAATTAGTATGTCATCAACATACAAGCACAAGATAACTCCCTCGCTCCCACCATAGCGATAGTATACACATTTATCTGCTTCATTTACAACAAAGCTTGTAGAAGTTAAAGTTCAGTCGTACTTCTCATGCCATTGCTTTGGTGCTTGCTTGAGACCATATAAAGATTTTAACAGTTTACACACTTTCCTTTCTTGACCTTTTACTAAAAATTCATCTGGATGTTCCATATAGATTTCCTCTTCCAATTCTCCATTGAGAAAGGTTGTCTTAACATCCATTTGATGAGTAAAAAGACTGTGTGAGGCAGCCAATGATAGTAGTACTCGAATTGTGGTCAATCAAGCAACTGGTGAATAAGTGTCAAAGAATTCTTCTCCTTCTTTCTGGGTGTAACCCTTGGCCACAAGCCTTGCCTTGTGCTTCTCAATTGTACCATCAGGCCTCAGCTTTTTCTTGAACACCCACTTGCATCCTATAGGTTTACACCCATATGGACGATCAACAACCTCCCAAGTTCCATTAGACATTATGGAATCCATCTCATTACGCACTGCTTCCTTCCAATAGTCAGCGTTAAGAGATGCATAAGCCTCTTCAATGGTTTTAGGAGTGTCAACTATGAGCTACACAATGAAATCATCACCAAAGGATTTAGCAATCCTTTGTCTCTTTCTCTTTCGAGACAAGTCATTGTTTTGTTCCTCCCCACGATGTTCCACAAGTGATTGTTCAACATGTTCCATTGGAACAGCAGATTCAGGAGTTAAGATAGATTCATAGCTCGATATTCCATGTGTTTCCTTCATTGGAAAAATATCCTCAAAGAATGTGACATCTCTGGATTCCATGATTGTATCAACATACATATCTGGCACCTCAGACTTCACTATCAAAAATCTATAGCCAGTGCTGTGAAATGCATACCAAAGAAGTACACAATCTACTGTTTTGGGTCCAAGCTTGCTCTTTTTGGAAATAGGTACACTAACCTTTGCCAAACAGCCCAAGTGCGCAAGTAAGAGAGTGTGAGTCTTTTGTAGGAACTCAATTTAGGACGTGACATGTAGTAAACATAGCCTCACCCCACCATCCCCAAGGAAGTCCCGATGTTCCTAACATGGCGTTAACCATCTAAGATAGGGTACAGTTTTTCCTTTCAGCCACACCATTTGACTCGGGAGAGTAGGGAGGTGTCCTTTCATGAATGATGTCGTGTTCCTCACAAAATAACTTGAATTCATTTGAAAGTACTCACCACCTCGATCAAACCTAACTTGTTTGATCTTTCTCTCAAGCTGGTTTTCAACATTAGCCTTATAGATTTTGAAATAGTGCAATGCTTCGTCTTTGGTTTTCAAAAGATACACGTAGAAATAATGAGTAGAATCATCAATCAATGTCATAAAGTATCTTTTTTCTCCTTTAGTCAATATGCCATTCATCTCACTCAAATTCGTATGAACAAGTTCCAACGGAGCCAAATGTCTTGCCTCAGCAGCTTTGTGAGGCTTGTTAGGTTGCTTTGATTGCACACACACTTGACATTTTGAGCTCTTGACAATGGGAAATTTTAGGATTAAACTCATATTAGCCAGCCACGTCATACAACCAAGATTAATATGACAAAGACGTGAATGCCAAACATTTGATTCAACATAATTGCATACATGATTAACCATTTTATTACACATGTCTGACAAAGATAGGCGGAACAAGCCTCCACACTCATAGCCTTTACCAATAAAAGTTCCATATTTTGACAATACAACTTTATTGGACTCAAACACCAACTTAAAACCATCTCTACACAATAGAGACCCACTCACAAGGTTTTTATTTATTGAGGGAACATGTTGTATGTTCTTTAGTTGCACAGTCTTTCCTGAAGTGAGCTTCAAATTGACCGTACCAACACCACGAACAAAAGCATGTGAGCCGTTCCCCATCAACACGAAAGAAGTCATTGTGACATGATAAGAAGAAAACAAGGAAGAATCAACACACACATGTATATTGGCTTCTGTGTCAATCCACCAATCAGGGGAGTGACAAACTGAGAGAATGACTGGATTACCATACTTGGTTGTTTCCATCTTAGTATCTCCAATAACAACATTTGCAGACTTATTCTTCTGCTTGTTCTATTGTAAGTTTTTGCGGTCCTTGCAAACTCTGGCCCAATGATCAGAGCTACCGCACACATAGCAATTTCCTTTATCCTTCTTCTTCTTGAAGTTGGTTGTCTGAGAGGCTTTGTTCTTGCCCTCGAATTTGGCCTTGTGGGTTTGAGGATTCTTCTTCTTGTGGAATTGAAAGTTCTTCTTTTGCACCACATTTGCATTAGAAGTTCCTTCTCCATTTCCTTTTGCACGTATATCCTTAGCTCTTGCCCTCTCTTCAACATCAAGAGTTCCAATCAAATCCACCAAAGTGAATTGTTGTTTCTTGTGTTTTAGACTTGTGGCAAAATTCCTCCATGAAGGAGGGAGCTTGGCAATAATGCTACCGGCAACAAACTTGTCCGGTAACACACATGTAAAGTTTTCGAGTTCTTTTGTGAGAGATTGTATTTCATGAGCTTGCTCCACCACAGAATGATCATCCACCATCTTGTAGTCACAAAATAGCTCCATTACATACAACTCACTACTCGCATCAGAGACTCCAAATTTAGCCTCAAGAGCATCCCGTATTTCTTTGCCAGTGAAATGATGCATGTAAGCATCCACCAAATTCTCGCCAAGTGCATTAATCATGCCACCTCGAAAGAGGTTATCGGCAGCCTCAAACGCTTTATCCTCATCAGGACTAAGCGTTCCTTCAGGCTTCCCTTGTGCCACGTGAAAAACATTCATGGCGGTGAGCCAAAGCACCATCTTTGCTCTCTAATGTTTATAGTTCACACCATCAAACACGTTGGGTTTCAACGCAGTGGCAGAACCAGTAGTAGAAAATTGACTATAAACATAAGGTTTTTGGATTTTTTGAGTATTAAGCATTATTTTACATGTTTTAATCCATAAATTAATAATGATATAAGAAATGAACATTATCATGACTAAAGGCATGTTACGATCAAAAGAATCTAGCCAAGACATCAGCATGTCTTGATTATAGATAAAGAACAGGGAAAACAAAGAGAACAAGGAGAGAACGACATATTGCGATGGCACAACAATAGGGATCGCGTCGAATACACCATCACCACTTAGGGCAGACATCTTGAAGTAGTCGATGTAGTCGTTCACGTGGTGAAGATGATGAGGAGGTTCACCACTATTAGCGAGCAGTCATGCCGAGCGCTTCCCAAAAACCTTATCGCCCTCCTATCCCGATGCAATAACGCGAGAGGGTCGAGGTTCCAGAGGCCCTGCTCTCCCACCGTTTGTGCACGCAAACGCTAGGATGAGGATGGTCACCTTGCAGCTATTGTTGTGGTTGCAATATGGAGAAGAGAAGGAGTTGTTGTGATGTGTTCTCAAAGGGACTCATGCTCCCTTTGTATAGGTGTGAGAGAGAGAGAGAGAGGGAGAAGAAGAGATTTTGAGCCTCTTCATGTGCTCACGGGAGATGAAAACCAAAAGACCAAGCAATTAGTCACTTAATTGTCAATTAGTGACATAATTCCATTAACCTTGCATGCAAGTAACGGTCAATTGACACCAGCCCACACTAGCATTCACATCAATCAATGTCACATTTGTAACTCCTATCAAATAAATGAGCCTTTTGAAATTTCTAATTTAGTGGGATATTACCCATAAATTCAGCAGCTACATCAACCATAGAGGAAACCATTGAGCCAAAAATTACCGTAGGATGACAGATCATGCGATATAGGCTATAGAAGAACTACTCGTACCATATAATTAGGTGAGCTCCTCTTGATCTCTTCCTTATCTTTCTCAAAAATTTGTTGCATGCAAGGGGTAGTGATGGCCTGATGGCAGATCACCAGTCACAATATCAGCAACACTATAACTATGTTGGACACTTATATGGTGTTATTATGTAAAATAAAGGTTTATTACCAAATACAATATGATCTTAGATTCATAACAAATTGTGTTAGTCTTAATTCAAGTTTCACTCTTATTAAACGAGGTGTCATATAGTCACATAGACTTGATAAAGAAGTATTTTTTGTCGCCGTGAAACTGAGTACTCACACAAATACTGAAAACATTTACATTTTCTTTGCTTCTCATGGTGAGGCACCTCATTGAAACATGTGACGTTCTCATCCGTTGAAAACCATTGGAACATTGGGAGCGCGTTTGACAGGCTGGATGGCCTCCCAGCCAACACCCGTAGATGCAACTCTCTTTCTTTGTTAGTCTGGGGAGGGCTATGGGTCAGGCCACACTGGTGCAGTACTAGTAGTAGGACTCCATTTTACTACATCCATGGATATGTAAAAAATGAGCTTCGCTTCAGGGCTTCAGGGCCAGGGGTCCAACATCTCTTGACATTATATTAAGAAGAGGTCCACCGAAACCTGGCCGGGGCAGGAATTAACACAAGCATAACGAATGCATGCACACTACAAGTGACATTCTAGGACCACCTACACCGTAGCCAAGGAGGTGGACACACAACCACGTAATAGGGTGCGGTCACTAGGGTCCGAACCCCGGTGGTTGCTCTCCAACGGATGGCCCTTACCACCAGGCTGTGAGTGCCTTCGCAAGTTGTAATGCCTTTCACTGGAATCACCCAATTCATCCATTGTCTCTGCCAGCACTTGACCTTGGGCTTGGCCCTAATTCCGACAACCAACCATGAAGTACCTTTGAATGGCCTTGATGCGGGTGTGGGCAGATCAGGAAGACCTTGTTCGATTGCATTGGAATAGGCCAAAACAAGGTCTATTTCCGACGGATTGATTCGGGCTGATTTTGAATCCGGTCCATGATAAAATGATCCTTCATTTAAGACGCGGAAAGGAACAAAATCTGGTCCATCTCACCCATTTGGTGTGTCTCGTGGGCCGAATTGATTCTCCACCTCTTGAGGTGCAGAGTTGAGACAGGCGGATCATTGATTCAGGTCCAGAATAGTTCTTGGCCTATTTTGATCTGGTGAAATCAAACAAGGCTGAAAGGACACGCATGGCATTGCTTGGAACACTAATACATATTGTATATTAAGCCCCAAAGGACACGAATGTGCGGTTGCAAACTACATTGGAAGGGATGGATGAAGTATCTTCACGCATGGGGAGTGAATAGGCGTTCTAAAAAAAATAACAAAACTCATAGCGGAACTAAAACTGCCAAAACCGGATGCTCCGGTTTGGCAACCGGACCCTCCGGTTTTGTGAGAGGGCTTGAGTAAAAACAACTAAGTAAAGGAACAAACCAGGCTATAATGATAAGCAAGGTAAGATAACAGCCATAGGAACCACCCCAAATGAATATATCTAAAGAAACAAAACTCTAAATCAGATCCTACGGTTTGGTAAACCGGACATACTGATTTTTCCAACACAGAAAGAATAAAACTTAATATATTCTTATGAAGCACACCATATTTAGCACAAGTAACCATAGAGGAAACAAGCACAACTACTCATGCAAGTGAATCCAAAAAAATGAAGCAAGAACTCAAGAGAGCAAACCAAATGAAACACATGAAAATTGTTTGTTGAAGTTCAACAACTTGCTCCTATGTTGTCTACGTCTCCGTTGTGGAAGTTTAAGGTGCTCAACAGCACGCTCCAAGTCGGGTATCTTTCAACCGCTTTCCCCGATCTACTATCTTTGCTTCTTTCCTTGCAAAGGCAAAGTGAACCTTCACAAACTTTTCCAAGGCTCACCACAAGCTTATGAGCTCTAGGGCAATGCCTAGTCATCTAGGAGGCTTCACCTTCAAGAGTAACAAATGCTTCATGAGTTGCTTGACAGCAGCCCAAAGTGCTCAAGGCTTAGGATTTACTCACTTATGCTCACACACTCAAATCTCTAAACCCAACTAAAAGATTTTGCTAGAATCAATCTAAACTCACAAAGAGAGGCTCGGGAGAGCTCAAATGGCCGTTGGAGTGCTTTTGAGTCGGGTAGAAACGAGCTCCTGTCTAAGGGAGATGTGGAAAGTTATTTAAACACGAATCTAGAAACTAGCCATTGGAGCTGTCAAAGGTTGTTGCCTAGGCTGACGGTAAGAAAAATGCCCAGCGACTAAGTTAAAAAGTACCACACTCTCTATGGGCCGACCACTTAGGCCGACACGATCGACCCAGACCGACGAAGGGAAAAACTGCTCAGCAACTAAGTCCTCAACATGGCACCTCTGCCGACCTGAAAAGTTAGAACTCAGGTTTCTCTCTAGGTTTTTGGCACCTTGGCTTCATCATGAACACATGTTGCATCCCTCTTAATAAAACAGCATGCCTAAACTCAATATTTAAATAAAAAGACAATTCTTCAAATTGAGTTTGCATAAATATGAATCTTGCCACTTCTTCTCTTTTATTTTTCATGAGGACTGTCACATGTGCTTCTCATTGAGTGTTGTTACTTAAAGCTTGTGACTTGGAATCCCTTAATCCATGTGATCAATTTCCACTTTTGGTTCACAAGTCACTTCATGTATTCATATTCCAATAATAATTGATACTTGGAAATGTAAAAGCACTTCTAGCTTGAACGGTTCATCACGATTTAGCTCCACCTACCCTTCATCATTGCTTAGGTCCCTCGGCGCCAAGACTATATCTTGTCCTTCTACTTTGCGTGGTTCGTTGTGGCTAAGTCATGTTAATCCTTCACCATCTTGCTATCTTGAGTCATAGACAACTTTATATCATCGTTATGTATTCATTTGAAGTTCTTCCTTGAAATATTGATTTGATCAAGTTGCTTTTGAGATTAATACCATAAGAAAATAACACTTGATGATCACTTCTTTTCTTTATTATGACCAAGCCACCAAGTTTGTTGAGACCAATACCTATCATTGATAAACATGTCCCATTTCATTTCATACTTGACTTGTCATGGTATTTCTTATATGAACCCATTTATTTGACACTTCTTCTTTTCAACACATAGGCCCATTTTTCTTACACAATTTACACATCATTGAATATAGTCATTTGTAGATATGCAATGTATTTTCTTCATGTATAACATGTTCATATACTCACAAATAGGATTAAGCCTTTAATCATGTTGACATGCAATATATTAAAACCCACTAGGGGCATAGATGCACTTTTAGTCTTTCATATTGGCTATCTTGATCTGATAATTATGGATAGTATGGTAGATACTCTGATATTATCTGACTTTAGACCTGTCTAGATCTTACATAGACTTGTATAGTTCATAATGCAATTTGTTGATCATGTTTATGATTTAAATTTGGATTAATATAAAAATAAAAGTACTAATTATCCAACACATTGTTGGAGAAAATTTTTAGATAGAATTTCTCAGTATTATTGTATAATATTTGAATTGTTTCTTTATTACCATGAGAAAAGTTTTTAATATAATGGAATCAGAATTTTCATTTTTTTAATATATATTAAAGAAGAGAGAGGAGGATTCTCTAATAGCATTTTCAAAAGAGCTCCATAATCTCTACATAAATCAAATTAATGAGGTTTAATCTAAAAAATGATCTCTAACAGCTCTCCAAAATAACTCATAGATTTATTCTCCTCTTAAATTCACCTCATTTATAGTTAAAAACAAGAAGAAAGTTGGAGACCATAGTCCTTTTATTTCCAAGAGAATTAATATCGTTGTGATTTTAGATGTTGACGTTGCCTAATTAAAAGTTTCCTTGATCCATTGTTAGGGAGAATTATTCGAGAAGACAAGAAAAATTATTCTAAATAATTTTTAGACTGTTACTAAAAACACTCTTTTGAGATTTATTTTTTGAAGAGTTTTTAGAGATGCTCTAAGCAAGCAAAACAAGGTATTTCCGGGCCACGATGAGTCTTTAAGGGCTACAAAGACTGGACTTGAAAAATGACAAAATGCTTATTCGAGTCTAAAGCTTAAAGAAAAAAATGCTTACGACGGGCGGAGGTCTGAAATCTAATCTAACTTAGGATTCAGATGATAGAGGTCGAAGGAGCCTCACTGGAGATCTCTTAGCTGTGGGCATGCAGGTGCTACGAAACACCCTCGAGCTGAGACATCTCGGGCCCCGTCTCTTTCGTAACCGCAGCATGGACGGGGACGGTCACACGCGGCCCAGCTAGCTGCGTGGTGCGCTCTGTCCATTGACCGGAGCGGAGACGCTAACACCGAGCAGCGGCACCAGGAAAGTCTATTCGCCGTTTCCCGGCGGCTAGCTGCTGCTTCGGCGGCCGGTTGTCACATCATCATCGTACATTGCTGCCAAGGTAAAGGAACAGTCCTGAGAAAAGGGCGTCCATGGGGAACATATGGGGAATTTAGGAGATTCCGTTGGGAATTTCCTTGAAGGCTTGAACAACTATTTAATTATTTCGTAGCACGTATAATTCCTGTTGTGTCGTCAGACTCTCAGTTTTTCAAACTTTTTCTGTGTGCTAGTTATATATAGTAGACTTATCATAGACGTCATATTTAGCTCCGAATTGAGGGAGTACTAGTTTAGTAATAAAATGTGCTAATTATCACTAATCATTTTACTAATATAAACACGCTTAGACAAGATGGGATGGGCTCGTCAAGCAAACTACTTGTGGATCACTGCTAATTAACATCCGTGAGGAAACTTGTAAAAGTTGTATGAACTGTCCAGCACTATACTCCAGCTGCCTCCCTCATCCAACTCCTCAAATGAACTAGTACACGTTAGTCGTCCTAGACACTTATCATCACTCCTAAACATGCTACAACCTGCAGTCACGTGATCACATCTCGAGAACGCACGGTTTGCCCTGGAAGGAGTCGTCGTAGAACGACAACGCCAGACGGCTCGTTCGCTGCGGCACGACGAGCCTGCGGAAGACCACCGTTACGTTTCGATCATCGACGCCGACTTAACTTCGTTACAATGTGCGGTGCAGCGCGAACCTAATCCACGGTCACTCATTTTCCTCTGAAGAATGATGGGCGCTCTACAATTTGACACGCGACCCGTTGAGTCAAAAGATGAGCATGGATGCATGCCAAGTGCCCAAGTTGAAGGCGGCCGCGAAGGCGCGAGGCATCCCGGCTAGTCCCCTTCGCTCTCCTTCGATCGAGCTAGTAGCTACGTAATCTCTTCACCGGCCCGCCAATGCGCACCCAAATCCGGACGAGGAAAGCACGTGGATGAATTGCTTGTCCCCCTATAAATTCCCGCCCACTTCTCGTTTGTTTAATTACTCTGCAGCACGGCGACAGAACAGAACTAGCCCGCCAAGAGCAAGAGAAGCCATTGCATCACTCGCAGCTCCCAAGCTCTTTCTAAGCCATGGTGTGGAGGAAGAAGTGCGGCGGCACTAGCGAGTCGCCAAACCGTGCGTCCAGCGGCGCTGATGAAGAGGAGAAAGTTCCTAAAGGGCACGTCCCGATGGTCGCCGGTAACGGAAACGGCGAGCGGGTTCTGGTGCCGGTGAAGCTGCTCAGTGACCCCAACATCGCAGAGCTTCTCGACATGGCGGCGCAGCAGTACGGGTACCGCCAGCCGGGCGTGCTGCGGGTGCCCTGCGATGCGGACCACTTCCGACGCATCGTGGACGGCGCCATGGACAGATGCGGTGGGATCACCTCGACCTCCGTGTGATGCATGATGACGAACCCTCTCAATCCCTGTAAATGGATAGATGATTGATTTGTTCTTACAAATGTACATAGGTCAAATTCTTCCATGAATTGTACATATATGGTGATGGAATCACGGAAACGACAGTTTCCGTGAATTTGAATGCTTACGTTGGGAAAGAACCGACGGATTTAAGAAATGGTTATCCATATCCTGCTGTGTTTGTTTACAAGCACTGACGTTGAGCTTCAGAATCAAAATCAGTGTCAGTTCTTTCTAGCACGTCAGCTTATTAAACCTTACCCCCAATCCCCCATAACCCAAACAGAGGATGTATTGTCTTTTTCTTTGTTGTTGCAAAGTCTTGGCTCGTTATTGGCCAAAGTCTTCATTCATTAATAAGGAAAATGGATCATTTTCTGAAAATTGACTTTTTAAATCCAAGTAAAGTAACCTGACGGAGATACATGTGGCTCAAGAGGAATGAATGGTTTCCGGCCTTACAAAAGTGGGGTCTCGGGTCATGCATCTTTAATTTGCCATCTTTGGTTTTCGGTTCGATGGCCTCCCTTTTTGACCGAACTGCCATTCGAGAGGAGTCCTTGTCACCATTGTTAAGATTGTATATCCGTGGATGACATTGCAGTGTAACTTCATGCTTCCTGTCAAAGAAGTTTCACATTAGGCGAGCTGAGAATCCAGTCCACCATATGCTGACAAATCTTGATTGTGTGTTCACCAGCTTGTTCCGGCACCCGTTGGAATGTGGATGGGTGGCTTTGGACGCGTCGCACCTTTATCTAGGCAAAGACGGTTCAAGTTATCTGAACAATCAAAGTATACCATCTATTAGGTAATGTCAATTTGACATGGCGTGTATATATATCATAGAATATTTTGAGGAGGTGAAATGAAAAGTCGACTGGACAAACTAATTGTATTAGGCGAGTGTCCGTGCGTTATGACAGGAACCACAACTTATATGTTAGATTTATCTATTTTGTTCTGCAATTAATAATAAAATAAAAAATAAGGACACAAGACCGTATTGATGAAAACAAGTCAATTTATTAAATTAGTAGGCATGAGTGGATTCTGAATGTTATACAATCTAAGTTCCTGTTTCACAACGGTTTCATATGATACCTTTGCACCATTTTAAACATCATCATCTGATTTAGGCATATTACTCATTGCATAAAACATTATATATAGATATGAACAAAAAAAATAGTGAAATCAGATGGATAATTATAATCATAAAATAAATCAATTTCAGTGTTTTTTGACTAAAACAATGTGGGCCCTATGCAATTCATTTCTATAAATATTAAAAAACTCAAAAATAAAATAACCAAACTAAAAGAAACAAATAAAGGCCAATGCAGCCCAGTACCTATGGAAGGCTCATGATGCCTCAAAAAGAATATGGAAAGTCTACGATACGATGGGTCCCATGGAAGCGCGAGAATGCGACCCCATCACCCTTGGCCTAGCGTGCCGTGGCCTTGGGCCGGCCAAGAACAAGGCACCCGATCGCGGCGGGAGCCATTGTCCTCGAGAAGTTGTGAGGAGGAGAGAAGGCGGATCGCGGAGAGGAATAGAGAAGGCGGAGCGTGGCGAGAAGGAGAGAAGGCGGAGCGCAGCGAGTCTCGATGGATGAGTGCGCACTGCGCTCATGTTTATAGCCTCATACGAATAGTCGCCGGTGGTTGTTTAACGTGGGCGGTGGCAACGATTGCCGACGAAGGCCGGCGGCGAAGTGAGGCAGAGAAGCGGACAGTGCGTCACACTACAACGCCATTCGACGGTTATCGCCGACGGCTTAGGGAGCTTCGGTTGCTAGGGGCGAAAGCAATCCGACGGACGTAGAAGGTTCGGGTGGGCCGTACGGCGGTGCGCCGAGGCGGCACCCGGCACTGCCGGAGCCGTGGGCAGCATGCGGGGCTCATGGAAGGGGAGCGCGCGGGTCACGCGATCCCCTAATGCACGACCTGTCACGTGTTAACAACCTCCAAAAGAATACATTGCTTCTTCAATCTCTCTGTCTCATGGCTGTCCTCCATGGTCCCTATGCTCCAACTCGGATCCAGCACGAGGAAGGCACAGAATAGTCATGAACGAGCAAAATGGAATGTCGTAGGCATCCTCTTTCTTTTTCCTCTATCAAAATTTCGAACCTTGGTCTTATAGTCTAATACGAAATGTGTGGGCACGGCTCTCCTAATTCAAAACCTAGAAAGCGGCGCCCTATGGCGTCACAGCTGTACAAGAGAAGTCCTAGAGTTCTATTATCTATCATGACGATTTGATCACAAGTCAACATACTACGGATGTCCAATTTGTTTACAATCTATATGCACACCGATTTACTTTCAACTTACTACGGCAATATGCAATGTCGATTTGTTTTCTATATGTTTTTTCTTGGATCCATGGATTTGTGCCTAGAGGCTGCATGCTGGTGTTTACATTTGAGTCCTTTCCTGGATTGGATTGGATAGACATGGAGTCGATCTGATTTGTACGTGGAATCATACTATCACGAGGCAGAACCATCAAACATTTTGGCAGACTGCACAGACACGGCAATATGCAAAGTCAATTTGTTTTTTATACGTTTTTTCTTGGATCCATGGATTTGTGCCTAGAGGCTGCATACTACAGTTTTGCATTTGAGTCCTTTCGTGGATCAGATTGGATATGCATGGAGTCTTTTTACGTTTCGTTGGGGGTATATTTTTGCCACTGGTACATGCGTCCGCGGAGTAAATCTAACGGCTGCATGTAGTCCACTTTTCATTGAGATGGTGCGAAAGATACCTGCATGCAGCTGTAGGCCCCCTTTGTGGCCCCCGTGGAGTCGACATAGGACGTGTTTGGTTGCCCGCACGAGGCCTCGGCCAGGTCCAAGTGGTGCAGCCTCTCAATGTTTGGTTACCTGAATAGGCACCTGGGCCTGGCTCCACAGATGCAGGGGGAGCCCCGCAGCCAGGCCCGAGAGGCACGCGAGATTCGAGCTTCCCTCCGGAGCCTGTCTCGTTCCATGCAGCGCGAGCCCGCAAGCCTGCACCCGCATATGCAGGGAACAAAATCCACGGAGCCACCCAGGCGTTAGGGTTACCCTTGTACGGTCATTTACGACGCCTCCGATAAGCTCTCTTCTCTCTCGTGGAGATCAGTCCATCGAGCTCACCCCTTACTCACCCCCTCCCCCCTCCGGCGATGAGCTTGCCTCCTCCTCCCCCCCCCCCTTCTTTGGCGACGAGCTCAATCTTGTCTCCCTCATGAAGATGAGCTCGATCCGTTCTCCCTTGCGGAGACGAGCTCACCCTTTCCTCACCGCTCTCCCTCGAGAAGACAACCTTGCCCCCCCCCCCCCTATGTTGACGAGCTCGATTTGCTCTCCCTCACGGAGACGAGCTTGATCCGCTCTCATGGCGACGGTAGGCCGCCTCCCACCTTCCCCTGTCTCTCATGGCGACGGTGAGGCCGAGCAATCCTCCTCTCTCCTACTTTCCCTCTCCTACCGGACTTGTTTGTGTGTTTCCTCTTGTGATTCATCCATGGATCCATCGATTCCTGGTACTTTTTGTCTTTAGATTTATGATTCATGCTACTGTTTGTTCTAGATATAGAAGCAATGGTAATTTCTTGTGATTTCCATGCCGTATGATTGGTGGGGTAAGGCCGAGCACATGGTCATGGTCGGTGATTTTGAGATGCCAACAGATGAATATGAATGTGGCAGCCGTGACTTACTGACTTGTTGAATAGATTGATTTGTTCGTCCGTTTTACTACTTGTTTGATCTAATACTTGAGTTTACTACCATTACATACATGTACATCCCATTGATGATTTTTAAACATGTCATTGTTTAGTACTTTTTATGTGATCTATTGTTTTTTATCCACACAATGATTTGGAACTGAATTAGAAACTAAGACCATTTGATCTGTGCAGTGATGATTTTTTACTTTCAAGTTTACTTTTAATTTAGTTTCCTTGTAATCAAATATTGTGAAATTTAAGTTCCTTGTAATCAAATATTATGATGGGTGGTTTTGAATTAGAAACAGAGACCATTTAACCTGTACAATAATGATTTTCTACCTTCAAGTTTTTTATTATCTTGTGATGGGTGTCCTGCTTCCGTTTAAAGAGATCAAGTGAGTGTACTAGTCCATGACAATAAGAAGACGAAGATGCAACTTAACATGTAATACTTGTAGAAATGAGATCATGACGATTTGATGTTCTTATGCTATAAAATAATATAACTATTATACTAATTATTATCAAATTTGATACTTTATTCACTTGTGATGTGCCATTAAAGTCAGTGAAAGACAAGTCATATACTAGATTAATTTTTCATCATCATGTACAAAAATAAGTTGATAACTTCACCAGTTCTAAACCAAGATAATCAGATCACAACCATATACAGCCTACCAATCACGCCTACTTGTACCCATGCATGCAACTTAACCAATAAATCAGGTTATCAAACACTAACTCCCTCAAACTAAACCCAGAGCTAACTAGGCTACCAAACACACAGGCCTACATACAGACCTGCATCTATGCATGCTGCCTCTGTTGGACCTGCATCCATCCCTCAGCCAGGCGAAGGCTGGTGCGGGCAACCAAACATACCCGTAGGTTTCAGGCACTTTTTTCTGCCTCGTCGCGGACAGTGAGCCACTTTGGCCGAATCTGCCTCACCCCATCTTTTTCGCGCCTGGGTAATTCGCTTGCAACTGGCGGCCCCCAAATCACCCGACCCCATCTCCCCGTGCGCTGTTCATGGCAAGCACAACGCCGCCGCCACCGCCGCCATGGCCGGTGGCCCCTTGCACTGGCGAGTCCCGCACCATCCCAGATAGGCGCGCTGCCGCCGGTTTCCTCCCATCTCCCATGCCGCATCCTACATTCCGAAACCCGGCTCCCTCACCTCTGTTAGCCCCCAACATTGGAGCCAGATCTGGGGAAGTGGTACCTGTTCTTGGCATTTGTACCGGCTGGAGTCAAATGGACGGACAAAGGACAGACATCAGGCTGCCTAACCTACTCGGTAAGTACACATCGCAGCAAGGTCACTTGATGCCCATTGTAGTTGGATTCTTATTATTCTTGCACCATTGCAGTTCATCCTTCTGGGTTGTCGTTCCAAGACTACTCCAGGTTGTTGGTAATGCACCAAATAGCAGTTTGGTGCGTGCAAATGACAGAGATTACAGAGGGATTGATTCAACAGTGGGGTTACAGGAGGGCATTGTTACTGCTGTAGAAGGGAACCGTGGAGATTGGGATGATGTATATTCAGGCAGTGTCGAGGAATGCTCGGGAGATTCGGATGCAGAAGAAGAAGATGGTGTCCATAGTCTCGGAGCAGGTCCTTTTGGAGTTACAGTTGATGATGAAAAAGTTATGGATGCTGCAGATTCGGATGAAGAAGATACTGACGGCGACGATTCCGAAGATGAACAAGCTGCTGCTGCTTCGGCCAAACTTCAATACGAGTATGCTAATATTAATAGTGTTTGTGGAGGCAGTACAAATGGAGCCACCGGCGAGACAACCTGGAAGAAAAGGTGACAGCAGTTATGCTTTTGTTCATGTTAGTATTTCAAATGCGTCGTGTAGCATATCCTGTGAAATTTATTAACTATTTTGAGCAATACACTTTCCGTAGGAAGAGGTGGGCAAAAGGAGTTAAACCACCGACTTTAGGCCACTGAGAGACATGGGCGCTATAGAGATAGCCATGAGAAATTCTCAGAGCAGGACTTCTGAACATATATTCGAACCTGTTATCGGCATGGTTTTTTATTCAAAGAATGAAGCATATGACTTCTGCAATCTATATTCGTGGGAAGTAGGGGCTGGAGTACGTTTTGGCTCTAGCGCTGATAATCGAAAAACTGGGTACCAAACGATGCAGGAAATAGTATGTGAGAAGGAAGTAAGTACTGCAACATACCTTTTCTAGTTTTAAACAAAACACTCATTAAATTCATAGCTGACATCAAGTTCCATTGTTGTATGCTAAACAGGGATTCGATGCTCGATGCACCAACAGTTCAAAAAGAGTTAGATGCAAAGCTATGGTAAGGCTGCACCGAACTGAAGACCTTGGATGGTATGTAAGCCACCATGTGAAGGAACATAATCACCCCCTTTCTGTATCTTGCGGCGAAAAGCGTGAGTGGAATTCACATAACAAGATAGATCAGTCTACAAAAGACATGATCCGGTACCTCAGGGAGAACAATGTGACACTGAGTAGGGTGCATTGTATAATGGGGAGCATGTTTGGAGGCATGGAGAATATCCCTTTCAATCAGAGATCACTACGCTCTGTCTGCTCACAGATAGCAAGGGACCAAAAGGATGATGACTGGGGAAAAACACTGGAGATTTTTAAGCAGATGCGTGCTGAAGATCCTGGATTCCAGTTCGCCGTGGACTTCACCAAGGATATGAAGGTCAAGACTCTCCTTTGGGCCAGCGGGAAAAGTAAGAGTGATTACAACTTCTTTGGTGATGTCATTACCTTCGACACAACCTACTGCACCAACCTGTACAAGATGCCATTTGGTATATTCGTTGGTGTCAACAATCATTTCCAGAGTGTACTTTTCGCCGGTGTCCTCATGCGTGATGAGAAAGCAACAAGCTTTAAGTGGGTTTTCAACGAGTTCATTACCCTTATGGTCAGCAAGCATCCAATCACTATTTTGACAGGTTGGTGAATGCTACACTGTTTTCTTGGTCTTGAATCTTGTTAAAATGCTATACTGTTCTCTTTGATATAATTTAATTCTTGAACTTTTTTGTACAGATCAGTGCAAGGCTATGACAAAAGCTGTAAAGAAAGTGATGTCCGAAGCCAACCACCTTTGGTGCAAGTGGCATGTATTTAATTCTGCCCCAGAAGAGCTCGGGCTGCACTTATATGGCCAGAATGCACCTTTCAGAAAAGAATTCCACTATGTGATCAATCGGATGTTAACCATTGAGGAGTTTGAGAGAGCATGGCAGCATCTGTTGGACACATATCATCTTCATGAACACCTGTTCATGAAGAAGACATACAAAAAGAGGGAGAAGTGGGCCAAACCTTGGGCGAAAGGCAAGTTCTGCGCTCGTATGACCAGCACACAACGATCTGAGAGTGCTAACAGCATGCTAAAGAAATTTGTTCCAAGAAACTCGGCCATGAATCGTTTTGTCGCACAGTATAGGAAGCTTCTCTATATTCGTGCCAGCGCTGAGCACAAAGCTGAACACAAAACAAAGCAGGTGAATACGCGGTTCATCTTAATTACTGCTTTTACATCATATCATTGTCTTTAATTCTTAGCCAACTTTAATCCTGGATGTAGTATGTTGATCAAAGGAAGAGAATTGAGGCTGTTGAGAGACATGCTTCTACTGTGTACACACACAAGGTTTTTGAGCTGTTCCGTGAAGAGACAAACAAGTGCACCGACTACAAGGTCCTGCAGTGTGCAAGCAACTACCATTTCACAGTCATCCACAACAACTCAGAGAAGCGTCAACTGTGGAAAAAAGTTGCATTCGATGTAACTGTTTCTAACGATGGTGAACTGTACTCATGTGAATGTGGATTGTTTGAACATTTTGGTATGCTCTGTTGCCACGCAATCAAGGTTAGTATGTAGTTTTTGTAAAACACGATTCCAGAATAATCACCAAGCACGTGAAACCATACAAATGCAACTGCTAACTTTTACTCTCCTAGGTAATGATTCATTGTGGTGTTAACAAGATACCTGAAGGACATATACTAAAGAGATGGACACGTAGTGCTGAGGGACTTGGTCTATCCCGAAGTTGGCACATCGGCATCAGATCAAGTAATGAATTCTTTGATGTATGTGAATACACTTGAAACAGTACGTTGTGCTGGGTCTGACCAGGAAGCTCGTGAGATAATTTTGAAACATCTCACGAGCGCGAAGAAAGAAGTTCAGCTACTCTTTGAAGCTAAATGTGATGGGCAAGGGTACTCATCAGGTGTTGGTGCCACAGATCAAGAGGGATATCAAACTGATTGTGTGTCAGGCGATGATGTTGTTGGTAACTGTTATGGTGCATCTGGTTCTTCAGCATATATGAGCGATGCTAATTTAGAGAGTATGCAAGTCCCGGACATCGTGAAGGACAAAGGCAGGCCTAGGTGCAATAGATACAAATCTAGTTGGGAGAAGAGAAGCAAGAAAAAAAAAAGGAAAGAGCGCTAATTCTCAAGCGAAAAAGCCAGCAGCACTTAACAAGTGTAACAGAACTGTCTTATCACGGAGATGATTCCGTTTTAGGATCATTTTCGGGTGACGACACGTGCTGTGACGACTAATAGTATAACATATGACAGAAGAATATAGTTGTAACAAGAACATAGATAGAGTATAGAGTTTTACATAAATCCGAATTTAAATTACAAACCAGAGTTTTAAAAGTGCGGAATTGATATAGTTCAACAGAAATAAATGGTTTGATAGAATAAGTAAGGTATAATCGTCCTCTCACGATGATACACGTAAAACATCCGGTCATGATAGGTGTTGTGACTAAAATATCGTACCGGCAATCAACAAATTACTCCTCATCGTTGTCGGTGTAAAGCTCCTATTTAATATTCCAGCAGTCAGGACGCTGGTCTTTCTAGTGGAACCTCTCACCGTTGTGGCAGTTTCCACCCTGCTCATCTGAAAACCATATAGAGCTACGTCCTGAGCAACTAATTTACTCAGCAAGACTGACTCGTCAAAATGGCCAACTACAACGGACCCCTAGACATGTACAGGCTAAGGGTAGGATTTATGTTGTAAAAAAGTCAGCCTAAGAGTGGATCCTTATTTTTCAAGTTTTAGCAGCAAGTTAAGTTGACATGCAAAATAATAGTTTGCATTATAACTATAACACTCATAGTTGTAATACAATTAATAATAATTTCATGGATTTGTCTCTTCACGGACGCTTCATGGAAGAAACCTGTTTGCACAATCCATACACGCTTCATGAAAACCGCATGGAGCAACCTTTCGCTTACGGTACCACAAGGTCTTTCGGACCTGGCTCCCCCGAGAAGGGTCTCCCAGCGCGATACGTCCCGTACCGCCATCCGTGGGTGGATTGCTCTCTCCTCTCAGCCCCAGTTCCACCAAACAAAGGAGTAGGGTATCTTTCGATCAAGCAGTAGTCATAGCTACGTCAGTTTACTGGGCCCATAACTCTAGCATGCAAACAGTACGTTCAAACTTGATCCCATGGGCCTGACACGAGGCATAACCTTAGGTGACTCGGACGGGGCTACCTCCTTGAAGACAGACTGTCCTTCCCTTTCCACCTAGTTGCCCGTCTGGTCCTCATTGTTATCCCCTCTAAACTTTCCTTCAATCGATATCATTTTCCAGTGATAATGTTTCCTGGTCCACGAGTGATCTCCATAACACTCAACGAATAGTCGTCTTAGATTAAGCAAAGCGACTACCGTTCTGAGGCTAATACCAAGTAAAAGGGAACCTACTGTAATACTAAGTTTTTAAATAACTCCTATAAATTTAATGTATAAACAAGCCTACATTCCTAGCTAATGTGAAAACAAAAATGTAAAACTGGTGGGATACACCGGGACTTGCCTTGGTTCTGCTCCTGGTCAGCTGAAGCACCACCCGGTCCTTTTGGCTCTTGCTCCCGTCCTGCCTCCACGTGGTTCACTTTATGATCTATATGATGCAAATGTTGATGATTATGAAAGGAGATTCATGGCACTTTCTCAACAAATATATTAATGCAGAAATATAATATATAGAAGTGAAGGGGATGTTCTAAGTTAAAATGCTATCCTGCCTTTATGGAGCTTAACGGAATTATTGGGATCTTAGTAAGAAAATAATATTTTAGTATGGTTCTGAAATTCATTTGCATATGGATGATTTACTACAGATAGGACATATTAGGTGTGATTTACTAGCCAACTTGTACTTACATGCAATGAGCCATAAATTTTAAATAAATTAATCAAGGCAAAAGGTTAATTAATTAATTATGACAAATATACAATGAATGGTGAGGTATGACTTTGCATGGACATCCAGCATGTAAACACATGATTTTACAGCAAGCCCCAAGAATTTACTAGACACATATTTTTATTAAAACATTTATTAGTGTTCTTGCCATTTAATTTAGTGTGGGTAAAAAAATATTGACATGCAGGGTGATTTGGTATTTTTCATAAATAGTGAATGTCCAAAGAAGGCCAAGATAATTTATTTTACTCCAAACCTCGCTGTAATTATTTTCCTATGCATTTTCAAAGTTTACTGTTATACCTAGAAATAGAAACTAAATAAATAAATTCATTTTTTGGCTTCATGGGCCAGATCTGCCGCTTGGCCCAGTGGATGAGGCCAGCAGGGTTTTTGCCGGGCCGGATCTGGCCCGAGCAGGGTCGGGGCCCGAAGGCCATGCATGCCCCAGCGGCCTGCTTGACCTATCGGCCAGCTCGGCCGAGCCGAGCGCGCGCACGGCAGCTCTGGCCATGCGTGGCGGTGGGGGCGAGGCGGGTGGCCGAGGCGATGGCGGGGCCTGCAGTAAGCACGTATGTGACCAAGGGATGGCGGCGGTTACGCGGCATGCTGACAAGGGCATGTTGCTCACCAGGGCTTGGGCCACGTCGACGGTGACGGAAGGTGGCAGGTGGGCGACGGCGTTCCAGCGGCAGCCCTGCACTAACTCGAGCCGAGTGAGGCCGAGTGGAGGCGCCGGGTGCCCTAGGTTTGGTAGGAGAGAGGAATCGAGCAGAGCTCACCTGAGTAGAGAGTACGGGCCGGAGGAGAGGAGCTCGGAGGCGGAGACGAAGTCGGTGATTTGCGGTGGTCGGCGGAGATTTGAGCAATGCCGGCTTGGAGAGGGTGGCAGGGAACCTCGGCGGACCCGTGGTGGTCCACGGCTGGGATGGGAAGGCGGGGCAGCAGCCGGGCGACGGAGCTCAGCTCCACTCGTTCATGACGGCGACTTCGGTTAGAGGAGAGCAGAGAGAGGAAGAGTGAGGGGAGCAAATGAGTGGTGCCTTCTGATCGGGAGGGGAACAAAGAGGATGTCGGGAGGCGAGGTGGGGGCGTCGACCCGCGGCAACGGGAGTCACCCGTACGTCGGCGGCCATGTGGCGGACGTCGAGTCGGGCGAGGCGGCGGCAGCCGGGTGTGCTTTCTCCAGGGCGCTGATGGGTGGGGCCTGCACGGCTTTTTTTCTTTTTTGTTTATTTCAAATTTCAGTAAACTGAGGTTGCTTAATCTTTTCTTGGGAATTAATTTGTGGCAGGTCCAACCAAACCAAAATATGAGCGAGCTCCACATGATGCACTGGAATTTATAAAAATACTAACTACCATTAGTCCTTAATAAAATTTAAATAGGAATTTTGTGAAGAGGGGTGGTTTTTGATCTTTTAACCATTTATTTGGGGCATTAAACAGTGAACAAAAATTCTCAACTTTTGCTTAAAATTCTACTTTTGGGTGCATGCCAACATATATTTTCGGTGGGGGTAAGTTCTATTATAATTTTAGAACTTGTAGTTAAATGGCAACCAAATCGACTTGATTTCAAATTTGAATTTGATCAAATTAAACTCAACTTCTATTTTTGGTTCTTATGCTTGTGGGGTTTGATCCTATGGCGTGTCATGGAAGTGCATGACACCAGAGGTGTCACAACAAGTCCACTTCAGTCCAGAAGTCAGCTGGACGCTAGATAAATGCTTCTTCGTTTGAATTGTCATTTTCTGTATTTTGTTAATCGGCGCCGCTCATTTAGTATAATGTACTGAGACCAATATCTTGTAAGTGCTACTAGTTTGAACATCTTTTTAATCCCACACGCTTGTTGTGTTGTGCTGCTTATCTGGATGCTTCTCACTTAACAGGTCCAACAGCACTTAACAAGTCTACTTCAGTCCAGGAGTTATTTTCTGTTTTTTGTTAACCTGTGCCGCTCATTTAGTAGAATGTACTGAGACCAATATCTTGTAAGTGCTACTAATTTGAACATCTTTTCAAGATAACACACTTCTTGTGTTGTGTTGCTTATCTGGGTGCTTCTCACTTATTAGCCAAATGTACGGTACTTTTCAATGCATTAGTAGTATCAAAAGGTGCGGTACTTTTCAGATCTTGGCAAACATAGTCCGTTAGCATAATTAGTAGACACAGTATGTTTTGCATAGTGGTACCTCACTTTTAAGAATATCAAAATAGATTGTTAGCTCATGAATAAAACAATCAGTGCATACATAGTATGTTGCAGCTACATTACAACTCAGAGTAATCAGTTCATAATTGATTATCTCCATTCCGTCAATCCATGCGACGTCTCCAAGACGCTTTCTCAAGCTTCTTCAAAAGATCAGGTGGCATGTACCCTTCGTTTCCATCCATGGTTAGCATCATGTACATCAAGTCCGAACGAGCCTCTGCGAGATTGCTCTGGAAATCATATTTGAAAAAAAACAACACGTTAATCCAAGCCCCTCATTTGTTAACAGTGTAATAATACTGAAAGTTACAGAACCTCTCGCATAGTGTTTAGTTTCCACCACAAATCTCCACCCGTGAAAGCCCGAGCATAGTGGACAGAATATAGACCACTATTCTGCCTGCAAAAAAAAAAAAATCGATGATATAGGGTGATTTCTATAACAAACATAGAAGTACGGAAAATCGGCATTACTGTACTCACTTCCTGCACTGTGCACTTAGTTTAGTATGGTAGCATATTTTCCATCATCTTTCACGTCCCAACCATAGAAAAAATGATGGATGCAAGCAAGCAAAGCCTCGTGGAGCTGATCTACTAATTCATCATGCGTAAAATCAACTTTCAGAGAAAGCATATTCATCATAGTAGGATCCAGAACATTTATTTTCTTATTCTCGAAATCCCAAAAGTAGCAGCTTCACTTGCCTTGATACAAAACTGGAACAATGAACTGCAAAATTAACTAGTTACATGAAGAGTACTTGTGATTGTCAAGTGATGTGCACAATGAAATGATATTGAGGGGCTTACCATAGTGCAGTTCTGGATGTCGTAATTTATGTGTGGCCCAATGAACTGTGATCTTACTTCAAATGAATGTAAGTAGTCCTCACGATTCAACACCTTTTCCTGTATGTGACAATGTGTATTTTGTTAGCAGTAAACAAAAATGTGCTAATCCAAATACACAGCTGCATTAAGGACCCTAGAAATTACCGCGAAAACAGGACTGATGAAGTGGCACCACCTCTTGTGCTTTGCCTTGTACACATGATTCCCCATATCATACATATGATCGTCTAACTGATTAAATAGCCTCATGATTGCATTGCAAACACCTATCTTGAATTGCCCATTGAGCATCATGGAGTACTTTATTTCATGTCCAGTTAGTTTCAATTCTGTCGGGACACTGTGACAAGTTAGTTTCAATTCTGTCGGGACACTGTGACTATACCATACCCTGTTAATGTTATCTAATCATCAGCCTAAGAAATAAAGGTACTGCTACAAATTGTAATGAGCTGTTAATAGGACTTACAGGGCTAGCTCGTCATGTGTGACACGTCCTTCTTTAAACCAATTATACATAACCATCCTTCTTCTTTTTGGGATGCCCGGATACTGGTAATCCAGGGTAAAAGGTGATTCTTCGAATTGTGAGTGGACAGTGACCAGTTTCCTACGGTCATTGGATAGTGGTGGTCCTTACTAACATGCAAAAGGGGAACAATTTTCATTATTTCGGTCTACAATGCCTCCGGTACATTAGTTGCATGAAACTCACCTCTCCTTAGCCGTTTAATCAATTCCTGTTCATTGAGTGTACTTGGATGATGGTGACGTCTACGCTTTAATCCCCGACTAAACTTGCTGACCAGGAATATGCCTACATTTGCATGAACTATAGTCAATATATGCTTACATGACCAGTAAAGCCACTTCAATTATAAGAGAAGAATTTGCTTTCTTAAATACCTGCACTACTTGTTTCTACACATGGCTCTGCCACAGGTTTGTATCCACGATGTAGCAGGTCAAAAATTATTTTGATTGAAGTTGCTATGTTGACACCTAAGCGAGACACTGCTTCACGCATTTGATTTAGTACATCTGTCGTGGTGGTCAATAACTCTTATAATAGTCCCTGTAGACAAGGGAATTACAAAATCTCACATAGCGGTCATTGACCATTTGAACTTTTGATAAGAATAAATAAACAACTGTTCTGAAGAATTCCATACTGTTGTTTCATCAAAAAGTTGATCTTTCCTCAGCCAGGCATCCATCGTGTATTCTTCACCCCAACCTCTGCTGTAACACACCTCCTCTGCCCTCCTTACCTGAAATGTCATATATATAGGTATATTGATGGTGCACTGTTTTATATGATGAATGTCATAAGAGTATGTTCTTACCATTTTCATCCCGAAATAATGACCAGGCACTAATGGGTCCTCGATGAAGTCCATAGCAGCCAAGCGCTGCAGCAGCTCTTGCTTGAACATACTAACCCTTGGCATGCTCATATGCAGGGGAGATGATGTACCGAAGTTCAAATTGTCAAGGTAGAATACCTGAAAATATATTGTACATCGCGCCAATCAAGCTAACTCGTTAGCCAGTCAAAATAATCATTTAAATTATGACAAAAAACGCAAAGTGGTCAACATCAAAATTACTCGCCTGTAGGAAAAGTGTGCATCCAATAGGAAGACAATGTCTCTTGAGGTCTTCTGCTTCTGAACTAACTGGGCACCATGTGCTATCACTAACAGCATATAACCTGACCAGTTGATTTGTGAAATTTTGTCAACATCCAAAAAATTTCTCAGCAACCACAACGGGAAGCATGGTCTTGGCTGGAATACACCCAAAAAATGGACCATGGAGTACAGTACAATTGCTATTCTAAATGCATTTTTCTCTTCCTTGCTCATGCCACCACTGTAGTCTTTTGTTAGTACCACCTCTAGATAATCAAGCGTTAAGCCCATACCTTGATTATCTATTAACAGAGCCTTGCTAACAGCACTTACTACTTTTCGTGAGTATTGGTTTTCATGGTACACTAAATTCCCAGTGAATGGTATTCCTAGAACTATATGTACATAACCATCCCTAACTGGCAAAGCATCACCATTTTGAGTTCTTATAGTCATTGTTTCAATGTCTAGGTTCTTCAGCAACCAATATGTCAACTTATCATCTATCTTATCATGAAAAGGCAATTGCAGCATGCCACCAAATCCTATGGATCTCACTAGATTCTTCTTCTGATCGTCAAAATCCCTGAAAATAGCTGCAACTTTACCCGGGCTGGACACAGACAGGAACTTATCTGCCATTGTAGAATCGCTTCTTATTTCAGCTCCTTCTTCTAACTGCACCCACACACTTTGCATCATTCCCTGTTTGGCTTGATTCAATTCCACAACCGTCCTCTGTTTCACCATTGCACTCCCTTCCTTCCTCTACGGTCAGAAACATCAAACTTGACATGAATGTTGAAGCCATTCAGAAACGCGTATGGTTCATGAACACCAATTACTCAACAATGGTCCAGACTCTTTCGAAGCAAGCATTCTGGAGCCGTCGGCTGCTGGTAGTCCAATGATGCTTTCCCCAAAAGTTGTTGCACCATTGTTCTCCTGTCCCGATCCGATTTTGTGTTCATGGTCCTGCCCAACGCACAAATGTGGGAAAGCATTAAGAGGGAGGTAGTAGCACAGATGCTAAAGCAAAAGTTCGGATTACTAGTAACTACACCCACCATGGATGACGAAGCTGGGGAACTCGTGACGGTCTCCTTCCATGGGACATACTCAGGTTTTTCTCCTTCCATGACCACCGACGTTTTTTGCTGCATTTAATAGTTGGTGGGTAGTACCATTGGCACAGGCTCGGTTTGCCTCTACGTGGAGCAAATGCTACTCCCTCCGTTCCAATTCCAATTTATAGAACGTTTTAGGGTCCAAAGCTTTTCTCAAAATATAAGACGTTGTCGGTTACCAACGCTGCCGTACCCCCTCATTTACGCATCCAACTTGGATTTTCTATATCCGCTCTTTCCGTCCCCAATCTCTTCCTCTCACCAGGACGCAGCATCAGGCCTGCAGCTCCCCTTCACAGTGCCGCTGCTCCCCGCCGCGGAGCTCCCGTGTCACGGCGCCGCTGTCCCCCATCGCGGATCTCCCCTGTCACGGCGCCGCTGCTTCCCGCTGCAGATCTCCCCTGTCACGGCGCAACATCAACGATATGGCCCTGCCGTGGAGCTCCTCGTCGTGGGTCTCTGCTTCAACGATGTGTTGGCTCCCCTCATTCTTGGATCTACACTGCGACCAGGGGCGACCCAACAAGCGAGATTCAAGAATCAATGTGGGAGCGAGAGGATAAAATTTGGGATAGGGTGGCTCCGGTGGAGGCTCTGCCCCGAGCCGCTATTGCGTGCTCAAGGAAGATCGGAGCTCCAGGGACACCGCGATTGCTGCATGCTCGAGGAAGGCTGGAGCTCTAGGAAGCTCGGGGGAGCACTGAGCAGTTTCGAGGAGTCTCCAGCAGCGTGTGGTGTGGCCACAGTGTGGAGTGTGTGGTGTGGTGGATTTCTGTGACTGGGGTTGTATTAATGTGCACCCACTCTCTTTCTTAATATCCATGTCGATGCGTAAAACGTCCTATAAAAATGAACGGGGGGAGTACTGACTTCCAACTCCTAGAGGACTTAACCCGACACAGCAGCTGCCTTCGAAGCCCTTTCCTCTTAATAACACGCATGCTAAAGCCACCAGTCGTTTGAGCAGGCGGAGCGGTACTATGGTGTGGGTGCGGTGCACACAGTCACCTCGCACAGTTCATAAATCTATCTAAAACTTTAGTCTGCAGACAACTCCATACCCAACCAATGAAAGAAAGATCTATCAAATGCCATTTGACGAAATTAAGAGCACAGTACACTAGGGCTGTCAACGAGCCGAGCTCGAGCGAGCTTGTAGCCTTAAAGCTCGAGCTCGACAAAAGTTCGAGCCGATCTTGAATCGAGCCTGAGATTTGACCGAGCCTGCGGCCAGGCTCAAGTTCGACTCGATAGAAGCTCGTGAGAGTTTGAGCTCGACTCGATTAAGCTCGCGGCGGACAGAGGACGGGACTTATGAGCGGAACACGGCAGTGCGACAGCATAATCTGGCCGTATAGATTGGAGTGGTAGCAGAGGCAGGAACAAGGACAACTAGAGAAACATCAGACCTGTGATGCGGGGTGATAAGTTCAGGCATCACTATTTTCAGGGGAGTATAGGAACAGGGTGTCTCCTGCTCGATGGGCAGGTGCAGAAGCCTCAATTTTTTGGTTGATCAACCTTCGATTCAATTTTTTGCTTCATCAACCTTCGATTCAACCTCAGGGGCGATGGATCTTGGGGAAGAGCCGGCGAGGAGCCGAGGAGACCGGCATGCTTTCTGTGGAGAGGAGGCGCCGGTTGGGAGATGATAAAAATATCTACGTTGACTTTGGATTGGAAAAGTAGTCCCGATGCTAGACTAAAAAAATAGGCCCTGAAATTACGTGCCTATGTGGGCTCTTGCTGTGTGATTAGGCCCAGGGATAGAAGAGGCACCCTACCGAGCCTCATCGAACGGTTCGAGTTTGATTCGTCTGGAGCTCGCGAGCTTGAAACAAGGCTTGAGATCAGCTTGAATTTTTATCGAACCGAGCTCGAATCGAGTCTACAGCGAGCAAAGCTCGACCAGCTCACGATCCTCGAGCTTCGTTGACAGCCCTACAGTACACTTTGCTCCATATTAGGAGGAGGATATCAGTTACAAAACGATGTACGAGTGCACTGCATGCATTGCACTGCGCCAGCAAACACGCAACAACATTAACTTGACTCCAACATCTAATAGTTCATACTGGTTACTGTCCAAAATACGCACTATCCCCAAAAGCAATTAACCAAAAGCAAGGTCCTTTGCTGCAGGTCACAAGACACAACGATGAGTGAAAGGACCAAGTGACCGAGAGGGGGGATGAATCGGAAACTCGCACTATGTAAATCACCAATTTCTAGTGATGATCATACTAGCAAGATAATAAACCTATGAAATGAACTACAACCTTAGCATACTAGTGGATCACACAAGACAATACAATTTCTATGCAAGCTAGTGATAAAGAAAGCGAAAGTAAACAACAAGCTAGCAAAGGAACTCACACATACAATGCTACAAGATAAGGAACTAGAGCACACTAGCATGAATAGTACAATACATACAAGAGTGAGTAATCAAGCCAATGCAACTCCTATACATGCAAGTGATCAAATATGAAAGCTAAGCACTACTAACAAGTAAAAAGCCTATTCATACAAGACTACAAGGTAATTAACTAGAACAAGGTAAGCATACAAGCATGAATAACACGATATGTAAATGCGAAAAGTAATGCATCAAAGTAAAGAGTAGAGTAAGGGATGACTCATGATTTTTTTTCGAGATCTCAGAAGGATGGTGCCTTCCCCTACTCCTCGTTGGCCACTCCCGCCGGAGTGCCGGTCCCTACCGCCACCGATGTGGAGTTCTCGCCCACGAGCCCGCAGTCACTCCTAGAGTGAAGACACGATGCGCGTCACCGCTGCCACATAGGCACAAGCTCACCTCCCTCGAGAACTTGCCGGACTCCCGGAGCCGACACGGGCGCTCACTATTGATGCGCCTTTCACCGGCGGGCTCAAACTGGGTACAAACGTGTGACGGCATTCACAACCGATCATGATAGGCTCGATCACCGACACCTAACCGGTCTAGGTCTCACCATAGACCAAGAGTAATAACCTAGATCACACCCTCAATGACACCCTAGCCTTAGATGTGCATCAATGCTCAAGTTACTCTCACTAGCACTCTCAAGATATGCAATATCTTCTCCTAGTGCTCTCCCCTTTTCCTCTTGGCTCTTACCAAATGCTCCAAGCAATTCCACTGGCCAAGAGAGGTCTCCAAGACCCTAGCAACGAAGTTATATAGGCTTCCAACCTCCAACTAGCCATTGCTCCATGAAATCAGCTTTCTGGGGCTACTGACCGAACAGTTCGGTCACTGCCTGACCGGATCGTTCGGTCACTGCAAACTCCAGCTCCAACGGCTCTGCCCTTGCTGATCTTCGTACTGACCAGACCGTATGGTCACCTAGTGCCTATGAATTCACTAAGAATCCATGCATATCACCGACTAGACATGACCTAAGAGAAATGACCTAAACCCCCTTGATAGTCCGGTTTTTCCTATGGACTCAAAGCCCTAACAACTAGACAATTGTTCTGAACACTTGCTCCACAGATTGTCCTTAGCTTTGATCCATCTCCATCAACCCTTAGACTCCATCAAGCTCATCAAGCCTCCATGCTTGTGGTCATTATCATCAATCACCAAGGCCGCCGTCAATAATCATCATAAGATAGAAAAAGTTTTCTACACGAACAACACTCATGCAGACATTAGTCACATTTCATGTTTGTCATTCATCACCAAAACATTGGTACCACGGGGTGTCATGATCCTTACAATGAGCCACCCAGACCATACAGTGCACCCTCATTCAAGACGAGCATGTCTTTCCGCTTCAGTCTCCACGAATAGCCGCCGCCGCCACAGACATGTCGGCACGACTCGGCCACCGCCAATGTTGTTCCCGCCGTTAGCTTCTTCTTGAGCAGGCAGTAGTTGTTCTTCATGCATCGACAGCTGTACAACAGGGTGGACTTGGACGACGGGTTACTCTACATGCTCGTCAACCTGCACACTACCGGAATCAGATCATTCGCCATGTGTGGCCCACGACAAAGCGGACACGGTGTACACGCCCGACAGCGAAGCCGGCTTCGGAGGGGGACACATGGCAACATTTTCCGTTAACAGAGGACAACAGCAGGCGTGCGCGTTGCGCGCTGTTACCCCTAACTTCGTCGTGTGCCCGATGGACGGCACACGATGAAGTTGTTAGGTTTGCCGTGTGCCTCCTCTCTCGCACACGGCAAAGCTATGGCCTGTTCGCTGTTGTTGGTCGTACCTACGTACCCACTTATATACCGCAAGAGGACGGTGTACGATTGTAGCACTTTTTCTCTTGAATTGAGTATTCCAAGGTTTATCGAATCCACTGGGACCTTAGGGATAATTAAACAAAGTTAAGAGTAAAAGATTTAGTCAAAGCTATTGTAGAATTTAGGTTGCGTGAGGGGGAGACTGGCCAGCGCAAAGGTGCGCCAGACAGTAAATCTGTTGTTGCGCCGATCGGCGTAGGAGTTGAGCCGATCGGCACACTAGTGAATCTAAGCCAAAGTGTGCCAGATGCCTTGTAAGCCTATGTTGTTAAGTGAGTAACCAGATATCTACTAGTAAAATCGTAACCAGAAAGTCTAATTAAATAGCATTATAATAGGTAATTACATAGATCAATGAAAACCTATAATGAATAAGACCACCCTACTTTCCGAGCAGCTCCCGATTTATCACTGCTGAGAGGAAACCCTTAATCACACGAGTATCTTACCCTACTCAACTATCCAATAGTGCTGCGCAGGCTTAGTGCCGTCACCGCTAAACCACACTACTAGCATCATCAAACAACCATAATCAATACAATGTCTGAATACTATCCTAATCACCATGATCAAGATAATATCAACTTACTTAGCCTAGAACTAAGCAATTGAAATAAGCACATGCATGATTATAGAATCAAGACAGACAAATCACCAAAACCATCATCAACATATTCAATCATCCTTGAGATACATAGAGTAAGATTCATCCCCGTCGAGATGGCCTACCTTGACGGATCAACTCTTAACACCAATGGTTCTTGAAACTCAACTAGAGATCTATTCTAACGGGACAAGCTCCGATAGCTCTAACTCACGAATCTGTTGTCCCTATGTCGCCTCCTCTTCTCTACAGCCAGGATTTACAAGTATTTATAGGGGTTCTACTCATAAAGGACTCTGTTTCTAGCAAATAAGGTGGTTGCGCCGATCGGCGCAGGATTGCGCCGATCGGCGCAAGCCGTGTCTTCTCTGGTTTCTTCTCCGAGTCGGTTTCTCAGTCTTCCACAGCTACCATGTGGGCCTTTTCCTTCGAGATAAAGTCTTGTACTGCACGTCGAGATCTTGAAGTTCCATAAATCTTCTAGGCAAATATCTTCAAGTGTCTTGCGCAGATAAACTTCCATAAACATGTGGAATGGGCCTCGGTCACTTCTGTGGGCCAAAACACCCTAGCGCCGACCGGCTCATGGACTACGCCGATCGGCGCACTGGGCTTCTTCAGTGTTTTTCGTCGGTTCTGGATTCCTGTCCTCTCCAGCATCACTTTAATCACCAATTTTACCTGTTTCTGCAATAAAGCTCCAAAACAACGTATATACAAATATATAAACAATATCATAGGTAAATGGCTTAAATTAGTATCAATTATGCTCTAATTGGGGTAATATTCACATATAAAAGGGGCACTTAGGAAGTGCCAACAGCTGTGTGCCGAGGCTGGGCACACGACGAAAATGTCAGCTTTGCCGTGTGCCAAGGCCGGGCACACGGCGAAGCTCTTTCCCAGGTTGCCAGGTATGGCCTTTTCGCCGTGTGCCAGGGATTTGGCACACGGCGAAGAGGCCATAGATTTTCTTTTTTTTTTTGTTTTTCCCATTACAAACATCACAATTATCACATATTCAATCAATACATCATATATAACAACAATATATCACATATTTCATCCATATACCACACATATGATCAAAATACCACATATATCACCAATATACCACAAACATCACCAAAATACCACATATATGAAGTCAAAGGTTACAAATATCAATTCGAAAGTTCACAATCCAACAATTCACCGATAATATTACAAACATTAATATAAACAAGTTTCTGGCTACGCTACTGATCGAACGGCGGTGGCTCGAAGGGCGGTCCTTGCACCGGAGGGAACCGCTGCTGCGGGGGGAACGTCGATGACATGTTAACCGAATCAGGTGTATTCGATGCTGCCGATTGATTCTGTCAAAAGTATAGAAGATTGCAACGTCTAACTTGTAAGTTTCTAAGTCATTGTAAGTCTCTAGATGATTATAATACTTGAATTAAAACAAAAATACTTGAATTATTTATACGTTCAACTAAGTCTCTAGGTTATTGTAAGTGTCTACTAAGTCTCTAATACTTCAATTGAAATAACAAGAGTATGAAGTACCACACCTGAGGAGTTGTCGGAGCCGGACGAAAGAAACTCGAAGGCGGTGGTAGGGATCCTCCAATCTGAGCATGCAGACTTTGGAGGTAAGCCATTAGGGAGGCCATATCCTGCTGTGTCTTGGCACTCTCCTCCTCCCGTTGCCTCCTCTCTTCTGCCAGCTGGGCCTACAAGTTTTGATCGCAATTTGATTAGTTACAATGCAATGCTAATACATGATTAGTTATTGATGAGTAAAGCAGAAATTACCTCATGTTGCTGCACTTGCAGCTGTGCGACTGTGACACGTGGGCGTATGACCGGGCTAGTGCCCGGGTCCCTAGCTCGAATCTAGGAGAGAGTGGGAGTACTGCTATGACACCTCTGGTGTCATGCACTTCCATGACACACCATAGGATCAAACCCCACAAGCATAAGAACCAAAAATAGAAGTTGAGTTTAATTTGATCAAATTCAAATTTGAAATCAAGTCGATTTGGTTGCCATTGAACTACAATTTCTAAAATTATAATAGAACTTACCCCAACCGAAAATATACGTTGGCATGCACCCAAAAGTAGAATTTTAAGCAAAATTTGAGAATTTTTGTTCACTGTTTAATGCCCCAAATAAATGGTTAAAAGATCAAAAACTACCCCTCTTTACAAAATTCCTATTTAAATTTTATTAAGGACTAATGGTAGTTAGTATTTTTATAAATTCCAGCGCATCATGTGGAGCTCGCTCATATTTTGGTTTGGTTTGACCTGCCACCAATTAATTCCCAAGAAAAGATTAAGCAACGTCAGCTTACTGAAATTTGAAATAAACGAAAAAAAGCCCAACGGGATATGCGCTTAATGCGGGCCCCGCCATCGCCCCGGCCACCCGCCTCGCCCCCGCCGCCGTGCATGGCCAGAGCTGCCGTGCGCGCGCTCGGCCCGGCCGAGCTGGCCGATAGGTCAAGCAGGCCGCTGGGCCATGCATGGCCTTCGGGCCCTGACCCCGCTCGGGCCAGATCCGGCCCGACAAAAACCCCGTCGGCCTCATCCACTGGGCCAAGCGGTAGGTCTGGCCCATGAAGCCGAAAAACAAATTTATTTATTTAGTTTCTATTTCCAGGAATAACAGTAAACTTTGAAAATGCATAGGAAAATAATTACAGTGAGGTTTGGAGCAAAATAAGTTATCTTGGCCTTCTTTGGGCATTCACTATTTATGAAAAATACCAAATCACCTTGCATGTCAATATTTTTGTACCCACACTAAATTAAATGGTAAGAACACTAATAAATTCTTTTATAAAAATATGTGTCTAGTAAATTCTTGGGGCTTGGTGTAAAATCATGTGTTTACATGCTGGATGTCCCTTCATTGTATATTTGTCACAATTAACTAATTAACTTTTACCTTGATTAATTTATTCAAAATTTATGGCTCATTGCATGTAAGTACAAGTTGGCCAGGAAATCACACCTAATATGTACTATCTGTAGTAAATCACTCATATGCAAATGAATTCCAGAACCATGCTAAAATATTATTTTCTTACTAAGACCCCAATAATTCCGTTAAGCTCCATAAAAGCAGGGTAGCATTTTAACTTAGGACATCCCCTTCACTTCTTCATATCATATTTCTGCATTATCATATTTGTTGAGGAACTGTCATGAATCTCCTCTCATAATCATCAGCATTTGTATCATATAGATCACGAAGTGAACCACGTGGAGGTAGGACGGGAGCAGGAGCCAGAATGACCGGGTGATGCTTCAGCTGACCAGGAGCAGAACCAAGACAAGCCCCGGTGCATCCCACCAATTTTATATTTTTGTTTTCACATTAGCTAGGGATGTAGGCTTGTTTGTGCATTAAGTTTATAGGAGGTGTTTGAAAACTTAGTATTGCAGTAGGTTCCCTTTTACCCGGTATTAGCCTCAAGACGGTAGTCACTCTGCTGAATCTAGGAGGACTATTCATTGAGTGGTATGGAGACCACTCGTAGACCAGGAAACATTATCACTAGGGAATGATATCAATTGAAGGAAAGTTTGGAGGGGATAACAATGAAGACCGGGCGGGCAACTAGGTGGAAAGGGAAGGACAGCCTATCTTCAAGGAGGTAGCCCCGTCCGAGTCACCTAAGGCTACGCCTCGTGTCCGGCCCATGGGATCAAGTTTGAACATACTGTTTGCATGCTGGAGTTATGGGCCCAGTAAACTAACGTAGCTACGACTACTGCTTGGTCGAAAGATACCCTACTCCCTTGTTTGATGGAACTGGGTCTGAGAGGAGGGAGCAATCCACCCAGGGATGACGGTATGGGAAGCATCGCGCTGGGGGACCCTTCTCGGGGGAGCCAGGCTCGGAATATCTTGTGATACCATAAGCGAAAGGTTCCTCCATGCGGCTTTCATGAAGCGTGTATGGATCATGCAAGCAGGTTTCTCCTGTAGAATGTAAATCGATTCGAGTCGCTGCCCCTCACAGTAACGAGTACCACTTGATAACTCCTCCCAAACGTTGATGGAAGCCATTAATATGATAAATGGGTTCAATATTGCTGCATGGAATTATTATTAATTGTATTGCAACTATGATTATTATAGTTATAGTACAAACTAAATTTATTATTTTGCATGTCAACTTCACTTGCTGCTAATTTGAAAAATAAGGATCCACTCTTAGGCTAGTTTTTTAGCAACATAAACCCTACCCGTAGTCTATGCATATCTAGGAGTCGGTTGTAGTTGGCCATTTTAACGGGTCAGTCTTGCTGAGTAAATTAGTTGCTCAGGGCGTAGCTCTATGTGGTTTTCAGATGACCAGGGTGAAGACTGCCACTGTGGTGGGAGGTTCCACTGGGAAGGCCAGCGTTCTGACTGCTAGAATATTGAATGGGAGCTTTGCACTGACAACGAGCGTCCTGACTGCTGAAATATTGAATGGGAGCTAAATTGTTTTAATGACCCTTCTTATTTACGTAGGCGTGCTATTCTGACACCCACAAACGAGCTTGCTGATGATGTCAATTCGTATATGCTAGGCTTGGTCCCCAGTGACGAGAGAGAGTACTTAAGCTCTGATGCCATTTCTAAATCATCTGACACAACTGCTGGTGCAGACTTATTATATCCTCTTGAGTTCTTGAACTCTTTACAATTTAATAACTTCCCTCAGCATCGGCTTCTGCTTAAGAAAGGTGTTCCTATCATGTTGCTACGCAATCTATCTCAGTCTGAAGGACTCTGCAATGGAACGAGACTAATTGTTACTAATCTCGCTATAATGGTTATTGAGGCAATGATAATTACAGGAACAAATGTAGGCGCTGTTGTCTACATACTGAGAGTAGTACTTGCAGCGGAAAAAACAAAATTACCATTCGCTTTGCAATGTAGACAATTTCCTGTTAGAGTTTGTTATGCTATGACTATAAATAAGAGCCAGGGTCAAATTCTAGATCGAGTTGGTGTTTATCTAAAGAAACCTATTTTCATGCATGGCCAACTTTATGTAGCGGTGTCTAGAGTTACATAAAAACAGGGTCTAAGCATTTTGATTGAAAATGATGATGGTACTTCTGGATCCAAGACGAGGAACATTGTATACAGAGAAGTATGTTCTTCTATACCCTAGCCGACAGATCACCATGCCCGGTACACAGCAGTTGTATATAACTCTTTTGTTCAATCCCTGGTTCTGCCTTTTCTCTACTCTTGTTCAGTCGCTTTTGTTATGTTTTGTTGTTTATTGATTTTGCTGTTTACTGGATGCCTGATATGGTATAACCCATACATTTTCTCTCAAACATTGAACTATGCCATCCACACACGTTCCCTATGCTTACTTTTCCTTTTATTGCAGATGTCCGACATGTTGCTTAAGAACTTGAACCCTCGCTTTAGATAGGGATTTGTCGTTGTCAGAGTGTCATGTCTGTGGGAGTATCGTGGAGGAAGGGATGATGGTGAACTGCGGCACATCGATCTTGTGGTACTTGACTCTGAGGTCATTGCATTGCCTTTTCCCTACATTCTATGAATTGCTGCTTCTTTTCTTACCATGTCTCATGCACTCCCCAACTGTCTTGTAGGGCTTCCCAATGTATGCTAAGATTGGCGCAGATGCTGTGGTGCAGCAAGGCCCGTTGCTTGCTAAAGGAAACGTGTATAGGTTGAAGCGATTTAGAGTCATACCAGCAAAGAACTCCTACAAACCTGTTGAGTCACAGTACATGATTGATATCATCTGCCATACCCAGATCGAACAAGTTCATGATGTTGCAAAAGATTTCCCGCGCTATACTTATAGGCTTACTCCTTTCTCCAGCCTGTCAAACCTGTCTGGCGAGACTAGAGCTTTTATCGGTATGTATGCTGTTTGTGGGCAAATCTATGATTCCTACAGTTTCTTCTGTCATGCCTTTATTTTCACCTTTGTCCTTTCCTTCAGATATCATAGAAATGGTTACCGAGGTTGGTGCGCTGGAAACTATCCACCTTCAGAATCAGGTTGCTTCAACATTTAGGCGTTGCATCACCCTCAGAGATACGAGGTATTGTGTTCCCCCCATCCGTTCTATCCCTTTGTTGTAAACGATTGAGAGCATGCCTCGTGTTTCTTCGGTGGTTTCCTTCATATTTTAGTTTACCGTGTTCTTCCTTTCACTCCAGGAACTACGAAATGAAGCTGTACCTTTGGGGTCATAGGGCTTCTGAGTTTGATGCTGATGAAGTTTATAACCTAGGGCAAGAAGAATCGGTTGTTGTCATTGTTGTAGGCTTACTTGTTAAGACCTTTCGAAGTAAGATCCTCATTCCTTTTTCTTGTTTCTATATTGTGCCATATTCCTTCCTCAGATACTTCAGAGGATCACTATGCTTTGCGATGTGCAGATGATGTTAATCTCAGTGGAAATTCTGCAGCTCGATAGTACATAAATGCTGACGTGCCTGACGTCCATGCTTTTATTGCTAGGTTAGTTCTGCTCTGTATTGATTACCATGCCTGCTTTTGCTACATTTCACATCTCTTCTATAAATTGATCAACATATTTCTCCTCTTTTGTAAATAATAACGAGTTTGGTTTACCTGTAGCCTGCGTCATGACTTCCAACCTGTGCTTGCTCCTGGTTCCACTGATGTGCTTGCTGTAATACCAAAACCCCTGCCTGAACCGGAGTTGAAGAGCCTTCAAGAAGTTGCCAACATAAGCCCATATGATTTCCCGGTAATGTTTAAAAATACTTTCTTTTTATTGCTTGCTCTTATCAACTCCTTTTCCAACTCTTCCCATAAATTATGTTGGTGTCTCTACGGGCTGAGGGTTTTCGGTGCACTGTTACTATCTCAAGAGTGAATGAGCTCACATCCTGGTTCTTTGCCTCTTGTAACCGCTGCAACAAGGGTTGCTTCCCACATGCCACTGGGTTCAAGTGTGGGACCTGCGACTGCACCACCTACAAATTCAAGTACTATTGCTCTCCCCACCTGTTCCACACATGCGCTGTTAGTTGTGTGGTTTGCTTCATATATTCCTTCGTCTTGTCATGTAGATACAAGGTTTGTCTTTTTGGAACTGACGGTACAGCTGAAGCTGAGTTTGTGTTCTTTGGTGATATCGGCCGACGCCTTGTTGGAAAAGAAATTAGAGTTTTGATGAGAACCTGCCCTCGACCTGATAATACACCCAGTCAGATTGCTGCTCTTGTGGCGCAGAAGTATCAGTTGACTATCAATGTTACTGGAAGATCTTTTCAGAGGGCTGATCATTCTTACCAGGTCAAATCTATAGATTGTGCTTATGGTAGGCAGCCCGTCATATCACAGCTGCCTGTGGCTAGCCCTGTGGTTCAGCGCCCTATCTTGCTTCCTGCTCGGATCTCAGATCAGAAGAACAAAGGACCAAACGAACAAACCTCAACCTCTTCTGCTGCGTCACCACCTACAGACGCTGTTGTCGAGGATAGGCCACTGCTGCCCATACACGCCACTGAAAACTCCATAGCTCAAGTTAGTTGTATTGTACATATTCTTTCCATAAGTTGTCGTCATTCCTACTGTTTCCTGCTTTCGGTTTCCGCTATGCTCTTTTCATCTCTTGTGTTATGTTGCTTCAACTGGCAGGAGACTCAGCTAACAACAACACCGCAGGAGTCACCTGCCAACCCACCAGATTTCAGTAAAGAAACTTTAGACTCATTACATGTGTTGTGCTGCTTGACTTGCTCTAGCTTCCCTTTGTAACCCATACCTACAGCGCTGGGGGCAAGTCTAAGACAGGGGACAGCGAGACACGGAGACGCCTTTTTAAAGAAGGTCTTCCATTCGATGAGGTGCCTGCTTTTGATTTGTCCCTGCTATTTCCATGTCTCCTTCAAAAAAAATACATTTTATTCCCCTTGGTACCTGCCAGTATTACTGACAATGATATTTTCTACACTTTCAGGTTCCTGGTTCTCAAGACGTTGCTGGGTTGACTTATGACATTGGAGATTCTGGTGGGGATACTGACGCAAGGTGTGTTTCTTTAGATGCTACCAGGCTTGAATTTTTTACTTTCCCCTCGGTTCTGCTGCATAATTCACGCGTAATTGAACTTGGCATCTTTCCCTGATATAGTGTGGACCATTGAGGGAAGCATCCTGCTGTGGAGCTAAAGAAAGCCCACGGCTCCAGAAGAGCTTCATTACTTTTGGCGTACAAATATTTTGTGCATGTCATCTTACTTGGTAACGACTGGTTCTTCCCACTTTGGTTTTGAGCGGCATGCGACCTTTGGCTTCTTACTTGCATCAGGCGTGTCATAGACAGTTGTCCTGACCTGTAGATCTTCTATTGTACAGTTAGCACCTTCAGCTTAAAGCAAACTGCTTTGCTCTTAAAACCGTGTTAGTTAAACATGTGGCAAACGCTTGTGCCTTGTATTTTGTGTGACACTCTGTGAATGACTGTTCCTACAGCCTCTTGATCCGCCTCTGGACCCTTTAGTTTTATAGCGCCGTGCTGCCATGTGTGCGCTCTGGTATACCCTTTGCTCATGGTACAAAATCCTCTGTTAGATGTCTTTGGATCAATGAATTATGATGACTTATGTTTGGGTAATGTACCTCAGCCCACACACTTTACTTCCTGTTGTTGCCCGTTCACTTTTGTTGCGCTTTCGTGGTCGATTTGTATCATAACTAGAGACACACTTCCTCCTACAATTTTGCTCTTCACCCATCTTCTTTTACCGCGCGTGCCATGCGTGCATGCATTACTGTCTGCGTATCCCCTGCCGTGCGTTAAAAGGAAATTACTTCTCACAACACTCACATTTCTGTTCAGCACGTGAAGCATCGGACACCGCACAACAGCAATGCCGCCACTCAGTTTGTATATTTTAATTGTATCTACAGCTCCTGGCCTCACCTGCTTCATCCTATCCATGGTCCTGCCGCATAGTTTCTCGGTCCTGTGCGCCCATATCTTCTCCATCCTTATTACTTCCTACCTGCCCTCTTCGTTCCTCCCTTTCTTACCTAATTTGAATCTTTGGTCATCCAACCTTTCCGTTCCAACACCCATGGATGGCATCGCTATATCAGAGAGCAGCGGTGCATCTTCTCTTGTGCCAGAAGACCTTTTCCCAAAGGTATCGCCTCACTTATCAATTTGTAGTATGTTTCTCGGCTCCTTTCCTGCTCTATTCTCGGTTCCTTTCCTACTCTCATTCTCATGTTCAATTTATTCCCATTGCTGCACATTGTGATGCCAGGTTCCCGCAACTATTTTTGTTGACTGCAACAAGATCTTGCGCGATGCCCTCACCAGACTAAACCAAGACTATTACAGCGAGGATGTCGAAGATCTAGGAGTACACTTCCTTATTTGCAGACTAACTATTGGGTTACCTCCCTACGTTCTGTCACCTGAAGCATGTAGAAAAACTTTTATCGATATTGCTACCACCAGTTCCGAAAACTCTGTTCAGATGGCTTTTGAAGCAGCTCTCACACACATGGAGGACAACGGATTAATCGTTGTCAAGTATTTCAACTACACAAAAAAGAGGACTTTCTTTCGAGCTGTCACATTCGCTGATCTCTTTGAGGAAAAAGTTGTTGCTCTCCGTGGTGTTGTTGGAACATTCGCTGTTCTTCGAGAAAATCTCCTTGCTCAGATCTACGACATTTGTTCCAACATTTTAGACCGTCTTTGCGTTCATCCTACATCAAATATATGTGCTCCAGATGCTAGCGGCAGCAATGACCTCGCCTATACTGGACCCACGCCAGCTGCAATAGAGGATCAGAGAGTAGGGTTCATCCTTGTATCTATGTATAAACAGTTGAAGCTAGCTAAAGTTCCAACATCTCTGTAGGTAGTACCCACCCATCTCTATGTACATGAGATTTAGTAGTAGACTATCTGAAGTTCCCATGTATGTATGCGCCAATTGCAACCCTTCTAATATAGTTTGCTATTGTCATATATATTATTGTTTCCATACTGTGTACTCCAGACCTTCCAATGTATTCCTTTGTCTCCGCGTCGACCAATGCAGGAACATACGCTTAACCAAGATTTACATAGGCTAGATTGAAGGTTTATCCGCATGACATCAACCCGTGAATACACTTTGATATAAAGTCGTACGGTCTTCTTGCACCTTGTGCGTGTAAAAGCAAAAAATCATAAAACACCGAGGACCCAAACTCAAATTTCCAGACGTCTCTTTACATTTTGCTCCACATATTGCTGGGCCTTGGCCCGCCATGTCACGGGAATTTATAGATGGGCCTAGATTTATCGATTATGTTTGGTCTGGTGGTCTCAAAACCGGCATTCACATAGCCCAACACGTACAACACCTTCCTGGCCTCGCTCCTCCACTACGATTCTTCCCATGCGAACCGATCCTGTTCAGGTAAACCAAACCGCATGTTGGATTTGCACGCCCATACTGATAATCACCCCACCGTTGTCCCAGAAATCCTTAGATTGGCCCTGCAGCTGAGTCGTATGTACGAAGTCCTTGGCGATTTCAGCGAGATTGACTACCCAATCTAACAGCGAGCTACATCCTTTTATAGATATTCCGCTTCCTACTATTTTTGTTTATTTAATCCTCAGCAAAGATCTTCACCGTTCCTACTCTAACGCAACTGGAAGACCCGCCCCTATCACGATGCCTTATCTTCGATTCCGCGCTTTGTCAGCTTGGATTTGCTTCACAAACCTATGACCTAGAAACAAGCAGCTCTGGCACCTCTAGATTCCAGGTGCGCTTTCGTTTAAGCACCGGTGATAATGAGGCTAGCACCGAGGATATACACAGTATCTACAGTGGGTGGATCACTTCTTTGGAACCAGCATGGGAAAATGCTGCATCTCGCGCACTCGCATACCTACAAACCAAATCTTGCTTTGAAGTCCATGATTACAGTTATTATGTGCTACAAAATCTGGAACGGCAGAAACACATATTACTGATTTGATGCCGTGGTAAAGCAGATGCCCTAGAAACTCTCCTACTCTCTTGGTCGACCATGACCAACAACATCCATCATGCTTCGCAAGATTACAGCGCGCTGGCTGTCAGACCTTACAATCTCATTCTCAATCCCCGTCAGAAATGCATCATTGACTCCCTGGCAGAGCACATTCGAGGCTTTTCTGCTAATTTAGGTCAGCTACACAATGAAAATATGCACGATGTCCATGGCACAAGGCAACCTGTAAATGATGTCGTACACCATATCCTACAAATTCGTGAGGACACAGGCACAGGTACCGACGGCAGCTCAGATTTATTTCTCTTAACATTTTATACCCCTATAGTATATGACACGCTATTCATTATGAAACTTTTCTTCTTCACAAACGCAGATCATTCTATGAAAACTCCTATCCTTATTTCTCCGTTGGTGATGCTCAAAGAATTACTGGCTGGGTCTGATCTGCCATAACCAATCTATGAAGATCTTACATAGAATGATGGCAAGTTCCTAACTTCCTGTATCTTTTACTCCTCCAAGGATGCTGAAGCCAATGGACGCTCTGAAATAGTACTTGGCACACCGGCCGCGGATGTCAGCATGGCCCATGGATACGCTGTTGTAAGATCGCTTGAATACATGGATACACAATTTCGTCTACATCTCATCGATTACAACTATGAATTGAAAGAACGTGAAGAACATGATGTTCAATCTCTGGTTAACCAGGACAAGTGCTTGACGACTGCGGTCATCAACGCATATAATCTTTGGCGTGAAGCAATTATAAAGTTGTCTTCCATCATCGACGCGGTTGAAGCATACGTGACCATCCAATTTCCAACAAAATGCCCACAACAACTTCTGCCTATGCTCCCGCCATTTGTCGAAGCCATGCACGACATCCAAAATCACTTGAAAGAAACTCATGACAGAGCAATGGAAATCTTCAATATGTATGACTCCTTCATAGACCTCACCAACAAAATCACTTCCTTTGTTGTATAGTTCAGCAAGTCCAATGTTGTGGCGACGTTGTTTCTTTTGCCTTTCGATCTCCTGTAAGAAACCATATGTAATCTAATGCTATGCTGTAGAATCAGTGTGTATATAAGTTCAGTTAATATCCCATCTTAATCTCTTATGCCACGAACAAAGAACTGCTCCTGAGTTCACTAGAAAAGAGAAATATTTAATAAGACATGATCACACATCAAGTTAGCTACAGAGATATTAGACCCGGGTTCCAAACCTAACTATTACAACTACATTGCACGACATTACATCAAAAACCGACCATACATTGATAGGTCATCCATAGTCGACAAAGCCGACTCTTATAGAGATCCATACCCATAGGCTCACGGTCGGTATCATAACCATAGCCAGAATCGATACTGCTGTCCCCATCCAACTCACGATCTGTTGGCTCATATAACTTTGTTTCAAATACTACTGAGTATGTGCAAACCTTGTTAGGCCAATTAGTCCCCAAGTAGGCATCCTCAAGCCTGTTGCTAAACACTGGTTCACCAATCGCAAGAGCGCATCCAGCTGGAATTGCATCTACACCATGTGCAAGGGCTTCGATGATAAACTTTGGATAAAAATAGTAGGTACGAGATACGCTTAAAACCGAACAAAAGGGTGATAGCAGATCCTCCACGATATCCGTATCCCAGGCATGCTTTGGCACACTGTTGGTGGTTTCTAGACGCCCATTTTATCTACCAAAAAGGGATGTTTTGCGTCTTAAATTTGTGGTTTGGACTAACAATTAACCCTATATTTGCATATATTTGTAGTTGTTCTGTTTTGGATGTAATCACAGGAAACAGGTGTAAAACAGAGTAATTATGGATAAAGAACTAAAGAGTAATGAAGATGGGCCAGATGCGGTGCCGCACCGATCGGCACGGGCCTGTGCCGATCGGCACAACAGGAGAAGATGACGAAAGCACGATCCAGTCCAGGAAAGACGAAGGCCCAGCCCAGTATGAGTTAGAGTCGGTGGAAGTTGACCTAATCCCGTCGAGTATAAAAGGAAGATAATTATCAAGATCCAGGAGAGAGACGGCAATCGCGAGAATCAGTTATTAGAACTAGGGTTCTAGGATATGGGTGGTGAAGGTTGGTCAACACCGACAAGATCCACCAGAAGGGAGGACGCACCGATCGGCACGACGCTTGCGCCAATCGGCTCGTGCGTGTTCCAGTGCTATTTCTCACCCCTCTGCTATGTCTAGCTGAAGGATGAGTGAGTAGTCTCATATTCTCTTCTCTGGTGCGGGGATCTGGTCATGTAACTCTCATACTTGTTGATACTCTCTCGATGAATTTAATCTATGTGATGAACTTTTTTGCACATCTATCTATTCCTTTCATTAGTGTATCGGTCAATACACTTTTGCCCATTACATAGTGCAAGAAACCCGTGGGGAGCTAATAGCCTCTGTAGTGACAGCCGGGGTGAACGAAACCATCATGTCTTATAGAATATTAGAGTCATCACTCGAGTTCATAAGAATAAGGTTGCATGCTAGTGAATCAATCCTAAGGAGAGAATCCTTCATCATCCTGTTACCTCTTCAATAACATTCACCTTCCACTTTCTCACCGTCATCATTCACATCAACCAAACTATTGCAATTTGTTAGTAACCCTTTAATAATATTAGTTCCGCTCGTTCCCTGTGGAGTCGATAACCTTGGAATACTCTTAGGGAAAAACAACTACAACTGTACACCGTCCTCTTGCGGTATATAAGTGGGTGCGTAATTACGACCAACAAGCCCTTTTTCTGGCGCCGTTGCCGGGGAACAAGCCAGTTCTTTTACTATTAATATTTTACTAACGTCTAATCCTCTCTTTTCTAGTTGTTTTTGTTTTTGTGTTTTGTGTGAATTTTCAGGATGAGTACGACAGGACCTTCTTTGACGCTCAGGGAACTTTCTCTACCATCTCCAGATGTGCTGGTGCCTCAATCCTTAGATGAGAAGGCCACGGCCTCCTCGTATGTGTTGAACCCCGATATCATTAGCATGGCTGAAGCAAACAAGTTCTTTGGAGCAAAGTAGGAGAACCCGTATACTCACTTACAAGATTTGGAGGCACTTTGCCAAACATTCCATCATGAAGGAGTGCCTCGGGATCTTTACAGGTGGCTGCTTTTCCCATTCTCTTTGGGAGGAAAAGCCAAAGAGTGGCACAAGGCAGCATCTCGAGAAGCAAAAGGTAAGTGGAGTGAGTTAGTTGGAAATTTTTGTCTCCACTATTTTCCTTTGCCAAAGGTGCAGAAGTTGAGAAGGGAAGTGGTGAACTTCTTACAAGAAGATGAAGAATCTCTCGCAGAAGCCTGGACGCGTTTTCAAACATTGTTGAAACAAGGACCTAACCTCGGCATTGATGAGAATATGTGCGCTCAAACCTTCTACATGGCCATAAACAAGGCATCGAGGATGCATTTGGACGGATCGGCCGGAGGAAGTTTTCTGAGATTGACAGCAAAGGTAGGAATCGAATTGTTAGGCAAAATTGCCGAGAATGAAGCTTTGCACAAGCATTGGGAAGAATATCTAGAACCAAATCGGCAATGCCCAGAAGTTATGCAGAAGGAAGAGTCGCCAGCTAAACAGATCTTGATGTCCGAGAGTAGATCAATGATTACTTCGGAGCAATTCGAAGAAATAAAGCTCGTCGGACCCGCCTCTGTGGATCTGACGTGTGCGCCGATCGGCGCAGTCTCTGAGTCGATCGGCGCAGTCACGATGACCCTGACGACTCCGTCAAGTAGCAAGGAATATACCAAGATAGCAGCTGCGATTCTGGACAACCACCTGAAGGAATTTGAAGGGAACTTTGCTAAACCAAAGGGGGATAGAGCATTGGCGAATGCAAAACCACTTGATGATATTGAGCCGATGGACTGGATTCCCATTGATTTTTCGCACGAGTTGCTCAATATGAGAAGATCCTTCAGTCCGCAAGACGCCTCTGAAGCCAGAATTGAGTATAATTTCCCAAGTAATTGCCTCAAGTCGGAAGTTTTCGATCAAGAGATTATTGGGAGAGTTTTAGGGAAGCTTTACAAGGATGATATAGAGCTTGATGGAATAGAGGTGAAACAAGCGAAGAGATTGCTAAATAGTTTCTTTGAGCCACCCCCCTACGAAGGATTATGTGGTGTGTATGCTGTAGGTCTCACTAAAGAGGAAAAAGAAGAACCGTACATACCATGTGAGATATCGGGGAAGAAATTTTCGAAAGTTTTGTGTGACTTTGGTTCTCGTAACAGCTTGATGACTTACGATGCATTCATGAGCATGCCTTATGGAACTCAACAGCGGCTGATGGGGACTGAACTTGAGCTCATCATGGCGGATGGTAGGAAGACCAAGCCACTAGGAGTGATCAAGAATGTCGAAATTGAGATCAGCTCGAAAACTGTATCGGTAGATTTCTTTGTTCTAGACAATAAAGAAACTGGGGTTGAAGATATCATTCTGGGAAGGCCATTCTTAAGATTAGTACAAGCTATTCTGGATGTTGGAAAAGGTCAAATTACGCTACACCTGGGAGAGGAAGAAGTGCGATTTCAATTTAATGATCCATCTCATCAAGACTCTTCCTACAATCAGGAATTCTGCCCAGAGGAAGACGAGAGGATAGGGATGGATATGGGAGACCCACTGGACCACATCATGCGCGGAACTGACGAGTATACTGCCAGCGCCGATCGGCGCGACGCTTGCGCCGATCGGCTCAACCAGAAAAATCCTAATTTGGAACCTCTCGGGGAGCTGGATCCAGATGAAGCGCCAGAAGTGGAACAGAAGGAACTCCTGAAGGAGCTACGCTATGAATATCTAGGAAAGAATAAAACATATCCAGTTATTGTAAACAACGCCCTAACAAAAGAAGAAACAGAGAGGCTTCTCGCTATGCTCAAAAAGTATAAGAAAGCCATTGGTTACACATTGGATGACATCAAAGAAATCAGCCCCGCATTTTGCACCCACAATATTAACTTGGAGGAGAATACTAAACCAGTGGTTGAAGGAATGCGAAGGTTGAAGGAATCAATAAAGCCAGTGGTTAAAAAGAAGATTTTGAAGCTGCTTAATGCAGGTATGATCTACCCTGTTGCTGATAGTGAATGGGTTAGTCCAGTGCATTGTGTACCCAAGAAAGGAGGGTTGACAGTTGTGCCTAACGAGAATAATGAGTTGATCCCTCAAAGGACTGTAACAGGATGAAGAATGTGCATAGATTATAGAAGTTTGAACAAAGTGACGAAGAAAGATCACTATCCTCTTCCGTTCATTGACGAGATGCTTGAAAGGTTAGCAAAGAATTCATACCTTTGTTATTTGGATGGATATAGTGGTTTCTTTCAAATACCGGTAAGACCAGAAGATCAGCAGAAAACTACTTTTACTTGCCCTTTTGGGACATATGCATATAGAAGGATGCCATTTGGTCTTTGCAACGCGCCCGCAACATTTCAAAGATGCATGAATGCAATATTCGCTGAATTCATAGAAGATATTATGGAGGTATTTATGGATGACTTCTCCGTGCATGGTGCTGATTTTGATAGCTGTTTGGAGAATTTGGAGAAGGTTTTGAAAAGGTGTGTTGAATGCGACTTAGTTCTGAATTGGGAGAAGTGTCACTTCATGGTAACAGAAGGGATAGTATTTGGTCATGTCATATCTAAAAAAGGGATAGAGGTTGATAAGGCAAAGGTATCTACAGTTGAGAAATTACCTCCCCCTACTGATCTTACAACTTTGAGGAGTTTTCTTGGACATGCCAACTTCTATCGTAGATTTGTTAAGGATTATTCGAAGATTGCTAAACCCCTGACAGAATTGTTAAAGCAACATACAGAATTTATCATGGACGAGGAAAGACTCTTGGCCTTCAGAAGATTCAAGGAAGCTCTATGCTCTGCACCCATTATGCAGCCACCTGATTGGAGTTTACCTTTTGAAATTATGTGTGATGCAAGTGACTATGCAGTTGGAGCTGTTCTTGGACAACGAAAGGAAGATAAAGTGCATGCTATTTATTATGCTAGCAAAACTTTGAATAAGGTGCAGATCAATTATACAACAATTGAGAAAGAGATGTTAGCTGTTATATTTGCTTTTGAGAAGTTTAGATCCTACATTCTAAATTCTAAGGTGATTGTATATACTGATCATGCTGCTATAAGATACTTGGTTTCAAAGAAGGAGTCTAAGCCTCGGTTAATGCGATGGGTATTGATGCTGCAAGAATTTGATTTGGAGATAAGAGAGAAGAAAGGAGTAGAAAATTCTGTAGCAGATCATTTATCTCGTCTTCAATCATCATCAACTGAGTCAATAAGAGATGAAATGCGACAAGAGCGTTGTTTGCCGCATTTGATCATAGAGAGAACTGGATGATGGATATTATCAAAGGTTTCAACGGACAAACTGATCTAATGAACAAGAACACAAGGAAAAGTGTTAAGAGTGAAATGAGAAAATTTATATGGGCTAACCCATACTTGTATAGGTATTGCGAGGATGGACCAGTACGGAGATGTATACCCAGAGAAGAACGAGCGAGCATTTTAGCAAAATGTCATTCTTCGGATTATGGGGGATATTATGGCTACTTCAGAACACAGGCAAAGGTATGGGCGAGTGGATTCTATTGGCCTACTATGCATGAAGATGCAAAAAGGTATGTTGCAACATGTGCTTAATGCCAACGAATAGGGAATGTTAACAGTAGGAATGCAATGCCTCTTAAGTATAATCTTCAAGTCGATATCTTTGATGTTTGGGGTATGGATTTTATGGGACCCTTTGTGAATTCTCATGGTTTCGAGTACATATTGGTCGCCGTTGATTATGTCTCCAAGTGGGTCGAAGCAATGGCATGCAAGGCTAATACTACAAGAGAATCAAGGAGTATAATTCAGGAGCAGATATTTCTTAGGTTGGAGTACCGAGGATAATAATTACAGATGGAGGATCCCATTTTACAGGAGGAGAATTTACTACGTTTTTAACCAAATCTGGAGTTGAACATAGAATTAGAACAACCTACCATCCCCAGACGAATGGACAAGCAGAAACTTCAAATAAGCAATTAAAAGAAATTCTGCAGAAGATTGTTACAACGGAAGGAAAAGATTGGGCAACAAAGCTTAATGGAGCGTTATGGGAATATAGGACGGTATTCAAGACACCGATTGGTATGACACCATATCAATTCGTCTGTGGGAAATCATGTCACCTACCGGTGGAATTGGAACATAAGGCTTATTGGGCTATAAAGAAAATGAATTTGGATCTTGATGCTGCCGGCATGAAAAGAAAGATACAAATAAGTAAATTGGAAGAGATGCGATTGCGTGCATATGAAAATGCAGCCATATACAAAGAGAAAACAAAGAAGTGGTACAATAAGAAGCTTTTGAAGAAGGAATTCAAGGAAGAAGATCGGGTGCTCCTATTTAATTCGCGATTCAGATTATTTGGTAAAGGCAAACTGCAAAGCAAATAGGAGGGACCTTATCTTGTGAATACAGTGTTACCTTTGGGAGCAGTAATCATAATGGATGGCAAGAGAAACAAGTACACGATGAACGGACAACGTCTAAAGGTATACCTAGAACCCGATATATTTGAATTAAAATCTTTTGATGTATACTTCACTGCTTAGTACCCCGTGTGGTCGAGCTTAACGACGTAAAACAAAGGCTTGTATGTATTTTGATTTTCGTAGTTTTTCTTTTTTTGATTTCGTAATTTAGTGTACCGCGCCGATCGGCGCGTTGCTGCGCCGGTCGGCGCAGCCCTGCACCGATCGGCGCGACAGAATCCTTTTGGTTTTTGAGTCGGTTTTGGACCTTGTCTTTTTAAGACTCGTTAAATTCCACGAATAGGACAAAGAGTCCTAGTCCAACTAGAAATCAAGTGATATAAATATGAGGGGACAGCAAAGCCACGGATCAACTCGTATAACATCATCACCAGAACAAACCCTAAGAGCAGAAGCGATGGAAGGCGGCACATCAGACAGAAACCAAGGCGGCGCCGATCGGTGCGACTTTGGAGCCGATCAGCTCGGCGGCGGATTTCCTCAGCCCTCTGCAAATTGGTCCTAGGAAGAAGTCGATGAAATGTTGACACCAACACGAGATGATCCTCTTGTCTGGTCAGATCTGCAGAAGAAATTCATGAAGAAAAGCGAAGCTGACACGTGGACGCCGACAGGGTGAAGATAGACAATGAACTTTGGCAGATGATGAAGAGAGTATTGGTGCGCAAAGAAAAATCTGTAGCGCCTATTAAAAGTGAAGCAGTTTCTCAAAGGTATACCATGGAAAGTCTTCTTGATCTTGCTAAGCCCTTGTCGTATGAGGATTTCCTATCTTTTGAAAGATCATTGACTGAGCAAAAGAAGGAAGAGCTAGACGAAGAGAGCACCCTCACAATCCATAGGTGCCGACTTTATAGTGAACATGACATTGCCGCCAAGTATGAACTAAAGCTGCGAGAGGAAGCCGAAGAAGCTATGTACCAGCGGGATGCGGAGAAGGATCTTCAAGCTAGAAGGGATGAATCCTTTCCCAGGGTTCTTACCGATTGGGAAAGTTTTCAAGAAAATAAGATTCATAGGAACAGTTGTATTGAGGGTTGCAAGTGTCTCTTTTGTGCTAAAGATCTTCAACGCAAGGTTGAACTCCAATTGGCAGAAGATCCAGCTTTCATACCTAGAGATTTAATATATGATGATGGCTATCACGCAGTTCCTGGAGGCAGGACGCCTAAGGGGATTAATGATGAGATTTTACGAAGGCAGCAGAATAAGGTGATCCGTGAGCGTAATCTAGAGCAGTTAGCTGAGAATATGAAAGAAGCTGCTAGCTGCGCCGATCGGCGCGACACTGGAGCCGATCGGCACGACCTGAAGATGACTGAATTTATTGATCTGACGGCTCTGCCAAGTGAAGACGAAGAACCTGCTGCAAGGAAGTGTAAGACTACACCAGAGGTTCGCAGATCTGCTAGACTATCGGGTAAGCCAATTCAAAAGAATTCGGAATAGGATAGCGACTTTGATACGTCATACTATTTGGAAACTTTGGAAAGGTGTGATCCTAGTGTGTCTGGAGATTTTAGTGATGATTTTGATATGCGAAGAAGCTTTGGTAGTCCTAAGTTCGAAAATCAGGAAACACTTACAGAATGCAGTAATGACAGGGCAGCAGAAACTTCAACAAGAGTTAATGGTAATGCAGAGGGCAGTGGAGGAAGTCGCAATGGTGGAAGAACACCACTGCACCGATCGGCTCAGCCTTTGCGCCAATCGGCTCAGAGAAATTTGAATAGTGCCTCCCCTTACAGCGTTGAAAATCATAACCTGCAACCGCCTGCTTGCTGTCCTGTCTGCCGAAGAAACATTGAGCGCCTGTATCTAGACAGAGATCGTGTTTACAGGCATCAAAGAGATATGGACCGTAGAATCCAGGATACAATCGAGATGAATGCAGCAGACTATTCTTTTCTCATAACGAGTATAAGACGAATTTTCTGAGTCTTGAACAGGCATGGTCTGCATGATTAGTGTGTTGAGTTTCTTCTCTTGCAATGAGGACATTGCAAATTTTGAGTGTGGGGAAAGGGCTTTGCCATTAGTCATAGTTTTTAAGTGTTTTTGAGTCTGATTTCTCATTTGTTTTTCTTAATGAGTGTTTATTTAAGTTTGTGTGTGTGCTTAAGAGAGTCACGAGTCATGTTGAGAGTTGCTTTAAGGTCTTTTATGTAGTTTGAATTATTGCATTGTCTTTAATAAAGTTAGTGTGGATTGTCAAATTGAAAGTGCCCCATGCTATTTATCTTATCTTTCTGATGATCAATTGGTTGATTACTTGAAGTTGTTGGTTACCACTTAACTTTTGAGCTTTGTATTTCTGAAAATTTCTTTTGACTCATCATAAGCTAAAGCAAAAGCAAAGTCTAAATATACCTACATAGCCGAGTGAATGAGAGCAAGCTACACATTTGAACTAAGTGGATTGTAAGTAACTTTGTCAACTTTTTGCTCATGATTTCGACCAAGTTAGGAAAGGATGATCTATTTTGTTTATCTCTGTATTTCTAGCCATTCTTATCCATTTAAATTCCTTGCTATCATGAAAACCATACATCTTTGTTTCTCCCTCCTCCTTGATACAACCTATATTCTCAATAAAAGGGAATTCAGAAAATTTCCGCTGCTGATACAAGACAGAAATTGCTGATCATATCGGGAATAGAAAAAAAAAAGAAGTGAAAGAAAAGAAAACATAGACCGCGCCGACCGGCGCAGTGTTGCGCCGATCGGGGCTGTTGCAAAAGAAAGAAAGAAAAGAGGTTATTATAAAAAAAAAAGAGGTAAAGAAAAAATATATATATTCCCTGAGAGGCAGTAAGGTCATCAAAGAAAGCAGATTTCTGATTATTTCTCATTCTTTGTCATTGTTCTCATTGAAATTTTTTTTTAGATCTTCTACATTCCTCTTCTTCATTAAAAGTTCTTTTCCAAGAAAATTCTTTCTTAATAGGCATGATTGAGCACATTATTGACATGGTTAATCTTATGGTTTAATTTAGTTATATAGCCCTCCAAGATCCACATATAATCCTTGATTAGATAGGAGAGGGAAGAAAATAGACTTGAGAGACCTAGAGAGGACCAAATGCTTGATGTTTGATGCTAAAAGATGAGTTGAGGAGAACTAAAATTGTTTTTCAAAAAGTTTTGTGGTAATTTGATTAAGTTCAAGTATGATATGCCGATTGGTTAAAAGGAGATGAGAGAAAATCTTTGTGGTGGGATAACGAGTAAAAATGATGATTGAGATTGATTGCATGAGAGATAGTGTGAAAATTCTTATTACATATTTAATTTTGTATTGCTTGAGGACTAGCAATGATTCTAGACGCCCATTTTATCTATCAAAAAGGGATGTTTTGCGTCTTAATTTGGTGCTTTAGACTAATAATTAACCCCATATTTGCATATATTTATAGTTGTTCTGTTTTGGATGTAATCGTAGGAAACAGTTATAAAACAGGGCAATTATGGATAAAGAACTAGAGAGTAACGAAGATGGGCCAGATGCAGAGCCGCGCTGATCGGCACGGGCCTGTGCCGATCGGCGCGGCAGGAGAAGATGACGAAAACACGATCCGATCCAGGAAAGACGAAGGCCCAGCCCAGTATGAGTTAGAGTCGGTGGAAGTTGACCTAATCCCGTCGAGTATAAATAGAAGATAATTATCAAGAGCCAGGAGAGAGATGGCAATCGCGAGAATTAGTTATTAGAACTAGGGTTCCAGGATATTGGCGACGAAGGTTGGTCAACACCGACGAGATCCACCAGAAGGGAAGACGCGCCGATCGGCGCGACGCTTGCACCGATCGGCTCGTGCGCGTTCCAGAGCTATTTCTCACCCCTCTGCTATGTCTAGAGGAAGGATGAGTGAGTAGTCTCATATTCTCTTCTTCGATGCGGGGATCTGGTCATATAACTCTCATACTTGTTGATACTCTCTCGATGAATTTAATCTATATGATGAATTTTATTGCACATATATCTATCCCTTTCATTAGTGTATCGGCCAATACACTTTTGCCCATTACATAGTGCAAGAAACCAGTGGAGAGCTAATAGCCTCTGTAGTGACAGCCGGGGTGAACGAAACCACCATGTCTGAGGGAAAAAGAGATACAACTGTACACCGTCCTCTTACGGTATATAAGTGAGTGCGTAATTACGACCTAACACACACCCGAGACTTCGATCACCATTTTGACATCAAACATAGATTTCTTGCAGTACAGATGTCTGCTCCAAGGTTTCACACTCAGTAAAAAAATCCGGACCCTTGACACTACCTTTCTGCAGTATCTTTTCACGAAGTATAAGACCGCTCTTAATCAGAAAATCAGCAGGATATGTTGAGACCACGGAGAGACCATAGTCCTTGATGTGAAACTCACTGTCTATGGCTCGGCGGATATCACCAGCATGGACCCTCGACTCCTGTGAGGAACGGCTCTTCTGAAACACCGCAACGACACCACGTTGAGCTAGGTCCTTCTCTTCCTCGATCATTGCCGGCGTCGGCTTGATAAAACACACTCCAGCATTCATCATCGAAGCGCCCTGCAGTTTTTTTTACACATAATAAAAAAGTTACTGAAGAACAACAAACAATGACTCCTTTTACATAGAATAAAATAGATATCTGCATTTATCCTTACGAGTGTACTTATGAGCTAATAAAAAAACCCAGTCGTCTAAGCATCCGTCAGTACAATAAAAAACAGCCGAAAAAAGGGACTGCACGAAAAAACAAAGGAATTCGTATTTAATCCGACGCACCTCGCCACGACCGCAGCTGCTCTCACCAACACCGGATCCATCGCCTAGATACGCCATCGATCCACAAACTCCAGTCCCTTTCTACTGACACTGTTAATCCAAACATATAGTTTCAGATGAGAGAACAAAGAAATAATACCACAACGACCACGACGCCTAAGCATAAAGCAAATACCAACACAGGTGGGAAAGACCTGCCACTGCCCTACTCCTCCAACGAGACGTTGAGCCTTCTTCTCTGGAGTGACCGTCCACTCGGTGCCTCTAGTACCTACCGATCTTATCTGCTTCTACACCGAACCCGTGACATCGAGCCGATGGAATAGCTGTACGCCACCCACCTGCGTTGCAGTACATCTTTAAGAAAGTCCATCATAAAACTGCTTCGCTGCTTAGCCGCTGGGCCTCCATTCCAACAACTGGCCCACGTAAAAAAAAACGCCCCGCACAAATAAACCTTATTCACGCTTGCCACACTTCGTCCATTTCGCGAGTGGCGCACGTAAGCGCGCCGGATACTACTAGTGCTAACTAGGAAGGACGCTCATACCATAGTCGCCTGCTGCAATGGTGTCAGATTTCCAGTCCCTTCTTCCATCGGCGACCCAGATGGTTGGTGACCAGAGTATGCCCGTGTCGGCGGCTGCGCACCTTCAGCAGCTTGCACCTTCGGGCTAGCTAACGTGGACGGTGACGCCATGCCTCTCGTCGGACAAGGTCCCTTCCAGAATGGAGGCGAAGGAGCGCCGCCAGAGGGCGTTTGTGGCTAGGGTTTCGGGGGGAGGAAAAGGGAGAACTACAATGGAAAGCTGGCCCGGCGACACCCTAATATTTTTGATAGGGCGGAACTGTGGCCGGGATCCTACACGAGCCAATCTTTAGGGAATAATTAGGGAGCCGAGCAGTTGACCAGTGGGGACCGTGTGCCCACGGTGCCGGCCACGTCAGAACTTTTGGCCAGCATCCCGAGATACATCTATGCACAAGAGCCGTCGGATTAGCTACACGACCGCTTGTACAAGTGGTTTTTTCTTCCATTCGGTTGGACCAGCCGATCTGATTTGTACGTGGAGTCATAATACCACGAGGCAGAACCACCAAACGTTTTGACAGACTGCACAGACTTCAGAAAATTAATAAATAGTATAGTATAGTAGAGATATAGGATCAGCCTGAAAAGTCTTGTGGGACACTTTATTTCTCAGTATATGGACAAATTTAGTTCAACTATTGATTCATATGTCAGAAAATCACAACATCACAAACGTGCTTTTACAAAGTGCAACAAATTTTAGGTTGCTGAAACTTTGTGTAAGAATTAGCTCACTGCACCTATAGCTTGTGCATCAAGAGAATGCCAAAAAAAATTCAGACCTACTCCAAATTATCCTGCACGTAACCAATACTTCCTAAAATATGGCAACTTGACTGGACGCCATGTCATTTTTCTAGCTTATTTATAGCCCCCGAGCAGTAATTAGTGCATCAGCCAAAATATGGATACATATACCAACAGTGACAGCCAAGATACTCACTTTAGTTGCTCTCCTTGTGGTTTCAGTAAAGGTTACTACCGCGCTCAATTTCTCAAGGCCATTCTGGTTGGCGATAGGAGTGGGAAACTGGGAATCAGTCATCCTTGCATGTAGTAGTTCATAGTGCAACAAGTATTTGCGACAAGCAACACAAATATTGTGAGTACAACTACAACAGGTTACAGGTGCAACAACAGAAACTGCAGCAACATCTCACATTACATGTGGCCAATAGTGCAATAAAAAATATAATGAAAACAACAACTAGCGCCGATACTACTGTAACAGATGCAACAACAGCAAGTGCTACCAATATTATCGTAGCTTATACAGTAGGTGCTAGTTCCATACTTGTTGAACTCATTAACAACGACGAAGCTCATTGCCTAGAAGTAGCAGCAACTACTTTGTTCATGTTCAAAGTCGTGGCCGCAACAAACCCGGCCGCCTACTAGCAACAACAACTAGAGTTTCAACTTTGCTTGACACAGAAGCGGTGGGGAACCCTCTTGTCTATGAGTCACAACTCTTCTCTACCGGAGCCAACTTCTAAAATTACTTGGGTTATACTCTAACTAGCAAAGTGCTCATGCGTTGCTACAAGCATAACTTATAAAATATATAGTTTTTACATATATAAAAATATTATTATCATTTAAAAGCAGTGTAAGAAAAATATTTTTAAAATGTCTTGTGTATGAGCATGATATAACATAAAAAACAAAGAAGTTTGGAATAAACTAAGCTACTTATTATGAGAACAAATTTTTTCAAATGTTAAATCACAATATCATGTTAACTAACTTAATGGGCTCATCCCATAATGATACATAGGATTTTACCATTGCAATTGAATCTGGATGCAAAGTGGATGAGATGTGTCATTGTGGTTTTTCTGTTACAAAGATGATGTCAACTCTACCATCATAGAATTATGACGGTCAGATATGCGACATATCTTGCTTACTTGCATCTCTCTCTAATATACAAAGTGGAATTCACATCGGAAATCACTCATGGTATCATCAATCTCTAACATACACGTAAGCAACCTATTCCTATCACATTCTCTCATTCCCTGGCTATAACTGGAACAAACGATCAAACTTTAGAGCCCATATGAGACCCATGCCCCTTTCACACATTGTCTATCCTTCTTCTTCTGGCAACCAATGTACATTAGCCAAAATACATGGCGTCGCTCCATGTTCGCATGGCCAAATCAGTTTAAATAAACCATTATATGTACGTACTTGTAACTTGTAAATTCAGCTCGACGCAGATCATGGCGGCAGTCTCCTGTCTCAATACCTCTGTAGAATTGGAACAGTAGCAATAGTGCGTTTTGTTGCTTCGTGCTGGCAATATGCGTGCTGTTCTCTCAGAAAAGATGACGACGCTCCCACCTTGGATGAATCGCTGCAGCCTGCAGGATTGAGGCTGCAGCAAGAGAGTGCTTACGTCCTGAATATTGTCACCAAACCTTGGGATGACAGCAACGTAGGCTTCATCCAGACCTCGAGTCCTATAAGTTCATCGTTTAATGGTGAGGGGCGGTTGGCTCCTAGTATCCTCGATGGTGAGGTGCGGCAAGAGTTGCCATAAAATAAAAATATGAATTCTGTTTTACTATGACACATGTGGCTCCTAGGCTGGGCAACACCACAGCCACGAACACGACACCACCAAAATGTGTGTGGACGATCGAGGCTGACGGAAGGCTTGGCTATTATAGAATGTTGGCTGTTACACGAAACCGTCACCACCAATGTATTAAGCGAGGACTATTTTTACGTATATGCTATTGGCTGTTGTACGGGAACCACCATGAAAACTAATAAAAAAAAAATGTGGAAGACCACACCAGTTATTAAGGAGTAGAGATAAAGGAATTCAGACATTTTCACTTGTGACTTAAGAAGATATCATGTTAGATATTGACACCCTATCTTTGTAATTTTAATTTTCTCTTGAGAACTAAGAACCCTAAACCCTAATGATAGGCATAAGATGCTACGTCAACAGTTTTAAATAGAGTACCGCACAACAAAGTTGACTTACTACCTCCATCCAGGAATATAAGAATTTCAGAATTTCCAAGACAAATACAATAAACAAGTCTAATGACCAGAATGCCCTCATTTAATCCTTCTCACACCCACCTCCCTCCTCACCTGCCCTCACCGGCAGCTCCCGGTCCTCGCGTCTCTCGTCGCGGGTCTCTGCCTCACGAGCTAGACAAATGGGCCTCGGTTGCCGCCACCTTCTCCAATCGCCCGCACACCGCGAGCTTGTCAATGAACCACAAGGCCTCGTCTTCCGCGGCTATCCCTGGAGTGGGATTTTCGGGCTGTGTGAGCTTCACCATGGTTGTGCTAGCCATGCCAGATCTCGTCGCGACGTCGATGGAGATGAAGGGCAGCAGGGGAGCGAGAGATAGACTGTCGGCTGGCGGTTCAGACCTCACGCCATCGATGGGGAGGAGGGGTGGTGGGGGATGGACGGGCGGTGACAAAAAGGGGTGGCGGGGGATGGATGGGCGGTGACGTAAAGCGCCGCATGGCAAAGAGATAAGGCGGGGAGAGGGGAACCCGTGGGTGGGCCCCATCTACAAATCCTAACATTTTTAGACAAATAGAAAAGCTGTCAAATCCTTACATTTGTGGATGAAGGAAGTACGACCAGATATCCAGTGTCGTTTCATTTATCACTGGTGATTCACCTAGATTATTATGTTCTGCTGGTGCTTTGACACGGTTGTAGGCGTGTGCCCATGCTGCAAGCCTGATAATATCTGCCATCGTTTTGTGAGCCTAGATGTACTAGGGAGAGAAGACATAAAAAAAACGAATTATACACAGACTAAACATTGACTTTGTTCCGCATTATTGACCCACAGCGAGACAAGGTAGGGAAACACACAAACTGTATGTTTATTTTATACATGGGCTGGGTTTATTAGTAATTTAGGACTTGAGAAAGATGTGTTCCGATGATTTGATTTTGCACGACTTGACCCCGATAAGCATTCGTTTCATGGTCAAAGAAATGACGTGATTCTGGACTGAATTCAGCTTCTCTTCAGTAGCCAAAACGTCTCTAACTAAGACCTCCCACTTCGGAGTATTTTCTAGTACCACGTTCCCTTTGTTTTCTTACTATTCACAACAAACAAGCTGCATAGCAGGACCGGGCCACTTTTTTTAATAATGGGAAAAGGGGACACCCGGCATTTATCTCTTTTGGAGATTATGGTCGATCGTTACAAGATTGCAGCACATCCATCTGCACACACTAAGCAAATAAGAAAACTCACACCACAAAGTTTGGACGACAAGACCTACTAAGGACCAATCCTATTTATAAATCTTCATCCATGATGTGTGAAGATCTGCATTGCCAATCCTTCTATCCGTCAGCATGCCTCTATTATTATTTCTTTGGCTCTATCCTTCTTCTGAAACTGCGCTCAAAGGCGAAGCCAGTGTGTCCCCCTAAATAGTACCTGTAAATAAGTTTTCATAGGATGTTTATCAAAGACAATGTCATTTCTGCTTAACCAGATAACCCAACTAAAAGCTGATGCACCTACTAAATATTGTCTTTGTAAGTCATAGTCCACCCCATTAAGCCAATTATCAAACATATGGGTAATACTTTGAGGAGGAGACAAACCAAAACTAAAATGAACGGTTCTCCAAAGGAATCTAGCAAAGTGACTGTCAATAAAAAGGTGCTTAATTGTTTCTTCTTTACTACAAAAACAACACTTCTTGCTACCATTCCAGTTTTGACGTGCTAGATTATCCTTAGTGAGCACCACCCCTTTTAATAAGTACCACATAAAAATTTTAATTTTGAGAGGCATTTTTAAATTCCAAAGGACCTCATGTTGTATAACATTACCATTATTTAGAAAACATTGTATATTGATTTAATAGTAAATGTGTCTGTATTAGTTAGATTCTACGTAAACAAGTCATTATTAGTGTTCAATCTTACATGTGCAATGCGGTTAACCAGATGATACCAATTTGCCAAGTCGTCATCCCTTACTATTCACAACAAACAAGCTGCATAGCAGGACCGGGCCATTAGAGCACGAACCCATTCAACATACGCCCGAGATTTTGCGGAGAAAGATGTCCAACGAGGTTGTCCCACGCCCTCTACCAAAGGAATGCTCCATTAGTGTTGGAATTTCGCCTATTTTATATGGTCCATTCAGGAGAAATTTCAAAACAATAAGTGACTATTGGTTTTAGTCTCATCTTGCTAGTCTATGGTGGTCCACACCAACGTAAAAAGCAACACTTCTATCCATGGCTGAATAAAGAAAGCATTGAGAGAGAAAAGGAGTATTGCTATGAGTACACATGCACGTGCATGCGCGTATACACGCTTTTCGCATATTGTCACATGTGACTTCTGACTTGCGAACATGGCGTGTCTGTGAGCCTAAGTGATTTTTGTCCACTCGTATCCTCAATCAAATATGAATCGTTGTGTACTAATCAAGAGGATTAATATATGGTTAATGCTATAATTAGAGTTAATAGATCAGCTATGCTATTGACTACTAATTAGTGTGCATAATTAGAGAGGAAACAGCTCCAAGAGGGTAGTCGTGCCTATACTAGGTCCCTGGAGACGTCTAGGTTTCCATAACCAGAGAATTCTCTTCCACTTCTTCTTCTTCTTCCTTCATTTGGAGAGTTGTGTTATGGTGTTGAGCTGGTTCCATCTCGCCAGCCCTATTTTTCGGCGTGCACCGAAAAAAGGGTGAGCGGAATCTCTAAAACTTTGTCATCGTGAAGCCTGCATGAGGGACGGCAATAAGGTTTTTGGGCAGCATGATCGCTCGAGGCTGATCCGCGATGATCTGTGCTGCCTCATCGACGAACTACGACGTCTACATTGACGGTCTGCTTTGTCTACTATTTGCGCTAAATTAAGCGCCAACAAACCCTATATGAGTCAATGTCTCCCGTACTTTTAATTGTTTTGCTCTAACTACTTGTTGCTAAAGTTAGTTTGTATCACGAGTTTGAACGATTATGATATTTGTCTAAAACTAAAATCTAAAATTAGAATAACACGTATATTTCCAATAATCCAGAAACCTTATTCTTGTGTTTATTCTATTATTGTAGCAATGGCTGGTGCTTCGTATGCAATGAAACCTGAGAGGTTTGGCTGTGATGAAAACTTCCATCGTTGGCAGACTAAAGTCAGATTCTGGCTTATGTCAATGGGACTGTGGTGGGTGATCCACCCAGTAATGCCATTCACGATTGAGCAGACCACTACATTTCCCACAGCGCGCGTTCGGCATTTGACTGCATCTTAACCCTTTTAGCAGATAATTTGTATGATGTGTATATGAATTATACCGATCCCACTGAGTTGTGGGATGCACTTGAGCGGAAATATGTCGTCTCTGAAGCCAGTCGCCTGTTGTACACGTGTGAGCAACTCTTTGACTTCAGCATTGATGCTGTAAAGTCGATAGTGTCTCAAACTCACGAGTTATAGCTTCTGGTCGGAGAGATTGCAAGTTTGGGATATCCTTTGCATGATCGAGTTGTGGCTGCGAGTATCGTTGCCAAACTCCCTGTCTCGTGGAGAGATTTTGCCACGAGCTTGAAACACAAGAGGGAAGATATCTCAACTAAGAATCTGATTATAGCACTCGATGTAGAAGAAAAGGTAAGGGCTAAAGATGCTCCAAGCACTTCTGCCGCTGCACAGAATGGTGCTAGTGCAAATATTATAGTTGAAAAGAAAATTTACTACAACAAGAACAAGCTCGTAATTAAGAGATACACAACTATATTAATTTATGTATTTTTTTAGAAATAAAATATATTAACCAAAAAGGGAAATAAAATCAAGTTGGAATGTTATAAATATGACTTGTGAAGCACGCTATATCTAAAGATCCAACTCAACAGGATAACGAATCCACGTAAGGAAAAACAACAGTACAAAATCAGTTTTGCGAAGAACAAATAAGAGATTTTAGGATTATTGATCCACGTCAGAAATAGCAACATTACAAACTCACTTTATAGATGCGTACAGGTAAAGGTGAACTCATCACACCAACCTTGCTTACGTGTAAAGAAAATATAACCAAAAAGTGCATTTAACTAATTATCCAATGAAAATCATCTTGCATGCTGCGGAATACTTCCAAAGAAAATGAGTCATGGAAAGTTAAAATTGACTAGATGCCATGTCATATCAAGCTTATCTAATCAACCATTTATTCAAAGGCCAAATTCTACATGATATCCTGTGTATATAAATAGGGCATGAAGCATTCATTAGTCTATCATCCAAATCATCAATACTAAGTAGCAACTTGAGAAGCTAAGTTACATTAGTAGACTCTCGGCATAATGGCAGCCAAGATACTCGCTTTGTTTGCTCTGCTTGCAGTTTCAGCAAGTGCTGCAACTGCAGTAAATTATCTACAATATCCCTCACCATTCTTGTCTACAGAGGTTAGCATCCCTTGCGTGCAGTACGCCACACTGCAGCAAGTGTTGGCGGCAGGCATCTCACCCTCATCATCCATCGTTCTTCAACACCCATTGGAAGTTCTTCGCCAGCAGTGTTTGGCACATCTTATGTTGCAAGGTGCCACATTACTACCGCAACAGCATGCACTATCTATAGTGCAACAACAGATAGTCCAACAACAACTACTACCAATATTGTGGCAACGTGTGCAACAACAACAACTTCAACAACAACAGGTGTGGTCAATAGTGCAACAACAAATATTGCAGCAACAATTGGTGCCAATATATTCGCAGCAAGTCCAACAACAACAACAAGTGCTACCAATATTGTTATGGCAGGTGCAACAACAGGTGCTATTGCCTTACTTATCTAACATAATGAACTCGGTGAACCCTGCCGCCTACATCTACAGGCAACAACAACTACTTCCATCCTTGTTCAACCCAGTGACAGCGCTCAACCCCGCCGCCTATTATGCACAAGAAGAACTGCATCCGTTCTTGTTCAACCAGGTTGCCTTTGGGCAACAACAACTATTTCCATACTCTTTCAACACACTAGCAGCAACGAGCCCCGCTGGCGCTTGCTTCTAGAGGAGTTGAATAGTACTTCAATAATAAAGTTCACATGTAATACCTTGTGACTTACCTGAAATAAAGGAAAAGTGCTTGATGGGATATGCATTGACATGGATTGTGTTCTTAAATGTTTCTACCCTTGAAAACTCAAGACAATATCAAGAAATATAAAATCAGAATATGAGTAATCAAAATTTTAATATTAATTAGAAAGTTTTGACATTACCATAACTAGGTTGTTGCTTTGTTTTTTTTTGTTAATTTGCATTTTAGTTATAATAATTAATAAAATGACTGCACTGGCAAAGCCAGGATCAAAGCCCTAATGTCATTATATCAAATACATATACTCAAATTATTGCCCATGAAACCAATCACACACAAGGCTAAAGGTCAATTAGCCATTCTTTTACCAACCACAACCGACAAAGCTAGTAGCTTCAAAACCTGAAGATGCACGTGTTTTCTTCTTCTTCTTTTTTTTTGGGGGGGGGGGGGGGGTAAAAGTGGTAATTGTGTTGAATATTTTTAAAAATAGGAAAGACGCTGGCTTTGTACATTGTTACTAAGAGTATGTTTGGATCCATAGCAAATGGCTAAAACTAATAGGCTTAGCTCTTTTTTTTTGTCAAATGGATCCAAACATGTGGGCAAATAATGAGAGCAAAAATGAAATGGCTAATGGCTAAAAAAAATTTGACACATGCGCTAAAGTTTTGCCATTTTGCTATATATGGATCCAAACATGCAGAGCTAAAGTTTAACCCTGCACTTTTAGCTCCTAAACTTTTGCTCATGGCAAATGGATCCAAACAGCTCCATAGCAGATGGCTAAAACTAATAGATTTAGCTCTTTTTTTTGTCAAATGGATTCAAACATGTAGACAAATAAGAGCAAAAATAAAATGACAAATAACTAAAAAAATTGGCAACTAAGAGGCTCAAAAAGGTGCTAAACTTCAACCCACTCATTCATGCATGTGCTACAGTTTAGTCATTTGCTATGGATCCAAACATGCAGAAATTAAAGTTTAACGCTGCACTTTTAGCTCCTAAACTTTTGCCCATGGCAAATGGATCCAAACATGTGGTTAAATAAGAGTAAAATGAAATGACAAATTACTGCAAAAATTGAGCATCTAAGAGGTCCAAAAAGATGTTAAACCTCAACCAACTCACTCATGCATGTGCTAAAGTTTAAGCATTTGCTATGGATCCAAATAGACAGAGGTTACAGTTTAGGAGCTAATTAACCCAGCACTTTTAGCCCGTAAACTTTTACCCATGGCAAATGAATTCAAATAGTCCCTAATAACGTCCCTTTTGGGAATAGCGTTCGTCTGCATTATGTTTCTCTTCCACCCTAAGAAGCCACAGTCCTCTAAGCAAGAGGGGGGATGCGGTGTGCCCGCTGTCGATGCAGCTGCTATGCCTATCTCTGCTAGAACCGACAGTAAGGACATTATTCTCTCAATGTTATCCACTATATGACTCGATTGATTCTAGATTTCGAGTTGGCTGATATGGATCAGCATTGACTGTATGTGTGGACCATAGGCACACACATGCTTGCAACGAGTATAGGACATGAATGCTCTGCACATAATGGCCTTTTAACTTGACAACATGCACTTGCTCGATTTGCAAGCGAATGTGCACATTGACAAACTGAGTCTATTCATCGAAGTACATAACAATTCCAACTCTTTGAAGTGTATTTAAGTTGCGATAAGACCAGAATCTTAAGATCAATGTCCTAACAGTGACATTAAAACAAACTTTGATACGAGTATATAGCTGAAAACAACTAATATTTTCCCAAACTTTTATAGCCTTGGTACTGCCTATGTGAAATTCATAACAACTCACTGAAACACTCATGTATCTAAACCATTTATTAGCTTTGGGATGGTAAATAGTTAAAATGTACTTTTACTAGGATTTTTGGTGATATAATGATGTTGTTGGGGCATGAAATAGTTCACTTAGCTTCTACTACTAATTTTGCTGATAGAAATGTTGACATGATTTGGAAGTTTTTCTTAATGATAGGGGTGTCATAGCAGTGCGTACTTATCATTGATTACTTGGAGCTTTTGTACCACAGTAAACTCGTTGATGCACAAACACCAAGTTGTTGCCCCGTTTACTGGCTGTTGTTTGAAACTAATTTTTCATCTTTGAAACTTGTTGCCCAATGTAGTCACCAAGAGTGAGACATATCAATAGCAAAACACTATAACGCTCCCTCTTGGCGACCTAAAAATTATTTGGCTATGTTTGAGAATTATGTTTGAATGTTGGTTGTGATGCACTGTGTTGCTTCGATTGCAAGATGAGGTGGCTATCAAACATAAAGAGTGACACACACTTCTTCATATTGTAACTTAGTATGTAACTGTAACTATGAGAAATTAAGTTTAGATGATTTGATGTGTATTTCTCAGCAAAGTATTATTAGCATATATTATAGAGATGAAAATCGCACGATCAAAAACTAGTTTCCATTCAGTGTACAAAGCCAGCTTCAGTAGTAACATTGCTTACTCAAAGGAAAAGCAGTGTAAGCACAGATGTTTACCATCCATGACCTGCAAGGCACACAACTTAGAAGCGGAGATGACAGGTTGCCTCTGTTATTGCTCGTAGCACCACCATTAATTTTAATTAGCATGCAAAAGACAATCTAGGATGGAGGTGAGAAGAGCGGCTCCAGGCCACGGGCAAGGAAGGGCACTAAGGTAAAGCAGGTAGCTAGGAGGTGATGATGAGAAGTGCTAGCGCAGAAATAGTGACCTCTGGCAATGGCAAAATCAGTTATTGAGAATTTTGCATCTTCTTTTGAACAAAAATTGAACATCCAACCAGAGGTAAAAACACAATTGTCCCGAAGAATAAAAAAACTATTAGAGCTGCCTATGTATATTCATCTGAACTCCAAATGAGGTCAGCGCGCTTGCGACCTGGGCTAGTTGCCGTTTACTTTTGCTGCTGGGCAATTTGCCATTTCACTGGCCCAACAGGCTATCAACTTGAGAAATGACCCAAACAAGAAGCATTTAAAGTCAGGTAAAGGTGAACGCAGCGGAGACCACTACTAGCACGGGGACCAAAAACACAAGATGGAACAAAGTCAACACGTCGCAGGTGTGAGTGTGATAGCGGTGTCCTTAGGTCACGTTGCAAGGTCTTGTTCTACTTCTACACGGACTCTTAATGAGTGCGTATATGCGCAAGTGGGTTCGCAGTTCGCTTGCTTCCTTTTTCTCCCCTCTTTTTCTACCTCCCATGTTGGACTGAAATTTGCAAGTGGTTAGTTTAGTGCAGCTGTTCGGCCATTTCGCAGTACAATAGAGTTTGAGAAACGTATACCGTATCCGTCAACCTAGTATAGGCGTGTTTAAGGCCGAGCAGGCGTACGAAGAGAGCATAAGATCGCGTGATCAAAGCCACAATCCACACGCATAAATGAACAATCTGTGTATACGGTCACGTATCTTGACGCGCGCGACCCGTAGTACTCCGCCGTGAGCGGAACAGTAATGTCTGCCACCACCGCACTAAGAGCTTCAGCTTCTCTAATAGTAGAGTTAGTTAATAGGTAACAGCTAGTTCTTACAGAAAATTAAGAAGGAGTAGGGTCCATATTTAAGTCTTTTATTTTTGTTAGAGGTTATCTTTTGAAGAAGAATTAGGGACTATTCGTTTCCATGAACTAATAAACTAAAACTAAATTTTAGTTCAAATTTTAGCTCTAGTGAAATAAACGGGAGGGCTAAAAGTAGAGCTAAATTTTAGCTTTAGAGATAAAAAAGAGCTAAAAAAAGGGCTAAACTTTACCTATTCAAGAGGGAATAAACTATAGCTCAAATTTTAGAAGCTAAATTTTAACTCTTTATAAAAACGAACACCCCCTTAACTATCTTCTCTCTTATTTTCTTTTAATAAACAACTATAAAAGTCAGTTAAGAAGCAACTATTAAAGCCGCTCTAACGCTGCTGCTGCTTCTGCACGGGGCTCACGCACGTCGCCTGCTCTGCTCAGCTGCTCTGCCGCGCGCACTAAAAACTCCAGCCGGCCGGCCGCCTCTATTTCCGCGCGACCCTCCCCTCCTCCTCCCACGAGGAGACAAGCGGGCACGGACAACCATCGCCATCGCCGCATTAACGCGCATTCACGCCGGTCACAGGTTGGAGGCGAGCGACGACGAGGTGCGCCATCGTCATCATCATCAAGGCTGCAGCAGCTGCGGCGTCAACCCTTTCCCCTATCCGGGCATTAAACACAACGACGCTGCTGTGCGCGTGAGCAATCATTGAATGCGGTGCGCCATGGACGGCAGTCGGAACGAGTTTAAACTCATCAACTGAACTGAGCAATAACGGCGGGAAAGATGGTGGTACTCTCTCGGGTTTGATTGATTCTACAGAGTGGAGTAGTATCATGTTCTATCCATCATAAATTTCCTACTAGAAACAGAATGCGGGGGCATGCGGAGAAGAGATCTGACCCAAAAAAAAAAAAAAGGAAAAAGGCGCCTCCCCTACAAACCCAATTCAATCTGTCCACGGAACGGATCGATCGACATCCTCTGGTAAGTACAAGGAGCATGAATGAAACTCAAAGCCAGACAGAGGTAATTAGGTGCCCAGGTAGCCGACGTTGAGGTCGATCCGCGGCTTCTTGCTGACGGCAGTCGGCGGCGGCGGCGCGGGGACGTGGGCCTCGCACCGCGGGCACCGCGGGTCGCTCCGGGAGATGAGCACGTACAGGAAGCACCGAGGGCACGCCGCGGCCACCAACCCACCGCCTCCTGAAGGGGAGTCGCAGCCGTCGCCCTGCTCCACGGCGCCGCCGTCCACGCCGCCGCGCCGCTTCACGGAGGACGTGGTCACCGACGAGGACGACGGGGACGCGCCGGCGCCGCTGTGCTGCTGCTGATGATGCTGTTGGCCACCGCCGTTCTGGTGGTGGTGCTGGTGCTTGCCGCGCTCGAACCGCTCCAGGGCCGTCTTCACCTTCTCGATCGTGCACACGCTGTGGTACGTTGTCGTCGCCGTGGCGCCCGCGGAGGCCACCGCCGCGCCGGTGGGTGCCGGCGCCGGGGTAGACGTGGGGCAGGGCGTGGCGACGGGGAACAGGTTCAGGTCCCTCGGGGTCGGCGGGAACGCGTGCTTCGGCAGGGACAGCTTCCCGGGCTGCACGCGGGGAGACACAGAATTAGCTGCTGGTTCTGCTCCGTTTAATTTGGAGACACAAACAAATCTTTTTTTTTTATTATTTTAAAAAAGCACTGATGCTACTTAATCTGAACAACTCTGTTAATAATGAACATTGACTGATGGCCCAATGTCACTGTATAATTAAACAAAACACAGAGAGTACACTATCTACTCTCTACTCTGAATTTTGTTATTGACCAGATATTTTCCATGCCGACGTAACATGACAGATAAGAACCGAGCGTGGAAAATGTTAATTCACCACAAATCCAGAGTTTCAAATGATAAATCCAGTAAAGTAGTTAGTCTCTACGCAGTACTAAAAATTAGACCAGTAGACTAGTAGCACGAGGACTTGTTCGTGTACGAGGACTTTGGAGCTTGGACCAGAGTGTTCCACGTGATGTACCTCTCTTACTGTTCTCTAAGAACAGAGCTGGATCAAAACTGAATCAAAAGAACAGAGCAAAGAAAAAGAGATTGATCAGAAATAAGGTCGCCCCTTCACACGAATTATGTATTTCTAGCTCCGGAACTCGCAGCAAGAAGAACGCAACGATTAACCACCTGCTAGTCTGCTACGCGATTGACTTTTGCAACCTAACCGACCCGTCCAAACGCCAACAACAAAACAGAGCAAGCCAAGAAAGGGAGCTCAAAGATGGAGCCAAATTAGCAGCTTACCACGGCGTCATGCTGCCTCGCGGCCGCGTCCCTGGCGTCGTCGGCGGCTGCGCACCCGCCGAGGAAGTCCCGCGTCACGAGCTCCGCCGGCCTGCCGCCGTTCGCCCCCCGCGACATGAACCCAACCGCTTCAGCAGCCATCTTCTTCTTCTTCTTCTTCTTCTTCTTCTTCTTCTTCTTCTACCACCGCATGCAGCAGTGCACGCCTCTCTCTCTCCCAGCTGACGATCACCACGCCGCGAGCTCCTGGTGTCACCCAACACGAAAAAGGGAAAAGATCGAGCACGAGAGCAACGGAATTTGAGAAGAGGAGAACTCTCCGCTGGGAAAACTGGCCTCAAAGGGAATGGCTACTGGATGCCGTGGCGGCGAGCAGGGGAGGCGAGGGAGGGGAATGATAAATACCGGGAGGGGAGAGGAGGAGTGCAGGAGGGGTCACGCATGGGCGCGGCATTAATGGCGGTGTTGGAAAGGCAAAGGCATGAGGACAAGATGTGCAATCAATGCGAGAGGGGTCGGGCGAGCGGAGCATTGATGGCAGATGGCGCCCGCTGTGTGATGGGGATGGACCAGCCTACCACTGTACTACTACTACTCCACTGACTGCCTACTGCAATTGCTAACGCTTGCGATCTCGTTCGTGTACGCAGAGCGGAGACGGACCCAGAACGGGGAGGAGGCGTATTCAGAGTAGCCGTACCGTGGCCATCCCCACATTTTTGTTCAGCCTCTCGATGTCTCCATCCCCACAGTAGGCTAGTAGTTCTACGAGGAGAGTGGAGCAAGACGACTTCGGCGTATTCAAGAGGGCTTCGTGCCGGACCCACGCTTCGAAATCTTCTTTGGGATTGGTAAACAAACAGGTTCAACATTCAAGAACGCCCGTTTACTACCCAAGGGAATGTAAAACATGCGAGGACGTCGCATAGGATTGTTGCCCGGCCACGGGGTCACTCACGGAGAATTTGCACATGAAAAATGACCATAAGGCAGTCACTAATAAAATTCAATACTAGAAAACACCAAAGAAAGTTAGAATTACTACACCAGAATTTCTAGAAAAATTACAACTGTACCACCAATTTGCAAAAAAAAAAAAAAAAACCTGTGTTTGAAGATGATGGCACAAGTATCACTAGCGTGTTGGGAATTCTGAATTTTTTTTTTTTTTGTGAGACAGTGTTGTGAATCTTGAACGCTCACTACAGTTTGAACTAACTTGTGTCAAATATTGAAAGGATGGAGGGAGTATATAATAACTGCATAGATTGTACGCAATTTGAACAGTCTTCTCTTTCATTACATTTATCTCAATTATCTACAATATCGGATATAAGGTTCAACCTTATATTTCTTCTAACCCATGTAATGTTCTCCATCTATAGACTATTTTGAAATGCAAAAAAAGAAGTGATTATTTAGAATGTGACTATTAACTGACACACAAAATTTATGCACTAAACCACGTTAAAGTATGCGCTATGAGATTGTTTGACTTAGATCAATTATATGAAAAAAAGAAGAAACTCCTATTTCCGGATGGATGGACAATAATTGTTTTCAATCTAGGCATATTGTCTTTTTGTGAAAGCAATAAAGAGGAATTTGTTCTTTTTCAGTGAGGTGGCATGTTGAACACTTTGATTTATCTTTGTTTTTTCTTATTTGGTTTCATACTGCAGTGAGTATGTAGTACTCTGATTTATTTCCATCAACTGGTCGACGAAACAAAATTGAAGCGTATTCATCAATCACCAAGGTACTAGTAGTGATAGAAAGTTGGTGTACCACTTTGTTTGGGCAGCGTGGGTCCCACAATAAGCGAAGGTAAACCGTGGTCCAGCTCGGCCCGCTGCGCTTGTCTGAGGAACCGGCGGACCCGTCGTCTGCATCCCACCGTGACAGACGTGACGCTGCACCCGCGTCGGCGCGTGACACTTCCTGCGAACTCGTCGTAAACGTGACAGGATCCGTCGGAGCACGCACTAAATGCTCGTCGGAGTAGTACGTGTACGTTTGCTGCAAACACCATGCATCGTCTGTCCCAGCGTAAACCAGAGAAGCCGATCGCGCGGCGGCCGCGACGCGCGCCTCATTAATTTTTGCGTGTGCGTGGGCGACATTGAAGGAAGCTCGAGGTTGAGGCGCCGGCGAAGCGCAGGCACATCATGCTCATCAATCATCACAACCAATGTAGGAGTAGTAGGGGAGGGGTGGCAGCACTGTGCTTAATTAAGGCGCGTGACAATACGTGGCGGACGTCTGATCGTCACGAGTCGGCCTCTTCCTCATGGAGGGGAACACGGCCAAACGAGAATTAAGAGCGGCCGGGAGCCGGCAGCGCCGTTAATGCGGCCTATTGCGTGTGGCCCCGGCCAAAACCAAACGGGTCAGACTTTTCTTTTTTGAGAGAAAAGAGAGGGAGAAGGAGAGAGAGAGGCTGGGCTGGCTCGGAATTCCCTCCCAACTGGGGCGCACGAGATTTGCGTCGCCGCAAAGCAACCATGCATCGCAATCGCGTGCTGCTGGTGCTGTGCCCCGCACTATATATTATACTGTATGTGAATCTGTAGTATACTGTCATATACTGATGCAAAAAGCCCCCGCCGCTGCTCGTTCGAAACGTGGAGATGTACACTGTGTCCTTCGTTCACCTGGTAGCTAGCTTAGACGGTACAGTGAAGCCACCAGAGAGCCAGACGTATGGTAGTACGTGCAAGAGCGCTGAATTTCGCGGCAAGTGCCAACAATGGATGATGATGGAACGATAACACTAGCTTCCGAGCACGGCCGGTCGACATCGTCGTTTCACGTCACGTCGCCCGGTCCCACAGCCCGGCCAGTACGTATGTATGCCTCCAAAATCCCAAAGACAGTGAGTGCTTGTACGCGTACAACTGGCCGGTGTTTGTCCCTGCCCCGGCCTGGTCCTTTCAACATGTTTAATTTGCCTCTGCCTCGGTCGAGAGATATACAATGGCGCCCCGCTCTCCACACTTACACTTCCCTGGAACATAACCAACGGCTCCTGTTCCTGTACAATTCTGCATGTATTTGAGCTGATGCACTGACGGCCTTAATTATGCCACCGGTATACTACACAGAGACAAGCCCTGCTAGTACAACACGAAAAGGACTGCGGGTATTTCCGTCGAAATAAAGCGCCGAGAGTCCCATGTACTATGTACACAATCAATGAGGTACTCTGCTCTGCGTCGTATCCACATCTTCAATGAGACCATTCATCAGCGATACGGGGACAGTACTGGGGGCAACGCAATCCCCACTCGGTAACTCCAGAGCGGCAGTACTGCTAGTGCGATTGGCGTAGGGCCGGCGTGATGATTGGCTGTTAGAACGTGAGAGGCCTTAATTCGACGTGTGATTTTCGGTGCCCAGGACTGTTGTACACAGAGACACTCACCAGCATAAATGAGTGCAGGCATGAGCCCACCAAAAGGGACTGGACATGGGAACGAAAGAAACGGGAGGTTCGTGACTTTGTGGGCTTGTGGCAGGCAGCAGACCAGCGCACCAAGCGAGCGCGAAGAAAACCCTTTCGGACGTTCTCAGTTTCTCACCCTACAGTGGTGCTGCACGATTATCGAAAACATTGATCATGCTTGCAGTTGGGGGGAAATCGTTGTTGTCTCAATCGCACTCTCTGATCAGCCTTTCCATTACTATTGCTTCTGTGTGTTCATGGTTTATTAATTTGGTTTTCATCAAGACTCAGGTGTGCAATCAACGGACAACAGCGCTCTTTCAGAACGAACGGAAAGAAAGATGCCTGTCGATCTAGGACTCTCATTAAACAAACGGGAACATGTCAGTACTAGGAATTAAACACACCGCACTGATTGCGCACCGTTTAAGCCACGGCTTAGATCGAATTGGATCAACAAGACTTAACGAGGGAACAGTACGTTTCCTGGTTTCGTCCTACTCCATACTACTAGTACTCCGGAGTACCGCCCAACAGTATACGTGGAACAAGTGACTCGGATTTGAAAAAGGATACATCAGGACACTAATACAGTTACTACAAAAGATCGTGTCAGATTCGCTAGTTACTCCTGCACTGCCCCCGCAGCAAGTGCAACTGGAGCTACTTACTCCTAAACACCGACGAGATTTATATGCGTTGTGAAGCACAAGTCACGGTACTAGCCGCCCCGATCGGCTGGCCGGATGCCGTTGTCTGGGGATTCATGGTACTGTGGCCCACCCCGCACCGCACGGTGCCGTCAAATGAAATTCAAACATGTCAGCACGTACTGTACTGAAGGCATTCTATTCAATTCCATGGTATTTGTATGTATGCACATCTTGGTTTTAGATACGTTTAGAACATCTGATGTACTCCCTCTGTTCTCTTTTCATTGTCGTCAGTTAGTTTAAACTTTATCTAACCGGTAATGGAGATGGATGAATAATTCAAAGTTTAACATCTGTTGTGAACAAACTACTCAGGTTTTGTCATCACCTATGTCAATCAAGCAATATAAAACATGAACAGAGAAAATAACATCTTTGTTACGCATGAGGTCGTATACAGTGACGATTGTTACTCCCTCTGTTCAACAATATAAGACGTTTTGATTCTGGACACGAGAATTAAGGAGGGGTGAAAAGGTATGCTATACAGAAAACGAGAAGAAGAGAGATAGAGATAGAGATGTATTGGGAAGAGATAAATATGCATTGGGAAGCTGTGATGTCTTATAATTTGAGAAAACTTGAGAAGGATATAGTGTCTTATAATATTGAACGGAGGGAGTATCAATCGTCACTGTATACGACCTCACAATTGACCGTTTATTTTTTCATTTTTTTTGAAAATATAAAAATAAATAAGTCATGCTTAAAATTTATCTGATGATAAACGAATTAATAATGAAATAAATAGTTATACAATTGTTTTAATAAGACGAATGACTATGTGATCTTTAAAAATAAAAAATATTTATATTTTGAAAATCCCACACGCTATAACTGGTTGTATAGAAATTATGGACGAGTATACCTTCACCTGACGGAGCAGAGCAGAACTGTCGATCAATCAATGTACTATCCACATCGTTAAGGGCCTCCACAACGGTCTGACTAGCGCTATCGTTTGCAGGATTTGAAAAAAAAAAAAGAAATGTAAAGAAATAGGAAAGAGAAGGCAGATATCTGTATGACAGTAGCAATGATCTATAGATAAGTCATGGGACCTACCTGTCCTTTTTCTCTCTATTCACCCACCTGCATGACCTACGTATCCGTGCAATTGACAGGAAATAGAGACAAACTAATAATGCATAGTCTTTTGCATAACGTTTATAAATTATAGGTATCAAACCACCGGAGCTGGCCTAATGTGTTCGGAACAGCAGGTATCAAGCACGGGCTCGTACCACTGTCGGTTACAGTACTGGCAAGTCATGACTACAGTAAGCTGAAGAAGCGCAGAGATACTAGTTGTAGCACTGTTCAAATGAAGGAGCCGTGTAGCGGCGTCAATGGCACCATGATAACGTGATTAGATTTGCTTCCGGGATGGGAGAGACATTTCTATACATCGAGACAGGCATTTCACTTTCACAGCACGTCAGTGATGGACGTTGGTGCATTCACATACAGCTACCATGGGGATGGACGCTGCGACGCAATAGTGGGCCAAAAGATGACGCCAAACCTCTCTATATACATGGATCCATGCGTTCTTTTAATTACTACTAGTTCGAAAAATTTGCAGCCACACCCAACTGTCCTAATAATAGTAATCCAGTTCAGAGAAAGACCAGATACCTGCTCTGCCACCACCATTAATTTGGCGTGACCGACGCAGGAGTTAAACGGCGATTGATTGCGCGTCCTTCGAAAGCCACGCATCTGAGTTGAATGCGCGAACTGGTTACGCCTTAATTTCGCAAAGACGTAATGGCGGAACAGGACAGGTCCAAACACCACCATCTACTACGAGTAACGAATTCAATCCGAAAATGATAGGGCAGCATATGTGCAGTGCGTGCGTACAATTATACTATATGTGTCGTTTCTTGCATTCTCCGAACTCTGTGAGATCGACCGATGAAACATTAGCTTGCTGCCCGTGTATACACTCTTCTGTCGAAAATTAATTCCTTCAATACATGCGCTCTACTAAGAGTTATTAGTACTTGTAAAAGAAATTGGAAATGTCAAGAAGTGAGAATAGTGTAATGGTGCGCAGGGCTGTGCAGTCCTGCAGCGACATTGCTCTTCACTGCGTTCCGTGCAAACGCAGAACGAATTGCATGCAAATCTCTGCAATTGATTCATCAACAATTGTTAATGTCCCTGCATTACTACCATCTGTACGTACTTACACTCAATTCCTCTGCGCCTTATAGTAGTATCTTTATGCCGTAATGAATGAATTGGACGGGAACGCCTGTGAGGCTTTCAGCACCCTCGCACTTACAGGACTTTAAAATTAACACAACCGCGGTTGATGGTCCTTTTGGACGCATAAATTTCGTGATTGTTAGAGTTCTGGGCCATTCATTGTCTGTTCGAACAAAACACACAACTGGCAGCTGATCATCGAACGAGCAGGGACTAAAATCAAGTTTCCGGGCGCATGTACGTACTTGTGGCTTATGTACACGACGGTACTTGTCGTAGACGCCAAGTTTATTTTGCCATATTTTCTAGATTTCAATGCACTAAAAGATTTCAGTTTGATTTTGTTACTTTATGTTTTTTATTTTTTTATATAAAATTATATGTATAATAATTATAAACTATTAAATCTAAATAAGATAGCTCAAAACAATGATTAAAAATTATCTAACATTTCAGTCAGCTGAAATTAACAATTTTCTCTTATTTTGCCGCCGCTGCCGCTACGACGTACTACTACATACTTACTCATCGTCACGAGTGGGCCGTGACAAAGCCAAGGGACCGTACTTATGTAGTATTAAATATATTTAGAAAAAGATTGCCAGTGGCAGGAGAACTCCGACGAGAACAGTTGTACTACGAGCGAGTGCATGGGGCATGGCCACTCCGTGCCCTTTGTCTCTGTCTGACCCAATAATTCAATTCATTCATGGTTGCTGCTACACGGAGCACAGGACGCGAGTACGACGATACGAGCATCGTGCATGCATGGGCTGCATAAAGAGGAGAGCTGCAAATACGAACACATGGAACGAATTATATAGAGGTCTGGCTCAAAATAAGGTGTCTTGAGGAAAACACATATTTTCAACGAAGACACATTTATCGCTGACGGTTTGAATGGGCCTATCCCATTTAATAGCTGGACGGTAACGAGCACACCGGCCCATAATAGTTATATTCTGGTCATTCTGGGCCCATTTGTTTGATGGAGAACAGATAACGGGCTCGGTCTGATTGAGAATGGTTTGAATGGGCCGATCTTTGTCTAATACAGAGCCCGTTACTTATTTCTGGTCTCGAGGAAGGCCCGTTGCTACCCACGTCCCTTTACTGTACCTCTGAAATTCTGTCTGAATCTCTCTCTGTGTTTCCCACCATGGTAACGACAGAAACCTGATGCTACGATTTCATTTATTTTATTATTATCATGCAAAATCATGAGACATATGCTACATGGACTTGGTTGTTCGAGATCAGACGAGACGACAGAACATGTGCTTGCCCATGTGGACTCACTGATTTCGATGGTATCACCAAAATTATTGGTAGGTGGTACGTACCATTTGATCGCTATACTACAGCGCTGGACGACGCTGAGACAGACTGACAGATAGGATAATATCTCCATAAAACATTTGCAAATGCAACGCAGAGATTAAAATTTCTAGTGTGACATCGCTAGGTGGCGAATGGGGCCGTCGCCGAATAGGTCCAGCGTATGAGAGTCGTTATTAATCACTAAGAGTATCCACTTATTGGCTTATGTTGGCATGCTAATCCCTGCTGTCTTCGAACGTTATATGCCAGAACGAACTTGTCGTAACAACAAGGACCCTGCTACACGTACGAAGGAAAACTGTACGAACTCCCTACGAACTGCGCTGCCTGCTACCAAACGAACGCCATATGGGCGCCTTCTCTCTCTCTTTCCCAGCCCGTCAAAATTTTGCGCTGCCTGCTACCAAACGAACTCCCTACGATCATATGCTTCTTATCCCGCTACTGAACACCTTGATCAGGATTCTGAATACACATTGATGCGACCATGTCCTAGAGGCCTGGAATTTTATCATTCCATTAGCCCCGTTAAACCCATATAATCAACTGTAAAAGTGTGCTATATTTCTTTACAAAACAAAAGTAAAAGGTGTAGTATATTTCTCAAAAAACAAAAGTAAAAGGTGTACTATATTTCTTGAAAAAACATAGAGTATAAGATGTACTATATACCTTCAGTTCTCACTTACAACAAATTGAATGGAGACTTTTGTTACAACTGAGTTCAGATTGTCATGAATTAAAGCAGTAAGGTTTAAGAGTGGACCGAGATAGGTATTTTATTCTTCATCAAGAATAAAATATAATAATCAAAGACAGATAATAATTAAGGGCACAAATAATAACATATGGGCTGGGTCTAATTTGGTTATTAAGAAATATAATAATCCACTCAGCCGGTACTCTCACGTGGAAGTGGAAGTTGCCCACTTCGTAGCTGTTTCGTAAGAAAAGATTTCGTACGTGTAGCGTTAACAAGCCACGAAGGACAGGTGTACAGTTTACAGCATCGTTAGGTTCAGTTAAGCTCATCGTAAAAAAAAAAGAGAAGAAACATGTTTCAGTTAAGCTAAAAAAAACGAAGGCATCGGCAAAACAACGCTCACCAGAAGCGCATGCTTACAGCCACTTTCGAAAAAAAAAATGAATGACACTGATCGTGATCGACGATTAATTTTGGATGGCTTAGCACCACCTAATTGTCAAGTTGTCTGAGCAAATTATTCTGGTCCGTACAGCGAGATACTTACGAATGGCATCACCCTCCAATGATTTGATGATCACCCAGTAGAAGATAAGCGGAGGGCGGCCTAATTAAGAAGACAGCCCAACTTTACCATACCCCACTTGCAGCCTGCGGGTCGCCATTGGCCCCATCTCCCGACATCTCATGACCATGCTGCGATCACAATGTATGGACCTAGTCCACACTCTACATTACCTTCTTCCAACCTCCGGTGTCCACTCTACAAATTTGTATAGTTCAATTGCATCATTTTTACTTTCATACTGTAGCAAACAGACACATCAAAGGAAAGGAAATCCAACTAACAAACACTGAATCGCAATTGCCACACCAGCGACCTTCTGCACCAGTTCCATTCGTTGATGGAAACTGTACGTACGCCTGGTCCATGCATAATTCAAGGGGAAAAAGAAGAGGAAGGAAAAAAGAAGAAGAAAAAAACAGAGAAACCGACAGATAGGAGAGGGAGGAGGCAGGCGTTCCCTCCAAACTGGGCATATAACCGCGCACGACGCCCTCCGTTCCACCCGCTTCTCTCTCTCCCACGTTCGTCTTCCTCCCGGCCAGAAATCACGACCCAAGAACAGCATCACCACCACATCCAGGGCGGAGGAGGCTGAGCACACGGGCAAGACAAGATGAGGGAGATCCTGCACATCCAGGGCGGGCAGTGCGGCAACCAGATCGGGGCCAAGTTCTGGGAGGTGATCTGCGGCGAGCACGGCGTGGACGCGACGGGCCACTTCACGGGCGTCTCTGAGGCGCAGCAGCTCGAGCGGATCAACGTCTACTACAACGAGGCCTCGGGGGGACGCTACGTGCCGCGCGCCGTGCTCATGGACCTCGAGCCGGGCACCATGGACTCGCTCCGATCGGGGCCCATCGGCGGCATCTTCCGCCCAGACAACTTCGTCTTCGGCCAGTCCGGCGCCGGCAACAACTGGGCCAAGGGACACTACACCGAGGGCGCAGAGCTCATCGACGCCGTCCTCGACGTCGTGCGAAAGGAGGCAGAGAACTGCGACTGCCTGCAAGGTAACATGTTCCGCCATGTTCTCTTCTGTCGTCGATCGCCATGTTGGTCCCAGCAGATTCCATCGTACTCTGTTTCATGTTGCGCTCTGCGTTTTTATTTTTTTATTTTTTAAAAAAACTCTTGAGATCCTGCATTTTCGGATCAGCGGAGAAAGAGGAAAACTGCTGCATGGAGTTTGATTGATCTTGCTGTTTTTGCAACGACATAGACTATAGGAAACTGTTTGAGTATATAGTTTCTCATAAAAAAGGAAACAACAGATCATTTTCTTGACACTCCAATGCTACTGTATTTGTCAGTCGCATAGATTGAACTGAAGAATAATATAATTTTCAGGGTTAGAGCAAATTATTTCTTCAATTTTTTCTATTGAATTATACAACACTATGGTATTTAAATGATCAAAGGACACCACCGTGGTTGAATTATACAACACTATGATTGAATAAACTGAACTGAACAATAAAAGTTATTTTCAGGGTTGAATTATAAAACATGGCATTTAAATGATATATCCATTCTGACTTAAGTTGCCCCACTTGTCTGATCTTCCATGAGATGGTCGGGATCAACATGGGTGAGAAATCAATGTTTAAGCCATGCCTGCATTTTTATTACTCCCGAGAGTGGCTTAACAGGGCTCTAATGCCTCGCCAGACACAGATACGTACTTGCAGACTTGACGTGCAAACTTGAAAAATTACACAATACTGCTCAATGTTTTGTCATTCCCACGAGGCTTTAACTTGTTCAAGGTACATAGTATTACCTTAGACATGCGCTGCAGATTGACCGTTTAGGGAGGAGGAAAAAACAGAGGTGTATCACTCTGTTTTCCGGACCTGCAACTTGTTAATGTTAACTTATATTTTTCAGCGGGTAAAAAAGCATTATACAAATTTTCCATTTTTTTTCAATATTGTGCAAAATATTAATTGTCTGCGAAACTATAATGTCCTACCAAACTTTAACGAATGCAGCGTAGATGCTCCATTCAATTTTCAAAACAAGTTATTATTGAACAACAAATAACGTTACTGCTACTTGTAAATATTACATCATTCTACAGGCTCCAGGTATGGTTTCAGTCTTTCGGATGGTTATGTGTTTCCGGTCTGCAAATACCGGATCTTTTTACCTTTTCTTTTGTACTGAAAAAAACCTTGGATCACGTCAACGTTTTCTTTAGCTGATGAAGGTTCATGTGAATATATTGCAATAATGCCCTATCTGCGGTTGAAAATTGTGATTAATGACGATGTTGTTGGACTTCACACAAAAGAAAAGTATATGCGTTTGTATTAGTGTCGGTGGTGGTTGGAACGAATGAGACACGTAGAGAGCCTGTATCGGGTTGCTGGTGGTTGCCCAGATTACTGATGCTGGGTTGCTTGCTCGCTTATATACTTTTCATGATTGCATCTGAACTGGTATATGGTGGGATTGATTTTAATATATCTAACAAAAATATTGAGAAACTAAATTATAATATATTGTCTAGCCTTCAATCGACTTAAAGTTTTCAGTCAAAGCGATGACTAAAAACTGTCCAAACTTTCAGTGAGCTGAAAATTAGCAAGTCTCAAATTATAGTGAATCATTTGTAATCGCAAATAAAAAGAAGAGTCACATTGTGCAACTGAATGAACAACTATGACCCTGCGTCACTTGAGGTGGGATTGGGGAAATCCTAGGTCAAAGAAAACACTGTGACACTGAATGTTTTATAATGATACTGAACTTTTACGAAGACACAACATAGTTCTGGGAGCAGATGGATATATCTGTACTCCCAAATTGTTAGATAGATCTGTCTAATATTTTTTAATAATCTTTATCCATTGTGTTTTGGGCGCTATATTTGATCTCAAATCACTTGGTCGCTCATATTTGAGAGAATTCTCTACAAGCCATCATGAAACTCAGAAATTCCTTATCAATGCCTACAAAACTGCTTGTCCCATCTGTACCATCAAATTTCATTTTCTGGAGCAGATTTTTTTTTTGCGATGAAAAGATAAGAATTCTGGAGCAGATTTGATGGTATAGATGGGACAAGCAGTGTTGTAGGCATTGATAGGGTCAAACCTGTCAAGTCAAACCACACCTTATATAAAAGGTGATGATAAATCAACTATGACCCTGCCTCAGCAATCCAAGTTTAGCTTAAGAGATCATGTCAAGTCAAACCACACCTTATATAAAAGGTGATAAAATAAAAATTAGCACTTACTAACTTCTTTCTTACTCGATCGTCATGCTCTATTTGATGAATAATTCTTTAAATATACTCCCTTTGGTTTTTTATTTATGATGTTAGGACAAAATTTGCTTAGCTTAGAAACATATATAACATCATCAATAAAAGCAGGACGAAATAGAAGGCTCTGAATCTCTTATATCTTCGATGTCTTGATAGTGATGCAGTTTAAGAGTTGAGAGTAGCTGGATTATTACATCATGCTTTGTGAAAGTGACCCTAGCTAAGTCTTGGCTTTATTCATAAACATGACATATTGCTTGTGTTTCTAACAGGATTTCAAGTATGCCACTCCCTAGGCGGTGGTACGGGTTCCGGCATGGGCACGCTCCTCATTTCCAAGATCAGGGAGGAATACCCGGACCGCATGATGCTCACATTCTCCGTGTTCCCGTCGCCCAAGGTCTCCGACACCGTGGTTGAGCCCTACAACGCGACGCTGTCCGTGCACCAGCTCGTGGAGAACGCCGACGAGTGCATGGTGCTTGACAACGAAGCCCTCTATGACATCTGCTTTCGCACACTCAAGCTCACCAACCCTTCTTGTAAGTGCATCTCCATCATTCGCATTCTTGATTGCTCATTTAGAAACACTGTTATAGGATTTGTTGCAAGAAAGGTTTACACAATATAGTAGCAATCTGATGGTACTAATCCATCAACGAATTAATGTCCGTGCAGTTGGTGACCTGAACCATCTCATCTCTGCGACAATGAGCGGCGTGACATGCTGCCTCCGGTTCCCGGGCCAGCTGAACTCGGACCTCCGGAAGCTGGCCGTGAACCTGATCCCGTTCCCGCGTCTGCACTTCTTCATGGTCGGGTTCGCTCCACTGACCTCCCGCGGGTCACAGGGCTACCGCGCTCTGACAGTGCCGGAGCTGACGCAGCAGATGTGGGACGCCAAGAACATGATGTGCGCCGCGGACCCGCGGCACGGGCGCTACCTGACGGCCTCGGCCATGTTCCGTGGCAAGATGAGCACCAAGGAGGTGGACGAGCAGATGATCAACGTGCAGAACAAGAACTCGTCCTACTTCGTAGAGTGGATCCCCAACAACGTCAAGTCCAGCGTCTGCGACATCCCGCCCGTCGGCCTCTCCATGTCCTCCACCTTCGTCGGCAACTCCACCTCCATCCAGGAGATGTTCCGCCGGGTCAGCGAGCAGTTCACGGCCATGTTCAGGCGCAAGGCCTTCCTCCACTGGTACACCAGCGAGGGCATGGACGAGATGGAGTTCACCGAGGCCGAGAGCAACATGAACGACCTCGTCGCCGAGTACCAGCAGTACCAGGACGCCACCGCTGAGGAGTATGACGATGAGGAGGCTGCCGGTGAAGAGGACCAAGCCTGATAATATCAGTATACTTCTCCGGCTTCTCCTCGCATCTCAGTATCCACTGTCCTGTCCTGCTGCTTCGTATGCGTTACTGCTACTTTACTAGCTTGTGTGTATACGTATTATTTGCGTTCTGGTGCTTATTTCGCATTTATTTGTATTTTCTTTCACATACATATTGAGGGAATATTTTCTGTTCTGTAAATGCTAAGAACATATACTTTATTACTATGTAATTAAGGTGCCAATCCACTTTGTGTTTTATCGGTTCCACTCTCCTTCCAATTCATGTCAGCATATATGCAAAATCTGGGTGCCAAATTGCTTAGCTGTTCAGTGTACAGTTTGTCCCCCTTCGTCTTGTTTCAGACTCTTTGATCATGTAAAGGTGACTGTTTCCTGCCCCTCACTTCTAGTGCACCTGCTTCTACTGGCACTGGAATTGCTAGTAGTTTCAGCTGATCAATATGTACGACGGAGGGGCCGATATTTCGTTTGCAGTTCGATATGCTGCTATGCTTTCCCATCACACTTTATGTGCCCTGCTCTCAACCAGTCTACTCAATTCCAGCAGAATTTTAGGCTGAAGTAGCAAAGGTCTGGCAGCAATCATCAGCAAAGGTCAACACGCCTCAACACATTACAGAAACAAAAGGGCGCTTTCCCTGCAGTCTGCAGTACTGACTCCTTGCTAGACCCTGTACCTATGCATAAGTATATCAGTGCCCTGTTTCGTGTACGTTACTGCTGCTAGCTTGTGTGTGTACGTATTAGTTGTGTCTGATGCTCATTACTCATTTGTTGTTTCTGGAGAGTACTTCGCGTTCTGTAAATGCTAGGAACATCTACCTTATTAATTAAGGTGCCCGTTTATTTGGTGTTTTTCGGTTGCACTCTCCTGCCGGTTCATGTCAGTATACATGCACAATTTGGTTCACAAAGTACTAATTAGCTGTTCAGCGTGCAGTTTATACATACTGATGCTTGTGTATGCTAACGCCCCTCGTCTCTGTCATGCTCTGTTGCCCTTCATCTTGGTTCAGATTAATCGTACCTTGTCCTGTTTACTATTCAACACTTCTACGCCAGCTTCCACTGGCACTGGAACTGCTAGAGCGTGAGCTCATCAGTATGCGCGACGAATATTTTGTCTGCAGCTCCACTCTGGAACTTCCAATCATGCCAAACATGACTGTCTTGGTGACGCTGAAACATCACATGCAATTCATCTTACCATGGCCTGTGACCTGTGTGCATACCTGTGGCTGTCGGTCGAAGGTTTTTGGCTGAAATAGATCAGTTTGTCAGAGAGAGGTCGGTCTAGCAGCAATCATCAACAAAGGTCAATGGCTGAACGCGTTACAGAAACGGAAGGGTGCGTGCTTTCTCAGTTGGCTCAGCACAAACAAAAGTGCTTTAGTGGACGGAGCACTGGTTTAATCTAGCGGGTGCTCCAGTTAGATCCACTCAGGTCACGTCTTGCTGTTTAGTTAGACAATCATTTGTTCATTTGACTTGTCGCCTCTCTCTCAACGGAACGAAACTCCGAAATCCGGCTCTAGATGAATTTGTACGTTTCGCAGGCCATTTCCCCGTGCTGAAACTGAAAGGAAAGTGCGTCATGTCCCATCATTGAGTGTTGCAATGCTCTGTTTCGTCTGCATATCAGCATGACTGCAAGAGCACTGAACTCTGTTCCATCCCTTCGTCCTTCATGAGCGCAAATAATCAATTCCTCTGCTGAAATTTCCAGGCAAACTAACTCCAAAACTACGCTACTCGCAACAAATTAGAAGCATCACAAGTAGGCGGATCTCTATCTTAATACTAGGCTCCATTGATCCCCGGAAGTCAAAGGTTGGTACCGCTTCTTAGTGAAAGGTCGGTTGTTAATGATACCGCTTAGTCAATATAGGTTAAATGCATCGTGTCAATTGGCACATAGTACTATGGTTAACTAGATTGTCTGGCCCGCACAGTTGCACAGGCTACAGTTTAAACATCTCAAGAACATTATATAATCATTTTAACTTTTATTTGTGTCATGTATAGAAATAGAGACATGTACGGTAGGTTGGATAATTTTTAAAATGCTTGGCTACTCTGCTAATTTAATTTAAACTGAGTAACATAATGTAAATAAGTGATATTCTATCTCATAAATACATGGCTAGCCTGCTAATATAGATCAAGCAATAGATTTTAAAAACAGATAGAAGGTACAGATAGATGCACATATTATACATGAATTTGTGCTCCTTAAAAATGATATTGACGAAATCTGTCTTTGTAAGGATTGAAAGTCATCCTGTTTGTCCCAAATCATTATTAAATTATCTAAAACTTTGCTAATATACCAATCTTGCCGGGACGATGGCACCATTCTATTTTTTTTTTCATATATTACAACATATTATCCTATCATCTTGGAATATTAATGCCCCCACATCCCTTTTTATAATATTTAAGAGAAAATATCCAAATTAGTAAGTCTTGAAACATTCATCCAAGGCTCAGTTAGATAATCCATTTTAACAACAATTAAACAGTTAGTAAACATATAAATGAACCCATTCTAAAAAGCGAAGAGAAAAGATAAGGAAACTTGCATCGTAAAAAAAATAATAAAATGACATTTACTTCTTTGTGATTAACAAAGGTACACAATGTACCATGCAAAATCTTCCTCAAAAAAAGTGTAACATGCAAAATCAATTAAACTATATGAGAATTGCAATGGCTAAACATTTATATAATATGGGTTTTTATTCTGCAATTACTCATCTCAAGATTAATCCATCTATAGGTGCACCTAGTAGTTAATAAACTTAAAGTAGAGTAGATTTTTTATACCAATAATGTAAACTCGGCTAGCTGTTAGCTAGAGAATATAATGTGTATCTTATATGTGGCTGTTTCCATTGTCACCTTTGCAAAAATTAGCAGGAACATTTTGAGGCCCGCTATCTTTGTTACAACATATCTGATGGTTCCATTGTGTAATGATGCATGCTGAAATTAAAAAACATGCACGATCTTATCTCATTTGCTGAAAGCTTTTAGCTTTCACCTGTCCGGCAACATGCTGCTGCCTTATGAAGTGCGCAACTGTTCCTTGTCAATCATCTACACGTGCAGCTCTTGGCTGGTGCTGCTGAAGTTCCTTTGTTAGATCGAGCACAACCTCAGCCTGCGGATACAACCATATTGATCGTTCTTGGTCCACCTCTCTTGTATGCACTGTTCCTGATGGATTGTTTCCCCCCCCCCCCCCCCCCCACATTATAGATCCAATCGATGGTTCCGATGCACCGCATTTGTATCTACGGGATATCATGGCCACCCTCTACTCCCCAATCGGTAATTGCTGACTCATGCCCGTGTATTCATCATGTAGGTATATCGTCTTCTTACGCAACTCGCATAGAGATATGGCAATGGCTGACGCCAGAGTTTTACCCCTTGTCCGCCTGCTGCGATTGCGATGATGATTGCAGTATAGATGATCTCCTTGCTCTACTGGTTTGTTTGGTGGATGATGAATATTGTCACCATTGCAAAAATTAGTAGGAACATTTTGAGACCCACTATCTTTGTTACAACATAACTGATGGTTCCATTGTGTACTGATGCATGCTGAAATTAAAAACCATGAACGATCTCATCTCATTTGCTGAAAGCTTTTAGCTTTCACCTGTCCGGCAACATGCTGCTGCCCTATGAAGTGCGCAACTGTTCCTTGTCAATCATCTATAGGTGCAGCTTGTGGCTGGTGCTGCTGGAGTTCCTTCGTTAGGTCGAGCATAGCCTCAGCCTGCAGATACATTCATATTGATCGTTCTTGGTCCACCTCTCTTGCATGCACTGTTCCTGATGGATTGTTTCTCCCCTACATTATAGATCCAGTCAATGGTTCCGATGCACCGAATTTGCATCTACGGAATATCATGGCCATCCTCTACTGCCCAACTGGTAATTCCTGACCCATGCCCGTGTATTCATCATGCAGGTATATCATCTTCTCACGCAACTCACACATAGATATGGCGATGGCTGACACCAGAGTGTTACCCCTTGTCCGCCTGCTGCGATTGCGATGATGATTGCAGTATAGATGATCTCCTTGCTCTATTGGTCTGTTTGGTGGATGATGAATCTTTTATCCGCATCTCTGTCCTCGACGATGCATTCCTCTCTGATTGAGTAATCCAGTCCTTGTTTCTTGATTCTATTCAACCTGTGTTCCCCACTTCCAATACCCATTAGCGACTTTGCTTGTGAATGCCCTGTATGCTCCTAGCCTTTTGTGCCCAAGACTAAGCGGAAGAGGAGATTCAATGAGCTATCAATAGCAGGGCACGGGATAGGGATAATGAAGTGCATCTAGGCCCCTCATTTTATTTTGGTGATTGGCGTCAATACAATTAAGAATGGACTAATATTTTATTAAGCATGTGTATAGATAACACTTCAAAGTTTGGTGAAAGAAATACATAAAAGCAAAAAGGAGAAAAGAAGATGGCAAAGTGACTCAAAGCTAAAATTCAAAATATGCTCAAGAATGAAGTTCATGAAGTTTTTTTAAAATCTTAAGTATAGGAAAAGCTGTACTATTAAGAGGGACACAAAAGTGTGAAGCGAAGGTGAACTAAGTGCTAAAATTCCATTTTCCCAGCCAAATACACTTTTCCAGTGGCTTTTCATCAGACTTGTCTGACGTATCGGACAAGTCCATCGGACTCCAGTATGCTTGCCACTCCGTGCCGTTGGACTTGTCCGACACAATCAGGAAAGTCCGACATGTCGGACTTATCCATCGGACTCCAGTACCTCTACCACCTTGGTCCCGTCGGACTTGTCCAATGCCCATCAGGCTTGTCCGACGGACAAGACTTGTCCGAGGCATCAGGCAAATCCATCGGACTCTAGGACCTGTGCCAGCTTGTTTCATCGGACTTGTCCGATACAGATCTGAGTAATACCCCTTCAAACGTCTCTTTTTCTCCCTGGGCTATAAATAGACCCCCATCTTGCCCCATGGCCGGTTGGTCTCTCATTTCACTCAAAAACACTCTCAAGCTCGTTTTGCTCTCCCCAACTCTCCTCCCTTGCTTCCACTCTTGATTTGTGAAGGGATTGAGAGAAGATTGAAGAGTTCCATCACCTCCAAGCTTCCATCCTATTGAGCACTTGATTCATCCTCACCGCCGACAACTCTTGTGTTTGTTACTCTTGGGGATTCATCCCTTAGACGGTTAGAGGTGTCTGTTGAGCTCCCAACTTGTGTGGTGATGCCTGGGGAAGTTTGTATTGACCCCTCCTTTGTGGAGCTGCTAGTAAAACACCGAGTTTGATCTTTGTGATCACTTGGAGAGGTTTAGGATTGAAAGAGACCCGGTCCTTTGTGGATCCCTTAACGGAGACATAGGCTTCTTTATGGAGCTCAACTTCGATGAAAAATCCTGTGTCTCTTGTGTGCTTTATTACTTGTCCTTCATTTACTAGTTCTTGCTCTTAAACTTGCTAGTTAGGGTTTGCTTCATATTTATTAAATTAACTTGTGTAGGTTGCTTGCTAGATTTTGTCCTTTCTTCTACAACTTCCTCTAGCTTTTAATCTCTAGCTCTTAACTTGCCTTGCACTAATTTGAAGTTTTAATCGCCCGATCTACTTTTCTATCTCGGGTCATCGGACAAGTAGGTGCACTTTAATCATGATCGTCGGACACGTCCGACACTGCGCATTTAACTTCTATTATTAAGCCATTTTCAGGTATTTGTGCCTATTCACCCCCCTCTAGGCACTTTTAATTGGTATCAGAGCCGATATCTTCTAAAAGCTTAACCGCTTGAAGATTAAAGATGTTAAAACCAAAAGATCAACCATGCACCATTCTTCCAACCAAAGATGGTGTTAGTGGTTCTCGAGATGGAGATGATGCAAGGGCTGGTGATTGTGATAATGGTGCTCAACCAAAACTCTACAACAATGTCATGTATGATTATGATGACCTCAAGGAGGATTGCATTGGACAAGGGTCAGGTAGACTCCCTTACTTTGATGGACAATTCTATGATCATTAGAAATGCAAGATGATGATGTATTTGGAATCAATGAGTCCATATGTTGCAAGTATAACTGAGAATGGTTTCTTGTGGGAAAATAGAGATAATTCAACCCGCAAGGATCAAATCAACATTCATCGTAATGCCGTGGCAGCTAGTGCAATTGTCTCTACACTTAGCTCCACCGAGTATGATAAGGTTGCCAAAATTAAGAATGCCAATCAACTATAGAGAAAACTTAAGGTAATTTATGAGGGTATTGATTCCGTCAAGGATGCAAGACTTGAAGAATTACAAAATAAATTCAACTTGTTCATCATGGGTCCGGGAGAAGGCCCAAAAGAGGTTCATGAGGATTGTAAATCAAAGAAGAGCACTAGGAGCCAAAATGACCGACTTGGATATCAAAAAAAGATTGCTACAAGCATTGAGACCATGCGATAGCAATATTTGCTCAAACATTAGAGAGAAGGACAACTTCAAAAGTTTCTCCACCGATGAAGTTCTAGGGAAGCTTCGATCCCAAAAGCAACAAAATGATCAAGCCAACAAGATAAATGCCTTGATCAAGCAAATTGAGGGAGCAAGTGGTGACAAAAATGATGTAGCACTCAATGCTACTCAAGAGAAGCAAGAGAAAAAGAAGGAAGTGGTTGATCCTAGTGATGAAGATAGTGATGATGAAATGGCCTTGCTAGTAAGAAGATTCAAGTCATTTCTTAAGAAGGATGGCTACAAGAAGAAGAGCTATGACAAGGGCAAAGCAAGGAGGTCAAAAAGGACTTGCTATGAATGTGATGATGAAGTACATTTCATTGCGGAATGTCCAAAGAAGAAGAACAAGAACGAAAGAAAGAAAGACAAGCACCACAAGAAAGACAAGAAGTACAAGAAACATAGAAGAGGTGAAGCTCACATTGGACAAGAATGGAACTCCGATGACTCATCCTTCTCCTTCGAAACCGACTCGGATGAGGGAGGCATTGCTACAATTGCCATTGGCGTAACTCCCACCAACACCTCTCTATTTGGGAGCTTGAGTGATGATGATGATGACAACACTCACAAGTGCTTCATGGCAAGAAGATCCATGGTATCAAAATCTAAACATAAGCGCTCCTCTTATGCTAGTAGTAGTGATGATGATGATGTTAATACTTCACTTCCTATAATGCTTGAATTCATGGAATTGCTTGAAAAACAAAAGGAAGAAAATGATAGACAAGAGGAGCTTCTTGAAAAACAAGAAGACTTGCTCATTCTTGAAAAGAAGAGAAACCTTGAACTAGAGAAGCTCCTAGAAGATGAGATAAAGAAAAATGATGATTTAATTATGTCACTCACTAAAATTAAAAACTCTTGTGAAAGTCTTAAGAGCTCAAAAGATGCTCTTCTAGAGAAGTATGAGAACTTGGAAAAGACTCATAAGTCTCTTGAAGAACAATATGAAATACTTTCAACCTTCACATCTTCCACCAACAACTCTCATGCTTCCACTAGCAAAGGATGTGATAGATGTTATAATATTGATGTTGATGCTTGTGCTACTAATGTGAAATTAATTGATGATTTGAGCAAGCAAGTAAAGGCTCTTGAAGGTAAAATACAAAACATGAGAAAAATGTTGTTGATGGTGAAAAGGCAAAGTATGCAAGAGGTGCATAGTCTAACACAATAATGCCTCATGTCATGGATGGCATTGGTTATGTTGAGTGTGCCAAGCACTGTAACAGAACCGCCTTACCATGGAGATGGCCCCATTCCAGGATCTTTCTCGGGTGGTGACACGCTGTGATGCCCAATAGTACAATATATGACAGAAGAATATAGTTGCAATAAGAACATAGATAGAGTACAAAGTTTTACATAAATCCGAATTTAAATTACAAACCAAAGTTTTAAAAGTGCGAAGCGACATAGTTCAACAGAAATAAATGGTTCGACTGCATAAGTAAGGTACAATCGTCCTCTCATGACGATACACATAGGACATCCGGTCCTAATGGGTGTTCTGCCCAAAACACCGTACCGGCAATCAACAGATTACTCCTCATCGTTGTCGGTGCAAAGCTCCCATTCAATATTCCAGCAGTCAAGGCGCTGGCCTTCCCAGTTGAACCTCCCACCGCAGTGGCAGTCTCCCCCCTGGTCATCTGAAAACCACATAGAGCTACGCCCTGAGCAACAAATTTACTCAATAAGACTGACCCGTCAAAATGGCCAACTACAGCCGACGCCTAGACATGCAAAGGCTATAGGTAGGGTTTATGTTGCCAAAAAGCCAGCCTAAGAGTGGATCCATATTTTTCAAGTTTTAGCATCAAGTTAAGTTGACACCTGCAGAATAATAAATTTAGTTTGCACTAAAACTATAGCAATCATGGTTGCAATACAACTAGAACAATTCCATACAATAGTATTGAACCCATCCATCATATTAATGGCTTCCATCAACGTTCTGGCGGAGTTTTCAAGTGGTACTCGTTACTGTGAGGGGCAACGACTCGAATTGATTTACATCCTGTCGGAGATACCTGCTTGCACGATCCATACGTGCTTCATGGAAGCCGCATAGAGCAACCTTTCGCTGCGGTACCACAAGGTCTTACGGGTCCAGACTCCCCCGAGAACGGTCCCCCAATGCGATGCGCCTCGTGCCGCCATCCGTGGGTGGATTCTTCCCTCCTCAGAGCCCCAGTTCCACCAAAGAAGGGAGAAGGCTATCTTCCGACCAGGCAGTAGTCATAGCTACATCAGTTTACTGGGCCCATAACTCCAGCATGCAAACAGTACGTTTAAACTTGATCCCATGGGCCGTACACGACACGTAGCCTTAGGTGACTCGGACGGGGCTACCTCCTTGAAGACAAACTGTGCTTCCCTTTCCATCTAGTTGCCCGTTCGGTCTTCATTGTTATCCCATCCAAACTTTCTTTCAGCCGATATCCTTTCCCAGTGATAATGTTTCCTGGTCTACGAGTGATCTTCATACCACTCGATGAATAGTCGTCCTAGATTAAGTAGAGCGACTACTGTCCTGAGGCTAATACCGGGTAAAAGAGAACCTACTGTAATACTAAGTTTTCAAACAACTTCTATAAACTTAATGCACAGGCAAGCCTACATCCCTAACTAGTGATAAAGTAAAAAGGTTAAAACGTGGTAGGATGTACCAGGGCTTGCCTTGGTTCTGCTCCTGGCCAGCTGAAGCACCACCCGACCATTTCGGCTCCTGCTCTGGTCCCGCCTTCACGTGGTTCACTTCGTGATTTATATGATGCAAAAAATAATGCTTATGAGATAACTTTATGGTGCTTCCTCAACAAATACGTTAAGGTAGAAATGTGATATGTATAAGTGAAGGGTTGTGTTTGTACTTATGATTGAGTAATATCAAGAGTGTGTTGAGCATGTTATCGCGCAAGAGAAAGCATAAATGAGATAAACCCGAAATTGCACTACCGAGTAATGAGGAGTACTCTATCCTACAAGATAATTAAATGATTTAGCATAATTTAGTAATTATTTACTCATGTGTAATTTATTGTAAATACAACATACCCTGAGTGATTCTTATGTCAAGTTTCAATTATATACATTGCTCGCTTGATTTTTAATAATTAAACAATAGACAAGAGAAATTAATTATTTTGACATGGTTTTGTTCATCGATAGTGCATGAGGGATTCACTGTAAATGGGTACTGTCAGGAGTCAATTATATGCCAAATTTCCCTTACATGCAATAGGCCATTAATTTTAGATAATTTTTAACAAATAAAACAAGGTAAAAGGTTATTTAATTAATGGGGACCAATACACAGAGAATTATCAAGTGTGCCTCTGCAAAATGATTAGGTCTGACAACCCAGGGTTAAATACCAAATTTCATTAATTTATAATTTACAGAGAATTACTTATGAATTATTAAGTGTATTGTACAATTAATTTAATTTGGATAAAAACTCCAACATGCAGAGGACTTTCGTATTTTTCTTAAATAGTGCATGCCCAGAGGAGCCTACTAAAATTTCCTCGATCCTAAAATTCATAGTTTTTTTTACTATGTATTTTGCAATGTTGGACCATTTTCTGGAATTAATAAACTGAGAAAAATCCATTTTTGGTGCCTGCGGGCCGCATTCCAGCAGCCCAACGGACCGAACCCCATGCGGAGAGGCTCTCCTGGGCCAGATCCGGCCCAGGCGGGCATGGCCTAGTGGCCAGCTTGGCCCATCGGCCAGCTCTGGCCACGCGCGGCGGCGGGGGCGAGGCGGGCGGCCAGGGCGATGGCGGTGCCCGAAGCGAGCGCGAATGTGGCCAGGAGGTGGTGGTGGTCGGGCGGCGCATAGGAGAGGCACAATGTTGCTCACCTGGCTTGGTCGACAAAGGCGTTCCGGTGCCGGCTCTACACGGAAGGAGGCCGGGTGAGCACCGGAAGGTTCGCGGGGTCGAGGGTGACGGGCATGAGGGAGGAATCGGTCCCGGGCTCACCGGAGAGCTCGTGCGATGAGGTGGAGCAGCGGTCGGAGGCGGGGAAGAACCGGCAATCGACGACGGCTCGGTGCAGGGGAAGGGGTGAGGCTTCACGAGAGGACTGAGGGCGTCAAGGCGGAACTCCGAAGGTCATCGGCCAGGGCGGCGAGGCGGTGTAGCGGCCGAGCGACGCGAGCAGCTCGACGGCTCCAATGGCGGGTGCGCAACAGCGAGTGAGTAGAGAGTGAGAGCGGGAGAGAGAAGTGGGAAGTGTTTCGACTAGGGAAGGGGCAAGAGGGATGTTGGGACGGGGTGTGGGGGCGCCGATCCGCTCAGGTGCCGCTTCGGCCCGTCGTCGACGCCCACGCGGCGTACGGCTGCTGGAGCGAGGCGGGGCGGCACGATTGTGTTTTCTCAGCATCGAAGACAGGTGGGTCTCTCGGGATTTTAATTTTTCATTTATTTCCAAACTCCTATAAACCACTGATGCTTGTTATTTTTACTGGAATTAATTAGGAGTTGACCCCGATAAACCAAAAATATGGGAAGGCTCTATATAATGTGAGTGATTTTATAAAAATACTAACTACCAGTGGTTCCCATTCAAAATTTGAGCATGAATTTTGCAAAGGAGGGTTGTTTTCCAGACTTTAGGCATTTATTTGAGGTGTTAAATGAAAGGACAAAAATCTGGAAAAAAATCTCAAAATTCTATTTTATCATTACACACAAAATATGCTTTTGGCGGGTATAAGTTATGTTGAAAACTTTGGACTTGTAGTTCAAGTGATATTCAAATTTACTTAAATCGCTTTCAAATTTTTGATAAATTTTAGTTCAAATTTTTGTCCAAGGCTCTTTTTCATGTGGGGATGACTATGGCAGTAGGGGTGTCATGAGCACAATGCTAGGGAAAACAAGAATGGAAAGAAATTCCTTAAGTTCATCAAGGAAGGATCTTATCAAAAGAAGCAAGCCAAAAACAAGAACACTAACCAAACTTCTTTGTTAATGATCTTCATGCTAATGTGCCTAATAACTTTGATGCATCTTATGTACTAATGAGAAATATGCATGGTCGTGTCTTTGCTAAATATGTTGAGCCACGCAACAAGAGACCAAAGGCTTATGTGTGGGTGTCCAAAATGCTTGTGACTAATGTGAAAGGACCCAAGCAAGTTTGGGTACCTAAAAACAAAGCTTAATTTTTTTTATAGGACTATATCTCCGGCATGTCAAGTTGGGCAATTGATAGTGGATGTACGAATCATATGACCGGAGATAAAAAGCTGTTCAAATCATTTGATCCAAGTCATGACAAGAATGAGTATATCACTTTTGTTTTTGGTGACAATGGAACAGGACAAGTACTAGGTTATGGTAAAGTTCCTCTTACTCCTTCTTATTCACTTTCAAAGGTTATGCTTATTGATCATGTTGATTTCAATCTATTATCCATTTTGCAATTTTGTAAAATAGGCTATGATAGCTTGTTCAACGAATGTGGTGTGACCGTCTATAAGAGAAGTGATGGTTCGGTTGCTTTTAAAGATGTGCTTAAAGGAAAGCTTTATGTTATGGATTTCTCCATGGATGAAGCTAGACTTGGTACATGCTTATTAGCAAAGTCCAACATGGGGTGGTTGTGGCATAGAAGGCTAGCCCATGTTGGTATGAGAAATCTTCACAAACTCCAAAAGGGTGACCACATCATAGGACTAACCGATGTTTGCTTTGAGAAAGATAGAATTTGTAGTGCATGTCAAGCGGAAAACAAGTTGGAGCTTCACACCCCTACAAGAACATGATGACAACCACAAGACCATTGGAGATATTGCACATGGACCTCTTTGGCCCCATCTCCTATATAAGCATTGGTGGTAACAAATATGGTCTTGTAATTGTTGATGATTTTTCTCGCTTCACGTGGGTATTTATTTTGCATGATAAAGGTGAAGTTAAAGACATGCTCAAGTCATTTATGAAAAGAGCACAAAATGAATATGAAGTAAAAATCAAGAAAATTAGAAGTGACAATGAAACCGAGTTCAAGAATACTCAAGTTGAGGAATACCTTGATGAAGAAGGCATCAAGCATGAATTTTCAGCACCCTACTCCCCTCAACAAAATGGGGTGGCCGAAAGGAAGAATCGCACACTCATTGAGATGGCAAGAATAATGCTTGATGAATACAAGACATCCGACCATTTTTGGGCCGAAGCCATCAACACCGTATGCCATGCCTCCAACCGGTTGTATCTCCACCGATTATTGAAGAACACCATATGAGCTACTAACCGGTAATAAATCTAATATTTCCTACTTTTGTGTTTTTGGGAGCAAATGTTTTATGCTCAACAAGAGACCCAAGACTTCTAAGTTTGCTTCAAAAGTTGATGAAGATTTCTTGCTTGGCTATGGATCAATTGTTCAGGCTTACCGTGTGTTCAACAAAACCACTGGTTGTGTTGAAATCTCATGTGACATGACATTTGATGAATCTAACGACTCTCAAGAGGAGCAAGTTGTTAATGATGATGTAGATAGTGATGCTTCTAGAAATGCAATAAAAAGGATGGCCATTGGTGATGTGAGACCACAAGAACCAACAAGTGTTGAAAATCAACCCTCTCCCTCAAGACAAGACCAACATTATGAAAATGAAGAAATTGATCATATAAGTGGTCAAGATCAAGATGTTGGTGATCATGTACAAGCATCAAGTAATGACTCCCAAAGAAATGATCAAAAGGTTGACGAAGATGGTGGTCAAAGAAGTTCACATCCACCACACCCAAGAGTGCATTAAAATGTACAACGTGATCACCGCGTCGAGAAAATTCTTGGATATTGATAAGAGGGTAATCACTAGATCTCAAGTTAGTAATTTTTGTGAACATTACTCTTTTGTCTCTTCTATGGAGCCATTTAGGGTAGAAGAAGCACTTGAGGATTCAAATTGGGTGATGGCCATGCAAGAGGAATTGAACAACTTCATAAGAAATGAAGTGTGGACATTGGAGGAAAGACCAAAGAACAAGAATGTTGTGGGCATCAAATGGGTGTTCCGCAACAAACAAAATGAAGATGGTGTCATGACAAGAAACAAGGCGAGGCTAATGGAAAAGGGGTATTCACAAGTGGAAAGTTTGGATTTTGATGAAACCTATGCCCTCGTAGCAAGACTTGAATCAATTAAAGTATTACTTGCTTTAGCTACTCATCATGATTTTAAGTTGTATCAAATGGACGTGAAAAGTGCATTTCTTAATGGGCCAAAAAAGGAAGAGGTGTATATGGAGCAACCAAGCTCCAAGAGCATGGTATGAACTCCATAAGACGCTCTATAAGATGCTCTATGAGCTTAAACAAGCTCCAAGAGCATGGTATGAATGCCTTAGGGATTTCCTTGTTAAGGGTTTTATCATTGCAAGGCCGATGCAACTCTATTCACAAAGCGTTTTGGTGATGATATATTTGTATGTCAAATATATGTCGATGACATTATACTTGGTTCTACTAACCAAACCTTTTGTGATGAATTTAGCAAGATAACGACCAAGAGGTTAGAGATGTCCGTGATGGGAGAATTGACATTCTTTCTAGGCTTCCAAGTGAAGCAACTCAAGGAGGGCACCTTTATATGTCAAGCTAAGTACACACAAGACTTATTGAAGAAGTTTGACATGGACAAGGCCAAGCGCATCAAAACTCCCATGCCAACAAATGGTCACCTCGACCTGAACAAAAAGGACAAGCCCATTGATCAAAAGGTATACCGCTCCATGATAGGATCTTTGCTTTATCTTTGTGCATCTAGGCCCGATATCATGCTTAGTGTGTGTATGTGTGCATGTTTTCAAGCTGCTCCCATGGAGTGTCACATGATGGCCGTTAAGAGAATATTGAGATATTTGGCTCACACACCCAACCTAGGGCTTTGGTACCCCCAGGGTTCAAAGTTCAACCTATTAGTCTATTCCGATGTGGATTATGCCGGGGATAAGGTAGATAGCAATAGCAGCTCTGGGACATGTGAATTCTTGGGTAGGTCCCTAGTGTCATGATCTTCCAAGAAACAAAATTTCGTTGCACTTTCCACGGCCGAAGCGGAGTATGTTGCAGCTGGTAGTTGTTGTGCATAACTACTTTGGATGAGACAAACTCTAAGGGACTACGGTTACAAGTTGAACCGTGTTCCTCTCCTACGTGACAATGAGAGTGCCATAAAGCTTGCTTATAACCCCATTGAGCATTCGCGCACAAAGCATATAGATATCCACCACCACTCTCTAAGAGATCATTCCATCAAGGAGGACATAGAAGTTAGTCATGTGTGAACCGAAGATCATCTAGCCGATATATTCACAAAGCCCCTAGATGAGAAGAGATTTTTCTATCTTAGGAGTGAACTAAATATTCTCGACTCTAGCAATATTTTGTAGAGAATATGCACATCTGATTGGTGATTGCTTCTTTCTTGCGAAAACATTGTTTTATGTCAAAAACCTATTATTTGTGCTATTGAAGTTGGTTTTTGATCTCTAGATCAAATCTTGTCAAAGTATGATCATTGTTATGATTTGTTCATTGTTGACTGGCCATACGATGTCAAGACCTGCCTTTGTCCATCAAAAATTATTTTTGAACACTCCTCTCTCTTCTTAGTTGAACCCTGTTTTGCCTTGTGTCGGACAGGTCCGACAGGTATCGGACAAGTCTGACGCCTCCGGGTTTTGACCCTTTAACCTAGCCCGACTTACCCCTTCGGTCAACCCCCCCCCCCCCCAATCATTCACCTTCCAGTTGTTCTCCCTCCTCAAGAACACCCCTCTTTGGCGATCCGAGGCGATCTCACCTTCCAACCATCCTTTGGCATGGGATTGAAGGTCAAGAATCTCTCCTCCATTAGAAAAGTTCGATCCCCCATAAATTTGCAAGGTTTTGACCCTATTCCCCTCTCTCTCCTCTAGGGTTAGGGTTCTAGGTCAATGCTCCTCTTCAAATCAATTTTCCCTGCATCCTTGGACCTTGGAGATAGTTCCTAGTTAGGCATAGTGGCGGTAGATGTATTTTGAGTCGTTGTTAGTGATGGATCCATGAGTGAGATGGGTTTTTCAAAAATCCTATCGGACTTTCCTCATGATCGTCGGACATGTCTGACGACCTACAGAATTTTTGAAAGTCCATTTCATTTATGCGTTCACCCCACTCGTGTACATCTCCATGACTTCTCCTGATTAGTTGCTTGCTCTATTCTTCAGTATGGCCGATTCGGGAGCATCACCTTTGTGGGAAAAGAGGACCAAGATCAATGAGGATCAAAGTCAAGCTCCTAAGAGGAGGAAGGGCCTTGCTCGTCGCGTTCGCAAAACCATATTGCGGACGGTTGAAAGAGAAGAACCAAAGGAACCCACGGATCTCATTCGGGTCATGCATCCTCCAGATGAGGTGGAGAACTCTGGACGAAACATTGTGGACTACCTACATGTCTCCATTGAGACCTGCACTGAAGCCCGCTTGATCAACTAATACTCTTATGACAAGGAGACAACTGATTTTCGGTTTTGGGCTCATTTCCATGCCGACTGGTACCGCTCCACCTATCTTCATATGAAGAATTCGGTTGTTGTGATGAAGTGGCTTGATTGGAAATACATGAAGGATAGGAGGCACCCACTGCTCAATCAAGTGATGGCAGCCTGTGAACATCATGGAATCAAGACGGTCCTAACCTTCAACTACTCATGGAACACAGAGATCATTGCACAGTTCTACTCCACTGTGTACTTTGATGATAATGCCAAAACCATGACATGGATGACAAATGGTGCAAAGTATTCTTGCACCCTATCTAGGTTTGCCTCCATGATAGGACTCAAGGATTCTCTCAAGGAGAAGAAGAAGGTGCACAAAAGCAACCATATGGATGTTGAGGCTATGAGGTACATGTATACTGACCCGGATAACTGTGATCCTCCTCTGTCAAATAGACTTCAGCCCTTCTTCTCAGTTCTCTTTTGGATCATGAGGAGCACTCTATCACCCCGTGGGGGTAACTCTGACCGTATCCCTGCATATCAGAGAGACATACTTCACTGGGTTCATAGAGAGAGAAAGTTTTATGTGTTTGATTACATCTATCAAGAGATGTGGGACATCTCAGTCTCTCTAAGGTGTGCATGTGCCTATGCTCCTTACATCATGTGCATGATTGAGAAGATCTCAGGCCAGACCTTCAACAAGGATGTGAATCATCAAAGCCTCAAGTTCCCTCCAATTGGACTCCGTCCACTTCACAGGGTCAGTTCTTTGGTGCAGCTCAGCCCTCATCTCCTCAGCCCCCTAGGGTTGCTACTAGGTGCACCGGACCATCACGGGTTCCTCCTCCACCTCGTGGGAAGAGAAGCAAGATAATGAAGATGTTCAAATCTCTTCTTGGCATGTGTCGGAACATTAATCAGAGGATGGATGTCATTGAGAGGAACCAGAGGATCATTATAGATAAGATAAATTGTGAAGTTCCTCCTCCTCCATCACCCCCAGCGGAAGACTCATACCTGCCCGCTTATGCTGATCTGACTGCTACCTTCTCTACGGAGGAAATGACCTACTTTGGCTACTATCCTCCACCACCTCAGTTTGACAACGGGGCTGCTTCTAGTGGATGACACGTTCGTTTTGATGATGATGAGGTAGAAGAAGAGGAGGAAAAGGATCCCGCTGCATATGCTCTTCGCGAGCGCAAAGGCAAGGCGCCGGTTGTGGATGATGAAGATGAAGATGAGAATGAAGATGAAGACGATGAAGACTATAACGACGAGTAGAAGATTGTCTTCCCTAGTATCTTTACTTTTCTCCTTTTTGGTGTCTTGATGTCAAAGGGGGAGAAGTCTATCTATCTATCTATCACTTTAGTTTGTGAGTGTTGATGGACAAATTTTTTATCTTGTATTTGTTTGGCTGTGTTTGTAAGACCTTAATTTGTGGCTTGTGAACTTATTTCAGTTTCTTGCTTATTGTAATGATGCTTTGTTGGTTATCTCTTTCTAGATGCATTTGTGTGAAATCGTATGTCATTTACATTGTCTTTATCTCTTTTGCCTATTTGTTGCAAATTGACATATATGCCTAGTGTTAGGGGGAGCTCTCACCCTTTTTCTATAAAGTTGTGCACTTGTTATTGTTGCTTATCAGCTCACTCATGCACACATTTAGGGGGAGCTCCACATCAAACTAAATCTCATTGAATATTTTTTATAAAATCTAGTTGTATTGTCATCAATCACCAAAAAAAGGAGAGATTGAAAGTGCATCTAGGCCCCTAATTTATTTTAGTGATTGGTGTTAATATAATTAAGAATGAACTAATATTTTATTGAGCATGTGTATAGATAACACTTCAAAGTTTGGTGAAAGAAATACATAAAAGCAAAAAAGAGAAAAGAAGATGACAAAGTGACTCAAAGCTGAAAATCAAAATATGCTCAAGAATGAAGTTCATGAAGTTTTTTTAAAAAAAATTTTGAGTATAGAAAAAAGCCTTACTATTAAGAGGGACACAAAAGTGTGAGGCGAAGATGAACTAAGTGCTAAAATTCCATTTTCCCTGCCAAATACGCTTTTCCAGTGGCTTTTCATTGGACTTGTCCGACATGTCGGACAAGTCCATCGGACTCCAGTATGCTTGCCACTCCGTGCTGTCGGACTTGTCCGACACAATGAGGAAAGTCCGACGTGTCGGACTTATCCATCAGACTCCAGTACCTCTACCACCTTGGTCCCGTCGGACTTGTCCGATGCCCATCAAACTTGTCTGACGGACAAGACTTGTCCGAGGCATTGGGCAAGTCCATCGGACTACAGGAACCGTGCCACCTTGTTTCATCGGACTTGTCCGATACAGATCTGAGTAATACCCCTTCAAACGGCTCTTTTTCTCCCTGGGCTATAAATAGACCTTCATCTCGCCCCATGGTCGGTTGGTCACTCATTCCACTCAAAAACACTCTCAAGCTCATTTTGCTCTCCCCAACTCTACTCCCTTGCTTTCACTCTTGATTTGTGAAGGGATTGAGAGAAGATTAAAGAGCTCCATCACCTCCAAGCTTCCATCCTATTGAGCACTTGATTCATCCTCACCGCTGACAACTATTGTGCTTGTTACTCTTGGGGATTTATCCACTAGACGGTTAGAGGTACCCGTTGAGCTCTTAACTCGTGTGGTTACGCCTGAGGAAGTTTGTATTGACCCCTCCTTTGTGGAGCTGCTAGTGAAACACCGAGTTTGATTTTTGTGATCACTTGGAGAGGTTTAGCGTTGAAAGAGAGCTGGTCCTTTGTGGATCCCTCAACAGAGACGTAGGCTTTTTTGTGGAGCTGAACTTCGGTGAAAAATCCCGTGTCTCTTGTGTGCTTTATTACTTGTCCTTTATTTACTAGTTCTTGCTCTTAAACTTGCTAGTTAGGGTTTGCTTTGTATTTCTTAAATTAACTTGTGTAGGTTGCTTGCTAGATTTTGTCCTTTCTTCTACAGCTTCTTCTAGCTTGTAATCTCGAGCTCTTAACTTGCCTTGCACTAATTTGAAGTTTTAATCGTACGATCTACTTTTCTATCTCGGGTCATCGGACAAGTAGGTGCACTTTAATTATAATCGTCGGACAAGTTCGACACTGCGCATTTAACTTTTATTATTAAGCCATTTTCAGGGATTTGTGCCTATTCACCCCTCCCCCTCTAGCCACTTTCAGATAAGGACAACATTTGAGGGCCAGATATCATCTAATATTTATATAAGAGAAGATCAAGTGCTAGATGTTTTGCTTTTTTGTGAGATTTTCTAGCCTATTTCTTTTTTTTATAGGCATTATGTTGGAAAAATCATCGTCTTTTATTAATAAATAGATTAAGTTAAGTAGCAGGGAGAGGATCGACAGAAGTTTAGTTTAGTAACACACCCTCTATGTCTCTATATTCAGGAACAAACTCATTCTTGGAGCACTCAAAAGAGGGAAGAAAAAGGAAAAACAATAAAGCAACAGGGTAAAGACACGTGATATTTTTTCTCGTCAGATTTGACAAAAGGTAGATAAGGTAGTAATTCAAGCTTTCACTTTGCTCCGGGTACGTGTTTCGCAGTTAACATCGACAATGATGCGTAGCCGTGCAAAGGCCTCGATGGACAAGTTGACGACAATGATAGGCATTATTAGGCAAAACCTCCTGCATGCAGCGTGAGGTAAGTTTACCAATCAGATCGTGCCAAAAGGCAATGGCTTAATGAGTGGGTCTGGCACCATCCATGTATCCTCCATTTCAGACTTTAGAGCCACTACGAAAAGCATGATCATTCTTCGGATAGCATGACAGAAATCATTGGCTTTAAAATTTCATACTAACGAAGTGTCCGTGCGTTGTTACGGACTTAAGACAAACAAAATACTTTATATAATTTAAATAAAAAAATATTTACACAATATAATTGTTAGACATGTATAATATTATTGATATTTTTACATAAAAGATCATAATTATATTATTGTTGGTGCTTCTTAGTATACTATTTTATATGTCAAAAGTAATTATTTTCTACCATATTCTTATTATAAATACGTTTTTTTACGTTTTTTTATCTCTAATGTTAACAATTTTTATATGTAGTGTTGTTTGAGTGCTATGTTACAGAATTAGATAAAATAACACTAAAAGGGCTCAAAGATGAGAAGTAGCGATATGAAGCCCGACTCGTCATGCAAGGAAGACTTCCCATAAGCTCATGGCACCTACAAGACATTCCTGTACATTCATAAAGCCCAACATGCAAGCGCAAGATTGTGGTCCAATGGCTAAGGATTTCTAAAAAGTTTGTCCGATAGGAAAGATCAATTTACATAGTATAGAAATAACACTGTATTGTGACATGGTTTTGAAATTCAAGTTGTGCTCTAATAGAAAAGTTTGACTATGAAAGTTGTAGATCTCATCGAGAGCTTTCTGAAACATATATATATCATATTATTTGGACTCCGGAGCTATGAGATATGGGCTCCATAATGAGACTTGCGCAGAGTAGTTCGAATAGGAATAGATATTTTTTAATCATATATTTGGACATAAAGACAGCTGAATCTATAGATCCATTGAATACCAAAGTTGTAGAATATTTTAAGAGCTATGAGATAGTCTGAGTTTGTCTCATTTGGACTCTGAACGCAGGAGTTATGATTTTTGAAAGTTGGTGCTTAATATAGAAGGTACGAAACCGGCTTGGATTCAATCTCTAACTTCTTGGACACAAAGTGAATGACTACATATAAATTAATAGATTGTAGAGATTTAATTTCATACGTTTGGGGGCATTCGGAGATCTGCGTGCCTTTTTTTTTTTACGTACGCGGCATAAGAAGTACTAGTACTTCCTCCGTCCTAAAATAAGATTATATCTAAATTTGGTGAAACTTTGTTTTGACCGATAATTTTTATATATTTAATTAAGTTTTAAAAACATAATATTTTTTACTTTTAGATTTATTATAAAAGATATTACGTAAAAGGACAAATACTAGATTTTTTAAAATTATTTTAATATATAAAAATTATTAGTCAAAGTAATGTTTGATCAAAGTTAGATGTAATCTTATTTTGGGTCGGAGGGAGTAGTATTACCGTTATACTTCAGTCTTAGGAAGTGAGAGATTGAATAACATGAAAATAGGAGGACAATCTTATATTTTTGTATTATTTTTTTATGTCACAGCACACAGAATCTTATTTCGCTCTTCAAAATTTCACAAGGATTTAATTAGAGCAAGATTTTTACACCGGATCTTCTCAGAATATATGAACAATTTTCCACATTTTGCTTGTCTTACCTTGAAATCAATCAGTATGGATTTTTACACCGGTCTGCATCGTTTAGACACCAGTATGTCCTAGTCCTACGCCACCGATTGGCAGCACCGTCATTCCTACCTTACTGTTGATGCTGATTCTCCTCCCCGTATCGATCGATCACTATGGACGATCGAGCTGGGAGTTTCAGTTCGGAATCCAAATATATCACGCTGGGGCACTGTATATTCCGTGAACTGAAAGTTGCAACCGGCGAAAGCGAGAGCTAGAGGCCGCCGGGCCGCGGATCGCCTTTGCCTTGGCCACACGGTACTAGTAGTACCAAGTCGAGAAGGTCAGGGTGTCAAAAAAAAAAAAAAGTCGACAAGGCCGGACCACGCAGTTATGTCACGAGACCAGCGTGACAAGGATGAGCCGGAAAGATAGCAAGTACTCTCTCTATTTTTAAATTATTATCATCGTTTATTTTTTTCATAAACTTTTATTATTCGTCTTATTCAAAATATTATTTTAAATATGTAAAATTTTAAGTTATGTTTCAATTTTATTTGATAATAAAACAAACTATAATAATATATATGATATTGCTTAAATTTTTTTTAAATAAAACGAAGGATCAAAGTTAACTAAAATAGTCAATGACAACAATAATTTAAGAACGAAAGGAGTAACCAATTGGCGGAGACTCCTTCGACATATAGTATTTTCCGCGTATGTCACGTTGCCAGCCTTCTTTCACATCCTAATTTCTCTTAAATTCTAGACGTACTACCTTTGTCCTATTAAAAGTGTCGTTTTAGATTTTTTAAGGTCATGGTTGACTCGCTCGTCTTATTCAAAATAATTTATACAAATATAATTTATTTTTTATAACTAAATTTATCACTAAAAATACTTAAATAATATTATCTTTATTTTAGTATTTGAATAAAAAATTAAATAAGATGAATGATCAAAAATAATTTTTTAAAAGTAAAAAAACAACGTTCTAATGAAACGGAGGGAGTAGTTTACTGCTCCTACTCCCAGTTCGTGTCACTTTTGGGACCCTCTTCTCGTTGGCCCACTGCGCAAAAGAATCTCTCAAATAATGTTGCTTGCGAGAACCGGCTAGGTTGGTAGCAGAATCGTCCCGCCCCACGACGAACATGGTATGCCGGATTCGTGGTAATAGCGGCAGTAAGAAATGAAACACGTACGCGCCATCCTCGTTATTCATTAACAGACATCGGATCACGAGTATTTGATCTCTACGCTGCTTATCGAGTATTTTAAGTGAGATCGCTAAGCATATTGCATATATGTCATGTCAACCGGCGGTCTGTCCAGGAACACTGCCACGAGTCTCCGTAATGCATCGTCCACGAGGAAGCACGTGATCGACCCAGTTTAAGAATTTCGTTGACATTTACCCCGTACATTCAAAACCGAGGTTGCCTTGGTAAGGCACTAAGGCCCCTAGAAAGAATATCTCCATCGACATGATCCATTCCCTCAACTAGCGTTTAGTCATCATCTTTTCTAGGTTAAGGGGGACGCGGAGTAGTTTGGTCCTGCCGTATGGTCAAACCATACGAATACAAAATTGTGGGTCACGGAAGACTTGCAGGTCAAAGTCGTGTCATGAAAGTTATTAAGGACGCCAAAGGTAGTAGAACTATGAACAAGTAAACTATTTTTATATTGTGGGTACGTATACTTTATGTTTTTTTTGGTACATTTTACTTCCCTCACAAGTGCACGGTACTTTCAACACTTTGATATTATTCAAATTACTGAAATTATTCGTAGCAACAAAATAGAAACGTAGCTAGAATTAACAGTTTCGAATGTGGTATAAACATTCAAGTTGGTGGTGGTTTTCTGTGCGTCATAGAACACGAAAACATGACACACATTCTTTATATGTAGTATTCTAAGACACAAGAATGAGGGTCGTGTTATTGAGATATTTTGTAGCTTTTTCATATCTTTCGAATGGAGAAGCTACAATATATTATAGTATCATTTTCTTCCAAAATTAGTTATTAAGGTATTCTTTAAAACATGAGAATCTCACAGGAAATAATCTAATGTCACATAAAAAATCTGTCTATTTACTTCTTATATTTTATATTGAAATAATTATTAACTTGTTTCATAAATTATCGGTTTCATAAACCGCCGCCAGCCGCACCATGGTGCTCGACCACGCCCTGTTAAAACCGTCACAGCACGCTTCCATTTCAAATTTAGCCACTGCCAAAAGACGCGGTCCATTTTTAGACCTAAAATTGAACGGGTTCGAAAAAAAACGTAGAAAATCGAAATCCTAAACCCACCGCGCGTCCCCACTGTCCTGCCTGCCTCCCTCCGCCGCCGCGCCCGCCCCAAAAGTCCTCTCGCGCCCCGCCCAAGTCACTCAGACCACCAAACCCGACCAAAGACAGAGCTCGAGACCTCAAATCAACAACCTCGCCCTTCCCTCCGGCCGCCGCCTGCGTCCTCCTATGCTCGCCGGCGACGGGCGCGGCCGCCGATGCCCAGCCCGGAAAAGGACCGCCCGTCCGGCCGCCGCCTCGGCCGCCTCCTCGCCGCGCTCCGCCCGTCCCGCGCGGGCCCCCTCCCCGTCCAGACCGGCTTCCCCACCTCCCTCGCCGACCTCGTCGTCAAGAACCATGGCCGCCTCAAGAAGCAGCCTTCGCCGTCCTCCAAGCGCAGAAAGGGCAGCGGCGTCTCCTCCGCATCCACTTCGCCCTCGCCTCCGCCGTCCTCTCCGCCCCCGCCTCCTCCGGCGGCCGCGGTCGCGCCGCCAAGGCCCGATCTTTCGCCGACGCGGGCCGTCCGCCGCGAGAAATCGGGCGGCTTTGGGCTTGGATTGGGTTTCCTCGCCATCAGCGGCGTGGTGTCCCTCGCGCTCCTCGTGATCTGGAGCAAGAAGGTGGTTGCAGCCGTTACTGTCGCCTCCTTCTCCCTCTTCTTGCTCGAGTCCCTGAGGTGTTCCTCCTCGCTCCCCCGGCGGCGGCGGCGGGTGTCGGCGGCGACCGAGAGGCAGCTGTGTTTGGACGGGCGCGGCCGCGTGTCGCCGATCCGGGAGGTGGAGGCGGAGACGGGGTCGTCGCGGTGGCTCAGCTGCTCGGATTCCGATAGGGGCCCAATCGAGGCCACCATCTTGGCAGATGCTGAAGAAAAGAGCGGCGGCATGTGCGACGAATCGAGCGACGCCAAGGGGAAGACGAAGAGGAGGTCGTGGAAGAAGCTGATCGCCAGCGCCAAGAAGCTGCACAAGGGCCGGAAGAGTAATAAAGAGCCGGAGGATTTTTCAGGCTCTTTCCGCAGCGAGGGCGGCCGTTCTGATGCCACGGTGTGCAAGGCGACGGATTCCTCGGGTTCTCGCCGTGGCATGTCCATCGAGACGGACGTTGTTGATGAGCCGGATTCTTCGGGTTCTCGCTACCACCGGAGCAGTGAAATCCTGGAAGTCGATGCGCCAGCTGATCTGACCAAGGAGGAGCAGGTGGCAGAGGAGGAGCAGGGTAAAGCAGCAGGACTCCGGCTCCCTGCTCTCGTTCTAGTGGCTGTCGTCCTCGTCGGGCTGGTGGCCGGGAAGCTCCCGGCGGTGGCGTTCACGATGCTTTGCGCGGCGTTCTTTGGCTCCGTTCCAAGATTCCCTTGCCGTGGCGACGGATCGCGGTGGAGGCGACTGGAGTTTCCCTCCCGTGTCGTAGGAACATCCTTGTAAATTACTAGTAGTGGGTAACGAAAGAGCAGGAAAATGCATGTTTGTTCATCATCAGGTTCTAACTAAGAAGTTGTTGGGTCTTGTTGCATTTGCTTCCTGAATCGAAGTAACAACAAGTGCAAACATTAACTCAACTGATTGGTACTGTTTGTTCTTGGTTGTCTGACACTACATTGGCGTTACTCTTCTTCTGCTTCCCATTGCCAAATTGATATTTCAGCCGGTCTGTGCTTTCTGCCCTCGTGACATTGTGACCAGTGTCTTATCCATTGATAACTTTCGACGCATCGATGCCTTTCTTAACCACGTTCGGATGCAGTAACGTGAGCTAGGCATTTCTCTTGCTTTTTGGTCTGGGTGTTCCAGATTCCATCCCTGCATGAACGGAAGAGATGTGGACTGCTCATGTTCTCTTGCCAGAGGTTCACCCTCACTTGTAGCGAGACAAAAGCTTAAGCCGGTTGGGTCTGATCCTGAAAGATGCATCCACGCAGTCCAAAAGCCTCGCAAGACTTTGGATTCTTGCACTCGACGCGCGTGCATGGACCACGGAGAACAAAAAGCCTGTGAGAGCCATCATTCAAGTTCCCAGAGGCGGCAGGCAAGCACAGTTGCAGCAGCCCCAGTTTCCTGAATCATGAAGCCATTCGGTTCGGTTCAGTTCGGCGGCGCCAGCGGCCGGCGCTTGAAGCTTGATCGAGGAGAGGAGGACCACGTGAGCGTGTCGCTGTTGCCACGTCTCGTTTGCTCGTTTCCTTCCCGCTGGCTCCTTTCCCGAAACGGGGGACGGCCTTGTCGCCTTGCCAGGTTTTGTCTCGCCCGTGTTGGTGCTTCAAAGCATTCATGGTGTTTAGTGCTCGCCAGCATTTCCTCCTCCGTTTGGACGGAGAGTCGAGGACAAGAGCTTCCACTCTGCTTGAACTCCTCCGTTCCCCCGTCAAATCTTTTCTTTCGGGATTTTGTCCCGCCCGTGTTGGTGCGAGAGCATGTGCTGCATTACCGCGGCAGCCGCTACTTCTGCGAATGCGCCTCTTGTAATTTCTTACTATGCTAATTCTGCTGTTACGAGAGTATCCTTGTTCCTCCTCTTTTTTTTTTTTTTTTTTTTTGTCACTCCTTTTTTTGGGGTTCGTATCAATCCCGATGCTCATTATTTTTTTGGTTTCTTTGAGGTCGTATCAATCTCAATCCGCTTCCCTTTCAGTGCTGCAAGAGCAACAAAAATAAAGCCATGTTTTTCTTGCGCTCACGGAGTAACAGCCTGGCCATGACTGAAAATTCTCGCGAGACACATGTAAGCTTTGACACTTTCTTCTCGGTGGATATGGACTGCAGGACTATACGTATGCGCGTTCGGCGTTTCATTAAGTCAAACCGGTAATTGAGGTGGAAGAGTATGTGCATGTCATACCGGCAAATCTGCATCAGCACTTGTTTTGTAGTATGTAGATAGCAGTAGGTGCTAGCGTGCTAGTACTATACTTCAGCGAATTCTGGGCGAAATTTTCTTTGAATTTGTTATTGGAAATTCCAGCCAGTTTCGTTGCTCATGTTTCTGGGGTCAAAGTGTTTGCCCTTTGTTTAATCTTCCTGCCGTCAGCATCTGGGTCTTGTTTAATGTTTTTATGCTACTTGTAAATTGACTGTCACTTTCACCTAGATAGTTTGATGAATCACGGTTAGTTATCCGCTGGCATAAAATAGTCGAAAAAATAATGACTTTATAGTTCTTAAATTGATAAGACCTTTTTTAGGACTAAATTGATAGTAAGACTTTTCAAGTTGACATTGTGAAGGAGGAATTGTATGTTCATTTCGCCTATTTCTCCTTCGCTCACAGATTAGGCTGCACAACCTGTACTATGCAACGTGTGAAGTACTACATCGCTTAGTGCTTTAGCGTCAGCTTATTATACGGTCCTAGGCGATTCTACTAAGGTTTGTATTTTCAGTAGATAAATATATAAATAATAAAAACATTACCTTAGATAAATAAAGGTAATTTTTTTAATAAATTAGTTAAAATCGAAGCGGTGAAGCTTAGTCTAACGCTTAAGTGATCTAGGCGACCTTTTTTTTAATTACTACAATTAGGCTCCTATCCATTGAAGATGCCGGAATAGCTGGAAACGGTTCGTATGCATAAACTTTATACTACCTTCATTCTAAAATATAAGCATTTGAAGTATTCAAAAATTTATTCATAATATAAACATTTCTAGGGATAAGACAAAATCTGATGAATTTGTGGGTGGATAAAAAATTAATGAGGTAGTGTAAAATGAGGAGTATATATGATATTTTCTAAGTTAACTAAATTTATATTTGAATCTTTAGAATGCTTATATTGTAAAACGGACGAAGTAGTATTTTTTTGATGTGATTGGTTGGCTGTCTAGTGCCACCAGACTCGGCTCTAGAGAGCCAGGCTCTGATCGGCATCGCAAGAGCCAGGCCCGTCAGAAACGAAATCCACTTCTGTTTCTCTAGAGCCACGCTGAGCTCTATTTCTTGCATCCGCACATGCGAATCAGGCGAGCGTACAACCAACCAACCACCTCCCGCTAGCATGCGCTGACCCTGGCGGAAGCTGCTACACGAAACCAATCACGGGCTACCTGCTTGTGTTGAACAGTAGATGGAAGTATGGAACGTTATTCACAGACAAAAAAAGAAAAGGAAGTGGAGCATGGATCGACGTTTATTGTTCGCGGGCTCATGGGCTGGAACCACCTGATCCGTAGCATCCATGTGCTTCCAAGTTCCAACAGAATCAGGCCGATTCCAAAAAGAAAAAAACAGAATCAAGGCAAAGACGGCCCATCTAGTTACAAAATTGCCCGCCGTCAAGGCCTCCTCTGGTGGTTCATAGAGTAGGAAGGAACGTGCGGGTACCTGGAGACGGAGGCCGAGTTGGTACCTGGAGGCCGGCGCAGGCCCAGGCACTGCAGTTTTGCTGTAGTATCTAGCGCGCTCTACGTGACAGCTACTAATAAGATTTCAATGATTCTTTTACACCAGGTAAATCAGAATCCAAAAGTTGCATGTCACAGTGTATGCTAAAAAAATTCATATTCTATTAAAATATCAAAAGACAAAATCTATATGCTAAAAGAGATGGCAACTCTTGTTGCAGGAAATGAAACAATCAGAAATACTAAACGGGTATAGAAAACGACTCTACAGCAGGAAATATAGTTAAAAAGGGTTTCAGCATTCAGGAAAGAACAAATAAAGATGTTTCGGCCCATGAAGCCGGCAGGCGTGCACTACTGAATGTCTGAATGCAATCATGCAGACGACAAGGAGTGACACGGTTGGACGGACTGAAACAGAATCAATGTCTAGCTGACTTAGCAATTCCGTTAATATTCATGCTGAAACGGCTCACGCAGGAGCATTTGGCCCATGCAAAGCGTGGTAGGCTGCGGGACAAGTGGGCTGGCTCGGATTGAGAGTACAAAACTAACACATGGCATGCGTTGAATCGAGCAACGAAATTCGATTTTCATCCAAAATTTTAAATCGATTTTTCTCTCAAACCATAACTCATTTTTATATTTTATTTGAACCATTGTATTTTTATATTTAATTCAAAAAGACGAGATCCATCATGCATATGTTTTTGAAAATAATTAAAATTTTGAATCTCATGCATTGCTCCAGCAGTGTAGATCAATTGTTCCGCAATGAATATTAATTATTTCATTTGTGAAAACCAATTGTTTCAATATTTTTAAATGTTTTTTAATTTTTAAAATTTGGTATTCTAATTTTTAAATTGTCCCAACAGGGAAAATCAATTGTTTCACCAGTAAAAATCAACCGTTTCACAGTGAATATCAATTGTTTCAAAGTAAAATTCTATTGTTCTAGTATTCATAGAAATTTGATTTTTTTGTTTTTTGAACTGTTTTAGCTGTGAAAATCAAATGTTCCAAGAATTTTGAAATTTCTGGAACAGCTACATAAAAGATCTACTAAATTCCGACGCACTGAGTCATATAGGGCCCACAACAGGCTGATGTGGCCAGAGCTTGTACGCCGTAGCCAGTAACACAGTGGTTTCTCTATTTTTTCTCTGTTTCATCGTCAACCACGTCGAGTATGTGTCCGGATCATTTGGTCCGTCCGGCCAGCCTACGAGGTAGTTGTGTTGACTTGCACATGTCAGGTTCATTGGAGTTCACGGTTTTACACGCAAGATTAGACAATTAGAGCAGTGTGTGGAAATACTGATTATTAGGCGATTGGTTAAGAAAGTTAGTGTCTTACTGGTGCTGGCCTTGCTGCCCCTCTCCACCGGACCTGCTCGGTGCTCTGAGCTCCATTCACTGAGTTTATCGTCTTCATCACGGGTCAGGCGCTCAGGCCTGATCGTCGGGGCCACTCTCTGCGAGTTCGGCGAGGTTGCTGCGGGGACGTACAATGATGCGGCTGGTATGGCACCTATTGCATTGCATCGGCGATGGCCGGTAACAGCACTACCATAAAATTAACTTATAGCGGCGGGCTAAAATCCGCTATAGTGGCGGTTTGGTCTTATGGTCGTCAAGCTTTCGTAGCTAAAAATCATAGTCAGTATTGACGGATGACCAGTGAACAATATAACCTGCCGATAACTAAAGATTAGTAGCGGTTGGTGACATCTTCACCCGTCACTACCTATGAACCCGAAAAACAAAAACAAAAAGACTGTAAGAGCTCGTCGGTTCGATGCAGGCTCATTCCAACTATAAGGTTCATGACCATTGATGATTAGATCTCCGAGGTATGGATGTTTTGGTGATTAATGACAACTATGAAATTATAGACTAATATCTATACGAGTGTTGTCTATGCAGTAATCATCTCTAAACTCTACTATAAATCTTATTGATGATGGTGGCCTTGACGATTAATGACAATGACCACAAGCTTGGAGCTTAGTGAGCTTGATGGAGTGCAAGGGTTGATGGAGATGGATCAAGGCTAAGGATAAGCTATAGAGCAAGTGTTTGGAACACTTGTCTAGTTATTAGGGCTTTGAGTCCATAGGAAAAACCGGACTATCAATGGGGTTTAGGTCATATCTCTTAGGTCATGTTAGTCGGTGATGTGTGTGGATGCTTAGTAAAATCACAGGCACTAGGTGACAGTGGAGAAGCCAATGAGCTGTTGGAAGAAGCCGAAAAATAAAGTCAAGCGAGAACGAGTAGTTTTAACTTCTGGACAGAGAGACCGGACTGTACGGTTATCAGAGGATAAGAGAGTGGATTGTGAGGAAACTATCCGTGTGAAGACCAACAGAGACCGAACGGTCCGGTCTGTATGGGTGGAGCGTAGGACAGAGAGGGAACATTTTGGCCACTCTTTGGAATCGACTGACATGGAAGAGACCGGACGGTCTGATCTACTGACCGGACGATCCGATCAGTACGAGATCAGTAGGCCAACGGCTCGGGTGGAGCCGTCCAGATGGAGACTGAACGGTCTAGTTTGTCAGTGACTTGACTATACGGTCATTGAGCCCAGAAAGCTGATTTCATAGAGCAACAACTAGTTTGAGGTTGAAATCCTATATAAACTCGTTGCTGGGGTCTTGGAGACCACTCTTGGCTATTGGGATTGCTGGGAGCATCTATAGGGAGCCAAGGGAAGAGAGAGGAGCACTAGGAGGAGATATTGAATATCTTGAGAGTGCTAATGAGAGTAACTTGAGCATCTATCCATATCTAAGGCTAGGGTGTATTTGAGGTTATGATCTAGGTTGTTACTCTTGATCTATGGTGAGACCTAGACCGGTTAGATGTCGGTGATCGAGCCTATCATGATTGGTTGTGAAGGCCATCACAAGTTTGTGCACGGTTTGAGCTCGTCGTTAAAAGAGACATCGTTAGTGAGCGCCCGTGTGTTTAGCTTCCACATTTGCACTCATCATAAATACTAGCATGTGTAGGCTCTTGGTCAACTAGAATTGTTAGGTTGCAACGATTGCCATGATTTAGTGGAGTGAAATTGATGTATTCGATAATCGTGGTCGGCTTATCGATTCACCGCCTCCTCTCTGTATGCCTTCGGTCCTTAGAATTGGTATCAGAGACAAGTGCTCAACCTAGAGGCTTCACCGCCTTGAGTAAGGATGTCGGGAGAGATGGGGAGTATTTCCATATTCAATGGTGAGAACTACAGCTACTGGAAGGCTCCTTACAATTGTGCTTAATGTTGAGTCCATTTATCCAGAGATATAGAAGGTGACCCATGATTCAGATACGGATGTGAATCCACTTGATCCTGAATTCATTAAGCACAATGCTAAGGCCAAGAATGCTCTGTTTGCATACATTTCTAAGGATGTCTTTGCTAGATTGGATGCGAGTTTGATAACACATGGTATCTGGACTGAGATTCAGGGTATTCATGAGGGTACCGGCGATGTGAAAGAGAAAAAAATACTATGTGCTGAAGAACAAATACGATAACTTCACTAAATTGCCACATGAGAGAGCTAACACTGTTTATTCTCGTTTTCTTGTGCTAGTGGAGGAGTTCAATGCTCTTGGGGATGACTTCAAGCTCAAGCCTGTGGAGGTGATTAAAAGATTTGTGAGGCTATTTAAAGAACCTAAGTATGAGTCCATTATCACCTACACCTTGTAAGGTGACCTCAAGACAAAGACTATCAAAGAAGTGCTTGTGAAGATCACTTCCTTTGAGAGCTATCAACTGGGTTTGGATGATCCTCAACCATCCAACCTAGCTCTCCAAGCTGATAAGCAAGAGCTTACCAAGAGCAAGAAGAAGGTGGTGATTGAAGAGATGATGATGATGAAGATGACTTGAGTGAGGACTTGGCTCTTCTCATGAAGAAGATGAAGACCTTCAAGAACATGTTTGCATCCAAGTCTAAGGGGAAGTGCTTCAATTATGGCTCCAAAAATTACTTTGTTCGGGATTGCCCCAAGCCAAAGAAAGAAGCATTCAAGTCCCAAGACCCCAAATCCAAGCAAAAGAAGAAGAGATACTTCAAGAAGGACAAGGGCAAAGGCAAAGACAAAGCCAAAAAATTCAAGAAGATGTTCTCATGCAAGGCCCTTGTTAGAGAGTGGACAAGTGATAACTCAAGTGAAGCATCTTTTCCTCAAGCGATGATGAAGAAGTGGCCGACCTACCCATGATCAAGACCACTCTACCTCGAGCTCTTCCTCCACCCCATGTGCCTCATGGCTGCCAGCCACTTTGGGGAGAGTCAGGAGGAGAGCAGCGACGACAGCGATGATGAGGAGCTCTCCTGTGCCGAGCTTTGGAGCATGCTTGAGCATGCCCGTGACATCGCCGTCAAGAAATCCAAAATGTTAGAAGTGGTAAGAAAAGAGTGTAAGTTGGCTAAGGACTGTGTTGGTGAGCTTGAGAGTGAGCTCAAGGACCTTGTCACATCTCATGAGGCTCTAAATAAGAGTTATGACAAACTCAAGGGTGATCATGTAGAGCTACGTGAGAAGTACAAGGCCCTTGAACTTACTTTTGAGACCATCAATATTGATAACCTTGGCTCTCCCTCCTCTAGTTCATAAAAGAGTAATGCTTCTACTATGTGTGATGAACTAACCATCTTGATCGAGGTTTCTTCTCTTGAGTCCTATGTTTTGAAAGAATACCATCAACTCAAGGAAGAGAGGAAGATGGTGATGGACGACTTCAAGAGGCTTACACATGGTAGATCCATCCGCAAGGAGATTCTTGGGAGGAATCTTGTGAACAATGTCTTCCGTCGTGGACTTGGCTCATATCCCGCCACCATTGACATCATTAGGACGAGTGACTCCCTTCCTGCTTGGGTCAAGCCCCTACTCACCGATGACTACTATTGCGAGAGGTGTTGCAAGGATGAACACATCATCAAGGACTATCCTATGGTGAGAAGTTCCGTTGTTTTGCCTAACGCTAACTTGTTCCATGGGAACATCCATTTCAAACTTTTTAGGTATAAGGGTGGCAAGGTGAAAGAAAAGGCTTTAGGACCACTGAACAAGAAGAGAAAGATCAAGAGCATATGTGTGCCTAAGTGCATTGTTGATCTTGAAAGGTCAACGAAGTACAGGTGGGTGCCCAAGAACACGACCTAGATGATGGTGGTGGTGATGGACCGGGAGCTTAATTGAAGATCAAGTGAAGTCCACCATAAGTGATATGGACCTCAATGACATATCAACACATGAGGGAGGTATCCATGTGTGTTTGTTCTTGATAGTTATAGTGTGTTCTTTCTTTTCTTGCATTGCACAGTAACTAGGACTCTTTTGTGACTAGTATGTTTTGCATCCATCCATGTGTAAATAACTAAAAGAAAAATATATAAAAATTAGTCAATGTCTAACCCACTCAATATAGCTATAAGCAAGGGGGAGTGCTTGAGATGGTGGTTTGGCTTCTCTCAAGGCAAGGGTACGGGTTATAGTGAGTAAGCTTGGGAGGGGTTCAAACTTGACATTGTTAGGTTTCCATTGTGTGTTGTTTAATATTTCTTGCATTCACATGGCATATTTGATTTACATTGCATTTGTAAAATGCTTGTTGCATGCATCATATAGGAAACACAAAGGAGGCTTGTCACACTTGGAGAAAATTTGTGCCTCATAATCGATATGAGAATACATCTCCATAAGTGCGACAAAAGGAAAGGATTGTGCTTCATGCCCATTGAGCAAGCTCTTATGAACTCTGAGGTTAAACCCACTCACGCGGTTCATGGACTAAGGCTCATACATACCTATTTGGTTCTTAATTGCCTTGGTTCTTATTTGCTTGATTCTTTATTTGGCATTTGCGAAAACTATAAGGCCATAGAACACTATTTGAAAAGAGTGTTTGAGAGTTCCCTTCATGCTTCAAGTGTAGTGTTTTATTGAGTGTTGAGTGAGGGCACTGGGATATTGGAGAAATTCCTTGTTTTAGCGAAATTCTGGTAGTGACTATACAGTCCGATCTTTGGACCGTACAGTTCGGTCAATGCACGTATGCACAGTGCCTCGAGTCAGACTAGGATAAACTCCTTTCAGGATCTACGGAGGATCCCACCACATAAAGTGATTGACAAGTGCCTCCTACAAATCACAACTCCTGAGAGGTATTTCTTGCTTGAGGAGGTAATTGACAGAAGGTATGAGCTCTCAGTCAAGAGAGCAATGGAGATGAGACTTGTGCTCCACTCACAAGTGGGAAACGTGCTTGAACACGTTGCTGGTCTCTATGATCCTCTCCACTACTAGATCAACCTTGACAATGTACACATGGGGGATGGTCATGGATAATGGAGGTATCGTGCTCGCAGCCATCCTATATGGAGGAGACTTCAAGAAGGGATTGCAAGGATCCCTAATTATGAGGATGGTCTCATGGTTTGACGTGATAAGGTTAGTACAAGTCAATTGAGCAATGCTTTGGATACTAACCTTTCTTCCTCTAGTGCTTGTCTTATGGCTACTATTAGGGTCAACTACAAGAGCGGAGGCACTGATTGGATACTTGATAGTGGGTGCACCCAATATATGACCGAAAAGCCAACCATGTTAACCAACATTGATGAAGACGAAGACAGTGAGAAGGTAACTTTTGGGGACAATACAAAAGGGAGAGTCAGAGGCTCAGGGAAGGTGTCCATTATAGAGGACCTCCATCTCTCCAAGTTCTTTCTTATAGAAATCCTCAATTTCAATCTCCTGTCTATTGGTCAGCTTTGTGACATGGGATTCAAGTGCATATTTGATGAGGATGGTGCAATGATTGAGAATGCAAAGAAAGGGCTAGCATTTCATGGAGTGAGACATGGAAACTTGTATGTCACGAACTTCAAATCAAGCAACATGCCACCAAGTACTTGCCTGTTCACTAAGGCAACCAAGGGATGGCCATGGCATAGAATATTGGCACATGTTGGAATGAATCAGCTCAGAAAAGTGGTCAAAAGGAATCTAGTTGAAGGAATCAAGGATGTGACTTTTAATAAGGACAGATTGTGCAGTATTTGTTAGGCTGGAAAGCAAGTTGCATCTTCACATCCCACCAAATCATTCATGTCAACATCTCATCCTCTAGAGCTCTTGCACATGGACTTGTTTGGGCCAACACATTACACGAGTCTAGGAGGCAATCTCTATTGTTTGGTGATAGTGGATGACTTCACAAGATACACTTGGACCTTCTTTCTTGTGGACAAGTCTCAAGCAAGTAATATCTTCAGAAAGTTTGCTAGGAGAGCAAAGATAGAATTCAAGGCTAGCCTTGTGAAGATAAGGAGTGATAATGGGACTGAGGTTAAGAACACAACAATGGAGAAATATTATGACAAGAAGAGAATCAAGCATGAATTCTCTGCTACATATACTCCCGAGCAGAATAGAGAGGAAGAACAAGATACTCATCACTCTTGCTTGTGCTATGCTAGATGAGTATGGGACTCATGACAGGTTTTGGGATGAAGCAATCAACACGGCTTGCTACACTTCAAACCATGTATATCTTCATCGGTTGTTGAAAAAGACACCCTATGAGCTTTTGGTGGGATAGAAACCAAATATTTCCTATTTTTGTGTCTTTTTGCCTGCACTTGCTACATTCTCAAAAAGAGGAGGAAGCCCGGGAAGATTGAGAGCAGAATGGATGAAGGCATTCTTGTTGGGTATTCAGGGACTTCTAAGGCATATCGGGTCTACAACTCAGCCACAAGATGTGTGGAAGTATCCTATGATGTGCAATTTGATGAGTCAAATGGTTCTAAAAATGGAGATGAATTTCATAAAGTAAACATTGGAGATGGGCCAATGACAGAAGCTATAAGGAACATGCCCGTGGACGAGGTTTTACCCCACGAGTCCAATGATGATGATATTGGTGAGCCCGCTACTCCACCACCTCAACTTCCGAGGTGCGAGAACCAACCCAATATGCTATTTACACACCCTCTAGCTCCTCCCAAGATTTATTGAGAGTGCATCCACTTAGCCATGAGGAAACCCAAGTGAGATGTGAGCCACAAGCCTCCCCACATACTTCATCTCAAGCTACTTCTCCAAGCTCTTCACATAATACCTCCTCATCCACTTCATGCTCCGGTTCCAAGACAAGAAAGCATATGAGAGATTTCCCCACCTCACTAAGAATCCAAGATACTCATATTTCAAGAGAGCAAGCAATCCATGATGCACAAGATACCTCACCTAGACCTCCTCCTACTCAAGAAGAACCTCTCCCTAGACCTAAAGCTATCAACAAGGATCATTCACGTGACTTGATCATTGGGAGTCCATCTCAAGGAGTTAGGACAAGGAGAGATCAATACAAGCCCAACTATGTGAGTGAAGAAAATCTTGATAAGGCAAATGTTGCAATTGAAAACTTCTCTTTCGTTTCTATGATTGAGCCTATGATCATTGATGAAGCTATGGATGATCACAAGTGGGTTATTGCTATGCAAGAAGAGTTGAACAACTTTAAGAGATGCAAAGTGTGGAAACTTGTTAAGAGGCCCAAGGATCATAATGTTGTTGGCACCAAGTGAGTCTTCAAGAATTAAACAAGATGAGAAAGGAGTCATTGTCAAGAACAAGGCTCGCCTTATGGCTAAGAGATATTTTCAAGTGGCGGGCATTGACTTTGAAGAAACATTTGCTCCTGTGGCACGTCTTGAAGCAATTCGGATCTTACATGCCTATGCATCATATAATTGCTTCAAGCTCTAGCAAATAGATGTGAAGAGTACATTCTTGAATGGAAAGATCAATGAGAAAGTCTATGTGGAACAACCTCCGAGGTTTGAGGACTCTAAGCATCCAAGACATGTGTACAAGTTGAAAAAAGCTCTCTATGGCCTCAAGCAAGCACCAAGGGCATGGTATGGATATTTGAGGAACTTCCTTCTCAAGAATGGCTTCAAAATTGGAACTATTGATAGAACCTTGTTCACAAGGCATGTTGGGAAGGATCTCTTTGTGTGCCAAATATATGTGGATGATATCATCTCTGGTTCAACCAATGAGATGTACAATGAAGAGTTTCAGGAAATGATGGTAAGGGAATTCCAAATATCAATGATTGGAGAGTTGCATGTGTTTCTTGATTTTCAAGTCAAGCAATTGAGAGAAGGTAACTTCATCTATCAAGAGAAGTACACCAAGGACCTTCTCAAGAGATTCAACATGGAGAATTGCAAGCCTTTGCACACACTTATGGCGACAAGCAAATCCTTGGATGACGATGTGAAGGAAAACCGGTGAACCCCAAGCTCTATAGATCAATAATTGGTTCTTTGCTCTATCTCACCGCCTCAAGACCAGACATCATGTTTAGTGTATGCTTGTGTGCACGCTACCAAGAAAATCCAATGGAATCACACTTGAAGGCTGTGAAGAGGATACTTAGATACCTCAAGTACACACCTACCATGGGATTATGGTACCCTAGAGGAACAAACTTTGAGTTACTTGGGTATTTGAACTTGGACTTTGCGGGTTGCAAAGTGAATATAAAGAGTACATCGGGAGGTTGCCAATTTCTTGTAAGATCACTTGTATCTTGGAGCTCAAAGAAGCAAAACTTGATGGCTATATCCATAGCCGAAGCGGAGTACATGGCAGCGGGAGCTTGTTGTGCCCAACTTCTCTATATGAGACAAACACTCTCGGATTATGGCCTCAACTATACTCAAATGCCACTATATTGTGATAGTGAGGTGGCAATCAAAATGGCTCTCAAAATAGGAGATCATGGTCATGCAAAGCATATCCATGTCAAGCATCACTTCATAAGAGACCATGTTAAGAATAAGGACATTGAATTGGTGAGTGTGCGAACTCATGAACAATTGGCAGATATCTTCACCAAGCCTCTCGACGAGAAGACTGTCAACAAGCTAAGGGGAGAACTCAACGTTCTCGACCTTTCAAACTTCACATGAGTAACCCTAAAGCTTGCTTTTTGTAAATATGTACAGCTTTCCTTTTCTTGTTTTGTTGTTTGTGCCTTTGTTTTGTGCTTGTTTCTCTTCTTCTTGTAGGTCAACTTCGGACCTCCTTGAGATAGCAATGGACATGGATTAAGCTTGGTAAGGTGGTTCATGGTATGCCCAAGGCTTTGAAGAATTGTCCATTGTGAGTAAGCTTGAGAAGGGAACAAGTCGCCGTAAGCACTTTGGAGAAGGCTTTCTCTCTCTTTTCTTTAGCATTGCATCATGTATTTGTATACTTGTTACATTTGCATTTGCATTAATGCATTCTTGCATCATGATACCTTACATGCATCCAAGCATGTTTCTAGGGGGAGTTGCTTATTTACAATGTAAGTATATGATCCTCTAGATGATCACATAGTGATCTTTATGCTTCATGCCCATTGAGTCATGATAAAACGAGCTCCGAGGTTAAAACTACTCGTGAGGTTCAAAGACAAGTGACTCATACGTTCCCATCACACAAATGACTAACCATTGCATACTTGAGAAAATATTTTATTGAGTCATGTGTGTAGGAGAACCTATGATGGAATGCCATCATGACCAAAGAGGAGCACAATGAAAGGGGGAGTTTCCTAACTCTTGTCATTTTCCCCTTGGTTCTCTTGTGTTTTGTCTTTGGTTTGTGGTTTTTGGTGATATATGACAAAGGAGGAGAAGGAAGAACATGAAGATCCAAAAGCTAAGTCTAGATCGAGAACACAAAGGGGGAGAAGAACATGAAGATCTAAAAGCCAAGAAATGGGAGATAGCATAAAGACGGAGAAGAAAATGAAGATACAAGAAAAACCATGAAGATAATGAAGACAATGTTGCATGTTCACTTGGAGTACATATGAAGATCATGTCAAGATGAACATCTACACCAACATGGAAAAGGATGACAACAAAGGTGCGTATTTATGTCAAACAAATCAACTACCACGACATCAAGACGGGCACAAAATTCAACTCATGAACAACATCGAGTGCGCAAAGTATTTGGGTAGTTCACCCTCAACACCTAGCACATTCCAAGGGGGAGACTACATTCCAAGGTAATACTTTCCATCCTATCTTTTCTTTTTGTTCCTTGTCGCTCATTTGTTTTGGATCATCATAAGTAGTGGTTGTCATCCAACATCAAAAAGGGCAAGATTGTAAGGATCATGACCATTGAGGTCACCCCAAGGTATGATGTTTTGGTGATGAATGATAAACATGAAATGTGACTAATGTCTATACAAGTGCTGTACGTGTAGGAAACCTCTTATTACTTAATGATGATCGTGGACGGTTGCCTTGGCTATTGATGACAATTACCACAAGCATGGCGGCTTGATTAGCTTGATGGAGTCCAAGGGTTGATGGAGATGGATCAAGGCTAAGGATAAGCTATGGAGCAAGTGTTTGAAACACTTGTCTAGCTATTAGGGCTTTGAGTCCATAGGAAAAAAATGAACTATCAAGAGGGTCTAGGTCATGTCTCTTTAGGTCATGCTAGTCGGTGATGTGTGTGGATGCTCAGTGAAATCACATGCACTAGGTGACAGTAGAGAAGCCAAGGAGCTATTGGAAGAAGCCGGGGAACAAAGTTAAGCTTGGACGAGAAGTTTTAGCTTCTGGACAGAGAGACCGGACATAAAGTCAGTAGTGACCAGACTGTACGGTCATCAGGAGATCAGAGAGGAAACTGCGAGAAGTCTTTCAGCGCGAAGGCCCATAGAAACCGGATGGTACGATCTACAGAAGGGTGCAGTTTGGGGTCCTCTCTGGAATGAGCAGAAGGTGAAGAGACCGGACGGTCTGGTTAGTGCAGAATTCAGCAAAGGGCAGGAAGCAGTCGGTTCTGGAGGAGCTGTTACAGAGTGACCGGACGGTCCGGTCTGACAGAGACCAGACTATACGGTCTATACGTCTACAAAGGTGATTTCATGGAGCAACATCTAGTTTGAGGTTGGAAGCCTATATAAATTTGTTGCTAGGGTCTTGGAGACCTCTCTTGGCCAGTGGAATTGCTGGGAGCATTTATAGGGAGCCAAGAGGAAAAGAGAGGAGCACTAGGAGAGGATATTGGATATCTTGAGAGTGCTAGTGAGAGTAACTTGAGCATCTATCCACATCTAAGGCTAGGGTGTCCTTGAGGGTGTGATCTAGATTGTTACTCTTGGTATATGGTGAGACCTAGACCAGTTAGGTGTCGGTGATTGAGCCTATCATGATTGGTTGTGAAGGCCGTCACATATTTTTACACGGTTTGAGGCCACCGTTGAAAGGGGCATCGCTAGTGAGCGCCCATGTTGGCTCGGGGAGTCCGGCAAGTTCTCAAGGGAGGCGAGCTTGTGCCTTGGTGGCAGCGGTGATGCAACTGTGTCTTCACTCCGGGAGTGATTGGGCTCGTGTGCGAGAACTCCACTTGGTGGCGGGAGAGACCGGTACTCCGACGGGAGTGGTCCAACGAGGAGTAGGGGAAGGCGCCATCCTTCCGAGACCTCGAAAAAAAATTCATGAGCATTCCTTGATCCTCTCCTTACTATGATGCTTTATCTTTCCGCATTTACATATCATGCTATGCATGCTTGTGTGCTTACCTTATTCTAGTTGAGTATCTTGTAGACTTGCATGAATAGGCTTCTTTACTTGCTAGTAGTGTTTAGCTTCCGCATTTGATCACTAGCATGTATAGGAGTTGCTTTGTCTTGATTGATCACCCTCGTATGTATTGTGCTACCCATGCTTGTGTGCTCTAGTTCCTTTTTCTTGTAGCTTTGCATGAGTAGGCTTCTCTGCTAGCTTGTTGTTTGCTTTCACATGTCTTTATTACTAGATTGCGTAGGAGTTGTATTGCCTAGTGTGTGATCCACTAGTATGCTTAGGTTGTTGTTTGTTTCATAGGACTATTATCTTGCTAGAGTGTTCACCACTAGAATTGTTTAGGAGTTGTTTGAGTGTTCGGTTTTAGGAATTGGCGAATTTGGTATATATAGAGAGTTCCCAATTCACCCCCCCTCTCAGTCACTCGATCTCTTTCATAGTGAGAGTAACGAGCATCTGTCCACATCTAAGTCTAGGGTGTACTTGAAGGCATGATCTAGGTTGTTACTCTTGGTCTATGGTGACACCTAGATCGCTTAGGTGTTAGTGATCGAGCCTATCATGATTGGTTGTGAAGGCCGTCACAAGTTTGTATACGGTTTAAGCCCGCCGTTGAAAGGGGCATCGCTAGTGAGCGCCTGTGTTGGCGGCACATAATATCTAATATCAGCCGCCAACCGGTCAGGAAAAGCAAGGTATAGACCTAAGATCAATAAATATTTATTAAACTAATAAGATTCCATAAGTTTTGGTGAGATATGTGTTTGCAGGTGTAAAACGGCCAAAATATGTAAAAACATGAAGAAACGTCCCATCGACCGATCACCACTATAATTCAGCCGTTTTCACCAGCCGATAGGGTCGTTTTCAGGCTGAAATCAGGACCCAGCCGAAAAGGTCATTTACGGCTGAAATCAGCACCAGACCGATTCTGCAAATATTCCACCGAGAAGCCATTTTCTCCTCCCAGACCAAGATACAAAAAATATGGTGAAGGAAACAAGGTCATCAAGTGGCCTAACCGGGATAAGTCAAGGGACAACCCGGCACGGGTTGGCACCTGGCCAAGGCCGCCGCCTAGCCTAGCCCGTCGCCCGGCATGGGCTGCCGCCCAACCATCCTTGCCGCCCAGCCTAGGCTGCCGCCCGGCCTAGGTTGACCACCCGGTGTTGCCTGCCCACAAGGCCCATGAAGCCCCCGGCCCCAAAATGAAGAGTCGGTGGAAACCGACACAACAATCACCTTCGAGACGCAATCTAAGCCATCGGGAGAAGGTCAGTTGGGAAACCGACATGATCCAAGGGCCGCCCGACCTTGCCCTCTGCCCGGTGGTGCATGCCGCTCGGCATGCCCGGCCGCCCGACACACGTGGCCGCCTAGCCTTGCCCGCCGCCCGTAGGACCGACTTCGGCCTACCAACTCCACTCCACCTAGAAGTGCCTCCCAACCCATCGCCTCCTATAAATAGAGGGGAAATTCAGCAAAAGAAGAACATCAACGAAGCAACACATGAAGGAGTCCATTTCCTAGTACTTGTGCTACTTAGTAGAGTAGGTTAGTTACTTGGGAGTTAGAGTCTAGTATAGAGCATCGCTCGAGATTCCGAAATCGTCTTGGAGTCTTGGTATGAGCTGTCTTGTATCTTTTCTCTTTTTCTAAGACTTATATTTTATCAATATAAATACCTTTCCCTTTATATTTTGTCAAGTACTTATTTTTACTTAGTCGTTTCCTTAAGTTACAATCAACGGGAAGAAACATTGTTGCGTAGTTCACCGGTTTCCCGGCTAGGATTTAATTAACTTTAGTTCTTCCTGTGACTTAGACTTGGTTATTTCTTGGCTATTCTTCTGCTAGGGCAACAAAAGAATATCTAGTGAAGGTGTAGGCGCGGTGCCTAAGTTAATACTAGCTGGAGTTGCATTCGTCCCTACGGGCTGTGTGGTAGGCAGCAGGTGGTGACAGCCTTCTCCGTCCCTTTAGTAATCCATCATGTTCGAGAAGTCTCAAGCAGGATTGTCTAGCGATAGCGTACCCACTAGTAGAGAGGTTAGTTACCGACCCATATTATTGGATCATTTTAGTGCCCTGAAGTGAGCTAACAAGTGAAAGACTCAAGGCTGTACAAAGAAATTGGTGTAAGCGCTCAACCCGAGTAACTAGGATTTGACGCTTGACTTAGATATATTAGGAAGATATATTTTTAGGATTCTTAGACTTAGACTCACTGTCCTGCTGGCTAGGTTAACCGTTCTCTTTATTTATCTTAGTGTGGATTTCTCCTGTGTTACTACCCCTACTATTATTATTGAACATCCTTACCCCCGTCTTTGGTCAGTTGGTATAATTCTTATAGTTACATCTTTGTTAAATCAAGATAATTTTTTGCCTAGCTTCTTGTGGGAATCCTCAATTTCAATCTCCTGTCTATTGGTCAGCTTTGTGACATGCGATTCAAGTGTATATTTGATGAGGATGGTGCAATGATTGAGAATGCAAAGAAAGGTCTTGTATTTCATGGAGTGAGACATGGAAACTTGTATGTCATGGACTTCAAATCAAGAAACATTCCACCAAGTACTTGCCTATTCACTAAGGCAACCAAGGGATGGCTATGGCATAGAATATTGGCACATGTTGGAATGAATCAGCTCAGAAAAGTGGTCAAGAGGAATCTAGTTGAAGAATCAAGGATGTGACTTTTAATAAGGACAGATTGTGCAGTGTTTGTTAGGCTAGAAAGCAAGTTGCATCTTCACATCCCATCAAATCATTCATGTCAACATCTCGTCTTCTTGAGCTCTTGCACATGGACTCGTTTGGGCCAACACATTACAAGAGTCTAGGAGGCAATCTCTATTGTTTGGTGATAGTGGATGACTTCACAAGATACACTTGGACCTTCTTTGTTATGGACAAGTCTCAAGCAAGTTGTCGAGACTTCTACTCGGCAATAAATTTATCGGGCTACGTCGGGATTAAGAACTCAATGGTTAAGACACAAGACGCTGATTTAGACAGGTGCGGCCCCTCTCGACGAGAGTAAAAACCCTACGTCTTGTGTTCTGTGGTTTGTATTGATGTTGTGTTCCGTGTGTTGTCTCTCCCTTGATGGGGGTTTGTTGGCACTTCCTAAGTGCCCCTTTTATATGTGAATATTACGCCAATTAGAGCATAATTGATACTAATTTAGGCCATTTACCTGTGATATTGTCTATATATTTTTATATGCGTTGTTTTGGAGCTTTATTACAGAAACAGGTAAAATTAGTGATTAATGCGATGATGGAGAAGACAGGAGTCTAGAACCGACGAAAAGCACTAAAGAAGCCCAGTGCGCCGATCGGCGCAGTCCATGAGCTGATCGGCGCAAGGGTGTTTTGGCCCACAGAAGTGACTGAGGCCCATTCCACATGTTTATGGAAGTTTATCTGCGCAGCACACTTGAAGATATTTGTCTAGAAGATTTATGGAACTTCAAGAAGATTTATGTAACTTCAAGATCTCAACGTGCAGTACAAGAATTTATCTCGAAGGAAAAGGCCCACATGGCAGCTGTGGAAGACAGAGGAACCGACTCGGGGAAGAAATCAGAGAAGACACAGCTTGCGTCGATCAGTGCAATTCTGCGCCGATCGGCGCAACCGCCTTATTTGCTAGAAATCGAGTCCTTTATGAGTAGAACCCCTATAAATACTTGTAAACCCTTGCCGCAGAGAGAGGAGGCGACAGAGGGACACCAGAAACGTGAGTTAGAGCCACCGGGGCTTGCCCCGTTAGAATAGATCTCTAGTTGAGTTTCAAAAACCATTAGAGTTAAGAGTTGATCCGTCAAGGTAGGCCATCTCGACAGGGATGAATCTTACTCTATGTATCTCAAGGATGATTGAATAGGTTGATGATGGTTTTGGTGATTTGTCTATCTTGATTCTATAATCATGCATGTGCTTATTCCAATTGCTTAGTTCTAGGCTAAGTAAGTAGATATTATCTTAATCGTGGTGATTAGGATAGTGTTCGGACATTGTATTGATTATGCTTGCTTGATGATGCTAGTAGTGTGGTTTAGCGGTGACAACACTATGCCAGCACAACACTATTGGATAGTTGAGTAGGGTAAGATACTCGCGCTATTCAGGGTTTCCTCTCGGCAGCGATAAATCAGGAGCCGCTCGGAAAGCAGGGTGGTCTTACTCGTTATAGGTTTTCATTGATCTATGTAATTGCCCATTATGATGCTATTCAATTAGACTTTCTGGTTACGATCTCACTAGTAGATATCTGGCTACTCACTTAACAGCATAGGTTTACAAGATCTGGCGCACTTTGGCTTAGATTCACTAGTGTGCCGATCGGCTCAATTCCTACGCCGATCGGTACAATTACAGATTTACTAGATCTTGCGCACTTTGACTTAGTTTCACTAGTGTGCCGATCGGCTCGACTCCTGCGCTGATCGAAAGTTGGCCTTCGGGGCCTATCTTCAACGTCTAGCGGCCCTCGTCTACGATGGCGATGGATTGGGAGGGCGCAATGACAAGTGGGAGTGCGCGACGGAGATCGGCGAGAATATGACTCGTGGCAATATTGTCACGGGAAGTGTTCGCGCCGGCTTCCATGTCGGCGGCACCAGCCTAAAGCTCCCGTGTGCGGAGCTAGGAGTTTTTCTCCCTCGCAAGCTGGAGGGAGGAAATTGGCTTGAGGAAGGTCTCCTGGAGGGGGGCCGAGTTCTCAAGGACCGCCGTGGGCGGGTTTGATAGCCGGACACATCTACAGCAGCCGGTGGCGAGTGGGATTCCTGGGGTCATGCCAGGAGCCTCAGCAGTACCAGTCAGGATGGAGCGACGCAGCGGGCGGTTCACAGCCCTCTGCGCCGATTGGCGCAGGCGACGCGCTGGTCGGCGCACCCTACTGCAGCGCGAGTATCGACTACAGGTACCAAGGGCGTGTACCAGTGGTGCCTCCTGTGCCCGGTGCAGACTTTTTCATGCCCATGCAGGGGTACCTCGACAACAACATGCACTACATCGAGCGCGTGGAGGAAGCCACGTCCCAATGGAGGTACAACCACGATGCGATGGTGGAGGAGTTCGAGCGACTCAAGGCACGGTGCTATGGCTTCGATCAACCACCAACTCCACTTTCGGATGACTAGAGTGCCTAGGAGTTGGCACGTGTATCGGTTTCCCGGTTTGCGTTTTCTTTTATCTTTTGCAGTCTTTTTCTTTATTTACTTATGTGTGTGTGCGCGGGTTGGGAAACCGTGTATCGGGTGTGTTTACTTTCATGCAAGTGTGTTAGTAGTAGTTTTATTTTCATGCAAGTGTGTTATTAGTAGGTTTATTTTCATGCAAGTGTGTGCCAAAATCATCACCATGTATTCGAGTTTTGATTTTAATATAATGGTGGCGGTTATGCTCTTTTGGGAAAATTGAATTATTTATTCTTTCTTGAAAAGTGTTGATGAAGATCAAATAATGTTGAGCATTGAGTAAAATTTTGAACTTACACTTAATGATTATTCGACAAATATGTCTTATGTGGAGCAATTTTGAGTACCCATGTGCTTCATTTGTGTTGTCCAGTTTGTGATGATAACTTAGTACCAATATTTTCAAAAATAAAATTTCATGTTGTGAACTTTAGAATTTATTGTTTTCAAGATCCTTACCTACCAATGCCATATTTTGAACAATACTCATGAACCTTTGATATGTAGATAAACATTAACTTGATGGTTGAGTTCGGTTAGGATTTAATTCTTTTTGGTATGAACTTTATTAAGATGGCAATTCTTTGTGTATCGTTTTCTAGCCTTGAATTACTCATGCAAAAATTCAATTCCGCTGAGTACACTACCATAAACCCAAAACATCTTGTTGTGTATCATTCCTTGACCACATCCTATATTTCTGGCTATATTTAATTCTTGATTGAATGTTGAAGCCAGACAAATCAAATACCAGTAAATATTGGTGAATTTGGGTTGGGAGCCGATCGGCGCACCCTGAGCCGATTGGCACAGTAGAGAGCAAAAAAAAAAAAAACTCTGCTGTTTGCTAAGGGACTAGCAAAATTTTAAGTGTGGGGGATGGTATATGACATGCTTATTCTCGAAATTCATTCTAATATAGCCATGAATCATTTCAACCATGTGCAATCTTCCATGTTCAAATTTTTGCTATGCACATGTCCACATATCCAAAGTGTGAGTACTTTCTTAAATTTTTCTTTCTTAATGGCCATCTTGATAAGTTTATATAATTCCAACGAAGAATAATCTCCTAGCTTTATAATATATTATTGATTTATGTTTGCAGTCCTTGAACTACCTCATCTAGCTACTCATATAAGCCTTACACTAATATTATTTGATCATTATGATGTAGAATATAGGTTGAGTGATTTGAAAGATGAGTTGTTGCCTTGGATTATTTGGAAAATAGATTCTCTATGTTCACAACAATCTTTTAAGTGATTTTCATGTGTGGAAAAGTTATAATCTATGAGTTGGACATGATCTTTTGCTTTGGGGAGAACTTTAAGCTTATGCCCATATTTGATCTATTTTGCTGAATACCAATATGAAATACACCACAATAGAACAATGCTCAATATTTGCTGATTTGAGATATCTTTTATGATAGAAAGAGTATGTTTTTCAATTTTTCTTTTTTTTTTACTTTACTCGGGACGAGCAAAGGTTTAAGTGTGGGGGAACTATTGGCACTTCCCAAGTGTCCCTTTTATATGTGAATATTACCCTAATTAGAGCATAATTGATACTAATTTAGGCCATTTACCTGTGATATTGTCTATATATTTGTATATGCGTTGTTTTGGAGCTTTATTGCAGAAACAGGTAAAATTGGTGATTAATGCGATGATGGAGAAGACAGGAGTCCAGAACCGACGAAAAGCACTGAAGAAGCCCAATGTGCCGATCGGCGCAGTCCATGAGCCGATCGGCGCAAGGGTGTTTTGGCCCACAGAAGTGACCGAGGCCCATTCCACATGTTTATAGAAGTTTATCTGCGCAAGACACTTGAAAATATTTGTCTAGAAGATTTATGGAACTTCCAGAAGATTTATGGAACTTCAAGATCTCAACGTGCAGTGCAAGACTTTATCTCAAAGGAAAAGGCCCACATGGCAGCTGTGGAAGACAGAGGAACCGACTTGGGGAAACAGAGAAGACATGGCTTGCGCCGATCGACGCAACTGCCTTATTTGCTAGAAACCGAGTCCTTTACGAGTTGAACCCCTATAAATACTTGTAAACCCTCGCCGCAGAGAGAGGAGGCGACAGAGGGACACCAGATCCGTGAGTTAGAGCCACCGGGGCTTGCCCCGTTAGAATAGATCTCTAGTTGAGTTTCAAGAACCATTGGAGTTAAGAGTTGATCTGTCAAGGTAGGCCATCTCGACGGCGATGAATCTTACTCTATTTATCTCAAGGATGATTGAATATGTGGATGATGGTTTTGGTGATTTGTCTATCTTGATTCTATAATCATGCATGTGTTTATTCCAATTGCTTAGTTCTAGGCTAATTAAGTAGATATTATCTTAATCGTGGTGATTAAGATAGTGTTCGGACATTGTATTGATTATGGTTGCTTGATGATGCTAGTAGTGTGGTTTAGCGGTGACAGCACTAAGCCTGCACAACACTATGGGATAGTTGAGTAGGGTAAGATACTCGCACGATTAAGGGTTTCCTCTCGGCAACGATAAATCGGGAGCTGCTCGGAAAGCAGGGTGGTCCTACTCATTATAGATTTTCATTGATCTGTGTAATTACCCATTATGATGCTATTCAGTTAGACTTTCTGGTTACGATCTCACTAGTAGATATCTGGCTACTCACTTAACAGCATAGGTTTACAAGATTTGGTGCACTTTGGCTTGGATTCACCAGTATGCCGATCGGCTCAATTCCTGCGCCGATCGGCTCAATCATAGATTTACTAGATCTTGCGCACTTTGACTTTGTTTCACTAGTGTGCCGATCGGCTCGACTCCTGCGCCGATCAGCGCAATGACAGATTTACTGTCTGGCGCACCTTTGCGCTGGCCAGTCTCCCCCTCATGCAACCTGACCTTGACAGTAGCCTTGATTAGATCTTTTACTGTTAACTTTGTTTAATATATTTCTAAGATCCCAGTGGATTTGATAAACCTTGGAATACTCAATTCAAGGGAAAAAGTGCTATAATCGCACACCGTCCTCTTGCGGTATATAAGTGGGTGCGTAGATACGACCAACAGGGTTCTCTGCGTCCTACTCATAGTCTACAAGGATTCACATAGAAAGTCTATCTCTAATTGCCTTGTGCTCCAATCCGACTCGGTCGGTTCCCTTATGGATGAGGTACTTGATCGTCTACCAACTTAAGCATAGCTATGGATACATGTAAGGTAAGTATTCCACAGTAGCCCCCGAGTGCTTCCTGATTTTGAGCTTTGACCTGCCGAGTGATCTTTGAGATTATGTGACTAGATTACAAATGAGGAAGACCTCTTGATTGAAGTTCCTGATGGATCTGGTGCACCGACTCGGTGCACCAGATCAGGTGTAGCCCCCGACTCTTGTATAATTTGGAGGCTAACAAATAATACAAGAGTCAAATAATATTAGCTCTTAACATTTTGTTATATATAATTTACTCAAACCATCAAGTTCGAGTTTAAGTAAACTTCTGATCATCAAACCAGAAGGTCAGTTAGCAAGATATCAATCTTGCCGACCGATTAATAGAAAGGCCGAGTGATACACACTCTTGTACGAGTGACTTGTGGATCTAAATTTCATGACATCAATCATGTTTTCACCTGTATAAAAGAATATAACATCAATCATATAATAGTACTAAGCTAAATGACATCAATCATAGTATAGCTTTTCCTTAATGAATTGTCACTCTTCTTAATATAAGTCCAATTTTGATAATTTAATCACTGACATCAATCAATAACTTATCTTTTGAACTTACACCCGTATGAATATCAAGTCCTCTGCTACATGGTCATCAAATCACATAGATATGAAAAGTATTTTTAAGTGGATTTGCCACTGCTTCTCATCAAACAAGCCCCCGAGGTTATTCTCAAGGTTGAGAGCTCTTATTCTTTTTAAAGAATAAAGCCTTTTACGTTATTATTATTATTAGGCAAAAAAGCCCATCACCGTGCAGCCCATACCAGCCCATGGGACCCAGAGACTAGGTCAAAAAAGGCGAAGGTATAAGAAGAGCAGAGGACTGTTGACTCCAATTCCACGCTACCATTTGCACACAGCGCTTCGTCTTCCTCGCGCCTTCCCTATTCTTGCGACTCCTCCGCTTCCAGAGTTAGGGTTTGCGCCTTCTCCCATCGCTGCCGTAGATCTTCATCTCCACCAAGACCCCAAGCATTAGCTAGGGTTTAGATCCACCGCATTTTTACATCCCTCAAAGATGCCTCACAAATCATCCAAAAAAGCCGCCACTGCTGAGTCCTCCTCCTCCGAGCTCGAGATCCTAGAGCAGCTACGGAAAGAGCAACATCTAAACCGCCAATATGAACAAGATGGTGGAGGACGGCATCCTTCCAGAGCAAGCTCGTATCGACTGGAAGGTACTGAAAGAGACTCACCCCCTTCCTATCCATCAACAAATCGTAGTTTTCCGCTCATTTTTTGAGCATGGCTTCGGAGTTCCCGGCTTAAGCTTTCTGCGCGGTCTCCTTTTCTTCTATGGGATTGAGCTCGTCAACCTCAATCCCAATTCCATTCTTCATATTGCTATCTTCGTGCATATGTGTAAAGCTTTCCTGGGCATTCTGTCCCATTTTACCATGTTTCGCCCTCTGTTCATCCTCGGACCACTGCCAACCAAGGAAAACCAAGTTGCCATAGGTGGAGTTGGTTTCCAGTTGCGCAAGAAGGAGGCCTACATCAATGTACCATTGAAGATCGGAAACAAGAACTGGAAGGACGAGTGGCTCTACTGTGACAATCCTCCTCCTGTTCTTGCAGACTTCTATGGTGCCAAGGCTATTCCCCAGGCGCGGTGGTCAGAGAGACCTGACCCAACCGATCCCCAAGTGGTCGCTCTGCTAGAGAAAATCGCAGAGCTAAAGAATAAAGGGGTCGACGGCATCACTATAGCCAAAAGCTTTGTAGTGCACCGAATGCAGTCGTTGAAGAAACAGAGCCACCCCGCCTGAGAGAATGCCACCGATGATGAGACGAGGGAGGTGCCTGATCCGCCAAACTCCACTCTGCGTCGGTCGTGATTATCAAAAATGTTTGAAGGAGACATCATTCAAGATCACCTTTTAATCGCGAAGGCATACAACGTGGACAATCTACGGGCTCGAGTAAGCCTCGGTCATCTTCAATAATTCTGACATTCCTTTGAATAATCATAGTATGTGATGTCTTAATGTTTTTGCAGGTTCTGGACATTTATGTGTCACATCCTCCGCTCCCTCCGACTGATTCTGAGGGACCGCATTATGTCAAAAAGCACCGCAGACTGGCACTGGTGGAGTCAGCTCTTTAGCAGACGCCCGACCGATCGAAGAGGTCATCGCCAATGTCTCTACAGCACCTCCTCGCCCTGACTTGCCCTCCTCCAGCCGACGAGTAAAACAGATCGCTCACCGTCATCGACAATATGTGGGAGATGACGATGATGACGAGGAGGAACTCTGCCAAGATGCCAGTCTGTCGACCCCTGCACACTCCGACCGACCATCAAGCCAGTTGGAGCCCCCGAGCAAATCTGATAGTGGTGCAAGGGTGGCAAAGAAGATCGATGAAGCCGCCAAGACTTCCCTGAAGAGGAAGGATTCTGACCCGCAGACCACTTCTATAAAGAAGAAAGTCTGTCGGATCAGAATTAAACAAGCCTCCGGGTATATTTCTTCACGTTTTCGGTTCTTCATCGTTGTTATTATCAACTATCTGCTAAACTTTTTCCGTTATGCTCTTTGGCAATCATAGCGGTCGGTCAAGTGATACTCAGAGGGCCCAAGGGTCTCAAGACACTCGGTCGACTCTTGCTCCTTGACCGATCGACCAGCCTCAGCCGGTCTGCACACCATCAAGCGTGCAGACCGAGCCGAGGAAGTCGGCCAATGCTCTAGTGCCCACGCCACTGCCGACGCCTGCTCCCCAGACCGTCAACCCTTCCCCGACCGGCATGTATTCTTTCTGTTATAAGGGTAAGACCGTGTTGGTCGAGGACTCATTGAGTCGACCTGAAGCTGAGGACATGGACGTCATGAATCAGCATCGAGAGGCCAACAAGGTACATTAATACCATGTTTTTTCTTCCTTGAATCATTCTTCCTACTAACCATACCCTTCTTCATATTTAGAGAATATATTCTCTTGTGGAGAAGCAGGCCAGAATTGAATACCTTGAGGCCAAAACTTTTGGTATGTCCCTAACATCTTGTGCATTCAAACTTCTCCTTTTAGAGGTATTGACTTGTTGTCATTAATCACTGGCGAGCAGCTTTCCCAAGCCAGAAGGTAAATTGAGAAGCTGCAGACCGACCATAAGGAGGTGACCAAAGCTCTGGAACAGAGTCGTGCCGATGTTATTGGTAAGATTGTAGACCAACTTATATTTACTTCTTTCTCACTCTATCACTAAAGTCTTTATTTGTATTTTTAGCTCGTGATCAGAAGGTCACCGACCTGGAGAAGTTAACTTCAAATCATCAGAGATTCTTAGATGCTCTGACTAATAAGAAGAATGACCTCTCCAAATCGGTCAGAGAGCAGAGCGTCGAGATCACTCGGCTGAAGAAGGAACTAGAGAAGACCAAAGGAAAGATTGAGGAGGCTAAGAGGATCTCCAAGTCTTTCAAATGTAATCTTGCTAGTAAGCTATCTTTTTAAGTCTTCTATCATCATTTTTGTACTTCATCATCTAATGCCCTTTATGACTTTTGCAGCCATATCTGACGATGCTCAGAAACCATTGGATTATATCCATGCTAACCAAGTGGAGAAGACCGGGCACTCCTTGGAGTATTTGCTGGAGCATGCACCGGAGGTAATCGCCAACAACACTAGAAGAGTGGTGACCGAAGCCAGGAGTCAAGTACTGGCTATTTGCCAATCCTGGAATCCTGCTCTACCATTGGACAAAGTCAAGGAGGGCTTCAACCCTAACTTGACGATTGATCAATGTCAGTTGCTTATGGATTGTGACACCCCTGGTGTCAAGGAGTCCCAAGAACCTACCCTTCGGACCTTCATCACCGGCATAAGAGCAGGGACCCAAAAGTTTGAACTTAATGGGGTCAAATTTGAATTTAATTCAAACAATTTGAATCTCATTTGAACTATAAGTCCTAAAATTATAATAGAACTTACCCCCACCAAAAATATATGTCGACCACCATGGCTAACTAGAATTTTGTGGATTTTATCAGAATTTTATTCCTTCATTTAACGGTATCAATAAATGCCTAAATTCTCCAAAACAACCCTCCTTATGCAAAATTCAAGTTCAAATTTGAATGGGAACCATTAGCAGTTAGCATTTTTTTTATAAAATCAACCACATTATATAGAGCCTACCCATATTTTTGGTTTGTCGGGGTCGACTCCCAATTAATTCCAATGAAAATAACAAGCACCAGTGTGTTATAGGAATTTGGAAATAAATGAAAAAGAAAATCCCCCGTAGGACCCACCTGTCAGCCACTGTGAGAAAGCACATCTGGGCACCGCGCGCTTGCCCCGCTCGCGCGTTGCCTCGTGGCCGCCGGTGTACGGCCAACGGCCATTGCCGCAGATCGACTGCCCCACCAGCACTCCGACATCCCCATTGCCCTCTCTCCTTCTGTCCGAACTACCCCCATTTCCCTCCCCCTCACTCGCTCTCGTTTCCTCTTTGCTCTCTCTCCGCTAAGCCGCTCGCCATTGCCGCCCGCGCAAGCTCCGACTCCCGGCCATCTCACCGCTCCACGCGAGCCACGCTCCCGCCCGAGGCTGCCTTCATCTATACTCGAGCATGTCACAAAGCCACTCCCCTCCCCTTCCTCCGTGCGCGGTGTATTTGGTGGAACTCCGACGAAGCGCCGCCGGCCTGCATGTCACCGTCATCATGAAATCTGAGCTCGCTGGTGGACAAACCCCTACTCTCTATGAAATTGAGAAACTCCCAATACCACTAGGAGCAAAAGTCTACTCTACCAAGTGCATGGTCTTGGATGGGAGCAGCATTGACATCATTCTAGGCATGCCTTGGATGAGGCAACATAAAGCTGTGTTGGACATAGACGCCTACACCATACACCTAAACTCTCCCACCCATGGTAGCATAAGCTTTCGAGTGGTACCTCCCCAACTGGCCGCACCAAGCATTCACCACACCACAGCCGTGCAGATAAAGGATATTCCAGTGGTTAGGGAATTTCCGGATGTATTCCCTGATGATCTTCCTGGACTGCCTCCTGATCAGGATGTAGAGTTCAAGATTGAACTTGAGCCAGGCATTGCACCCATATCCAAGAGACCATATAAAATGGCACCCAAGGAGCTAGTAGAGTTAATAGAGCAGCTGAAGGAGTTGCTTGATAAAGGATTTATCCGGCCAAGTTCTTCGCCTTGGGGTTATCCGGCATTGTTTGTGAAGAAAAAGGATGAGACCTTGAGGCTATGCGTAGATTATTGCCCGCTCAATGCCGTGACTATCAAAAATAAGTATCCACTGCCTCGCATCGATATTCTCTTTGATTAGTTGATTGGAGCTAAGGTTTTCTCCAAGATAGATCTACGTTCGGGATACCACCAAATCAAGATCCGTACCGAAGATATCCCCAAGACAGCGTTCTCCACTCAATATGGACTTTATGAGTATTTAGTGATGTCGTTTGGGTTGACAAACGCACCAGCACATTTTATGTATCTCATGAACTCAATGCTTATGCCAGAGCTAGACAAGTTTGTAGTGGTGTTCATTGATGACATTCTAGTCTTACCCAAGTCAGAAGAAAAACATGCAGAGCACCTTCGCATTGTGCTACAAAGGCTAAGAGAACACCAAATATATGCTAAGTTCAGCAAATGCGAGTTTTGGTTGAAGGAACTACCATTTCTGGGCCACATCATCTTTGAAGAAGGTATAGCGGGGGATCCTAGTAAAGTGAGAGATGTACTGAATTGGAAGACACCAAAAACCGTATTCCATATATGCAGTTTTCTTGGATTGGCTGGTTACTACCGCCGTTTCATCCCAAATTTCTCCAAGATTGCAAAACCCATGACTGAGCTGCTCAAGAAAGAAAAGAAATTTGTATGGGATCAAGGCTGCAAGGACGCTTTTCAAACTTTGAAGAAGCATCTGACCACTGCTCCAGTATTAGCTCAACCGGATCTGGGAAAGCGGTTCGATGTCTATTGTGACGCTTCGGGGATTGGATTAGGGTGTGTGCTCATGCAAGATGGAAGATTCATCGATTATGGATCTAGGCAACTAAGGAAGCATGAGCAGAACTATCCCGCACATGATCTAGAATTAGCAGTAGTGGTGTTAGCATTGAAAATGTGGAGACATTACCTGCTTGGAAATCTAATTCGTATCTACATCGATCACAAAAGCTTGAAGTACATCTTCACCCAGGATCACCTGAACATGAGACAACGTCATTGGTTGGAATTGATTAAGTACTATGAGTTGGAAGTGCACTACCACTCAGGAAAGGCGCAAGGCCCAATGCCATCACATTATGATCAGCCCACAAGTTCAAGATGGTCATTATGTCCAAGTAACAACCCACAGAGCTCTCTATAACCTAGCATTGATTCCTACCTTGCGGGAAGAAATAGTAGCCGCCCAGAAGAGTGATGTTGGCATGGCATACCTCAGAAGGAGACTAAAAGAGGGCGATGCTAAGGTTCAATGTTTTCGGGAAGACGCAGAAGGTGTTTTATGGTTCAAGGATCACCTAGTAGTGCCTAAGAATCTGGAACTTCGCCAGAAGATCTTGGACGAGGCCCATGTTGCAAAGTACTCCATGCATCTAGGGAGCAACAAGATATACCATGATTTGAGGTCCAGATATTGGTGGACTCGTATGAAGAGAGAAATAGCGCGGTACATCGCAGAGTGTGATACCTGCCGCAGAGTCAAGGCCGATCATCTCAAGAAAGCTGGTCAGCTACAACCTTTGAGTGTTCCAGCATGGAAATGGGAGGATATTAGCATGGATTTCATTGTTGGTCTTCCCCTCACTTTGCGCAAATTTGACTCCATATGGGTGATTGTTGATCGGCTGACTAAAGTTGCACACTTCATCCCTGTATCGACATGGTTCACAATAGAGAGGTAGGCACAATTGTATATAGATCGGATCCTCTGCTTACACGGAGTGCCCAAGACAATTGTATCCGACAGAGGCTCTAAGTTTGTGGGACGCTTTCGGGAAAAACTACACGAGTCACTGGGCACCAAGTTAATCTGAGGTTCTACGTACCGCCCCAAACAGATGGTCAGACGGAAAGGGTTAATCAAATATTAGAAGACATGTTGGGAGCCTATGTCTTGAATCATAGCAAAAAGTGGGATGAATGCTTACCCTTGGCCGAGTTTGTGTACAACAATAGTTACCAAGAAAGCATCAAGATGGCACCGTTTGAGGCCCTATACGGTCGCCGTTGCCGCACGCCCTTGAGCTGGTCAGAATCAGGAGAAAGAGTAGTGTTTGGATCAGAATTAGTGCAGCAAGCTGAGGAGAAAGTACTGGAAATCCAATCAAACCTACGAGCAGCAAAATCCAGGCAGAAAAATTATGCGGATAAAAGACATCGCTCGCTGGAATTCAGAGCCAGTGACATGGTCTATCTTCATGTATCACCCACCAAAGATGTACAATGGTTTGGAGTCCGTGGAAAACTAGCACCCCGTTACGATGGCCCCTATCCGATTTCATTAAGGGGGGAGGGCTGTGACACCCTTGGTGTCAAGGAGTCCCCAGAACTTACCCTTCGGACCTTCATCACCGGCATAAGAGCAAGGACCCAAAAGTTTGAACTGAATGGGGTCAAATTTGAATTTAATTCAAACAAGTTGAATCTCATTTGAACTACAAGTCCTACAATTATAATAGAACTTACCCCCACCTTCATCGCCCGAGGCTGCCTTCATCTGTACTCGAGCACGTCACGAAGCCACTCCCCTCCTCTTCCTCCGTGCTAGGCGTATTTGGTGGAACTCCGACGAAGCGCCACCGGCCTGCATGTCGCCATCATCGTGAAATCTGAGCTTGCTGGTAAGCCTCGGATCGATTTCCCGTGCATGCACGCTCTCCTGGGCTTCACACTGCTTCTCGACCCCATTGGGCTCTGTGTAGTGTAGCCGCCGCCCGGAACGACCTCGTCGCCCGCCGCCGTCCACCGTCGACGCCTCCCCACGCCGAGAACAAGCTCTGGTGAGTTAGCTTCATCCGTTCCGTGTGCCACACCCCTGTAACCCCCTCCTGGACCCTCCCCTCGTGTGGCATTGCTGCGCCGCAACTTCAGCTCGCCACCGCAGCCATGCCGCCGCTGCATGCTGGCGCGTGCGTGACCGCGCCTGGGAGCTCGGCCTGGCCGAGCCGGCTACTCGGCCGTGCAAGACCTTGGGCCTGCAACCACGCTCAGGCTAGATCTAGCCTGAGGACACCGCCGGCGCGCGTTCGGCCAATGGGCCGCATAGGAGCCAGCCCACGTCGAGTTTTTAAATTCTAATATTAACAAAATTCCAGGAAATTGGCAAAATTTTGTTAAATACATAATAAAATATCTACTACGAATTTTGGGGCAAGGTGAATTTTGATAGGATCTTCTAGTCATGTACTATTTAATAAAAATGCTAAATCCCCTTGCATGTCAGTATTTTTACCAGCACTAAATTAAATGGCAAAAATACTAATAAATTCATTTATAAATATATGTGCCTGGTAAATTCTTGAAACTTGGTGTAAAATCATGTTTTGACATATTGGATGTCCCTGCAAAGTCACACCTCACCATTCCCTATATATTAGTCACAATTAATTAATTGGCCTCTTTATTGTTTAATTTATTTAAAATTAATGATATCGTGCATGTAAGCGAAAGTTGGCTAATAAATCACCCCTGATAAGTCCTATATACAGTAAATCACCCATATTCAAATAAAATCCAGAACCATGCTAATTAATTATTTGCTTCTAAGTTTCTTTTATTATCTCTTTAATTTGATAATGGAATGGTAGTCTGTTAACATAGTACACCACATTCACTTTTACATATCATATTTTTGCATCAACACATTTGTTGAGGAAGTGCCATGAACCTTCTCTTATAACAATCATCATTTGCATCATATAGATCACGAAGTGAACCACGTGGAGGCAGGACAGGCGCAGGAGCCAGAACGACCGGGTGGTGCTCCAGCTAACCAGGAGCAGGACCAAGGCAAGCCCCGGTGCATCTCACCAAGTTTTAACCTTTTTACTTTATCACTCGTTAGGGATGTAGGCTTGTTTGTGCATTAAGTTTATAGGAGTTGTGTGAAAATCGAGCATTGCAGTAGGTCCCCTTTACCCGATGATAGCCTCAGGACGTTAGTCGCTCTGCTTAATCTAGAACGGCTATTCGTTGAGTGATATGGAGACCACTCATAGACCAGGAAACATTATAACTAGGGAATGATATCGGTTGAAGGAAAGTTTGGATGGGATAATATTGAAGATCGGGCGGGCAACTAGGTGGAAAGGGAAGGACAACTTGTCTTCAAGGAGGTAGCCCCGTCCGAGTCATCTAAGGATACACGTTGTGTCTGGTCCTATGAGGTCAAGTTTGAACGTACTATTTGCATGCTGGAGTTATGGGCCCAGTAAACTGATGTAGCTATAACTACTGCCTGGTCGGAAGATAGCCTTCTTCCTTTTTTTTGTGGAACTAGGGCTGAGAGGAGGGAAGAATCCACCCACGGATGGCGGCACGAGGCGCATCGCGTTGGGGGACCCTTCTTGAGGGAGTCTGGACCAGGAAGACCTTCTGGTACCGGAGCGAAAGGTTGCTCCATGCGGCTTACATGAAGCGCGTATGGATTGTGCAAGTAGGTTTCTCCTGCAGGATGTAAATTGATTCGAGTCGCTGCCGCTCACAGTAATGAGTACCACTTGATCGCTGCTCTAGAACGTTGATGGAAGCCATTATTATGATGAATGGGTTCAATATTTTTGTATGGAATTATGCTAATTGTATTGCAACCATGATTGTGGTAGCTATAGCGCAAACTAAATTTATTATTTTGCATGACAATTTAACTTGATGCTAAAACTTGAAAAATAAGGATCCACTCTTAGGTTGGCTTTTTGGCAACATAAACCCTACCCTTATGCTGTGCATGTCTAGGAGTCGGCTATAGATGGCCATTTTGACAGGTCAGTCTTGCTGAGTAAATTAGTTGCTCAGAGCGTAGCTCTATGTGGTTTTCAGATGACCAGGGTGGAGTCTGCCACTGCGGTGGGAGGTTCCACTGGGAAGGCCAGCGTCCTGACTGCTGGAATATCGAATGAGAACTTTGCACCGACAACGATGAGGAGTAATCTGTTGATTGCCGGTACGGTCTTTTGGGCAGAACACCTATCATGACTGGATGTCCTATGTGTATCATTATGAGAGGACGATTGTACCTTACTTAGGCTGTGGAACCATTTATTTCTATTGAACTATGTCGCTTCCGCACTTTTAAACCTTTGGTTTGTAATTTAAATTCGGATTTATGTAAAACTCTGTACTCTATCTATATTCTTGTTGCAACTATATTTTTTTGTCATGTGTTGTACTATTGGGCATCACAGTGCATGTCGTCACCCGAGAATGAGCCTGGAACGGAGCCGTCTCCGTGGTAAGGCGGTTCTGTTACATGGATTCCATGTTGGAAACCTCCCATGCCTTAGTCGATAATGTAGAGGTCGACCCCATCGTGTCGTCTCCTCCAGCAACTCTGGCGTTAGAGTTACAAGATGATGCCTCCTCTCCTTCATAGGAGCCGTAATATCTGTAATATTAGAAAACATTAGTAGTATTTGAATCATGAAAACAATATTGTTTCCATGTAAATATGAAGATTAATTCTTATGCTTGCTTAGTTACTTAGGGCAAACCAATCGGCGCCAAGCTGTGTCAGTCGCGCTATAGCACTTAGACCTTTTCACCTTAAGTCTTTTTAGAAACTAAAATAGAAGTTGCACCGGTCTGCCTTCGCATATTAGGTTCTAATCTATAACTGCATAACAAGCAGAATCGACCAATCAATACATGACCTCTCACACTTTAGCTCTGGGTTTAGTGTAGTGGTAGTCTGTTGTGCAGTATAAATTATGTAACCATAATGTTTCAGCGTAAGACCAAAAAACTTTAGACCGTGTCAAAATATGAGAAATCGGGCAGAAAAATCCAAAACCAGAATCTCTCAAAGTTAAGGAGTAATGGGACATTATTACTAGTCCCCTGGCTCGATTGTTTAATGTTATAAATTAAGGAATCGAGACAAATAAGAATAAAATCAAAAACATCTTCCATAAAAAAGACTTAGAATTTCATTCAATAATAATGTATGAAAATACAAGGAAAAGGCTAAGTATAAAAGTGACGTAGCTAGTTGATGTTCCATGAAGTTGGTACGTCGTTGCCATCTCCATACATCAGTCGATAAGCCCTCGGCCGAGTAGCTTCTTTAACTAGATAAGGCCCTTCTCATTTAGGAGATAACTTGTGCTGATTCTTAGTTGATTGCACTCGTCGCAGCACTAAATCCCTAACATGAAACTGGCGACTGCGAATATTTTTGTTATAATAACATCGCAGGCCTTGTTGGTATACTGCCGACCAAAACAGAGCGTGATCACGCAACTCCTCTGCTGCAATCAACTCAATCACTCGGTTGTCTTCAGAAAGCTTCTCGTCATATCCCTTGACTCGTGCTGATATGAGGTTCAACTCGGTCGGCAGCATAGCCTCAGAGCCGTAGACCAACGAGAAAGGTGACTGACCAGTAGCCCGACTGACATTAGTGCGCAACCCCCAGAGAACCGAAGGCAGCTCTCGAACCCACCGACCAGCATACGGTTTGAGCCTGTCAAATATTCGGGGCTTCAACCCCTAAAGAATAATACCATTGGGCCGTTCGACTTGCCCATTGCTTTGAGGGTGAGCCACTATTGCAAAGTAGATTTTTATTCCCATCTCATCGGCAAAGTGACGGAATTCCTTAGACGTAAACTTAGTACCATTATCGGTGATGATATCATGAGGGACCCCAAACTGAGTGAAGATATTTCTGACAAACTCGACCGCTTTCTTTGAAGTTATCTTGCTGACCGGCTTCACTTCAACCCGTATGGCGCTTTCTTAAAAGGACCAACAATGTCAAGCCCCCAAACTGTAAAAGGCCAAGTCATAGGTATCATCTGAAGTTGCTGTGAAGGCACGTGTGTCTGTTGAGCAAAGAATTGACAGCCTTCACACTTTCAAATGACTTGGTGTATCTTCGACAGCCGTAGGCCAATAGAACCCTTGCCAGAAGGCTTTGCCTACCAAAGTCTTGGAAGCCGCATGGTTGCCACATACTCCTGAATAGATTTCTTCTATCAATTCTTTGCCTTCTGGAATTGAGATGCATCACATCAAAATATTCGAACCTCCTCGTCGATAGAACAGGTCATCCACCATCAAATATCCTCGACACCTTGCCTTAAACCTTTGTTGCTCATTATATTCCGGAGGCAGCGTCCCCTTAGTCAAAAATTGGACAATCGGGTCACGCCAGTCGGTCTTTATGTTGGTATCATCTACCAGCTCAGCAACATCGATTGTTAAGACGTCAGACCAAGAAGAAATAGTCGGAGAATCGAGGGTGTGTAAGAAAACACCGGGTGGAACCATCAATCGTGATGATCCCATCTTGGCTAATTCATCAGCCGCTTGGTTATTGTCTCAAAGAACATGCGTGAACTTCTGTCCATCAAATTTGTCTTCAAGCTTCCTTACTTCTTGGTAGTAAGCAGCCATTGTCATACACACAGTTCCAATCCTTAGTGACTTGGCTAATGACCAGAGCCGAATCACCAAAGATGTCAAGACGCTGAATGCCGAGTGATACGGTAATGCGCAGACCGTATAGAAGAGCCTCATATTCTGCAGCATTGTTAGACGCGTGAAACATAATCTGGAGGACATACCAAAGCTTTTCTCCTTATGATGAGATGAGCACAATTCCTGCACCCACTCCAGGTAACTGGAGGGATCCGTCAAAGTACATTTTCCAATACTGAATATCTTGCGGTGCAGGCGGCATCTAAATCTCTGTCCACTCAGAAACAAAGTCAGGTAATGCTTGTTCTTTGATTGCCGAGCGGGGTACAGACGTAATGGTGAACTGACCGAGTTCGACTGCCCACTTGGCAATTTTTCCTTCGGCTTCTTGGTTGTGGAGGACTTCCCCGAGTGCAAAGGTTGTTTGAACTTCAATAGGATGAGCCTAAAAATTGTGCTTCAACTTCCTCGAAGTGATCAAGAGCGCATATAGCAGCTTCAAAATCTGGTGATATCGTGTTTTGGAGGCACTAATTGTGCTTTTTGTACGTGACCCTCTTCCTCTCGGTCGACCACTAAGACGGTGCTCACAACTTGGGTTGTGACCGATATGTAGAGCTGAAGCTTTTCTTGTGGATCGGGAGGCACCAGAACTGGAATATTGCTGAGGTGGACCTTCAACTCATCTAATGCCGACTGCGCCTCTGTTGTCCAGACGAAGTCTTCCTGCTTTTTGAGTAATTTAAAATACGACAGACCTTTGACCCCCAGTCAGGAGATAAAGCGACTCAAGGATGCCATACATCCGGTCAGCTTCTGAACATCTCTTTGGGAATTAGGTGTCCCTATATCAAGGATCGCCTTGATTTTGTCCGGGTTAGCCTCTATACCTTATTTCGAAATGATGTAACCGAGTAGCTTTCCTGAAGGAACCCCAAAAACACACTTTTTAGGGTTCAACTTCATCGAGTAACGTCTCAAATTGTCAAACCTCTCTGCCAGGTCAGAGAGAAGTTCTTCAACGTTCCGAGTCTTTACCACGATGTCGTCAACATACGCCTCTGCGTTCCGACCGATCTGAGTTTTGAGGCAGCTTTGAATACCATGTTGGTAGGTCGCGCCAGCATTTTTCAGACTGAATGGCATAGTAGTATAACAATAGGCGCTGAAGGGAGTTATAAAGAAAGTCTTGATCTGATCTTTGACTTTTAGTGGGATCTGGTGATAGCCTGAGTAGGTATCCAGAAAGCTTAAAAGCTCACATCCGGCTGTTGAGTCTACAATCTGATCAATATGTGGCAGAGCGAAGGGGTCTTTAGGGCAGACCTTGTTCAAATCGGTATAATCGACACACATCTGCCACTCTTTATTCTTCTTAGGTACAAGGACTGGGTTTGCCAGCCAATCGGGATGGTACACTTCCCTAATAAACTTAGCATCTAACAATCTTGCTATCTCCTTCTTCATGGCATCCTTGTGGTCTTGTGCGAACCTTCTAAGCCTTTGCTTGACTGGAGTGGCCCCAGGAGGCACACTTAGCTAGTGCTCAATCTTTTCCCTAGGAACTTTCGGCATGTCAGAGGGCTTCCATGCAAAAATGTCCCTATTTTCTTGAAGGAAAAGAGTGAGCGCGAGTTCCTATTTCTCGTCGAGGTCGTCCCCTTCATAAGTGATCTTGGCAGGGTCCTCTGAGTCGAGCGAAACTTCCTTGGTAGGGACATCGTCCATCTAGATCTTGTCCTTGGTGGGCTTCTTCACGGGGACCTCCGCGTCAGTCTGCTCCTGACTGCCGACTGCCTTTTGGATCTCCAGCCGATCGGACAGCATCAACTGTCAGTCGGCCATCTCACAACTCTGCACGTCGTAATCGAAAGAATTCCAAAGGTCAGAATGGAGGGAGATGATTCCCGTGGGGCCTGGCATCTTGAGAGTGAGATACGAGTAGTGCGGGCCCACCATGAATTTCGCCATCGCCGGTCTGCTGATGATGGCATGGTAGGCAGACTCAAAGTTGGCTACCTGGAAGATGACACGCTCAGTCCTGAAGTTCTCACGGGTCCCAAAGGTGACAGGCAGAGTGATCTGTCCAATAGGAATAGTGGTTTTTCCAGGCACGATCCCATGAAAGGGAGAGGAACTCAGCTGCAAGTCGCTAACCGACAAGCCTAACTCCGTGAGGGTCTTGGTGAAGATCAAGTCTAGACAACTTCCTCCATTGATGAGTACTTTATTGAACTTGACCCCCTTCATCGTAGCCGCGAGCACTAGCGGATAGCGACCTGGCTTGGGCAGGTGCCTGGGGTGATCCGACCGATCAAAAGTAATCGATACTTCAGACCACCTCATGTACTCTTGTGGGGCAGGCTCTACAGAGTTGATCTCACATAGCTCCAGCTTTTCCTTGCGCTTGGAGGTGTAGGCATCCAGGCCTCCGAAGATGAAATTGACTTCCTTCCGGGGCTCTTGGAATTCTCCATCCTCGTCCCTGTCGTCACCGTAATTGGCTTTGTCCTTGACGTTGCGCCTTGGCGGATCTTTGTCCACCTTCAGTGCGGCAGTTATGAAGGCCTTCAGCCGGTAACAGTCCTTTGCTTTGTGATTTTTTCTCGTTTGGTCTACTGCAGTGACCATGTCTTCCGCTTCTTGTCCTTCTTGGAGGACTCCAGCTTGTCCGAGCGCTTCTCCTTTCCTTTGCCTCGGATGTCATACAAGGCCAACTCTCCGGATGCGAACTCATCTGCAATCTCAAAGCACTCCCGACGATCAGCTTGAGGTAATGATTCCTCCGACCGATCTCCCGAACTAGCTCATCGCTCTGGACACCTCCTTGGAAGGCTGCAATGATCTGTTGGTCCAGGACATTAGGGATCTCAGACTTCTTAGCACAGAACCGCTTGATGTAGTCACGCAGGGATTCGTCAGTCTTCTGCTTGGTCCGGGTGAGGTCGAAGTGATTGCCCGGTCGGTTGCAGGTAGCTTGGAAGATCTCAATGAACTTCTTGTTGAGGTCGCCCCATGAAGTAATTGACCTCTCTAGAAGTGATGTGAGCCAAATCCAAACGGCTGGCTTGAGACAGACCAGTAGATAGTTGGCCATCACAAAGGTGTCGCCTCCTGCTGATAAAATCGCCATGTCGTAGAGTTGAAGCCACTCACGAGGGTTGGTCTGACCATCATACTTCTCGATGGGGACCGGCTTGAACCCTTTTAGCCAGCGAACGTTATGAAGCTCTGGTATGTAAGCCTTGATCCCATTGAATTCATCCTTGTTAGGGGTGAGCGATCTCCGTCGTTGGTCTGATGACCGGGAAGGTGAAGACGCACGACGATCATGACGAGGGCCTACGTCATCAATATGGCGACGACACCGATTGTCTTCATCATGGTTTTTGCACCGGTCTCGATCATCTCGTTGACGTCGGTCGTCACGGTTGTCTCTCGGAGGTGTATTGCACCGTCGGTCATCAGTCCTCTTGTTGTGGGGCTGCTCCTCGTGGCACTGGTCGTCCCGAATCCGCTCTTCAGTATGAGAGTTGATGGTATCTCGACCATCACGGGGTCTCATGGATTTCCTCACATCGCTACGCTGTCGACCACAAGAAGTTGCACAGCTAGAACTCGCCACTGATTGTGGTTCGTCCCTGGCCGCATCTTGAACAGCAGCTGCTTTGAGCATGGCTACTGCCATATGCATTGCCAGAGTTTGGTATGCTGCATGAGCCATCAAGCTGTCAAGCAACGTCTTCACTCCTGTGATGTTGTTCTGAGGGGTGTGGTAGAACTTGACGCCATCTACTTCAATCTCCCAATCCTCGAGGTCTAGCCGTCGCGCCAATTGGGATCCACGAGATCCTCTCGGTCGGCAACGGTGACCTCTCAAAGGTGATGCCTCTTCGGGGTCATCATCCCTTTGGACTTCCTCATCACGTCCATCATTGTCATTGGCAGGACCATCGTCATTGTTGTCATCATCCCCATCATCGGTTGGCTTCTCATGAACCTCGACCATATTAATGGCCAAAGGATAAGGGCATGTAGATCTATCTGAGTTCTCATCAAAGGAGCAGACCGACTTAGAGTCGTACCCGGTGAGTAGATCTGTATCGCCGAATCCAAGTGGAACCAATGCAGGGATCAGATCTGACGGGCTCGGTGATCGTGCCATGAGATTGGCGGATCGTTGGTCGTCGAGGCCTAGCGCTTCGTTGGAGTCGGCGGTGAAGTCGAGCGACCCGAAGGAGATCTTGAAATCCGACGAGTACTAGATGGTGGGAATCTTGGCCATCAAAGTCGACAGTGAGTCCCGGCGAGCCTTGTCCCCTTCCTGGTGCGCCAACTGTCGAGACTTCTACTTGGCAATAAATTTATAGGGTTACGTCGGGATTAAGAACTTGATGGTTAATACACAAGACGCCAATTTAGTCAGGTTCGTGCCCTCTCGAAGAGAGTAAAAACCCTACATACAATGTTCTGTGGTTTGTATTGATGTTGTGTTTCGTGTGTATTCTCTCCCTCGATGGGGGTTTTCTGCCGCCTTATATATCCGGTCGGTAGGGGATACATGAAGAGTTCTACTCGTAGTCTACAAGGATGCACATAGAAAGTCTATCTCTAATTGCCTTGTGCTCCAAGCCGACTTGGTCGATTCCCTTATGGATGAGGTACCCGGTCGTCTACCGACTTAAGCATAGCAATGGATACCTGTAAGGTAAGTATTCCACACAAGTGGTATATTCAGAAAGTTTGCAAGGAGAGCAAAGAATGAATTCAAGGCTAGCCTTATGAAGATAAGGAGTGATAATGGGACTGAGTTCAAGAACATAACAGTGGAGGAATATTGTGACAAGAAGAGAATCAAGCATGAATTCTCCGCTACATATACTCCCGCGCAGAATGGAGTAGTGGAGAGGAAGAACACGATACTCATCACTCTTGCTCGTGCTATGGTAGATGAGTATGGGACTCATGAGAGGTTTTGGGATGAAGCAATCAACACGGCTTGCTACACTTCAAACCGTGTATATCTTCATCGGTTGTTGAAAAGGACACCCTATAAGCTATTGGTGGGATGGAAACCAAATATTTCCTATTTTCGTGTCTTTTTTCCTACACTTGGTACATTCTTAGGAAGAGGAGGAAGCCCGAGAAGTTTAAGAGCAGAACGGATGAAGGCATTCTTGTTGGGTGTTCAGGGACTTCTAAGGCATATCGGGTCTACAACTCAGCCATAGGATGTGTGGAAGAATCCTATGATGTGCAATTTGATGAGTCAAATGGTTCTCAAAATGGAGATGAAGTTCATAAAGTGAACATTAGAGACAAGCCAATGACAGAAGCTATAAGGAACATGCCCGTGGGTGAGGTTTTACCCCACGGGTCCAATGATGATGTTATTGGTGAGCCCGCTACTCCAACACCTCAACCAACCTCATCTTCCGAGGTGCGAGAACGAACCCAATATGCTATTTACACACCCTCTAGCTCCTCCCAAGATTTATTGAGAGTTCATCCACCTAGCCATGAGGAAACCCAAGTGAGAAGTGAGCCACAAGCCTCCCCACATACTTCACCTCGAGCCACTTCTCCAATCTCTTCACATAATACCTCCTCATCCACTCCAAGCTCCAGTTCCAAGACAAGAAAGCATATGAGTGATTTCCCCACCTCACTAAGAATCCAAGACACTCATATTTCCAAAGAGCAAGCAATCCATGACGCATAAGATACCTCACCTAGACCTCCTCCCACTCAAGAAGAACCTCTCCCTAGACCCAAAGCTATCAACAAGGATCATTCACGTGACTTGATCATTGGGAGTCCATTTCAATGAGTTAGTACAAGGAGAAATCAATACAAGCCCAACTATGTGAGTGAGGAAAATCTTGATGAGGCAAATGTTGCAATTGAGACCTTCTCTTTCATTTCTATGATTGAGCCTATAACCATTGATGAAGCTATGGATGATCACAAGTGGGTTATTGCTATGTAAGAAGAGTTGAACAACTTCAAGAGATGCAAAGTGTGGAAACTTGTTGAGAGGCCCAAGAATCATAATGTTGTTGGCACCAAGTGAGTCTTCAAGAACAAACAAGATGAGAAAGGAGTCATTGTCAAGAACAAGGCTCGCCTAGTGACTAAGGGATATTCTCAAGTGGCGGGCATTGACTTTGAAGAAACATTTGCTCCCGTGGCACGTCTTGAAGCAATTCGGATCTTACATGCCTATGCATCACATAATTGCTTCAAGCTCCATCAAATAGATGTGAAGAGTACATTCTTGAATGGAAAGATCAATGAGAAAGTCTATGTGGAACAACCTCCATGGTTTGAGGACCCTAAGCATCCAAGAAATATATATAAGTTGAAGAAAGCTCTCTATGGCCTCAAGCAAGCACCAAGGGCATGCTATGAACATTTGAGGAACTTCCTTCTCAAGAATGGCTTCAACATTGGAAGTATTGATAGAACCTTGTTCACAAGGCATGTTGCGAAGGATCTCTTTGTGTGCCAAATATAGGTGGATGATATCATCTCTGGTTCAACCAATGAGATGTACAATGAAGAGTTTCGAGAAATGATGGCAAGGGAATTCCAAATGTCAATGATTGGAGAGTTGCATGTGTTCCTTGATTTTCAAGTCAAGCAATTGAGAGAAGGTAACATCATCTATCAAGAGAAGTACACCAAGGACCTTCTCAAGAGATTCAACATGGAGAATTGCAAGCCTTTGCACACACCTATGGCGACAAGCAAATCCTTGGATGATGATGTGAAGGAAAACCGGTGAACCCCAAGGTCTATAGATCAATGATTGGTTCTTTGATCTATCTCACCGCCTCAAGACTAGACATCATGTTTAGTGTGTGCTTGTGTGCACGCTACCAAGAAAATCCAAAGGAATCACACTTGAAGACTGTGAAGAGGATACTTAGATACCTCAAGTACACACCTACCATGGGATTATGGTACCCTAGAGGAACAAGCTTTAAGTTACTTGGGTATTTGGACTTGGACTTTGCGGGTTGCAAAGTGAATATAAATAGTACATCGGGAGGTTGTCAATTTCTTGGAAGATCACTTGTATCTTGGAGCTCAAAGAAGCAAAACTCGATGGCTATATCCATAATCAAAGCGGAGTACATGGCAGCGGGAGCTTGTTGTGCCCAACTTCTCTATATGAGGCAAACACTCTCGGATTATGGCCTCAACTATACTCAAATGCCACTATATTGTGATAGTGAGGTGGCACTCAAAATGGCTCTCAAAACAGGAGATCATGGTCATGCAAAGCATATCCATGTCAAGCATCACTTTATAAGAGACCATGTTAAGAATAAGGACATTGAATTGGTGAGTGTGCGAACTCATGAACAATTTACGGATCTATTCACCAAGCCTCTCGACGAGAAGACCTTCAACAAGCTAAGGGGAGAACTCAATGTTTAAGAACCTTTCAAACTTCACATGAGTAACCCTAAATCTTGCTTTTTGTAAATATATATAGCTTTCCATTGCTTGTTTTGTTGTTTATGCCTTTGTTTTATGCTTGTTTTTCTTCTTCTTGCAGGTCAACTTCGGACCTCTTTGAGATAGCAATGGACATGGGTTAAGCTTGGGAAGGTGGTTCATGGTATGCCCAAGGCTTTGAAGAATTGTCCAGTGTGAGTAAGCTTGAGAAGGGAACAAGTCGTTGTTGGCACTTTGGTTTGAAGGCTTTCTCTCTCTTTTCTTTAGCATCGCATCATTTATATACTTGTTGCATTTGCATTAATGCATTCTTGCATCATGATACCTTACATGCATCCAAGCATGTTTCTAGGGTGAGTTGCTTATTTACAATGTAAGTATATGACCCTCTAGATGATCACATAGTGATCTTTGTGATTCATGCCCATTGAGTCATGATCAAATGAGTTCCGAGGTTAAAACTACTTGCGAGGTTTAAAGACGTGACTCATACATTCCCATCACACAAATGACTAACCATTGCATACTTGAGAAAGTATTTTGTTGAGTTATGTGTGTAGAAGAACCGATGATGGAATGCCATCATGACCAAGGAGGAGCACAATGAAAGGGGGAGTTTCCTAACTCTTGTCATTTGCCCCTTGGTTCTCTTGTGTTTTATCTTTGGTTTGTGGTTTCTGGTGATAGATGACAAAGGGGGAGAAGGAAGAACATGAAGATCCAAAAGCTAAGTCTAGATCGAGAACACAAAGGTGGAGAAGAACATGAAGATCTAAAAGCCACGAAATGGGAGATAGCATAAAGAGGGAAAAGAATATGAAGATACAAGAAAAGCCATAAAGATAATGAAGACAATGGTGCATGTTCACTTGGAGTACATATGAAGATCATGTCAAGATGAACATCTACACCAACATGTAAAAGGACTTTAACAAAGATGCGTGTTTATGTCAACAAAATCAACTACCACGACATCAAGACAGGCACAAAATTCAACTCAAGAACAACATTGAGTACGCTAAGTAATTAGGTAGTTCACCATCAAAACCTAGCACTTTCCAAGGGGGAGACTACATTCCAAGGTAATCCTTTCCATCCTATCTTTTCTTTTTGTTCCTTGTCGCTCATTCGTTTTGGATCATCATAAGTAGTGGTTGTCATCCATCAACAAAAAGCGCGAGATTGTAAGGATCATGACCATTGAGGTCCCCCCAAGGTATGATGTTTTGGTGATGAATGACAAACATGAAATGTGACTAATGTCTACACGAGTGTTGTGCGTGTAGGAAACCTCTTATTACTTAATGATGATCGTGGATGGTTGCCTTGGCGGTTGATGACAATTACCACAAGGATGGAGGCTTGATAAGCTTGATGGAGTCCAAGGGTTGATGGAGATGGGTCAAGGCTAAGGACAAGTTGTGGAGCAAGTGTTTGGAGCACTTGTCTAGCTGTTAGGGCTTTGAGTTCATTGGAAAAAAAGGGACTATCAAGGGGGTCTAGGTCGTGTCTCTTTAGGTCATGCTAGTTGATGATGTGTGTGGATGCTCAGTGAAATCACATGCACTAGGTGACATAGGAGAAGCCAAGGAGCTATTGGAAGAAGCCGGTAAACGAAGTCAAGCGAGGACGAGAAGTTTCAGCTTCTGGACAGAGAGACCGAACAGAAGGTCAGTAGTGATCAGACTGTATGATCATCAGGAGATCAGAGAGGAAACTATGAGAAGTCTGTCAGCGCGAAGCCCATACAGACCGGACGGTATGGTGTACAGACCAGACGGTCCGGTCTATATGGATGGGAGCAGGGACAGAAGGGTGTAGTTTCGGGTGCTCTCTGGAATGAGCAGAAGGTGAAGAGGCCGGACGGTCCGGTCAGTGCAGAATTCAGCCAAGGACAAGAAGCAGTCAGTTCTGGAGGAGTCGTTACAGAGTGACCGGACGGTCCGATCTGGCAGAGACCGGACTGTACAGTCTGTACGTCTAGAAAGGTGATTTCGTGGAGCAACAGCTAGTTTGAGGTTGGAGGCCTATATAACTTCATTGCTAGGGTCTTGGAGACCTCTCTTGGCCAGTGGAATTGTTGGGAGCATTTATAGGGAGCCAAGAGGAAAAGAGAGGAGCACTAGGAGAGTATATTGGTTATCTTGAGAGTGCTAGTGAGAGTAACTTGAGCATCTATCCACATCTAAGGCTAGGGTGTCCTTGAGGGTGTGATCTAGATTCTTAGTTTTCATCTATGGTGAGACCTAGACCGATTAGGTGTCGGTGATCGAGCCTATTGTGATTGGTTGTGAAGGCCGTCACATGTTTTTACACGGTTTAAGCCCACCGTTGAAAGGGGCATCGCTAGTGAGCGTCCATGTCACCTCAGGGAGTCCGGCAAGTTCTCGAGGGAGGCGAGCTTGTGCCTTGGTGGCAGCGGTGACGCAACTGTGTCTTCACTCCGGGAGTGATTGGGCTCATGTGCAGGAACTCCACTTGGTGGCGGGAGTGGTCCAACGAGGAGTAGGGGAAGGCGCCATCCTTCCGAGACCTCAGGAAAAAATCATGAGCATTCCTTGACCCTCTCCTTACTATGATGCTTTTTGTTTCCGCATTTTCATACCGTGCTATTCATGCTTGTGTGCTTACCTTGTTCTAGTTGATTATCTTGTAGACTTGCATGAATAGGCTTCTTTACTTGCTAGTATTGTTTAGCTTCCGCATTTGATCACTAGCATGTATAGGAGTTGCTTTGTCTTGATTGATCACCCTTATATGTATTGTGCTACCCATGCTTGTGTGCTCTAAATCTTTTTTGTTGTAGCTTTGCATGAGTAGGCTTCTTTGCTAGCTTGTTGTTTGCCTTCACATGTCTTTATTACTAGATTGCGTAGGAGTTGTATTGCCTAGTGTGTGATCCACTAGTATGCTTAGGTAGTTGTTCCTTTCATAGGACTATTATCTTGCTAGAGTGTTCACCACTAGAACTGTTTAGGAGTTGTTTGAGTGCTCGGTTTTAGGAATTGGTGAATTTGTTATATGTAGAGAGTTTCCGATTCAACCCCCCTCCCTCTCGATCACTCGATCCCTTTCATAGTGAGAGTAACTTGAGCATCTATCCACATCTAAGGCTAGGGTGTCCTTGATGGCATGATCTAGGTTGTTACTCTTGGTCTATGGTGAGAGCTAGACCGGTTAGGTGTCGGTGATCGAGCCTATCATGATTGGTTGTGAAGGGGCATCACTAGTGAGCGCCTATGTTGGTTTGGTGTTGGCGGCCAATAAAGTCTAATATCAGCCGCCAACCGGTCGAAAAATGCAAGGTAAAGACCTAAGATCAATAAATATTTATTTTAACTAATAAGATTCTACAAGTTTGCTGAGATATGTGTTTGCAGGTGTAAAAGGGCCAAAATATGCAAAAACATGAAGAAACGCCTCGTCGGCTGATCACCACTATAAAACAGGGTCGTTTTCAAGCTGAAATCTGGACCCTGCCGATAGAGTCATTTACGGCTGAAATCAGCATCCGACCGATTCTGCAAATATTCCACCAAGAAGCCGTTTTCTCCTCCCAGACTAAGACACAAGAAATATGGTGAAGGAAACAGGGTTATCAAGTGGCCTAACCGGAAGAGGTCAAGGGACAACCCGGCACGGATCAGCACCCGACCAAGCCCGCCGCTCGGCCTAGCCTGCCGCTCGGCATGGGCTGCCGCCCGGCCTAGGTATATCACCCGGGGTTGCCAGCCCATAAGGCCCATGAAGCCTCTCGGCCCCAAAATGAAGAGTCAGTAGAAACCGACCCAACAACTACCTTTGGGACGCAATCCAAGCCATCGGGAGAAGGTCGGTCAGGAAACCGACATGATCCAAGGGCCGCCCGGCCTTGCTCGCCGCCTGGCGGACCGACTTCGGCCTACCAACTCCACTCCACGTACAAATGCCTCCCGGCCCATCACCACCTATAAATAGAGGGGAAATTCAACAAAAGAAGAACATCAACGAAGCAACACATCAAGGAGTCCATTTCCTAGAACTTGTGCTACTTTGTAGAGTAGGTTAGTTAGTCGGGAGTTAGAGCCTAGTTGAGAGCATCGCTCGAGATTCTGGAATCGTCGTGGAGTCTTGGTATGAGCTCTCTTGTATCTTTTCTCTTTTTGTAAGACTTATCCTTTATCAATATAAATAGCTTTCCCTTTATATTTTGTCAAGTACTTATTTTTACTTAGTCGTTTTCTTAATTTACAATCAACGGGAAGAAACATTGTTGCATAGTTCACAGGTTTCCCGGCTAGGATTTAGTTAACTTTAGTTCTTCCTAGGACTTAGACTTGGTTATTTCTCGGCTATTCTTCCGCTAGGCCAATGGAAGAATATCCAGTGAAGGCATAGGCGCGGTGCCGAAGTTAACGCTAGCTGGATTTGCATTCGTCCCCACGGGCTGTGTGGTTGGTGGCAGGTGGTGACAGCCTTGTCCGTCCCTTTAGTAATCCACCACATTCAGGAAGTCTCAAGCAGGATTGTCTAGCGATAGCGTACCCACTAGTACAGAGGTTAGTTACCGACCCATATTAGAGGATTGTTTTCGTGCCCCGAAGTGAGCTAACAGGTGAAAGACTCGAGGCTGTACCAAGAAATTGGTGTAAGCGCTCAACTTGAGTAACTAGGATTTGACGCTTGACTTAGATATAATAGAAAGATATATTTTTAGGAATCTTAGACTTAGGCTCGCTGTCCTCCCAACTAGCTTAACCGTTCTCTTTATTTATCTTAGTGTGGATTTCTCTTGTGTTACTACCCCTACTATTATTATTGAACATCCTTACCCTCATCTTTGGTCAGTTGGTATAATTTTTATAGTTATATCTTTGTTAAATCAAGATAATCTTATGCCTAGCTTCCTTGAAGAAAATAAATACGATACCTTGGAATACTCCCGGGTGAAATGCTACAATGGTGTTCCATGAGCTTGCGGATTAATTCACTTTACTCTTAAAGCATAACAAACACCAACAATCAATTCTGGCGCTGTACCAGGAATAGTGATATTCTTGATACAATGTTAAAAAGTGTCAACTCTTGGGGAGTCCGACAAGTTCTCGAGAGAGACGAGCTTGTGCCTTGGTGGCAGCAGTGACGCAACCATGTCTTCACTCCGGGAGTGCTTGCAGGATCATGTACGAGAACTGCACTTAGTGGTGGGAGGGACCGGCACTGTAGCAGGAGTGGTCCAACGAGGATTAGAGGAAGGTGCCATACTTTCGAGACCTCGGGAAAAAATCATGAGCATTCCCTGACCTTCTCTTTACTATTCCGCAAATTGTGTGCTCTAGTGAATAGGTTGAATTATGGCTTGCATAGGCTAGTCTGTTGAGCTTCCGCATTTGCACTCATCATGAACACTAGCATGTGTAGGGTCTTGGTCTACTAGAATTGTTAGGTTGCAATGATTGTCGGGATTTAGTGGAGTGAAATTAAAGTATTCGATAATCGTGGTCGTCTTACTGATTCACCCCCCCCCTCTCGGTACACCTTTGGTCCTTACACCAACCCTACCGGTTGAAGCCGCAATCAAAGGTGGCTCAGGGCTGGATCCGGTCGTCGCCAAAGAGCCACCTCGCACCTTCCTCGATTGTCGATGCCCCACCTCACGCTACCCTCCTCCGCGTCGCACCGCCCCACCTCGTGCTGCCCTCCTCCACCGATGCCCCAGCTCTTGCCTTCCAAGCCGCCCCGAGGCCAGATCTGGCCGCCGCCTTGTCATCGAAGCCACCCCAGGGCTGAATCCGGAGGGGGAGTGGAGGTGGTGACATGGCCGAGGGCAGGGGAGTTGTGGTCGTGTCGTGCTTCTCGTCCCTCACTTCAGCTGGATCTACCGCTGATGAGGACACAGAAGGCGGCGTCGTTGGGGGGGAGGGGGGAGGAGGCGCTTGCCAACTGGAGGGGGAGACTGAGGCGATAGTGTCCGATGGGAGGCGGAGGAGTCGGTGGTGGTCGACATGAGGGGAGGGTAGGTGACTAACGTGAACAAGGATTTCCAATCTTCTGAAAGGTTCTTGGTAAGTTGATTTGGTCGAAGGCGACACAGAAATCGACCTGGCTTCAGAACAGCACGTTCTAAACCCCGCAATCACAGCACGACATCTCTTCTGCTTATCAATTGGCGTAGCATGGTTGAGCACACCGAGAAGGCTAATCCCTGCTTGCGAATCAAGAACATAAGTAAGAACAACAAAGAAAGCAACCAATTTGCAGATGAATGATTATGCTCACGACGTTGTGGTCTCACAAACCGATGAACGGTGATACTGTTTATGAACAGAATTAATATAAGCAAAACCTGAACCCTAACGGTATGGTGGCAGCTGTATATGAAGACCCTAGGGTCATGCAAGACCCTCTGTATGCGTCCCTAATTGGGCTCAACTGGATACAAAGACCAAAGGTTAAAAATAGGCGACGCAGCACCGACATAGATCCTGGACCCTCTTTTGTTTTGACGATTACCGATGACACCCGATGAAATTTGACATGAGGCTGGAGGCATTGGAAATGTCTTCTCCTTATCTTTCCGTGCATATGTAGAACGTTCAAATTCGAGTCCGTATGCATCCTGGGCATCCGTTTTAGTGTAGACTGGTCCTAGGCCCCGAAACAGACTCGAAGTCGGTTTTGATTGGGCCTCCACCTTGGCTTCCAAGTCCTTGCTGGTCCTCCATGTTCCCAAGTCCTTATCCCATCATCTCCTGGTCCTCTCCATGGTTCCTAATCATAATAAAATCATTAGGTAGCAAACCATTCTCAAAAGTAACATATAACGAAGAAGGTAGGAACGAGCTCACCTCTAAATTTAGTCGTTGTGCATGAGCTCTAGTCATTGGACCTTGCAAGTCCAGAATTGGAGGAGTGTTGTGTGTATCTATAGGGGTGATTTCCTCCTCATCCTCCCCCTCTTGTAGTGGAGTTACCCTCGACTCAAGCTCATACTCTTCTCCCAAGTATGTTTTCAAATCTGAAATGTTAAAAGTAGGACTAATCCCGAACTCGGGAGGCAACTCAAGTTTGTATGCATTATCATTAATCTTCTCAATTATTTTGAATGGACCATCAGCTCTAGGCATTAATTTAGACTTTCTTAATTCTGAAAATCTATCCTTCCTCAAGTATAACCATGCTAAATCTCCAACATCAAGCTTTACTTCTTTTCTACCTTTACTATCAGTAATTTTATACTTTTCATCAATCTTTTCAATGCTAAGTCTAGTGGTCTCATGCATTTGTAAAATAAATTCAGCACGCTCCTTAGCGTCAACATGAACTCGCTCATTAATAGGTAGAGGAAGTATATCAAGTGGAGTATGGGGATCAAAACCATACACTACCTTGAAAGGACTTACCTTGGTAGTAGAATGTGTTACCCGATTATAAGCAAACTCAACATGAGGCAAACATTATTTCCCACTGCTTCAAATTTTTCTTCAAATAGCTCTCAACATAGTACCTAAAGTGCGGTTCACAACCTCAGTTCGTCCATCAGTTTGTGGGTGACAAGTTGTAGAAAACAATAACTTGGTGCCCAACTTATTCCAAAGTGTACGCCAAAAATGACTCAAGAATTTTGCATCATGATCTGAAACAATAGTAGAAGGCATACCATACAAACGTACAATTTCTTTGAAAAAGAGGTCAGCAATATGACTAGCATCATCAGCCTTATGACATGGTATAAAGTGTGCCATCTTAGAAAAATGATCCACAATAACAAAAATGCCATCACTTCCCCTCTTATTCCTAGGCAGTCCTAAAACAAAGTCTATAGAAATATCCGCCCAAGGAATAGAAGGAACAGGAAGTGGCATGTATAAACCATGTGGATTCAAGCGAGACTTAGCTTTTTGACATGTAGTGCAGTGAGCAACAAAGCGCTCAACATCTTTCCTCATCCTTGGCCAAAAGAAGTGTGTGGCCAAAATATCCTCCGTCTTCTTAGCACCAAAATGACCCATCAATCCAGCTCCATGCGCCTCCTGCAACAACAAAAGATGAATGGAACTAACTGTAATGCATAGGCGGTTAGCTCTAAACAAGAATCCATCATTCAACATAAATTTGTTCCAAGCACGACCTTCTTTACATTGTAGCATTACATCCTTAAAATCAGCATCATCAACATAATGTTCTTTCATTGCCTCAAGTCCAAATTCGACAATCAAGTTGAGACAGCAAAGTATAGCGCCTAGATAAAGCATCAACAATCACATTATCCTTCCCTTTCTTATGTTTAATAATATAAGGAAAAGACTCAATAAACTCAACTCATTTAGCATGTCTACGGTTTAAATTGCATTGTGAGCGAATATACTTAAGCGATTCATGATCAGAATGAATAACAAATTCTTTGGACAACAAATAATGACGCCACGTCTCTAAGGAACGTACAAGAGCATATACTTCCTTATCATAAGTAGAGTAATTCAAAACAGGGCTAGTAATTTTTTCGCTAAAGTATGCAACAGGTTTACCATCTTGCATCAAAACACCACCAATGCCTATACCACTAGCATCATATTCAAGCTCAAAAGTCTTATCAAAATTGGGTAATTGCAGCAATGGTGCATGTGTAAGTTTGTCCTTCAAAGCATCAAAGGACTCATGATGTACCTTATCCCAATGGAACTCGACGCTCTTCTTTGTCAACTCATGCAATGGTGCAGCGATAGTGCTGAAATCTTTGACAAAGCGGCGGTAGAAACCTGCAAGACCAAGAAAACTCCTCACCTATGTGATAGTTTTTGGTACAGGCCAGCTCCTGATGGCTTCAATCTTCGTCTCATCCACCTCAATTCCTTGTGGAGTCACTATTGGAGATATGCCCAAGAGATAATACGGACTTGATCCCTATGTGAGGATCCTACGGATATTGATCCGTGAGGAATTAGTCCACTAATGGGCCAACTAGTCGAGGCCTATTAGAAGGGTCTATTTAAGTGGAGGAGGGGCTTAAGGCGCAGGTGATTCCACCAGCTCTTAACCCTAGCCGTCGTGCTCCTCTTTCTCGCTCACAAAACCCTAACCGTGTTGCCGGTGCTAGCACGCCGCGCACGGTGCTCCAACCCCATACGTGTGGATACCGTGAGGAGGCGCTGCTATTGCTGCAGTGTCGACGGCTGGACTAGAAGGAGACGATTGACGTGATCGACTACTTCCTCTACACCGACGCGCGACTACGTTGGATCGAGCTGCTCCAACATTCGCTTCCGCTCCGCCTGCGCGTCTAGTGGTAACGATCCATGATCCTCTCTTACAAGGTTTCCTGGTTGAACGGTAGAAATTATTATATGCTATTGTAGCCTACCCGTTCCCCAACAGTGGTATCAGAGCCGACCTTGTGTAGTTTGTGATCTAGATCTTGTGCATATAGTTGATATGTTGATGTACTAGATGAGATCTATTACATGTTTTTATGTTCGGATTGATTAGATCAATGATGATAGGGAGGTTCACAAGGTAATTGGCGGATAGCGATACATGCATCATTGATTTATTTGTGTTCCTTCTCCGTGCGCGCGTGACTTGTCCCTACCGGCTGGAATCACCATCGGGAATAACTGCGTGCGCTAGTAGAGGAGCCAATAGTATCATAATCATGTACCGCAGTCTACTCATGAAAACCTAATGGAAAACTAAGCCATTGTGAATGACTCAAAATCGGACAAATATGATTTTCCCGATAGGATTTCCATTGCGATTTTATAGATACGATCTGTGAAATCCTGTGAGGTTTCAGGACCACCGTACGGACACGCCTAGATTGTTACAACCCTTTTTTGCCACATGTTAGCATTCGCTTCTTGCCTAACTTGTTTTTGTAGAGAATGTTGTGAATGGTATGGCCCAAAAGATGCATGTGATGTATATATGTGATTTGCATGGCCTGCGTGCCATGATTAATTACAGCTGGGTTGAGGCTGTCATATTATTGTATAACGGCCAGCGTGTCGACCTGTGATGCTTGATATTCTCATGTAATTTATTACTAGCTATTAGTTGTAGTAGCTAAGTGTTAGTTCATGGAGGCCTCAAGCATGATGGTTGAAGGGACGGGAGACATGGCGATGACAATGGAGATGGAGATCACCAATTGAAAGCGGCCATACTATTTCACAGTTAATATGATTGCCTGTGATGATGTTCCTATCATCCTATTCTTTCATGTGTTATTTATATTAGATATGATTAACATGCTAGAATAGGTTCCCTCAAGAAAATTTAAATTATATGCCCTTCCAATAGCTGTACCTATTAAAATTATGATCGTTGTATAGTACCTCAACTATCTTAATTATTAGGATAAATGTCGGACATTTACATGCATAGTATTGGTTTAATTAACAAAGCTATCAAAACGATTTTGGGCTTTGGGGCATGGTGTTGGCGCGGGGGCATGTGATGCCACCCAACAAACAAGAGTCACATAGGGATGTGATTAGCAAAGTGCTGCTTACCTATGTCACTAGATTTCTAGTGGTGATGCCAAAGCTCACTAGGATCTAAGTTGAATATGGATCTTGAACCACTATATGTCGTTTTGAGGGAAAACGGTTTCAAGCATATAGTGGAATAATGAACTTTTGCTAAAATGTTTATAAGAGTTTTATATTTACATAGTGCTTATATTTGCATATTTTCTGTTGTAGATCATGGCACCAACCGCTAGTAACACTTTCAATTTGCGCTCAATTCTTGAAAAAGAAAAGCTTAGTGGAACAAACTTTATTGATTGGTATCGCAACTTGAGAATTGTTCTCAAGCAAGAGAAAAAGGAATATGTTCTAGAGCTTCCCTATCCTGATGATCTGCCAGAAAATGCTACTGCCACTCAGAAAAGGGAGTATGAGAAGCATACCAATGATGCAGTTGATATTAGCTGTATCATGCTTGCCACTATGTCCTCTGAGCTTCAGAAGCAATATGAGAACGCGGATGCCCACAATATGATTGAGGGACTTCGTGGCATGTTTGAGAACCAAGCAAGGTCTGAGAGGTACAACATCTCAAAGTCCTTGTTTGCGTGCAGGCTAGCTGAAAACGGTTCTGTCAGTCCTCATGTGATAAAGATGATTGGTTACATTGAGAATCTGGAGAAACTTGGTGCTGCTGTACACCCTGATTTGGCCACAGATGTGATTCTCTAGTCGCTTTCTGCGAGCTATGAGCCTTTCATTTTGAACTTTCAAATGAATAGCTTAGAGAAGACATTGGCTGAGTTGCATGGGATGCTTAAGACAGCTGAGGCAAGCATCAAAAAATCTGGTCCAAGTCAAGTTAACTTGGTTCAAAAGGATAGCAAGAAACGAAAGCGCAAGACTAAGGCTAAGACTACAGATCATATCTCTAGCACTAAGCCTAAGCCTGCAGCAGCTCCTAAGCCTAAACCGGCGGCTAGTGATCCTTCTTTTCACTGCAAGAAACCCGGTCATTGGAAGAGGAATTGCAAGCTTTATTTGGAAGAGCTGAAGAAGAAGGGTGGAGACACTTCTAATTCAGGTATCAATGTTATTGAAATTAATAATGTTGCTACATGTCCTTATGATTCATGGGTATTTGATACCGGATCGATGATTCATACTTGCAAATCGTTGCAGGGGCTTAAAGAAGCAAGGAAATGTGCAAAGGGCGAGGTGGATGCTCGCGTCGGCAATGGTGCAAAGGTTGCTGCGTTGGCCGTCGGAACTTATCCACTTTCATTACCATCAGGATTAGTTTTGCAGTTAAATAATTGTTATTATATTCCCGCCTTAGGCAAAAACATTATTTCTTCAAAGTGTTTGGAGGAAGATGATGGTTATGAGGTCATAATAAGGAACAAGTGTTGTTCCATTTATTTGAATAATATTCTCTATGGTAATTGCCCATTGGTGAATGGATTATATTACTTAGATCTTGAGAATAAGCCTATTTATAACATTGATGCGAAAAGGCTCAAGCCTAATGATTTGAATCCCACGTATACTTGGCATTGTCGTTTAGGTCATATAAATGAGAAGCGCATAAAGAAGCTCCATACAGATGGTCTTCTAAGTTCTTTTGATTTTGAATCAATTGATACATGTGAGTCTTGTTTACTTGGCAAAATGACTAAGTCGTCTTTCACAGGAAATAGTGAGAGGGCGAGTGAACTATTGGGACTTGTACATACGGATGTATGTGGACCAATAAGTTGCACGGCCAGAGGTGGTCTTCAGTACTTCATAACTTTTACCGACAACTTTAGTAGATATGGTTACATCTACTTAATGAGGCATAAGTCTGAATCCTTTGAAAAGTTCAAAGAATTTCAAAATGAAGTACAAAATCAATTCGGCAAGACTATTAAACTCCTACGATCTGATCGTGGTGGTGAATATTTGAGCCATGAATTTGGTGAACATCTAAAGCAATGTGGAATTGTTCCACAATGGACTCCGCCAGGAACGCCCCAATGGAATGGAGTATCCGAACGGAGGAACCGAACCTTGTTAGACATGGTTAGGTCTATGATGAGCCAAAGTAATCTTCCATTGTCCTTCTGGGGATACGCTCTAGAAACTGCTGCTTTCACACTTAATAGGGTTCCATCTAAATCCGTGGAAAGGACACCATATGAGATATGGACTGGGAAGCATCCCGGGTTGTCTTTTCTTAAGATTTGGGGATGTGAGGCTTATGTAAAATGTATGACGTCTGATAAGCTTTCTTCCAAGTCTGATAAATGCTTCTTTGTAGGATACCCTAGGGAAACCAAAGGTTATTATTTCTACAACCAGGAAGAGGGCAAAGTGTTTGTCGCTCGTAATGGTATTTTTCTAGAGAAAGAGTTTCTCTCCAAAATGGTAAGTGGGAGAACGGTGCAACTTGAAGAAGTTCAAGAAGCTCCAGAAAATGTTTCTTCTTCCGCTATACCACAATTGGATGAACAAATTGTTGTTGAACCAATTGTTGAAACACCAGCCCCGCGTAGGTCAGAAAGGGCACGTCGCGCTCCTGAAAAGTTCACGCTCCTAACCACGGGGCAGCGAGACATATGATTGTTAGACAATGATGAGCCTAAGACTTACAGTGAAGCAATGATGGGACCGGAATCTAAGAAATGGCTTGGAGCCATGAGATCCGAATTAGAATCCATGAGAGAAAATCAAGTTTGGAACTTGATAGATCCGCCTGATGGTGTAAAAACCATTGAGTGTAAATGGGTTTTTAAGAAAAAGATAGACATGGATGGAAATGTTCACATCTATAAGGCACGATTGGTGGCGAAAGGTTTTAAGCAAATTTAAGGAGTTGATTATGATGAGACCTTCTCGCCCGTCGCTATGCTAAAGTCTATACGGATCCTTCTAGCAATTGCCGCATTTTATGATTATGAGATATGGCAAATGGATGTCAAAACGGCTTTCCTTAATGGAAACCTAAGTGAGGATGTGTACATGACACAACCTGAAGGTTTTGTCGATCCACAAAATGCTAGGAAGATATGCAAGCTTCTAAAGTCCATTTATGGACTAAAGCAAGCATCTCGGAGTTGGAATCTTCGCTTTGATGAGGTAGTCAAAGGGTTTGGCTTCATTAAAAATGAAGAAGAGCCTTGTGTTTACAAAAGGGCTAGTGGGAGCGCGCTTGTCTTTCTGGTCCTTTATGTGGATGACATATTGTTGATCGGTAATGATATTCCAATGCTTGAAGCTGTTAAGACTTCTTTGAGAAAGAGTTTCTCAATGAAGGACTTAGGAGAGGCAGCTTACATTTTGGGCATTAAGATCTATAGAGATAGATCAAAGAGGCTAATTGGATTAAGCCAGGACACGTACATTGACAAGGTATTGAAACGGTTCAATATGCAGGATTCCAAGAAAGGTTTCTTGCCCATGTCACATGGGGTTTCTCTTAGCAAGACTCAGTGTCCCTCGACACTAGATGAGCAAGAGAAAATGAGAGCGATTCCATATGCTTCGGCTGTTGGGTCCATCATGTATGCCATGATAAGTACTCGCCCAGATGTAGCCTACGCTCTTAGTGCTGTGAGCAGATACCAGTCAAATCCAGGAGAAGCTCATTGGGGAGCTAATAAGAATATCCTAAAGTACTTGAGAAGGACTATGGGTATGTTCCTAGTCTATGAAGGTGAGGAAGAGCTCGTTGTAAATGGTTACACTGATGCTAGCTTCCAAACCGACAAAGACGATTCAAGATCGCAATCTGGATATGTGTTTTGCCTCAATGGAGGCGCGGTGAGCTGGAAGAGTTCCAAGCAAGATACGGTTGCTGACTCAACAACGGAGGCTGAGTACCTTGCCGCTTCAGAAGCTGCAAAGGAAGCTGTTTGGATCAGAAAATTTGTTTCTGAGTTGGGTGTGGTTCCTAGTGCATCCAGTCCAATGGACCTCTATTGTGATAATAGTGGTGCCATTGCTCAAGCCAAGGAGCCTAGAGCGCATCAAAAGAACAAACACGTACTACGGCGTTATCACCTTATTCGGGACATCATCGCTCGAGGTGATGTAAAGATATGCAAGGTGCACACGGACTCAAACATCGCTGATCCGTTGACAAAACCTCTCTCTCAGCCCAAGCATGAGGCACATATGAGATCCCTGGGTATTAGATATCTGCATGATTAATGTATGAGAGATTATGTAATGTCTATATTTATGTGTGATTGAATAAAGTGTTATTCTGTTCTATGGATAATAATTATTGCATTGATTGACAAGTGCGTGACTTGTTTGTGAAACTCATTGTTCTTTCATAATATTATCCTAAATGATCCCTAGTTCCTTATCATTGTGTTCGACAATAATGATTCATGGACTAGCACATGTATTGGTTGATGATCATGTTTCATAGATCATTGATATGGAGATATCAAATCAATAATGTGGACACATGTTGGAGAACATAGTGTTGGACTGACCCACTAATAGACTTTGCTGAGATGTTATTGTTGTGCCATTAGTTGTTGTCTTGTATGATGTACCTTTGGGATCCTTAGACCTGAGATTGTCATTGATTCCCAGAATGTGTAATAGCATATTTAGGGATTACCAAACGCTATTCCGTAAATGGGTAGTTATAAAGGTAATTTTTGGGTATGCTATGAAACATGTCGTGGGGTGTGAGCGGTCAAGATGGAATTTGCCCCTCCTAATAACAGGAGAGATATCTCTGGGCCCCTCGAGTTAGATGGATTTGGAAGTGCATGGCCATGCCAATGTGATTAAAAGTTAATCATAATGACTAAAAGTTAGTCATGATAAGTCCACTAGACGTTCAAGTGAATGGTCGAGCTATTATAGGGATGGCACGTATCTCGCCTTAAGCTTGACTGATATCGTGAGGCAAAGGGATCGCTGACTGCGTATGTGAAAGGTTCAGCCGATATGATCTTTATGTGTACACGAGAATCAGTATGTGCTGCTAGGTGCCGCTATTGATTTATGATTTGAAAATGGTTTTCACATCATTGTCGTGTACATGTGAACCTAACGGGTCACACACTTAACGGGTTGGAACATCGCTTGCCTATGTGATTGTCTCTAGTGCAAGTGGGAGATTGTTGGAGATATGCCCAAGAGACAATACGGATTTGATCCGTATGTGAGGGTCATACGGATATTGATCCGTGAGGAATTAGTCCACTAATGGGCCAACTAATCGAGGCCCATTAGAAGGGTCTATTTAAGTGGAGGAGGGGCTTAAGACGCAGGTGATTCCACCAGTTCTTAACCCTAGCCGCCGTGCTCCTCTTTCTCGCCCACAAAACCCTAACCGTGTTGCCGGTGCTAGCACGCCGCGCACGGTGCTCCAACCCCGTACGTGTGGATACCGCGAGGAGGCGCTGCTATTGCTGCAGTGCCGATGGCTGGAGTAGAAGGAGACGATTGACGTGATCGACTACTTCCTCTACACCGACGCGCGACTACGTTGGATCGAGCTGCTCCAACATTCGCTTCCGCTCCGCCTGCGCGTCTAGTGGTAACGATCCATGATCCTCTCTTGCAAGGTTTCCTGGTTGAACGGTAGAAATTATTATATGCTATCGTAGCCTACCCGTTCCCCAACAGTCACAACATAGCCAAGAAAAGAGACTCGATCCGTGCAAAAGGTGCACTTCGCAAGGTTACCAAATAAACGTGCTGCTCACAAAGCATAAAAAACAGCACGCAAATGATTCATATGTTCATCCATGGAGTTGCTATAAATCAAGATATCATCAAAGTAAACTACCACAAATTTTCCAATAAAAGCTCTTAAAACCTCATTCATCAAACGCATGAAAGTACTAGGTGCATTAGTTAAACCAAAAAGCATTACTAACCACTCATACAACCTGAATTTGGTTTTGAAAGCTGTTTTCCATTCATCTCCAAGTTTCATTCTAATTTGATGGTAGCCACTATGCAAATCAAATTTAGTGAAAATTATAGCACCACAGAACTCATCAAGCATGTCGTCTAGCCTAGGAATTGGATGACGTTCCTTAATAGTAATGTTATTAATGGCTCTATAATCTACACACATATGCCAAGTACCATCTTTCTTAGGAACCAAAAGTACAGGAATAGCACAAGGACTAAGTGACTGACGAACATACCCATCATCCAAAAGGTCTTGGACTTGTCAATGTATCTCCTCAGTCTACTGAAGGTTGTTCCTATAAGCAGCACGGTTTGGCAAAGTAGCAATCAGAATCAAATCAATTTGATGCTCAATCCCTCTCAAAGGTGGCAATCCCGGGGGTATCTCAGCTGAGAATAGATCCTCATACTCCTGCAAAAGGTTAGTGACAGCAGGGGGCAAAGCACTAGAAGCAATATCATCAAGCGAAAACAAATCTTGTTTGCATATCAAAGCATAGCAAATATCATCATTAGCAAAAATTTCAGCAAGTTTAATTTTTGTTGCAAGACATGAACGACTTTGTAATTTAATTCCAGCACCCGTAGAACTTGAAGAATCATTAACATCACTAGGTGTAGAATCAGAATTAACTGGTTGCTAAATTTCAGTACCTTTATTTTTCAAACTAGCAGCTCTTTCTAAATCAGCATGTACAACTTCAGCAGGGGTCATTGGTAACAAAGTAATTTTAGTTCCTTTATGTATAAAAGTATACTTATTACTTTTACCATGGTGTACAATATCATTATAAAATTCCCAAGGTCTACCTAATAAAAGTGAATATGCTTGCATGGGTACAACATCACAATCAACAGAATCCATATAAGAACCAATAGAAAAAGGAACTCTGCAAGTTTGTGTTACCTTTGCTTTTCCAGAGCCATTTAACCACTGAATATAGTATGGATATGGATGTGGGCGTGTGGTCAAATCAAGCTTCTTGACCACATCAGAACTCACCAAATTTTTCCAGCTCCCTCCATCAATGATGACACATGCTCGGTGGTTCTTGATGACGAAGAAAATCTAGGACACATGCTCGGTGGTTTCTACACATGACCAAGTCTATGATAGCGGTGGCACTGAATCACTATAATGAGTCCTGTCGAAGTAACAGAAGAGGCACTAGTAGCTGGTATCGACACAGAATTTTTACCTGAGCGCGTAGAAGGTGCAGGGGCTGATCTTGGTGTTGTAGAAACAACACTGGTTCCCTTGGCAGCTGTTGGTGGGGGCGGACAGAAAGATGGCTTGGGCAGCCCCGAAGTCCCTAACGGCCGTGGTGAGTAGAAGGTACGAGTGGACTTGGTGTACTCCTCAAAAGCCTGGAAAAGTCCCTGTGATTCTTTCTCTGCGAGTATAGCATACTAGAAATACTGGTTAAGGGTATAAAATTCTTTATAATCAAGGATGTCCTGAATCTCTTTTCTCAAACCAGAATAAAAGCGGCAAATCTGATTCTCTACTTTTTCCACTACAGCACAACGAATCAAACCCTTCTGAAGCTCACTAAAATACTCCTGAACGGTTTTATCTCCTTGATCTAAGCGCTACAGTTTATTACGAATCTCTCTATAAAAAGAAGGAGGAGCAAAACGATCACACATTGCTAACTTAAGTTCTTCCAAGTAGTAGGCAAATAAGTTTCAGCAGCTAGACCACTCCACCAAACAATAGCAAAGTCTTTAAACTCACTAGTGGCTTATCTAACTATATGTTGTTCAGGAACAAGATGGGCATTAAAGTTTTGATCGACAGTCATCTCCCAATCAAGATAAGCATCACCATCATACTGACCCGAAAACGAAGGAATTGAAAACTTAATTTTAGCATACGGGTCATTTGGAGCATGGTTACCTTATGGACGACGGTTGTAGTTGTGGAAACCACCCATACCTTGAGTGTTACATTGCAAACGACGTCGTAATCTTGCGGTCCTTGTGGTTGACCTATCCACGGTGCCATCAGCCTTATACACCGTGTCTTCATCATGGTCGCCTTCAATATTGTTGGTGTTGGTGTTTGTGTTGATGGTCTTGTGAGCGGTCACCAACTTGATAACCTGATTGGTTAACTTAGAGACTATCTTATCCAACCGCTCAATGCTTTCTCCTAGGTGAAGCTTGGTGACGGCGTCAGTGACGGCCCTGGTGATCATCTCTGCCAAACCACTCTGAACCGCCTGCAAAGCCTTCTGTAGCTGACCTTGGCTCACGCACTCATCAAATTTTGAGGGCAAAGCACCCTCTCCATTGCTTCCTGACATCACAAACATCAAAACAGTAAACAAATAGTGAAGGTTATCCCTACAAAACTACTAAGCAGTGGTGTCTCTCAACACAGCAAAAGGAAGCTTCTTACAAAGTTCTAAAAAGCAAAGCAAAGTATACCAGAGAGGTGTGTTCCACGATTGCAAGGGTCACAAAATAACCTGTGTGCTTTCCAGAAGAAATATGTAGAGCTAGGAAGGCTAAATATATATATGTGAGTGGCACACAAATCAAAAATAAAGAGTAAAGCTGAATAAGTGCTCTAAGTAACTTGTCCTTAGTTGCTGGTCTAACTATGTCGTAGAACTGTAGTGATAGCAATGGCAGAAACAAGTATGAAAGGAGAATAGAGCACAACAGGGGGCTATGTGTAAAACAGTCAAACCTTAAAATTCTAGGAACTTAGATGGAGCACTAGTAGAAATCCAAAATTTCTTTTTTTAGTATTTTATTTTTTTGATATTTTTCTCCAACTCAGTGGCAATGGGAGAAAACCCATAGAAAATTTCAGCTCAAACAGAGGTAGGATGTGGCCTATAGAATTTCTGTAAGTTTATAAAAACGTTAGGTTTCAACTTGAATGAATTTTTTCTTTATCTTCCCGTTTTTTTTAATTTTTTAAGAAGGGCAAATGGACTGGGATGACCCCTTTTTGAGTCAAGAAGCTCCTGTAAAAATTTTAGCCAAAACGGATAACCGAGCGAAAAGTTATGACTGTTTTACAGAAGGTACCTCGAAATCGGTTTTGAAGAAACCCGGGGTTTGAGTGAAACCCGAGTCGATTTTGGGGTCGGTTTTAGGGTCGGGTTTGGAATCAGGTAGAAAATTTTCTGTCGAGATGGATGCAGCGAAAAGTGGAATTGTGGTCCGAGATGTTGAGGGTGGGTTTAGGGTGGGATTAAGATGGGATCGATCAATCAACCCTAGCACACAAAGCCGAACAAACAAAGGGTGGTGGAGGGGGGTGGCGGCTAGGGTTGCAAGGGAAACACTACTGACGACAAAAACACAAACTAAACTAGCGACTAAACAAAAACTAGGGCACAAACTCAACACTACAAACTCTGAAATTAAAATATGCAAAGGCTAAACACGTGGTTATGGACGGGGGTGGGGGAATTTTTTTGGGCTTTTTTGTGGACGATTGGAAGAACACAAAAACGAAACTAAAGGGTAGTACGAACCTAACGGTGCACCTGAAACTCTAATTACCAATTGATATGAACAAGGGTTCCTGATCTTTTGAAAGGTTCTTAGAAAATTGATTTGGTCGGAGGCGACACACAAATCGATCCGGCTTCAAAACAGCACGTTCTAAACCCCGCAATCACGGCACGACGTCTCCTCTGGTTATCAACTGGCGTAGCACAGTTGACCTCGCCGAGAAGGCTAATCCCTGTCTGTGAATCAAAAATACAAGAAAGAACAACAAAGAAAGCAACCAATTTGCAGATGAATGATTAAGTTCACGAAGTTAGGATCTCACAAACCGATGAACGGCGACACTGTTTATGAACAGAATTAATCTAAGCAAAATCCGAACTCTAATGGTGCGGTGGCGACTGTATATGAAGACCATAGGATCGTGCAAGACCCTCTGGACGCGCCTCTAATTGGGCTCAACTGCATACAAAGCCCAAAGGCCAAAAACAGGCGACGCAGCACCGACACAGATTGTGGACCCACTTTTATTTCGACGATTCCCGATGACTCCGGATGAAATTTTCCATGAGGCTGGCGACATTGAAAAGATCTTCTCCTTATCTTTCCGTGCATATGTAGAACGTCCAAATCCGAGTCTGTATACGTCCTGGGCATCCATTTTAATGCAGACTGGTTCTGAGCCCCGAAACAGACTCGAAGTCGGTTTTGATTGGGCCTCCACCTTGGCTTCCAAGTCCTTGCTGGTCCTTCACGTTCTTAAGTCCTTCTCCCATCATCTCTTGTTCCTCTCCATGGTTCCTAATCATAATAAAATAATTAGGTAGCAAACCATTCTCAAAAGTAACATATAACGAAGAACGTAGGAACAAGCTCACCTCTAAATTTAGTCGTCGTGCACGAGCTCTAGTTATTGGACCTTACAAGTTCAGAATTGGAAGAGTGTTGTGTCTATCCATAGAAGTGATGTCCTTATCAACGACAATGGCTGATAGCAGGGGAGGGGAGTGCAGCGAAGTGCGACGGGAGAGGGGGGGCGGGAATCGGTGGTGGTCGACGAGAGGGGGAGGAGAGGAGGCGGCACAGTCAAGGGAGAGGAGGAGGAGGTGACGGCTTGGGAGAGGACAAGGGAGGAGGAGGTAGCAGATGAGAGTTGGGAGGGAAAGCTAGGGTTTGTACTTGTTTTATACTATTGGTGGACTAGTGGTCACTGATGGGTTGATAGGCCAATAAGTAGTGACGGCTCTCATATTATAAACCGCTGTTATTTTTTAACGATGGATCAGACCTTAAACAGCTGTTAAAAATGTTTAAAACATTATAGCGGCAGGGGATATTTCTACCGCCGCTACACTCATTTTTCAAGCACTGCTATATGTCATTTTGCGATAGTGCAGGCACCGCGCTGCTGGCCTTGCTAGTGCTTCTTGCTCTAAGTTCTTGTGAATCAACACGCCACGCCGGATTGATAGGCCAACAAAGTAGCATAAAGAATAGAAGTAAAAAAAATCGCACGTCGAGGGAGCTTGGATAGCCCGCGCTATGCATAGCTTTGATGTAGCACGGCCACGGTCCATCGACTCTCACTCTAGACAGTCGACGGCATGACGGCAAGACAAACAAAGCAATCCTAAACTTATGTAAAAATTCTACGGAAATCCTTACGTACTGCTTACCTGGACCACACGTGGACCAAAACGTAACCCAGCCAGCAACCAACGGCCCAAGCTCCGGTAATCTCGGCACTAATTAATCTAAATTGCAATTTTCAATTTAACCATTGATATATTCTTCTAAAAATAAACTCTGATTTTGTCTTTGAATAAATCTAACATTGGGTCCTAAAAGCATAGGTTATGTGTTTATCATCACGCATTCAAGAACTTGGCGGCAGAGCTTCATGCGTCATGGTGGTTAAAACTACAAGTTCACTAAAATACTACCACAATATGATGTTCAATGTAAAAGATGAGCAACATTGTTTGCACTTTTGCAGCTTTCTATTCTATAAAATATAGTACTGAGTCAATGAAAATTTTGTTCAGCCTTCTACAGCACGCGAAGCGACCGGAAACCGTGACACGAGGCGGCAACGCTGCATTAGGTTGTGTCGAGGCCCATCATAAACCTGGTTTGTTAGACCTAGGTCACGTTGGAGGCTGATTAGACTAAATCTTTGTCAGCACGTAGAGTTTACGTAAAGGAGTTCGTAGCTGTAGCACTACTCAAACTCCCCAGGCACTGGCACCGTGTGTTTGCTGCGGAGACGGCCCCCACTCATCTCTCTCCATGGCTGGAAATGCGAGTTTTGACTAAGAGCATCTCCAGTAAGAACATGCATAAGTCTCATCTTAATTTTTACATGTCAATCATAAAAATTCTCCTCCGGTAGGGTTTTTATTTGGGTTTGCATTTTACATGGGCATGTAAATTCATTCTTCCAGCCCAAGTTCTGGAGCCTCCTATTCCTCCTCCCAGCGTGGGCTCCACCTTTTTAAATTTTTATTTTTTTCTTTCTCTTTTCCACTTTTCTCTTCCCTCTCTCTTCACCCTCCCTTGCGCCCGACACCAGTGCCGGCCACGCCCCGCCTCCCTCCCCCCGCCGTTGGCCAGGCGGGCTGCCTCCCTCTCCCTACGCCAGTCGCATGCATCGCCTCCCTCCCCCTTCGCCGCCCCGTGCGTGCGAGCTCGTCCACAAGCATCGCGCCGCCGCAGTCTAGCTCCGGACGACGCGCCGCCGCGAAGAGCATCGGCGCCCGCTCAAGCTCGCCCTCCTCCCTTGTTGATCTGTGCTAGGGCCCCGGCCGCGGGCAAGATCCGATGACGCGGGTGCGAGAGGGACACGTTCAGCAGCGCTCGCGGGCGGCGCCTTCTTCGTTGCCGGCAGCAAGGCGGCTGCTCTGGTGGGAGCTGTGTGCATTGTCATCCCCTGTGGAAGAAGAGGCGGTCACTTACAGGTGGATCCCACCCGATGGGATGTTTGAGTCACTGGGGCGCAGGTTCGACATGTTAGAGGGAAAATAGGGGTCTTGATTTGGATTTGACTGCTGGAGCTAAGAACACCCCAACTATTCATGCTAGCTCCTAAATGGAAAATTGGAAGCCTTGTTTTAAGTGCCCTTATAGAGATGCTCTAACTGTAGGTAGTCGCAAAATCATAACTCACCCTCTGTTTTGGCTTTGTGCACTGCAGGTGAAGGAAATGTGGCCACGCCCACGCATCGCATAATCACAGTTCAATAAGCAGTTTTATAAACCCTGTTAAACACACTCAAAGTAAAGATGGGCGGGGCACATCGGCAGATCGTTGCTTGTAGCGGCGAGTCTCCGCTCTGGTCTCTCCGTCGGTGCCTCCAAATTCCAATTTCCACGCGCATTGAATGCCACGAGACCCGTCGCCTTCTCCTCGTGCGCGGGCATCTTGTGGCCACCGCTACGTTTGAAGCTAGCTGCGCCGCTCGGCTAGAGAAGGTGGAGCACGTTGCTGCACAGACTTCGTCCTCCCTCCCTATCTTTCGCCCTCGGCTGGCTCCGGCTGCTACCTACCTAGTGCTCTGGTTGATTAACGTCTCCATCGCTGGCACTATGATAATTGAGATTGATTGTTCGTGTACGCCTGTGCTCGGATCGTCGGCGTTTACGTGTCCACGCCTCGAAATAGTTCTACTGTGCGCTGGAATCTACGGTTTTGCACATACACATTATTGGCAACCTGCATTGGTCGATGATGTTCGCCATGTTCAGTTAATAATGGACGGAATGTCACCATCGGAAAGCAGTTGTTGTGGATAGATGCTCGTACAAACCAGACCTTTCGTTGATCTGTGCCTAATTGCTGCGTCACAAGTCCTTACTTGCACGATTCAAGAAAAATCGTTGAGCAGATATTCATCCTGCCGACAATCCGCATCGATCCCTGCTGTCACTTCACCATGACTATTGACTAGTAATAAACCGGTGAGGTTTGAACCGTTGAACACCAGAAATAGTGATCCTGATGATGGGCCTTGACGCCGAAACCAATTAAGTAACTTCAAGGTGAGAAATCTGTAGCTCCATAGATGGTAGATCGGTATAGCGTACCAAGTAACTCGATCGTCTGCATGGAACGCAGATGTTAGGGCTCCATATCTTGATGTCTGAGATAAACCACGTTCCATCAGCTTGCATTTGAAAAATACCAAGTAACCTAACCGAAACCAAGTTCCATCATGTAGCAAGGCATCCAACTGTCCAGGACGCTCGTCGTCTAGTCCAGCCTTGCAGCTATTCCTGCAAACATATAAACCCTTCGCCAAATTTCACATCCGACACTAGGCGCGAGTTGTGATGGGACGATCAATGCAAGGCACATACACGCAAGACGAGGTATTATGACGGAGACTATTACAGACGGTACGACGTATAAGCAGAAATTGATCTCGTTCCACGCAATAATATAGCATATATTATTCATTCAATATCCCTATATGTATAATATTGCCAAACTTTATCTATCATCGTCACATTACATATTGCCAAACTTTATTTATCATCGTCAAATTACATGCATCTTGCCAAACATAATGTCAGATGCACAGATCATCGTTACATTACATACTGCCAAACTTTATTTATCATGATACATCAGATAAACTGAAACCTGCTGTCGTCACAAAGAGATAGAGATAGAGCTTAAGGCCACATCGACCACAGCATCGTTCAATGGCAGAAGGTGATCTCGTAGCTTGTTCCTGCAGGGCACGTGTAGATGGTGTTTTTGGTGTCCCTGGGGTAGGTGATCGTCTGCGGGCAGCGCTGCTTGAAGTACTGGGTGCCGTTGTTGGGCCCGCAGTTGCTGCCCTTGCCGTCGCACGGGTTGCTGCACCCGGCCTTCTGCCGCTGCTCGGACGGGCAGTCGAACGTGATCTCCTGCACGGGACACGACGGCCCGCCGCGGGAACACTTGGCACCGCCGGTGGGGAGGAACGACATGGGCGCGTTGAACCCGTGCACGAGCGAGATGTCGAAGTAGTCCATGCCGCCCTTCTTCCCCAGCGAGTACTCCGCCAGCGTGATAGGCTGAGCTCCGACCTTCTTGCACACCAGCGTGCCGCCGCAGTCGCCCGTCTGGCACTGCCCCAGCGTGCCGTTGATGATGAAGCCGCACCCCGTGCGGCCCCACACGCGCCCGTTCTGCGTGCCCGCAGGGACGTCGATGAACCACGAGTCGCCCGTGTTGAGCTGCGTGCCGCCGCCTGGGATGGCCGCGGGGTGAACCGTGTAGCCGCACTTGTTCGTGACCACGATGGACGCGGCGTCGGCGCACGCGGCCGCGAACAGGAACAGCGCCAAGACGCGCAGGACGGATGCCATTTTGCTTGTTTGCTTGCTTCTTCTTCTCGCACTGCTATTATTCTCTTATCTCTGTGCTGCGGAATGTGGAAGGACGTGGGGTGGATATTTATAGGAGAAGGTGACGGATATGTTTTCGAGTCCAAATCTGCAGGCGCGAATTTTCTTGAAATCTTCCACGAGTCGGGTAAGGCATCCTGTAACGGTGTCCGGCGTACGTTTTCGAGTCCAAATCTGCATGCGATCCTGCAGTACTGCGGTACTGCGGTAGAGTAATTTTTGCTGCACCCAGCGTACGCTAAATCAAACGTTGGTAGCGCGCTGGTAGCGGGGAACGCTATCGACTGACGCACTGCAGGTTTAGAGTAAAGAATAGAGGAATAGAAAAAAGAATAGAGGAAAAAATTAGAGAAAAATTGGTATAAATTTTTGTTTATTACATAATATATAGTAGTTGGGATAGAGGATGAATATAGGGTATGAATGGGTGCGGAAAAACTAGTTATAGAGGAGAGAATTTTGCTGATCAGGACGGAATATTTTTTTTAAAAGATGAATTTAGAGTATAACGAGTGCGGTCAGTCTAAGTCTTGGTTTATGTACAGAAGTGAGCTGAAAACACAAACGACAGGCTGTCAATCACTATCATGTTCTTTATACCAGACTAGCGTAATGTCTGTGGCGTGCTTCGCCACGGAGAAGAAATTCTGCATCCCTCTCCTAAGCTTTTTTAAAGTTTGGTCACGTTGTCGAACAAACCCAAAAAATTGCTAACAAAATATACTATTATATGACTTCTAAGTTTTTTTCATGAATAATATCACTTATATATTATCTTTGCATAGTAATCCTCAATTTGAATTTACGCTGATATTTCATATATTCACAGTAGCACTCATTCCGAGTTTACATATACCAAGCACACTTTTTTTTTTGACGAAACCTTTTGGACTACACTTGCAAGCCAACAATCAGTACATGTATAAAAAAAGGATAAAAAGATAGTATATATATGTTTTTCCTAAGAAAATTACGTCAGTGGGCCTGGCCAAGTCCATAGGGTCGCACACTGCTCCATCGTCATCTTCTCCACAGATTATATAGAATCCTATGGAGATTATGTAGAATCCGATGGAGGTAGACACAATTAGCTCTGGCACCAACAAAGTTATAGATAGAGCTTTAGCCTTCGGGCTCTTCCAAATCCAACTCTACTGCAGCTTCCAGCCACGATCCTCTTCTTTCACTTTTCAATATCCATTAATTAGGAACGCCAGGCTGTATGAAAAAATTGATTGAAGCGAAGACTCGTGTACGAAGCGGAACCCAACTACGGAAAAAGTGGATGCTCTCACATTATTGATTACGTATCCATACAACACTATATGAACGTTTTCATCTTTTTTAATCAAGTATAGAGATTTAAGTTTTCACTGCGACTCCGTTGTTTATCATTGCGATGGCTTTTCAACCGTGCTTATTTAATTTCTATTTTGGCTGCATTAGGTCTTTACTTGACAATGCAGAACCAGAAATTAAACTATTGTTGGGGGAGTATCTCGAAGTCGACCAGGAGCGAGAGACCAAGTCAAATACACAAGGATACTAATCTTCGCTTAGCTTTGATAAAAAAAACCCCGCATAGTTCATAAAGTCAAACCATGAAAGTCAGTCAAAGACTCAAAGGAGACTATATCTTTTGTTCATAGTTAGATATCACCGCATCATCATCTTATCAATCTACAAATGATAAAATATAGTAAAGTGTCCGTACATTTCTACAGTCTAAAAGAAAAAAAATACTTGTTCTATACAAGTTCAATAAACATTTTTTGTATTTTTAAGAGAAGTATAATGTTTGGATTTTTTAAAACACGGATATTTTTAGATATATATTAATAATAACTTTTAAATTTATTATAATCCAATGTACCCTTTTTGGAATTCCTAGACACTGACGAAAGTTGTTGCGTGGTGGCGGCTGAGCACGCGTTCCGCCAATGTACGACGATGAGGAACATAGCTTTAGAGAGAAAGAAAAAGGTTTGGTAACCTCATCCGAGATACCTCAACAAGGCCTACAAGAAGAATTCAACGAGAGACTTGAACCTGGAAGCTCGTTGACAAAGCAATATGGGAAAACTGAAAGTTGCCTACAGGAGGAGGGGGGAGGGGGGGGGGGGAGGAGGAGGGAGAATAGGCAAATCTAAAAATCTTACAAAATTAGGCTTAAATAAATTTTATCAGTACTATGACCCTAAAAAGTGAAGCTTAAAAGTGACTTTAGATTTTCGGGTTGGAGAGTAAGTGGTTGAAGTGAGTGTTGGGGCTTATATACTATGGCCCCAAAAACAACTGTTACTATATCTAGACGCCCCGCACCGGCATTGCCCATGGAACCATCGACGCTGCCGTTAGGGTTTCTGACAAGTGTCAGACCATTGTAGAAGTTTGTCGTGACTCACACCGGCATTGCCGAGATGAGGCAAGCACAGAGAGAAAAAATGGTCTCTAGGAGACCTTGACCGGCACTGCCGATCAGTGTCCACCAGAGAGCCCGAGGAAACAATCTCTATGTGAAGAGGGGACCGACACTGCCGATCAGGGGATCGACACTGCCAATGGAATGAACCAGAGCCAGACTGAAAGGATGGCTCTCTGAACGACATGATCGACACTGTCAATCAACTACAGCCAGAGATAAACATTGCTCTCTAGAAAGGAGGATCGACACTACCGATGTTGGCAAGACAGAAGGCCAGAGACTTGTCTGGGCTTTTGTAAGGATCAAAGGCGTACCGAGAGGGGGGATTGAATCGGTAAGCCGACCACAATCGACAAATACTTGCTATCGTAGCAACCTAACAATTCTAGGAGACAAAGATCCTACACATGCTAGTGTTCATGATGCGTTCAATGCGGAAGCTAAGCCACACTAGCCTATGCAAGCCTCAAGTGAACCTATCAACTATAGCACACAATTGGGGAATAATAAAAAAAAGGGTCAAGTAATGCTCATAATTTTTTTCCGAGGTATCGGAAGGATGACGCCTTCTCCTACTCCTCCTTTGACCACTCTTGCCGGAGTACCGGTCCCTTTCACCACCAAGTGGAGTTCTCACACACGATCCCCCAATCACTCCCAGAGTGAAGACATGGTTGCGTCACCGCTGCCACCAAAGTACAAGTTTGCCTCCCTAGAGAACTTGCCAGACTCTCCGAGCCGACATGGGCGCTCACTACCAATGGTGCTTTCAACGGCGAGCTCAAACCGTGTACAAATGTATGACAGCCTTCACAACTAATCACGATAGGCTCATCACCGACACCTAACCCGTCTAGGTCTCACCATAGACCAGGAGCAATAGCCTAGACCACACTTTCAAGGACACCATAGATTTAGATGTGAATAGATGCTCAAGTTACTATCTTTAGCACTCTCAAGATATGCAATATCTCCTGCTAGTGCTCCTCTCTTTTTCCTTTGGATCCCTACTGATTCTCCCAGCTATCCCAATGGTCAAAGGTAGTCTCAAGACCCCAGCAACGACTTTTATAGGCTTCCAACCACCAACTAGCCAATGCTCCATGAAACAACCTTTCTGGACATACAACCCGTACAGTCCGGTCTATGCCAGACCAGACCGTCCGGTGTCCACTAGACAGCTCCTCCAGAACCATCGCACACCTGTCCACCGCTATTCCTATACAGGCCAGACCGTTCGGTCTCTATGAGTCTTGTCCATTCTAGAATAGAGCTGAAACTACGTCCTCTTTGTTTTCATCCTATCCATACAGACCATACCGTCCGGTCTGTACACCATACCGTCCAGTCTGTACACCGTACCATCAGGTCTATGTGGCCCTTCATGTCAACAGATTCCACGCAGCCAACGGTCCTCTGATCTTTGATGACCGTACAATCCGGTCTCACTGACCCCTCTGTTCGGTCTCTATCTTTAGAAGCTGAAATTTCTCGTCTTCGCTTGACTTCGTTTCCTAGCTTTATCCAACAGCTCCTTGGCATCTCCACTGTCATCTAGTGCCTTGTGATTTCACTGAGCATACATGCACATCACCGACTAGTGTGACCTAAGAGATATGACCCAGACCCCTTCATAGTCCGGTTTTTCCTATGGACACCAGCTCTAACAACTAGACAAGTGTTCTAAACACTTGCTCCTAGCTTGTGCTTACCCTTGATCCATCTTCATCAACCCTCGGACTCCATCAAGCTCATCAAGGCTCCATGCTTGTGGTCATTGTCATTAATCGCTAAGGCAACCATCAATCAATAGGATTTATAATAGAGTAGAAGATGATTCCTGCATACCCAACACTCATGTAGATATTAGCCCATAATTTCATAGTTGTTATTAATCACCAAAACATTCATACCTTGAGGATCCAATAATCAATGATCATGAAGCTTACAATCTCTCCTTTTTTTGGTGATTGATGACAACCACTATTTATCATAAAACATCAAGGCTAATAGAGATACACTATGATCGAGAGAAACCTCATGGGAATAAAAAGGAACAATCAAGGCCCTACTTAAATCAAACATCATCAAGAGCCAAAGAGTAAAGAGAGAAAACACACTCTAGATCGATGATATGCATGCATGGCATGATAGGTGATGATTAAAGAAAGCACAAGGACATGCAATGCAAGGCATGGAGATGATATGGAACATGATAGCATGAAACATGCAAAATAATTAAAGGCAAGCAATAAACATCATGGATACATACACATGCATATAGGATACATGAAATAAAGACAAACCAATGCGTATGTAAATAAACCAAGTGATATTATGACGAGTCAAAACCCAAGCGAATGAAAAACCATGACACATCAAAATCCATGAACAACATCAATAAATCTCTCAAAATAAGATCCAAATGTATCTCCCATCAAAGCCGACGTATACTCCCCCTAAATATAAGCTACTCTCTCTTGATCATGACAGAAGTCACACTCCCTGTAGCTCTATGACTTCTCCCCTTTTGGCAACAAGCACCAAAAAGAGAGGGAAAGACTACTAAGTGCTCGAGGTCGAAGGAGGTGGTGGTACAGCGATGTCTGTCAAAGACTCTGCTCTAGGCTACTCTGACGGCTGCTCCTATGCCGGAACCTGCTGCTCAACCTGAGTCTCTACCACCTGAGCATCAAGCTTCTCAAAGTAAGAAAGATCCTCTGGTGACTCTGACTGTCTCCCCTGAGCTCCCCTTGGAATAGTGGTGGTTTGCTGTGCAATAGACGTCTGAAGGAGACTAAGGTCGGTCACATCCCGTTGGGAGAATCCTCTACGAACCAGATCCTCTGCTATCTGAGGTGTGACAAGAGTAGAATCCATAACAGAAGAAGGTGGGACAGAGGTCATAGTTGTCTCTGTCTGTGGGGCTGCTAGAGTACTGTGGACGATCTCAGAGAAAATCAGGCTCCTAACTGGCGGCTATACTACGGAGGTGGAAGGTACTGCTTTCTGTGGTGCTATAGACTGAGTAGGAGCGGAGAATAGTGCAGACATAAAATAGCTGGACTAAGTTCGGCCACATCCCATTGGGAGAATCCTCCGTGAATCAGATCCTCTGCTATCTGAGGTGTGACAAGAGTAGATTCCATAATAGAAGAAGGTGGGACGGAGGTTGCAACTGTCTCTGTCTGTGGGCTGCTGGTGTATTGTGGACGATCTCTGAGAAAATCAGGCTCTTGGCTGGAGGCTATACTGCGAAGGTGAAAGGTACTACTGCATGTGGTGCTGCAAACTGAGTAGGAGAGGAGAATATTGTAGACATCAAAAAGCTGGATAGCAGGGAGAACTCTGAAGGTGAGAAAGAAGGTCTTGCTCCCCCTATCTAGAACTCCCCTGAAAGTGAAGGTGCGCTAATGCTATATTGCGCCATCATCATGGTCATGAAGGGGCCTCTCTGTGCCTGTAGCTGCTATAGCTCCTCTTTGTGCCTGGAGTCGCTGTAGCTGCTGGAGTGAGGTGGTCGCTAAGAGTGGTACTCCTAGCTACTGACTGACATGTCCGTGTGTGACCTCTGACACCTGACTCACTAGAAGAGTTATCATCCTCATATGCAGTTGCTGCTGCTCGATGTGCATCCTCAATATGCTCATGATCTCTCGCCTCTCGTCTGTAGTGCTCTGATGAAGTCACTCATGCTATTGACGGTCGTTAAATACCAATTTTGACCATCAATATAGCCACAAATAAGGGAAGACGTAGCATTTCATACACGCATGTTAGCTAGGATTAATAAGATTCCACTTGTTCTTGGAAAAATAAGTGCATGCAAGGATTTGGTATAGAAGAGATGGAGAAATGGAGCATGATCCGGGAAAATACCATTCCAGCCAATGAGACGGTGACAACTAGAAATCACATGGATCACATATGTGACTGCACGGATTCCTCTGGAGAACACCGACAGAAAACACAAGAGGACCCACCTGCATGCCACCTTGAGGAAGCATAAGGCCAAAGGCCCCACTCCCAGGTCGGTCGACCTAAAGGCTTGGTCGCCCGACCTGGTCTTGAGTCCATTTCAGGCGTGCTTCCACGTGGTGCTTCCCCATCCATTTCCTGAAGTTGATGCACTGAGCGTTAATGGCGGTTACGCTTCGTTATCGACCTATGGAGGCTATAAAAGGAGGGGAGTGCCTCCTACTTCCACACACACCAAGAAGAATCCATTCTCTAGCATTACACTTAGTCTCTAGATCCTAGTGGAGTTTAGGAGAGAGGAGAGTTGTCTTGGGGTCCTCGATGTAGTCTTGGAGAGCTTTCGGGTTAGTTCTACTCTAGTCCTCTCTTGTAAGACTTATTTACTTTATTAATATTATTATCTTATTTAATCCTTATGCCTTATCCTTATACTAGTGTGATAGTCATGTGCTTTGTATATGGTTATTGCCTAGTCATGTTAGATTGTTACACACTTCACATACCTATTCTAGTCAACCTATGTCCTTATACTCGTGCAATGCATATTGTGGATAGACATGCTTTAGTCCATGACTTGTTAATCCGTAGGGTTAAGGTTATGTATACTATAGCCTGTAGCTTGTTAATCCATAGGGTTAAAGCTATGTATGTCCCAGCCCTTTACTTGTTCATCCATAGGGTCAGAGTCATGCATTCTTTAGTACTTGACTTGTTGATCCATCAGTGTGGAATACTTACCTTACCGGTATCCATAGCTAGGCTTAAGTCGGCAGACGACCGGGTGACCCACCCATAAGGGAATCGACCGAGTCGGCTTGGAGCACAAGGCAATTAGAGATAGATTTACTATGCTTATCCTTGTAGACTATGAGTAGGACTCTTCATGTATCCCTATTGATCGGATATATATGACAGCAGGAACCCCCCATCAAGGGACACACACAATACAATAATCGCACCAGATTACATTGCAATACAAACCAGGATTCACCGTCAACTTCGATGGCAGAGATTCCCAACATCCAGTACTCATCGGACTTCAAGATCTCCTTCGGGTCGCTCAACTTCGCCGTGGACGCTGATGGAGTATTGGGTCTGGAGAAACATCGATCCGACTCGGTTGCAGCCAACTCTATGGCGCGATCACCGGGTTTGTCAGATCTAATCCTAGCCCTAGTACTACTCGGATTAAGCGGCACAGACCTACCCACCGGATACGACTCAAAGTTGGTCCGCTCCTTTGATGAGGGATCGGATGGAACTTCTTGCCCATATCCATTGGCCGTAAATATGGTCGACCTTGTGGAAAACCCACTAGCGAATGATGGAGAAGGAAACCATGGAGGAGAAAACCACGAGGAAGAAGCCACATCAGGCGATCATTGACGTCGATCGAGAGGATCGCGCAGATCTCGTCTCGCGCGGCAGTTGGATCTCGGGGGGCTAGAGATCGAGATGGATGGCATCAAGGTCTACGACACCCCACAAAATAATATCACTAGGGCGAAGATGTTACTTGACAGCTTGAAGGCTGATGAGCCACATCAGACTCCCATGATGAAGATGGCGTTGGCCATGGTTAAAGCAGTTGCTGTTCAAGACGCGGTCAGAGAGCCACCCCAGTCGGTGGCAAGTTCTAGCAATGCTACTACACACGGCCGTCGAGGGCGTCACGATCTGAGAAATTCTCTCGGTACCCGTGACCTTCGATAGGTCATCAACTCTCATCATGAAGAGCGTGCTCGAGACAATCGCCACTATGAAGAAGAGCAGCATGATCAGAAGGACGACCAACATCGGGAAGACCGACAAGATCGGTGTGATCCACCTCTGAGGGATAACCGTGACGACCGACGTCGTTATGATGATCAGGACCGGCGTGAAAACTGCAATGAGGTTAACAAGCATCGTCTCCACGACAATGATGTGGATCCGTGCCACCGGCGTCATACTCCCTCAACCTCACGATCTCCAGATCATCGGCACAGGACTCCATCGCCGACCGACGAGGAGTTTAATGGAATAAAAGCTTACGCTCCTAAGTTGCGTAGGTGCAGGTTCCCAAGGAGTTTCAAGCCAATCGCCATCGAAAAGTATGATGGTCAGACCAACCCCAAGGAGTGGCTCTAGATATATAGCACAACTATTCGGTCTACACAGGGAGACACCTACGTGATGGCCAATTATCTGCCGGTCTGCCTTGAGCCAGCCATTCAAATTTGGCTCACATCTCTCCCTGAGAAGTGCATCTCTAATTGGGGAGAGCTTAACAAGCACTTCATTGAGAACTTCCAAGCTACCTACAACCGTCCGGGCAACCACTTCGACCTTACCCGACTCAAGCAAAAGCCCGATGAGTCCCTGTGCGACTTCATCAAGCATTTCTGTGCCAAGAAGATGTAGATCCCCAACATCCCGGATCAGCAGATCATTACTGCCTTGCAAGGAGGGTTGTAGAGTGATGATCTGGTTCGGGAGATCGATCAGCGAAATCATAACCTTGATCTGAACGCTCAGGAGTGCTTCAAGATCGCGAACAAGTACGCTTCTGGAGAGAGTCGGCCCTGTATGACATCCGCGGTATGGGGAAAGAGAAATGTCAGGACAAGCCAGAGTCCTCCAAGAAGGATAAGAAGAGAAAGACTGACAACATGGTTGCTGCAGTAGACCGTTCCAGGATGAATCCCTAGATGATCCAGCAGACCATGGACGACCTATAAAGTGGCCCGTGCCTATGGCATCCAATGGAAAACCACAAAGCCAAAGACTGCTACCGTCTGAAAGGCTTTGCGACAGCCGCGCTAAAGGTGGCCAAAGACCCACCAAGGCGCAACGGCAAGGACAAGGCCGACGACGGTGATGACAAGGACGAAGAGGGAGAATTACAGGAGCCCCGAAAGGAGGTCAACTTCATCTTCGGAGGACCAGATGCCTACACGTCCAAGCGCAAGCAAAAGCTAGAACTACGAGAGATTAACTCCGTAGAACCTGCTGCTCCCGAGTACATGAGGTGGTCCGAGATTCTGATTACTTTCGATCGGTCAAATCATCCCAAGCACCAGCCCAAGCCAGGCCGCTATCCACTCGTACTCGTGGCAACGATGAAGGAGGTCAAGTTCAATAGGGTACTCATTGACGGGGGAAGCAGCCTTGACTTGATCTTCACCAAGACCCTCAAAGAGCTAGGCTTGACGGTCTATGACCTCAAACCTAGTACTTCTCCCTTCCATGGGATTGTGACGGGCAAGACCTTGGTACCAATAGGGCAAACCACTCTGCCTGTCACATTCGGTACCTGAGAGAACTACAGGACCGAGAGCGTTATCTTCCAAGTAGCCGACTTCGAGTCTCCCTACCATGCTATTATTGGCAGACCAGCGATGGCAAAATTCATGGCGGTCCTGCACTATCCATATCTCACCATGAAGATGCCAGACCCGAAAGGAATTATCTCCCTCCACTCTGATCTTCAGAACTCTTTTGATTGCGATGTGCAGAGTGGTGAATTTTTTCGATCGACAATTGATGCTATCCGATCGGTTGGAGATCCAGATGGCAGTCGGCGACGAGGTGAAGTATGATGTGGAGGTCCCACGAAGAAGCCCAACAAGGAGAAGCTCCAAACGGACGACGTCCAGACCAAGGAGATATCCCTCGACCCTCAAGACCATGCTAAGGTTACTTATGCAGGGGCTGATCTCGGAGAGAAATAGGAACTCACACTCACTCTTTTCCTCTAGGGAAACAGGGACATCTTTGCATGGAAGCCCTCTGACATGCCGGGAGTTCCTAGGGAAAAGATTGAGCATGATTTAAGGGTGCCTCCTGAGGCTACACTTGTCAAGCGACGTCTTAGAAGATTTGCTCAGAACCGCAAGGACGCCATGAAGGAGTTAGCTAGGCTTTTAGATGCTAATTTTATAAAGGAAGTGTACCATCTAGATTGGCTAGCTAATCCAGTCCTTGTACCTAAGAAGAATAAAGAGTGGTGTATGTGCGTTGATTATACCAATTTGAACAAGGTCTGTCCTGTGAACCCTTTTGCTCTGCCACGCATTGATCAGATCGTAGACTTAATAGTCGGGTGTGAGCTTTTAAACTTTCTGGATACCTATTTAGGCTATCACCAGATCCCACTAAAAGTCGAGGATCACATCAAGACTTCCTTTATAACTCCCTTTGGCGCCTATTGCTGCATCACTATGTCGTTCGGTCTAAAAAATGCTGGCGCGACTTACCAACGTGGTATTCAACGCTGCCTCAAAACGCAGATCGGTCGAAATGCAAAAGCATACATTGATGACATTGTGGTGAAGACTCAGAACATTGAAGAACTTCTCTCTAACCTGGCAGAGACGTTTGACAACCTGAGACGATACTCGATAAAATTGAATCCCAAGAAGTGTGTTTTTGGGGTACCTTCGAGAAAGTTACTCGGTTACATCGTTTCAAAACAAGGTATAGAGGCTAACCCGGATAAAATCAAGGCAATCCTTGATATGGGGCCACCAAATTATCCAAGGGATGTGCAAAAGCTAACGGGGTGGATAGCATCCTTGAGTCACTTTATCTCCCGATTAGAATTCAGGGGTCTACCCTTCTTCAAATTACTCAAAAAGCATGATAACTTCATCTAGACAGGGGAGGCGCAGTCGGCTTTGGATGAGTTGAAGGTTCATCTCAGCAATATCCCAGTCTTAGTGCCGTCGGAGTCACTAGAGAAGCTTCAGCTTTCTGTTTTGGCTACAACTCAAGTTGTAAGCACTGTTCTGACAGTCGACCGAGAAGAATAGGGTCGTGTACAAAAAGTACAACACCCGGTGTATTTCATCAGTGAGGTACTTAATGCCTCCAAAGCACGACACCACCAGATCTCGAAGCTGCTCTATGCACTCTTGATCACCTTTAGGAAGCTACAGCATTATTTTCAAGCTCATCTGATATAAGTCCATACATCGTTCCCACTCAGAGAGGTGCTTCACAACCGGGAGGCGGTCGGCAAGATTTCTAAGTGGGTGGTCGAACTTGGTCAATATATCATTACATTCGTAGCTCGCTCGGCTATTAAAGGACAGGCTCTGGCGGACTTCGTTTCCGAGTAGACAGAAATTTAGATGCCACCTGCAGCACAAGACATTGAATATTAGAGGATGTACTTTGATGGGTCACTCCAACTACAAGGCGCGGGGACTGGAATCATGCTTATCTCACCTCAGGGAGAGAAGCTCAGATATGTCCTTCAAATTAACTTCCGAGCATCCAACAATGCCGCGGAATATGAAGCTCTCCTACACGGTCTACGCATAGCCGTATCACTCGGTATTCAGCGTCTTGACATCTTTGGTGACTCGGCTCTGGTGATCAATCAGGTCACCAAGGATTGGAACTGTGTGGATGACAATATGGCTGCTTACTGCCAAGAAGTAAGGAAATTGGAGAACAAGTTTGATGGACTTAAGTTCACGCATGTTATTCATGACAACAATCAAGCTGCTAATGAGTTAGCGAAGATGGGATCATCGTGATCGATGGTTGCACCTGATGTTTTCCTTCACACCGTGGATGTTCCCACTATTTCACTTTGGTCAGACGTGCTGACAGCCGATGTTGCTGAGCCAGTGATGGATTTAGACGTGGAAACCGACTAGCGCGACCTGATTGTCCAATTCTTGACTAAGGGTACGCTGCCTATAGATTCTAAGGAGCAACAAAGGTTGAAGGCCAAATGTCGAGGATATTTGAAGGTGGATGACCTCCTTTATTGAAGAGGAGGATCAAAAATTTTGATGCAATGCATCTCCATTCTTGAAGGCAAGGAGCTGATGTCGGAGATCCATGTGGGAGCATGTGGTAATCACGCAGCTTCCAAGACTTTGGTCGGCAAGGCTTTCCAGCAAGGGTTCTACTAGCCCACGGCGGTCGAAGATGCACACCAGGTCATTCAGAACTGTGAAGGATGTCAATTCTTCACTCAGTAAACACATGTGCCTTCGCAGCAACTTTAGATGGTTCCTATAACATGACCTTTTGCAGCGTGGGGGCTCGACATTGTCGGTCGTTTCAAAAAGGCGCTAGGCGGGTTCACTCATTTGTTTGTTGCCATTGACAAGTTCACCAAGTGGATTGGCGAAGTCGATCGGCAAGATTACGTCTAAAAATGTAGTTGACTTTGTCAGAGAGGTCTTCACTCGGTTTGGAGTTCCTCATGATATCATTACCGACAATGGTACTCAGTTCATATCTTAGGAGTTCTGTGACTTTGCCGACAAGATGGGAATAAAAATCCACTTTACATCAGTGGCTCATCCTCAAAGCAATGGGCAGGTCGAACAGGCTAATGGTATGATTCTTAAGGGATTGATGCCCTGGATTTTTGACAGACTTAAGCCTTATGCCAGTCCGTGGGTCCAAGAGTTACCTTCGGTTCTCTGGGGGCTACGTACCAATATCAGTCGGGCAACTGGTCAATCCCCTTTCTCACTGATTTATGGTTCTGAAGCCATGTTACCGACCAAGGTAAACCTCGTTTCGGCATGAGTTAAAGGATATGATAAAAAGCTTTTTGAAGACAACCAAGAGATGGAGTTGACTGCAGCAGAGGAGATGCGTGATCGTGCTCTATTTTGGTTGGCGGTATACCAACATGGATTGCAACGTTATTATGACAAAAATGTCTAAAGTCGCCAGTTCCAAGTTAGAGAACTAGTGCTGCACCGAATACAATCCACCAAGAATTGGCACAAGTTATCCCCTAAATAGGAAGGGCCTTATATGTTCAAAGAAGTCACGCAGTCGAGGGCTTATCGACTCATGTATGAAGATGGCAACGACATGCCAAACTCCTTGAACATTAACCAGCTACGTCGCTCTTATATTTACTCTTTTTATGTATTCTCATATATTATTATTAAATGAAACTCCAGTCTTTTTTATGAAAGATGTTTTAAGTTGCTTTCATTCTTATTTTGTCTTGATTCTTTAATTTATACATTAAACAATCAAGCCAAATTTCTACTTGTTTAGTAACTAAGCAAGAAAAGAACTTTCATGCATACAAGGAATATATTGTTTTCATACTAAAATACTACTAATGTATTTCACTACACAAATATTTATAGCTCCTAAGAAGGAGAAGAAGGATCATCTTCTAATTCTACTCCTAGAGTGGTCGGATGAGAAGGCACCGCAGGAGCAAACTCGATGTTATCCACCAGCGCACATGAAGTCTCATCCATGGAGTCGAGTAGCAGATGGCATTGGTCGACCGTATGCTTGGGATTGAAGCCTTCCTTGATTTTATCCAAGGGAAGCTCAGGATTCCAAGACTTACAGATCGCCAACAATTGGCTCTCGGCTTCAACAACTATTCGCTTGGTGTGTTCTTCGATGGTCTCGGGCACATGCTCCAGAAGATATTCCAAGGACTGTCCGGTCTGCTTGATTTGGTTGGCATGGATGTAGTTTAGAGCCTTCCAACCGCCATAAGGCAAGGCTGAAGAGCACAAGCAAGTGAGAATAATAGAATAAACTGAAGATTAAAGATGATCAAAAGAAGCTTACGGGCAAGTTTACATTTAAAAGTTGTAGAACTGGTTTTGGCATGCTTCAGTTTGTCCTCGGTCTCCCCCAACTTCATCTTCAGCTGAGCGATCTCAGCGCTCTGATCCTCGATCTCCTCCAGCTTCTTCTTTAGTTGAGCGTTCTCAGCGCTCTGCTCTTCAAGCGACTTGGATAAATTGTTCTTCTCTGTAGTCATAGTGTCTAAAACCTCTGCTAGTTTGAAATGAGCTTCTCCAGATCGGCGGCTTTTTTCTCATGAGCTGAAGACAAATAAGTACTCAACATTGAGATCAACTAAGTAAGAAAGGCTTAATAGTCTTTTACCTACGCTGGCGAGTTGACTCTTATCCAAAGAAGTGGAGGCCGCTTTGTAGTCAGTCAACAGTCTGTCTATTTGGTCCTTAGCCTTGGAATACTGCTGACCGGTGATTAGAAAATTCAGAGTAATGAAAGCCAGTTAGCGGGAGTAATGTAAATACATTGAAGATTTCAAGAACTTACCAAAGCTTTCAGCCTCAAGGAAGTCTAGACTCGCCTGTTTCCACTCCACTAGGGAATACATTTTCTAATTAAGAGGGAGAGAGTGAATCAATACTTCAGATAACATGAGGAAGAAAGAAAAAGACCTCAGTATTGATGTACCTTGGATGCTTCGCTGTGGTTACGGAGGATTTATAGGTCTTTAGGATCCGATCGACCGGTTGGCCACTCGACTGGCGCAACTTTGTCCTTTTTAGGAGTTGGCGCATTAGCGGTCTACGGAGTTGTGGCGGTCTGCGTTGGAGCAGGAACACCTGGAGACTTTGCCAACTCAGTCTGCATGCTTAATGGCGTGACCATGGACTGAGCCGGTTTGGTCGGACGAGGAGTTCGGGTCTGCATTTTGTCCTTAGACACGGAGATTCTGGAATCTCGATTGACCGAGTAGTATGTTCGCTGCATTCAACATTCAGATTTGACGATATGCTCTAGATCAACAAGAAGAATGCACACAAGCAAGAAGACTTACCTGGAGGCTTGCTTGATCTTGACGTTGCTAACTTTCTTCTTTAAAGAAAAAGTTTGTGAATCAGACTGCTTCCTCTTCAAACAAGGATGCTTCATGACCTTTAAAGACTTAACCACTGCCCCTGCATCACTCGCTTCTTTGCTTAGTGGCTCTAACCGGCTTGAAGGTTGGTCGGAAGAGGCAGGGGTCAGACGGTCAGCTATCAAGGGGTTGTCTTCTGCATCATCATCTTCGATATCTCCTTGGTATTGCCTTTGCTAGTGGGCGACCAGTTTCTTCCAATGGACTGAAGGCAGATTCACTGATGGGTCGGTCTGTTGAGCTCTTGGACCAGTTGTGGCACTCGGTTCTGCAGGGATGACCAACCACGGTGGTTTAGGAGCATAGTCCACCCCTCTGCGTCAGTTGCAGGGAGTGGAGGGTGAGACACATAAGTGTCGAGTACCTGCATACAAAAATGAAGTGTCTTTGTTGTATGCCTTCTGAATCAAGGTGTGATCCCTAGGGTTGACATACTCGAACATCTTGCTTAGGCGAGCCTTGCGCAAGGTTGAGTTCGGTGGGTCAGGAACTTCCCTTGTTTCATCATCAGATGCATATTCCCCTCCTGGATAACATTGCTGCTTTAGTGGTTGCACTCAGCGCACAATGAAGCTCTTGGCTATGGTGACACCATCGACCCCTTCTTCCTTCAACTCAGTGATCTTCTTCAGAAGATCTTGAACCTGGGAGTCATTCGGGTTTGGCTTTTTCATCCAGGAGGATTGGGAGCTAGCCTTGGCACCAGTATATTCTGAGACAGCTGGGGGGGGGGGCGATTGTCACAGTAGAACCACTCGTCCCGCCACTTCTTGTTCCATGTGGCTAGTGGAATATTGATGTATAGGTCCTTCTTACAGAGCTGAATGCCGACACCCCCAGTGGCTTTCTGGTTTGCAGCTGACGACAAGGGACAAAGAACAAATAGATGGCAGAACAGAGTGAAGTGGGGCAGAACGCCAAGGAAGGCTTTGCAGATATGCACAAAAATAGCAATGTGCAGAATGGAGTTGGGATTGAGATTGACTAACTCAATCCCAGAAATAGAGAGGAGCCCGCGCAAGACGCTGCAACAGGGAACCCAAAGCCACGCTTGAAAAAGGAGCGGAAAACTATAATTTGATTCCGGATTGGAAGGGGATGGGGTTCAGATCCTGGTACCTTCCAATTCAGTTGTGCCTGCCCCGGCAGGATGCCATCGACGACCATGGTGTTCAAAGTGTTGGTGCTGATGGTGCACTCGGAGAACTCGCAAAGATGCTCCGAGATCTCCAGCTCTAACGAGAATGATTCGGCGGCGGCGGCAGAAGCTTTCGAGCTCTTCACCAGCTTGCGCGGCATGGCGGCAAATGTGAAGCTGCAATGGATCTAATTTGGTGACCCTAACCCTTGCTTTCTGAGCTCGGGGACTTGGGCGCAATGAGGATTTGTGCTAGCGATAGCAATGTGCAAGAACCCTAGAACAGGGGAGCGGAGAAGCAGAGGAGGCGTGAGGAAGATGAAGAGCTGTGAAATGGCGGCGTGAATTTGCGTCATCTGGCCTCGTCCTTTTTATACCTTCGCCTTTGACCTAGTCGTGGGGGACCATATGGGCCGTAATGGGCCGTACAGTGCCAAATTGCCTTTTAGGGCTAATTAAAATATGCAACAATCTTTTAAAAAATTTCTACTGACTTAACAACCCCGAGTGCTAAACTCAGGGGCTTCTTTGATGAGAGGCAGTGGTTAACAACCACTTTAAATAATCTCCATATTTATGTGATTTGATGATCACATAGTAGAGGACTTGACGGTCATATGGGAGTAAGTCTAAAGATTATGCTACTGATTAAAATCAGTTATTATAGGCTAAAAATCTGACTTGCATAGTTCGAGTGATAAGTATTCAAGGAAAAACTATATTATGATTGATGTCATTATAGTCTAGTACTGGATTATGATTGATGTCTTACATTGCTCTTGAGTTTGTAAAAATGATTGATTTCATTATATTTGAGTCAAGGATCACTCGACCTGGAGTGGATATCACTCTGCCTTCTACAAATCGGTCGGCTCAATTGATGGTGAGCAGACCGAGTGCCGGGTTTGATGATCAGGACATTAACTGCTCAAGCTTGATGGTTTGAGTATATTTTATATAACAAAATGTGAATAGATAACATTATTAGACTCTTGCATTCTTTGTTAGTCTCTAAATTATACAAGAGTCAGGGGCGACACCTGATCAGGTGCACCTAATCGGCGCACCAGATCCATCAGGAACTTCAATCTAGATGTCTTCCTAATTTGTGACCTATTCACAACAAGCATTGAAGAGGAATCACTCGGCGAGTTACAGCTCCAAATCGAAAAGCACTCAGGGGCTGCTATGAAATACTTGCCTTACTGGTATTCATAGCTAGGCTTAAGTCGGCAGACGACCGGGTGACCCTCCAATAAGGGAACCGACCGAGTCGGCTTGGAGCACAAGACAATTAGAGATAGATTTACTATGCTTATCCTTGTTGACTACGAGTAGTACTCTTTATGTACCCCCTGCCGACCGGATATATAAAGGTGACAGGAACCCCCCATCAAGGGACACACACGACACAACAATCGCACCAGATTACATGGCAATACAAACCACAGAACACAGAACGTAGGGTTTTTACTCTCATCGAGAGGGCCCGAACCTGTATAACTCGGTGTCTTGTGTCTTAACCATCAAGTTCTTAATCCCGATGTATCCCTATAAATACATTGTCGAGATCAAGTCTCGACAATCGGGTTAGAGTTAGGTGTACTTTCATTCTAGACTTGTTGGTCCGAAGGACCAAAATCCATTGGCAATCGAGAGTATTATTTAGCAATGTAACCATGGTGCTTAGGTTGGTAAATAACCATGAGTGTTTGGTTGCCCCACGAATAGTACTAGGTGTGACGGTATGGACTTAACACGGGACTCGCCAGTCGAACGTTGCTCTGTGGGATCCGCTACTTATCCATGTCAGGCCTTAAGAGGCCTAGTTAGACCTCCGCTCCCATGCTTGTGCCCTGCCCCTGACATTACAGTTGTCTCTTCCCTTCCCCTGTTCTTCCTCGCGCACCTTCTTCTTCCTCTTCTCCAGCAACGGTCCACGACGGCGGCGGCGGCGAGCGTTGTGCAGCTCCGCTTGAGGCTCCTAGAAGGCCCCCCAGAAGGCATGGCTATGTTATGGAGAAGTCCCTTTGACTACATGCCCTGACTGCCCTCATACAGATCCACTAAAGCGCTTGACATCTGTGCGCTCGCAGACAGGCAACATCGGTCGGGAATTTGTGAAATGCGAGAGCAAGCCATGTAAGGGGAAGGATGGGAAGGTAGGGTTTGTCTCGATTTGGTGTGATTTGGAATTTGTAGTTTGGATTTGGGAATTAGGGTTTGCATTCCACTTTTCAGGATTTGAAGCTCTGCCGTCATTTTGAGTGGATGGATATGTACATTCGGGATCGAGGGCTTGTAGTTGAAGTGCTTCCCCCAATTGAACTAATTCAGGCTCGCATGTTGTCTGCTGTGGAGAAGGAAATCTCAAACTTAGCCCATGATTTTTTGGTGAATGGAGAGTTGCAAAAACTTAACAAGCACTTGTGCCAGATTGTGGAATTGAAGAGGCAGTCAAACATGAAGGCCAGAGCATTTTACGTTTGTATCATTGTCATTTATTGGGTGTTGGTATTCAGGTTAGGAACTTAGATTTAGGAGATGTGGGGATGTTGTTTGAATGTAAAATTTGTGATCAATTTTGTTTCATCTCATAAATTATTTCACGATTTACTTCACTTTTTCTCTTCTCAGACCACATGAAAGCATGAACTTGACTCCAGGGACTTTAACCTCCACCGCTTGCCAACCCCACCTTTCATTGAGATGATGGGGGCTCACATGTCAGCCCGCCTCCCCACTCCTACCCCAAGCCCATAGTTATTCATATGAGCGCAGCCCATACTTGTCCACTCGCCTCACCACTCCCACCCGAGGCCCACCTATCATTCATAAGAGCACAGCACATAGTTATTCATGAGAGCACGGCCCATCTGGTATTCATAAGAGCGAGACCCATCAGTTTTAGGCCCCATTTGGTTTGGATTCTAAAAAAATTTGCTAAAGGATTGGAGCACGTGTAGCCTCTAGCAAGATAGTGCAAGCTTGGGATTTCTCCTCTCTTTCCAATGTGGGTCCCACAGTAATTATAGAAGAAGTTGAAAGAAGAATGTATTTTAAAGAAAAACAGTACCAAAGAGGCCCTTAGTTATTCATTTTTTTTTTGGACTTGACGATAAAAGTGGATATTTATATAGATAAAAGTGGATTACATACATAGATTGTAATCCATAGATTGCATACAATAAAGAAAAACTAGCACGGGAGGCCATTGAGATTGATTACAAAATTTAGTCTGGATGACCTAGGTTTACATTGGCCTGTGGTGTACTACTCTATTCCTCATGGAAAAGCCGGACCACTATACTATCAGGGTGGACCTTGTCGGCGATGGTAGTCGCAGTGGGCATATATTCCCACAGCATGTCGTAGAAGTCATCGTCGTCGGTGATTGGAGCAAGGTGGAGGAAGTTCTCGCCGGAGTCTAGGTGGGCCAGGCTTAGGGCGTGGGCAGTGCCTTCACGGATGCCGATTGTGGCGAGTTCCCGCGCACGCGCCAGAATGTCACGGCGGCGAGCGGCCACAGTGTCGCCGCGAAGGTTCATCTCCTCTGCGGTGATGCCGGTGGCCTCCTCAATCTTTTGAATCCGGGTCGTCGGAGCTGAGCAAGGAATAAAAAAGAAGTCAAACATCGAAATCTGAGAGAGAAAAGGGGGTGGAATAGCTAACATGCTACGTACCAGCCACGTTGGCGTCGGCTGCAGCTAGGCGAGCATGTGCCTCCTACACCTCCTGCTCCACTGCCGCTAAAGCAGCCGCTAGAGCTGCCGCGGTATCCCCTGGGAGAGCAGCAAGGGCCGGTGGAGGAAGAGGGGGCGGTGGAGTTGTCCCATCACTACATGAGAGAGAGAGAGGATAACGATGATGGCACTGTCCCATCATTAGAAACTGAAGAAGGCACTGGAGGAGATTACCATGATGGCCTACCCCCAGTGGTGGCGTGGATTCGTGCCCGGAGCAGAGGGGTCGTGGCTCCAGGGTTGCCGGTCACCGTCCATGGTGGGGAGCTTTCCTTGAGCAAGGGCTTGAAAAGAAGGGGAAGAACAAGGGCGTCAGGAGGCGAGAGGAATGGAGGAATGGTTGAGCCGAGAACAAGTCCTCCTGTTTTATGGACAAGAATGGGAAGGAGCCCGAGGAGAAGTTACGACCCACAATCAATATCGTTTGCGTGTGAGGAGGCGAGCCGTCAGGGCCTGTTCGTTTCTCGATTGGCTTGCCAGTTGGGCGCGTGCTCCGGACCCTTAGGCATCAATGTCGCATGCTCCAGACGATGTGTGCTGGCCATGCCTGTTCTATCGGGGTTCCCGTTCTTCTCGCATCTTCTATCATCCATCACATCACAGGTTCCAGGGTCAAAAAGTTTTGACTTAGGAGGGTGTTGGTTTCCCTCGCCTCAACTTATTAATCTTGCTATTTAGGATTACTAAACAAAGTGTAATGACAAATCCTTTTTACAGTTGAGTTGTAAATTACGAGATGAATCTAACAAAGGCTAATAAATCTATGTTTTGGTACAGTGAAGCTACAGTCAAAACAGCAAGGTCGCTGACGAGACGAATCCAACGAGTGGCAGTGGGTGAGGGAGATTAGTCTTCACCAGCGGTCAAAACAGCAAGGTCGCTAAAATGTGGATCCGATGTTTTATTCGGCCCACTGCTCAGTCTCTCTTGGGAAACGAACATCACCGCAGGCCGACGGTCAAAATAGAAAGAGAATGGTTCACGTGTAAACTGTGCGAGGTCACTAAAATGTGGGTCTGATGTTTTACTCGGCCCACCGCTTAGTCTCTCTTGGGAAACGAACACCACCGCAGGCCGACGGTCAAAATAGAAAGAGAATAGTTCACGTGTAAACTGCGCGAGGTCGCTGAAATGTAGGTCTGATGTTTTATTCGGCCCACCACTTAGTCTTTCATTATTTGTCTCATCTCATTGGAGATCTTTGCATAGCTCAGTTGGCAATGATGTTGGTTGCGGCCGCGCCCACGCCCGCCCACATTCGATCGCCACTCGACGTAAGACGTCTCACTCTACTCCCTTAAAGAATTGGAAGTGTTCTTGCCCCTGGCTTTCATGCCAAGAATTTTATTTTTCTTTATTGTTTGTCTCATTGAACATTATGCACTTGAGGTCACGTTAGTGGATATTATGTCTAGAGACAAACTATTTTCTCAACGGGCTATCAGTTGATGGGAGATGATGCGGATCTATTATTAGCAATACCATGCTCTTGGTTTTCTTCACGTCACTAGGACTAGGCCGCCGCATGCACACCACAAGTTCTTGTTCGTCTTTTGTTTCTATGGCATCTTGTCGGACACCTTCATTCTGCACCACATCATCGAAAACTGATTCTGATTGCACAACATCCAAAGCTGATTCAGTCTGCACCACAACATCTAAAACTGACTCAGATTGCACTAAAATTGGTTCAGCTAGCTCTGCAACATCTAAAACTGATTCAGTTTGCATGGCATCTTCCAAATCCTACACACTTCTACGCCTATTTAGGCTAGTCTTTTTTGTTGGCCAACCATTTTCAACAACAATGGGTTCAAATTTAGCAGCCTCACTTCCACGCTTTTTCCTGCAAAAATAAAAATGACACGGAAACAGAGTACATTTATATAGTGTGTAAAAGTGCTCAATCAGATGGCTCAATGATTTTTGTTCTGAAACTTACTTTGTCTTTTGTGGAGTGTAACGGCATTTGGGAGATCCAACTTGGTGGCCAAGTTCCTGACAATACTTGCATCTATTTTTGTTACCTTTATGTGCCCATTTTGGTTTATCATCTTTTTTTTTCCTCTTACTACTACTACCTTTCTCAAACCAAGCCTTGTATCTGCTCATTTTAGGCCTGCCAGCCTTTCTTTTGGCAAGGGGGGACATTAAAAATTCAAAATCCACTTCAGGCCACTGAGACTGATCTGTAAGTCATGCTATTGAAGTTGCATATGCAGCCTTGAATCTTGCTACCGAATAATATTCATGCAGATAAGGGTGCATGTTTACCTTCGGCTTTCCAGCCAAGAAGAGTATGGCATGCTCACATGGTTTTCTAGTGTGCTGCCACTCGAGGCATGTGCATTCATATAGATCAGATTGAAACATGCCTACAGCAACATGCAACATCCAGTTATGTCCATCTAGAGCATTGCATGCTACCAATTGACCATTCCACTTTCCAGTCAAACAAGATGAGTCTACGCTCAAATATGGCCTACACCCTGCTTTAAAGCCATTGATGCAAGGCTTTAAAGTCATAAAAAATTTGGAGAAAAATACCGTACCATCAGGTGCAACCTCTGTATCTACCTCCACAACACTTCCAGGTGACCTCTTCTCCACCTCCGCCTTGAAACTATACAACATCCTGAAGGTATTTGCCCAATCACCATATAATTCTTTCATTGCCCTCTGTTTTGCCTTCCACACTGTGGTATAATTCAGCTTAATAGGGTACTGCTTTTTCAGGTCTATTCTCAATTTCTTTGCACTAGTGTTTGGTGTTTTGGCTAAAATAGGAGTGATCTTTTGTGCAACCCAGGCATGTGATGTCATCTTTGATACAACCTATGAACAAGTAATACAAGTATGTTCATATGGGATTTGATTAACCACAAATGTACCACTTACAAGGCTTGGCACCCCCATCAAAGCCTTTGCATCTCACATAAAATTTCTTTGTATCTGTCCGTAAAGTCTTGGCGTCAAACTCCCTCCTCACTGCATAAGTCTTGAAACACATCCTAAACTCTTTCATGTTTGGAAAACACTTTCCAACTTCAATTACAGGATTGTCGTTGTCATATACATTTATGAACTCATCATCATTGTAATCATCTACCTCATCAGCAGCTTCGTTCATCAACTCTGAATCCATATCTTCAGAACCAACAACCGCATTAGCCCCATCCCTCTCCTTCTCCTTCTCCTTCTCCTTCTCCTTCTCCTTCTCCTTCCCGTTGTCTTTATCATCTACTAGAATTCCTAAACTTTTGGCCATCTCAGAGTCAGCCATTGGTGCAATGACCAAATCAGTACGCTCTTGCAGTTGGACTGAATTTCAGTCGACAACAGCCATATTTGCAGCACCATCACATCCCTCTTGTGTATCATCAGCTAACACTATCACTTCAGTTAAAATAGGATCTATTTGTCTACTTGCAGCCCTATCATCATCTACAATCTGCATAGCCAACTTTGATGGCATATATCCAACACAAGAATCTGATTTCAGATCCACCAGCTTGGCAAGAAATGTAACATGTTTGCTTGTCCAGCCGTCTTGCCGATCGATTACATCGACAAGCGCTTCGCCATCCTCCATTCTCACATACTCGCCCTTCCAATCATCGAAGTGTATCAATGCCACTTCTTGCTCTGGACCCCAAGAAATACTCTCCCCTATTTTCTCCACCAAATTCCTCACCGCTTGCGCTTCTTGGTTCACAAGGTCCTACGGTTCCATCTCTGCACAATCAACCTCCCAACTAACCAATCTGTCATGTTCTATGGTCCTCATGCTGCCATCAGCTAGCTTCGCGACAGACATAAAGGGGAATTTAACGAACCATTTGAAGCTACACCGCTGCCCCCTGTTTTGATAATGGTGCGGAAATGTCACAAATTAGAAGCGACCGAGCTCTAATCAAAAGCAAAATCAGCACGACGTGCAGACGATTACCTCGAATTTGACTCTCCTTGCTCCATCTATTTTGGGCGCCCTATCTATTTTGGGCCCATCTGTTTTAGACTGGACTGCTGCCACCGACCAAGATCTGCCTGCAACTCGGGCAAAATCGTGTGCGAATACGTCAGATTCGGAGCTCAACTCAGATGGGAATGCGACTTGGGAGCGATTTGACTCACCACAGAGGTCGCCGAGGACCTGGGCCATGCGGCGCCTGTAGGATCTAGGATACCGACTAGAAAGGGGTGAATAGGTGGTTTCGATTCTAATTGCTACCCAATCAAAAATAACTGCGGAATTTGAAACAATTGATCATGAGCAATATAAATAGAGTTATTTTTTTTTATTGATATAAGAGAAGCACATCACTCTAATGCCTAAGTCAAGGTTTGCAATCCTATGGTGAGATGAGAGCAAAATAATTCTAGTAAGGTAAATAGCATGAATAAGAGAGGCGCAAGTAAAATACTAAATAGATATCACAACTAAACAAGTAACTTGAGCTCTATGTATTATAGGTTGCAAGAATGTATAGAGCAAAAAGTAAATGATCATAAATAGACAAACCACAAGGGAGACACCAAATTTTTTACCGTGGTCTCAGTGACTTGCCGGTCAACCCTAATCCACATTGAGGTGGATTCAAGCCTTTGAGCTGCTTCTCTATCAAGTATGCACTTCTCCAACAAGAAGGGCTCACACAAGAGCAACTTGATCTTAAGCCAAATAAATCCCTTGAACCTCTCCAAACATCAATTCCACTAGAGTTACCCTTCACCACTCCGGCGAGGTGAGCACAAGACCTCTTATAACAACACTAGGCCACCTTCACAATCTTCTTGAAGGGATCACGGTTTTCACACCACCAAGCTGTCTAGGAGGCGGTAACCTTCAAGAGTAACAAGCCAAGACACACTTGACTCCCACTAATTTGGTCAAAGATCAATCAACAATGCAAATGCACTTGAATCTTTCCTCTCATCCTCTATTTCATGCAACACATGCACAAATATGTGGGAGGACTCTTCTCTAGCTCAAGTATGTTCAATGGGGTGTCTAGCTCTGTCCTAAGCCACAGGAAATGGGGTATATATAGGCTACACCAACAAAACTAGATGTTACCTTCAGTCAGCCTGAGAAGCTTTGTTTTCGTGGTCAGACCACAGTCAAACCCCGGTCAGACCGCCATTCAAACCAACGGCTAGAAAACTAGCCGTTACAGCTATTTTTCGACCTCTGGCGGTCAGACCGCGAGGTCCTGCTGGTCAGACTGCCACAAGCACTCTTGGGATCAAACTCTCTGGACTCGGATGGTCAGACAACGTAGTCCGAGCGGTCGGACCACCACCCCTTTTTTAGCACGACCAACCTTTAGAGAAACGGCCGTAACTTTTGAATCTTAAGTCTGATTTTCATGATCTTGGACATTCCGGAAAGATAATTAAGAGGGCTACACATCCCTACTGATTGTTTGACTCCAAACACAATGTATTAAAGACAAGATATTGTCTAAAGATCAATATTCAAGGAATATACATGAGCCTTAATCATTTGCAAAACAAATTTGCAAATATTAGCATCATGTCAAGAGATTGTGCATATGCAAGATTGAGCTTCTCAACCCATGGTGGAAATCAAGTGATTATCTAGACCCCTCTTAATAGTACGGCAAACTATTCTAGTAGTCCGGTCTTTCTTTACTAATCACCAAGACCAGAAAAAGAAAAATCCTATTGTTTATACCTTTGCCTTGTGCGAATATCCACTTTGGGTCTAGCATGATGTCCATTAACATATGAAGTGTCCATGATTTTATTTTCCATAAAATAAGTGATGTGAATAATTCATAGCTTCACATGGGGTTGCATGGTTCATCGCGTTAAGCCTTCACTTGCTCTTCACCATTACCTTTGGTCCTTCGGCACCAAGCCTCTTGCTTGCCCTTCACCCTTGCATGGTCCATCACAGCCAGGTCTTGCTCAACCTTCACCATCTTTCCATGTAATGCTATTTTATATCTATCATCATCAATATGCTCATGTGTTGACACCATCAACTCTTGATATTCAATCATCTTCTATGATGTATCTTGAATTCTTCAAGTAAGAGTGATAATCATTTCACCGTTATCTTCATCTATTCATATCATGATCTCTTGTCAAGCATCTTCATCAATTATAATATGCTAATTCTCAACATGTGACCTCTCAACACTTGGTATCAATGTTTTAGCTTGGTTTCATAGCTTAACCTTTTAGCTTGGTGTCGGAACCTAACCATACACATGAAAGATCACAAACTCATAGAAAAGATTAGTTCCAAAAATTATTATCATCTATCACCAAAACTCATCATTAAGTCAAGGCTATAGACCTAGACTTTTTAGCACCGGAGAGGGATGTGCAGCGCTCTAAGGGCGCGCGCTGCCGGAGAGGGATTGGGACGCTGCTCAGAGGGCGCACTGCAGGAGGTCTTTGATCGGTCTAGCAGACAGACTCACACCACCGAAGGGAGCCACCACCGGAGAGGGATGTGCGGCACTCTGAGGTCACGCTGCCGGATATGGATCTCCCGCCGCTCAGAGGGCACGAAACCGGTATTCGGTCGGTCCATCAGACAGATTCACGCGCGACAATGTTTAGACTGGGTCCACAGCCGCTAACAACCAAATCCACAAAGTGTCAAGACCGTTTGTGGGTTCTAGCTATTTTTCTCCATACAGGCGTCGCACGCGAGCTATTACCGTCAACTATGTCGTGCCTCCGTCAATTCCCACCAAAGACGTCGCATGTGAGCTATCAGCCCGTTTTTATTCTGTAAGTACTCAATCTCGAGATTAATCCATCTATAGGTGCACCTAGTAGTTAATAAACTTGAAGTGGAGTAGATTTTTTTATACCAATAATGTAAACTTTGGCTAGCTGCTAGCTAGAGAATATGATGTGTACCTTATATGTGGCTGTTTTCATTGTCACCATTGTAAAAATTAGCAAGAACATTTTGAGACCCGCTATCTTTGTTACAACATAACTGATGGTTCCATTATGTACTAATGCATGCTGAAATTAAAAACCATGCACGATCTCATCTCATTTGCTGAAAGCTTTTAGCTTTCACTTTTCCGGCAACAAGCTGCTGCCTTATGAAGTGCGCAACTATTCCTTGTCAATCATCTACAGGTGCAGCTCCTAGCTAGCAGGGGCGAGTCTAGCTGGGTGACCAGGTGGGCCGTGGCCCACCCCTAGATTCAGTCCAATACATGTTTTTAGCACTGTAGCACCTATAAATAGTAGTATTTTTCTTTTTCCCCTTTTCTCGACCCACCCTCGTGAGCTCAACTTGTGTCCGGCCCACCCTACGACTCAATCCTGGACTCGCCACTGCTGGCTGGTGCTGCTGAAGTTTCTTCGTTAGATCGAGCACAGTCTCAGCCTGCAGATCAAAGGCTAGATGTTTTGTAGGCATTGTGTTGGAAAAGTCATCTTCTTTTTTATTAATAAATAGATTACACGTATCAGGGTCCACCTATTACTCGTACATCTAATCGTGCTTGCTAATGTATCAAGTAACTTGAGCTCTATGTATATGAGGTACAGATTTGCCTTTTGATTTGCTGAGCAACTACGCAACAATATTACATAGAAATTATTCAGTTCAACTATCACAAACCGAACATTTTATTCATGAGAGCTTCCTGATCGGATCGCAACTTGTTGTTACAATTAATCCAACTGTACTTAAGCAGATACTCCGTTAAACTTAAGGAGTATACCGCGTCAGCTTAATTTATCTTATTTTTTTTGCTCCCATCACTACCGGAAGAGCAAGAGCAGAGCAGCTGGAGTGGTGATGGATCACGGGCAGAAGACGACGTTGTAGTTGGTGCCACCTGGGCAAGTGTAGGTGCTGGTGCCGTCGTCCTTGGGGTAGCTATACGCGTCGGGGCACAACATCTTGAAGAACCTCGAGTAAGTGGTCGGCCCGCAGGTGTTCGCCGCCGAGCCGGTGCAGCAATACCGGTCGTCCTTGAACACGGTGCACGCGTTGTTGCACCCGCCCGGCGCCTTGAGCTCAGCGGGGCACTGGTCAATGATGTCGGCGCGGCACCGCGGCCGGCCCTTAGGGCACCCGGCCCCGTCCCCGACGAAGTCCATGGGCACGTTGAACCCGTCAATGAGGGAGATGTCGAAGAAGTCCAGGTTCATGAACTGGTTTAACGCGAATTCAGCCAGCGTGTTGGGCGGCTGCCCGTACTGTGAGCACTGAAGCACGCCGCCGCAGTCGCCCGTCTCGCACCGCCCGTTGCCGTTGCCGTCGAAGGAGCAGCCCGTGCGAGCCCACACGCGCCCGCCAGTGGTTCCGGCCGGCACGTCGATGGACCACGTCTCGCCGCTGGCCATCTGCTTGCCTCCGCCGGATGGCACGGCGGCGGCCCACACGGGGAACGGGCACTTGTTGGTGATTGTGAAGGTGGCCGCGTTGGCGGCACCGGCGAGGAGGAGGAGCTGGAGGAGATGGAGGATGGAAGCCATTTCCACACGCTCCTTTTTTCTTGCACGCGATTAGTTTGCCCACGTGGACAGCTTGCTCTTGAAGTGAGGATGATCGATCGGAGTGAACTGGGTTGGTATTTGAAGGAGTTATGGCCCATTTGATCAGCTGGAATAATTCAACTCTTGCATGCGTGGATTTTCTAGCCGAATTTCTAATAAGCTTCTAGGAGTTGGTGACACAACTGGGAGCCGTATTTTTTTTTAAAGATAAAAGAAGGATTATAATAAATAATGACTGAGTATATCTTTATGTTACAAGTACTCTGAAATATAAAGATATTATAACTAAGAGCATTCAGTATATAGCTCCAAAACTTCATCCTAAACCTATATGAAGATTCATATAAATGACTATACAGATAAATACTCAGCATACAGACTGAGAACAGATGCCCAGAAAACGACGACCAACATTCCTGTAGGTAGAATATATTTGTTCCACCTGAATTGCCTCTCTGAAGATTAAGTGCAGTAGTACTTTGCAGTAGGTCGAGGTTAAGCTTGTGGATATGGTTGACTAACAATTGAAAAATTCTGGACCTTGGATAAATTCTGTTGTTCTATGCGTAGCTACTGCTTGTTACAAAATGTGAAATATCTACGCAAGCAAAAAAATTATATATAGATCAGCATCAACCCCGTCCTTTTCAACTAAGTATTACACTATTTCTATGTAGAATTTCTACACATGAATGAGTTGGGCGTGATTTGACCGTAAAATGTCGGACTCCTTACAGCGCATTAGTAATCGATTCCTGCCTAACAACACTACCACAGCGTTTGACGAATGGCACCACATCTGATCAAGATTGCATGAGATCGATGCGTGCACATTAAGCGTACAGGCTACACCTTTCCTTGGGCTGCTTATGGCGGAAACACTTCAATCAGATTAGCGAAGTTGCAAAAAAAATACCATTTACCTTCGATTAGATGGTCAAAGAAATTGGACAGTCAGTGACCCCAAATACAGGCTGGAGCCTGAAACACGTACATGTTACTACATCTAAGTCTATTACTTACGGTCGCGGCGTCGGCGCACGCCGCGGCAATCAGGAGCAGCGCCAGGACGCGCAGGCCGGATGCCATTTTGTTTGCCTCTTCTTCTCTCGCACTGCTATTATTCTCTTATCTCTGTGCTGTGGAATGTGGAAGGCCATGGGACTGGGATGGATATTTATAGGAGAAAGAATGTGATGCATAAGTTTTCAAGTCCAAATTTGCAGGCGCGAATTTTCTTGAAATCTCTTCCACGAGTTGGGTTCATCTGTTCATGTTAGTCTTGTGCTCGATAGTTTTCTACGACACAAGTCAGCTGAATACAAACGACAGCCTGTCAATCACTAGTGTTCGCTACTACCTTCATTCAGAAATATAAGGATTTATTGACTTTTAGAGAACACGTTTGACCATCCATTTTATTCAAAATATTTATAAAATATAAAAACAAAAAAATCATACTTAAAATAATTCTAATAACAAAACAAGTTATAACATAAATATTATTTTTATAAATAATATAAATAAGACAAGAGGTCAAAGGTCCTTATATTTCTAGACGGGAGGGAGTAGTACACAAACAAAAGGTAGTACGACTGCAGTACCATGAAGGTATTTCTTCCACAAATTAAACTATTTCGGGGAGAGCGTCTGAAGGGCGAGCTAGACAGAATAAGTCAAACACCCAAATGATACTATATCTACAATTGTGCAATTCTTTCCTCAGCTTTCATCACAAAAACCACACATTGCAAACATTTTTATAGCGCCAAACCAAGAAAGTCAGTCAAAGATTGAAAGGAGACTACATCTTTTGTTCATAGTTAGGGATCACCGCATTACCATCTCATCAATCCACAAATAAAAAAATATTATGAAGAGAAATAATCTAAGAATTGTAAATAATATTATCAAGAAAATGGATCTGAGTAAGTATTAAAAAGAATAAGGTGTATCCCAATCATATTAATGTTTTCTCTTTTGTTCTATTCTATTTCCTACGCTTCCTTATGTAATTTCATCAAATTTTGGCCGACCTGAGAAAACCAACATTGTTGATGCTCGCATTAGGTTTAGGGGTTTGGATTATAGGAGTGTTTTGAGATCTCCCATACTTAAAGTAAGATGAAGTGTTGGCAATGACACATAATGAATACAGTGATACCGCGAAAGGGTCTGTAGCCTAAGGGTCACAAGAGCCTCAGTAGCACTTCAGATCCTGGGTTCGACTCTCCGTGGGAGCAAATTTTCTAGGATTTAACGCTATTATGCTTTCAGTAGTAGGCGACACTCCTGTCAATAGCGAGGTGCCAATGGTGACTTTGTCAATTTAGAAAATTTGCTTGCTCAGTCTTCGAAAATACTCGTAGGGATAGGGTTTACGTACGTGTATTCATAGGGGTGAATGTGCGTGCGTTGTGAGTATCTGATGTTATCTTGATGTAGTGGGCCACAATATTGTTACAACTTATAGACATATAACCAGGAACTTTCTAGTCCAGATGCAAGAGCACAAAGAAATTGATCCCAAATCAACCTATCCGGTGCTAGAATACTTCCAGTCTAGGATGTACACAAGTCTATGTTCCTGTTTGATAAAGTAAGCAATAGTGGATGAATAATAGTTCACGATCTCTTTCTACCTTACAGAAGAATGCTAGCAATGAGCGTGACCTTCACCTGCCGCACCATCCTTTATGAATCGGTAGGAATTAGAGGGGTAATTATGGATTAGAAAACCTTAGTCTAACCCGTCATTACGAGTTAGCACTAAATTTATATACAGGTTGGTACTTGGATCCGGTAACGACAAGAACAGTTTCATCTAGGTGGCAAGGGACATGAGCCACCCCCCCCCCCCCTCCGCCTCGACCTGAATCTATAACTTGACATGACACCATAAAAAATGGTTGAATGCAAGCGGTGTGGGGAGCACAGTGTGATTGATATAGATAAGGGAGGGAAAGTTGTTGGACTAACAAAGGTCATAATAACAGTATTAGCCAAATTTTATCTTATATAGATATGTTTCAACGAATGAAAGATTTCTATTTTTTTGCTTGATCGGAGAAAAATGGTTGAATGCAAGCGGTGTGGGGAGCACAATGTGATTGATGTAGATAAGGGAGGGAAAGTTGTTGGACTAACAAAGACCATAATAACAGTATCAGCCTAATTTTATCTTAAATAGATATGTTTCAACAAATGAAAGATTTTTTTTTATCGGAGAGGCTCCATTCTCAGGCACCTTAAAGTAAGTGCTCTTTTTTAAAAAAAATTATGTTTTTGGTAAAAAATTTATTTTTGTGGCTTCGGTCAGATGTTAGAAACCTATCCTTATTATTCATGTAATCTCAGTTAGAAGCATATACATCTCAGAAACAGGATTATGTATGTATACATAATCTCTCACATACATGTTGTTCTTTGACCAGTTTGATATTAATTATTTTCTTTTGGTCTTTGTTGCTGAATTTTTAAATTTCGATTCGACTTGATCAAACATAACTGACCGCTAGTGGACGGGCAAGTCATGTTTTTGGACTTCATCATCCCTTTTGTTGAAATATGTGTCAAATATTGCGTAGAAGTTTGGTTATGTTTAGGACTTCGAGTTATATCAGTTGTAGGTGTAGAGTTTGTGTTGAGGAGGGTCACTGTTATAACCATGACGACATAGCGATAGGCTCGTAGGAGGAGATCCGCTCACGTTACTTTGGCAAAGCCTTTCCGCAATGAATTTCTTGGTCCGCAGCAGTCGTTCAGGACTCCTGTAATCGTGTTTACCATCGTATCACAACTGATGAGTGATGAACAGATTCGCTTTTCTTTCACTGAGCAACTACACAACAATGTGGCGTAGAAATTATGCGTTGGGCAACCACAAACCGAACATTTTATTCATGATAGCTTCCCGATCTGAATGTCGCAACTTATTGTTACAATCCAATTGCACTTAGGCAGATAACACGTTAAGCTTAATTTATCTTCACTTATTAGTTTTTGCTACCATACACAAGAGCAGATGAGCTCGATAGATCACTAATCACTTTGTTGGTCGTGTCACGCTCTAGCGCGCACGCGCCGGCTTATGGGCAGAATACGACGTTGTAATTGGTACCGCCGGGGCAGGTGTAGGTGCTGCTGGCGTCGTCCTTGGGGTAGCTGTACGCGTCCGGGCACAGCCCCTTGAAGAACTCCGAGTAATTGGTCGGCCCGCATGTGTCCGCCGCTGACCCGGTGCAGCAGTACCGGTCCTCCTTGAACACGGTGCACGCGTTGTTGCATCCGCCCTGGGCCCGTAGCTCGGCGGGACACTGGGCCGTGATGTCGATGCGGCACCGTGGCCCGCCCTTTGGGCACCCGGCCCCGTCCCCGGCAGGGACGAAGTCCATGGGCACGTTGAACCCGTCGATGAGGGACATGTCGAAGAAGTCCAGGTTCATGTATTGGTTCAACCCGAACTCGGCCAGCGTGTTAGGCGGCTGCCCGTACTGCGAGCACTGAAGCACGCCGCCGCAGTCGCCCGTCTCGCACCGCCCGTTGCCGTTGGCGTCAAAGGAGCAGCCTGTGCGGGCCCACACGCGCCCGCCGGTGGTTCCGGCCGGCACATCGATGGACCACGTCTCGCCGCTGGTCAGCTGCTTGCCGCCGCCGGATGGCACGGCGGCGGCCCAGACGGTGAACGGGCACTTGTTGGTGATCGTGAAGGTGGCCGCGTTGGCGGCACTGGCGAGGAGGAGGAGCTGGAGGAGATGGAGGATGGAAGCCATTTCCACACGCTCCTTTTTCTTGCACGCGATTAGTTTGCCCACGTGGACAGCTTGCTCTTGAAGTGAGGATGATCGATCGGAGTGAACTGGGTTGGTATTTGAAGGAGTTGTGGCCCATTTGATCAGCTGGAATAATTCAACTCTTGCATGCGTCGATTTTCTAGCCTAATTTCTAATAAGCTTCTAGGAGTTGGTGACACAACTGGGAGCCGTATTTTTTTTTAGATAAAAAAAAGATTATATTAAATAATGACTGAGTATATCTTTATGTTACAAGCACTCTAAAATACAAAAATATTATAACTAAGAGCATTCAGTATGTAGCTCTAAGACTCTATCCTAAACTTGTATAAAGATTCATATAGATGACTACACAGATAAATACTCAGCAAACAGACTGAGAACAGATGCACAGAAAACGACGACCAACATTCCTGTAGGTAGAATATATTTGTTCCACCTGAATTGCCTCTCTGAAGATTAAGTGCAGTAGTACTTTGCAGTAGGTCGAGGTTAAGCTTGTGGATATGGTTGACTAACAATTGAAAAATTCTGGACCTTGGATAAATTCTGTTGTTCTATGCGTAGCTACTGCTTGTTACAAAATGCGAAATATATACGCAAGCAAACATATATATTGATCAGTATCAACCTCGTTCTTTTCGATCAAGTACTTCATTATTTGTATGTAGAATTTCTACACAGGAATGAATTGGATGTGACTTGATCGCAAAATGATGGACTTCTTACAGCATTAGTAATCAATTCCTGCCAAACAACAGTACCATAGCGTGTGATGAATGGCACCACATTTGGTCAAGATTGCATGATGTGATCGATGCATGCACATTAAGCGTACAGACTGCACCTTTCCTTGGGCTGGTTATGGCGGAAACACTTCATATCAGATTAGCGAAGTTGCAAAAATGCTATTTACCTTCGATTAGATGGACGAAGAAATTGGACAGTCAGTGACCCCAAATACAGGCTGGAGCCTGAAACACTTACATGTTATTACATCTAACTATCACTTACACGATTCTTCTGTCAAATCGTGGGCTAACAACAGAGAGGACAAAAAAAAAACCTAGAGATGTGGATGTGTGTTGAAGCTCATGTTTTTATATTAGGCTCAAGTATGAAAACGTGGGTTCTTCTTCTTCTTCTTCTTTTTCTTGTTTTGCTTTTTGAAAACATAGCAGTTGATGAGATTTTAAAACATTTCTTGCTTCCTTCAGTCTATAGAATTACTATCTTTTATGTTTTCATGGAAGAAAAAGTCCCCACACGTAACCCTTTGTAAGAAATACAATAACTTGACTGGTTAGTGACTCACGGTAAAGATCTGATATCTTGACGGAAAACAAGATGGTGACTCGTAAGTGGAAGTAGTCCACGATTGTATACAGTCAGTAAGCTAGCAGTCTTTCCGTTTTTTAATTGTCAGCATTGTTAATTTTTAAGTTATATTTGTCTATTCATTCTATTTGAAATATTAGTTTAAATATGTAAAATTATAAGTTGTATTTCAATTTTCTTTAGTAGTAAAATAAATCATAATAAAAATATATAATCTATTATATATATATTTGATCAACAAAAGAAGCCGCCATGTTCGCTCTCAAGGTCTAGAAATTCTCAGGTTAATCCAAAAAAACAAAAATTACTCATCATTGCCATTACAAAAAATTATCACATTAATCCGAGAAAAAAGAAAAACAAAAATTACCCACCACTGTCATTATAAAATATTACACCAAAATACCCCACTCCTGTTAATTAATTAATTCCCCACCAGTGTAATTTTCTTTTATTATCAACGTGAGTGAACCCTAGCAATTTTATTATATGCTAAACCATCGCGATTTTCTTTGTTGTCAACGTGATGGGCCATAACACTTTTATTTGGTACGTGAGGAGCCATATAAATTTTATTTGGTAAATAACGTGAGGGTCCTTTGGAATTCTTTTTTTTTTACTGAAACTGAGATCAATTAGGAAAAAAACATAATTTTTAACTATGCTGCCACTTTCTTAATCCGGTTGTCATGCTACGGTCCATACTCCTATTACAGGGAGCCGTCATCCCTTATGTTGTTCATTTTTTGGATGACCTTTTTTCTATTTTTGTAATAAACATGAATGAATGAACGAAGAAAAAGAAATTATGAGTTTTTTACTTGGTTCATACTAGGACTTTTTTGCTACGACTCCTTTAGTAATTCTTTACCGTTATTTCTATGGCTGTGGAGGGCCTGTTCGTGGGATACACGTCGTGGGCTGCTCTTCCAAAGTACTATATAGAAATAACACCACCATTAGTATCATAGCAAATTTTCATCTAAGGTGTCAGTAACATCGAGAAAGCGCTGGCGCAGCTCACAAAAATAAGAATTGACGTAAGTGCATTGATACCCCTTCTTGCTGCTCGTATGACTGCAATGAGGTACCACAGGTTTCAAAAACAAATGTACGGCATGACCCCGACCTGCTGCATGTGTTTTTCTTTAATAACATGAGAGGACTAATTAGGGAAAAGGTTATTTTACACATAGACGTCCTTGCTCCCGCTGATGTGCTCATGCTCCCCCCTCCCCCCACTCCCATTACATGGAAACTTTTATCCTTAGGTTGTTCTTCTTTAGGGAAGGAGGGGAGGGGGATTTTTTTTTTTTGAGTGACTATCATCCTCAAAATGAAGATCTCGGCCAAAAGTGAAAATTTAATCAGTGGTGTATTAAGCAAAAAGAAATTTATTTATACTATTTCTTTTATTCTAAAAGTATATATATTGCACATAGCTTAAATTATTTACATATGAAATATGGTGTAGTGATAGCATTTCTTTGCAAACCTAGCTGCGCAAATGCATGGGCTGCCATACTAGTTTTTTTTAATAAGACCAGCTACGAGTATAGGATGCTGAAATAGTCCAAATGCTGGAAATGATAAAAGTTATCACTCCCATTTTTAGTTTTTAATTACTACTCCGATTACTCCAAACATGTCCAGATGTCTTGAAACGCTGTTATATATATTCTGCCCCTGAAGAAAAAGAAGCGTTGCTGTCATGCCCCTGGATGCGCGAGGCAGCAGAGATGGTTACAAAGTGCTGCATGGGGCTTGACATGCTAATGATACTGCATTAGCTGCTACAAGCACTCTGGTTTTTGTCCTCTTCCCCCTTTTTTTTGGAATATTGTCCTCTAACCTAGCTATACTCTATCTATCTACTACCTTATATTAGCAAATCCACTTTAGGGCTGTGTAGTGTACCTTTCGTCCAAATCAAAATACTAATTCAACGTATTTAGTTGTCAAACTCAACCGATCAACTGGTCGCTGTGATATGGAACATGATAGTTCTTGTTGTGGTCAATACACGAAGTCACGAAGTCTTAGACAAATATTCTTCTTTTAAGGTCCTTGTACTGCCCGTCCTTTGTATTTGGGCTTGTCGTACTCGGCTCCCTTCTATCTATGTACAAACCCTTAGATCAATGGAAGTCAATCGTGTGATTATTCATGTTAACATGGTATCGCGAGCGGTTCGCTTTCCTCTGACCTAATCGCTCCCACCGCCGAATTTTTTATAAAAAAAATACTTTTTTAAACTAATATTTTAATAATAAATCATATCAATCTATATTTTCAGAATCTAGTCCATATAGTCACGTCAAACTATCTGACGCGATTCATAAATTAGTCTCGCTAAATAGAATGGCATGACTGACGTCATGTGGATTAAAATTTCCACGTCGGATAGATGGCAAGCTTGGATGGCAAAAGAGTTGCGTCAAAACGAATGGCATGACCGAAACATGAGTCGTGCCAATTCGTTTGGCCTCTAACACTTGGTAAAATTCAAACATATTGTCTTCATGTTTAATTAGGCTCAGTCGTCTATTTTTAGAAATTTATACAGATGGAATTAGAACTCGACCATAAAACAAACATTGTTCTACATAACATGCTCTTCAAGCAAAAGGAAAGTTTCAAAAAATACTAAGCTATATAAGTAATTTAATTTGTGTCTGAAATAGAGCTAATCGTTAATAATAATTTTGGTCCATTTGTTTTGGCGCGACTCTCTTGCCACCCAAGCCTGCCATCTATCCGAAGTGGAAAGTTTGGTCCATGTGGCATCAGTCGTGCCACTCTATTTAGCGTGACAGATTTATGAGTCGTGCCGAATAGTTTGGCACGGCCAAATGGTCTAGATTCTGAAAATATAGATTGGTGCGGTTTATTATTAAAATATTAATTTAAAAAATTTTATTTTTTAAAAGATCCCCACCTCCCTCCCGTCGCCGATCTCATGTCAGGGAGCCCAATCTTTGCCGCCGTCTGGCCGTGTGGCTTTGATCTCTGGCCCTCTACCCAAAACCCCATCTGCACACTCATGTCGCCCTCTTCAGCCGATGCTAAGAAGGCTCGCTACGAGGCTGTCACTACCACAGAATCGGGATTTAGTGACGCAACTTTAGAGACGGTTAAAATGACCATGTCACTAGATCACCTATAGTGACGCATATCTAAAACTGCGTCACTGCTATTTCACTGAAGAGTACTAATAGCAACGGGTGTATAGAAAGTCGTCTATAGGAATGGATTTCTGACGGGTATAAAAAACCCATCCCTATATCTTTAAGCAATAGGGACGTATTTTAGTAGTAGTGACGGCTTTGAAAAATGTGTCGCTATAGGCTGGGGATTTAGGGATGGTTTTTTATAGCAGTGACGGGGTTTTGTGTTCCCGTCCCTAATGATTGAAGATTTAGGGATTGGTTTCTATGGCAGCGATGGGTTTTGGTTGCTCGTCTCTATTACATAACCATATAGAGATGAGGATACATATCAAGTCACTTGGTGATATAGTGGTTAAGACCTCATCTGTCATTTTAGGAGACCATAGTTCGAATCCCATGGGCGGCAAGTGTTTTTCATAACCCTAGCGGCCACCCCGGCCTCCCCTCCTCCTACTCTCCCGCCGCGGCCTCCCCTCCTACTCTTCTCCAGCCCGCATCCTCCCCTCTGCACCCGCGTCCTCCCATCCTTCTCCTTTCTACCCGGCGGTGCCCTTTGCACCCATGACCTCCCCTCCTCCTCCTCCTCTCCACCCGGCGGTGCCCTTTGCACCCGTGATCTCCCCTCCTCCTCCTCCTCCTCCTCCTCCTCTCTACCCGGTGGCGCCCTCTGCAACCGCGGCCTCCCCTCCTCCTCCTCTCCACTTGACCTCGACCTCGGGCGCGTCGGCCGCCTCCCCTCCCCCTCAGGCCAAGTGGCCTCCAATTGACCTCGGGCCCGCGTTGCCCTTCTCCTCATGGTAGCCTCGAGCTCGCCGGATCCCGCGATGGAGCACCATGTGGCAGATGCAGTGGTGGCCAGTTCACTCAGAGGGATGCGGTGGCGGATGGGTAGATCCCTCCACCACGATGGACTCGGGGCCTTCAGATCCAGCGGCGGTGACCTCGGGCTCGCTGGATCCGGCGGTGGCGACTTCCTCCCCTTCCTCCCGGCTCGAGGTCCTCCCTCCACCTCCTCCCCTCAAGCGGCGTCCTCCTCACCCCATCCGGTGGTGACGACGGCCTTGAATTGCTAGATCCGATGGTGGCGGCCTCAGGCTCGTCGGATCCGGCAACCTCTTCTCCCCCTCGGGCTGCTTTCGGGCTCCTCCGGGCTCGGGCTGGTCCACCTTTTTTTTTGTTTAATCAAAATTAGCTATAGGGACGAGGATACTATTCGTCCCTAAAAGACAGTAGGGACGGGTACAGAAATCCGTCACTATAGGTCTAGATTTAATGACGGTTAAATCCCTCTCGCTAGACTGAGATTTAGAGACGCAAAAATTGAGACGATGACGTTTTGCGTTGCTAAAGGGGTTAAAACACCGTCAGTAAATGCCATTTCTATAGTAGCGTGTCGTGCCTCAGGTCCACTTACGCCTCCCCTGCGGGTGCCCCTGCTCGTCCACTTACGCCTCTGGTCCACTCTCATGCCAGTGGGTATGGTCCCCAGGGCAGCGGCGCATCAGGAGGCCCTCCTGGTTCCTACGACAAGCAAGACGACACACAAAACAAACTGGCGTCCAGGGGACCACCAAGGTGGTAGTATTTCGTCTCTCTCCAATCCTAGGAAAAGCACCACACATGTGTGACCGGGTCAGGCCAAGTAGGCTTCACAACAACAGAAATGACATGTAGCAGCGGCTCGTAAAGGCATGTAGCAGCGGGCAGGCCACTCCGCCACTACGCAAACACAGCTACAAATAAGCGTTTGTAGTGGCAAGTGGTCTGTCACCGAAACAAACCACCGCTACAGACACATTAGTAGCGGCGGTTGGTGATGTCAACCACCGCTACAGACACATTAGTAGCGGCGGTTGGTGATGTCAACCACCGCTATTGTGTGTTCCAATATTAGCGGCGGTTGACATCACCAACCGCCGCTACTTTGCTCTAGTAGTTGTGGCGGTTGACATCTTCAACCACCGCTACTTGTTGTTTTGAAAAATAAAATAAAATTTGTCGTGTATACTAAAATCATAGATTATGCATACATAGAAATTTACAACATCTCATCACAGATATTTATCACATCTCATCAAAGAAATTTACAACATGTCATCACAGAATATATATAGCATTTCATCAAAATGTTCAATGGATATTACAAAATGTCTTTTATGAACCGTAATACATAGTCATCACCTTTCTTCGAAACATTGGGCTCATATGGTGCTCTCAAACAAGCCCACTCATAAAAGGACCTATGTTTTGTTGCTAGTAAACCATTCGAACCAAAGCACTTTCCTTATGGACTAATAACCTCTCTCAACATAAAATGACAGAGAGAAGCTACAACTAGATACATGGAATTTGTACTCAAGTGAACGTCGGATTCAGGAATCATACCCTTTCTGAACTCGTCGTTCATTTTTAATGTTGCAACCCATTCTTTTTTTGTCCTTGCGGCTTTCTGTGTCACCTGAGCAAAGTCTGTTAATATATAAGATATTAAAAATCAAAAATAAAGTAAAATAGATATAAACTAAGTCAACTTACCTCTTGTTAAGACTCCTCAATGATATGGTCCAGGTAAGTTAAACTGCCAGACGAGAATACACAAGTGTAGTAACCACAATGCACACTTCCTCGTACTTGCTTATGGCACTATAAATTAGAGAACACAAGTTCGTTATACTTATGATAATTATATGAATGAATAGTATAATAAAAACATGTATGAGATGCATATAAGTCTTACCAAAAACTTATGATGGAAGTACATGTTCTTTTTTCATCTTGGATGGCATTTCCCTCCTGCTTGGACATATTTCTCGTAAGCACTGAACGATCGACAAAAGTGTATCATTAGATGATATTAACATCATCAAACCATACATATAAAGACTAATTTATTACCTATCTATGAGTTTTACAATGTCATTGTACAACTTCTTGTCGTAGTCCAGACTATCAAGCACTAGAAGGTACCCTTCTTTGGGAAATATCATCAGACAGATCCAATGATCGCTACAACAATTGTCAACAAGTTAATTACAATTGGATTTAACTTTAATATATGATAGATGATGAAAGCAGTAGTTGTCCAACTTACTTGAAGTTGTATGGGGCCATAATGCATTCTCTATTCTGCCACTTCCAGTAGCAGTCGCATAAATAATTAATAACTTCAGTCCTTGCTTCATTTGTCAAAACCGCCTTCATTGCAGTTACCTCTGCCAGTGTCTTATCCGGGTGGTTTTCTGGATTTACCATTGGGTTGATCGTGCTTTGGTTCATGCGGTTCGGGTTGACGTAGGCCACCCTCCAATCTTTTCTGTCGGTTCTCTTTCTTTGGAAAAAGGAGTTCAGGCTACAAAGAAAAAAGGCATAAGATAATATATTGAATTATGCTTGAAATATGAAGTAAATCGAACGCGACACTTATATGCACCATAAGGTGATGAAGGTGACGTCCATCTTGTCTACACGAAACATTGAATGGACATCCTTCCAAAATAGGGGCAAGATTTGTTCGTCTTTTTTGTTGAACACCTCTTTTGGAATCCTACAAGTGATTGCGGTGACCCCTTCCTTTGATGCTATCATGTACCAGTCGTGCAACTTCCGCATCTCTCATGGCAGGTTCTTGTATATGTTCTTTGATATAAGGGGTTTACCGAATATGAATTTCAGGTAGTCCACATCATCCACAGGATTGTCCAAAATTTGATCATCATACGACAATATATCCTGAGGATCTTGTTCTTGCAGGATGAGCTTACCGGTGGATGCTAGACGTTTTTTCAATCCAACCAAGTACTTATCAATATCATTTTTTGCTTTTGGGTCCTTTGGCTTTTTGTCAAAACCGGTAATCATGTTTGGGATTACCAAAGCCTTGACGACAACTGGTGCAGCTTGGACTTCAATTACTGGAGCCTGAACTTGAACCGTCGCAGCCGTTGTTGATGGAGACTCGATGACAACAGGGGCAGCCGTTGTTGACGGAGGCTCGTTTTCACTATAGATTATAGGACTGAGAGTCGAGTCGGCTTCCGCATGAGGAGATTGGGGCTTGTTTCCCGAGGCTGTCACAGACAAAGGAGACGGTTGTCCACCTGCCGGGAGTGGTTGGCTCGCATGATAGGACCCGTTCCCAGACAACGGGGGTGGAGAAAGTCGTTTGGTGAGTACAACATCATGACGTTTCCAAATAATAAAAGAGCCGAGCGCATCTTGGAGAGTTTCTATACCCGCTTCAGGTATTGGGCATTCGATCTCGTTGTCCTCATAGCCAAGTATTATTTCCGACACGATGACGCGCACGTAACCGAGGGGGGTGTCCCTGTTATGGAGCGTCTCTCCTGGAAATGTCATACCGGATGCAACCTTCATCGTCTTCCCCTTATAACCAAATGGCACATGCAACTCGCAAGGAGTATCCTCAGTGATGTCCTCCATTTCTAATTGCATGGAGACTGATGGTTGACCAGAGACTAATGGTTGCATGGAGACGGATGGCTGCATGAATGTGGACAAACCACTTAAGAAGGCATCCATAGCAGCCTGCAGGTTGGGGTCCAAACGACAGCTTTCTTTGTCGATAGCGAACATAAGAAGTTGCCGCCTCCAATCCTCTTTGGCTTTCCCTTCTTGCTCTTTCTTGTGCAATGTATGCTTCTTGTATAGGTGTGAGGATGTTTCAGAGAAACCTTCTTTCCATGTTGCCGATGATGACACTCTTCATACCCGACCACCATGTTCTTTGGTCTTAATAGCCTTTGCTAGCTCATCCTTGTGATACTCCGATGTAAACAGACCAGCCTCCGTCTACATCGCAATGGGATCTTTCAAGGCTTGCACGACTTCAACTGTCGCGGGATCCTTCACAATAATCTCTCCTTCCTCGATTAACTTGGAGTGACCATATAGCCAATTCCTGGTATGCTCATTGGTATTTGGCAAAGGATCATGTTTTCCTTCCGCGCGAAGCATGGCTTCCGTCTCTCTCCAAATCAGAATCTTCTTTTTGTATCTGCCCGGACCTAACCGCGGCTTGTACTTGTTCCGCTTGTTCAGCTCAACCATCTTTTCACCGAGTTCCTTCGAAGCACTGCTCATCTTCTCCTCAACAAACTCATCCTATTCATGTTGACTAATATTTCCATGCTTGTCGAATGGGGTTCAATTTTTCTTAACGTATTGGCAGTTGAGCTTGGACTTGTAATCTCAAAAGATGTGATTGAGAGTGGACATCGTGGCCTTCTTGGCTCTCTCGAGATCTGCTCACTAGAACCGGATGGTTCCATGACGTCAGCCCACATATCATCTTTTCTGCCATCCGGGACTTGGCGCCAATCTTGCCACGTGATTTTGCAATGGTCCCTCACCACTTTGTCGCAATGATTCCACCATTTGGCATTGACACCAGCGGGCTCAATCGGTTCTCCATCTTTGGGGTCTAGTGAAGTAACCTCATAGATGCCCTCTGCCTTGTTCGCAGAGCACTGACCGTGCTTGCGATTGTGTGTGGACACTTGGGCAGGCACCTCTTCTGTTTGCTAGTCGAGGGCCCCATCTACCGCAGCCTCTGCTGCATATAGCTGACGGGCACTTCGTCGAGGGCCCTAGGATATAAGTAGTAGATTTTAGTTGATATAATCTATGTACCAAATAAGGAAACTATCTTTGACAAGATACCTTCTCTTCAAGTACGTAATCAGGGTCCGGGTTCCCCAATCGACGTTCCTTAGGTAATGGAGGATGCGGATCCTCTGGTTCTTCCCAGTGTTCGCTTGATCCTTCTTTGTCTAAAGACGACCTCGCTTCTGAGGGCGCCTTGAGGGCGTCTTCCTCTTGAGAGGGCATATTGTCCGCCATAACGAGAAGACTTTGACACCTTATATTAGATATGATGACTAGTTTAGAAAAGAAAAGACAAGGAAAAGAAAAGAGAAGTTAAAATTTGCTCTCAAAGCGGGTTGCCGAATCAACGGCCATCCAACGCTCTAACATCCTTGACTTGTACAACAACATATATCCGATATCCTAGGATATGGTCTATGTCACCGGACAAGTCTCACTTAGCCCGCTTTTATCATTGAGCATGGGTCGATTGCCTACGTAGAATAGATAAGTAGTACAGAGAGACAAGGAGAAGAATAGAAAAGTTAAAATTTGCTCTCGGTGTGGGTTGCCGAATCAACGACCTTCCAACGCTCTAAGATCATTGACCTGTATAGCAACATCTATCCAATATCCTAGGATATGGTCCATATCGCTACACTAGCCTCATTTATCCCGCTTTCATCATAGAGCATCGATCGCCTGTAGCATATATCATAAGCAGATATATCATAGGCCGCAAGTATATGGCATATATATGGCCACAAGTAAATAATACTACGGATATTTCAGAAATGGTAGCAAATAAGCAACAATACTAAGCATGACAGTGAACAAGTATATAGGACAATTAATTACTAAGCATATAGGCAGCACGTAAACTACAAGTATGGCGACAAGTAAATAATACTATGGATTATTTAGAAATGGCAGCAAAAAGAATATAGGCAGGAAGTAAACTAGAAGCATTTTCAGATCCTATCACTTAGTCCAAATGCAAATAAATTGGCACAAAAGCAAGTAAGTAAACTACAAGCATTTTCAGATCCAATACTTTTCCCTACTACCAAAAAAATGGCACAAAGGCAATCATAAAGAGTGGAAGATAGAATCAACTAATACCGAAGTATGCATCATAGACTGACATGATCTCAAGTTCCTTTTTATGGTTGTACAGGATGGTAAACATAGGGAGCTAAAATGATGATCACAAAATTAACATAACACCTAAAATAAAAACTATGTCCAGCATTTTCATGAACAACAATCTTACTGCACCAACTCAAAAATCATACCAACAAAAGCCAAGAGCAAGGTGCATATCTATAGGGTGAAATTAAACTAAAGGACAAGAAATATAACATATGGAGATGAACCGACTAGCTACAGGTTTCCTTACCATCACAAACATGAAGACAATCAACAGAAGAGCATATAGCAGTGAGCATAGGACTATACATGCAGCAAGCATAAGAGCATCAGAGCAACATGTTTTTTAATATAATAAACAGCAACAATACATTATGCTAATCTGATACTCCTATTGCTTAAACTAGCTTTAGATTGAGAAGGAGAATGCAACAAGACACATCTAAAATATCCTTGCATCCTACAATAATAAACTAAAATATCCTTGCATCCTACCATGTATGTACTGTTTATTCAAAATTTATGCACAAATTCAGATCAAACAATAGTTGCAACACCAGTTTAAACACAATAATAATACCATATCCAACAGCAAGCAACCATATCCAACAGCAAGTATTGACTAGCAGTATTGCACATCAAGTATTGCTTGGCCACAAAAACAACGCAGGGCAAGAAGGGTAGGCCACACAAGTATTGCACATCAAGTATGTCTACCAATAGCCTCTAATCCCACTCACTAATCATGTCAAACCACTCACAAGCCCACAACAAAGCTACTCATGTTGTGCTTGGCTTGCCGAAGCAACAGACAGCAGAGGGAAATAGGGGCACCATTGATCAGAGGGGTAGAAGGAGGGGGAGAGGGAGAGGGGAACGGGCGCACCTAGCCGGAGCTCATCGGATGCCATTGATGAGAAGGATGACGGGAGCGCTCGGGGATGGCGCAAAGGAGTCGGGGAGGCTGCACTCGGGGACGGCGTAGAGGAGTCGGGGAGGCGGCCCGTGCGGCGGTGCTCAGGGTCATGGAGGGAGGCCCGCGGCAGCGGTGCTCGGGGTCGGGGAGGGGGCCCGTGCGGCGGCCTTCGATAAGGAGAGGAGGAGAAGGAGGACCCACGCGATGGCGCTCGGGGACGAGGAGGGAGGCCCGCGACAGTGGTGCTCGGGGTCGAGGAGGGGGCCCGCACGGTGGCGGTCGACGAGGAGTGTAGGAGGAGGACCCACATGATAGTGCTCAGGGACGAGGAGGGAGGCCCACGGCGGTGGTGCTCAGGGTCAGGGAGGGGGCCCGCATGGTGGCCGTCGACGAGGAGAGGAGGAGGAGGACCCAGGCGGCGGCGCTCAGGGATGAGGAGGGGGCCCACAAAGGCCGTCGACAAGGAGAGGAGGCGACGGTGCTTGGGGAGAGAGAGTTGGGCAGCCTGACGACGTCTATGTGTTCAGCGCCGGGGTTAGGGTTAAGGCCCACCATGACCTTGGGTGCTTTGTAGCGGCGGCTCACAAAGCCAACCGCCGCTACAAACAATTAGCGGTGGTTGGCTTTGTGAACTGCCGCTACAAAGTCACCGCTATTTTTTTTTTTGGATAATTGTACTATTCATTTTTCCAATATTCCCAGAGCCTTGTTCTTTTGTAGAAAAGCCTCTAGCAGTAATATATATTCTGTTTTGGTCCTGGATAACATAAAAAACTTTATATTCATATACATATAAATTACATAAAACATAATACAAGGGTCACGTAGCAGGTTCGGGTTTGGGCCCCACCGCTAAAAAGCTGTCTTTTTTTTAAAAAAATGTAGTATTCATTTTCTAAAAAATTAAACTTTGTTTTGGTCCTGGATTTTTGTAGAAACACCCCTATACTTTTTCAAAATTATATTTTCAGTCATGGACATGTACTATTGTTTGATCGCATCTTAAATTTAAATAAGTTACACAATCTTTATATTCAAATAAACATAAATTACATGGAACATAATACAAGGTTCAAATAATAAAAGATACTTAATAAAATAAAATTACATGATGCTTGAGTTAGCCTTGAACGGCTTTTCCTTGGCAGTGATCGGTGCGCATGTAGGGCATTCCGCCGGCAAAGGAGAGTCTTGCTTCTAAGATTTTAAAAATTTTGGGATCTATGAAACATGGCACCTCGTCATATTGATTGTAGTCATCTCGATCATCCACATTCTCCACTCCAACAATTCTTTGTTTATCTAGAACAACAATGTATTTCTTTTCGTCATTTGGATCAAGTACATAAAACACCTGTTCTACGGTCTTGGCAAGTATCCAAGGCTCATCTTTGTGACCAACATTGTTAAGATCAACAATTGTAAAACCATATTCATCCACCTCGATGCCATTAGGGTGCTTCACCTAATTCCATTTATATATGGGAACCTGTAAATTTGCACCATAGTCTAGTTCTCATATTTCCTCAATGTACCCGTAATACGAGGTCGTCTGGTCCTCTTCATCAATGGCTTCTACTCGAACACCTCTGTTTTGACACTTGCTCTTCTTATCCTTCTGTTGGGTGTAGAACATAAAACTATTAATGTCATATGCCTGAAATGTAACCACGGTTCTTCTCGGGTGGTTAGCTAACTTTCTCAACATTTTCTCTTCCACGGACTCGCCATTGGAAGGTCTAGGGAGCTAAACCATGATGTGAAAGAGCGCTTATGTTGATATATGATCCATTCATCCATTGCATCCTTGTTGTTCCAATGGATCTCTAACAGATGTTTCTCAAAGTACGGTCCCACAATCTGCGCCTGTTGCAATACGCTGAAATGTGCTTGGTCCACTCGTTTGAAGTCATGGTCAATGAACGATCTATGTCCTTTCGTATCATTTCTAGATAATCTACCCTCATGATGAGACATGGGGAGACCAATTGATCTGCTACCATCATTAATGTAATCTGAGCAACATTCGATAATCTCCTCAATTATGTAGTCCTCGATCATAGAACCCGCTGGATGTGAACGAGTACGTACCTAGCGTTTCAATACATACATGAACCTCTCAAACGAAAACATCTGATGCAGGTAGACGGGGCCCAATGTAGAGATCTGGTCAACAATATGAGTCATGAAGTGTTCCATCATATCAAAAAAGGATGGAGGGAAGACCATCTCAAGTATGCACATTGTTTCCTTCATGTGGGTTCGTAGGTCATTTAACTCATCTTTAGTTATCACCTTCTTCGATATCGTGTTAAAGAAGTAGCAAAGGCGAGTTACAGCCAACTTCAGCCATGGCAATTTCATAGCTCGGATAGCAATAGGAAGAAACACCGAAAGCATTACATGGCAATCATGAGTGTTGTATCCACTTATCTTTAACTCTTTCATGTTTATAAGATTCTTGATATTCGATGAGAAACCCGTTGCTATTTTAATCCCACTGAGGCACTTATAGAATGTTGTTTTCTCCTCAATCATAAGGGTGTAGGCTGCCGGGGGGAGAAAGTACTTTCCATTTGCTCTTTCTTGCGGATGGAGCTCTGGTCTTATTACCATTGCTATGAGATCTTTACGTGCACTGAGTCCATCCTTTGTCTTACCAGGTTGGTCGAGTATAAGTCTGCTACTACTGTCAAATACACCCTTCCCAATATGCATTCAGTCGAAAGCATGATTCACTTCCAATTCTTTCCAATAATTGAAATATACGAAGAAAATAGATTTCTTTTTAAACGGTGTGAGGCCTTTTGCCTTTTTGACACCCTTCACCGGCTTTCCAAAAATAACTCTGATGTTTTTAACAAGTTCAAACATGACCCTGCCAGTCCAACGTCGAGGTTCTGTGTCGTTCTCAACTTTGCCATCAAAGTGTCTAGCCATCGCGCGATACCTGTGTTTTGCTGGTAAGAATCGGCGGTTTCGCGTGTGCACTAGCTACTGGGATGCTGGAAGGTGCACATGGGATGTATCATCAACGCATACGAAACATGCCGCCTTTCCTTTGACTTGCCCCAATAGCGCTCTTAGTGCCGGGGAATCACTTATCGTGCAGAAAATAATTGCTCTGAGCGTGAACTACTCTCTTAGATACTCATCCCACATACGGACCCCCTCCAACCATAGTTTTTGTAGGTCTTCGAACAATGGTACTAACAACACGTCTATGTCATTACCAGATTCTTTGGGCCTAGATATAAGAGTGGTGAGCAGTAGGTACTTATGCTTATGGCACAACCATGGAGGAATGTTGTACATTGCTAGTATCACTAGCCAAGTGTTATGTGGATTCCTCATTTGATCGAAAGGGTTCATCCCGTCTGTACCTAATGCAAATTATAGGTTTCTTTCCTCATCAGAGAAGTCTCGATGATGCTTATCGAACTTTTTCCACTGCGTTCCATCAGCGGGATGCCTGAGCTTACCGTCCCCCTTGCGTGCATGCCATGTCATCATTGCCGCATCCCTGGGGTTGGCGAACAAGCGTCTGATGCGATCGATCACGAGTAAATACCACATGACTAAGGCAGGAACCTTACTATCATCACTGTCATCGACGATAGAACTTCTTTTCTTCTTTCTCCCCTTTGTTGTATTCTTCATGCCATCATTGACATCACAATTGTTGTTCCTCTTGTAACAACTGTGTTTGCACCTTGGGCATCTCACAGCGTCCTGATGCTCATTTCGATACAATATGCAATAATTTGGACATGCATGAATTATTTGCACGTCCAACAAAAATGGAAAAATCAGCTTCTTAGCAAGGTATGTTGTCCTTGGCAACAAGTTGGACTTCGATAGCGCATCGGAAATAAGTTCCAACAAATCTGTGAAACTAGCATCCGACCAGCCATGCATGGCCTTCAGCTTCATCAGCTCAAGTATGCAACACGGTGAACTCTTTACTATATCCCTTAGATTCATCATATAATGGATCCTTTGATGCCTTCTCTATTTTATGAAAATTATCAAGCCCTTTAGCTGTATCGACATTGATCAACACCTGCGGCTCAATGTGACATAACAACTCCTCAATATCAAAATCAGCTCCACCAGGCAACTCCGTCGCATCTGCACCAGGCAAATTGACAGCCTCGACTTTAACTTCAATATGCTCATCAAATTCCATATCGACCACACTGTTCTCACCATGTTTTGTCCATCTCGTGTACCCCTCAACAAAACCTCTCCGCACCAAGTGTGAGTTGATTACTTATATATCATTTCACAGCTTCTGATTCTTTCAATCAAAACACAGATAATATATATCAGTCGTCCCTTCACGTCGAGCATGTTATACAGCCCCTTACACAAATTTAGAGACTTTCCGTAAAAATATTGGACCCGGTCTTGGTGCCTCGTACATCCAAGATATATCCATCACGAACGACCTTGAACGAGAACCAAAAAAAATATTTTAAATTAATTAATTTATTATGTGTAACAAAAATAGTAAACATTCATTAAATATAAATATATATATATTGAATAAGAAATACATAAAGTGAGAAATATTATGCAAGGTAAAATGAAATAAATATCAAATTATTCTATATATTAACTTTTATCAAAAAATAATAAAAATGAATATCCCTCTTGCCCTAACACACTCTCTCTCTTCTAGTAACCAAACTAGATCTAGATTCCTATTGACATAAAAAAGGTTAGATATAGTAATTTTTTTATGTAGTGATAAAAATAGATGATGTATGCCTTCATAAACATCAACTATAACCCAATAGAACCATACAAATCAAACAAATTTAGCTAAAACTTGATGAAAACCTAATAAAATTGAATGTAAAATTCAACTTGATTTCAAAATAATAGCACAAAAAAATATATGGGATGAGTTCCCCTTACTTCTGAGAGCAAATTTCTGTAAAAAAAATAAACTTAAAACCTTACTTCCTTGATTTTCGTGATTTGCCCAAATTTTTGGGTCGTCACTGTATGAGTAAGTGTCGAAGCTGTCCGAACGTGGCTTTTATAGCCTAGGATGTTTATAGCGGCGGTTAATAGTTCCAACCACTACTATTATGCGCTTAATAGCGGCGGTTGAAATTATCAACCGCCGCTATAAACATTTCCTGTTTCTAGCGGTGATTGATAATGTAAATCGCCGCTATAGGTGGCTCTGTAGCAGTGGATCAAGCCGCGGTGGGCCTCCTAGGCTCTGTAGCGGCGGCGCACTTTATGCCGCACCGCTATGGTCTTTGAGCTGCCGCCGCTACATGCCCGATTTGTGGTAGTGCTTGGCACTTGGTCTCCTTTCCAGTACCAGCGTCCCACCATGCAACAATAGCCGCACCAGCACGCCATGTTCGCGGACAACAACACTTCATGTACCAACGGGCCTATCTACCCGGCCGGGCTGGGGCTTTAGACGAGCTGGGTGCCACTGCCAGCCATGCCCACATCTCCTGCTATGGCGCCTCCGCGCTGGGATTCTACATGCCACCTACTCCGGCCAACTCAAACGAGAACGGCGCACTCACGTCGAACTTCAGCACCATGTCTCTCGCACAGTCCCCATATCCTCCTCCGCTGACTGGTTCACTGACTCCGGGGCCTCTTCGCACATGACGTCAAACCCTGGTAATCTCACGGTCTCCTCTCTCCACCTTCTCTTTTCACACCCGCTAATATTATTATTAGCAATGGGTTACTGCTACCTGTTACCTCCACTGCTCATATTTCCTTTAACGCTGCCAGTGACCCCTCTATTTGCATAATGTTCTTGTTTTTCCTAGTCTTATTAAAAATCTTATTTCTATGCATTAATTTACCATCGATAATCAATGTTCCATTGCATTTGATGCATATGGATCTTCATACCAGGAACATAATTGTCGAGTGCCATAGCTCTGGGCAGTTTTACATCTTGTTCCCTTTGTCCGCGTCATCATCTCCTTCACTTGCTCTTGTTGTCGGTGCTACTTCCTCCACCACCTAGCATCACCGTCTAGGTCATCTTGGTTATGAGGCTTTGTCCAAGTTTGCTAGCAGCCATGCTATTTCTTGCATTAAACATGATAGTGAGTTTATATGTCATGCATATCAGCTTGGGCGTCATGTGCGTATACCTTTCCATAGTTCCACATCTTGAGCAATTCAAAATTTTTATTTAATTCACTGTGGTCTATGGACATCCCCCGTTGCTAGTGTTTTTGGTTACAAGTATTATCTTATTATTCTAGATGACTACTCACACTTTGTTTGGACTTTTTCCTTTCGCCTAAATCCTGACACGTTTAGCACACTCTCGTATATTTTGTGCCTATGTTAAAATACAGTTTGGATCCACAATCAATAGCGTTCAATGCAGCAATGGTCGTAAGTTTGACAAGTCATCCTCTCGCACTTTTTTTTCACCCACGATGTTTTGTTGCGCATCTCATGCCCTTATACCTCCTCTGAGAATGGCAGAGCCGAGCATTCTACTAACAACATTATGCGCTCCTTGCTTTTTAAGACTAGTCTTTCTCCCTCATTTTGGGTTCAAGCATTGCATACAGTAACTTATATTCTTAATAGACATCCCACTAAAACACCCAGTTTTAACACACCTCACTTTGCCCTGTACCATTTTTAGGCTTCTTACTCCCACCTTCTCTTCGTAGCATGTCTATATTTCAACGGGAACCAAACAAACTGTTGTTGCAGCTGACGAGCCTCGTTGGCGGAGAGACTACATGCCTAGTTGACGAGCCAGGCCACCCTAAGAACCAAACCAATCACGCTCTTAGTTGCTTTAAGGACCAAGACGGTGTAGTTGTAAATTGTAATACTAGATAAAGTTTGTGTACTAGACTTTGTATAGTATATTAGGGATAAAATATGTTTTTCTTTTTTCTTTTTTTAATATATTATTGGAGACTCTGGTTGACAAAATGACTCTGTAATAAATGATCATTCGAGACTCTAGCTGCTAAAACGAGTCTTCAATGAGAGAGTCATTATAGACTTCAAAATTCGAGTCTGCAATGACTTCACACCACTTACGCAAATTTAGAGACCCAAAAAAAAATAGTCTTCTTTATGACTTGAGCAGAGTCTCTATATGTTTTCTTACATAATGAAACATTTTATTCAGTATAGCCTCCCGATCTGAGTGTGGCAGCTTATTGTTACAATCCAACTGTACTTAAGCAGATACTCCGTTAAACTTAAGGAGTACACTGCGTCAGCTTAATTTATCTTATTTTTTGCTCCCATACACAAGAGCAAGAGCAGAGCAGCTGAACACATCACTCCGTGGCTCTTGTGCCCATGCTGAGCGCGCCCTGTGGGCTGTGGCTCACGGGCAGAATACGACGTTGTAGTTGGTGCCACCTGGGCAAGTGTAGGTGCTGGTGTCGTCGTCCTTGGGGTAGCTGTACGCGTCCGGGCACAGCCCCTTGAAGAACCTCGAGTAATTGGTCGGCCCGCAGGTGTCCTTTTGCGAGCCGGTGCAGCAGTACCGGTCCTCCTTGAACACGGTGCACGCGTTGTCACAGCCTCCCGGGACCTTGAGCTCGGCGGGGCATTTGGCCGTGACGTCGGCGCGGCACCGCGGCCCGCCCTTGGGGCACCCGGATCCGCTCCCGGCGGGCACGAAGTCCATGGGCACGTTGAACCCGTCGATGAGGGAGATGTCGAAGAAGTCCAGGTTCATGTACTTGTTCAGCCCGAACTCCGCCAGCGTGTTGGGCGGCTGCCCGTACTGCGTGCACTGCAGCACGCCGCCGCAGTCGCCCGTGGTGCACCGGCCCCTGCCGTTGCCGTCGAAGGAGCAGCCCGTGCGGGCCCACACGCGCCCGCCCGTGGTCCCCGCGGGAACGTCGATGGTCCACGTCTCGCCGCTGGCCAGCCGCTTGCCGCCGCCGGCCGGCACGGCGGCGGCCCACACGGTGAACCGGCACTTGTTCGTGATGGTGAACTTGGCCGCGTCAGCGGCGCCCAAGCCGGCCACGAGGAGGAGCGGGAGAAGATGGAGTGCGGAAGCCATTTTCCACGCTCCTCTATGCTTGCACTGTTTGTCTGTTTACTTATGTTCACGTGGACCGTTTGGTTTTGTAGTGAGGATCATGGGTGGGAACCGGGTTGGCATTTATAGGGGTGGTGGTCCATTGGATCAGCCGGAATAATTCAACTTTTTCATGCGCGATTTTTCTAGCAAAATTTATAGGCTTCCACGAGCTGGCAACGCAACTGGGAGCCATATTTATTCTACTAGAATTGTCCTTGTGAAGATTAAAGTATAATACTTGGTGTTGCAGTAGGTCCAACTTAAGCTTCTGCCTTGTGGACATGGTTGATTGACAATTGAAAAATTGGTTGCTACTATTTTTTTTTTTTGTGGACGGGAACAACAGCAGATATTACGATCGGCCTGACCATTTTATTATACCAAGCAAAAAAAAAAAACTGTACAAAAGGAGGGGTAACCCATCAGAGTAAATTACGAGTGAGAGGGGGATGCTACAAACCCAAAACAAAAGCTAAATAGCTAATTACAGAAGTGAGAGCGAAACCAAATCGTCCCTACATGGCCTTGGATAAATCCTGTCATTGTATGCGCACTGGTGCTTCCAAAATTTGAAGTATCTACGCAAGCAAAAGAAAAAAAAAAGGATCAAACCGTTCTTTTCAACTAAGTACTACTACTTGTACGTAGAATTTCTACACACGTATGACTTTTTTTTGGGAATGCTACACACGTATGACTTGGGCATGACTTGACCGTAAAATGATGGACTTCTTACATCAACATATTAGTAATGGATTCCTGCCTAACAACGACACTAGCAAAGCGTACGATGAATGGCACACCTTTGATCAAAATTGCCTAAGATCGATACATGCACCACTACAACAAAATGGCATTGTAGCGGCAAAACCAAAATGTTCATAGCGACGAGTCGAAAGAAGTCCACTGCTACCATGTAAAATATTTTTTAATGGATCATAAAGTGATCCATCTCTAAAAATCATTTTTTAGCAATAGATCACATTACGATCCATTTCTATAAAAGAGCTATTTATAAAGGCCGACCGAAACGTGGATCACCTCTAAAAATTAATTTTCAGAGATGGATCATATCATGACCCGCCTCTAAAAATTCCGCCATCTTTGGCCCATCAAGCCCAGCCGTCCCGGTCTTGTGACCGGGTATATCAGAGGGAGAGAATAGGGTTGAACCCTAACCCCCTCACTCCCACTCCCCCTCTTCTCTCCTTACACTGTGCGGGGGCGGCGTAGCTCGGCCCGATTGTAAGGTTCATGACCATTGAGGATCCCCAAAGGTATGAATGTTTTGGTGATGAATGGCAAGCATAAAATATGACTAATATCTACACAAGTGTTGTACGTGTAGAAAACCTTATCTACTTCATGATGACTATTGACGGTTGCTTTGGTGATTGATGACAATGATCACAAGCATAGAGGCTTGATAAGCTTGATGGAATCCAAGGATTAATAGAGATGGATCAAAGCTAAGGACAAGCTAGGAGCAAGTGTTTGGAATACTTGTCTAGATGTTAGGACTTGTGTCCATAGGAAAAACCGAACTATCAAGGGGGTATAGGTCATACTAGTCAGTGTTGTGCATGGATGCTCACTGAAATCACAAGGCACTAGGTGGCAGTGGAGAAGCCAAACAGTTGTTGGATGAAGCCGGGAAACGAAGTCAAGCAAAAACGAGGAGTTTCATCTTCTAGAGATGAAGACCGGACAGAGGGGTCATGGAGATCGAACAGTACGATCATCAGAGAGGATTCCAGTTCAGAGAATAGTTGGCTTCGAGGAAATCTGTTGGAGCAAAATTTATACAGACCGGACTGTATGGTCTATAGACTTGACTATGCGACCTGTATGAGAAAATTCTAGACAAATGAGAAAGTGGCTGTAACGGCTCTGTTTAGAGGAGGAGCAATGAAGACCAAATTGTACGGTCTGTACAGGAACAGCGGTGGACACAAGCACAACGGTTCTAGAGGAATCGTCCAGTGAAAATCGGACAGTCCGGTCTGGCAGAGACCAAACTGTACGGTCTGTATGTCTAGAAAGGTTGTTTCATGGAGCAATGGTTAGTTTGAGGTTGGAAGCCTATATAAAGTCGTTGTCGGGGGCTTGGAGACCACTCTTGGCCCATGTGACAGTTAGGAGCATCAGTCGGGAGCCAAGAGCAAAAGAGAAGAACACTAGAAGGAGATATTGAATATCTTGATAGTGCTAGAGAGAGTAACTAGAGTATTTATACACATGTAAGGCTAGGATGTTCTTGAGAGTGTGTTCTAGTTTGTTACTCTTGGTCTATGGTGAGACCTAGACTGGTTAGACGTTGGTGATGAGTCTATCATGATCGGTTGTGAAGGTCGTCACACGTTTGTACACGGTTTGAGCCCGTCGTTGAAAGGGGCATCAATAGTGAGCGCACGTGTCGGCTCGGGGTGTACGGCAAGTTCTCGAGGGAGGCAAGATTGTGCCTTGGTAGCAGTGGTGACACAACCGTGTCTTCACTCCGAGAGTGATTGCGAGCTCGTGTGCGATAACTCCACTTTGTGGCAGGAGGGACCGGTACTCCGGCAAGAGTGGTCCAACGAGGAGTAGGGTAGGGCCATCCTTCCAAGACCTTAGGAAAAATCATGTCATCTTTTACTCATATTTCTTACTTTGATGCTTTACCTTTTGCATTTATATAACATGTTATTCATGCTTGTGTGCTTATCTTGCTCTTGTTAATTACCTTGTAGACTTGCATGAGTAGACTCCTTTGCTAATTTGTTGTTTGCTTCCGCATATCTTTGATTACTAGCTTGCATAGGAGTTGTATTGTCTTATATGATCCACTAGTATGCTTAGGGTGTTATTCCTTTCTTAGGACTATTATCTTGTTAGTGTGATCACCACTAGAATTGCTATAGGAGTTGTTTGAGTGTTCGGTTTTAGGAATTGGTGAATTTGATACATATAGTGAGTTCTCGATTCACCACCTCCCCCCCCCCCCCGGTCACTCGGCCCTTTCACCGATGCAGCCAGGGATGAGGAGCTCGGTAGCTGTGGGCGGCACACCCTCCCCATCCATCTTCACGCCTCAGTGTCTATGGGCGGTGACGGCCCCTCCCCTTCCTTCTCCACATCGGGGCGACGACGCGTGGCTGCATGTGACACCCCCTCCCCTTCCTTCTGCACGTCAGGGCAGCGGCTACCGATGACGGCGCCCCCTCCCCTTCCTTCTTCACGCCGGGGCAACAATGCCCCTCCCCTTCCTTCTCAACACCGGGCGATGGCTGCGAACGGCGACGGCGCCCCCTCCCCTTCCAAAATTTGGAAGTGTCTACACAAGCAAATAAAAAAAAGATAGACCGTTCTTTTCAACAAAGTACTACTACTCGTATGTAGAATTCCTACACACGTATGACTTGGGCATGACTTGACCGTAAAATGATGGACTTCTTACAGCAACATATTAGTAATCGATTCCTGCCTTACAACACCAACATAGCGCATGATGAATGGCACATGTTATGTCAAGATTGCCTAAGATGGATGCATGCATATTAAGTATACATGCTGCACCTTCTCTTTGGCTGATTATGGCGGCAACACATAAAATCATACTATCATGTTGTCAAATGCTCACTACTACAACAGAGGCATGTACTATCGGGTATTTAGAGTATGTAATATCATACAAACTGTATGATATTGCTCTGACAATATTGTTGGCTTCATCCAACAATATCGATCATTGGTGTCCGATATTGCAGTTTAAGCAACAATATCAGACACGTTGATGTCATCATGTCCAATATTTCTATGAAACACAACAACATTGGTAGGATGTCGTCTTATCCGACATCTGATATTGTTATGATTTTTTTAGAAAAAAAGTCCATATTACCTCTAATCTACTCTGATGTCAAATTAGAAGGAATATATGCTTAGCAGCAATAAAAAACCATCATAATATACATATGGATAATGTCACTACAATTATAAGCTTTCACAATATACATATGGATATATGATGTGATTAATCTACACTAGCACGGGGCTAATGGGCCGCGTAGGCCAATATTTGGCCCAATAACAAGGCCATTGGAATTTTTTATAGAACATTTTTGTAGGCTGGCGAGACACTTTGGAAGGTTAGAGTGTCATCCAAGTTACGTGTGTTTCTTTGGAGGCTGATGAGGAACTCAATACCTATCGGGGATGTTTTGCTTCGGAGAAACATGGCGACGTGTGTGCGATCTATGGTAGCCCGGACTCTTGGCACCATTCACTTTTGGAGTTCCACATGTCCAAATGTGTATGGGCGCTAGAAGATGAGGAGCTAATGGAGTTTCTGAGGAGCATTGAGAACCTGAGCGCAAAGAACTGGCTAGCAACGATTATGGAGGAGTTGCCTCATGAAAAGCTAACACGAGTGGTGGTTACACTATGGGCAATCTATGTGTTGCTTCATTAACAGGTTCATAGAAGACCTAGAACAAATAAGACCCAAGGCTGAGATAGGAAAGGTGAATGTGTCTTTCACGCGATGGATTGCACCCCTTAGAGGCATGGTGAAGATTGATATTGATGCGGCCCTCTCTAAAAAATCACCCAGTGGCCTCGGCTGTTGTAATCACCCGTGATGAAGAGGGGACTTTCCTGGGGGCGTCGGCGCTGGTCATTCAGGGATTGACGGAGCCAGAACAAGAAGAAGCAATTACGTGCAAAGAGGCACTGGCCCTGGCAGTTGATCTACACCTCCGTAAGGTGGCGGTGGCTAGTGACTGTGCTAATGCGATCAAAAGCATTCATGGAGCAGGGAAGGGGCCCTATGGGCATATAGTTCAAGAGATTAAAGCGAGGAGTTCAGACTTTGTTCACGTCTGTTTTATACATGAAAGTTGTCAATGTAATATAGATGCCCATAGGCTGGCTAGAGGGGCAGTTTCCTTGCCTTACGGTCGCCACCTATGGCTAGGTAGTCTGCCAGAAGGCGTATGTACATCTATCTCTTTGAGTTAATAAAGAGGTTGATTCTTAAAAAAACAGCATATTTGCATGGAACCTCCTTAAGAGAATTATATTAGTGGTTTTGCCTGTACTTTTAGCACTTAGCCCCTGTTGTTTTCTATAATAGAACCCATACTCCTACAATATTTTGGTACAAAGTAAGTTCAATCATGATTTAATATTTGAATTCAAGTAACATTAAAACTATAATGTAATTCATAGAGTTTTCAGTGTTCAACACTGCTGTAAAAATCAAAGTGACACTACGGGTACAATAACCAACGTTGTTGATGTTAGCACCTAAACGATATTGTTGTCTGGTGTAGACTGCAATATCGTTGGCTTCGTTGATATCATCTATGTCCGATATTTTTGTGACAACTACAATATCATTACAAGTTGCTAACATCAACATATGTGCACTGTAATATCGTTTTCCATGGCCTCCGTTATTATTGTAAAAAAATGAAGTGATACCGAAAACTACTTTTGTAGTAGTGGCTATGTATTTTTGGTTACATTTATATATATCAAGTAAGTGGATAGTCAGTGACCCCAAATAAACTGGAGCCTGAAGCACTTATCTAACTATTACTAAGACGAGTCTTGTGTAAAATCGTGAGTTAACACAGATGAGAAAAAAAAAACAGAGATGTGCCTGTGCGTTCAAGCTCATATATGAGCATGTGTGCAGTTGTTTCCTTTAGAATAGAAAAAAGAATTGACATTCATTGGTACTGGTGTAAGCAGCTGTCCAGAGTAGCCCATTTTTTTTTAGACAAAAAGAAACTTATGTTAACCAACGGACATTGAAATTCCACAATTTTCCTTTTTTTTTTTTAGAGTTGTAAGGATGAGCGCCCCAGTCTAATGCACGGCGAGAAAAACGATCGATCGCCTTCAGTTATTACAAAAAGGCAGCCTCCAGTTGGTAACAAGTTCGTGACTCGGCAAGTCGAAGTCCACTATTGTAGACGGCCGGTGAACTAGTATTGCTTGTTCATTAGTATTGTGAAATCCTATTTAGATTTCAAATCATCTTCAAACAACATATAACAAAGCAATGATAAAATTTGAGATGAATAATTTGAGTAAATCCAAATTAGATTTAAGTTTAGAAGACTTGAGCACATTTCCTCTAGAAACTCAACTAATATCCAATCGATATGTTATATCAATATCAAATAATATTAGACAACCATATTTATCTAATATTCTTGACCTCATCTAATCTCGAATATCAATGCAATTATATTCATCCATCAGATTGTTGATGAAACATGTCATTAAAGCGTTCATTAGCTTGCTAGGTTAAAACGCTACTCCATGATACCATTGCACTGGAGTCAAAGAGGATATTCATTAATATCCTTATGACACATAAGATCTTGATGATTCTATCAAGACATAAGTATGGTAGAATATGCATAACATATGTATATTAACTGGTTTTATGCTGAAGTAGTTTTTACGTGAGAATCGTATGCATTCTTAGAACTACTTTCACATATCATTCTCAAGAATCACTTAAATCACTTATTGTAGCTCCTCACATTTTCCTATAGGATTTTTATAGCAACTATACAATATTATACACTGTACAATGACGATCGATTGATTAAGAAGTGTTATGAATCCTTGTGTTTGATTATTAACCAATCACATCAGTACATTAAGATTATAATGTAAACATATTAATTACTTAACCTCTACTTTTTCCCGGCTATAAATTATAGCCATCATCAATAAAGAACTAATCATTCTCATTATCTATGTCTCAATTGTCTCTACAATTCTTTACTCTTAATACAATTTAACCAGGAAAGAGTGGAGGAAGTAACTAACATTTCCACACTATAATCCTTGGAGTGACACAATTGGTCAATAATCTATCATTATGATGCATTCTCAACAAAGAAACATGTTTAGATAGTGAAATTAGGAAATAGCCAGTTACAATATTAGTCCTGAAGTTAAAACGTCTCAAATACAACAGCCAGTCACAATGTTACAGCAATAGCCATTGCTCCGTTACTTACAATACCGTCCTTTTCATCATTGCAAAGCACACTAAAGGTACTCAGAAAAGGCTATAAGTCATGTCCCAAAGGACAAACTACGGAAAAATCATCTAGTCTTGTTAGTACTTGCATTTACTCTGCAGTCAACTCAAAATAGATGCATGATGAGAAGTATCTGATCACTAACCTAGTCAAATAGAACTCGATATCCGCACAATAGACCCACCCAACCATGATACACATGGAAGCTCTTACAAATTACAAGATGCTATAAGCTCTTCTCGTCTTTTATGTACAGTTAAAATTACAGTCATGCAGCAGAAAATCCTAAAGAGCATGCCTCCTCCAGAAAGTTATCTGCATACAGTACGTGGAGAAAAATAAGCCTCTGCACGTGGATTCAATTATTGCATGCATTGTTACAGTCGACAGTAAAAGGAAAACAAAACACAGTTCCCATCAAGAGCTAAATAACAAAGTGAATCACTCATCATATTCATACGACATAAAGGAGAGTTGAAATTTCAATCACCAATTACTGTGCACTTAGCATCTCACCAAACTCTACTACAATCATCAGATTTCAAATCACCAAAGCAGCAAGCACGTTTGGTAGGTAGTGCAACACAGCAACAAAACATTACTATCATACCCATCTTATTACTGCTTTTTAAGGAAATGGATAAAATCTCAAACAGATCTAATCGCCTCTAAGTTAAACAAACCCAACCAAGGCATAGCATAAACAGTACGAGTGGATAATCTGTTCATGCGAGCATACAGGACCGCTATTGCAGGTGTGGTGCTACTCCACTATAGTATCGGCCCAAATGGGTTGAGGCGGAGCATGACCAATAGGTCCATTTCATGCCTTCAAGCACACACTGTAAATTTAATTGAAAAAAAAGCATACCATTGCTGAACTTTTCTGAACTCTGTCAGTACAGGATAGATGTTTTCAAAGGCAGTGTATGTCTCCTCTCTCACCTGGAACCAAAGGAATAAGAAATGAACCAAGGAAAAATAAATACATGGCAGTAGGCACACACAAGAAATGTACTCCTAACCTTTGCTCCAGTTAAAACAATTTTGCCTGAAACAAAAATCAAAAGAACAATCTTTGGTTGTTTCATCCGATAGATCAGACCAGGAAAGAGTTCAGGTTCATACTGCAAAACAGAATATGTTTTATTAATAGAGAATTGTAGCAAGAAAAGGGTCAGAATCAACTACAGTCCTAAAAGGACATTTAATCATTCCACATACACTGGAGAAAGCACCATGAGAATAGGCAAGGCCCTCAAGCCTAATTGGAAACTTGACATCACAAGAGCCAACAATATTCTGAATCTTGAAGTCCTGGCATAGCATAGCGACTTTAAAACAGCCTCAAAAAAATGGAACCATTTAAATAAGTATCAAAACAGATACCTTAAATTTTGCCGGAAAACCAAGTTTCTGAATAATACGAGCATACTGAAAATAATAAAGAGCATTAGAATGTAGAAACCTCTAAGGAAACTAGCTACAACAACAACAAAGCCTTTAATTCCAAGCAAGTTGGGGTAGGGTAGATTCAACTTAAATAAAATAGTAGCAAGCTTTGATACCTTTCTTGCTGCAAGCTTAGATTGTTGTTCACTCTTCGCTCCAGTACAAACCTGATGATAAAAGTATTGATATTGCATGCTTCAGAAGTATAAACTTGGATAAATGCAAGATCATAGTTCCATATCAAAATGTAATTCTAATAAATTCATGAGATGAAACTCTAGAAAATTAATTTGGTACATCACTACATTTAATGTCCATGAAATATGTATTTTTATCTGTTATTACGGGTCACAATGACAAGTTAACCTGGCAGAAAACTATGCACACACACGAAGATGGCTTCTTTCTGTTTTGAGGTAACACAGCACTATGCCTATAATACATGTTCAAAATCAAATAAAATTTCAATTAGGATTCAGATGCCTGTTAAAATTTGATGTTTAAAAATTTTAGTATGAGGGAAAAGTATGCCATCAGAAGCAATTTAACAGCCAAAAGTGATCTTTTTTTACAATAAGTAAAAACCATACCATTTTACCCGATGCAAATATCAATGCTGTGGTTTTGGGTTCCCTTATTCTCATGATAACTGCAGCAAAACGCTGTTGCAAAGAGAGGAAATCAGCACACATCGATTACCATACTACATAAAATGTATGACCAACAAAAGCATAGCAATTAAATTGGTATATTCTACTGCTACGAGCACAATACACCTTATTTTTCAACAATGTTTCATATAGGCATTTAGTACACATGCTCCAATGAGGTATAAATTTTAGTACTTCATTGCTTATATTAGATCTAACAAGTAGAACAAGGAAAGAATAAAATCCTTCTAAATTCAAGGTCACAACTTACAAACACTGCATTCAATAGGATTCCAAAGAGGAAGAAAAATCCTCTACAAGCTAGTAGAACTTAAACACAGAGCGTTGTGGCAATTAACTACAAGCTGTATATGACCATCTTGTCCTGAATAGACTAAGTTTCTGGATGACAGTTAAAGAAATGACATGATAAGGAACTACTCTACTAAATTTTCCAGGTCGTCTAATAACCCACAGTACAAACCTATTTACACTCATGGACAAGGTTTGCATTTTATTATTAAGGGTTAATGTATAAGTTACATATGCATGCAACAAGAAATATGATTTAGCACCTATAGAAGACAGTTTGCTGAGTAGAATACTATTGCAGATCTATAGCGTTGAGGTGATCATTATACCTTTGGGTTGTATTCCGCATTGCGTGCTTGAAGAGCTATTGCTTTGAGGTCCAGTTTGCAATCCAAATTAACCGTCGACACAATATTCCTGTCACAAAATCAAAACAAATGACAATTAACATCATTGGAAGTCATGAATGAGTCACAGCAACATAAACCCGCAATACTGATACCATAGATATTGCACACCAGGTACATTTTAACACGATATGTTCATGCATCAAGTCAGATGCCATATTATACATGGATCTAGTCGGTATTCATTTATCCACAAATTAAAAGATGTTTTGTGATGGATTGAGCTGGTACTAGAAATACAATCATAACATGTACAACCACCAGAAGTGTTTCTTGCATGGAAAGTTGGACCGTTGATCAGGATAGCCTAATCAACAGTTAGCTGGATTAGAAAATTGTTTCATACTAACAGACGGTGACTTAAAAACGTAAAAAAACATCCATTGGCGTGCTTGAGTGCACTGTAGTTTGAGCATCCACGGTTCTTCACAAATTACCAAATCCTAAAGAAAGGATGAAAGGATCACTGAACGAAGACCACTAGAACCGCAACACCTTAATCAGATCTAGCGCCTTTCGCAGTACCCCTCAACACCACCACACGAATCAACATAACGGCACAAACTAGCCGCTGCACATCCCACAAACAGCACCTAGGCACGGATCCGGCACCAAGGCCCAAGCTTTAGCCGTCGGGGAACCAAATCGTACGGTACAGGATCGATTCTTCGCGACACCCCCACCCCAGGCGACCCAGATGGGGGACTTACTGGAGCGTGGGGATGATACCGGAGGGGTGCTTCGACAGATCCACCGGCTGGCTGCCCTCCAGTGCCGCCTCCGCCATCCGAATCACGAGCTCCGCACCAACGGCTCCCCGACGCGAATCCGCGGCGATCTAGGCCGGATCGAGGCCTAAATAGGCGGGAAACGGCGCGCGACGAGTGCGGAGTTCGAAAATTTGGGTCTTTTATAGAGATCGCGAAAGGCGTTGGAGAGGAGGGGAAGCAAGGAGCTAGGGTTATCTATCTCGCGAGAGGGGAAGAGAGAGGCGGCGGGGAAGGGGGGTTGGTCTGCTGGTGGTGGTGGAGGCGTGCGGATGGCCTGTACCGCGCGGAACAGGGAGCAGGCGGTGGACGCGGCGCGCGTGGATTTTATAGGTGCCGTTGGGTGACCGTCTGTGGCCGGTCATCTTTGCAGGTGCGGTCTGGGAACCTGTTTGGCTGGATCCACTGATATGCGGGACATGGATTTTAGCGGGCCTAGTTGTCGGTCAGAGAATTGCATATGGTTGTGCGTAGGTGCTCGCTTCCGGTTACTTCCAGCAGCTTGCATTTTGTTCCGTACTATAGTAGTAGCCTAGTAGGAAATTATCTGTAGTTAAAAAATACATCGAGTATTTAGCAAAAAAAATACCACATTGTGGCTGTGTAGTCTATCTTTACTCCAAATCAAAATACAGCTCAACGTATTTAGCTGTCAAACTCAACCGATGAACTAGCCGCTGTGATAAGGAACATGATAGTTTTTGCTGTCGTCATTTGTCAGGACATGAACAACCGCAAAACTCGCATGAAAACTTAGCAACTCAAGTGGCTCTATTGAAGTTGAATTTAAACCGATGGGACTACAAAAGAATCGCACGAAGTCGAACAATGATTCAGGAAAGGGCGCCAATGCCAACACCGAACAACATGATCATTTCGATATCCTTGCCAATACAAACAATTCAATCATCCACTTAACACGACACACTAAAGACCCTTATGATAGTGAAATTATGAAACAGACAATTACAATGTTAGTACTGAAGTTACCCCACAAAAAAATAATAATTGTTAGTCCTGAAGTTAGGGGGTGTTCGTTTCCGGAACTAATGGACTAAAACTAAAATTTAGACTAAACTTTAGTCTAAAAGAACTGAACAGGTGAGCTAAACTTTAGTCTTTAGGATTAAAAGATGGGCTAAACTTTAGCCCCCAGATAGGTGCTAAAATAAGCTAAAAATTTTTTCTCTCACGCTGGACTCCACTTACTCCTACCCGTTCCCTTCTTCCCCACATGCTCCCTCAGCTGCCGCCTTGCTCCGCCGTCGGCTTCGCCGCGCGTCCCTGCCTGTCGGCGGCGGCTAAGCGCCGGCTCCGCCTCCTCCCGACGTCCCCGCCTCCGCCGCATCCGCGGACGACCTTGGTTCGTCGCCTCCCTGCATTCGCGCAAGACTCGCCTCCGCCCTTGCTCTGTCGTCGGCTCGGCCTCGCGTCCCTGTCTGCCGTCGGCGGCAAAGCGTCGGCTCCACCTCCTCCCCGCATTCGACCGCGGCTCGCTGCCTCCCCGCATCAGCGCCAGATCCGCCGCCGCCCTTGCTCTGCCGCTAGGGGCGCGTCGCGGTAGGGTGCCACGACAGCACCGTTGGGCTCCTCGACAAGCAGCGGTGAGCACCAACTTCTTCCCCGCTTCCTGTCTCTTCTCCTAGGACGTATTTGCTTGACGTCTACCAACTGTTCGATGAATTGCTGCACCGCTCGTTTGCTTGCTCCAGTGCGTAGCGGCGTTGCCTGCTGAAGTGTAGCCTGAGTAACTGTTGCAGTCAGGTCTGGTTACACGATAGCAGCAGTTGTGATCTCAGGTTCGATTGCCATGTTTAGCAAGTCGGATTAAGGACCACGGACAACAGTCTTTGTGATGCAGTTCTTGTCTAGGTTGTCGTGGATGAATGCTTTGGTAGGTGGAGCAAAAAGAGGGTATATATTGAGACAGAGCTGTAATTAAGGTATAATTAGGTATATGATATAGAGAACAACATCAATTTCATAATTAGCACTCGGGCTAGATGTGATAGAGTTCTAGACACTAAGATGTTTAGTTATTTCAGGATTACAGTATTTAGCATACGATTTATTATTTAGGTATGTTATCTGAATATTTATTTATTCTAAAATTCTATCACTGCAAAAGCTCTTCTGAATTTTCTTGCCGCCTACTCAGGTCTGCTCTTGTTGGCAGTTTGTGCTTGGATCAGTTTTTGGGTGGGAATTGCATGTAGTGTGGTGTTGACTGCCGCTTTGCCAAATTGTTTTTCCCCTTGCCGTGCGCACCCTATGCTCTCCAGCAAGTCAACCAGAAGAACCAGCTGCCGTGTATTGCAAATAAAAATCTCATTCTATTTCTGTCCTGCTACTATGTTCTTGATACCCTGATATACTAGGTTCATGAGTTACTGTTTTTATATATAAGTTCTTAAACTGTTTAAAGCTGAGAAATAATGTCCTACATGTATTATTGTCTTAGTCTGTTCTGACACATCAAATGTTTTTTGACTTTGTAGTGGAAGGTGTGCTTGCTGAGTTCTACCGTGGCTGCAACCGATGGACGGCTTCGGAGATGATGGCCTCCTTCCTTTATTCTCCCAGCCGGATCCCTATGCTTCCCCTGTGCACTCCTTCAATGTTTTCTCCAATGAGCAAAGTCGTCAGGCATCCTCCTCCGCTAATGCCCGCCGTCAAGCATTGGACCTCAATGCACAATCCGATGAGTGGCCACATCTTGCGGAATACAGCGGCTTGCTGCAGTCCGATGGGGGCGGAGGAAGGGGCGGAGGAAGCACTGGGGGAGGAAGCAGGGGCGGAGGAAGTGGTGGCCTTCCTCCGCTTCCAAGTCGTGGTGGAAGAGGTGGCGTCCACCGAACCCTCGGACTCCGCAAGTCATGGTGGAGGTCGAGGTGCTACTAGAAGCAGTCCTATGGTTCCTGCCGGCAGTCGTGGCGCCTCACAACAGGCCTTTGGAAGAGGTCGAGGAGTGCGGCATCATGACGTTGTGAACACTGACAATGAAGACATACAAGAGGTACCTCCGGCGAGTCAGGTAATGATCAAGTTCTCCCCTTGTTCTTGTTGTGCTTTACCTTGGACTGTTTGTTGATTGCTTTCTTGTTGTCATGAATGATGTAGAGTAAATTTGATAAGGCTAATTGGTCTGAACCAAATAATAATCTGTTGTGTCAATTGCTTGTGGAGCAAATTGAGTTGGGTAATTACAACAAGGGGACAATGACTGCTAGAGGTTACAAGCTCATTGCCGAGAAATACCATCTTGCAACTAATTTGCTCCATGAAAGGAAGCAGTTTGCTAATAGGATTAGGCAACTCAAAGGAATGTTCAACTTCATAAAAGAACTGTACACTAGAAGTGGCCTTGGACGTCATGAGAATGGGTGGCCTAATGCAACTGAAGATTGGTGGGAGTTCTTTTCTGTCAGTATAAAACAAGCAGAACAACAAAATGCTTTCTTACAGAAGATGACAGATTCAAGAATGGAAGGCATGAAGAACAAAGAAGAGAGGAAGAAAGCAGAAATTCTACAAGCTCAACAGTTTGCTTTGGAAGCCGGAGTTGATGAAGAGAGTGTGGAGTATTATGCTGTTTCCCACATTTGTAAGAATGAAGAACATAGGGGCTTCTTTATTCAAATGAAAACACCATCAGGAAGACTAGCATTCTTGAAGAGATATTGTCGAGAAAAGAACTTGATGTAGTTAGTTTGAGTTCTTATGTGATGATGAACTCTCTATCTATGATTGTTATGTGATGATGAACTCTCTATCTATGATTGTTATGTGATGATGAACTCTCTATCTATGATTGATATGTCAATTTCTATGATTGCATTTCTCATATGACAATTTTATGATTGATATGTCAATTTCTATGATTGCATCTCTCTATCCGAAATTGATGGTCATTTTGTGTTGCAGGATGACGATTCATGCTCAAGTGATGATGAAGAGGAGGAAACAGATGATGAACTCTCAAGAGATGAGGATTTGGTCACCATGCTACTGCAGCAGCAAGCACAGCAAAAGAGAGTGCAGGCATGCTTTGTGTTGTATGGTATGTATCATGACCACTGTCATTACAACAAAACAAAGAGGTGCAGGGGCCTGAGAGTGGTCAAGATTGGGTCATGCGAAACCTATCTAATCCAAGTCAATGTTACAACATGTTTAGAGTGAATCAGACCTTGTTTTATCAACTTCATGATACTTTGGTTGACTCCTATGGTCTTAAGTCCAGTACAAAGAGTAGCAGTTTAGAGGCATTAGGAATGTTTCTTTGGGTTCTTGGTGCTCCACAGTCAGTCAGACAAGCTGAAAACAGATTTGGTAGGTCATTAGATACAGTGCACCGCAACTTTGCCAAAGTATTGAAATCTGTGTTAAATTGTCTATTGAAAATATAAAGCCACTTGACCCTGAATTTAACACAATTAATCGTCGACTGCAAAATCCTAGGTCCAGTCCTCATTTCAACAATTGTATAGGAGCATTAGATGGCACCCATATACAAGTTGTTGTTCCAAATGACAAGATGGTGCAACATATGTGTCGCAAAGATCACACTTCACAGAATGTTCTTGCCGTATGTGACTTTGACATGAGATTCACCTTTGTGCTTGCTGGATGGCCTGGTTCAATTCATGATATGAGAGTGTTTAAAGATGCGACAACCAAGTACAGTCATATCTTTCCCAAACCACCTCCAGGTATTTTTTTCACAATTTCAATGTACCATCATTTCAGTTTTACCTTGTCAAACATGTGCAACTGATACAATTTGTGAAAATTTGTACAGGGAAGTTCTACCCGGTAGATTCGGGCTACCCTAATCGACTAGGTTACCTTGCACCTTACAAGGGAACAAAGTACCATTTGTCGGAATATCGATATGGGCCGATGCCAAGAGGTATGAAAGAGACATTCAATTATGCTCATTTTTCTCTTAGAAATGTTGTCGAGAGGTCATTTGGACTACTCAAGGAGAAGTGGAGGATAATGTACAAAGTGCCAAGTTTTCCAATGGCAAAGCAAAGCCAAATTATAGTAGCATGCATGGCACTTCATAATTTTATTAGAGATAGTGATGTTGAGGATGAGGACTTTGATCGATATGATCAAGGAGGACTATGTACTACATCAAGATGGAGATGTTGAACATTACATGAGTGTGGACGAGGATACTCAAGATCAATCAAGTGCGTCGGAAGATCTTGACATGAATGTTTTTCATGATCAATTAGCCAATGCACTGTTTCATAGGTCACACAATTTGAAGCTTGTTTTGTGCTTGTAATGTGTTGTATTTATACTTGTCAACTATAATTTAATTAGTGATTACAGTAGCTATTCTTATGATCTCCATCAATGCTCTTGGGAAAAACTATCGGTTGCTACAGTTTTGTTAAGTTCATGCTATTTTGGCTATCACTAGCTTCAGTGGTGTTTATAGATGGTTCTTTGTTAAGGATTGCTAGTGAATCGATGTATATTTTTTGGTCTTAGCCTTGAGCAAGGTGTACTGCTATTATTGGAGCTCACAGTAAAATGTCTTTATAAATGAATAATAAAGTAATGATCTTACCTAAGTAAGGTGTACAAATATTATTCAAATTTAAATTTAAATTTAGATTTGTCTAGTTTTTGTAACCAAATAAATGCAATTCAAAATTATGCTGAAATTCCTCTTCAAAGTAATGGTCTTGCATGGTTTATATGGTTTTGTGTAAAAATTAGAGACAAATGAGTCATTTTAAAGTGAGAACTAAAGTTTAGCTCTTAAAAACAAACACCCCTAGGACTAAACTTTAGGGGCTAAAGTTTAGCTTGGACTAAAGTTTAGGGACTAAAGTTTAGTTCTCTTAGGAAACGAACAGCCCCTTAAAATGTCTCAAATACAGGACAACAGCCAATCACAATGTTACAGCAATAGGCATTGCACCGTTACTTACAATACCGTCCTTTTCATCATTGCAAAGCACACTGAAATGTACTCAGAAAAGGCTATAAGTCATGGCTCAAGGACAAACGATGAAAAATTCCTCTATTCTTGTTAGTACATAGGTGAGCGTTGCATTTACTCTGCGATCCACTCAAAATAGATGCATGATGATGAGAAGTATCCGACCACTACGACCCTGTCAAACAGAACACGATGTCCCCACCGGCATCCACAACAGATCCACCCAACCATGACACATGGAAGTTCTTACAAATTACAAGATGCTATAAGCTCTTCCAGCCTTTTATGTACAGTTAAAATTACTGTCATGCAACAGAAAATCCTAAAGAGCATGCCTCCTCCAGAAAGTTATCTGCATACAAAACGTACATGGATTCAATTATTGCAAGCATTGTTACAGTTCACAGTAAAAGCAAATCAAAACACGAAGTTTCCTTCAAGAGCTAAATAACAGAGTGTATCACTCATCATATTCATACAACATAAAAGGCAAGTTGAACATTTCCACAAGATTACTGTACCCTTAGCTTCTCACAAAGCTTTACTACAATCATATGATTTCAAATCACCATAACAGCATGCACTTTTGATCAGACGAGAGTAGTGCAACACAGCAACTAAACGTTCCTATCATGCCCAACGTATTACTACTAATTCTAACTATAAATAACAAAAATGGTGCCCACTTCCACATGATCCTACCATGACGAAATAATTAGAGTCAACCATGATGCTAAACCCACTTTACGGCGTCACAGGAAGGCAACAGAAGCCACACCACAAGAGTGGATATTAGGAATCTTGATTTACTTCTTCATTGATGAAAAAAGATAGTCCCATCTATATATAGACGACTTGACCTTCAAGTAACCTACCTTTAAAATTAAGGAAACGAATAAAAACTCAAAACAGATATAATCGTCCCTAAGTTAAACAAACCCAACCCTGGCCTAGCATGAACAGTACGAGTGGATGCTCTGTTCATACAAGCATACAGCACCGGCCCTGCAGCGGTGTGGTGCTACTCTCCTCAATAGAATGGGCCCAAATAGGTTGAGTTTCACCATGACCAATGGATCCAATTGATGCATTCAAGCTAAACTGTCAATTTAATCGTGATAAAAAAAAAGCATACCATTGCTGAACTTTTCTGAACTCTGTCAGTACAGGATAGATGTTTTCAAAGGCAGTGTATGTCTCCTCTCTCACCTGGAACCCAAGGAATAAGAAATGAGCCAAAGGAAAAAATAAATGACAGTATATTAGGCACACACAAGAAATATACTCCTAACCTTTGCTCCAGTTAAAACAATTTTGCCGGAAACAAAAATCAATAGAACAATCTTTGGCTGTTTCATCCGATAGATCAGACCAGGAAAGAGTTCAGGTTCGTACTGCAAAACAAATATGTATTATTAATAGAGAATTGTACCCAGAAAAGGGTCAGAATCAACTACAGTCCTAAAAGAACATTTAATCATTCCACATACACTTGAGAAAGCACCATGAGAATAGGCAAGGCCCTCAAGCCTAATTGGAAACTTGACATCACAAGAGCCAACAATATTCTGAATCTTGAAGTCCTGGCATAACACAGCAACTTAATAACAGCCTCAAAAAATGAAACCATTTAAATAAGTATCAAAACAGATACCTTAAATTTTGCCGGAAAGCCAAGTTTCTGAATAATACGAGCATACTGGAAATAATAAAGAGCATTAGAATGCAGAAAACTCTAAGCGAACTAGAAGCAACAACAACAAAACATTTAATCCTAAGCAAGATGGGGTAGGCTAGATTTAACACAAATTAGGTAGCAAGCTCTAATACCTTTCTTGCTGCAAGCTTAGATTGTTGTTCACTCTTCGCTCCGGTGCAAACCTGGCAATACAAAATTTGACATTGCATGCTTCAGCAGTATATACTTGGATAAATGCAAGATCATAATTGTATATCAAAATGTAATTCTAATAAATTCATGAGGCAAAACTCAAGACAAATTAAGTTGGTATGCCACTGCATTAATGTCCATGAAAACAGCTAAAAACATTTTTTTATGAAGAAATTAATCCAAATAAGGTGCCAAGCAAACACAAATCACCATATATCATTCAGTCCACAAATATGCACTTTTATCTGTTATTAGTGGTTAGAAAAACAAGTTAACCTGGCACAAAACTAATTAGCCATAGGAAGATGGCTTCTTCCTGCTTCTAGATAACACAGTACTATGGCTACAAGACAAGTACAAAATCAAATCAAATTACAATTAGGTTCTAGGTGCAACTTAAGATTTGATGTTTAAAGATTTTGGCATGAGGGGAAGTTATGCCGTCAGAAGCAATTTAACAGCTAAAAGTGGGAGGAAATATTTGACAATATATGTTAAAACCATACCATTTTGCCGGATGCAAATATCAGTGCTGTGGTTTTGGGTTCCCTTATTCTCATGATGACTGCAGCAAAACGCTGTTTACAAAGAGAGAAGTCAGCACACATCAATGAGCATACAACATAAAACATATAACCAACAAAAGCATAGCATTTAAATTGGTGTATTCTACTGTTATGAGCACAATACAGATTATTTTTCAACAATGTTTCATTTATAGTCTTTTAGTACACATGCTACAGTGAGGATATATTTTTGTATTTCATTGCTTATACTAGAATCTAGCAAGTAGAATAAGGCAAGAATAACTCCTAAATTCAAGGTTACAACTTACAAACACCGCAGTCATTAGGATTCTAAAGGAAAGAAAAGTCATCTACAAGCTAGTAGAACTTAACACAGAACGTTATGGCAATTCGCTACAAGCTGTAAATGACCATGTATCTTGTCCTAAATAGACTAAAAGATTCTGAATGGCATTTAAACAAAATGACATTGATAAGGTAGTACTCTTAACTCATTTTCCAGGTCTAATTACCCACAGGACCCAACTATTTACACTCATGGACAAGGGTTGCATACTAACACTTATACACAGTTCGCAGAGCAGGATACTATAGCACATCTATTGCTTTGAGGTCATCAATATACCTTTGGGTTATATTCCGCATTGCGTGCTTGCAGAGCTATTGCTTTGAGGTCCAGTTTGCAATCCAAATTAACTGTTGACACAATATTCCTGTCACCAAATCAAAACAAATGACAATTTACATTATTGGGGCCATGAAGAGTCACTGCAACATAAAACGGCATTACTGGTACCATAGATATTACATACCAGGTCCAAAACAGTTTATCACGATGTGTTCATGTATCAAGTCAGATGCCATATTATACATGGATCTAGTTGGTATTCATTTATCAGCAAATTATAAGATGTTTTTTGTGGATTTTGTTTGTACTACAAATACACTCAAAACACGTACAGACACCACAAGTGTGTCTCGCATGGAAAATTGGACAATTAATCAGTACAGCCTAATCAACAGTTAGCTCGATTACGAAATTGTTTCATCTAACGGACAGTTATTTAAGAATGTAAAAACATCCCATGGCGTGTTTTTGTGTGCACTTTAGTTTGACCAGACACGGTTCTTCATAAATTACCAAAACCTAAAGCAAAGGATGAAAGGATCACTAAAAAATGACCACTAGAACCGCAACACCTCAATCAGATCTACTCATTTCGCAGCACCCCTCAACACCACCACATGGAGCAACATCACGGCACAAACTAACAGATCCCCATCCCACAAGCAGCAGCTAGCACGGCCATGGGAGCAAAGACCCAAGCTTTGGCCGCCGGAGAACCAAGTCGTACGGTACCGGGTCGAGTCTCCGCAACACCCCCACCCCAGGCGACCCAGATGGGGTACTTACTGGAGCGTGGGGATGATGCCGGAGGGGTGCTTCGACAGATCCACCGGCTGGCTGCCCTCCAGCGCCGCCTCCGCCATCCGGATCGCGCACTCCGCACCAACGGCTCCCCGCCGCGAATCCGAGACGATCCGGGCCGGATCGAGGCCGAAATGAGCGGGAAATGGAGCGCGGGGAGTGCTGAGTTCAAAAAAATAGGGTCTTTTATAGAGATCGGGAAAGGAGTTGGAGAGGAGGAAGCAAGGAGCTAGGGTTATCTCGCGGGAGGGGAAGAGGGAGGCGGCGGGGGAGGGGGATGGTCTCCTGTGGTGGTGGTGGAAGCGTGCGGGTGCGGGTGGCTTGTATCGCTGGACAGGAAGCAGGCGGTGGACACGGCGCGCGTTGGTTTTATAGGAGCTGCTGGGTGACCGGCTGTGGCCGGTCGTAGTAGCAGGTGTGGTTTAGGATCTTGTTTCCGTCGATCCACTGATATGCGGGACATGGATTTTAGCTGGGCCCAGTTGTCTGTCAGGGAGTTCAATAGGAAGATGGTGCATTATGTTGTGTGTGGTTTTTCTCTTCTAGTAGCATTTGATGTTCCGTATAGTAGTATTAAAAATTATTCTCTAGTTAAAAATATATAATAAGTATATATTTCGCAAAAAATATATATGAGCCACGGAATAGGGAGAAAGAGTGACATGTGACCAATTTGGGCCACAAACAAGAAAAATGGATGGCATGTGTTCATTTAGTTCTATAATGTAAAAGTCTTTGTAAAACTAATATGCAAAAACAATAGTTTTCATATAAATAAAACAAATAATGAAAAGCGTCGGACTCGAGAGGAGGAGATGCGATATGACTCATAGTTTCAATCATAGCCGAGTCCGAGCCGAACTCGATCTCCCGTTGTTGTTTTGTGCTTCATATATGTAGGTTGAAATGCTCGTCGTATATCAATTGAAACATTTTGCCAACTCGTGAGTCTGTGATCTACATACATTCACATGACAACGAACGCACAAAACGTGGTTGACATTCAGTGGTGAAGCTGGAGTTATCACCACAATGGTGTCATGTGTAAATTATGGGCTAAATAGAAATGTTAATGGTCAAACTTCGATTATTAGTGCTGAAATTTTATTTTACCGTAGTGCCAGTGCACCGGAAAAGCACAAAGTGTCGACATTAACGTCTGACGAGGCCATACAGCCTGTCGTGCCGCCAATCCCTTAGAGCAGCTCCATTGATTGCATGCGTATAGACAGGTAAAGATATCCAGAACATCAAGCAAATAGATAAGCATTCAAAGTGTATCTTTTACATTCTGCACACAATTAAATAAAGGGCCCACACTTCAGAGAATCTTTTACTAACCTACCGGCTGGCCTTCACAAGGTACTGCTGCTGAGGTCCCACTCGCTTACCTATATCTAATCGCTGGCAGAGGGCTCTGTGAACACCGATCGTTACTCTGTCACAACAGAAATCAGACGTGGCTCGCCTTTTGACATCGTAACGCTGCCTGATTTGGGCTTGTTGTGGACGCCCTCATGTGTTGGACTTCAGACCTGTCGTATAGCTAAATAAACATGCGGCATTTACATCATAATAAGATCTTAGTTTTTCGCCACGGGGCCCGCTATTTACTGTTCAAAAATAACTGTTCCAAATTGCCTGTATCAACACACTCCGCTTGGCTCCACCGTCGGATCCTCTGTCCTACTGTTAGATTGGCTCCATGCACACACGCATCTGGAGCAAGGTTAATAAAATCGCGGTTAACCGGCCGATTAATCCGGTTAACTGGAAAACTGGTCCGGGCTGGTTATTTTGATCAGTCGGTTAATCGTCAGTTTTGATTTAAATACTTTTAAAGTTCAAAAATTTATATATACTGAAACCGGTGAAACCGAGTGGTTAATCGGAAAATCGATCGATTAACCGGTTGGTTAACCGCCAAATATAAATTTAAAAATTTATTTTTGAAGTTCTATGATAAAAACCGATGTAACCGGTTAGTTAACCGTTAAAATCGGTCGGTTAACCGATGAAACCAGCCGATTAACCGGTTACCGATCACTGACTCTCCAAATCAATTTTTGGTCAGTTAACCAACCGATTATTCCGGTCCGATTAATCAATAAACCGGTCCTGACCAGTTTTACCGGTTCATTCGGTGGTTATGTAAATCTTGATCTGGAGGCTTCGAGGATCTCGCAGTCAGGGCGCCAAGCAACCCCCGCCTCCACACGTTCCTCCCCCCTCCCTCTTCCTGTACTCAATTCTCATCCGGGTTCTTCCGCCGCTAGTACCTGTTACCGGAGAGGGCGGCTTCCGGAACCTTCTCTTGCAAGCTCCCTCATCAGCTCCGACCTCCACGTCCACCGACGCCCACGTCGAATCCATTTGCATCCTTCCCTCATCGGCTCCCAGATCACGCTACCATCCGCGCCAGTCGTCGGGCTGCTCCGTCCTGTTCGGCGCTTGCAGCACGCGCTCCGCGCTGCCATGCAGCTGGAGCCTCCGCTTGTCGCGTGCTCACGCCGTCGTGCCGACTGGTCACCTGTTCTGCTGCGCAACTCGTCCCGCCCACTCTGTGATTCAGGCGCTGCTGGTATTGTCTATTTTACCAACTATTATGTTTCCTCATGCCGCACAGCTTAATTTATTTAATGATTTTTTTACTAATTGTAGCGTCATGCTATTTCAAATGATTATTTCTGATGAGTAGTTCCGTTGGACTTTATTTAATCCTGAGAATATTCATTCTAATTACTCAGAAAACGGGTTTTAGTAATCACTGAAACACAGTCCACCGTCAGGGGCTGGATTTTAATTAATTCTGGTGCTATTGCTATATACTTCTCAGAAATTAGATTAGGAAAAACACTGGGCCCTGTAAATTGCTAGGGATATATGGATAGACGCGTAGATATGTGCTTACTTCGATTATATTTCGACAGATTGTTTAGTTCTACTCCATAATTTTATCAAATGATCGTGACAGATTTATATAGCATCCTATGTTTTATTTCCCCTTACATTGAGTTCGTGCTTATCCTCTAACGAAAATGGGGTGGCACGAAGTAACGCTGATTCCTTATCCATAGATTCTCAGATGTCATCTTTAGGTGTGATCCAACAACATATCTGCATCGATGTTGCTCCAGCTGGTGAGTTTGTAGCTGTGTGTTTCTCTTTCACATGTTTGATTAGTTCCCTTTACTCAATTAATAGCTGAATGGTGCTATCTTATGTTCCTTATTAGAGCTCTGTCAAACAGACCTGACACTTCCTTCTAGAGGACGTCCAAAACGCCAGTTATCAGAGAGCACCAATGATTTTCCCACTGACTTCCAATTCTCATGCGGTCGTCGTGTACGGTCACGCCAACTACAGAGGCCATCTGGTATGCTTGATAGGATTTGTCTTTGTGGGTGATTTGCACATGATTAATTCTAATTCATTCTTAGAGATACAGGACAAAGGGCACTAAGATATATGAAATTTTGTTACTTTGGTTGGTGGTGAGATCTCAGTTTACTATTAAAGTATTATAAAATAACGATATGGAGGAAATAACTTATGGTGTTGGGCAAAAACAAATGTATAGTCAATAGAACTTCATTTACCGTATATTCCCATTTCTGAGAACAGCCACGGGCCACGATACGTGGTACAGTAGCAATCCCGGCCCACGATATGCGGTGCTTTTTGCTCTGAGAACTAGATCTCTGGCCCAACGACGGTATCGTGTATTCGTGTTCGTGACCCAAATCTTTTCTGCTCAGGCTCTCATCAGTGACGTTACGCGTACAGAGAGAGAGTCGGCACTCGGCAGGCGCCAGCACCAGTGCACCACACAGACATTCCGCACGACTCCCGCGACGATTCCCTCGACTCCAGCGCCGGCGCGCCACTGTACAATGATCGGTGATCATTATCGTGCCTCGACGCTGCCTTCATTACCTCCCTAATTGCGTCATCAGTAGTAACCCCGATCACGCGGGCGCGCCCAGATTCCATTTCCATGCGAGGAGCAAAGACACGCCGGGCGGCCATCATGCGTCCGTGCTACGCAGGCAGAGGCTTAATTAGGTACACGCATGGCGTGTCCCATCCATCATATATGCGTCCTCGTCTCACTCCGTCCTAGTCAGGCTCGGCGTGGGGGCGGGGCACGCGGCTTCGATTCGACCACGGCAGGCATGTATAATCAAGTGCATCTTTTACGGCCTCGGCAAATCATGGCCGGCGGATCAGCAGAGTAATCAACCACGTTCTGTTCAGTCATCAGGATGATAGGGGGAAAAGTTTGGTTCCCAACGGATCGATCGAGCAGCGCGCGGGGAGGAGGGAGCTTTTGGCTTTGTTGCGACCACCCTCTCACTCACCTGTCGTCATCACCCGAGATCCCACGCCTCTCTCTCTCTCTCTCTCTCTCTCTCTCTCTCTCTCTCTCTCTCTCTCTCTCTCTCTCTCTCTCTGCCTGGGGCCCAGTGTATGTAAGTACCAGCATCATCCCGTGCGACCCATGCGACCGGGAAGGTAGCAAGAAAACGACTCGAGAGCATTTCTCGTTTGACCTTGGAGATGAACACGACTGTTGCTGCTGACTGCTCAGCGGCATATGCTCTGACACGTCGGTGCGTATTGACCGGATGTTTGCTCCGACTCTCAGATGTCATCCCATTCACAGCAGCACTAGGAGGTTAATTAGCAGGGAGGAGGGACCCCGGATGGGGCTGTATGGCCAGCCTTTTTTTTTTTTTTTCGCTCTGCTGTCAGCTCCCTGCTCTGCCCGCGCTTGAACGGCCGGTAGCTGTTGGGAAACAACCAACGTGACACCGTGCGTACAAGGGTGTGCCACAACACAACGAACGACATGCACGCATGGCTCTCAACTTTTTCACAGCCCCGAGTAACCGGCCGCGATTGGACGTCGTCTCTGCCTCACAAGCCTGGAAAAGAGGCGAGACGGTCGCCGGCTTCGGTAGAAATGGCTGTGTCGTGCGGGCTAGCTAGCTCGTACCCTGCACCTGCATGCACGCCGGTCGGTGCCCCTCCCTATGTTCCGGTCCCGACATGGGCGGCGTTGCCCAACTGTCTGCGCCGCGACAGCAGGAAGCGTTTGCGTGCCTTCTCGCGTGTATCTTTGCACACACGTACGATCGTGATGTGACCCGGCCGTTAGCTGGCTTCTTCACTTGGACAGTTTCTGGGCTCATAAGAGCATCTTCAATAGTTATCCTATATCTGAAATCCTCAAATTAATTTTAGTAATTGTTCATATGCTCTTCTCCAACAGAAAACTTAAAACTAGAACCCTATAAAATGTTTTATAAATATTTTTAACTTTGAGAAGGTTTTCATAAAACATCCAAGACTCAAAAAAGATATAATTAATTATAACTTTCTTAAAGGGCTTTTTTTTTGTAGAATAGTCATAGCCTTATCCTTCTGGGCCGGTAAAGCATCCGCCATTCTCCCCCTGCTCGGCTTCGCCATTCACGTCGCCGCCCTCCTCCCCTCCCCGCGCGAGCTTGCGGCCGACGTCGCCTCCTCCACCTCTCCGCGCGAGCTCGCGGCCGATGCCGCCTTCTCCACCTCCTCGCGCGAGCTCGCGACCGCCGCCGCCTCTTCCACCTCCCCGCGCGAGCTCACGGCCGCCACCTCCCTCCTCTCCCTCCATGCGCGAGCTTGCGACCGCCGCTGCCCTCCTCCCCCACGTTGCCTCCTCCCTTCTCCCAGTGCGAGCTCGCGGCCGCCACCGCCTCCTCCCCCTCCCTGCACAAGCTCACGGTCGTCGGCTTCGGCCCCGCCGCCCTCCTCCCCGAGTCGCACGAAAGCTTCACCGAAATGGTTGTTAGAGTTCCTGCGTGAGCCAAGAGAATATAGCAATTCAAGAATCAGATTGGTATATTTAGATTCAGATGAGAGAAATTTAGGATATAGCCTAAAAATTTTAGGGATACTAATCGACATAGCAATTCTGCTGGAGCAAGATTTTTTCTAGATTTTAGGATTTTTGACAGTTTTAGAGATAGCAATACAGTTTGAGATATCTGTTGGAGATGCTCTAATCTAGACCCACGGCTTTCAAAGCTCGCCGCCAGAGTTTCATTTTTTCTTTTCCGGCGTGGCACGTCGGAGTAGGTGTAAGTGTAACCCATCGACGATAGTGTAGGATTGAAGGTGAGGTTGGCATCTGACAAGCGTGCCGTGGCCCGTGGATCCCCCTGTTGACGCACAGGTCAACCATGCCCACCTAAGATGCCAGTCAGCTAAAGCTTGATGATGGAGGGCTCAGGTCAGCCACCCTTTCCAAGCTCACAACTTCAGATGGTTCGGTGCCAAAATTTACAGCTCGTGCACACGTGAAATGAGATGCAGAGTTCTTTTTTCTCAATAATTACTGTCGTGGTCGTAAGATTCCGTCAGGTCCTGTAAATACTTTAATTTGTGGATGACCACATCGTGAAGTAAAAAAAAAGCAAACTGTTCTTTTGTTTCTTGAAAATTTTCTTTAAGGCCACAAAAGCTACTAACTGCTCTAGTAAATTCACGTACGGTCTTGGTTGATTCTGGCGAGTCGTTTCTGCTTGATATCTAAGGTTAGGCGTAAAGGTCGATTTCAAATGTAGCATCCACGGATACGCTAGATGCCTGTGGGACAGCGACGGGTTTCTAACTCGCTGAAAGAAAACAGCAAACATTCATATTTGCTTATACTGAGTGTCATTAGCCAAGGATCATGCTCTGCTCTGGGTGTGCCGCGGCGCCTGTATGACTAGCGTTCTTCCTTAGCTTGTTGTGTAATCTGAACAATTGAAAAATAAAACTCTCTCTCCCTCACCCGTAGTCGCCCTGGGCGCCGCGCTTGCACGAGATTGTATGATCACACAAGTCTTGCAAACCCATAGGATGAGTTGCCTTTTGCCGTGAAACCAGTAATTACCAATCGATCTGCCCTTTCACCGCAGCAACTCAAATCAGTTAAGCAGACCAAAAATATCCACGTTAACCCGCACTGTTGATCGTGGACATTACAGCACGAACCTATGGACTATATATGGTGCCATGTGGAGGCTTTAAAAGGGAGGGGTCCCACGTTCCAGCGACATGGCACCCTGTGAATCATTTCCTGTTGTGGTTGTAGAGGGTACTTAAGATGGGAACCATCATGTGCTTATCGGAAAGGTTTGTGCTTTAGAGGTGGTTGCCACAAGCGAGGGGGCGCAACAGGTGCACAGAGTCGTCGATGAGATCAAAGACAAGAAAAGAAACCACATTGAATGGACGCTTACAATGGAATACTCCAACATTGTGCGCAGATTGACTGATGGATTGGATTCCCCATTGGAACAGTCCTTCGATGTAGCAGTAGTATTCGTACTGCAGATGCTTCACGTGTCGACACGGCGGATTCCAGGGCGCGCGTGTGTGCACAGTCTCGATCGACATCAATTCATCAATTTGACGTGCGTGCTGGAGCTGATGATATGAGCAGTCACCCTTAAGCAGCATGATTGCCTCCCATGTGGTTTTCATTAAATGGCATCAGTCCAGTGATTGTGAATGTTATCGACGGTTTGTTCGCTGTCGTCGAGGCCAATGTCGCGATCGTTCAGCTGCTAACAACATTACGCATGCGTTTGGCAATATCCTCCTATCAGAGTATATCTCATGCTCAAGTTGTTTCTTGAGCTAATGTCCTCCTATCAGAGCATCATCGATCGTTAGAGCATTTGAAAGGTGCTCCACTACCATTGATGATTATAATTCGTTATGTACATTTTTTTTTGGTTATATACATTAGGTGGTGGGACTAGCTACGTCGAAACTAATAAACTCGCTTTTCTCTGGGATAATGTACTCAAAGTAGTCAAATGTGAAAACCGGGCATCATGCTTACTTTACGACCTGTGCTTTTGTAACGAAGATGTAATTATGGAGTCCAGGAAAAATCTTGAATTGTGTTCCTGGCAACACGCGTTGCATCGTAAGGTTTGATTACAATAAGTGTGGAAGCCACGTCAGTTCTGAACAATGTTTCACTTTGCCAAACTCGGCATGGCAATGAGTTCCGGTTCTCAGAGCATCGAGTAGTCGGGGAAACCACAAAAGCATCATGTCATGCGACTATATATCTGGAGGGCTAAGCTAGGATTAATAGGATGGTGGGATACGGAGTGGAAGATGGCGTCCGGCTCCTTTTTCCGCTTTTAATGATTAGATTACGGGAAGTTAACATAAAGCGAAGCGATTTGCGCCGCTCTGCCTGCCCCCCAACTTCCTCTGCTTTACACGGCAACCACACGGCTATATGGACCCTTTTGCTGGGAGATACATATCCTAACACTACACTAGTATCGATCAGTGGACAGTGGCTCGTTAGTAATATTTTCGGTTCAAAGTTGAACGAAACGGACTCTCATATCTTTGCTGATGTGGATGGTTTTGCTTCACGAAATGGAGAGAAGCTTCAAATCAGGAATCTCTCTTCTTCCTGACATCTTTGCATGGTGACGCTGTGGCAGAACAGCTGCTCCCGTTCAGTTGCCTGCATCTACTGTGTCCTGGCAAGCCGGTAACAATTCCACTAGTGTATACCTTGTTTTTCACCTCTTGTTTTTTGCAAGAAGATTCTCTATGCGTGCAGTCCAGGCATGCGATGCGAGGACAATGGAAATGGATGCTGAGCTGGTTACTCGAGAACTTGGTCTGGTGGTGCAGGAAACATCAGCCATCATTGATCACGAAACACAAGTTGGTTAGCCAAATGAATGAGAAGGAATTGATTATTCGGATGAAGCAGTCGGCAAAAGGAAATACACAAGGGAAAAAAAAAAGGGGGAAATGGCCTCAGTACGCGCCGGAAACCGCAAAGCACTTGGAAACCACAAACCACAGAGCAAGTGCGTCGTCCATGGTTTGACCAAGGGCACCTGAAACAGTTGGATTTTCCACATATGTCTGCTCCCTGGACAAGGCGATAGTAGATAGTAGTGGCACACGATATCTATATATGATCTATATCGCGAATTTTCAACAGTATATTCCACCTAGCTTAGCTACTACTAGTAGCTTGTTCGTGGATCCTTCCATGGACCTCAACACACGGACGGAACGGAATCCATTATCCACCAAATCGAATCGAACCGAAACGCCGGTTGATGAGCAAATCAGAGGAAAGCACGATGCAAAGGCGCACCGAGGAAGGACGGGATGGTGTCGTTAAGTGGTGTCCAATCCATGGTCCAACCTGTTTCTTCTATATGTACACTCGGAAAGGCGATCCAGCGTCTACTGGGGTCCTCCGTTGAACTGAGTGGAAGCTTCACTAAGTACAGATAAATTGATATATATAAGTATATACATATATACATATATGATGATGAATCCAGATATGCGCACGGCTCTGTTGTGTGTTGTTGTAGATTATAGATACATGCAAAGCAGGCTGCACGGGTCCCTCCCCTCTCGGTCCCCTTGTTCGGGGGCCTGCCGCATCTTGATGCCTCCTTTGCGCACCCCACGCAACGACCCTCCCTCCTGACTTCCAAAGCGGCGATCATTTCATTTGTTCCAGCCAAGTCGCGCAATCATGCCGTGCACCCAATGCAACGAACCCAGCGCAAAGCAAAGCACTGTTAATCTAGTACTACTCCGTGCCGACGCGCGCGGCTCGAGCTTGGACCGGACCGCGGCTGCGTCGGCGGTCACCGCCCGCGTCCTTGACCGGCGAGTTTAAGTGAACGAGGACATGCATGACGGGACGAACCTTTCCGTGCACATTTCATTTCATTTATTCATCGAACCTCCCTCCCTCTCTCCCCACAACTTGCTTGCATGTCCCGGTACAGCGAAGACGTTATATTATTGCCTTATTGGCGACATGCGACGCAGCAATGGCGAAACAGCCTTAAGTTCCATTTAACTTTCTTTCTCGCACGGCGCAGCAGTTGCTCCCTGTTCCGGGCCGTACCAGCTGCTACTGGTAGTGGTACTGGAGCAGCGAAGTGAGATCTCACTCACTCGGTGACCCTAGTGTGTGCTGCGGTCGTAGGTTTGGCAGGGCCGTGTGATCCCCAAAGGCAGGGGCAGTGATGTTACGGCTTGCGACCCTTTTTGCTCCGGTGGCCGCTGCATCGCCGCGCCTCGTGTACTTGGACGAGGGAACACCGGCTAAACGCGTAGGCCAGATCGTTGCGCTACCAGATTCTCTAGTCCAGAATGAAGGCCGACCCTGCTCTTCGTTACTATAGCAGCCGCTCAATCCAATCCAGCAGTTCTCTAGCACAGATTGGTATTTGGTCAGATTCGATCCCAAGCCCCTGTTGCTGCAAACTGCAAAGCCGTCTCTTTTGCTCGCGTGAATCTCCAGAAAAGAAGCGTCGCCGTGCGCGCATCTCCACGACGGCAAAGAGATTTACCCTCTCTCTCTCACATCGGTCTTCGGGTTCCGATGTGCCACGGCATTTCGGAGATACGCAAAGCGGTAAAGCGCGCAAAAGAGGATCTCTTTCGATTAGTTTCACCGGAAACTCGAGTAGTAGAATATTTGGTGGATACATTGGTCAGATCTACAATACGACAAGGAAAGCAACAAATGGAGGTGGCACCATGGTACTTGTGCGCATACGTGAGGACTACCTTTGGTTCTGCACAAAGCATAGCTCCACACTGAATTTTATTTTCACGAGACCCTACCAAGAGGCCCGGAACTCGTATATCTTTAACATTACAAATTCCAATCCAATTAAAATGAATGTACATACCACAGTGGAAAGTGCAAGACCAGGTTGATTAGCTTTACGGTTCAACATGATGCACAACGATTGATTTTGATTATGACATCGTGCTGCAGAACAGAACAATGTCTAGAGTTACCTGCGCAGCAGCGCCTATCTATAGCCAAGCTCATGAGTCCTACACTTGTCCTCCCATTCCCTTTTCTCATTCAAGAGCAAGCCACCAGCTAATTAAAAAAAAACTCTATACAACTGGCCAGTGTTGGTTTTGGGGCAACACGTTATACATGAAACCATGCAGACTGCGGTCTTTTTCACCAACAAGCCTATGTTGGTTTTGGGGCAACATGTTAGGGCCTCCACAATGGAGCGCTACCGGGTAGAGTTAAGGTGTCATATGGCATTGCATGTTCTGCAAAACGGCTGTAATACGGATAGAGCATAGAGCTACCGCTGGCAGTAGCGCATATCTATAATTGAGCTCATGGGACTTACATATCTTTTCTTCTTTTTTTCTCACTCTCGGAACACACCTAGCTGCTACAGTTTGTAGTTAAAATAATCATATTGTTGAGGACCATTTTTAGGTTGGACAGAGTGCTAAATTTATCTCATCTTTTGTACATCGCTAGCTCTGACATATATTAGCGCTAAAAAAAAAACTTCTATGGAGGTCCTTATAGGTGAAACCATGCAGACTACTATCTTTTTCACTGACAAACTTTGTCTACCGCCAGAACCATTGTGGACCCATAGTCCACCACCGTCTATAGCCGACAATGTCATGCCATGCTCCGTCCCTGAAGGTCATAGCGGTGTGGCCTATCTACTATCACCATCCTCTTCTGAAGCATAGTGATGGAAGAAGCTCTACTGGAGAACCCTTGCAATTAATTCCGGTGTAAACTCGTCGTTGGCTAAAATGTTTGTAATTTACAATATATCCTTACTTTTAGAATGCATTTCTTTCTCTTTTCTTTTTACTTGTGTAGACACAATTTGCATGATATGGATTTTGTTGTATAAAAGAAATGTGAGGGTGAGATAGTTGTGATGCACATATTTTTTGTTTCTCATGCTTGAAGAAAAACCAACATTACCACCATTGCCACTTACCCGCCATGGTAATTTTGCTAAATATCAACCGTGTATATAAAAACGATAGATAATAGAAGATTTCCGAGAAAAAAAAAGTTACTACACGAACAAAAAGTTGCCCCAAGAAAATATTTCGCAAATGGATACACTGAAATTAATATTGCGACATATCCTGTATTAACGGGGCAACATCATCCCACGCGGGATTAAATAGCATTGATTTGACATAAAACTGTTTAGGTTTTAGTGGCATTTGGTACTCCACTCGTGCGAATTTGATGGGGACATATGGATTATCAAGAGTTGCTGTTGATGCAGCAGCAGCACCAAACCGGGATTACACCACCGTGGGGCTGCTCGTCGGTCAGCACGGCGCCATTTATTTGTGTATCTAGAAAAAGGCATTGTATGGACCATGTAAGAACGACTTTCTAATAATTATCATGACTAATCATGGAAAAGACTGTGATGGCCAACCACATTAAGTCACTAATTCAAAGCTGCACCTCCTGTACTCCTAAGAAAAACAATCGAATTAAAGTTTGCGCCTGAGACAACTTGTTTTTGAGAGCAAAATAAACTGGATCTAAGGAATTTGCGGAGAGAAATGAAACATTTACGTCCTTTTAGGTGAAAAGCAAAAAAGAAACGTCAACAGAGAGTTAGTATCAAACCTTCTAGTACAAAAATACCATAAATGAAATTCGTATATTGTGAAAAACTAGAAAGCAAACAAATAGTATTTGTTGAGCTGGTGGAGGTTGCAAAACTGCCGTCGCTGCAACGTACAACGCGGACAACGACAGTGGTATGGGCTGCTATACGGACCTGCTCTACACAATACACGAGCACAGACACACACAACGACACCAACCGAGATATCCCTGGCCTTGCCCGCTTTAGATGTGCTTTCTTGGCTCTTGCACGGCAGCGCGACATGGATCTCGGCAGCCAGCGGTGGGGCTGCGGCCACAGCGAGGATGATGCTCAGCAGACACCGGGGCGGGTCGGAAATCTCTGTTGCCAATGCCGCACAGCTGCACGAGAGCTCTCTGCTCTAGACGAGGGCGCTACTAGTACAGCATCGCTGACATGCGGTCCCAGCCCCGAGTATTTTGGGTCCACATGTCATACTGCCGTACGGTCCCCGAGTATGCCGCCTATGTACCTCGACCTCGAGTGAAGCCTGGAATTTTGTGTCTATGGTCCGCGAATCATTATATCAGAAGATCTATTATATATATATTAGTAAAGTGATCATGCGTTGCTATGAATTTAAAAAAATAATATACTTTTTATGATTTAAACATAAATTATTTATATAATATAATTACTGCTATATTTTACATAAAATGTCATATTTATATTATCGTTGGTGCTTTTTAATATACTATTTTACATGTCATAAGTAACAAATTTTCTATCATTTTTCATCGTGTTCTTATCATAAATATTTTTTTTTACCTCTAATATTAACGATTTTCATATGTAGTGTCATTTGAATGTTATGTTACAAAATTAAGTGAAATAAGATTAAAAAATGCTCAAATATAAGAAGTACCAATGTGAAACTCAATTCGTCATGCAAAGAAGGATTTTCACAATCTCATAACGTCTATAAGACACCACTGTACCTCTATGAAACCCAACATGCAAGACCAAGGTCGTGACTCAATGGCTAAAGATTTTTAGAAACTTTATCCAATAGGAAAAATCAATTCACGCAGAATAGAAATAACACTGCATTGCAACGTGATTTTAGACTTGAAAACATGCTCTAATAAGAAACATTAAAACACGAAAGTTGTAGATCTCGTCGAGTCCTTTTCGAAACATATGTGGATCATATTATTTGGACTTCGGATGTAGAAGATATGGCCCCCCTCACAAAGATCTACGCACAGGAGTCCGAATCAGAACAAATATTTTTACATCGTAAATTTGGAAATCAAAATGGCGGAATCTTGACTTCCAGTAATATCAAAGTTGTAGAACTTTTCGAGAGTTACGCGATAGAGTCCGAGTTTGCCTTATTTGAACTCTGGACGAAGGATTTATGATTTTTTTGAATTCAATGTTTGATATAGAAGGTACGAAACCGATTTGGATTCAATCTCTAACTTTGTGGGCATACGGCAGATTTTTTGATGGCGTGAATGTTTTCACCTAAATTAATAGTAGTAGAGATATATGATTAAGAAAAAGAGTTCACGTTTGCTCTTAAGTTCTAAAAATTTTCACGTAATTAGAGAAAAAGAAAAAGAAAAATTACTCACAAACGCCATTATGAAATCACTGTTATTATGAAAAATTTAGACCAAAGTACCCTTCCACATAATTTAAAATTATCCACCATTAACATTATGTAAATTACTCACCACTGTTATTATAAAAATAATAGACTAAAATACTCTTCCATATACTTTTAAATTACTCACCATTAATTTTATTTAAATAATAAAGTAAAAACCCTAAACCTGTTTGGGATAATATATGCATGGTATCCATATATGACTTTGAAAATTTAACCTATTTAGATAACAAACGAAAAAACCATGTGTTGTGGTAGCAACACAATAACATGTGTGTTGGAAAAACAAAATTCAAAAAGAATTCATGGATACACGGCAACATAAATATATGTGTCTTTAAAACAAATGTGTATTCCGATTATGGCAACAATATATATATCAACAACACATGCACATATACCGATTCAGATAATACTTCCTATGTGGCTTTAGAAAAAAATAAAAAATTATGCATGAATACACCCTACTTTCAATGCAACAGACATCCTGTATATAGACTCTCTAGCAAGATATATACATAGAACTGAAGGTGTATCTAGACCCCTAATTTTATTTTGGTAGTTGGCGTCAATACAATTAAGAGCAGACTAATCTTTTAATGAACATGTGTGTAGATTATGGTACAAAGTTTGGTGATTAAATGCATAGAAACAAAAAGGGAGAAAAGAAGATGGCAAAGTGTTTCAAAATAAAATTCAATATATGCTCAAGAATAAAGTTTATGGAGTTTTATTTTAAATCTTGAGTATAGGAAAAGCCGTACTATTAAGAGGGATACAAAAGTGTGAAGCGGAGGTGAACTAACTGCAAAATTCCCCTTTCTAGGCCAAATAAAATTTTCCAGGGAAAAATCATCGGACTTGTCCGACCCATCGGACAAGTCCATCGGACTCTAGTAGCTATGCCACTCTGGGTCGTCGAGGAAAGTCTGACGCATCGAACACTTTCATCGGAGTACAGTTCCCCTGCCATCCTATTTTCATCGGACTTGTCCGATGCACAAGACTTGTCCGAGCCAGCGGACAAGTCCATCGGATTCCAGTTCCTCTGCCCCTTTTGTGCCATCGGACTTATCCGATGGTCATCTTATCCGAGGCATCGGGCAAGCTTGTCGGACTCCAGTTTCCGCGTCACCTTGATTCATCGGACATGTCCGATGACCATCGAACTTGTCTGACACAGATCTCAGAAATTGGGTCTCCAATGACTCTTTTCCCCATTGGGCTATAAATAGAACCCCTCTTCGCCCTTTGGTCGGTTGGTCACTCATTCCACTCAAAAACACTCTCAAGCTCACTTTGCTCTCCCCAACTCTCCTCCCTTGCTTCCACTCTTGATTTGTAAAGAGATTGAGAGAAGATTGAAGTGCTCTATCGACTCCAAGCTTCTATCCTCTTGATCACTTGGTTCATCCTCACCGCTGATGATTATTGTGTTTGTTACTCTTGGGGATTCATCCCCTAGACGGTTAGAGGTGCCTGTAGAGCTTCCAACTTGTGTGGTGACGTCTCGGGAAGTTTGTATTGACCCCTCCTTCGTGGAGTTTCTAGTGGAAAACCAAGTTTGATCTTTGTGGTTACTTGAAGAGGTTAGGGTTGAAAGAGACCCGGTCCTTTGTGGATCCTTCAACGAAGACGTAGGCTTCTTTGTGGAGCTGAACTTCGGTGAACAAATCTTGTGCCTCACTTGTTCTTTAATTATGTGTGTTTCATTTACTTGTTCTTGCTCATAAACTCTCTAGTTAGGTTTTGCTTCGTATTTCTTAAATTAACTTGTGTAGGTTGCTTGCTAGTTGCTCTTCTTATTTTTACAGCTTCCCTTTGCTTATATTCACTTGCTCCTAGCTTGCCTTGCACTAGTTTTAATATTTACCCGACCAATCTACTTTTCTATCTCGTGCCATCGGACAAGTCCGACACTGCGCATTTAACTTTTATTATTAAGTGAATTTCAGGGATAATTGCCTATTCACCCCCGTCTAGGCACTTTCAATTGGTATCAGAGCGGGATCTTTTTGAAGGCTTAACCGCTTGAAGATAAAGATGACAAAGGGAAAGAAAATTCCACCTAGTAGATCATCCGAGCAAGGTCCGAGGGTGATGCACTTGGAGAAAATCCAAGCATTGAAGATATTGATAAAGATGGGCTACCAAAAACCTACAATAATGTCATGTTTGATTATGATGATCTCAAAGAAGATCGCATTGGGCAAGGGTCCGGTAGACTCCTCTACTTTGATGGACAATTTTATGATCATTGGAAATACAAGATGATGATGTATTTGGAATCCATGAGTCCTCATATTGCAAGTATAACCGAGAATGGTTTTTTGTGGGAAAATAGAGACAATCCAACCCGTAAGGATCAAATCAACATTCATCGCAATGCCGTGGCTGCTAGTGCAATTATTTCCGCACTTAGTGCCACCGACTATGACAAGGTAGCCGGAATAAAGAATGCCAACCAACTATGAAGAAAACTTGAGGTTATCTATGAGGGCATTGATTCCGTCAAAGATGCAAGATTTGAAGAATTGCAAAATGAGTTCAACCTATTCATCATGGGTCCGGGAGAAGGCCCAAAGGAAGTTCATGATAGGCTCATGAGGATTGTGAATCAATGAAGAGCACTAGGAGCTAAAATGACCGACTTGGATATCAATAAGAGACTACTACAAGCATTGAGACCATGAGATAGCAACATTTGCTCAAATATTAGAGAGAAGGACAACTTCAAAACCTTCTCCACCGATGAAGTGCTTGGAAAGCTTCTTTTCCAAAAGCAACAAAATGATCAAGCCAACAAGATAAATGCCTTGATCAAGCAAATTGAGGGAGCAAATGGTGACAAAAATGATGTGGCACTCAAAGCCACACAAGAGAAGCAAGAGAAGAAGAAGAAAGTGGTTGATTCTAGTAGTGAAGATAGTGATGACGAGATGACTTTGCTTGTGAGGAGATTCAAGTCATTTCTCAAGAAAGATGGCTACAAGAAGAAAAACTTTGACAAGGGCAAAGCAAGAAGGTCAAAAAGAACTTGTTATGAATGTGGTGATGAAGGACATTTCATTGCGGAATGTCCAAAGAAGAAGAACAAAGATGAAAGAAGGAAAGACAAGCACCACAAGAAAGACAAGAAGTACAAGAAGCATAGAAGAGGTGAAGCTCACATTGGTCAGGAATGGAATTCCGATGATTCATCCTCTTCATCCTCTTCCTCCTCCGAATCCGACTCGGATAAGAGAGGCATTGCTACACTTGCCATTGGCGTCACTCCCACCAACACTTGTCTATTTGGGAGCTTGAGTGATGATGATGATGACAACACTCACAAGTGCCTTATGGCAATAGGATCAAAGGTAACAAAATCTAAACACAAGCGTTCCTCTTATGCTACTAGTAGTGATGATGATGATGATGATGATGATGATGATGTTAATGCTTCACTTCCCAAAATGCTTGAATTTATAGAATTACTTGAAAAACAAAAGGAAGAAAATGATAGGAAAGAGGAGCTACTTGAGAAACAAGAAGACTTGCTTATTCTTGAAAAGAAAAAAAAACCTTGAACTAGAGAAGCTCCTAGAAATAGAGAGATAAAAATAATGACTTAACTATGTCTCTCACTAAAATTGAGAATACTTGTGAGAATGTTAAGAGCATTAAAGATGAACTGCAAGAGAAGTATGATGATTTAGAAAAGACTCATAAGTCTCTTGAATAACAATATAGGATTCTTTCAACTTTCACATCCTTCTCAAATAATTCCTCTCATGCTTCCACTAGCAAAGGATGTGATAGATGCTATAATATTGATATTGATGCTTGTGCTACTAGTATCAAATTGATTGATGATTTGAACAAGCAAGTAAAAGCTATTGAAAGCAAAATACAACATGAGAAAAATGTTGTTGATGATGAGAAGGCAAAGTATGCAAGAGGTGCATACTCATATACTAGAATGCCACATGTCATGGATGACATTGGTTATGTTGAGGGTGCCAAGCATAATGCTAGTGAGAACAAGAATGGGAAGAAATTCCTTAAGTTTATCAAGGAAGGATCTTACCAAAAGAAGCAAGCCAAGAACAAGAATATTAATTATTCTTCTTTTGTTAATGATTCTTATGCTAATATGCCTAACGCTACTCGTGCACTCTTTTATGATCTTGATGCTTCATATGTGCTTATGAGAAACATGCATGATCGTGTGTTTGCCAAATATGTTGGACCACGCAACAAGAGGTCAAAGGCTTGTGTGTGGGTGTCCAAAGTGCTTGTGACTAATGTAAAAGGACCCAAGCAAATTTGGGTACCTAAAAACAAAGCTTAATTTGTTTTGTAGGACTATGTCTCCGGAGAATCATGTTGGGTGATTGATAGTGGATGCACCAATCATATGACCAGAGACAAAAAGATGTTCAAGTCATTCGAGCCAAGTCACAACAAAAATGAGTACATCACATTTGGTGACAATAGAACGGGACAAGTACTAGGTTATGGTAAAGTCCCTCTCACTCCTTCATATTCTCTCTCTAAGGTAATGCTTGTTGATCATGATGACTTCAATCTTTTGTCTATTTTGTAATTTTATAAAATGGGCTATGATTGTTTGTTCAACGAATGTGGTGTGACCGTCTATAAGACGAGTGATGGCTCGGTTGCTTTTAAGGGTGTGCTTAAAGGAAAGCTTTATGTTATGGACTTCTCCACGGATGAAGCTAGACTTGGTACATGCTTATTAGCGAAGTCCAACATGGGATGGTTGTGGCATATAAGGCTAGCCCATGTTGGTATGAGAAATCTTCACAAACTCCAAAAGGGCGGCCACATCATAGGACTAACTGGTGTTTGATTTGAGAAGGATAAAATTTGTAGTGCATGCCAAGCGGGAAAACAAGTTGGAGCATCACACCCCGCCAAGAATGTGATGACCACCACAAGGCCATTGGAGATGTTGCACATGGACCTCTTCGATCCTGTCTCCTACATAAGTATTGGTGGTAACAAATATGGTCTTGTAATTGTTGATGACTTTTCTCGCTTCATGTAGGTATTCTTTTTGCATAATAAAGGTGAAGTAAAAGATGTGCTCAAGACATTCATAAAAAGAGCACAAAATGAATATGAAGTCAAGATAAAAAAAATAAGGAGTGACAACGGCACTGAATTCAAGAACACTTAAGTTGAAGAGTATCTTGATGAAGAAGGCATCAAGCATGAATTTTCGGCACCCTACTCCCCTCAACAAAATGGGGTGGCTGAAAGAAAGAACCGCACACTCATTGAGATGGCAAGAACAATGCTTGATGAATACAAGACGTCCGACCGCTTTTGGGCCGAAGCCGTCAACACCGCATGCCATGCCTCCAACCGGTTGTATCTCCATCGACTATTGACGAAAACACCATATGAGCTACTAACCGGTAACAAGCCTAATATTTCCTACTTTCATATTTTTGGGAGCAAATTCTTTATGCTAAACAAGAAACCCAAGACTTCTAAGTTTGCTCCAAAAGTTGATGAAGGTTTCTTGCTTCGTTATGGGTCGAATGTTCGTGCCTATCGTGTATTCAACAAAACCACCAGTTGTGTTGAAATTTCACGTGACGTGATATTTGATGAATCTAATGGCTCTCAAGGGGAGCAAGTTATTAATGATGGTGTAGATGATGAAGCTCCTAGAAGTATAATAAAAAGGATGGCCATTGGTGATGTGAGACCACAAGAAACATCAAGTATTGAAAATAAACCCTCTCCGTCAAGACAAAACCAACATCATGAGAATGAAGAAATAGATCACGCAAGTGGTCAAGATCAAGATGTTGGAGATCATGAACAAGCATTAAGCAATGATTCTCAAAGACATGATGAAGAGGTTGATAAAGATGGTGGTCAATAAAGCTCACACCCACTGCACCCAAGAGTGCATCAAAATGTACAACGTGATCACCCCGTCGAGCAAATTCTTGGAGATATTGACAAGGGAGTAATCACTAGATCTCGAGTTAGTAGTTTTTGTGAACATTACTCTTTTGTCTCTTTTATGGAGCCATTTAGGGTAGAACAAGCACTTGAGGATGCGGATTGGGTGATGGCCATGCAAGAAGAATTGAACAACTTCACAAGAAATGAAGTGTGAACACTAGAGGAAAGGCCAAAAAACAAGAATGTTGTGGGCACCAAATGGGTGTACCGCAACAAACAAAATGAAGATGGTGTTGTGACAAGAAACAAGGAAAGGCTCGTTGCAAAGGGGTATTCACAAGGGGGATATCGAAGTTAGTCATGTGAGAACCGAAGATCAACTCGCCGATATATTTACCAAGCCCCTAGATGAGAAGAGATTTTGCTACCTTAGGAGTGAACTAAATATTCTTGACTCTAGCAATGTGATGTAGAGAATGTGCACATCTGAATGGTGATTATTTTGTTATTGCAAAAATTATTGTATTATGTCAAAAACCTATTATTTGTGCTATTGAAGTTGGTTTTTGATCACTAGATCGAATCTTGACAAAATATGGCCATTGTTATGTTTTGTTGATTGTTGGCTGACCATAAGATGTCAAGACTTTCCATCAAACTATTTTAAAGAAAATAAAAATCCTCCATTCTTTCCTAGCTAGACTCTAATCTCTCTGGTCATTCTGGCGTCGGGCAAGTCCGACTGTCATCGGACAAGTCCGATGGTTCAGGTTTCGACTCTTTTAACCCAGCCCGACTTACCCCTTCGGTCAACCCCTACTCATTCATCTCCCTCACATTCTCTCTCCTCAAGAACACCCCCATTGGCAGCACCAAGGAGATCTCCCTCTCCCACCATCCATTGGAGCAAGTTTGGAGGTCAAGAGGTCCTCCTCCATCGGAGAAGTCCGATCCCCTATCGTTTTTGCAAGGTTTAACCCTAATCCCATCTCTCTCTCTTAGGGTTAGGGTTATTGATTAATGCTAGTGTCAAATCTTGTTCTCTTGCATATTTGATCCATGGAAGTAGCCTCTAGTTAGTTGTTAGTGGAGTAGAAGAAGTTTGGGTACTTGTGGTAGGTGGATTCATGAAGGATCTTGGTTTTTGAAAAAACTGCGTGTCATCGGACAAGTTCGACGACCATCGGACTTGCCCGATGATTCTCGAACATGTCCGACGACCTGCAGTTTCTTCAAAAACCTAAACTCTTCATTGATTCTCCTCACCCCTATTCCTCTTTTTGACTCCCTCCTAACTTGTTGCTCGCCACATTTTCTCAGCATGTCTGACATGGAAGCATCCCCCTTGAGTGAGAAGAGGACCAAGACCGGCGAAGACCAAGGTTAAAGCCAACCCCCAAAGAGGAGGAAGGCCACTACTAAGCGCATCCGCCGCACCACCCTGAAAGCTCCAGCTGAGAGAGAGAGGAGCCGGAAGAGACAAATGAGCTCGTTAGGGTCATGCATCCTCCAGTAGAAGTGGAGAACTCTGACCGTGATATTGTGAACTACCTTCATGCCTCCATTGAGACCTGCTATAAGGCAAGGTTAACCAACTACTATGCTGGTGAGAAAGAAGCTTCTGATTTCCGCTTTCATGCACACTTCCATGCGGATTGGTACCGCTCCACCTATCTACGCATGAAGAATGCAGTGGTTGAGATGAAGTGGCTTGATTGGGATCACATGAAGACAAGGAAGCATCCATTTCTCGAGCAAGTGCTGCCTGTGAGCATCATGGTCTCAAGACCTTCCTGACTTTCCAGTACTTCTGGAATACGGAAATCATAGCTCAGTTCTACTCCACTGTCTATTTTGATGAAGATGCCAAAACCATGTCCTAGATGACGAATGGCACCAAGTACACCTGCTCTATGAACCAGTTTGCTAGTATGATTAGACTTAAACATACACGCAAAAAAAAGCACAAGGTTCACAAGGGGAATCATATGGATGCTGAGGACATGAGGTACATGTATGTGGACCCGGATAACTGCTCTCCTCCCAACTCAAATGGACTGAAGTCCATCTTGTCAGTCCTATTTCGGATCTGCCAGAGCACACTAGCGCCTCGGGGAGGCAACTCTGATCGTATCCCTGCTTTTCAGAGGGATATTCTGCACTGGATTCATGGAGGTCAGAAGTTTGATGTGTTTGATTATCTCTATCAAGAGATGTGGGACATCTCCATCTCTCCCAAGCGTGGCTGTGGATACGCTCCTGACATCATGTTCATGATTGAGAAGGTATCGGGTTTGACCTTCAACAAAGATATGAAGCATCTGAGCCTCAAACCTCAGGTTCCTTCTAACTGGACTCCCGACACCACCTCCGGACAGTTCTTTAAAGCAGCTCAGCCTCTATCTTCAGCTACACCCCCTCAGCCACCTCGGACTGCCTCTCGGGGCACTGGATCCTCTCATGTGCCTCCGCCTCCTCGCAGGAAGAGAAGCGGGATTATGAAGATGTTCAAATCCCTTATGAGCATGTGCATGAGCATTAATCAGAGGCTCGACGTCATTGAGAGGAATCAAAAGGGTCTTTATGACCATTTTGGTATTGAGACCCCTCCTCCACCGTCCCCAGCAGAAGGCTCACCTCCTCCTACTCATGATGACCCCACCTTCACCGTCAAGGAGATGAACTATTTTGGGTACTACCCGACTCCTCCTCCTTTCTCCTCTGGCGCGGGTTCGAGTGCTCAACACATTTGCTTTGAGGATGAGGACGGCGAGGGTGGTGAAGATCAAGCTACCTATGCTCTTCGCCAGCGCAAAGGGAAAGGACCGGCCATTGAAGAGGAAGAAGAGAAAGAAGGCGATGATGATGATGAAGACTATGAGTTCTCCGACGACTAGAGCTCTCATCACCTTCTACCTATACTTTTCTCCTTTTTGGGTGTCTTGATGCCAAAGGGGAAGAAGTGTTATTATCTTAGTTTTTTTTATCTTAGTTTGTGAGTTATGAGCGAGTTTGGAGTTGAACTATTTATGGCACTATTTGGTTTGTAAAACTCTATTTTACTACCTTTGTGGTTGGTTTGTGCACTCTATTTGCTTATTGTATTGGTAATTCGTTGATTATCTTTAGCTTGTTGCATTTGTGTGAAATAACATGTCATTTGTATTTCTTCTATCTTTTGTGATCAATTGTTGCAAATTAACATGTATGCATAGTTTTAGGAGGAGCTCTCACATTTTTTCTTTAAATATGTGCACTTGTTATTATCTCATATCTTCTTACTCATGCACACATTTAGGGGGAGCTCCTCATCATAAACTGAACCTTTATTGCATATTTTTATGAAATTTAGTTGTATTATTATCAATCACTAAAAAGGGGGAGATTGAAGGTGCATCTAGGCCCCTAATGTTATTTTGGTGATTCACGTCAATACAATTAAGAACTGATAAATCTTTTAATGAGCATGTGTGTAGATTATGGTATAAAGTTTGGTGATTAAATACATAGAAACAAAAAGGGAGAAAAGAACATGGCAAAGTGCTTCAAGATGAAATTCAAAATAGGCTCAAGAATAAAGTTCAAGGAGTTTTATTTAAATCTTGAGTATAGGAAAAGTCGTACTATTAAGAGGGACACAAAAGTGTGAAGCGGAGGTGAACTAAGTGCGAAATTCCCCTTTCTAGGCCAAATAAAATTTTTCAGGGCAAAATCATCGGATTTGTCCGACCCATCGGACAAGTCCATCGGACTCTAGTAGCTTTGCCACTCTGGGTCGTCGGACATGTCCGACGGTTATCGGACTTGTCCGATGACTAGAGGAAAGTCCGACGCATCGGACACTTTCATCGGAGTATAGTTTCCCTGCCACCCTATTTTTATCGGACTTGTCCGATGACCATCGGACTTGTCCGATGGACAAGACTTGTCCGAGCCATCGGACAAGTCCATCGGATTCCAATTCCTCTGCCCCTTCTGTGCCATCGGACATGTCCGATGGTCATTTTATCTAAGGCATCAAGCAAGCTTGTCGGACTCTAGTTTCTATGCCACCTTGATTCAGAAATTAGGTCTCCAATGACTCTTTTCTCCATTGGGCTATAAATAGAACCCCTCTTCTCTCTTTGGCCGGTTGGTCACTCATTCCACTCAAAAACACTCTCAAGCTCACTTTGCTCTCACCAACTCTCCTCCCTTGCTTCCACTCTTGATTTGTGAAGAGATTGAGAGAAGATTGAAGTGCTCTATCGATTTCAAGCTTCTATCCTCTTGAGCACTTGGTTCATACTTACCGCCGATGATTATTATGTTTGTTACTCTTGGGGATTCATCCCCTAGACGGTTAGAGGTGCTCGTAGAGCTTCCAACTTGTGTGGTGACGCCTCGGGAAGTTTGTATTGACCCCTCCTTCGTGGAGTTTCTAGTGGAAAACCAAGTTTGATCTTTATGGTTACTTGGAGAGGTTAGGGTTAAAAGAGACCCGATCCTTTATGGATCCTTCAACGAAGACGTAGGCTTCTTTGTGGAGCTGAACTTCGGTGAACAAATCTTGTGCCTCACTTGTTCTTTAATTACGTGTCTTTCATTTACTTGTTCTTGATTATAAACTTGCTAGTTAGGTTTTGCTTCGTATTTCTTAAATTAACTTGTGTAGGTTGCTTGCTAGTTGCTCTTCTTATTTTTACAGCTTCCCTTTGCTTGTATTCACTTGCTTCTAGCTTGCCTTGCACTAATTTTAATATTTAACCGGTCGATCTACTTTTCTATCTCGTGCCATTGGACAAGTCATTGGACTTTCCACACAATCGTCGGACAAGTCCGACACTGCGCATTTAACTTTTATTATTAAATTAATTTTAGGGATAATTGCTTATTCACTCCCCCTCTAGGCATTTTGAAGAACGTGAATGCATTTTTTCAGTCTTCAGAAAACGTTGGAACTTACTAGATATGAGGGTTTCACCGAATAATCAAGCATGTATATATACATTAAAAAATATGTTGGATAATACTATACTCAATATATTATATAAATTTGAGTATCTTGATTATAATGTCATGGTAGTTGAATAGTTCCGGTTTATTATCTAAGCTTTGAATGCGTACAATAAATACAAACCCACACATACTAAGTTGTTTTTTTAAAATTATAACTAAATAGTTGATCGAATATTAATAATAATTTTCATAATATTTAGAATAATATATATAAAACTAGCCGTATAAATATGCGGGTAGGTTGACTAGTTCATCAGAGAATATGACGCGATCACAATATGGGTGCTAAATGCTCAGGGAGTCAGAATACAGAGCAATGGGAATTTCCAAGTGTCTTGTAGTGCTATCTGGTTTAATATATCAAAACAGTTCAAAGTGAAATTAGAGGTGTCCACATACAAATAGATTAAGATGCAATTTGAGATCTCCACATATTTTACTAGTGCCTTCATCATGGTCCATGAAAGTAGCAAAAAAGACAACTAATAATTCTACAAAGCTTGTTCCTAATTTATGCTGTTGTGTGCACGAAAGTTTAGCATTCTGGTAGTCGACAATAGGCCATCCTTCATTTTTGGATTGTCCAACATGCACGCGATGCGGCCATGCTTTCAAGCTCAGCAGTGGTCCGGCGAGCAACAAAGGGACTTGACCCTGGTGTTAATATTGACCCAAATTAGGACCTTCAAAATAAAACTCGCGGAGAGCTAAAATTTTCACACGTTACATTGAGCGAACAGTATTTAGATTTCTACCTTATTTTATACAAACAGTTATATCCGCGGATCTAACTATCGCTCGGTACAAAAGTTAAGCAACTTATCTGCATGTACCGGTTTGAGGCTGCTTCTTTTTCTTTGAGACGCTCGAGGCTGCTCTGGCTTAAAAAAAAATCCACTTATTAGCCGAGCCAAATTTAGCAATTTTCTTTTTGTGCAACGAAAAATTAGCAGGTTACGTGGATCACGGTCAACAGTTCCCGAGAACACTCCGTTAACCGGAGCCAAAAATGCAGGCTCTGCCTCGGAGTTGGAGCTAAAGAGCAAAGGCTACGACGTATAGAAGGGGAAAGAGAGAGACGGCAGCAGTAGCCGAAGGAGGGCAGGCCCCCAAGCTTTCGCTTTATTCCCTTCATATTTCTCGGCTCCCTTTGCTGCCTGTGCCTCGCTGCCTGCTCATCCAGTCCAGTACTACTGCTCTGCTGCCGTGCCGCTGCTCTCCCACTCCCCTACCACTGCCCCAGCTCGCCTTCTCGGACAGAGAGCGAGCGCACAGGCAGAGCAGCGTGCCCTTCCGTCCTCGCACTGTCTGCAGTCTCCCCCCTCCCCAGCCCTTCAAATCCTCGGCCGCGCCAACAAGCAGAGCTGCCTCTGTTCTTGCATTGCTCGAGGCGGCTCGGCTCTTGTCTCCCCCGTGCCTTTCGCCGCGTTCCTTGGGCTCCGGAGGTTAGCCTCATTTACTCCCTGTCCCTGCCAGGCACTGTCCTGGGGGCTGGGGCGTTTCTTTATGACCCGGAGCAGCGTTAACTGCGTCGGGCATTGATCTGGCGACCTGAGCTGTGGGGTTTGGTGCGCGAAGCAGGAGCCTTTTCTGGCGTCTGAAAGGCCGCATTTGATCGAGGTTTCGGCCTCGGATCCTTGCTTCACCGGTGGCCATTTCTTGGCTTCTTGCATCCGTGCTCTCGGTTTAGCGCCTGAATCGCTCGGCGTTTGCTCCGACCTCCTTCCGTTTCGATCTTCCCACCAAGTGTCTGTTCCTTATTTCCTCAAACCAACGCTTCTTGTTCTAGAGATTGCATTTGGAGCAACCGCCTTGCATCTTTGCTTGCCCAAACAGTAGATGAGCTATTTGGAAATTTCTGGTTCTTTTTGCCCATAGTTTGGGGAAAACAAGAGGCGGCTTGGACTTTGGGGGAAGAAATTTCAGGAGTAGGCAGAAGCAGGGTCCTGCTTCTTGCCTTTTCTCTTTTGGAGGTACTACTGTTTTCAGGTGTGGGGGAAACGATCCAAATTTTGGAGGTTCCTGAGGTGGGGAGGGCTCTTCCATCCCTTGGAGCTTGCATGAGGAAGCATTGAGACAATGAGAGATGAGACTCCCAACAAGAAGGTAAGGGTGTTTCAGGTTGATAGCTATCGTCTTCATAATGATGTTTCTGTATCAGCCCCTGATCTTGTTTCGGTTGTGATTGGTGAGAAGCTGTCCTGGTCCAAGACCCTTGTTAGGAAGTGGTTCAACATCAAAACAAAGGCCAAGGACTTCCACTCTGATTATGCAGTTGAAGAAGGTACATTAATCTAGCAACACTCGACTCTCTTTTAGCTTTTTGATTAGAGATTGCTGTGTTCGGCCTTAATTTGTGAGCTTGAGTTCACTGCTTGATTTCACTCCTTATCCATAAGATTTCCGTTATTTTGCTAGTACCTCTTGCTTCCTGTTTTATTGTAGAGTAAACATTTTCCCCCCTGCGGTTGCAGAAGCACCTAAATATGCTTCAGACTTCAATAAACAAGATTTTCCTTCACCGTTTAAAATTGTTCTAAATTAATGTTCCGTATGACCATTTCAGTGGGGATGCAGTACAGGACCAGCTTCTCAGACAGAGATTCATGCAAATCAAAGAAAAGCAGGACAGGTATATTTTGCTTGCCTCCGAGATACTAGTAACTACGATATTTTCAGTTTTTTCATCCTTAAATCCGTTCCGTTGCTGTACTGCTAAATGTTGTGACAGAATTATCTGTACGTTTTATGATACGTATGATTGAGTTAACGTCATGTTTACACAGAGAGGTTGCCTAGGAAGAATGTGGATCGAGATGGTCGAGTAGCAAATGGGTTTGACGGTGCTTATATTACAAACACACAGGACTACAGGTAACTAGATTGTATTTTTCTTCCATTAATCACTGGTTAGAGGGCATTCCTGTGATATGACAATCCATACTTATGCACATAGGGTCTTCGTTGGTACATGGAATGTGGGTGGAAGGTCGCCGTCAAGTCATTTGAATCTGGAGGACTGGCTCCACACTTCTCCTGCTGCCGATATATATGTCATTGGGTAATTTTCATCTCATGCGTTTACTTAATCAGATTATCTCTCTTAGTCAGCATTCCAAAACAAATAGAACCTAAAAAAGGTTTTCATCCCAGGTTTCAAGAAATTGTTCCATTGAATGCTGGTAACGTGCTATTGACTGAAGACAATGGTCCAGCGAAGAAATGGGTTTCCCTCGTCAGAAAAACGCTAAATAATTTGGATCAAGGCACTGGTGCCTACAATTACCACACCCCCTCACCAGCTCCTGATCCTATAGTGGAGCTCAATGTTGACTTTGAGCGATCATCAAGAAGACAAAGAAACTCATCATTCTTCCATCGCCGCTCATTTCAGTCATTCAATCGCAGTTCAAGAATCGACATGATGGATCCTCACTCGTTAGTGGACCGTCGTTTCAGTGTTTGTGATCGGATTAGTTTTGGGAGCAGGCCAAGCGATGTTGACACCAGTATGAGATGTGGTGGGTCATCTGATGATGAGAATATTGACGAGGAATCACCTAGCAGTATATTCTTCTCACCAATACCATGTGGATATGGTGCTCCACTGTGCACTGAATCTAGGTAAGTTTGTGAAGTTTTAAAATACTGAAGACAAAAGATCCTATCTTTTGACGCAGTTGATTTATGGTAGCAAAACTAATTGCATGCAATAGATTCTAGCTATGAACTAATATTCACTGAAATAACATATGTTCCTCAGATGTTGTCTTTATAAATACAAACCTCCAAACTGAAATCAAGATATTCCATAATGCTTCAGGTATTGCTTAGTTGCCAGCAAGCAAATGGTTGGAATATTCCTCATGGTTTGGGTACGCAGTGATATAAGGGAACATGTGAAGAACTTGAAGGTTTCATGTGTTGGTAGAGGTTTGATGGGCTATCTTGGAAACAAGGTAACATCTGCTACCTTAAATAGTAAAGTAACAATTAAGATCTTTTAGCGATCAGCAATACTACCATTTTATCTGTCTTATTTGGCAGGCGTGTGCACTGAATTGTTATTTGTTATTACCATTATAGTGTGCGCATCCAATATATTTGATCTTCTAGCGATAATTCAACTCCTTATTTGTTTCACATTCCTTTTTCTTAATTCAGGGATCGATATCAATCAGCATGTCTCTGCATCAGACAAGCTTCTGCTTTGTCTGCACTCACTTAACATCAGGACAAAAAGATGGTGATCAGCTCAGAAGAAATGCAGATGTAGTGGAAATTTTGAGGAAGACCAGATTTCCACATGTCCACGGGTCAGGTGACAAGAAGTCACCAGAGACAATTCTTGACCATGAGTAAGTCTTGCTTTTTATGTTGCACTAGTTTGGGTCAGTTAAACACCTTATGGAACATACAGTACTTCAGGGAAAAGTCCAAAAACTTGAATTGATCCTCTGTTTTATTTCTTCAGTCGTGTAATATGGCTTGGAGATCTGAATTACCGGATAGCTCTTTCCTACCGCTCAGTGAAGGCATTAGTTGAGATGCATAACTGGAAACAATTATTGGAAAAGGACCAGGTAATCTATTTTTCATTTTACTCGTGACAGTGTTGCGCTTCTTGAAGCAATTAATGTAGTTAAGATTTCAGTCGTAGTTTGGCTCTGATATTTGACATTTCTCTTACAGCTTCGCATAGAGCAAAGATATGGTCGGGTATTCGCAGGCTGGAAAGAAGGGAGAATTTACTTTCCACCCACATATAAATACTCTTTCAATTCAGACAGATATGCTGGCGATGACATGAATCCAAATGAGAAACGAAGAACACCAGCCTGGTAAAATTCACAAAGCTGACCCTACTGACATAATGTTTACTTTGATCACTCACCTGAGAAAGCATATGTTTACTCTGATCACATTGAAGCTTATCTCTGCATGCATTCACTTATTTGTGGTACTTACAGCAGCATTTTTTCTTTTTGTGAAGGTGCGACCGGATTCTATGGTATGGAAGAGGTCTCAATCAACTCTGTTATGTGCGTGGGGAGTCTAGATTTTCGGATCACAGACCTGTGTACAGCATTTTCACAGCTGAGGTCCAAATTCCGAGCCAAACGCACTTCAGTGGCATTACTCGTTCTAACTCTGTCATGGGCGTGGATGAACTACCATACCCGATTTATCCACGCAGTTACATGGATATAAATTTTTATTGATTGCGCATCTCGATGGTGCCAAGGTTTGTATCCTGTATTCCTGGCAGTATGACATTCTTTAAACTTGTTGCTCTGAATTCCATGTGAAAGCATTCTTTCTATACTCATCATAGCCCCCATGTGTTCACTGCAGACATTCTTCATTACCTGAGTGGCAGAGTGCCTTCTGAACTCCGTCTCCCAAGATTCCATCAATTTGGAATATTTCTGGCTAACAGGTGACTCCTGAGTCCTGAGCACATTCCGTTTGGTCATTTTTCTGTGCTCATCATGTCTGCTGTTTAGTTCTACTCCTTTCCAGAAAAAAAGATATATTTTTTTAACCCTCTCCAGATATTTTACTCCGAGTGACACATAATTTTATTGACATGCAGATACTGAAAGGAGATGCTTTCTTTGTACGATTATTAGGTAATGAACTAATCTCACATGTGAAGACCATTCCAGTGAGATTTCAACAAAATGCATGACTGCTAATACCTTTTGCTTACAATGACAGGAACATTTGCACAGTTTTGATTCTAACCATCCCAAGAAAAAGGAGAGTTTTTATGTCCAGCATAAGCTAATCGCTAACATCTGAGGATAGTTTTTTTTTTTTTTAGCCTGGAAGTTTTTTTTTTCCTCATTTTTTTGTTTTGCTTGGTGCCCTTGATGTTACAAGAGAGAGCCCCTTGGCTTCTTCATATATTATAATCTAAAGGAACCTGGCATGGTTTGTACAGCATTGTGTCCCTGGAACTTGACACCATTTGTAGTATTTGGTACTGGTGTCCCTTGTTCATGCTTGCAACGAAATGATCACCGGCACAATGCATGCCATTCAGGCTTGTGCACGAAGCAACGTGCTGAAAAAGAGCCAAGCACGGAGTGTGCCTGACTGGATGCTCATTGAGACAAGCCTGCAATGTAGGTTTTGCTTTGCTCCGGCTCCTTTTCCCCTCACGAGAGGTGAGGTGAAATATACAAGTCATGGAAAAGCAGGCGGCCGGTGTGGGCAGGCCAGGGGACATGAAAGCAGCGGGGCCCGTTCCAAAGAGGAAAGAAGGCTCAGTCAGATGTACCGCTCGCTCCTGTAGATGAGATGCCTATAGGCAACAGCGCTCATCAATAGCAGGGGTGCATGCCATGCCGAGCAGACAAGCACGAGCCAGTGGTCTACCTGTGGTAGCGCCACCCTCGCTTTCTTTCTCAAAAGAATGGACACGGAAACGTTTGGTCCAAACTTCGAAGGCCAAAGTAGCATCTGCATCTCAGTAGCAGGGAGGAGCTGGACCACTCTGCTGCCTGCGTTCTTTGTTTCATTCACTTTTTTTCAATGAAAGGAAGTACGACGAGCCCTAGGCTGATTTTGTAAGCAGTAGTACATGTAGCTGCTACTCTTACGGTTACTGCTGCTAGTGGTGTCAGTGCTAAAACGTCTGTTTTTTCTTTTTTTATTTTGGGATCATGTGTGGGCACCCCGGAGTCAGCGTCGTTAGACAAAGAATAGCATCAGACTAAAGAACGGAGGTTAGATTCACAACGGACAGGCTTAATACTGTACCAAAGAGGAACCTTACTGTAAATTCATCTTCGTTGGGCTGAAAGCTTGACAATTTCTTGGTCTCAACCAGAGAAAGTGAGAGTCAGGGAAACTGGGAGAGGGTGTCACGGTCGCTCCACCCGACGCAGCGGCGAACAATCCACTGGACCTGAATTCAACGTCCCCTCTGGATCTGGGCCGCGTGACTTTTTAGTTGTCCCTGATTTCTAAGACTGGGAATCGAGACCACACAGCCCAGCCCAATGCAGTGTCGCCACGTTAGTCATGTGCCGAGCGAGGCCCATAAGAGCAGGGCTAATAGAACCGCCGGCTGCTGGCAGTGTTCTACGCCATCAGCAAGACAGACTAGTATAGTGAATACTGGTTATTTGTTTATCTCAATAGATTATTTAACTATATAATGTTTAGCTAGCATCCTCTATCATTGGCTGAAAACAAACTTGCTCCTTGAGCCGGGTGCTTCAGCCGGCGACTAAACAGTCGCCCGCTCCGTTCTCTCTCTTCTTCTCTCACACATCCACGTAGGATGTCGCCGGCTGAATAATGCCTATTATACTTGCTCTAAAGCAAACAGTGCCCGACCGATTGGCAGTCGAGTCCCATCGGAGCTCGGATTCCCGAGCCGGCTGCGGAATCCGACCGAACGCAGATCCCGCGATCTCTGCAGCGATCCATTACGCACTCTCTCTCTACTTCCCTCTACCGCTACGGTCTACCCCTCCCGTCTCCACCTCGCCAAGAACGCCCTAGACTAGGCCGCCTTTCTTCTGGCCCTCGCGACGATGGAGGCCATCAGTAGGCGGAAGCGCTTGGCCGTCGGCGTCCTGGAGGAGTACGAGCCGACGCGATGCCTCGGCAAGGGCGGCTTCGGCTCCGTGGTGGAGGCGCGCCACCGCGTCACGGGCCAGACCGTGGCCATGAAGCGTCTGATCGGCAATCCCGGCCAAGGACGACAATCATCGGCGGTGATGCGGGAGAAGAGCTTCCTGGAGGCGTGCAGCAGCAACCCCTTCGTCGTCGGGTTCCACGGCGTGGTCCGCGCGCCCGAGTCCACGGAGCTCTGCCTCGTGATGGACCACGTGGGTCCCAGCCTCCGCGACTAGCTTGTTCCTCCATCGCCATCAGGAGAAGACGACGCCGCCTCTCCCGGCGGAGGAGGCCACGGTGCGCGCCATCATGTGGCAGCTTCTGACGGGCGCCAAGAAGATGCACGCGATCCACATCGTGCACCGCAACATCAAGCCGGAGAACATTCTTGTCGACGTCGACCAGAGAGTGGTCAAGATCTGCGACTTCGGGATCGCGCTGCGCATGTCCCACGCCCTTCGCAGCGAGGACCAGCTCTGCACCATCACCGACGTGCTCGGTGTGCCGGACGACGCGGAGTGGCCGTGGTTCGCCACCACGCTGCTGCCTGGACTGTCCTACGTCCAGATGGATAACCTGCTCCGGAAGCGGTACCCGGAGACGGTGCTGTCCGAGCAAGGGTTCGAGGTCCTCAGCGGCCTCCACGTAGCACCGCCCCTGGGCTAAGAGAGAGAGAGAGAGAGAGAGAGAGAGAGAGAGAGAGAGAGAGAGAGAGAGAGAGAGAGAGAGAGAGAGGTGTTGATTGGGAACATCCACGATAAATAACTTTACTTGCTAACTGCTCTATCTAGCACTCAAACAACTCCTACATATGTAGTTCTAGCAGAAAATACACTAGCAAGACATAAGATCCTAGAAAAGATAAATGCAACCTACACATGCTAGTGATTCTCTCATCATTCAACTCCTGTGCAAGCTAGTGTTTGATCAATCAACCAAGCTGCACACCTATCAAACTACGGTCCTGTGCATGCAAGTTTAGAAGATAAACACAATGACCAAGACTAGAAAGCAATCGATTGTACAAGGCCAATAATACAAGCATAAGATGTGAAATAGTAAATGCAAGTAAGTAAGGGAGAAGGGATCATAGAAGGTTCATTGATTTTTAGCCCGAGGTCTCAGAAGGATGGCGTCTTCCCCTAATCTTAATGGACACAGTCGTATAACCGCATCCCCAAAGGCACAAGCTTGTCTCTCTTAAGGACTTGCTGCACTCTCCTAATGCAAGCACGAGCCCTCTCTTTTTTAACGCTCCTTTCAAAGACGAGCTCCCACCTTGTTGTTAGCTTCATGACCATTAGTATTTGGAAACCCCAAGATATGAATATTTTGGTGATTAAATGACAAGCATAAAATACGCTTAATATCTACTTAAGTGTTGTGCATGTAGGATCTATTTATCAACTCAAACATGAACATGGTGAATGCCGCCTTGACGATCAATGGAGAATTCGGTGAGTGCTATGAATATCTTGATGGAGAGTCGTGGTGATGGGGATCGATCAAGGCTAAGAACAGTTAGGTCCAAATGTGTAGGCTTGAGTCCATAGAAAAGGTTGAAGCATCACAACCGACTGACATACCGAGGACTCTGAAGCAGCTACTTCGGTATCAAGACAGCACCAAATGTTGCTCCTACAACATCCCTTGATGTTTTTGGGCCTACAATATTGGTGCCAGCATGTGTAATTTTGCCGCCGCTTGAGTCCATAGGAAAAGTCAAAGCATCACGACCGATTAACGTACCGAGGACGCTGAAGCAGCTGGTTTGGCATCAAACCAGCACCAAACGTTGCTCCTCCAACATTCCTTGATGTTTTTGGGCCTACAATATTGGTGCCAGCATGTGTAATTTTGCCGCCGGTCACTAATGCCACGGCGGTGCCATACACAATAACATAGATGCCCGTGAGCAAGAAAATGGTGGACAACATGTGAGTACTATTGTTTTATACACATACTTCATGATCACTGAAAAGCTTAACTCATTATATGAAAAGGTGTTGTACGTTAAGAATTGATTTGGTACATTTGAATTCAGTAATTCATGACTTGAGATGGTTGCTCAATCATTCACATGTTCACTGATTATTGATTGAAGTGGGTCATATAGGTTAAGTCAAAGGGATGTTACAAGGACTACTGTTGGTGAAGGCCGAAGCTATGGCACTGTCCAAGCATGCTGTTATGAACGCCAGCTGTAGGGATGGGAAAGAGCTCAGTTACAACTTACAACAGTAATGTCAATGTTGCCATGGCTGTTCCAATGGAAGGTGGCTTTCTTACGGTGCATTTGGTTGGGCTGTGGCTTTTGAAAAAGCTGCTGTGGGTTGTGAGCTGTAGAAAAGCAACTGTGTGAAAAGCAGAAGACCGTTTGGTTAACTAGCTGTGGCTTTCATAACAACTGTCAAATAGACCCCATATGTCATCCAATTACTCACCATTCAACTCTTTCTTTCTCTCACTGACGAGTGGATCCTACTAGTCAGCTGCTTCTTCCTCTCTCTCTCTCTCTCTCTCTCTTGACGCGAGCCCCCAATCGCCACCAGCCCTGCCCTCGCGCGAACCCACCACCGCTGCCTGTCCCATGCGAACCCGCCATCGTCGCCAGCCCTGCCCTCACATGAGCCCGCTACCGCCGCCTGCCCTGCGCGATCTTACTGCCGCCGCCTGCCCATGCAAACCCGCTGCCGCCACTAGCCCTGCCCTCGCACGAGCCCGCTGCTGCCTCCTGCCCTGTGCGAGCTCGCCGCCTCCGCCTGCCCCATGCGTACCTGACGCCGCCGCCTGCCCTGGGCAGTCGGGAGTGGAGAATAGAGATGAGGGCCGGCAGGTGAGGAAGAAAAGAAGACAACGAATCGTTTTTTTCTCATAACCAGTGGGCAGGCGGGTAAATAACTCAAACTTACCCACCTCAAAAGCCGATGAAAGCAAGGGAGATGGTGCTTTTGGATTTGTACTAGAATGAAAGCTGCTTTGAGGCAAAAGCATGTCTAGCTTTTGAGGCAAAAGCAAGATTCATGACACTGCCTCAATAAATACGCTAATGCACACTGTTATCAGTGGAATTAAACGGTGTGCGGCGAGACGTTTGAAAGCATCACTCAAGGAGTGGGGCACAGGAGGAGGGTACTTTGTGTATTTCCTTTATGGACTCCAGTAATTGACCGCGACGACGTCGCATCCAAGTACGGTGTGTCGGTGGGTGCTGGGCAAAGCTGTGCAAGTACCGCCCAGGGTTTGCAGGTGCTAAGTAAATAGCACTAGTGTGAGCAAAACCTTCGCAAAGTACAAGTACCCGTGAACAGCCCTAAAGCGGCTCCATTAGTCGACGGTTAAAATTGCACTCGGGGCACAATTTATTAAGTCGACCAGGTTCTGCTCTTCAAAAGGGGCAGGGGTGATTAATTATAATTAGGTTACACCAGGAGAGAATTAATTGTTAAGTTTTCCTATCAAATGCTAAGCCAAAAATTAATTATTAATTATTATAAGGAAAAAGGCATTTAATTAATTTCAGCTAATTAAACAGAGAATTTCTTTATGAAATTTTTCCAGGAAGACTAAAACTGAAAATCCTACCTGGAGGCCAATTTTTAATATTTTATCAGCTCTCTGTAATTAATTAAAATTCTATTAGTGTTTCTCCTATTTATTTTAACCCTGGTATAAAAAATTACTAAACATGTGACATTAGTATTTTTCTATAACAGTGCAAGTTCACACAGTCTAACAAAATTTATTTTGCTACAAAATTCCTATTATTCAATTTACTATGCAATTTACCAGTTTAACCTATTTCTAGATATGAATAAATTACGAAAATCCGATTTAAACATCGTGGGCCGCAACAGGCAGCCCACTGGGCTGGGACTCGCGCGCGGCCCAGAGCGAGGCCAGGCCCACTGGCCTTCGTGGCCAAGCGGCCAGCGGGGCCGAGTGCGCGCGCGCGCGTGCGCTCGCCGCAGCACGGCGGCGCCGGCAGGGGGGCTCGCCGCAGCTCGCTGCGGTCCTTGGCTCGGGCTGGTCCAGAAAGGAGAAATAATCTACTCAACACCGCGCACTGATCTAAGCTATCGGAAACCACCGGCGATGGCCGGACGTAGCCCAGCGGCGGCGGCGGAAACAGGGCAGGGGTCGTCGTCGGCTAGCACGACAAGGGAAGGGCAGTAGGGCTCGGGATCTAGACGGAGAGCTTCACTGGAGCACGGAGAAGGAAGTCACCGAGCTTCTCCTGCAAGAGGGAGGCCGGGGGTGTGGTCTCACCGGCGAGGTGGGGGTTGCGGTGGTCGGCGGCGGCCTCGAGCGACGAACTAGGGGAAAACGTGGTCGGATTTGCCCATCCCGAGCTCAAACGCGTGCGCGAACAAGATGGGAAGCTCCTCCAGCAAGGAATCGGTCAGGGGCTCACCGTGGGTGCCGGGCGACGCGGTGGGGCGGCGGTCGGAGACGGGGAGGAAGAGGTCGATCCGCGGCGGCTTGATGCGGAAAGGGGAAGGTGGCTTCGCGTGGAGCTTGAAGACGCCGAGGCGAGGCCGTGGACGTCGACGAGCTCCTGGAAGCGACGGCGAGGCGGCGGTGGCGCGGAGCAGCACCGGGCGGCAATGGGCGCGGCGCGGGGGCGGGAGAGAGAGAGAGAGAGAGAGAGAGAGAGAGAGAGAGAGAGAGAGAGAGAGAGAGAGAGAGAGAGAGAGAGAGCGGAGGAGTGAATGCGGGGTTCGGACAGCGCGGCGGTCGGCAAAAGGGATGTCCGAACGCGCGCGTGGGCCCGTCGATCCGCGGCAACGGCCGTTGGCCGTACGCCGGCGACCACGCGGCACGCGACGGGCGGGGCAGCGCGGCTGCGGTCGGTGTGTTTTCTCTGAGTCGCTGACAGGCGGGTCCCACGGGCAGTTTTTCTTTTTCCTTTCTTTTTGCAATCCTTTCAGCCGACTGCCTTTGCAAATTTTGTTAGAATTAATCTAGATCTGCTAAAATCAGAAAAAAATTATGGTAGGCTCCCCATAATGTGCTGGTTTTTACAAAAATACTAACTACCAACAGTCCCCAATACAAAAAGCTCAGGAATTTTATGAACAGAGCTGGTTTTTAACCATTCTAACAATTATTTGAGGCCTTTATTGATGGATTAAAATTCTGAGAAAATTCCCAAAATTCTAATTGACCAAGTCCATCAACATATAATTTTTGCAAAGGTGAGTCTTATTGAAAATTTGGGACTTGCAGTTCAAAGGTCATTCAAATGGGTTTTGAATTTAATTGAATTGCAAATTTGAATTCAAACTCAAATGCTTGGTGTCATGGTTTTTGAACTGCCTAGGTGACACGCTTGGGACCCTATTGACACTAGGAGTGTCACTCCTGCCCTCGCACGAGCCCGCCGCTGCCACCTGCCCTGCGCGAGCTCACCGCCTCCGCCTGCCCCATGCGTACCTGCCGCCGCCGCCTGGCCTGGGCAGTCGGGAGTGGAGAATAGAGATGAGGGCCGGCAGGTGAGGAAGAAAAGAAGACAACGAATCGTTTTTTTCTCATAACCAGTGGGCAGGCGGGTAAATAACTCGAACTTACCCACCTCAAAAGCCGATGAAAGCAAGGGAGATGGTGCTTTTGGATTTGTACTAGAATGAAAGCTGCTTTGAGGCAAAAGCATGTCTAGCTTTTGAGGCCTTTGGTTGGCTTTTGGCTGTGGCAAAAGCAAAAGCAAGTTGGAAAGCCCAACCAAAGGGACCCTTACTCCTGTCTTGGAGGATGCTGATAAGGTTCACATATATATGAAGAAGGCTGTGTTTTCTCTTAAGCATTATAGCAATTTTGCATTGGATAAATGATAGATGCTACCCATCCGCTCAAAACCTCTAAATACTTTTATTACAGTTGGACGTATATTAGCTAGCACAAATGTGGAGACCAGTGTGCTGAACATTTTCTATTCATGAAAACTTTGCTCACCTGTATATGTGATTATATGTTTGGGTATGTTTTTGGGTGCATAGATGCAACACTTCCACATGGTCATGGTCACATAGGTTTTGTCATATATGTCTACAAGTATGTTGTTTGCCACCATATCTTTAGCATTTGAAACTTTGCGAGAAAAGAAAATTTTAATTATTCTAAAATATGCATGGATAATCAAACTGATGCACTCATATGAATTTTCAAGATGTTTTACAAGCATAATTTCGATCTGTTGCCACCTAGGCATCATTACCGATGCATCTTGTGACCTTATAGATTTAAATTTCTAGCTAATTGAAAAGTTAACTTATTAATTTGTATGGCCATCATTTGTAAGTTTTCAGGTGACGCAACCCATTCATAAAAAAAAAAAATATCTCTTATCAGTCACTTATTTGTAAGTTTGATAAATATAAATGATTCAATCGTGCAAATGCGCGAGCCGTCATATACTAGTTTCATATTAAATAACTTCTAAAAAAAATAAAAAAATCGGAACAATTCCACCAGCCGGCTGCGGACAACCGACATGGTCAATACCTTACCGTATCGGTTTGAGAACAAAAACTTTGCGTGGAGGGGAGTCTCAGCAGTGGACAATATAGTCAGTGGCGAAGCTTCAACGAAGAGTCAGTGAGAGCCGGCCGGTCTTTCTAATGCATCACAAAATCCTAATGAACAGTGCTAAATTACTGTTTAATTTAGTGTAGTTTTACAGTGGTCAGGGGGACCATGGTCTTAATGGCCACAACGAAGCTTCGCTGCTGAATATAGTCCTATCAGCTTGCCACCGGCATCTCTGGGACGTGGATCTCAAGCTCGTGTCTATCCCGGCGGCATGTTCACTAGTCCACTATTAGCTGCTAGTATTATTATATTTGACTAGAATAGTCGAAGGCTGCTAAGGAACTCGACCCAACTTTGGTCTTTCCCAGATATCGGACTTCAATTTGTACGAGCATGAATTATACTACAGATATTTAAACAGCGTATCTAGGAGCATAAGGAGAGAGCACCAGCAGTGCTGCCGTACGTACGTACATTGCTAAGTATGTCCATTCATTACTTGGTTGCAGTACTGTCTCTGATTCTGGTGGTGACAATCTTATTGCTCCGCTTGGCCTCCAAATGGGAAAAGGGTCGGCCGTGCAAAGCGAGGCTGCTGCCGCTGGGATCAAGGGGCCTGCCGCTCCTTGGTGAGACGCTGGAGTTCTTCAGCGCAGCTCCGACCCTTGAGTTGCTTCCCTTTCTCAAGCGACGCTTGGATAGGTTAGTTACTGATACTTGTTTTCGTCAACATCACTAATCAATTTGTGCACGAGTACTTGCTCTTATATAAACTGTGGTTTTGCTTCGGAACCGAATTAAAATGATCGAACGTGCAGGTATGGTCCGATCTTCATGACGAGCCTGGTCGGCGAGGAGATGATCGTGTTGCAGCTGGAGGAGCGTGCCTTCCAGATCTGGTACCCTTCCTCCTTCATGCGCGTCTTCGGCGCTGACAACATCATCAACGCGCTCGGCCCGCTCCACCGCCACATCCGCAGCCTCGTGCTTCGCCTCTTTGGCCCCGAGAGCCTCCGCCGGGCTCTGCTCCGCGACGTGCAGAGCGCGGCTCGTGACGAGCTGCAGTCGTGGCTTCACCAGGGGCAACAAGGCGTCGAGGTCAGGGCCGCCACCTCCAGGGTTCGTGTGCCTGTGTCGTCCTCTCTTTTTCTCGGTTACTGATGAGAAGCAGATTAATTAGGGCATGACTGATGGAAATGCATATGAATCTATATATTTGCAGATGATATTTTCCGTAACGGCCAAGAAGCTAATCAGCCACGATGATGCGGCATCGGGAGGAAGCATGTGGAAATGCTTCGACGCGTGCACCAGGGGCCTTACTCGCCTTCCCGCTCAGCATTCCCGGGACGGCCTTCTACAAGTGCATGCAAGGTCGCAACAATGTCATGCGTACGCTGAAGCGGCAGCTTGACGAGCGCAGGAACGCGGCGGCAGCAATGCGGGAGACCGTGGATTTCTTCCACCTCGTGATCGACGAGCTGGACAGGCCTGACTCCGTGCTGAACGAGAACATCGCGCTAGACCTGTTGTTCTTGCTGCTGTTTGCCAGCCACGAGACCACTTCCATAGGGCTGACAGCCATACTCAAGTTTCTGTCGAACAACCCCAAAGCCCTGCAGGAACTGACGGTAAGTCTACGTTCAGTTCTGACTCAAATTAATCGGCAGAACCACCAATACTAAATTTGGCCCCCGCTGTTTAATTAATTTAACTCAGGAGGAGCATGAAGGTATCCTGAAAAGAAGGGCGGATCCAAAAAGTCTGACATCACGTGGGAGGAGTACAAGTCTATGAAATTCACGTCGTGTGTATGTTAGGATTATTTAGCTTATACTGTATATAACAAAACATTTCCCACAAAAAACCAATATAACAAACCATTACTATAGAAGCAAAGTAATGTTCTCTTTACATCATCTATTTATACAGGTCATACACGAAACGCTTAGGATGGCAAACATCGCTCCGGTCGTGTTCAGTAAAGCAAAACAGGAAGTGCACATAAACGGCAAGTCATCTGTGTTCTCCTGTCAAATAGTAGTCTTCACTAATCAGTAATCTATCTTAATCCATTATCATTCATTCTCGAGGTGTGCTGAGATTCAATTCACGCATCCAGGTTACACTATACCAGAAGGATCAAAGATCATGATATGTCCATCTGCAGCCCACCTGAACACAAAGGTTTACGAGGACCCCACAGTGTTTAATCCATGTAGATGGAAGGTTTGTAACACTTGCGCTGGTGACCTCCAACCCCGCACCCCTCTTCCGTTCCGCCTGCGCGATGTCCGCCGCTGCCGGTTCAAGTCTAAATGCTTTGCCCTTAAAAAATGTGAAAAATCATAAATTTGAAATCAACGTATCATGATTTAGATATCGATGCATCTAAATTATTACATGAAAAAAATAATGATGTGTATTTATTTAGATCCAATGTAAAAGTCCTCTATTAACATGCTTCTAGCAGAGCGACCTTTTATAAAGAACGCTCGATGCGTGGACCACCAGTTCGTGGTCGGATTCCCGAGTCGGCGGCGGAATCCGAACGCATGCTTCTCGACTATAAATGTGCGCCCTCTGCAGCGATACCATTACGCAATTCCTCCCCCCCCAACTTCCCTTTCTGGCCACCAGCCCGCCTCCCCCGCCCGTGTCACCAAAGAACACGCCCTAGCTACAGCCCGCCGCCGCTTTTCTCTGCTCGTCAAGCGACGATCGATGGAGGCTAGCACGCGGAAGCACTTCGCCGTCGGCAACCTGGACGACTACGAGCCGATTTGCTACCTCGGCAAGGGCGGTTTCGGCGCCGTCGTCAAGGCGCGCCACCGCGTCACGGGCCAGTTCGTCGCCATCAAGCGCCTCGCCAAACCCGGCGAGGGGCAATCGGAGGTGATGCGGGAGAAGACCTTCCTCGAAGCCTGCAGAGGCAACCCCTTCGTCGTCGGCTTCCACGGCGTGGTCCGCGCGCCCGACTCCATGGAGCTCCGTCTCGTCATGGACCACGTGGGCCCCAGCCTCCGCGACTTCCTCCACCTGCGCGGCATCACGTGGCAGCTGCTGCAGGGCGTCAAGAGGATGCACGCCATCCACGTCGTGCACCGCGACATCAAGCCCGAGAACATCCTCGTCAGCGCCGACCAGAACCTCCTCAAGATCTGCGACTTGGGCCTTGCCCTGCACATGTCCGACGCGCCGCCGTACGAGGAGGCCGGCACGAGGTGGTACATGGCGCCCGAGATGCTGCTGGGGATGCACGACTATGACGCGCTCGTCGACGACTGGTCGCTGGGATGCGTCATGGCCGAGCTCGTCAACGGTAGAGTACTCTTCTCCTTCTCGGGCGACAACAGTAGAGACGGCCAGATATGCTCCATCATCGACGTGCTCGGCGTGCCGTTCGCGACCGGCGTTCTGCCTCGACTACGGTACCGGCAGAGGCGAAGCCTGCTGCGTCACAAGTTCCCTGCCACGATGCTGTCCCAGCAAGGTTTCGAGGTCCTCAGCGGCCTCCTCACGTGGAACCCCGACAAGCGGCTCACGGCCAGCGCCGCCCTCAAGCACCCATGGTTCGACGATCTCAACGCCCCTACTGCTTCGCCGGCAAGGAACAAGATGACGGACCCGCTGATGATTTCTCCCAGCTTGCACAAGAGCCGCAAGATACATTGCGCCTGAGTCGTTGACAGAGAATCAAATCCGATCCTGTTCTAACGACTGCGCTGTAAATGTTTGTGAGTAGTATGAAATATAATTCATTTGCATTACTCAATCTAATTTGTTGCTGTTTCATTTTTTTCTTTCAGTTTTAATCTGTATATTAGAGAATTACAGTCTTGTTTACCTAGGGGATTCTGTTTGTTCAATTTCGCAGCCCGTTCATGATCAAGGCGTTTTTCTCCTCTGCTGCCATTCTTATTGGTGCCCTCACGGCCTCACCACACCGCATGGAGCTCAGTCTGGGCAGGCATTACCCAAATTGGACAGCACAACACACAACTGTAAAATTCTCATCCTCTATACCAGATCGATCTGTTGGTGCCGGACAGCATGATGTGGCCGTGGTTCTCGTCTACCCCGTTCGCAACCGGTGTTCTTCCTCGACTAAGGTATCGGCAGAGGCGATGCCTGCTGCGTCACAAGTTCCCTGCTACGATGCTGTCTGAGCAAGGGTTCGATGTACTCAGCGGCCTTCTCACGTCGAACCCGTTGTTGATAAAATACGAAAACGGTTGCCAGCCTGAAAAGCCGAACTACTTCACAAATCAGGGAGGCAAAACCCTCGTCAAATCAACGCTCTCAGCCGTGTCCATTTACCTGCTGATCTCAATCAAGTTGCCGCAATGGGTCCTCCAAGCTATCCACAAGTGCCGTCGTGGTACAAGAACGCGTCCAGAGTGCAAAACCTGAGGATGAAGAACATTGTGAACAATCACCAGTGCGAAGTCTGCGCCAATGGCACTGAGGACACCGGCCACATCTTCTTTGGCTGCAGCTTCACCCAATCCTTTCTGGAGTGCCATTGGGAATTGGGATTCGGCACACCCCCACGAGGCACCGCGATTGCCTTGTTATGCTATGCTATTGGCAGTTCTAGAAACACAGAAATGAAGTGGTTTTCCGATCAACACAACCGTCCTTGCCACAACTGCTGGTGTGCTGCCGTGAGGAAGCTAAATTGTGGCGATGCCGGCTACCTCGTGAAGACAAAGATGTCTGCAACTCCTGGTGTAACTTGTTGTACCAAATGTAGCACAAACTCGTAGCTGTTTTTTCGATCTTTTACACTTGAAACTATGTAATCGTTTGGGCCATTGCAGGGCCGTCTATTCCGTAATGGAAATCAGGTGGGGAGTCCTCCCCCCTCCCCCTCGCCCCCCCCCCCCCCCCTGACCACTAAAAAAAACAATTGCCGTCGTGGCTTTTTTCTGGTCAGGGTCAGAATCTGCGCCGAGAGGGAAATGCACTCTTTCACGGCCAACAGTGACCCGACCGTATGCGCTGGGTGGCCTAGGAGTCCCGGACCTGCGGCTAATTAACAGGATTTGTCCTCCGTCTGCGTTAGCTTTGGTTGAAGCGAACGGATGACTCCCGTTATGGAGCAAAATGCAGTTAGACAACGAGCCAGAGGTGCAGCAAATGTTCGACACATCAATTGAGATCAAGATCGAGGACGGTCTGCTCGGTTTCTTCTGGACCGACCGCTGGCTCAATGGACCGACCATTCAGTCCTTGGCACCTGACCTGGTGTAGGCTGTGACCGTAAGAACAAGGAAGACAAATCTCAAAAAAAAAAAAAAAAAAGAACAAGGAAGACAAGAACAATACAGCAGTCTCTAACCAATAAGCAGTGGATGCGAGACATCACAGGGCCACTAATAGTGCGAGCCATTGTCCAATACTTGCACATATGGCAATTGATACGGAATGTGCAGCTGCATCCGGGGATGGCAGATCAAATTTGTTGGTGGTGGACGGCATTTGTGTTGTTCCTTTTGTTCACTCTCTTTTTTTACTCTCTAGAAAGCCTTTGCTCCTTTCACTTTGCTTGCTTATACAAATCGTATTCCTACTACTCAATAGCAGTTTTTCATTCCGATCACTCTTCTCTTTGGTTTTTTTTTTTTGGGGGGGGGGGGGGGGGGGTATAATAGTGGAAGTTGCGAATTTCATCAAGAACTTTTTGCGCTTTAAAAACAGACATATGTATGTGTCTTTTTGCGCCGGGGTGCGGCCGCGAGTTGAACTCTTCATGCTCCTCACCGTACACAAGAGAACATGGACCGCCGAGAAATGTAAACGCCATGGACTGTAAGATGATGATAGTTGCAACATGTGCGCCCAGGCACTAGAACACATCCATCACTTATTTTTTCACTGCCCAATCATAAAACAGGTATGGTGGGACGTCCTCTGCTGGATCGGCATGCCTAGTTACTTTATTGATTCAAACCTGAGCATTGCGGAGGCCTGGCAATACATCCCATCGGATCTCCCTAAGCGGCAACAAAAAGGAATGGACTCCCTATTCCTACTATTTGCATGACACCTATGGAAGGAAAGAAACAACAGGGTATTGCAAAGCCAAAGACATCGACAGAAGCTGTGATCGTGCGAAGAATCAAAGACGACAGCCGGGCATGGGTTAATGCTGGTGCCACCAACCTAGGTTGTTTGACGCCTCGATAGTAGAGTCATTTGTCACCCAATATGGTTTTTTCCTAGTTTGATAGCCTTCTAATCTTTTAGTTTATTTCAATGTAACGCTATCAGCAATCTTAACGGATTGCAGTGTGTAATCGGTGGTCATCGACCTTCTCCTTCTTAATATAAAAATATGCAACTCGATCTCTTACGTATTCTAGAAAAAAAAAAAGTGAAACCCTCATAAGCGGCTCATGGCGAGCGCCGCCTCAAGCACCCGTCAAACCACCTAAATGCCCCCGCGCCAGCAAGGAAGAAAATGACGGACCCGCTGATGATTTCTCCGAACTTGCACAAGAGACGGAAGAAACATTGCGCCTGAGTTGACAGAATCAAATTCTATTATAGTGACTGTTGTAAATATTTGTGAATATAATGTAATATAATTTATTAGCATTACTATATACCTATAGATGTTCAAATGGGCCGCCCGGCACGACCCGGCCCAAGCACGAAAAAATCCGGCACGTTTAGTTTTGGACTAGTACGATACGCTATTCATTCCGGGCCGTGCCGTGCCGTGCCGTGCCGTGCCGGCCCATGTGCCTGGGCGCCAGCCCATGGCACGGCATCCCAAAGTGCTAACAGGTCATGCCGGCCAGATAGCCCGGTAACGGGATGGCCCAGTTGGCCCAAGTAATCAATTTTAATGTGAAATAGAGCAAAATAAGGATGGGGGGGGGGGGGGGGGGGAGGAGGGTTGTGGGAAGGAGAATTGAACCCAGGACCTCAAGGAAGTGAGAGAAAAACCTTACCACTAAGCTACACATCTAGATATGTATGGTTATTAAATAAAATTTATTTATTATCTATTTCATGCCGTGCCGTGCCTGGGCCGAAGGTGCGAGTTATTAAATAAAATTTATTTATTATCTATTTCATGTCGTGTCGTGCCGCCCATCAGGCCGCACCTTCGGCCCAGGCACGGCACGCACGTATGGGCCGGGCCAGCACGACACAGAATTGGACCAGCCGTGCCGTGCTTGGGCCGGGCCAAAAAAATCGTGCTTCATGCCCGCCCGCTTGACCTGGCCCATTTGGACATCTATATATATACCTGGGCATTTGAGCTGTGCCAAATGGGCTGGCATGAGGCCCACTGTTTTTGGCACGTCACGAGCATGGCCCGGCGTGGTAAAAAGAGGGCTCATGCCGACCCGTGGCCCGGTGCGGGTCATGCCTTGGGCTGACCCGTAGACATGCAGCACGGTCTGAAAGGTGATGGCCCGATTACAGCCCAAAATAGTGAGGCACAACATCATTTTTCTCCCGGTTCTCTGCCCACCATCGCATTTTTTTTGGCTGCCGCTTTGGTGTCAATGAGCCTAGGGAAAAATGCGGTCCGACCAGAAAAATAGCCTAGTGTCCCCTTTGCCCTCGCTCCCGGTCTTTGCTCGCATTCCCTCCCGGACGAACTGCCGCCGGACAACGATGTCCAAGGCTCCAACCCTAGCAGGCGCGCATGTTGCCATGCCCCTTCGCAACTCGCCCACCCCGCATGAGCGCAACGCAACGGCACAGCCTCGCTCGGTCAGCCCCCCCCCCCTCCCCTCTCTCTCTCTCTTTGGCGTCGGATCTGGATCTCGACACTGGCCGTCGTGCTTTTGTGCCATTTGGGCTGGCCCGACACGACGAAGTCAATTATGTGTCGTGCCGTGAGCCAACCCCTGAGCATGAGCAGTGCCCGGACAAACCGCCATGCCGTGCTGGCCCGGATCCTGAGCGGGCCATGCCTAAGCAGGCTTGTGTCAGGCCGGGTTGGGCGGCCCGAATGCCCAAATACATTACTGAATCTAATTTGTTGGTATTTCTTTTTTATCTTTCAGTTTTAATCTGTATACTAGGGAATTAGTCTTGTTTACCTAGGCGGGCTGCTGTTCCCACCAAGATACATGATGCACTGCAGGTACGACATCATCTAGTCTACGACCATCTTGTCCTGGATCCGTCCATCAATTAGAGGACATTTATTTATTCAAGCAACCAAACGCACCTAAGATCCTAGGGACATGTTTTGCATAAATTTTTTGATACATTATTCACGCAAAATATTAGTTAAAGAAATGGAGTCTCACGATCTATTCAGCTTAGGAGTTTAGGTAACAACAGAAACGAGAATATGACGGATCATGCCATGAATCATATCCTTCTTTCCATTCTCTAATATTATTTTACATTGATATTTTTCTTGGGCCACATAATTCAAAAATACAAGGTAGCTATACGATGCTATGCGGTTCAAAATAAATAGCTAGCTATCTATGTTTAGTTGATGTGTCATATTTCTAAAATAAATAGCTATCTATGTTTAGTTCTAAAATAAATACCTATCTATGTTTAGTTGATGTGTCATATTTCTAAAGGTTCAAAATCAGAAACACTGGAACCAATATCTTTTGAAATTGTCACTTCTTTTCTGATGTACAAAATGAACACAGTACAGTTCGTAAATAAAGAATATTAATAAGAAAGAGAAACTAGAAGTGTCGACATTATTTGAGAGATAAACCGACTGATAGTGGATTTCAAACCATCACAAGAAAAATTCCAAAAGCAAGACAATACAATAAAAAATGAACTCGTTAGCAAAGGTAGAAGGAAATGGTTGTGTAATTTCACTAGTAAAACTTCTAATAATAAATTACCAATTCATACAATATTTCTCACAAAATACAATCATTGTCGTGGTTAACTTATATAAATACAGTTCTATAAGAATTAATTAAGTTTAACTATAGAAATGTGCAAATATATTTGGGTAATTTTATATTAAATATTGATCTTGGCATTCAAGCAAACATCCGACAATGAGAATACTTGTATCCTGAGTTTCTAGACATGATTGGAAAATTGTGCGTATGGTGATATCTAATGATATAATCACAAGTTTTCTAGGTTTATAGTTTTGTTACTAGTAATATCGTGTTAATCTGTAATGATATCCTGATACTTATACCAGATTTCATCATAGAACAAGGCATAGTATTGACATAATAACTTTATTCATCATGGATCTAGTTGAGGCACTGCACTATTTTTACTAATGAAAAAATAGTGTTACAAAAGAATGTGATTTGTACCCGAAGGTCTGGGTTGCATTAGTGGCTTGATGTGATATTAACTAGAGTTCTCTTCTATGATTATAGTAAGTTGGAGTAACAAACATCATCACCATGTGTTTGTCATGGATTCGTTTGCATTTGACTTCAAAAGAATCTGATATGAAATTGATTAGAGCACTCATGTTTATAATGTCCGAGTCTTATACCCTTGTATTTACTCACCACAACTGATTTAATGATTATATAAAATTTTTTAGGTAATACAATAACCTACAGTAGTATCAACCACAAGATTTATATTCTTGCATCTCCCAGCATAATTTTGAATGTAAAACATTATTGTCACTCAAATTGATGAAATTGTGTCATGTGGTCTTGTTGAGTAAATAAATCTTGGTTTGTGAACTTTAATTTTGAATCCTTATTAAAGAAAGGTTAATCTTGTAGCGCTTGCTGCCATCAACCTTGTACTACTGGAGCCGCACTAACCATCTCTGACCTTGCACCTATGACTTAGATTAGAAGCCCGCATACTCCTTCGGGTTGGTCCACTGTGGACATAGTTGGCCGCGCTTTAGCCTCCTGGACTAAGTGTATGAGATTTTAGTTACACAATAGTTCCAATTAAAACTTTTTGTCAGCACATTTTGTTGTTAGACCCCTATATTCTCTTATTTTAGCATGCACAATCTCTGTGTTAGTTTATTTTGCACCTGAAGTCTTGGAATATTAATTTTAATTGTAATTTAGGTCCTAGAACCACTATCCTGTTTACCTTTTAAACCATACCTCCGATTTATATGGTTCTTGTGCAGCAATGGAACAAGTCTAACATTGCATTTTCAAATTGTGCACTATGTGAATCTTCAAGACTATACATTCGACAACTTTGAACAACCCACTAAATGCAAGTGTCCTAGAGCATCGTGCTCCTTTAGGATTTGTTAGTCTATTTTATTTCATGCATGCTTGTGTAATTATAATTCTATATATGATAGAGTTTACTATATTTAAAATGATTATTCCTTATGTCCTTGTTCGAATCTTTGGGTTGCAAAGGGTAGTTTGCTAGTGCTGTTATGTGTAATCGATATGAATCAAGTTTGGGTACTTTTGTAGCAACATGGAACTTAGGGATACTAGCAGGATGGCTCGGTTGATGATGGTGTGGTGTGGGAACACACGTGTATGCTAATGTGCCCGTGATTGTTGCTTTTACCTAATTAAGTGAAATTCTAAGGACCCGTTCTCTTTGAACAAGTAAGCTGCATCTGTCCACGAGTTGGTATGGAGCGAGCTAAACCAATTAATTATCAAACTTGTTGATTTTGCGGGAATCATGGACAAAGAGGGGGTTCTACAGTAGAGGGGAGATATAGTCCATTATGTTCTTAGCGGTGAATCCTTAGTGTGGTGTTTGTATACACGTTGGCATGAGCTTTGTAAAGGTCTTGCAGTGATCTCCTGAAGACATGCCATAGAAGTGTGTAAGTTCTTGATCAGAATATGCATCATGGAGGATTTAGTCCACCTTGTAACAAAGGATGAAGTCACTTTGCTGTGGTAAAGAACTAAAGATGGATGAACTCTGTAGAGTGTAAAACTATCATTTTTTTTTATAATTAGTTGGTTAGGAGTTGGATTTTCTCAGTACGTAGTATTTGTTTTACCAAAAATAAAAAAGGATCACTTGATAATTACTTCCTCCGGTTTTAAATTATTGACGTTATTATTATTTTAGTTATGTTTAGTTATTCATATTATTAAAAATATTAGTTCAAATAAAAAAATTATAAAATAGGTTTTAATTTTCTTTAATGAGATGAATAGTCAAACATAAATAAAAAAGTTAATTACGTGAATAATTTAACACTGAAGGGAGTATATTGTTTAACGACAACCGTTATGGCTTTGTGTGGTGCACTGCACATCTTCATACATACAGTTGGAAACATAAGAGGACGGTTAGTTCTAACATATGGAGCCTTCCCTCGCCGATTTTTTATAATATAAATAAGTACTTTCTTACAAATAAACACGACCACTTTTGTTTTTGTTTGCCAAGTCTAAACGTAAGAACTCAGTCGTTTCGCGAACATATGGAGCCTTCCCTCGCCGCGTCAGGTGTGGGCACGATCTCGTCGTGCCTACGCGTGCAAATTCTTGAACCTTCGGCTTGTAGTTGTAGCACATGAGCGATATTGGAATTGTTTATAGAACAAGTGTGTTAGACGGCGCGCTTTAGATCGATCCCAGTCTCCTAACAGAAGTGAATCAGTACACATTATACGTGATGCGGGTGATCGACCGAAGAATATGATGCAAGGAACGAGGATCCGCGGTGATTTTGACGAGCGAGACGGACGTTGAGGTTGTGGAAACTGGCAGTCCCGTTCGAAGTCGGATTCCCTAGTCGGCTGCGGAATCCGAACACAGACTCCACCCGTATAAATGTGCCACCTCTGCAGCGATCCCATTACGCAATTCCTCCACGCCTGAAGCCTCCCCAACCTTCCCTCTGCTGCCACCGTCTCCCTCGTTTCCACTTCACCAAGGCAATCGAGAGCGCGCCGCCGCATCTTTTCTGCTCCTCGCGATGGTGGCCTGCAGCCGGAAGCGCTTTGCCGTCGGCAGCACGGAGGAGTACGAGGAGACGTGTTGCATAGGCGAGGGCGGTTACGGCACCGTCGTCAAGGCGCGCCACCGGGTCACGGGACAGGTCGTGGCCATCAAGCGCCTCGGCGCGCCCGGCCAAGGCCAATCCGCGGTGATGAGAGAGAAGAGCTTTCTCGAGGCGTGCAGCGGCAACCCATTCATCGTCGGGTTCCACGGCCTCGTCCGCGCGCTCGATTCCATGGAGCTTCGCCTCGTGATGGAGCACGTCGGCCCCAGCATCCGCGACGTCCTTCTCCAGAGCGCCGACGATGACGCGCCGTTCTCGGAGACAATTGTGCGTGGCATCATGTGGCAGCTGCTGACCGGCGCCAAGAAGATGCACGCGCTCCATATCGTTCACCGCGACATCAAGCCGGAGAACATCCTGATCAGCGCCAACGATCAGAGCGTCGTCGTCAAGATCTGCGACTTTCGGGCTGGCCCTGCACATGTCCGACGCGCCGCCGTACGATCAGGTGGGCACGAGCTGGTACATGGCGCCGGAGATGCTGCTGGGGAAGACCGACTACGACGCCCTCGTCGACACGTGGTCGCTGGGCTGCGTCATGGCGGAGCTCATCGACGGGTGCGTCCTCTTCCACGCCTTGAACGACGAAGGCCAGCTGTGCGCCATCATCGACGTGCTCGGCGTGCCGGACGCCAAAGCGTGGCCGTGGTTCTCTTCCACGCCGTTCGCCAACGGACTGCTGCCTGACCTACGGTACGCGCGGAGGCGAAACATGCTGCGTAAGCGGTTCCCTGACACGATGCTGTCCGAGCAAGGTTTCGAGGTCCTCAATGGCCTCCTCACGTGGAACCCCGACAAGCGGCTCACGGCCAGCGCCGCGCTCAAGCACCCCTGGTTCGACGATCTCAACGCCCCTCCTGCGCCGGCAAGGAAGAAGGAAGATTTGACATCCACGTTGCCCAAGGTGGCAGACCAGCTAATTGTTCGTCCGAATCTGCACAAGAGGCAGAAGCTGCAATGTGTCTGAGTTGACAGAGAATCGAATCCTGTTGTAATGACTGCAGTAATGTTTGTGAATATTACGAAAAATAATTTATTTCAATTTTTCCTTTTGACCATTGCGTTCATTTTGTTGCCTTTTCAATTACACTCCGTTGTACATTGCAGAATTAGTCCTGTTTACCATGGGGATACTGATTGTTCAATTTCTCAGCCCGTTCATGATCAGGGCGTTTTCCTCCTCTGCTGGCTGCTGCCCTTCTTATTGGTGCACTCACGACCTTACCACCACACCGCATGGATGGAGCTCAGTCTGGACAGGCATTACCCAAACTGGACAGCACAACACACAACTATAAAATTCTCATCCTCTATACCAGATCTGTTGGCGCCACGCTGAGACTTAGACCATCGACCTCCCTCAAATTGCTGAAGATTTCTTCACATTCTTCTTCCCATTTGGAAAATTACCAAGCATTTGAACATGCACTGGAAACAGCAAACTAAATCAACTCTCACATAAAACCAACTAGGACAAAAACGACCACAAAGTCGAAGCAAAAGTTTTTTGGACAGTCTGACAACCCGTGGCAACATTAGACTCCAACCTTCAACACACCAATCTCATTGAGGTGGTGGCGTAAGACTAAATTTATCGTAATTTGAGACACTTGATGCTTTAGCTAACTGATGTGCGTGACCTCGTGCTCCCAATCGTCGATCTCTGCCCCTGTAGCTCGTTATCGATCTCATGGTTCCAACCCGAAAAAAATACCAGATGGCATTCAGAATCGTCTTGTTCCATTCCTGCACTCTTTTGGGCGAATTGGTGTGTTGTTGCTCCATTTCTTTCGTTTCCCTCTGCTGCTTTGTCTTGTACACGAGCTTCTGTAGATAATCCGGTGGTTCTAGGATGCCACGATGCCACCATAACAAGAATGTTACATACCCACCTCATATATTGCAGCAAGAGATTGGGATCAGATGCAGTAATGGGTTGAAAGTTTTACATTGACTTGCAGCTTGCGTCTATGTTAAATCTCTTTCTCACGGGCCTAAAGCCCGAAGCTAGGTAACGGGTATTGGGCTTTTTGGGCCTTGCAGATTGCATTTCTGCTCTGCACACCAACTTTCCTGTAATGCTTTTGTTTGAAGAATGGAGAACCGGTGGCCACTCACTGACTCGCACGGTCACACCACAAGGATGAAGGATGGCAAATTGTAAAAATACTCCGAGTCATTTCCTCGAGCGAAGGCTGTTATTAGCATGTTTCTACCAGAAAGTTGTACTATTTGTTTCCTTCCCTCGATTTTGCAGGTGAAAGAGTGATTTAGAAAACCTTGTATCGGATCGGTGATACCATTCAACGATGGAACAGAACATTGAGCGACAAAGACAGAACCCTGCGAATATTGGCCCTACTGCCCTAGCTAGGTGGGACATGTCGGGAGCCTGGACGCAAGAAAGCAACACGGAGACGACTTGCAGTCTGACTGCATGCTAGGCCAGGCAACCTCCTGGATGTGCCATTGTGCCGTTTAGCACAAGACTTGGCCAGTTTACCATCATCATCACCAGTACAGTACACAATCCAGAAGGAAAATTCAACCGTGTTCCTGTCACTCGTCATCGAGGATCCTCATTGTTCGGACAAAAAACAAATATTCCTGTCACTGTTGCCGCGGCAGCGGCAGCAGCTCCCCGTCACGGATGGACATGAAGATCACACGACCTTTCTCCGTCAATGCGCGGTGCCAGCAAAGCAGCAACAAGGAAGCGGGCGGGTCTGAACTCTGCCCGGGCCCCGGGGTCCGGGCAGGCAAGGTACGCTTGGCAGCAGGATCGAATGCCTGACCTAGCTAGAAGAAAATATCAGAAACAGAAACGGACACAGACGCGCGACGAGCACGACGACTGCTTCCGCAACTGCTACTAGTCTGGCCCTGACGAGAATCTTATGATTTCCCTCGCTTTCTTCAGTTATTCTTTCCTTTGTTCGTATACTGCATTTATCCCGGTGAAAGCGGACCGGCGACCTGGTTTCTACATCGAGTGAGAGGACACATACGCGCGCTGGTTGGCTGCAGCTACCTCACCGATCAGCTTCAGCTGTCTTTAATTAATGTTTGGCAGGATTACTTCAGATTAGTTAGGACAAGTCTCATCGCCGTTGTATTGGCAGGAGAGCGGTGAGCGGAGTCCAAGATTGCACGTATCCAGTCGGCTATCCATGGAAATATTCTAATAGCTTGCGAGAAAAATGCACATGGATCACGAGTCAATTGATTGTTCGTTTATCCTGCGTAAACTATTAATATGCAGTTCGTCTTCCACTATCAGTAACATGATCTTTTATGGCTTTCTTTTTATGTGGTAAAGAATTGTATTGCAGCTAATACTAGTACTACAATCCACTTTTGTTACAAGAATGTCAACATCAAATGTATCAAAATATAACCCATTCAATATTTGGGATTGTGTTAAAGCGTTAGGTACATCAGTGCAAGTCTTCTCACTGAGGATGTCACAGGCAATTGTTAGGTCCAAGATTTTACTGTAGAATGATAGGTAATTTCTATTTTTTTTCTATTAGGGGAAAAGTGTAGCATGTTTTTCTTTGAAATACCATATGGATACAAACACTCATATATGCACAGTGTACACACTCACCCTATGTAAACAGGAACGTGCAACCTATCCATATGAATACCTCTGAGAAATTTGGCCGACAAATCTCATTAAAAGAATAATTAGCTATGAAATGAATCTAACCAATCGAGTTACGTTCAATTTTTGTGTGCAATAGGTATTTGACTTAATTACATACGTACATCAAATTATATTATATGTATCTTAATTACATATGTTCAAGTTTAGAACTTCCATCCACTACGGAAACAGGTGCTTTGCTGGCACCGGCAAAGGGTGAAAAGCCCTCGGCAAACGCTTTGTCGAGTGTCGGAGCGCACTCGTTAGCTACAGTGTTGGCATAGTATCTTTACCGAATACTAAATATTGGACACTCGACAAAGATTTTTGCCGATTGCTTAAGCGGGTATTCAGTAAAAAAAAAAAGCGACTTGACGGCCATAAACGGCTGATGGATCGTTTGCCGAGTACTCTTTTGACCGGGCACTCGGTAAATAGTCCAGGTTTTGCTGAGTGCCAGGTCAACGAACACTCGACAAACCTTCCAGTTCGGTAAAACCATCCGACCAAATGTGTGCCGACTGCAGCTCTTTGCCGAGTGTCCTGCACAAGGCACTCGGCAAAGTGCCCAGTGTTTGCCGAATGCCATGGTCTCAACACTCGGCAAAGGTGCCCAGGGTTTGCCGAGTGCCTTGGTCACAACACTCGACAAACCCTTGTTCCAGAATCTTTTTTATTTTCTTTTTTTATTATGCCCACAGTAAAAAAAATTCATATTTTCACTCAATATACATGGCATAAATCTCAATACCATCACAACCATATATCTCAAATAACATCACAAGCATATCATATATATGAAATCATGAACTCGAGTCCTCAAATAGGCATGAAAAGATTTAAAGTCGTCAACTCCCCAAGTTTACAAGTTCATAAGCTAACAGGTCCTCCAATACATAAGTCCACACGATGACAAGTAGAAATATATGACAAGTGACTAAGACTTCGGTTCGTGTGGTCCGAACAGGTTGTAAGCGATCCTTGCACCTGACGCTTCTTTATTTTTAGGTTGATTATTTGATGCCCCCACCGAGAAAGAAAGATTTTGTAAATATTTGTAAGTAACAAATTATTGACTTCTAAGTTTTCTAAGGTGTTTGTGGTTGTCTAAGTTATCTAGTGATGTATAAGTAACAAGGCAAAGAACAGAGTGCAGTGAAATCATAACATTATCAAGATACTCAGAGGAGACTGAGACGGTCCAGAAAACGGTGGAGCAAAGGCAGGAACCTGTGATAAAGAAATAGGTGGCGGAGCGTGTTCCACTTGTTGAGGAAGACCTTATTTGTAGGTGATCGTCACCTCAAGCTCCTCCCGGGCCCTCCTGTCCCGTGCCTAAATCGCCTCTAGCTCTTGTCGGGCTCTCCACTCCTCTGCTAGCTGGGCCTACAAATGGTGGAGCAAGTGTTAAGCTGTAGTGCATGCATCTAAATGTGTAGAATGACGGAATGATGAATAAAGTAATTGTATGTACCTGGAAGCCGGCCGAAGAGGTCGGTGGTGTCCGTATGGATGGGCCACAGCTCGTGGTCCGTGCTCGAATCTGGGAGAGCGTAGGGGTACTAGCCGTGTCTAGTGTGTTGTCACCGAGGTAGTACTGCCCACGGCGCTTGCCTCCTCCCTTCCTCATCATGACTTCTCCGTCGAGGTCGTGTGTGCTCGGATCGTAGTCTAGCCCGTGGACGTCCTTTGCCACCTCTAAGTAAGCAGCGAGGCAGCTGTGCACGTTCGAGTTGCTGTAGGCTTCGGGAGGATCATCCGGGTTGAACTAGATGTCCGATGTTGCCTTGTCCTTGTGGGCCAAACAGAAAGCCTGAAATTATTTTACCGAGTGTCTAACGCTGGCACTCGCCAAAATATCACCTTTGCCGAGTGTCTGTTAGTGACACTCGGCAAACAGCTGACGACCGATTAACTTTTTTGACGGCGAGGATGTTTGCCGAGTGCCACGTGAGCTAGCACTCGGCAAAGGGCCAATTATGCCGAGTGCTGGAAGTTTTTCGTGTGGGACGTAGCTGGAAACTCGGCAAATCTGGGTCACGTCGAGTGTTTTATGGTTGTCGAGTGTCTCTAATGTGACACTCGACAAACAACCATAATTTACACTCGGTAAAGATATGAGCACTCGGCAAACGACGGTTTTCCCATAGTGATCTCTGCATTGGCAAAACAAACCTATATATTATTGAACATGAAGAAGACGTCATCTTATCTTGAAACCCCAATCATTCCTATTTAACCAAAGAGTCCAGCAAGCAGCACCCTACACAATACTGCTAGGTTTGTTTGATCTACAACATGCTAGTCTTAGTTCTGTCTCAATGGTGGTTTTATCAGCAATAAATGAGATGTCACATCATTAAAAATAATATCATGACAAAGAAATTAATTAATATAAAACTGAGCAAATGGACTTCATGAGGATAAAACTCATTTGGCACTATTTCACATGTATGAAACTCTATTGAAATCTCTATTGAGACAATTTAATGTTATGACATGTCTATAAAAATATAAGATAAAAATATATAAAAAGAAAGGCTATATCAATCATGAAACTAAACCTCTAGAAGTAGGCTATATCAATCATGAAACTAAACCTCTAGAAATGATGTGGCACTCTTGAAAATTATAAAATAAAATTTTGTATTGAGATTGACCTTAAAACAAAATTTGTAAAGTGATGTAGGATTTTTGGTGCGTAGTCTGACTCTAAGAACGTCCTGGCTCACACTCAATCAAAATTCTTGAGATTTAGAGATATGTTTACGAGTAACTGAGTGGAATCCTTTCCGCTCATATATATAGATCACACCAAATATGAATGGACATTCACATTCCTGAGGCCGTGCGTGGAAAATGGATTGAAAACCCCCTAGATTATCACAAATAGAACTTGGGGTTGCTTCTTGGAACAACACCATTCGACGAGCAACAAAAGCAGGCTGACGTCACAGAGGTGACGTCGGTTTCATTTCGTACCCCGCTGCAGGTCTATAGCCCTATACTGCTGCTGACTAGGTGGGCACAACATCAGAAAAAATGAAGGCCCCAACTGTCAGCGAGAAGATCAGAGCGAAGTAACTGGGAAGCCAAAGCTTTGCGCCTTGCTTCTTCTTGACGACGTTAGGCTATAACGTTGCATCTGAGAAGCTTCCGTTTGACTTTGACTAAACCTTGATAAATATGCAGCCCAGAGGCCCGCCTAGCGCCCCCCCTCTTGTTTGCTCAGACTTCTCTACTTCACATCGACATCTCAAAATGCTCAGCTCATTTAGCTTGTGATACCATGGGAATAAAATTGGAGCAGGGCCTGCAGTACTGACCATCGTCCATGGCATCAACCTCAAATCCCGATGCAATGTATCTCTCTCTCTCTCTCTCTCTATCTCTCCATGTTATTGACTGAAGATCTTCAGCCGTGCCGGCCTGTTGTGTTTAGCTAGGCGTTGCTGATTCCTGTTGTTTGCATCGAGAGTTTATGTTTGGTTTCGGGGTGTGTTTTTACTTATGTTTATCTTTTCATCTACCCTAATACAACGATATATGAAGCTCTGCATGTTCGAGAAAACAATTTGATCGAAATAATATGATCAGAAATTTAGGCAGAAGAAGTTTTCATATGTAAAAAAGTGTTTAACCTCTTAGATCTCCTATTGTTTAAGTGTCTCAGGCACATCAAAATAATTTTCTTATAGGTTAGCATGACTTCAGTTGAATCCTATATCAATTTATAAGTGCCTCTTTTTTTTATCAGTTGTTTTTTTGAATTGAACACAACACAAACACTCACATACACGCATGAGTCATCATTCCTATAAACACATGCACACAAGTCCTAATTTTATGAGCGTCTCTAAAAGACTAAACCAGTTTTATCTTGGGATTCACAAAATCATCACAAACACACTGAAAACATAAGTAGCCGTAAATGCAACGCCCATGACAAATCTGGATATGAATATGAGTGGGTTGGTTCCACCACAATAAACCTAACCACTTGAGCATAGCTAGCTTGCATCAGTTCTTATAATTTGATTAGCAACGTGTTACTTACACATTTGCAATGGACGATCTAGGCTTCTGCATGGGCTAGGTGGTTCACAACTCAAGCAAAAAGCGCACCTCTTAGGGTATGTTTGACAGGGTTTATGAATTAGCTTATTAAATAACTTATACTATAATAAGCCATAAGTCCTACTAAACAACTAGTTTGCATAAACACTTATTATAATAAGTTGTCATAAGTCATTTGTCTCTTTGTACTAGAAAAGTAAAGCCAGCAAACACTAGTTTTTGGGCTTATATATCATCTCTCCCTGGCTATACTCAATAAACCATTTAAAAAAACAGGATAAGCTATTTTACCAAACGGCTTGACAGTTTATGCTACAATAAGTCAGATAAGCCATATAAACACTTTTCACATATAAGCCAAAATATAAGTCATTATTTTCAGTATAAGCACAAATCTTGCCAAACACAACTTTAGTCCCACGCATATCGCTTATGTCGTGTAGGACAAATGTTCACGAAATAGGCCTATATAGATCACCATTACTGCCTGCTTGCGTAAAATAGTTTGCTCCATATTATCTTATATAAATTAGTGCCACTTTCCATTTGCGTTCGTTCATAATTGAGTCAAGAACCTAACTACCATGATGCCGAAACAGCGAAGCAGGAGAAGAAAGAAATGAAGCCGCGGCGGCCGCGGATACCGGCATTGGAAATCAGCAGCTAGCGATGCCAGAGGACGGGTATCAGTGGAAGAAGTACGGCCAGAAATTCATCAAGAACATCCAAAAAATCAGGTATTTCTACCTTCCTATCGCGTTATATAAACAATAGTGTTTTAATTTCGATCTACAATCAGACACGAAACTGCAACTTGATCAAATGCCACACTCCGGCGCCACACGTGCACATCAGCTTATTAATAAATTGGTCTCTCCGTCATTCGTCGACCAGCTTTGACCTAGCCCTCCGTGCATCAAACAAATCTTTTTGAATTACTTCGATGTGACGGCCACTGAATTGCCCCAGCCGCGCATATATAATATTTGCTGCCGACTCTTATTGTATCACGGACGGAAGCACGGAACAATCAATTTTAATAGCGTCAGCGTTATATGGGTCAAAGCATATGCGCAAATTGCACAACTTGTTATGATGCCCGGTCTCGTTTCAGTTTCTTGAAACAAGTGGCCGATGCAATGATTTCTGTAGACGGAACAGTCAATGAGTTGATCGGTCATGCATGTTAATTCATCAGGAGCTACTTCCGGTGTCGGCACAAGCTGTGCGGCGCGAAGAAGAAGGTGGAGTGGCACCCGAGCAACACTGGCGGCGACCTCCGCATCGTCTACGAAGGCGTGCACCAGCACGGCTCCCCGCCGTCGGCATCCGGTGGCCAGGGAAGCGGCGGCGGTGGCGCCGCCAACCAGTACGAACTGGGCGCCCAGTACTTTGGCGGTGCGCGATCACATTGATGATGACTCCATTGGAATGCAAGCAGGGGAACGTCGCTGGCTGTTCATCAAATGCAGGGTGCCAATGCCGGTTGACGCCTTGCGCCGGTGCAAAACGATGTTTACTGGACGATACAATGATGTTGACCCTGTTGACTTGTACCTTGTCAAATACTAGTGGTACATGTAGTCACGAGATGTGTGAGGTTTAATGCAAGTCGTGGATGCGTGGTCGCATGAGATGATTAGGGCCTTCTAGCTAAGTGACATGGCTGAATTGCATAATTGCATCACTCTAATTAACCTTTGTTCTTTCCACTATGATCCTATCCCGTCGTGTTCTCTCAAGCTTCCTCCCCAGCTGCTGCTTCGGCACCGATCGAAAGCCTCTCTACGGTGCGGCGCGATATGCACTTTGTTTCACGCCAGCCGTTCCTCTATCTCGTTGCAAGAGAAGATTATGACGCTTCTGCCAATTCTTGAAGTTCTCAAAAGAATTGTTGAAACTATATTTTGTAACATATGGTACTATGTCAGCTACTCTCTCTCTCTCTCTCTCTCTCTCTCTTTAAAAATATTGCATTTTTTGTGTAATCAAAGTGAAGTCTTTTTAACCTTGACCGACAATAGGAAAAAATAATTAGATTGACGACATAAAAGTAATTTTATACATTTCTAGTGCAACAGACTATTAAATACACAAACAATTCTTTTTAAAATAATTTATTTTAAGACCTGATTTGACGACATAAAAGCTAACTTTGACGACATAAAAGCTAACTTTGACGGAACCCGGAAATACTAACACGTACACTACAATTTTAATTTTAAGACCTGATTTGTACATAACGAAACAAAACAGAAACATTGCTTAAAAGAGTAGAGTGAGCCGGTTTAAATAATTTAACTCAATATTTTGTTCATATATCAAAAGGTCAATTAACTTGTCCATGGGAGTAAAATAAATTTTAATTTTAATTTAACCCTGAGAGCAAAATCACTAAAATTACCTGATGACGAGAGTTGCGAGCTCGATCATGAGTTAGCTTTATTGTTTTATGTTTCGTGTTATTAACCTCGAAACTAACCTCATAAAGTAGCTGTTAGTGAGACAAAGTTTCGTGTTTTCTTTATTGTTTTATGTTTCGATTCGAAGCAGTGTCATCCCTTTTTTAAGAAATCGGGAGGGGGGGACCCCTACTTAATTGAAGCAGTGTCATCTTGCGCCTACAGCAACACTGCATTTAGCATGCTTCACATGCCAGAAGCCCAGAACCACAGGTCAGACGCGGAGACATGCCAGCAAGCAGCATGACAGAGAACAGCAACGGAGAGACTACTTGTGCTGGCTGGATGCAACACACGAACATTCCTTTCTTCCTGTCTGTAGAATTCACCGGCTTATCCAATAACCACCATAACCGGCAAGGCACTACGACCGAAAGGGAACTTCCGTCGCATTCTTGCCTCTCCTCTGGCAACAGAGCACGCAGTGACTATTTCTACAGCTGCTGAGAGATTTCTCTGCGGTTTCTTCGTCTGCCGTATGCAGAGCAGCGGAGGATTGAACACCCCGACGAGAACAACGAACGCGACAACGACTGGTACTAGTCTCGTCTCTGTGAATGATCTGAGCCAGATCAGAAACTTGTTAATTCACTTGCTTTTTCATGGCACGTCTCAGTCTCAGCCTTGGCCCTTGGCTCCTGTTATGGTCCTAGCTCCTCCGGCAGTACACCGGCGAGCTTCGGAAAGAACAGCACGGCGGTGCAGTGGCTACTTTGTGAGGAAGAAAGCAGAGCACAAGGAAGACAGGGGATGGTTCTATCCTTGTTCTGATTATCGATACCTTCTCCTTACAACAGCGCGGCCTTTATGGCATACGTGCAACACACTTACAAGCGGGTCCCACTGGCCATAGACTTACACCCACTCCCCGATGGCACTTTACACCAATTTGCTTTTCGCGCTATAAAGGCGTACAGTCTGAGTCCAAACTTTTACTGCATTCATCTGAGACTGACATCTAGTGGGGTTGTAGTTGTGACATTCCTCTCCTCTTGAGAAACAGCTTGTCATCAAGCTGCTGACAATGAAAACCTTGTCTTGAGGTCATATAGATTCTCACATATTATCCAGGACGAGGGCATGTCCGACCACTGTACTAGACTATAAGGAACAGCACCATTGCCCACCTTATGGAGGCATGTATCTAGTACTTACACGGGAAACAACACTTCATCAGAATCACAACAAGAAAGATGTGCATCATTGTTTACCTCAACTGTTGGTGGCAGAGCTTTCTTCAGCTGGGATACATGTATCAATAAATGAATTTGACTTGACATCGACAACTGTAACTTATAAGCCAACGCTCCAATGCATTGTGTTATGAGATATGGCCCGGAGTACTTGTAGAAGAGCTTATGATTGGGGCGCTTTGCTACCGAGGATTGGACATATGGTTCGAGGTTAACATATACCCAATCACCTACAACATACTCTTTCTTCATTCTATGTTTATCAGCCTGGGCTTTCATTCTTGTTTGAGCCTTGTTTAAATTTTTCTTGGATTACCTTATGCATCAATGATCTCTCTTGTAACCACCGCTCCAAATCATCCATAGTATTGTGGTCATCAGGTAGAATGCCAAAATGTCTTGGTTTTGTGACCATATAAGACTTCAAAAGGAGATTTAACCAAAGCAGAATGAAATGTTGTATTGTAGCAATAATATGCTAATGGTAACCATTTAGACCACTTCTTAGGACAGGATTGTACCATACATCTGAGATATGTTTCCAAACACTGGTTAAATCTCTTAGATTGCCCATCAGTTTGTGGGTGATATGCAGAACTCATATTTAGTTTAGTATCACTGAGTTTGAACAGTTTCTGCCATAAGGTACTAGTAAACACCTTGTCCCTGTCAGAGATAATCACTTGGGGAAGGTCATGTAATTTATAAATATCGTTTATGAATACTTGTGCTACTATCATGGCAATGAAAGGGTGCACCAGGGTTAAAAAATGTGCATATTTGGAGAACTTATCAATGACAAAAAGTACAGTATCCACAATGTTTGATTTGGGCAAACCATCAATGAAGTCCATGCTGATAATTTGCCAAGCTTGCTCAGGTATTAGAAGGGATTGTAGAGTACCTGGTGTTTTGGTTCCGTCCACTTTGGCTTGTTTACACACTTGACAGTTGCTGACATACTTTTGAATGTCTACTTTCATGCCTGGCCAAGCAAATAATGCTTTCACTTTATGATAAGTAGCTGTTATGCCACTATGACCTCTAATTCCACTACTATGCAATTCTAATATAACTGCATCATGACCTTCTTGTGAGATCCCAACCAATATTCTATTTTTATACCTGATCATGCCATAAGTTAAAGTAAACCCTTTATCATTCTGACCAAAGATTGTCAGTTCTGCCAGTAGTTTTTGTGTTTCCTGATCTTGACATGTCCTTCCACTACTATTTCTAGCCATCTTGGCTTACTGGTTGATATGGCCATAATCGCTTGAGATGCAGTCTTCCTGAATAATGCATCTGCAGCTTTATTTTCCAACCTCTTTTGGTAGACCACATTGTATTGAAAACCAAGAAGCTTGACAAAAGCTTTATGCTGCATGCGGGAATGAAGCTTTTGCTCTCCCAAATGTGTGAGGCTTTAGTGGTCAGTGAGGATTGTGAATTCTTTGTGCTCCAGGTATGGTTTTTCACTTATCAATCGCAAGTAATACAACAAGGCACTCTTTAATTTCTCATATTGAATAATGCTTGAACTTTGGGTCCCAGAGATTTAGTCAGATAAGCTATGGGATGTCCTTGTTGTGTCAACACAGTCCCAATGTCCTTATCACTAGCATCAATTTCAATTTGAAATGACTTACTGAAATCTGGTAAGGCTAGAAATAGTGCACTAATCAATGCTTGTTGTAGAGCCTGAAATGATTCTTGGAGGAATAAAGTCCATATAAATGGAGTGTTGTTTTTTAGGAGATCAGTCAGTGGTCGACTCATCAATCCATATTTAGCAATGAATTTTTGATAATACCCAGTTAAGCCAAGCAATCCTCTTAATTGTTTTGGGGAAATTACATGAGAGGACCTCTTTTTAAGTCTAATGTCAAAAACGGACCTCTTTTCTCAACTTTACAAGATTGGACCTATTTTTTCAAAATGAGCCAGCCGTCAGCCCCTCTTTTTTGCTTCTGTCCTGTTAGTCTGTTTACTAGAAATTAAAAAAAAACAAATTAAAAAAAAGAAAGGACCAAATTGCCCTCAACTTCTAAACAAGAGCCGGACCAGAGTTAATCAACCTCTCTTCTCCTCCGCTGGGGCACAGCGCGCCGCTACCCTAACCCTAGCAAGCAGAGGTAGCATCGCGGGCAAGCAGAAGCGCGCACGGCGGTGGATGAGAATGCGCGCGTGTGGACGGACGAGCAGGCGCGCGCATGGGCGGGAAAGCGCTGTGCGAGGGGTGGGCGCGCGGTGGCGGCCGTGACGCGTGAGCTTGCGTGTGCAGGCGAGCGTGCAAGCTCGGACGGGGCGCTTGCGGGCAGGCGCGGCGCGAGGGCGCATGACATGTGCGCGCCTAGAGGAAGCGCTGCTGCAGGCAGTGCAATGGAGGCGATGCGGGTGGGGCTCGTTCGGTATAAATCCGTTCCAGATCCTTTTTGAGACCTACGCGCACGGCCAGCGACGGCTGGCGGAGGACGGGCTATGTGCGCGGCCGGCGGTGAGCTTTGTTGCGCATCGCAGCAGCGAAGGTAGCGGCTGGCAGAGGATGAGCTGCAGCAGGGGTAGCGCGCGGCCGAGCCGACGGCGGCTGGCGACACGGGTGGGGCTTGGCGCGCGACGCGGCGTGGGCACTCATGTGGCTGTGGATTATGCTACAGAGCCAGCTCTTCAGAATGTTACCAAAATTTTGTTAAATTTTGTTTAGATTTTGAATTAATTTAAAATTTCTCTATATTTGGAATTATTTGAATTTTACTACAGATCCAATTGATTACGAAGTTGAATGGTAGAGTCATACACATGTTACTCGAAATAGGAATAAATTTGCAAATCTAGAGTAGAAATAGGTTCATTGTTACAAGGGTATAACTGTCTTTTCATATAAGATTTAACACCGTTAAGACTATCAAATAAATAGGGGTTGATGCTTGCTTTAATTTCAAAAAAGAGATTCAATCTTGCAAAGTCTGAAAAAAGGTACATTTTCGACATTAGGATGGAAAAGAGATCCTCTAATGCAATTGCCCCAATTGTTTATCAGTTGGTACTAGCCACTTTTTTACAGCTTCAATTTTGGAAGGGTCTATGGATACTCCATCTTTGCCAATGATGTGTCCCAGGTATTCTAGTTGCTGCTGACCAAATGAACATTTGGACTGCGTCATAAGTAGTTGATGTTGTCTCAAGATATCAAAGACTTGCTTAAGGTGTTGTTGATGTTCCTCTAGTGACTTGTTGTATGTGAGTATATCATCAACGAATACTATGACAAACTTTCTGAGTAAGGGTGCAAAAATTGTATTCATCACAGCCTGAAAAGTTGCATGTAGATTATTAAGCCCAAAGGGCATCATCTTTAATTCCCAATGCCCATCATGTGTTCTAAAGGCAGTCTTATGTTTATTTGTTTCCAACAATCTGATCTGATGATATCCAGACTTGAGATCCAACTTTGTGAACTAGCAAGTTCCATGTAATTCATCCAATAATTCATCAACTATAGGCATAGGGTACTTGTTCTTGATAGTAATTGCATCAAACACCTGTAGTCCATGCAAAATCTCTAGGTTCCATCTTTTTTTCTTAATCAACAGAACATGAGAAGCATAAGGACTAGTACTTGGTTGGATAATACCATTTCCTTACTCTCTTTTATTTGGGCTTCAGTCTTATCTTTCTATGTTGGTGTATATCTATTGGGTCTTATGTTCACTGGTTTAGCTCTAGGCAGGATAGGGATTTGATGATCAAACTCCCTTGGTGGTGTAAACCCTTTTGGCTCCTTGAACATGTTGCTATACTATTGTAATAGCTTTCTGATCAAACTCCCTTGGTGATCTCTGCTCAGTAATTGGCATAAGTTGCAAGATATGTTCCAACCCACCTTTTTTGATGAATCCTTTGAGTTTCTTCATAGTGATAGTATTCCAAGATTTAGTGCATGGTTTAACACCTCTCAATGTTATTATTGTTCCTTTATGAGTGAATCTCGTCTTTTTGCATTTCCAATCCACTCACATGGGGCTATGCTTTTCCAACCACTCCATGCCCAAGATCATGTCAATGGTAGGATCCTTACATTAGTTTTGGATGTGTGTTTTTGGTGAGTCATGTTAAGTCCTTGACCATATGGGAGCTGGATAATTTTTCCCCATTAGGCACCATTACTTGGACTGGTTTCACCTGTGTTATGTCACTGTGTAGCCTGGAGGCTAGTGTATCACTGATGAAATTAGCAGAGCTGCCTGAATCAATCAAAATCAAGAGTTCCTGATCCCTGTAAGCCCTTGCACTCTCATTGTCTTCTTCCCCTGAGTACCAGCAGCAGCACACCAAGATAGAACAATTAGTTCTTCATCACTGTCTTGACTACCCAGATCACTTGAATCTTTAGATTTTTCTTCCATATTGAATGCTTCTATCAATTCTTCTAGGACATGGAGGGAAACATTTTGGGGCATTTGTGATCATAGCCATATTTCTCTCCACACTTCTTACATAGGCCTTTTTCTTTCCTCATTGCCCTGAGTTGGTCATACTTATCTGGAGTTTTGGTCTTGTTATCAGCTTTCTCTTTGGTGTGTGGTGTTGCTCCCAACACACCCTTGTTTGCTCGATAAGGTGTTCTGTTGAGTTGCTTTGAGAAATCCTTGCTACCTCTGGTGTAACTTCTCTTTTGTGCCACCTCTAATATCTCTTTCTGCATTAGTGCCAAAGAAAGGGCGTCATCAACTGTTCTAGGCTTATGCAACATAATTGCTAACTTGATGTCACGCCTTAAGCCATCAATAAACATGCTTACAAAAAAGATATCATCATAAGACAGATTATGCACTAACAACTTATGCATGGCTTGGTCAAACCTACTAGCATACTCTAAGACATTAGAAGTTTGTCTAATGTGCAACAACTCTCTCACATAGTTGTGATACAAATCTCTGCCAAATTTAGCTTATATTGTGACACACAGTTTGGCCCAGCCCTCTATGCTGCGTTGAGCTTCATAAGTTTGCAACCAAAGAGCAGCATTACCATAAAAATGAATGGTGGCAAACTTAGCTCAAAGATGAGGAGGAACATTAAACATAGAGAAATATTTCACAGATTTTTCCTTCCACACCCTAGGGTGCTCTCCATCAAACTTAGGAAATTCAACCTTGGGCAAACAAAATTTCTTCTGCCCATACCTTATATCTCTAGCATGATCACGGTACTCAAACCTATCCCCATACTCATACTCCCTAGCAGATAGGTTATGAAGGTAATCGTCATAAACTTTTTCCTCATGCGATATTCCATTGTTTTTTTCCTAATTTACCCATATTTGCAGAAGGAAACTTAGGGATATGGAACTCACCATTGCCCAGGGGTGCACAATGGACGTTGGAGGTCCGGTTGGCATCCCCTTGGAGTTTTGGGTCGACACTGGCCCGCACCTCTTCCTCATGTGGCGGTGCATTTGGTGGAGCGCCTGGAGACGCTTCCAATGCCTCAACGCGTGATGTGAGATCACTAACGATTTTGGACATGAATAAAAGTGTGACATCCACCATCAGGGCCCAGTTGGACAGATCTCCAATGATTTCAGCACTAACTTGAGCTCAGAGCTCAGATCAGTGAGTTCTTCTTCTGCCTTCTCTCCTTCACTTTGCCAGACTTCCTAGATCTCACTGCTCTCCTCATCAAGCCAACCAACTAAAGGAATTACATGATTCAAAAAAGAGATTGAAATCAATTTCTTCCCTGATTCACTAACCTTGGCAAAAGAATTTTATGGCTCAACTCCGAGATCCCATGGATCGAACAACTCTGATACCAATTGTTACGGTCCTAACTCCTCCGGCAGTGCACTAGCGAGCTTCGGTTAGAACGGCGCGGCCGACGCGGCGGTGCAACGGTTACTTCAACCTTTCACACCCTAGGGTGCTCTCCATCAAACTTAGGAAATTCAACCTTAGGCAATCGTCATAAACTTATCCCCATACTCATACTCGTACTCCCTAGCAGATAGGTTACGAAGGTAATCGTCATAAACTTTTTCCTCATGCGATACTTCACTATTTTTCCCTAATTTTCCCATATTTGCAGAAGGAAACTTAGGGATGTGGAACTCACCATTGCCCAGGGGTGCACAATGGATGTTGGAGGTCCGGTTGGCATCCCCTTGGAGTTTTGGGTCGACACTGGCCCGCACCTCTTCCTCACGTGGCGGTGCATTTGGTGGAGCGCCTGGAGACGCTTGCAACGCCTCAACGCGTGACGTGAGATCACCAACGATTTTGGACATGGATGAAAGAGTGACATCCACCATCGGGGCCTAGTTGGACAGATCCCCCAACGATTTCAGCACTAACTTGAGCTCAGAGCTCAGATCAGTTAGTTCTTCTTCTGCCTTCTCTCCTTCTCTTTGCCAGACTTCCTAGATCTCACTGCTCTTCTCATCGAGCCAACCAACTAAAGGAATTACATGATTCAAAAAAGAGATTGAAATCAATTTCTTCCCTGATTCACCGACCTTGCCAAAAGAATTTTACAGCTCAACTCCGAGATCCCACGGATCAAACAACTCTGATACCAGTTGTTATGGTCCTAACTCCTCCGGAAGTGCACTGACGAGCTTCGGTTAGAACGGCGCGGCCGACGTGGCGGTGCAATGGCTACTTCAACCTTCCACACCCTAGGGTGCTCTCCATCAAACTTAGGAAATTCAACCTTGGGCAATCGTCATAAACTTATCCCCATACTCATACTCATACTCCCTAGCAGATAGGTTACGAAGGTAATCGTCATAAACTTTTTCCTCATGCGATACTATACTGTTTTTTCCTAATTTTCCCATATTTGCAAAAGAAAACTTAGGGATGTGGAACTCACCATTGCCCAGGGGTGCACAATGGACGTTGGAGGTCCGGTTGTCATCCCCTTAGAGTTTTGGGTCGACACTGGCCCGCACCTCTTCCTTACGTGGCGGTGCATTTGGTGGAGCGCCTGGAGACGCTTGCAACGCCTCAACGCGTGACGTGAGATCACCAACGATTTTGGACATGGATGAAAGAGTGACATCCACCATCGGGGCCTAGTTGGACAGATCCCCCAATGATTTCAGCACTAACTTGAGCTCAGAGCTCAGATTGGTGAGTTCTTCTTCTGCCTTCTCTCCTTCTCTTTGCCAAACTTCCTAGATCTCACTGCTCTCCTCATCGAGCCAACCAACTAAAGGAATTACATGAGTCAAAAAAGAGATTGAAATCAATTTCTTCCTTGATTCACCGATCTTGGCAAAAGAATTTTATGGCTCAACTCCGAGATCCCACGGATCGAACAGCTCTGGTACCAGTTGTTATGATCCTAACTCCTCCAGTAGTGCACTGACGAGCTTTGGTTAGAACGGCGCGGCCGATGCGGCGGTGCAACGGCTACTTTGTGAGGAAGAAAGCAGAGCACGAGGAAGACAGAGGATGGTTCTATCCTTGTTTTATTATCGATACCTTCTCCTTACAATAGCGTGACCTTTATGGCATACGCGCGACACACTTACAAGCAGGCCCACTAGCTAGAGACTTACAAGCCACTCCCTGATGGCGCTTTACACCAATTCGCTTTTGCCCTGCGAAGGCGTAAGGTCTAAGCCCGACCCTTTACCGCATTTCATCCGATGATGACGTCTGGTGGGGCTATAGTCATGACAGCTCCCCTGTTATTTATTTATCACATGAAAACGAACACATAGGCAGTTAGCGGACACCTCAAATTAGACGGGACTATACATTTTTATTTTGAGGACCATACTATGTCCTCCCGGATGAGCCAGGTGCCCCACGTCATCCTATGGCAACTCAGGGCGGTGATCCGCACCAACCCTTGCAACTAGCCCAAGGTCATCCTCCCGCAACCCGGTCACCATCGGTGCCTGTGTTTGTTGACAATCCGCACAACGGCAAGGACGGTGGTGTCTAGTATTTAATTTTCTTCTGGTGGAGATCCACATCCTCTTCCTTTTCAATCTATTTGGGAAAGTTTTAGTAAGTGGATCAGGTCCTCCGCGATGGTGGGTGTGGCGGCGTTCTTTTGTGCAGGGCAGCGATCCAGTACGTGCGATGGCAGCGATGATGCCCCGATGATCTATGAATGGCTTGCACGTAAACCTCTCGTGGCGCTAGGTGGATATGGCGATCCGTGGGGCACCGTGGTGGTCATGGCGCATTTCATGGCATCGGGCATTGCCGCGTCAACATCCGTGCAAACGACGATGACGGTGCGAGGTGCGCGATGGCGTCTATGACACACTAGCATTCCACAAATCATTAGTGCAGTGGAGTGCTCCAGGCGTCTATGCGTACTGCAGAGGTTATCTACGTGTAGTTGTATTTCTTCCATCAGTTGGGCTAGAGGACAGACTTTTCTTGTGTCAACCGGATCTAACCGGCGGTGGCTAGATCATGGTGGTGGTGGTGCTAGGTGCTCTCCGATGTCCGCCGTCAAGCCATGCCAGTGTGATGACGACAAGATGGTATTAGGCTGCATGTCGGGCATGCTTGGCGCCACCCGGTTATCACCGGTGATGGCTAGGCCATTGCAGTAGTGGTGAGGCTTTGTGTCTTCCTAGGACTAACTTTGACCCAGGTTTGACAATGGTGATCTGTCCTTGTGTCCGGCAGTATGTGCATCTTTGTGTTGACTTTGGGTCTTGGTGGCTACCGTGAAGTTTAGATATAAGATGGACAATGATATGTGGTCATATGGTGGCTATTTCTTTGATTTGGAGGCATCGAAGTGCTGTGAGTGGAGATGCAATAGGTTGTGCTATCATAGTTGAAAGTCTTCATCAGTTTTCAAACTGATGGTGCGACGTTGGCGTTCGAGGGTGTCAAATTCTTCATGGAGGCATGTTTGTTTTGGTGTCACGACAACCCATGAAGTTCTTGTGACAAGCAATATCATAATCTTGTTGGAGACGTCGTGGCGGTCATATAGTGCTTAGCATTTTCATTGTATTGTTGAGTGAACGTTTATTGGGACTTAGCTTGAGTTTATAGTAGTTCTTTGTTGTAGGTGACGGGATGTGTGTTTTATTTTTCTTTTCTCAGTCCTTGTGACTGTTTATAATGATTACATGTAACACATGGTACAGGGAATGAAATTTCCTATTTAAAAGATATTATTTCGTCGAGTTTCATGAAACAGAACCCATCAATGACCGATTATACTAATCAAGGCCAAGCAGATGTATCCCATCTGCTCGTTATGCACAAAGGACTCGTGAAGCTGCGATGGAACCCCAACTTTTGCAAAAGCGTATTCACACTGTTGCGCCAGAGATGCAGCAAGTGCCACCTCCGTCCTTGCACCCGCGTACCCCTGGCTACGACTGTCAATTTTGTGACACCCCTATTTTTCATTGGGTCCCAAGGGTGTCAGCTAGGCAGTTTAAACCAGGACACCAAGCTTTGGTTCAAATTCAAAATTCAAATTCAATTGAATTCAAAACCCTTTTGAATGACCTTTGAACTGCAAGTCCCAATTTTTCAATAAGACTCACCTTTGCAAAAATTATATGTTGATGGTCTGGGTCAATTAGAATTTTGGGAATTTTATCAGAATTTTAGACCATCAGTAAAGGCCTCAAATAATTGTTAGAGTGGTCAAAAACCAGCTCTGTTCATAAAATTTCTGAGGAAATTTCTTTAGGGACTGTTGGTAGCTAGTATTTTTATAAAAACCAGCACATTATGGGGAGCCTACCATAATTTTTGTCTGATTTTATCAGCTCTGGATTAATTCCAACAATTTTTGCAAAGGCAGTCGGCTGAAAGGAGTGGAAAAAGAAAAGAAAAAGAAAACTGCCCGCGGGACCCACCTGTCAGCGACCCAGAGAAAACACAAACCGGCCGAGGCCGCGCTGCCCCGCCCGTCGCGCGCCGCGTGGTCGCCGGCGTACGGCCAACGGCCGTTGCCGCGGATCGACGGGCCCACGCGCGCGTTCGGACACCCCTTTTGCCGACCAGCGCGCTGTCGGAGCCCCGCATTCACTCCGCACTCTCTCTCCCTCTCCCGCCCGCGCGCCGCGCCATTGCCGCCCGGAGCTGCTCCGCGCCTCTGCCGCCTCGTCGTCGCGTCCAGGAGCTCGTCGACGTCCACAGCCCCGTCTCGGCGTCTTCCAGCTCCACGCGAAGCCGTCTTCCCCTTCCCGCATCGAGCCGCCGCGAATCGACCTCGACCTCCCCGTCTCCGACCGCCGTCCCACCGCGTCGCCCGGCACCCACGGTGAGCCCCTGACCGATTCCTTGCTCGAGGAGTTTCCCATCTTGTTCGCGCACGCGTTTGAGCTCGGGATGGGCAAATCCGACCACGTTTTCCCTTAGTCCGTCGCTCGAGGCCGCCGCCGACCACCGCAATCCCCACCTCGCCGGTGAGACCACACCCCCGGCCTCCCTCTTGCCGGAGAAGGTCGGTGACCTCTCTCTCCGTGCTCCAGCAGAGCTCTCCGACCGGATTCCGAGCCCTACCGCCCTTTCCCTGCCGTGCAAGCCGTCGACGACCTCTTCCCTGTTTCCGCCACCGTCGCTGAGCTGCGTCCGACCATCGCCGGCAGTGTCCGATAGCCTAGATGAGTGCGCGGGGTTGAGTCGATCTTTTCTCCTTTAAGGACCGGCCCGAGCCAGTGACCGTAGCGAGCTGCGGCGACCCCCCCTGCCGGCGCCGCGGTGCTCCGGCGAGCGCACGCGCGCGCGCGCGCCCTCGGCGCTGCTGGCCGCTGGGCCGCGAAGGCCAGTGGGCCTGGCCTCGCACTGGACCGCGCTCGGCCGAGCGCCCTCGCGCTCGCGCTCGCGCTGGGCCGCGCGCGAGTCCCAGCCTCGTGGGCTGCCTGTTTACGGCCCGCGGTGTTTAAATCGGATTTTCGTAATTTATTCATTTCCAAAAATAGGTTAAACTGGTAAATTGCATAGTAAATTGAATAATGGGAATTTTGTAGCAAAATAAATTTTGTTAGACTGGTGTGAACTTGCACTGCTGTAGAAAAATACTGATGCCCCATGTTTAGTAATTGTTTTTTATCAGGATTGAAATAAATAGGATAAACACTAATAGAATTTTTTATTAATTGCAGAAAGCAGATAAAATATGAAAAATTGGCCTCCAGGGAGGATTTTCAGTTTTAGTCTTCCTGGAAAAATTTCATATAGAAATTTTATGTTTATTAGCTGAAATTAATTTAATGCCTTTTTCCTTATAATAATTAATAATTAATTTTTTGCTTAATGTTTGGTAGGAAAAACTTAGCAATTAATTCTCTCCTGGTGTAACCTAATTATAATTAATCACCCCTGCCCTTTCGTAGACCAGAACCCTGTCGACCTAATAATTGCCCGAGTGCAATTTTTACCCGTTCGCTAAAAGTTTCCGTTTTCAGGCAGTTCACGGGTAATTGTACTTTGCGAAGGTTTTGCTCACACTAGTGCTATTTAGTGAGCACCTGTGAACCCTGGGCGGCACTTGCACAGTTCTGCCCCGGCACCCACCGACACACCGTACTTGGATGCGACGTCGTCGCGGTCAAGTACTGGAGTCCATGAAGGAAATACACGAAGTACCCTCGTCCGGTGCCCCACTCCTTGAGTGATGCTCTCGAACGTCTCGGCACACCGTTTAAATTCCACTAATAACAGTGTGCATTAACGTATTTATTGAGGAAGTGCCATGAATCTTCCCTCACGGCTTTCCCTCTTGCATCATATAGATCACGCCGTGAACCACGTGGAGGCAGGACCGGAGCAGGATCCCGAAGGAGCGGAAGGTGCCGTAGCCGACCAAGAGCAGAACCAAGGCAAGCCCCGGTGCATAACCCCGTTTAAAATTTTTATTCTATCACTAGCTATGGATGTAAGTTTGTCTGTGCATTAAGTGATAGGAGTTGATTGCAACCCTAGTGTGCAGTAGGTCTCTTCCCGATTACTAGCCTCAGAACGATAGTCGCTTTGCTTAAAGTAAGACGACTGTTTATCGAGTGGTATGGAGACCACTCGTAGGTAGGAGTTATTATCACCAGGGAATGGGTTGGAATGAAGGGAAGGGTGGATGGAATCACAATGAAGACCGGACGGGCAATTAGGTGGAAAGGGAAGGACAGCTTGTCTTCAAGGAGGTAGCCCCGTCCGAGTCCCCCTCTTAAGGCTACGCCTCGTGTCCGGCCCATGGGATCAAGTTTGAACGTACTGTTTGCATGCTGGAGATATGGGCCCAGTAAACCGACGTAGCTACGACTACCGCTTGGTCTGAAGATAGCCTTCTCCCTTCTTTGGTGGAACTGGGGCTGAGAGGAGGGAACAATCCACCCACGGATGGCGGCAGGAGGCGCATCGCGATGGGGGACCCTTCTCGGGGGAGTCTGGACCCGGAAGACCCTGCGGTACCGTGAGCGAAAGGTTGCTCCATGCGGCTTCCAGGAAGCGCGTATGGGTCGTGCAAGCAGGTTTCTCCTGCAGGATGTAAATCGATTCGAGTCGCTGCCCCTCACAGTAACGAGTACCACTTGATTACTGCTACGGAATAGTGCCGGAAGCCATTAAGCTGATGTGTGGGTTTAATACTGCTGTTTGAAATTATTAGGATTGTATTGCAACTATGATTGTTATAGCTCTAGTGCAAACTAAATTTATTTCTCTGCATGACAACTCAACTTGATGCTAAAACTTGAAAAAGTAGGGATCCACTCTTAGGCGAGTTTTTCTGGCAATATCAACCCTATCCCCAGCCTTTGCATGTCTAGGTGTCGGCTGTAGTTGGCCAACTTGACGGGTCAGTCTTGCTGAGTAAATTAGTTACTCAGGGCGTAGCTCTATGTGGTTTTCAGATGACCAGGACGGAGAATGCCACTGTGGAGGGAGGTTCCATTGGGAGGGCCAGCGTCCCGACGGTTGGAACATCGAGTGGGAGCTGTGCACAAATGAAGATGAGGATTAGGTCCTTGCTTGCCGGTACGGTGCTTGGGCAAGGCACCTATCAAGGCCGGGATGTTCCCTGTGTGTCGCCGTGAGAGGGCGATTGTATCTTAGCTATTTCGTCGAACTGGTGAACCAGTGTTGAACTTTCCGCTTCCGCAACTTATTTCTGTTAAAACCCCGGTTTGTAATATAACTTCGGATTTATGTAAATTCTGCTTCTCCACCTATGTTCCTGTCGCAATTATTTTCTTTCTCTGTCATGTATTGTACTATTGGGCGCCACAGCGCGTGTCGCCACCCGAGGAAGATCCTGGAACGGAACCGTCTCTGTGGTAAGGCGGGTCCGTGACAGCGTGGTATCAGAGCTATCTCGGGAATAGTACAATATTCAAGGACATATTTTCGAAAACCCCGTAACGAACGTGTGAGGACGTGCCCAATAGGTTATGGATAAGTTATGATTATGGTGGCAAGGCTAACTGTAGGAGGTTGTTTGTTTAAATACTATATCTACGGCATCGTCAACGCAGGTATGTGTCCCGCCCAGTGGACTGTAACATGGGAAGCTAGCACAATGGTGTGAACGCGGGCTGATTGCGTAAAACATCAGTGTCCTGCCCTAGGACAATAATAAGGGATTATTTTCGGCTCGTTTCTTTTGATTTGATGTAATGTTTCTGGAATGAATCTTCCGCAGGTACGCTAACCACGATTCTCGTAAGAAACGGGTAGTATACGACTAACTTGAGAGATCGTCTGCCACCGACTATACGAACGGTCCTATTCGTGGCCAACTTTTATTTGGTGAGGACTGGTAGGCCGAAATCATTTGCATAATTAACAATGTTAAAGGCGCCGCAACGTTAACAAGAAACCAAAGTTTTAGCAGTCTGTCTTCCGTACGAATCGGCACCTCCTCGCTTGTGACCTTTGAACTCTTAAACGAACTTTCTGCCTCTAGCCGGAACATTGGGTTAAGAATCACCGGACACCACCAACTTGGTCGTCCGAGTCCGCACGCCGAAATCTGGCTACCACAAATTTCAGGTGGTATGCCTATTGCGCTAAATCCGTGAATCCTTGTTCCGCTCGCCCTGAGGCTGTAGCTGTGTTTTCGGGGAAGTGGTTAAGGATTCTTTTCCGGTAGTATTGGATTAGAGCCGGTATTTTACTCCCTGCTTCAAAGAATTTGAGATGGAGAATGAAAGAAAGTTCCTTGACTGGCAGAACCAAATAGAGCTGTTAGATGGGGCGGTATGGAGTAACGGCGAGATAGTAAATAACGGCTCAAGCACTGCCTCGAGCCCCTTGGATCAATTTAGCATTCACCCTATTCTGGATCTTCATATGGGCAACTATTATTTCTCATTCACAAATCCGTCCTTGTCTATGCTGCTCACTCTCGGTTTGGTCTTACTTCTTGTTTTTGTTGTTACGAAAAAGGGAGGGGGCAAGTCAGTGCCAAATGCATGGCAATCCTTGGTAGAGCTTATTTATGATTTCGTGCCGAACCTGGTAAACGAACAAATAGGTGGTCTTTCCGGAAATGTAAAACAAAAGTTTTTCCCTTGCATCTCGGTCACTTTTACTTTTTTGTTATTTTGTAATCTCCAGGGTATGATACCCTTTAGCTTCACAGTGACAAGTCATTTTCTCATTACTTTGGCTCTTTCATTTTCCATTTTTATAGGCATTACGATCGTTGGATTTCAAAGACATGGGCTTCATTTTTTTAGCTTCTTATTACCTGCGGGAGTCCCACTGCCGTTAGCACCTTTTTTAGTACTCCTTGAGCTAATCTCTCATTGTTTTCGTGCATTAAGCTCAGGAATACGTGCGTCGGGGATGAGTACTCACTTTTTGAGGTTTATGTTCCAGATGGACGAGCACGGGTTTGAGCTGTTCCAGCACGACGGGTGGCGCTATACCACCGGTCTACACCACCGTGGCTTTCCCACCCTTTTGTGGGAATTGCTACGCGCCCTGGGCTACGAGGAGCAGCCTTCGTACCGCGGGCGTGAGACCCGCCACCACGGTGTGCCTTTTGCAGAGGTGCACCTCAGTGTCTTCCCACACCCGCGCAACCCCGACTTGGCGGGTATGGAGAGCACCGTCACGGCTGGGAGCTTCCGGGAGGGCCTGGAGAGGGTCGCTCACCAGGCTCTCACTCACTTCTGTGGGCGCAACGTAGCAGCGCTCTCAGGGACGCCGTTCGAGATGATCCCCATCTGGCACCAGGCTGACCCGGTGTGGCAGAGGCGTGTGAGACGCGTCTCTCGTGACGACTACCCGGAGTACCACGCGGGGTACCACCGCATAGCCCACTACTCCGAGTATCTCCTCAACTTGGATGAGGAGTCTAGCCGCCGCAGCAGAGTCTTGCTGGTGGAGGCTGAGCAGGTGTGGCTACAGAGGAACGACCTGCAGATACAGGTCGATGCGCAGCAGAGAGAGGTTCAGCGATTGACCGCTGCTCTTGAGGCGAGTGAGACTCGCGTGACGGAGATCACTGAGCAGCGGGACACCCTCGCACAGGAGGTGGACAGACGAGGTATAATTATGCAGCAGCGGGCGAACCATAACGAGCACTTGCAGCAGCAGCTGGCGAGTGCCCAGCAGGAAATGGACCTTATGGGGGAGGATCTGGAGACGCTGATCCATGAGAACCAGGACCTTCAGGCTCAGTTGGACGCGGTTGCTGCACCGCAGGCAGCACCCGCAGAGGAGGAGCCCGAGGAGGATGCGGGCGAAGAGTCTGACGTGGACTACGAGCCACTCGCTCCGACCGGCGCAGACCGACCAGGGCCCTCTGGCACCGCTGGTGTCCAGGCTTGGCAGCAGTAGTAGAGGCGACTAGGTCGCGCTGGTAGGGCTTGGTAGATGGATAGCTTTTGGGACACTCCACGCGTGGTTGTTGTATTTTGGGGATCACCCGCGTGATTGGCTTTTGCAAACTCGACGGTCACATATTCCGAGTTCTTGTAGAGTGGAACTGTGGACTTGTACTAGGATTATGTTGACTTAGAAATTTCAGCTTTATCGAGATTATGTTGTGTACCCCATTGCTGTCCCGCGTGCTGTGTCATTAGCTTTGGTAACCTATATGCTCATGATTGGATAAGTGGCTAACTGGACCCTTATTCTTGTATTTCAGAATGGTGCGCACCCGTAACACCAATGAGCTGCATGGTGAGCAGCCCGAAGGTTCCAGGGCTAGAGAGACTGACTCTCCGCTAGGAACTCCACCACCGCCGCCGCCATCCAACCCCATGCAGATGATGGCGCAGTTTTTCGCGTCGATGATGGAGAGCCAGCAACAGCAGGCGGAGTTCATGCGGGAAGTGGCACGGCAAAACCTAGCAACTCGTAATGCTAGGGGCCACCATGATGGAGCACCCCAGAACAGCTCCTACTCCGACTTCCTCGCCACCAGGCCGCCCACGTTCAGCTCAACCACCGAGCCCATGGAGGCAGAGAACTTCCTTCGCATGCTTGAGTCCAAATTTGGACTCCTTAACTGCACGCCGGTGCAGAAGACACTGTTCGCCGTGCAGCAACTGCATGGTGCGGCTGGGGCATGGTGGGCCAACCATGTCGCTTCTATGGGAACCGACCGATAGATCACGTGGGATGAATTCAAGGATGCGTTCCGCGCTCACTACATCCCTGCGGGGCTCATCCGCAGGAAGGCGCGTGAATTCGCCGCTCTAAAGCAGGGCAATCGCAGTGTCGAGGAATACTGTGAAGAGTTCAACCGGTTGGCGCTGTACGCTCCGGAACAAGTGGATACCCCCGCCAAGCGTAAGGACCGTTTCTTGGAGGGGCTAAGTGCTGAGCTACAGGACCGCCTCAACCTTAACATGGGAGGCACATTCGCCGAGTTTGTCAATAACGCGATCGTCGCGGAGGACGGATATCGCAGGGTGATAGCAGAACGGAAGCGCTCCGCAAGTGCTATGGGGCCATCCAATGGACCCCCGCAGAAGTTCCGCATGGTGTACACCACCCCGTCGGGACAGAGGTACCGCTCCGCCCCCGTGCCGGCACCTGCCGTGCGCCCGCCTCAGCTAGCACAGCAACGACCCCCGGTACCGCGTCCGCAGCAGAGTCAAGGAGGATTTCGCCCACCCCAGCGGCCAAACCCTCCACCCGGACCTTTCCCCTGCTACAACTGCGGCCGCCTGGGGCATTTTTCAAGGGAGTGCCCACACCCCAAGAAAAGCACTGGTCAGAACCCGTCAAGGAGTAACAACACCAACAACAACCGCAACAACCGAGGACCAGTTCGTGTGGGGCGAGTGAACAACACTACCCTGGAGGAGATTCCGGAAAACAGTCCCATCCTTGCTGGTATGTTCTCTGTTCGAGACCACCCTGCACTAGTACTGTTTGACTCAGGAGCATCTCATAGCTTTGTCAGTGGGTTCTTTGTTGACAAGTACCGGCTGCCCCGTACCCTTATGAGAGCACGATACACCATTAAATCAGCTGGTGGACAAACCCCTGCTCATTATGAAGTAGACAAACTTCCAATAACCCTAGGATTGAAAGTCTACCCTACTAAGTGCATAGTAAAGTCTACCCTACTAAGTGCATAGTCTTAGATGGTTGCAGCATTGACGTTATCTTGGGCATGCCTTGGATGAGGCAACATAAGGCTATGCTGGACATAGACACCTACACGGTGCACTTAAACTCTTCCACCCATGGTAGCGTAAGCTTCCGAGTACGACCACCCCGACTGGTCGCACCAAGTGTCCACCACACCATAGCCGGACAAATAAAAGATATTCCAGTGGTTAGGGAATTTCCGGACGTATTCCCTCACGATCTCCCCGGACTTCCACCGGATCGGGAGGTTGAGTTCAAGATTGAGCTTCAGCCAGGAACGGCACCCATATCCAAAAGACCATATAAAATGGCGCCCAAAGAACTAGCGGAGTTGAAGGAGCAACTTAAGGAGCTGCTGGATAAGGGATTCATTCGACCAAGCTCCTCGCCTTGGGGTTGTCCGGCATTGTTCGTGAAGAAGAAAGATGAGACCCTGAGGCTGTGTGTGGACTACCGACCCCTCAATGCGGTGACTGTCAAGAACAAATATCCACTGCCCCGTATTGACATCCTCTTCGACCAGTTAATAGGAGCTAAGGTGTTCTCCAAGATTGATCTCCGGTCGGGTTATCATCAGATTAAAATTCGTGCCGAGGACGTCCCCAAGACCGCCTTTTCTACCCGGTACGGTCTATACGAGTATTTAGTCATGTCGTTTGGATTGACAAATGCACCAGCACACTTCATGTATCTCATGAACTCGGTGTTCATGCCCGAGTTGGACAAGTTTGTGGTGGTTTTCATTGACGACATTCTAGTCTACTCGAAGACGGAGGAAGAACATGCAGAGCATCTCCGTGTTGTCTTACAGAGGTTAAGGGAACACCAGCTGTATGCTAAGTTTAGCAAGTGCGAGTTTTGGTTGAAGCAGGTACCGTTTCTAGGCCACATTGTTTCGGAAGAAGGCATCGCGGTAGATCCCAGCAAGGTAAGAGATGTGCAGGACTAGAAGACACCGAAGACCGTATTCCATGTCCGTAGTTTTCTGGGATTAGCTGGCTACTACCGCCGTTTTATTCCCAATTTCTCCAAAATAGCGAAGCCCATTACAGAGCTGCTTAAGAAGGATAAGAAATTCATGTGGGATGAGAGCTGCGAAAACGCTTTTCAAGCCTTGAAGAAGCACCTGACCACGGCCCCAGTTTTAGCTCAACCGGACCTGGGGAAGCCGTTCGATGTCTACTGTGACGCTTCGGGTATTGGATTGGGATGTGTGCTTATGCAAGACGGAAGAGTTATTGCTTATGGGTCGAGGCAATTGAAGAAGCACGAGCAGAATTACCCCGTGCATGACCTGGAATTAGCAGCGGTGGCCTTAAAAATGTGGAGACATTACCTCCTTGGAAATTTAGTTCGCATATACACTGACCACAAAAGCTTAAAGTATATTTTCACCCAAGACCACCTGAACATGAGGCAACGTCGTTGGTTGGAATTAATTAAGGATTACGAGTTGGAAGTCCATTACCACCCGGGAAAGGCGAATGTAGTGGCTGATGCCCTAAGCCGCAAGGCTCACTGTCACCATATCTTAGTCGGCCCGCAAGTCCAAGATGGTCATTATGTCCAAGTAACACCCCACGGAGCCCTATACAACTTAGCATTAATCCCTACCTTGCGGGAAGAAATAGTGTCAGCTCAGAAAAAGGATGAAGGCATAGCACATCTAAAAAGAAGGCTAAAGGAGGGTGATGATAAAGTACAATGCTTTCAAGAAGACATCGAGGGTGTGTTATGGTTCAAGACTCGACTGGTAGTTCCTAAGGATCCAGAACTCCGCAAGGAAATTTTGGACGAGGCTCACATGGCAAAATACTCCATGCATCCGGGCAGCAACAAAATGTACCATGATTTGAAATCCAAATACTGGTGGACTCGTATGAAAAGGGAATTAGCACGTTACGTCGCAGAATGTGATACCTGCCGCAGAGTCAAGGCCGATCATCTAAGGAAGGCAGGCCTACTCCAACCCTTGAGTGTTCCAGCTTGGAAATGGGAAGATATCAGCATGGATTTTATCGTTGGTCTCCCGTTGACGGCACATAAACTCGACTCCATATGGGTCATTGTGGACCGATTAACAAAGGTCGCCCACTTTATCCCTGTGTCGACACGGTTTAAGATGCAAAAGTATGCGCAACTCTACATTGAGCGAATCTTGTGTCTGCACGGAGTGCCCAAGACCATCGTGTCTGATCGAGGCTCCCAATTTGTGGGACGCTTTTGGGAGAAGCTACACGAGACTCTGGATACCCGGCTGATTAGAGGTTCCGCCTACCACCCCCAAACTGACGGTCAAACGGAAAGAGTTAACCAGATATTGGAAGACATGTTGAGGGCATATGTGCTGAATCACAACAAGAAGTGGGATGAGTACCTACCCTTGGCGGAATTCACTTACAACAATAGTTACCAGGAAAGCATCAAGATGGCACCATTCGAGGCCCTCTACGGGCGCCGCTGTCGCACACCATTGAATTGGTCAGAATCAGGGGAGAGGATAATCGTTGGTCCGGAGCTAGTGCAGCAAGCTGAACAGAAGGTACTTGAAATCCAATCCAACTTACATGCGGCAAAGTCCAGGCAGAAGAGTTATGCAGATAAAAGGCGCCGCCCGTTGGAGTTCAGGGTTGGCGATATGGTCTACCTCCGAGTGTCACCCACCAAGGGTGTTCAACGGTTTGGAATTCGCGGGAAGTTAGCACCCCGTTATATTGGTCCCTACCCTATCATTGCTAGATGTGGGCCAGTGGCCTACCAGCTCCAGCTGCCAGAGGAGCTCGCTGGAGTGCATGACACGTTTCACGTGTCCCAACTCAAGAGGTGTTTGAAAGCACCGGTAGACATACCACTGGAAGGCACCCAACCACTACAACCTGACCTGACATATGCCGAGCATCCGATAAAAGTTCTGGACGAGAAGGAGCGAGCGACACGTAAGAAGACCCTGAAGTTCTATAAAGTCCAATGGAGCAACCATACCGCCAGGGAAGCTACGTGGGAAACTGAAGAGTTCCTGCGAAGCCACTACCCCGAGTTCCTACACCACCATTTAGGTAAACCTTCAACACCTCTCTTAATCTCGGGACGAGATTTTCTTAAGGGGGGAGGGCTGTGACACCCCTATTTTTCATTGGGTCCCAAGGGTGTCAGCTAGGCAGTTTAAACCAGGACACCAAGCTTTGGTTCAAATTCAAAATTCAAATTCAATTGAATTCAAAACCCTTTTGAATGACCTTTGAACTGCAAGTCCCAATTTTTCAATAAGACTCACCTTTGCAAAAATTATATGTTGATGGTCTGGGTCAATTAGAATTTTGGGAATTTTATCAGAATTTTAGACCATCAGTAAAGGCCTCAAATAATTGTTAGAGTGGTCAAAAACCAGCTCTGTTCATAAAATTTCTGAGGAAATTTCTTTAGGGACTGTTGGTAGCTAGTATTTTTATAAAAACCAGCACATTATGGGGAGCCTACCATAATTTTTGTCTGATTTTATCAGCTCTGGATTAATTCCAACAATTTTTGCAAAGGCAGTCGGCTGAAAGGAGTGGAAAAAGAAAAGAAAAAGAAAACTGCCCGCGGGACCCACCTGTCAGCGACCCAGAGAAAACACAAACCGGCCGAGGCCGCGCTGCCCCGCCCGTCGCGCGTCGCGTGGTCGCCGGCGTACGGCCAACGAGCCGTTGCCGCGGATCGACGGGCCCACGCGCGCGTTCGGACACCCCTTTTGCCGACCAGCGCGCTGTCGGAGCCCCGCATTCACTCCGCACTCTCTCTCCCTCTCCCGCCCGCGCGCCGCGCCATTGCCGCCCGGAGCTGCTCCGCGCCTCTGCCGCCTCGTCGTCGCGTCCAGGAGCTCGTCGACGTCCACAGCCCCGTCTCGGCGTCTTCCAGCTCCACGCGAAGCCGTCTTCCCCTTCCCGCATCGAGCCGCCGCGAATCGACCTCGACCTCCCCGTCTCCGACCGCCGTCCCACCGCGTCGCCCGGCACCCACGGTGAGCCCCTGACCGATTCCTTGCTCGAGGAGTTTCCCATCTTGTTCGCGCACGCGTTTGAGCTCGGGATGGGCAAATCCGACCACGTTTTCCCTTAGTCCGTCGCTCGAGGCCGCCGCCGACCACCGCAATCCCCACCTCGCCGGTGAGACCACACCCCCGGCCTCCCTCTTGTCGGAGAAGGTCGGTGACCTCTCTCTCCGTGCTCCAGCAGAGCTCTCCGACCGGATTCCGAGCCCTACCGCCCTTTCCCTGCCGTGCAAGCCGTCGACGACCTCTGCCCTGTTTCCGCCACCGTCGCTGAGCTGCGTCCGACCATCGCCGGCGGTGTCCGATAGCCTAGATGAGTGCGCGGGGTTGAGTCGATCTTTTCTCCTTTAAGGACCGGCCCGAGCCAGTGACCGTAGCGAGCTGCGGCGACCCCCCCTGCCGGCGCCGCCGTGCTCCGGCGAGCGCACGCGCGCGCGCGCGCCCTCGGCGCTGCTGGCCGCTGGGCCGCGAAGGCCAGTGGGCCTGGCCTCGCACTGGACCGCGCTCGGCCGAGCGCCCTCGCGCTCGCGCTCGCGCTGGGCCGCGCGCGAGTCCCAGCCCCGTGGGCTGCCTGTTTACGGCCCGCTGTGTTTAAATCGGATTTTCGTAATTTATTCATTTCCAAAAATAGGTTAAACTGGTAAATTGCATAGTAAATTGAATAATGGGAATTTTGTAGCAAAATAAATTTTGTTAGACTGGTGTGAACTTGCACTGCTGTAGAAAAATACTGATGCCCCATGTTTAGTAATTTTTTTTTATCAGGATTGAAATAAATAGGATAAACACTAATAGAATTTTTTATTAATTGCAGAAAGCAGATAAAATATGAAAAATTGGCCTCCAGGGAGGATTTTCAGTTTTAGTCTTCCTGGAAAAATTTCATATAGAAATTTTATGTTTATTAGCTGAAATTAATTTAATGCCTTTTTCCTTATAATAATTAATAATTAATTTTTTGCTTAATGTTTGGTAGGAAAAACTTAGCAATTAATTCTCTCCTGGTGTAACCTAATTATAATTAATCACCCCTGCCCTTTCGTAGACCAGAACCCTGTCGACCTAATAATTGCCCGAGTGCAATTTTTACCCGTTCGCTAAAAGTTTCCGTTTTCAGGCAGTTCACGGGTAATTGTACTTTGCGAAGGTTTTGCTCACACTAGTGCTATTTAGTGAGCACCTGTGAACCCTGGGCGGCACTTGCACAGTTCTGCCCCGGCACCCACCGACACACCGTACTTGGATGCGACGTCGTCGCGGTCAAGTACTGGAGTCCATGAAGGAAATACACGAAGTACCCTCGTCCGGTGCCCCACTCCTTGAGTGATGCTCTCGAACGTCTCGGCACACCGTTTAAATTCCACTAATAACAGTGTGCATTAACGTATTTATTGAGGAAGTGCCATGAATCTTCCCTCACGGCTTTCCCTCTTGCATCATATAGATCACGCCGTGAACCACGTGGAGGCAGGACCGGAGCAGGATCCCGAAGGAGCGGAAGGTGCCGTAGCCGACCAAGAGCAGAACCAAGGCAAGCCCCGGTGCATAACCCCGTTTAAAATTTTTATTCTATCACTAGCTATGGATGTAAGTTTGTCTGTGCATTGAGTGATAGGAGTTGATTGCAACCCTAGTGTGCAGTAGGTCTCTTCCCGATTACTAGCCTCAGGACGATAGTCGCTTTGCTTAAAGTAAGACGACTGTTTATCGAGTGGTATGGAGACCACTCGTAGGTAGGAGTTATTATCACCAGGGAATGGGTTGGAATGAAGGGAAGGGTGGATGGAATCACAATGAAGACCGGACGGGCAATTAGGTGGAAAGGGAAAGACAGCTTGTCTTCAAGGAGGTAGCCCCGTCCGAGTCCCCCTCTTAAGGCTACGCCTCGTGTCCGGCCCATGGGATCAAGTTTGAACGTACTGTTTGCATGCTGGAGATATGGGCCCAGTAAACCGACGTAGCTACGACTACCGCTTGGTCTGAAGATAGCCTTCTCCCTTCTTTGGTGGAACTGGGGCTGAGAGGAGGGAACAATCCACCCACGGATGGCGGCAGGAGGCGCATCGCGATGGGGGACCCTTCTCGGGGGAGTCTGGACCCGGAAGACCCTGCGGTACCGTGAGCGAAAGGTTGCTCCATGCGGCTTCCAGGAAGCGCGTATGGGTCGTGCAAGCAGGTTTCTCCTGCAGGATGTAAATCGATTCGAGTCGCTGCCCCTCACAGTAACGAGTACCACTTGATTACTGCTACGGAACAGTGCCGGAAGCCATTAAGCTGATGTGTGGGTTTAATACTGCTGTTTGAAATTATTAGGATTGTATTGCAACTATGATTGTTATAGCTCTAGTGCAAACTAAATTTATTTCTCTGCATGACAACTCAACTTGACGCTAAAACTTGAAAAAGTAGGGATCCACTCTTAGGCGAGTTTTTCTGGCAATATCAACCCTATCCCCAGCCTTTGCATGTCTAGGTGTCGGCTGTAGTTGGCCAACTTGACGGGTCAGTCTTGCTGAGTAAATTAGTTACTCAGGGCGTAGCTCTATGTGGTTTTCAGATGACCAGGACGGAGAATGCCACTGTGGAGGGAGGTTCCATTGGGAGGGCCAGCGTCCCGACGGTTGGAACATCGAGTGGGAGCTGTGCACAAATGAAGATGAGGATTAGGTCCTTGCTTGCCGGTACGGTGCTTGGGCAAGGCACCTATCAAGGCCGGGATGTTCCCTGTGTGTCGCCGTGAGAGGGCGATTGTATCTTAGCTATTTCGTCGAACTGGTGAACCAGTGTTGAACTTTCCGCTTCCGCAACTTATTTCTGTTAAAACCCCGGTTTGTAATATAACTTCGGATTTATGTAAACTCTGCTTCTCCACCTATGTTCCTGTCGCAATTATTTTCTTTCTCTGTCATGTATTGTATTATTGGGCGCCACAGCGCGTGTCGCCACCCGAGGAAGATCCTGGAACGGAACCGTCTCTGTGGTAAGGCGGGTCCGTGACAAATTTTGTTGCCCGCTCTGAGAAATGCGTCTTCCACTTTGTCGTACAATTCATGGCACTCTTGGAGTGCTGTCTTTACCTTGGGGTCCGTTTCCGGCTTGCCAAGGTGAGTTTGGATGTATTTGATGGCAAACTTCCCGTTATCGGCGCCACACCATGCCGATACCTTGGCCATCCGCCATGGATCTTCCCAATCACTATTCTTAGAATGAGCCATAAACTCGTCATAACAGAATTTGTAGTTGATACGTGGGTCTTTCTCGTGCGCCTCACGACACCACTTTGACGGTTGTCCCTCGACAGTCTCAACGCCGCATAGCAAGATGAATGCTATGAGCAGAGCGGACACATAGAGAAGGCTCGGCAGAGGTGGCCTCATCGCTTTTGGGTGTATTAAAACACGTAGCTAGAGTGGAGAGGTGCTAATAACCAGCAAGATAGGATTATGCTTTCTGGTTGATGAAGGAAAATGTGTTTATATAGGCTGATCGAGTGCTTCGTGAGAAGCCCTGGGAGCACTAGCAATCGAGAGAGGGATTTCTAGTGCTCGCAGGGATATCCACCTCTCTCGATTGGATTCATGCATTTATTTATTGTTGTACATAGTTGGATATGCTACACAAGAACAGTGATTTCTGTTAATATATTTAGCCCGATATTGCCATTTGTTAGATATGTTACGAATAAATATTGATAAATAGGTTGATAGGGTTGTTTGTGACCCGAACAAGTTGTACTGAAGAGGACGATATGATGTACTGTATTTTGGATATGGTGGGCATAAATGATGGTAGCTATTATCATTCATTCATATTATACTATATATATACATATAAATAACATAATCATCTATATCACTGCGTTAGGATTTGGTACAAATAAAAAGTGTATATAGCAAAGCTAAGATATAGTACAAGATATATGCCCATTTATATACAGTTTCATCATTACTAACTTTTTAAAAAAGCATTTAAGAGTAAGTCTACTTATCCCTAACTATCACAGGTTGGCTACTTATCCTCGGCGCTTATGCTTGTATGCTGGCTTTTAAACGAGAAATGCTATAGGTAACTTAATCGTTCAACCAGTGGTCAAGGCACATGCAATATTTTTGACCTACGTATTGACATGATTTTGCATTGGTTGGACGATGGTTGGATAAATTGGGTTGGACCTTTTAAATATTGTAATAATGCTATATTTTAGGCCGTATACAACCATCATGGAAAAGTCCAAAATATTTTTTCCATTATTTAAAAAAATCTTTGGTGTTTTTGCTGACTCGGAAGAGAAATTGACTCTATCAAAATAAAGGCCAGCCAAAGCATTTCCTTAAATCAGCAGCTGAAAGAATGCCACACGGGCAGTGGCGGACCCAGCATCAAATTCTTGGTATGGCGAAGCCGCAACACAAATTTAATCGAATGAAAAAATATACGGTACAAAAGCTAAAAAAAAGCTAAGTATAAGTGAAGAAACAAAATATATCTCTTATATGCAGAGTAAACAATAAAATTTGAAGTTTTGAACCGTATAATCCTCATATATGAAAGAAAAAATGATGGACCTGTCAATTCAAGATATAAAATAGTTAACAATGACAACTATATATATAAGATATTATAAAATTCAGTAAATATATTAGTATTATCTTCACTAAAACACTAGGAAAGTCTAGGTCTTCTAGGCGTAGGGGAGGAGGCAACGAGCAGGTGCCCTCACGACTGCCTCTGTATTCCCTTCATGGGTGGGCTGGGGCTAGGACTAAAAGACTAGTTGGTACATGGGTCAAGCACAAACAGCTAGTAAAATATAAAGGCATAAAGCCCATCCGTCCATACCTCTTCAACACTCTTCTTCTTCCTCCCACACTCACGAAAGCATCAAAAAAACATCCATGGCGGCTAAAAAACTTCAAAATCGCTGCGATTCTCAGAGGAAGGGACTTAGGGGAGGAGGTATAGGGGTTACTCCATCCTAGAGCTAAGTATGACGGTCGCCATACCATGCCATATTAGAAGGTCCGCCTCTGCACACAGGCACACACTACGATACAAACCCTCAGGTGCAGATTAGACCTAGAACGATCTGCTTAAGCAAGTTTATTGGTAAGCTCAAACCATTGACATGTCCTTGGACAAAACCACAGCCACTTCACAAGTTGTTGGACCTCAAATGCAATTTAATCTTTTTTTAATGACACCAAGTGTCGAAACATGTACATATATGAAGTTAAGAATTCAGGGAACCAAGTTGCCACTCTTGCGACAAGAAAATAAGTTTGAAGTGTACTTTCCTATATACATTTTGTTATAGAAAAACGAACAGTACAAAGTTGCCACAAAACTCAAACAAGCAGATGGATATACCATGGCACCATGCCAAAGCCACACGAAAAATTTCCGAATCCTCCTACAGGAGAAATTAAGGTATGCCTGAACATGATCACCTAGAAGCATACACAACTTGTCAAGTGTCAACCTTACATTTACATCAGGCAATACAAGTTTTTTTCCCAACTTGTGCTATCAATGGATCACAAGAATCAGAAGGACTAACAGCTACCAGATGCAGGTACCCCATCAGTAGCTTCAGAGGAATCTGAATGTAAACCATCAGCTTATAGTTCAGTATATTTCACCAAACCACCAACAAATGACTGAAGCGTTACTATCCTCCATGGACTCCCCTGTTTCTCTCCTCTCAAGTTCAACATTCAATCTTCAAAAACTGAAGCAATTTTGAACCGAAGAGCCCTGGGTCTTCTCCATCAATATTTCTGTTACTTCAATCACCTTTCCAATGTACGTGTGCATTGTATTTGTCAAAGTTTCATGGTTTAGATTCAGCTGGCTGGCTAGAACCCGCAACATTGATGTGATCCTTTACAAATGTTCGAAGGCATCCATTGATTATCCGAGGAGCACCTCCATCACAAAATCGCTTTGCCAGATCTACTGCCTGAAAGACAAGGCACATTCATTCAGATGGTACTTAAGAAAGTGTGTGTCATGGACCTATCTGGTGGTGGCTCGGATTGGGACCGAATTGGGTAGCTGTGGGTCACCGAGGGATGTGGCCCTGGACCTCGCCGGCACGGAGGAGCCATGATCGGCTCACCGTGCCACCGAGGCAGGCACGAGAGAGAGAGGGACGCTAGAGATTGATTAACTTCTGCTTGCTTTATAGATCCTTTTATAAGTAAGGATGGGCACAATCTAAACCAACTTTATAGATAAGCCATAATTCAAACAAACTAAATCTTAACTAATTGACTTGCAAGCAGCAACTCCTTGGCGCCTACGGCGCGATCTTGTTGTGGTGTGTATGTGTGTGTGGGGGGGGGGGGGGGGGGGGGGAGGGGGGCCTAAAAATAGCTATAACAAACCACCCATTCTGCCTTTCACATGAAATTGTTAGATGCAACAAAAATATGCAAAAGTTGATAGGAAGAATACGAACCTCATTAATGACAACTTTGTGAGGTGTTTCTTTTGATGTCATTTCAGCCATAGCAATATGGAGGATGCAGAGCTCAAGTATCCTAGCTACAGGCTCATCCTGTCCACAAAAATTTCAACATATCATCGGCAGTTTTGCCATCAAAGCAAAAGAGTGAAACAGTAAAACAGAAACAGTTATCAACTGGACCATACAGTTAGTTAAGCAGTAAGCAGATTACAAACTGAACAGACAAGGTTTCTGTTATGTCTCATATTTTCAAAAAAAAAATCACAAAAAATATCTGAGCTTCTGTTGGTATCAACAAATATTGAAGTAAAATATTAAGATAAAGAAGCCTCATTTTCCTGATCTGTATGAGGTGCCTATTAAGAATAACAATTTATAAAAATGAGATTATAGTACAAAATAAAATCTGTCATGACAAAGTCATATTACAGGATACCACCAAATTCACTGCATCATACTGAACATATGGCTAATCCATGTCAAACAAGAAAGCAGGAAATAATCCTAGATGACCATACAGGCTTATAGCATTCATCAGGGTGAACGCTCATTGTAGAGAAAGAAAGGCAATGCCATATAATATGCAGTTCACCAGAATGAACAATAATCGACGAACAAGATTAGGAAACAGATATCCAACCTTCCAGTTCTGTGGAATAATTTTGTTGATGATGTCAACATGTTTATCCCATCCACTGGCCACAGCCACTAAAAGATCCCTGGACAACCTGTACTACAAAACATCTTATCAGAAATGCAAAGAAACAGAACAATAGTTTGTAAAAATTCAATGTACGCCTTCAACAGAAAGGTGCAAGAATGAAAACATACCGTAAGACAAAGTTGTTGTAAACCAGCTTTGGAGGAGCCGAGAGAACTTCCGCTTCTGATTATTAGACAATAGCATGTCAAATTCTTTACATGATAGTAAACACTAAAGGAACATATTGTACACAAAAGAAATCTGTAATCAACAAGTTCATTTCACAAAAAATCACAGAAAGCTACTTGAAAGTGTTCTATCACACAATTTTAGTTTCAATGCATGATCAAGTAGTCAAAAGTGTGACAACAACGAAAAATTAACCGAAGTCCATTAATCCATATATCAAACAAGTAATGTTGCACTGCTCTTTTTGAGAAATCGAACCAAAAATAGGTACTGCCTCCGGTCGTGTATTGTTGTTGTCGGGCAGTTCATTTTTGAACGGCTGGCGACAACAAAAAAAGATCAGAGTATTTTGCTAGAACTCCACAAGGTTGCTACGATGGAATTTTAGTAATCACATTATTTTTTGTTCTGTAGATGCCATGAATAGAAATATTCCATCCTAAAGCTATACCAAAAATCTGAAATAGTTCACGAAACAACGAGCCACGGCTCCTGCTTTAACGCCAATAGCATCTAAAATGATATGGAAGTTATGTGCTGACAGGTGTTACCGTTTGCTGAATCTTCCTCATTTTGGGTCGTCAGCTTCTCAGCTTCCTCCTCCGTTCCAACCTCGAGGGGTCCCCCTCCGAAGCTCATATGGTTGTAACTCAGTAAGCAAGCCTTGTCGAAAACAAACCCGGGCTCTGGAAACCGAAATGAAAGAATACAGAGATTTTGCGATTGAAATTATCCAGTTGAACAATTCGACTAGCTGTTCTTCGACACGATCCAATACGAAGAGGCAACAGATCAATCCTCACCTCGTCTTTCCCTGATCCTGCGGTCGAAGAGCCGGACGACGTCGGTGCCCTCGAGGCACGCCGCGTAGGAAATCATCCTGCGACTCGCAAGAGCCGGACTCATATTAACCAGTAATCACGCTAATGCCAGTATTAACCAGTAATCACGCTAATACCAGTAATCCTGCGACTCGCAAGAGCCGGACTCATATTCGGGGAAGAGGACTCACAGAGCGAGCTCGCGGGCGGCGCGGGGGCTGGAGAACCGACCGGAGCGATCGACCTTGTTGGCGTGAGAGGGCGCTCCGGCCGCAGGGGGTGGAGGGCTGGATACCACCAGCGGCGCGCGGGAGGAGACGACGGCGCGAGGCGGCAGTGGCGGCCCGAGCGCCCGGACGCGCCGCGGGTGCAGCAGCCCCGCGGGGGGACGGTGAGGCTTAGCTGCTGCGGAGGTGCGGGACGAGGAGGAGAAGGTGCGGACGGCGGTCGAGGCTTCCATTTCGGTCGGCGTGCGCGGCTGCAAAGCAGGCAGGTAGGAGCGAGCTGGAAATGGAGGCAAGGAGGGGATAGCGAGGGGATAAGGTGGCTGCTTGCGGAATAACGGGTGGGCCGGGTCGAACGCGCTGGAGAAAAGTTCCTACACGGGCCTCCGTTTAGTATGGCCTTATGGACATCTGGCACATCTCATCTCTCTGGACGGGGCAAGTTTGGGCCGTTTTAGCTATACAGGCCATCAAGGCGGGGAAAATTGATGTTTTTGTAGCCCGTTCGAGCTATGCGTACAACTGGATTTGCACGGCTGCTTTACGATTGCAAAGAACTTGTTTTTTTTTTTTTTTTGGCGGCGAACTGACGTGACAGCTGACGGGGACGCGAGCCAGAGCACTCAATTCAGCATTCGCACGTCCATTTTTGGGCCCAGGGAATGGGAGCGTATCACAAGAAATGCGAGAATTGATACAGCACAAGAGTAGAACGACCAACGAATCAAATCAAAATCAGGGCGCAACCAGTAGGACAAGAGCAAGCAGAACCACGGAAACCAGCAGTACCACCGGCGCTCTCCGGCTCCCCGCCGCCGACGACGACGTGGCGATCTGTATGGTGAAGTTGCACCCGTTCGTGGACGGGTCCTGCGCCGTCTGCACGGCGAGCCCCTGGAAATCGCAGCTGCCTTCCGCCTGGTCCTGCACCTGGAAATACGCGTTGAACGCGTACGACGCGTTGCCCACCACATCCAACCCGTTGCAGCTTGACCCGTACCCGAGCGAGGTGCAGTCCGCGTGGCCGCACGCGTACCCGACGCTGTCGGCGATCCGGCCCTGCAATCCCGGCACGTTCGGGTTGGCCACGCACCACTGCCTGGGCAGGTACTCTACGTCCCGCGCGCCCACGAGCGCCACCGCGTCCCCGCCCTGCAGGTCCATCTCGAACTTGGGCTGCCCGTCGTACCGCATGATGCCCCAGTGCCGCTCGAAGTTACCCGGGTCCACGCTCTTGGCGTCCTCGTCGATGAGCCCGAACAGGTACGCCTCCACGTACTGGTTGGGCCGCAGCGGCGTGCCCGCGTTCGCCGCCAGCTTCCGCGTCAGGCCCGCGTAGAACCGCTGCGCGAGGGCCGGCGTGGCGTGCGCGTCGCCGTCGGTGGGCCACCCGACCTCGCCCACAACCACGGGCAGCCCGCCGACGCCCGCGGCCGCGAGAGCGGAAACCAGCGTGTCGAAGTTGGCGTCGAACACGTTGGTGTAGGTGACGCCGCTGCCCGGGTCAGACACGGGGCTGCTCGTGCCGTCGAAGAAGGCGTAGTCGAGCGGGAACCCGGGGCTGCCGTACAGGCTGAGGAACGGGTAGATGTTGACGGTGAAGGGCGCGCCCGTCTGGTTCAGGAACTGCACGATGGAGGTCATCAGGTCCGCGATGTCGGCGCGGAACCGGCCCGCGGAAGGGTAGGGCTGGTCCGGAGGGGAGTCGTACACGTCGGCGTTCAGTGGGACCGTGGCCTTGATGGTGCCGCCCAGCCCGGCGTCGTCCAGGGCGCGCTGGATGTTCTGTAGGGCCGGCAGGGTCACGTTCAGGAACGTGCCGTTCAGGGACGTCAGGAACGGCTCGTTGCCCACGGCCACGTACCTGCAAAGTTTAAGCAGATCAGTGTTGATCCAACTGCTGGATGTCCTATAATGGTTCTGTATCAGACGACCACAGGATTCATGGGTAGACGAGTGCATGTCTACTAAGCGCCCAGTGGCCATTGCTGTTATATCATGCAAATCCTACTTAGGCTGACGAACCATCCCTTTTCCTGTGGTGCATGCGATTCGTTTCCACATATTTCATTCTCCCAAAAGGCTCAGAATACAATACCATTATTCAGACAGCACAAATGCAATGGATATCGTAACTTTTTGATGCAACTGGTTCGTGTCAAGTTTGCCACTTTTCCGACCAGAAAGCTTCTTCTAAAACCTTTGTGACGGCTAATAAACAGAATCATTGTGGAAGCAACTAGTACACAGATAGAGCTTCAAAAGATTCGGAGTATGCATGAACATGAGATACATACAGTACGAAACATGAACAGTGGTTCGTTCAGGGGAGTGGGGGAGAAAAAGCTTAATATCAACACTACTGTCACTAATTTTCGTATCAGCAAACAGAGTACAGTTCCATGCTGTGTTAACCAATCCTGATAGCCTGATATGGAAATGAGCATACGCACTGAGCATCTCATAAAGTCAACGAAGAATTGAAGAGCATCGAATTTAATACGTGGAAACTATAATTCAAACGTGCATGAAGCTTAATCTGCATGAGAACTATTGCACCGGCCACAAAGCAGAGCTCTGAAGCAAAGGCAGAGGAGGAGGGTCATAATAAAAGCAGAGCTCTGAATTAAGTAGTGCACTCACTTGATGTTCACGCCGCCGTCGAAGTTGTAGGCGCTGACGTTCCTGTGCACCCACTCCCTGGCCGCGTCGTACTCCATCATCATCCCCAGCATGTTGTTCGGGATGGCCACCATCACCTCCAAGCCGCTGCCCGCGAGCGCGCTCATCGGCCCGGCGTCCGCGTCGAACAGCTTCACCTTCCTGATGCCGTTGTCCTGCAGCATCTGCACCACCGTGCGCGGCGGCAGCGGGTGCGTCGCCATCGTGCCCCAGTTCACCCCGAGCGCCGTGACCGCCGCCGGCATAATCAACATCAAGCCGCCGACGACGGCCGCCACCAGAGCGGCCAGCCCGTAGCTCGCCGCAACCATTGAAGATGCTGTCCTGTCACTATGGCAACGTGCGCAAACGAACAAAAGGAAATTCAGAGGAGACGCTTGGTTTATTGGGGTGTAGAAGAAATGAAAGGAGGACGCGAATCGGGTGATGGAGAGATGATCGGAGGAAGTGGAGGAATGGGGTTTGTTCTTCACTTCTAGTGGCCGGCTTTTGTTATTCGAGGGCGACATGGACAGGGGGACTTTGGATAGAACTGAACGTGTGATGACGAAGAACCGCATAGGAGGAGGAGGAGGGACAGCTCGGAAAAAGCTTCAAACTTTTTCTAGCCAAGAACAACTATACATCCTGTAAGTGAACCCCAAAGACTCTGCAGCAGGCTGCTGTCAAATTATCATCAAGCCAAATCTAGGAGAGGAAAGAGATTAAGGAGAAGATTCAACGTTTTCGTTATCAAAATCCATTTACGACGAAAGAACAAGACAGGGGGGAGCCTGAACAAAGTAAAACAGCAAAGTCAAATATGCAACAGACGATTCAATGTGGAGCTCGGAGTTTTCAGACTGCTAGTTTTTTTTTTCCCTCGGTACTATTTAGGTAGAGGATCGGAAACGAATGATCCAGAGTAAGATTATCTCTTGCGGTGATGTCAATCTACGGGACAGGTAGGCTAGAGGCGACCCAGGTGAGGTTAGTGGCTAATGGAAGTGATGGAAAATGAGAGCCCCTTGTAGTGTTGTCTTCAAAAGGGACGTCCACGAGCTCGCTCTTCTCTGAAATCCTTTTCGGTGACCGCCTTTCGGCCTCTGGATTTGGAAAGCACATGACCAGTTGTTGAATATCGCTTAGGGCATAAATAGCTGGAGAGGGAAATTGATATCCCAATGTTACAATTGGCTTTAGGAGAGGTTGAATCGATTGATCTTTTTAGTAGCAAGAATATATTGATATTATAAGCTCTGTATATAACTTTCATTCAGAATTATAAGATAAATAAACTCTATTTCTAATAGCGCCCAGGCTTAGGAAAATTCAGTTGATGCAGTTGTGGCTGACTTGGTAGAATTTTGGAAGCAACGTTGAAGACCATATCTTCTAAGCCTGGATAATCATGTTGAAGACGTTGTGCTTATAATAATTCAAAAATCAGATTAAGCATGTCCGTGCAATGTCCACAAAGAAATGATTTTGATATTTGTTATTAAAAATTATATGCAAATGAGTCTGCCGTCCGTCTCAGTCTGGAATGTTTGAGCATGAAAGAGCTGATTCTGACCTTCACAAAAGAAACGTAGAGAGCTGGTTTCAGTTTCTTCAATTGAGAAAAGCAAATCAGTAGTTTCTCAAAAAAAAAAAATTGAGAAAAGCAAATCTCATCCGAGAAGGAGCATGTCGCTATAATAAATTCGCCCACGCGCCGTCACCAGAGAGGAACAGAATAAACTTTTTTTTTCTTTGGCAACAAAAAAATCCGGTTCAGACGACACGATGTGAAAGAACAAAGGACCCAGAGAAAGAAGGAGCACGACGGGAACCAAGCGGAAATGAGCTGCGGCATCAGTAGTTTTCCCTCGCGACAAGGACGCGAGGAGCGCGAACGGTCCTTGCCGTCACTTGTTTCGGCGGGTAACGACGATTTGCTTTCTTCAGCTGCAACTTCCCCAGCCACGAACTGTCTATCTATTACAGTACACCTGAGCCTGCGGCTAATTGCCATCGATTCTTGAGGCCGGCCTCGCGGCGCCGGACGGGTAGGTCGCGAGGCGTCACTGTCCGGCGAACACGCCGACGAGTTCTAGAAGACCAGAACGTGTCGTTGCTTGGACAGAGAAAGAGCGACGTGTTCAGTAAGCGTTGGGCGACTGGGTCTGTTTATATTCAATTTATTTGCTGTAATGAAATCTGGCTCGGGCGATTTTGTCTTGACGACGAGCAAAAAAGGGTGGGGAAGAGAACGTTAAGATGCTGCGGGGACATGGTTTCGATTGATCTCAGAGAGACAGGAGACGAAGCTTTTGACAGAGAAAAAAGATACATGGGCTTATATTTAGACTAGGTGATGCGTGGGCCGTGGTTCAGAAAGAAAGCTGGGCTGAATTCAGTAACGACTCATTACATCAAGTGCACTGGGCATTCGTTCAAAATCACTCAAGGGCCCATCTTTTTTGCTGATTTGTTTTCTGCTCGGCTGTTGAGAATTCAGACTTGAGAAAGCCTGGTTTATTTTTCATTCTTAATAATCGTTTCGAGATAGACATTACTTTAATTTTTTGTCATTTGTTTTGGTTTAATATTTATCTCTTTCATCTTGGTTAGCTCCTTCGCGTGCATTGCCTCCTTCATTATCAGCAAACCATTTCTTCCTTTTGCAACGTGATATTTGTTTTACAAAATATTCAAAGTCGCTCGACCTAACAAAAAAGATTCACTTACGAGCATGGGTTCAAAGAGGCAAGGAGTGAAGGAGGGGACTCGGCACTCACAAAATTGGAAATATTCGTTACTGTTGTGTGTTGCCGAAGAAAGTAGTAGTAAAACGACACTCCTCGGCAGTCCAGGATTTGTATCCTCCTCCTCCTCCTCCCTGCGCAGCTGAAACTTAAGAATGGATGCATCTATCCGCATGCATGCACGACACACGGGCTCTTGTTGGCTGGCCTGGTGCTGCCGCGTGTGTGGTGTGGTTGCCGAGAACGGAAGACTTGCGCGAAAGTCATCAGATGATGCGATCCGATTCCGATGCGTGGCGCAGGGCACCCATCAATTTGTCACCAGCTGCCCGTTCCGAGCGTGCGACCCATTGCTAGAGTCAAGCGAGTCACTAGTATTTGGCTTCGTCACCTGATTCTCCTGCTCTCTTATTTCAGTATCTTTCTGATCACGAAGCAGGAAACACTCTATATTGTTAGACTCCTCCACGGGTAGCACTTCTGACCCAACTAGAATATGCTGCTCTAAAGGCTGCTGCTCCAACATGTGCTGCTCGAGATGTTGAGATCCCTTTATCAAAATACGACCAAACGCATCCCTAAAATTAAACCCAGTAGGAGTTGTGAGATGATACACCTGCCGTTGCTGAGGCTCTATGGCATGTCCGACAACAGATCCAGCTGCCACCTTGCCGCCTGCGACCCCAGAAGCAGATGCGCCTGTGAGAGTCTTCGATGGAGCATCCACCTTGTCCTCCTCCTTTTCCTAGTCACCATCATTTACATCATTGAAATCCATATCTATTGGAACAGGATTGGTGTCATCAACATTCGCCTCCACGCGAAACTATAGTTCATATAAATAATCCCCAATGACTACATCCACTGATTGTGGAATGAGGTTTGGGTCGAACACCAGCACTTGGAGGCGATAAACATCAAATTTCCTGGTGAATAACATGTCTATATTCTTTGTGACCCCTAATATAGACCCAACTGCCCAAATTATCAGAAAGTCATTCAGCTTAGTTGGCAATCTAGTGAACTGAATCCACACTCGTGGCAAGACATGCTTGATCTTGTTGTCCACCCCCTTCTCTTCAATCTGAAGTTTTGCGTTCTGCACTTTTGTATGTACCACATCCCATTCTGCCATTCTTTGTAATTCAGCTGTAGATGGGAATACTGTCCTGAACGTGTTGTTTCCTAGATTCTCCACATTCCAGTTCCAATTACCAGGAATCAACCTTTGTAGCTCTGTAATTATGTTGGGTACTATCAGGACACCATCCGTAATGCGAATGAGTGCAGTTTTAGCTTCAGTCCGCTGATGTGATGCCGCAGTTTTATTAATATGAAAGAACCCTAAGCTATCAATCGCATAACCGCAAGGAATAGCATTCGGCTTCACTGAGCAATACACTAGGCATCGAGCCTTGATATGGTCCTTACTATCGCATATCTCACAGTACATATCCCCAGTGCAGTCCTGCATAACATGCCCCTTCATCTTACACCAATAGCAGTATGGCAACTTACCAGCACCTTCTTTCGCTGCAGCCTTGGAAGATTCAGGGTCTCCACTGCATTGGCAATTGACAAAACATGAATCTTCTCCAATTATGTTGAGTCTTTCCCCTTCGTGTCACTAGCCTGGTGGCCATCAAGGTCCTGTACTAATGCAAAAGCTTGTTGTAGCAACTCTGTAGCCCGCGCAACAGCATCTTGTCCCTGAGATGACTTCAAACCTTGGACAGAAGCCAAGGCCTGTTGAAGAATTGTGGCAGCTGCATTTCAGGTCTAAAGCTTTTTATATCTTTTTCATGAACCTGAAGTTTGCTATTTGTTTTGTTGATGTTTTCCCAAACTTGCTATTTGTCACTTACGATAGATCTTGATAATGTTGATGCAGGGTTAAATTTCGTTTGCAAAATGCCGTAACACGGTTTATCATGAAAAAAAAAGAACTGGCCGAAGAATGTATACGGGTATCACCGAACCACCCTCCAACATTGGAAATACATGATCTCCCCTTACCATCAAGGTCTGTTTCAAGCAAAGATGTATTTCAGAGATGAGCTCAGCCAAGTAGCTGGGTAAAGCTGCAGATGTTCTATAGTATCCCACAAGGACTTCAACCAACTTTTTCATGTCGGCTGCCATTGCTTCACGGCTGGCTTCTACAGTTGTTTGTTTTATAATCTCGAAGAAGCATTCATCCTTTACTTGCAGATCGTCAATGCAAAAATCTCCATTCCATGCTTGTCCTGCACGGTGTTTTTTCATGATGTACCGTAGAAACCCAAGAAAAAGGTCTCTGCCCAATTGCGTAGTGTCAACGGCAGACTCAGTTAGGCCTTCATAAATCCAAACCGCCTCGGTGAGATGTTTCCCTTTCATACGCAGAAAATCTGCAAGAGTTTGCTTGCTGCATATGAAATGACAAATAAATTCAGTCAGTGTGCAAAAGGTGGAGGGTGGTTCGGTGATATGAAAGGGAAACATCTCACCGAACCACCCTCCAACATTGGATAAAAATTTAGTGGACCTTTTGCACACTGACTGAATTTATTTGTCATTTCATATGCAGCAAGCAAACTCTTGCATGGTCCGAAAAAATTATGTCGTGCCGTGCTGCCCGACAACCTAAAATCTAGACACGGCACGGTCCGATGTCTCGTGTCAGGCTGACATGGTCCGAAACTCTTCTGTGCCGTGCCGGGTCTTGGGCCGTGCCAAATGTATGTGCCATGGGCCGCCGAACTTGGCCCGGCCCAAATCCCAGGACTAGCCAGGGGACACAGTACAGTGTCGAGAGAAGAAAATGGAAACGATTGTTCCTTCTATTCACACGCTTTACTCGCGGAAGAGGCGACGACAGCGACCACCCGGCCAAGCACTCGTCCGGGAGTTCATCGGAGTCCGGGGCCATGCCCACCCGCGCGCTGCTCGGAAGCCGGCACAAGAGTGTACCTTGCTCATCGAAGGCTCCGGCCATGCTCACCTGCATGCTCACCAACACTTACCAAAGCCGCCACCAAGCCGGCCACCACTTTTTTTTTATTATTTTGTTTTTGAAAATGCCACCACTTTTGCCGGAGGCCGTGGCAAAGACGGAGGAAAGATTGATGAATCTCGACCGAACTGAGTGGGCCCTTTTATAATTGAAAAACCGGGAGCAATCATAGCCTTTTGTTTTTAGATGGACTACTGAAATGCGCGCTAATTATTTCTAGCCAACGGGCCATGCCGGGCCGGCCCGGTCCAAGTCTGCCATGGATCGGGCCATTTATAAATGGACTGATTCGGTCCGTCTAAAATACAGACCGGGCCGGACTGGCACGACGGGCTGCATTGAAGTCCAAGCACGGTCCGCACGATTTTAAACGGACCGGGCCGGGCCATCGGTCCGCCAGGCCTTTCGTGCCGGGCTGGTCCGTGTCCGTGTCATGAGATCAATAACTCATTTTGTTGCAAACAACACAAACAGAACAGCCACCCATAGTACAATTAACAACTCCCAGAGGATGCATTGTTCACAGGAACAAAAAGTAACACAAAGTCACAAACATAACAGAAGCATAGAACATAGTATAATTGACATCTCCCAAAAAGCCAAAATAGATATCACAGTTCACACATCTCCAAGCTTTAGAAAGAGGGGTTTAGTTTACAAAATTGGCTGCATCATTAAAAATCTTTAGGTAAAACCTCATCTAAATATATTGAAACTCGTGCGTTCTCTCGTAAAATAACCCCTCCACGTCAGTTAATATAGTTTTAACCGTACGATCATTCAAGGAGACAATGTCTACCGTCGGATTGCGTCATCCGACATTTGCATCTGGGTTCTTCTAGAATATTAAATCGCGGAACGTGAAATGTGGTCCTCCCACCTCTTCTTTGCCTCCTCGATTAATCGACCCCTCTCTACTGCTTCATCATCCTTCCGATGAGGTCCTCCTGACGACGAATTCCCCTGCCGCATTCCACCTCCAAGACACCGTCAGCTACCCGCACATTGTTTGGCGTGCTCAACATCGGCGAGGCCGCTTGCTCCTGGCGCCATTTTCTCTGCCGTGTTGAACACACCCTAGCCGCCCCCACACCATGGAGCGCGGCCTCAACAGCCACCCCCACCCATTGGACACGCCTGACCGCCTCGACCCGCGCCCACAGCCTTGAACCGACTGGCTACCTTGCCCATGCCAACGGAGGGTGTCTTCATGTCAGGCATAAGATCGTCGACACCGAGATCATCTATGTCCTGTCACGATGAGCTCCTCTCACAGTCTCACTGCACCACAATCCACGTCACCAGTGCGCGCCCTCACTGTTGCTCGGCATGGAACATCGTTCACGAGTAACGAAGCCAGGCACCTTCAATTTGTAAGTTCCTTGTTCATTCTTATGAACTCTAAGTGCTTGTGCTCATCAGATGCTCGATAAAGTGCCTATGACAAACTTATTTGCTATTAAATGCTGCCTATTGCTCTCAGGTGGCCCTCGCAGTAATAGAGATTCACAAACGATATACTCACCAGAATCAGGCAACATTTCTATTACAATGTGAATCATTGACCGACTTCACACAATGGGCTAGTGCTTGACTTTAACACCATCTTTGCACATGGACATGATTGGGCAGCTACTGCACTTGTCCAAGTCGTCCCGCTTGATGCATGAGACATTTTTTATGCACAAACAGATGCTTGTCGTCCATTGCGCTATGGTGTGAAAGCCGGCAACCAACAACACACAGCCAAGGTGTTTACCATGTTAACAGACTTGCTCACAGGTTCCCGAACTCACCCCATGGAAGCAGTAGCGGGGCAGCAAAGGCCTTCACGGTGCCCTTGTGTACTTGGGATAGCAGTGAGAGATAATCTACATTACTTAACTTTTATTATAATGCAAGAACTATTATTTGTCAAAGCAGTTGTTTACATACTTTTTGCTCTACATGCTTTGAAAATTATAGGCCACTAAATCCATATTAATTAAAAGCAAACATAATCCAATACTTAGCTTCATATAGTTCAGTTTCATAGCAATGCTGCATTCTCCTGTGAATAGTTTTTCTCCTATTGATATTTTCTACATTACAAAATCCTACATGTGTTTTCTTATTAATGATTTATTCAAAATTCAGGTATTCGTTTTATAAACTACAAACATACATTCAAGTTAGTTAAAATGTCCTTGAGTACTCAAATGTGTCAGCTGTATTTTCAGAATACTGCATCAGTTTGTTTCAGCGACCTGAACTATATAAATCCCTATTTCTTAGTCCAGTTCTACATATATGTATGTAAAAATGTTCAATCATACTAAGCATATATAATTATTTTCTGTGATTGAACAAAAAATGAAGGAGTAACTGATATTTTAAATGCATACGTTCCATGCATGTTACCAAGGATAAGAAACTTCATTCTTATTGAGTTTGAACTGTAAACGAGCATTCATCATCCATTTAATACAAGAGAAAAAACACACTGCCATTTCATTTATGTGTAATACTTGCACATTAGAACTCCTTCTCTTTATTTCATCCTATTTTGCAATTTGAAGGATGGTTCACTAAAAAAAATTCATTATGCATCTATTTGGTGTTCTGCTTGAGTTCAGCTATTCATTGAAAATAAGGCATTTTGCTTTGTAGTTCAAACCATCATTTATGTATGTGTTACAAGTGGTTTTAACAAACCCCCCCCCCCCCCCAGCTCAGTTCAAAGAAATCATTTTGCATGTAAATTCAATAGTTAAATATGATTGTCCGATGCAATACACTCTGAAAATTGTATGACCAAACAATATATCTTAAAAACTGTATGACCAAACAATATACTCTCTTTGGAATACTGTGTCTATTTGGATTACAAGCTGGCTTAACAATGGGATCATATAATGAGTTCCATTAAACAAGAGAGCGCGGCATTGCCGCGCAGATTTTCTAGTTTTAACTATGAGGACAAAACCCTAAAGGGAAAAAGAGTACAGCCGGCCTCTTTTAGTGATCTGATCTCTATTCTCATCCAGATCCAGAATTTGGTCCAGCTCCAGCTGCAGCACTTGGTCCACCAGCATCTAGGAACATGTTCGCCATCTTCTCGGCAAGCTCTTCATTCTCAATATGGTGCTGCTGACGAGCATCCCCCTCCTCCCAATCCTTCAGTAGGGACAACATCTCAACATGTTCAGATGTCAGGCTTCGGCGCCGATCCTCAAGTACCCTGCCGCATAAAGAAAATGCAGATTCCGAAGAGATAGTAGAAATAGGTACAGTCATAATGTCTTTAGCTAAAATTGAAAGTACAGGATATGTTCTCTTATGATCTTGCCATCAGTTAAGCAAATTAAATGAATCATCAAACTGAGAAATAGTATCACTGTCCAAATAAGAAGACAACTCATTAACAGAAGATGACATAGGCATTGCAAAAGTAGAAACAGATGCAACATTAGGAGTTCTAGGAGCTGGTGGTCTAAGCAAATCATCATTGGAACAGCAACCTATCTAAGCAAATCATCATTCTCAAACTGGTTCAAATGACCAACAATCTCAAGAATAGCATGCATCATCAATGGAGAAGTTGGATAGTAAACACCAGAAACTGATACAGTGCATCTATAGAACAACTCTAAAAACTTGAGAATGTGTTTAGCAACATACCAATGTTCAGGTTTCAGCAATGGTACACCACCATTCTCGTAATGGGTTTGGATAAATATAGAAAATATTTCCTCATGAGGCAGAAGATGTTTCAGCATAAGGTATGTTGAATCCACCTGACATCCATGTCTAAACCAAACTTACGGGGACGCTTTCCCATAGATAAGCAAAAACATCGACGTTTCTTGCCCTTGGACCACTCATGGCACAAGAACAAGGTCAGCTTCAATAACAAGGTCGAAACCAGGGATGCACCAGTACCTCTGTCAGGCGCACAAGTACTTGAGCAGTTTGAAAGTTTTGAACCAGTGAGATTTGGGAAGAATAATGGATCAAAAAAAGGAAGCATGATGAAGACCAAAGATGGCACAACTGGAGGAAGAAGAGTATTTTTTTTTGAGCTCCCTTACTGGTCTACTTTGCTCATCAGGCATAATTTGGACATCATGCACATTGAGAAAAATATATGCGAGAGCATATTAGGCACTCTGCTTGAATTGGCTGGTAAATGTAAGGACGAGGAGAAGGCCGGGCTTGACATGGAGCTTATGCAGATACGCCCAGATCAGCATCCTATGATTAAGAATCATAAGTATATCTTGCCACCAGCCTTGTACAAGTTAGATAAGAAGGATAAGAAAATATTATGCCATATGGAGTGAAGGTGCCTGATGGGGTTGCCTCTAATATAAGAAGATGTGTTGACCTAAACTCGTGTAAGGTGTCTGGCTTGAAAATTCATGATTACCATCTAATTCTACAAAAACTGTTACCCTTAGTGGTGCGTAGGATTTTGCCAGAACAAGTTGTCATCGCATTGATTCAGCTTAGTAATTTCTTTGATGCACTATGTTCCAAGGAGCTGGTGGCAGCAGAGTTGGACAAACTTAGCATTTCAATTAGGGAGACTATTTGTCGACTTGAGATGCTATTCCCACCATCATTTTTTGATATCATGATGCATTTGCCTGTTCATTTAGTTGAAGAAGCTAAACTTGGTGGGCCTGTGTGTTATAGATGGATGTATCCAGTGGAGCAGTACCTACGTACTGCAAAAGGATATGTGAGGAACAAGGCATACCCCGAAGGTTCAATAGTCGAGGGATACATACTCGAGGAGTGCCTTACATTTTGCTCAAGATTCTTGGACGTGGACACCAAACTGAATCGTGTTGATCGACATGAAAGTGTTGCTGTGAATGAGCCACCATATGGTCTGAGCACCTTTGCTGACATGGATTACAAGAGGAGAGGATAGACGATCAAAAGAATTCAAGGAGATGAGATGCAGAAGATGAAGCTCTACATAATTTCAAATTGTGATGAAGCTACACAATGGATCGAGTAAGTTACGCTACTAAACATCAATATTTTAAAATTGTATTTTTTTTTGGACTAACAAGAATATACATTTCTTTGCAGTGCGCATATGGAAGAACTTAAAAATTATGGTTCAAGAAATATTAAAAGGAGACACGAGGAACAATTTATAAGATGGTTCAAGGCCAAGATCAGGGATCTACATGCAAAAGGGGAAGTAAGTTCAGAGATGTTTGCACTTGTTTAAGGACCGAACGATCGAGCTCATACATTGCATAGATGTCATATCAATAATTGGTTGTTTCGAACAGTTGACATTGAGAAAAGCCTCATAACACAAAACAGTGGTGTGCTTGTCAAGGGCGACGGTACTAGTGGCAACATGAATTGGTATGGGGTGATTAAAAGAATGATCTCACTAGAATTCCCTAGACAAAAAGAAGTTATTTTGTTCGAGTGTGACTGGTGATGTGCCTGCTGCCACTAGCAACAGAGGTAGAGGATACAATAAGGATCAATTTGGGGTTATTGATATCAACACTACCAGATACAGGTATACGAATGAACCCTATATTCTGGCAACGCAGGCAGAACAGATGTTTTATGTGAATCTAGTAAACAAACCTGGTTGGAGCAGTGTCATTGCGTTGAAACCAAGGGACTTGTTCGCCATGCCTGAATTAGAACTTGAGGACTCGATTGATGTGGGTATCGAAGACAGTAATTTATTCGGTGGACACCAGGATTTGACAAATTGGACAAGATCTGACAAGGGAGGCACAACCGGGGATGTCTCTGTTATTACTTAGGTGCAGACCCAAGCAGTTGATGAACCAGACGATGTGGTCTTTGATTGTGACGATGAAGATGACACATACATTGATGATGGAGTTGTAGCACCAGTTGCTTCTGTGATACAAGGCAAAGATGATGACTTTTTTATTTGATACTTGTATGATGCTAGCTATGCTTGTCATGGAACTTGCATTTTCATTACATGGAACTTGCATTTGCTGCGTATAGAACTTAATATATTGGCCACATGGAACTTTCCTTTCCATGATATACTTGTACGATTTGTTTGCCATTCCATCATATACTTGTATGATTTGTTTGCCTTTTCATCACACGAATACAAACATAGCTAGAGAATAAGAACACCAATACAAACATAGAGAATAAGAACACAAATATAACATAAAGCTTATATATTTAGGAAGTCCACACCACCACCAGCATTCGATACTTCATAAAGTACCTTGTGCAACCAATCACAGTGTGCATATATTACATCCATATCCATGACATGCAAGGCAAGCAACCACTACGTAAACTATGAAAGCAGAGGCAAGAAAAGCAGCAGCTCCATCACATCCCACGGTCGTCCATGATCCTCCTCTTCAACAGGTGCCTGAACCTTCTTCCCTCTCTCTTAAGATGGTCCCATAACAGTAGAGGCGCGCCTCCAACTTCGGCGATGTTCCCGGGAGTGTAATCCAGCTCAATGTACAGGTCCTTGAGCCTCAGGCATAAAGTGCCAGGCTTCCTCCTGTGCCCCTATTTTAACAGATGCATGCATCAACTTATCAATCATAAACAAACAGGACACTATCACCTAATTAACCATAAGGACTACTTTGATAAAATCAGGATGATAAGATGTGAACGATAAGTACTAAAAACCATAAACCTACATGTGAACTTCAATTAAAACTGGATATACAGCATGCATGGGATCCAAAAATAAGGAATAATTTAAGGCATGTGAACTACGATCTACATGTGAACGACATTAACTAAGGCTGCATCAGGTAATTTCTATCAACATTTCAATCCAAAATCATTCAACTTTTCAAGATTGGTGATCAAGATAAAACTGGAATGATTTTCAATCCAAAATCATTCCCCAGTTCGAGATTTCCAATGTTAAATCAGTAATAAACAATATTGAAGTATCACATTTCAACAAGATTGATTGAATATGACAAAACTGGACAGTAATAAACAAACAAGATTGAAGTATCACTGTCCAACTTGTAACTAATCTGAACCAACATTTATAACTAATTTGCGTCTCATTGGAATCCACATTCAATCTAACTTTGAAATAAACCCTATTTCCTGGTGATGCGCTTGAATGAAGTTACTCACCCCTTCCGCAATGGTCGGGTCGATATCGAACTGGGGCTTCACGTCCTCGATCTCATCCATGGCCGCCGGCGTCGCAGAGGAGTGCCGCACTGACATGCCTCGAAGGGAGGCCGCACCCACGGAGGTGGACACGCGGGGAAGGGTCCACCTCCCAGAAGTGGTCGCGGCATGTTTGGAGGGAGTCCGCTTGATCTTGGGTGTGATGCGGCGCGTGGACGTGGTCTCCGAGGCCCTCGCGGCGATGACGGAGGTCTTCGAGGCGCGGCGGGAGGTCCTCTTCCCCGGGGTCGTCACGGCCACGACGAAGGTTTTCAAGGCGCGGCGGGAGGCCCCCTTCCCTGGGGTCTTCGCGGTGACGCGATTCGACGTCCTCCCGAACACCGTCGATGTGTGGCGGATGGCCGGCGACGCCGAGGTAGTCGACCGCGTGAATTGGCCTGACGCCTTGTGAGCCTGCCAATGGGACTGGTGCGTGCGGGGAGGCGGAGCCATGGATCGTTGTCGGGGGAGGTGAAGAAACCGGCGATTGGATTGAGGATTTTTTGGGGAGATGAACAGTTGTCACAAAACTGAGGCTTTTGGGCAAGGTTTGGAAGGGGAGGAGTCGTTTCGGGGAGAGGGGGCCTTTATACATTCCTGGACTAGGAGTTTGGGTGGCCCATTCACATTTGCGTCCATGACATGCAGGTCCCACACATCGGCGCCTGTTGATGTTGACTCACTTACATGCGGGACCCAGCCCACACGTGCGCATTTCTCCCAGGTCGGCGCGGGTTTTCTCTCTCGCTTACATGTGGGTCCCACACGTCGGCGTGGGGATTGTCGCCAGTTTGTCCTCAGTTAGTCTTGTTCTTCATGTTTTTCACTCTAGATCTTGGGTGGAATCAATGAAAATGTTTTGATTTCACATACGATGTCCAAATGAGATGATTTTTTTCTTTATTCTTAGAATTATTTACTCTATCCCATAGAGTCACTTGATTCATGACAATACAACAATATTTTTAAGTTATCAGACGCACCCATGTTTGCCACTATTTTTTATTTTCTTCAACATTTTCTAACTCTCAAATTAAGAGGTCAGTGCCAGCAAGATTCGAAACCCAAGTCACCTTAACATCTCTCTAGCTATAGGAATTTTTATGGAATTGTTTAAACAACCTAAACTTGGTTGTGTTCATTCCACCTTGAACTCAGTTGAATGAACATGTGTCATGAGACCTTGTGTTGTTCCAATACACATACATTTAATTTTTAAATAACAAAAATGTACAATGATGTGTCCATGCCAGTTGTTACACATGTTTGAGGTAGAAAAAGCTTAAATTTTTAAAAAGATGCACAAGAATCAAAGGGAAATTCACTTTCAAATTTGAAAGCGAACCACTTTACGCCTTCTCTACATGAAAGCGTAGATCCAAATAAACTATATGTCTATGACCTGTGGGCCTAGTGTGGACAAGCCTTCTGTACACGAAAACGTATTTTTTAGAGAGGTCAGACCTTTTTAAATTGGCTCGTCGTAATCTTCATGTTTTTCACTCTCGATCTTACGTGGAATCTTGGAAAATGTTTAGATCTTGCATACGAAGTCCAAATGAGATGATTTATTTTTCTTAATTTGTATAATATCATGATCTTTCACTTATTTTCTTCAACATTCTCTAACTCTTCCAATTAAGAGGTCAGTGGTAGCAAGATTCGATAGCAGATTCATTAACAAAGTTCATTCATTTCACATATAAACATGTTCATTTCTTCCATAGAAACAAGAACCTAGCTACTTGCACGTGGTTGGGCGAAACCACATTGGCCTCTGGAGTGCATCACCAACAACAGGGACAGAGATACAATTCATCGTCTTCTCACGCTACTCGCGAATGTTGAAAGCAGCACAATGGCTGGCCCCCACATTAGCGATGTACACACGATCTCCCTTGAGGTCCCCATTGGGGGTCTACACTTCGATGAAGAAATGATAAGCCAACCCCAAGAAGAGAGACCTTCCATTGCTAAAGTCCTCAACAATCCCCCATGAACCAGCAGCGGCGTCTCTCTGCCAAACCTTTATGGCCTCAGGGTAGAAGTTTGAAATCTCATTTCTGGCCACCCCCCTGAAGCTATTGTATCCATCACCTTTCAAAACTACCAACACAAGATCACCATCCCCGGACGATGCCAAGAACTATGTCTCCTTCCTGCACCATCCATCCATTGGTGGCGGCGACAAGCGACATGATGTGGACAGACCCTCTTCAAAAAAGGTCTATTCGTATCATAACCGACATTGTTTCTCAGAATGCTAATTCGCGGGACTGCTGCTAGAGAAGGAAGCGAGATGAAACCTGTGTTTATCGAATTGACAAGTGCCAAATTCAGATTTGGATCCAACGTCACCAGCCAATCATCCTTTCCCCCAACCCATGAGTGACCTCTTAGCAAATTCGACTGACATTGGAATGATGAACCCTCTGCAATGTCATGCATTCCAAACTCACCAGCCATGACATCCCTCACAGCGCACCAAGTACCCTGGCTGAAGTGTGAAGTGATGAGGATGGGAGCGCCGGATCGGAGAAGATCAGGTCGACCAGAATACTTGACCACGTTCCTAAACGGACCACAACTGACACATAACCGCAACAGTCCAATAGCATCGATAGCAGATCTCTCCATAATCATCGTGGCTTGGTCGAAGGTAAGATGGCCGAGAGAACCATAACTGAAATAGACAATGGCAGCCACTGTAAAGCAACACACAGACAACTCTAGATGCAGATAATAAATTAAGTTTCAAAGACAACAGAATCACGATCATAGAATGAGAAAACTATAATGCTATTGTTTGGTTTTGAGTTAGGGAAACTATAATCACAACTACCTAAATTCAGTTGGGGAAACTATAATGATCTTATCAAATATTGTATATTTATCAAGGTCAGACTGAACATTAATTAATACATAATTATTAAGGGGCATACAGACACTATGATGTTGCAGTTTAACTAGGTGTTACAGTTTCATTTGCTTCTATCAATGCATTCTCTGTACCAAAACCATACTAGAATGCTTCCTAACACCCACTCTACATCTATTAATTTCTGAACATAGAGCATGTACTCTGTCTTTTATGGCACAAAGAAAAATTCAATCTAACACAACAATATTACGATTTTTGCAGAGAAGAGGCGTATCATACTATTGAAGCGGAGCTTCCTCTTCGACTTCCTGTACTCCATGGCCCCTCTCGTCACCTTCATCCGCCCCTTGCTGGAAAGAAGAAGAGGACGCCGTGGCGGAGTCATCGCCGGCATTGAGTGGTGTCGCACGTGTCGCAGTGGTGCTCCGGCGATGTGAATCCGGCAAGGGCTCTTCCGAGGTCCCTTCATCGCGAGCCCTTTTTGTCGCCATGTCTACAGTAACTATCCCTTGATCCCTCCCGCGGTGAGTGAAATGCAAAATGAAAGTGGGGGAAATTCTCCAATGTAGAAAGCGAAATACTCACCGGTCCTAATCCGTGTGTCGCTGGCTTGAAACCACCCTGCGATTGCTCGGTGTCGGAAAGGTGGTGGCAACTCCTTCGACGGTTTGTGCGGGAGGGAGCGGCGCGAGCGCGTTAATAACGATGAAAAGGAAACGACTCCAATGGAAGTGGATCGACGCCCCTAACGCTTAGCGATGACATGGGCCTGTTTCCAAATGGCCCAACTGACACAGGGGACAACAAAGGGGAACTGGGAAAGGAAACCGACGCACGAATGGAACTTGCCAAATAACAAGTGGGACCCACCAAATCTAGGTGCCCCAGACGCACCAAATGATATGTGGGACCCGCCAAATCCAGCACACAAGATGCACCAAATGATAAGTGGGACCCACCAAATCCAGGCGCCCCAGACGCACCAAATGACATGTGGGACCCACCAAATCCAGGCGCACGAGACACACCAAATGACATGTGTGACCCACCAAATCCAGGCGCACAAGACGCATGAACACAAATGGAAGAATAATTTTTCTTTTCAATCTCTGCATACAATTTGTAACTAGTCTTTCTCCCTCATACGAACTTCAAAATGTGTCATTTTTTTCCTACATTTTCATAAAATTATGCTATATTCCTTTATGCAACTTATTAATGCTACTATGTTGAAATATATTCTCGTGTGAGTCTGTTTCCACAATCCAATTTTTGAATTTAAATAAACGATAACTACAAGCAATATGTTCATACACTAAATGATGTCAAATGGATAGTTGACGAACACCGAAGTTTCGTATCTCATCATGTTCTACAATATTTATTTAGGTCATTTGGTTATGTTACAAAGTGGTAGTAACATGTAGTGCAAACTTTGATAAGTCTCCAACATAGTTTCTTAAACCTTGTGAGTGAATCTAGGATTAATGAGCAATGTACACTACCACTTTGTCAAATGAAAAAAAAGTCCTAAATAAATATTGTACATCTCGATGAGTTATGAAAGTTTGGTATTCATGACTTTTTTGGATGAAATCATTTACGGCTAACAAAAACTGGCTTTTAGTTAACAACTTTGAAAATTCTATATTTGTAGGATTAAAACTTTGTCAAATGGATTAGTGACTTACATAAAGTTTGTAGAACTTGATGAGTTCTACAACTTTGTTATTGATGACTTTTTATTTTGAAAACATTTAATACCCTAAAAAACTATTTGAATTTGTTATCTTTTGAAATTTTAAATTTAAAGAGTTCAATCTAACTAGGAAGGGGAATGACAGAACATTTTAACAATTTCACTCGGATGGGGCATAGTACTGGCGCGGTAGTTTGGCTCTCTAACGTGTGGGTCTAGTGATGCTGGGGCCCACGAGTCAGTGATTGATCACTAAACTCGTCCCTAAATTTTTGGTTCCGAAAATAAGTGGCGCCAATTTTTCCATCCAAAACATTTTTTTCCGCGCCATACTACCGTGCCACACCATCCCTGGGCCCACGAGTCAGTGATTGATCACTAAACTTGTCCCTAAATTTTTGGTTCCAAAAATAAGTGGCGCCGATTTTTCCATCCGAAACCCATCGCATCAGTTAGGGTTATACAGGCGCCGCCGGCGGCAAGGTGGTTTTCGCGATCGCCTTCCACCACGCAGGCGAAGAGGATGCCGGCGTCGAGCAAGGCGGTGAGGGGAACCAATTCCTCATCGACATCATTGCACACGCCTTCGACGGCATCGGCGATGCTACCTCCAATGCTCACACCACCGTCTCGCAGGCCTAGGGCGGCGGCTTCGCTCTTTGTGTCGCCGTCGTCCCAAGGACCATCACGCAGATCATACGATGAAGTTGCTGGCTAGGACGACTCTTGAGATCCAGAAAATTTCCTGCCTTCGTCTCAGTTCGAATCTGAGAGCGGGTACGTACCTTGCATCATCCCCTAGTACTAAGGCCCATAGCTTGCATGCATTTGTCCCCGCGATCGATTCCCTGCACAAAATTGAAATGCTTCGCTAAATATGTAGAACGGAGGATACATGGCTTGTGTATGTCGTTTGCAAGGGGAGTGAGGAGGGAGAACAATTTGTTAAGGCATATAGAGTTGACAAGAGTCAAATCACGCTGGGTAACTTGACAACAATGAAAGCAAAGTTGGGGTATGGGTCCAGGGACTACATGTACTACAAGAAGATAAATCCTGATAATCTTGTGGCAGCAACACTAAATGATATCGACTATGATGTTGATGCATTAAGAATGGTAGATAGTAATGAGGAAGAGAGGGAGCTCAGATTAGTATTGTCGAAGAATCCATTGGCAGAGCGATATGTGGCCATTACACCAATTAAATATAAAGCAGTTTGCTCAGATCGTGTTGAAGAAGAAGAAGTGGACGAATCAGAATTACATGCATATAAAGATTGGCTACATTATCTGCATACAAGGGACCAAGCCATGGGTGAGTTATATATGATGCAGCCCAATACATACATGGTTTTTTCAATGCACTTATGACTGATGTTATCATTCCTTTTCAGAATTTGAAGATATCTACAGGGAGGACACAATCAAGACATACCAAGAATGGTTGGGTGTTCAAGGAAAACTTGATGACATCAGTAATATCCCTCTCCTAATTGTCAATTTAATTACCATTCTTCACTATCAAACTTCACAGCATTATGCTAGCTGATGATGTGACAATATTGTCTGCAGATTCTTTTTTGCATTCTAGCAGTTAGGTACATTCCAGTCAAGACAGCAACCCAACACCTCCAGTGCAGACACCATCTCATGCTCGCCATTCAACACAGGGGCAAGGAAATGGTAAGTTGTGTTCATTAGGAATTAATCTTGTTTCTGTTTCATGTGGCCATATATATATATATATATATATATATATATATATATATATATATATATATATACAGAGTATTACAGTTTGTTCATGTGGGAATATGTTCAGAAAATGGGAAGAAAAGAGGACGTGGTCCTCTAAAAGGCTTGAAGGCAATCTCCAAGAGAATCAAGGCGGGCAATCAGAAGATGAAAGTTGAGTTCTCTAGACTTGGAGGACCAGTAGGTGAGAACTACCGCTCGTTCACTGATGAAGTAGTGTTGTTTATGAGGAAAAGGGTGCCACTCATTGGAGTGAGATCGTGGAAAGAGATCCATGAAGAAGTTAAAGAATCAATAGCAACTGATATATTGGTAATAATCATGTTTGCTTGTGTATACATTTTAATAATACACTACCATAAGAACTGACCTAGTATTTGCATGTTCTTGTATTTTTATAACAGGCTAGGTGGGACATTGAGGATAATTACAATTCAAGGACAATCATATGGGGCATTGCTAGGGAGCGTTACAAAGGACGGCGTTCAACTTTCAGTGCTACAGCAAAGGCATACAACAGCTATCGTGAGAGAATGTTAAATAAGTCTGCAGAATTAGATATTGTTGAATGGCACTATCTGTTACAGTATTTTAGGACTGCCAAATTCAAGGTTTGTTTCCACTTAATTACTATTATTGACAATACCACTTTTATATAAATGGATATGTCTGGGTCATTAAGATTATTGTTCAAATCTATGCACTCTGTAGGCAAGGAGCATACAAAATTCTGGGATTCAAGGCCAAAAAAAAGACCACACATTTGTCAGGCGCTAAGCCTTTTGCTCAGTCTAGCTATGAGAAGGTAATAACTGGAAGTGCACATCTACAGGCTTTCTTGCATGATGATTTACTAATTTGTTATTTTCTTGGCATCTCAGAGAGACCCAGAAAGTGGTGAGGAGCCCAATGATATGAAACTTTGGTTCATAACACACAGTAAGGATGGGCAATGGGAAGACCAAGAATCCAGGGATGTCTATGTGAGTTCTCCTTGAATTTGTACATGACTTACTATAGTCCATGCAAATAGCGAATGCATGCAATTTCTTCTGCAACTAACTCCTCCATCTGTGACATGTAAATGTTAGGAGAAAGCAAGCAGCCTTATCTCTGAGGCGGAATCCAATTCGGAGGGAAACTTCATCACCTTACAGGAAAAGAATGAGATTTTCCAGAAGGCATACCAGGCAGTCACAGAGTGCAAATCAACTAGGTTGCATGGTAATGGGTACCTGGCAAAGAACCCAACTAGAAGGGAGCTGTGGAATGCTGATCGCCTGGAAAAAATTCGTGTGGAGGAGCAACTACATCAGGAACACCTGGAGCTCATGGAATCATTTGGTCAGCTACATGAACAAATGACCACATATGAAACTGAGAGGGAAGCAGAAAGGATAGAACATGCATGATAGATTGATGAGCTGAAAAAGGCAAGGGAGGCTGATTTACAAGCGCTTAGGCAAGAGTTCCTATCGATGATGCAAGCAGCACATGGACAGACAACATTTGAGCAGGTACTAGTCAAGCCAGTTTTTGAATGCCTATTTTTCCTTAGGTACTATATCTACTTGTCTGCATGTTTCATAGATTCTCCAACCAACATCTGTACAGGCAAACAACAATGTCACTGAAGTGGCTGGCGGCAGTTGCAACAAACACGAATACTCAAGTAGTTGAACCAACCACACAACATGAGGTCCCTTCAGATCAGGTTGTTTGTGAATTAACAAGCTTTTAGTTCTATCATCAGATACTAAACAAAATGGCGCCTAATTATTTCCTTCAAACTTTTTTGTTCCCAAGAAAACACTCCAACCAACCCAGTGCAATCTGAAGTCGATGATATATCAAGGGCAAACAACGCTCGGACTACAAGAAGTACAGCTACAAAAACGACAGCTGCAAATACGACACTGGCAACATTTGTTATTGCAAAACAGCTAAGGGATAATGCTTTAAAGAAACGAAAGGGCGGCAAAAAGACAGGTGGAATTTTGGTTTACTGCCTGCTGTTGTTTCCTCCTCATAAATTCAGATTACTTTCATGATAAAAATGTTATTCTTTCTTTTCAGGTAACTAAGGCAGTTCAAATGGAGGGAACAAGTGATGGGACCATCTTGAAGTCACCCTTTGTTGATCACGTGATGGGATCATCTGCCTTGCGTTTCTTTGCTCATGATTAACTTATTATCCAGTTCTTGTCAAATTAGCCTACTATATGTGTGTGTTCAAACAATCTGGTGTCGCAAACTTGTAACTATTTCAGTACTACGTGTGCAATGAATGGTTGAATTAATCTTGTTTTCATGAATGATGAATGCATAATTATGATTGATCCTATATTATATTGTTTTAAAAATTGGTGATACAACTAATTGAACATGGCATAATAGACAGGTGGCAATAGCTACCAAAATCATACGTGGCAAATGAGAATTCATCCTATCGCAACCAAGCTTTTTCGGTGTCACAAGGGTCATGGAAATATGAAGTTCCACATGTAGCAACACACTATTATGGTGGTAATAGAGAGATGAACTTTTGCCTAAGCAAACATTTACGAAGCAATATAGGTGATCACATCTAACAACCACTCAAGTTTGGTGGCAATATAGTGCTCCACCTATAGCCTCCACACACGTTTGGTGGTAATAGAATGTCGACCTCTAGCAACTAAGCAAATATGGTGGCAATATAGTGCTCTACCTATAGCCTCCACACATGTTTGGTGGTAAAAGAGTGTCGACCTCTAGCAACTAAGCAAATCTAGTGGCAATAGCGGACACCATCTATGGCACCGAAATCAACTTCGTGGTAAAAGAGATGACCACTTATCGCAACCAAAACACTAAAGTGGCAATAGAGGTGCTTGCTGTTAACAACCGAAACCAGAGTGTGGCAATAAAATCATTTGCAACGCACGAATTTACACATTGCAACACGATGGGTACGATGCAATTGAATCTCTGGCAACATCATGTGCATCGCAATAGGATAATTTGCAACCAACACGAACGTGCCTTTAGATGCTAGTTGCAACGCTGCATTGTGTTGTAATAGAAAAACAGTTGCAACCAACAAAAGATATTCGTGGTTGAAGGCTAATACCACTTGACCTATTGCAGCAATGTTTTATGAAATTGTTTAGGAGTAATTGCGGCTATTGCACCCTAAAAGGGCATATTGCAACATATTTCCTGCGTTGTATTAGGGGGAAAATCTAGTAGTGATATCATCTAGAGTTTGCTTTTCTCTCTTTATCCTTTACCTCTTGATGATGCTTGATTTGAGTTGGACCTTGTTCATTCCTTGTTATGCCTTTGAGGTTCCTCTTGATCTTAGTGTAGCTCTTTTAGCCTTGATTATTTATGATAAGTAGTGGTTGTCATCAATCATCAAAAGGGGGAGATTGTAATCTTCATGACCATTGATGATTGGATCCCCAAGGTATGGATATTTTGGTGATTAGTGACAACTATGAAATTGTGGGCTAATATCTAAATGAGTGTTGTGTATGTAGGAATCATCTCTAAACTCTACTACAAATCTTATTAATGATGGTTGCCTTGGCGATTGATGACAATGACCACAAGCATGGAGCTTGATGTGCTTGATGGAGTCTAAGGGTTGATGGAGATGGATCAAGGCTAAGGACAATCTATGGAGCAAGCGTTTGGAACACTTGTCTAGTTGTTAGGGCTTTGAGTCCTGTAGTATATATGTATTATGGATACTTAACCACTCGGACATATGGACCGAGTGGGCCGGGATAGCCTTAGAAAGCCTGCCGATAAGGAGCCCACAAGATAACTACTTGGATATTTTTTTGGAGTAGGCGGCAAGTTAGAGTAGTAGATAGGATCTATAGATAGAATTAAATATAACCGAATGATAGATTACCATATAAACCACTGCCCTTCAGATATATAAGGAGGGCAGGGGGTCTTTGGTAGAGGTCAGACTCGCATTGGGAAACCCTAACCCTTGTGCGAACCCTAGCAATACAAGAACACCAAACAGGATGTAGGGTTGTTATCCTCCGGGAGGCCCAAACCTATATAAACCCTGTGTTCTGTGTCCATCGACTTTCATACTCATACGCATACCTTGATCTATTGTTGAGAGCATCTCTCGACAAGTGCATAGGAAATGCCGGACTATCAAGGGGGTCTAGGTCATGCTAGTCGGTGATGTGTGTGGATGCTCAGTGAAATCATAGACACTAGGTGACAGTGGAGAAGCCAAGGAGCTGTTGGAAGAAGCCGGGAAACAAAGTCAAGCATAGGCGAGGAGTTTCAGCTTCAGGAGATGAAGACCGGACAATCAAGTGGTAGAGACCGGACAGTATGGTCTCTATAGGAAATTGTCTGGGGTGTTTAGTAATTTGCAAGGAATCTGTCTACACTGGAGTCCATAGAGACCGAATGGTACGGTCTACAGACCGGACAGTTTGGTCTATACGGAGAGGAGCAGGACAGAGAGGAAGCAAAGATGTCACTGTCTAGAATTGAGCAAGGTCGAAGAGACCGGGCAGTCCGGTCTACTGACTGGACTGCATGGTTAGTACAGATTAGTGAGGGATTGAGGGAGTGATGGCTCTGAAGGAGATCATCCAGAAGAGACCGAACGGTCTGGTCTAGCAGAGACTGGATTGTACGGTCTGTACATACATGAAGCTAATTTCGTAGAGCAACAACTAGTTTGAGGTTGGAAGCCTATATAACTTCATTGCTAGGATCTTGGAGACCACTCTTGGCCATTAGGATAGCTGGGAGCATTAGTAGGGAGCCAAGAGGAAAAGAGAGGAGCACTAGGAAGAGATATTGGATATCTTGAGATTGCTAGTGAGATTAACTTGAGCATCTATCCACATCTAAGGATAGGGTATCCTTGAGGGTGTGATCTAGGCTTTTACTCTTGGTCTATGGTGAGACCTAGACCCGTTAGGTGTCGGTGATCGAGCCTATCGTGATTGGTTGTGAAGGTCGTCAAAAGTTTGTACACGGTTTGAGCATATCATTGAAAAGGGCATCGCTAGTGAGCTCCCTTGTCATCTCAGGGAGTTCGACAAGTTCTTGAGGGAGGCGAGCTTGTGCCTTGGTGATATCGGTGACGCAACCGTGTCTTCACTCTGGGATTGATTGTGGGCTCGTGTGCGAGAACTCCACTTGGTGGCGGGAGGAACCGACACTTCTGCTGGAGTTGTCCAATGAGGATTAGGGGAAGGTGCCATCCTTCCGAGACCTCGGGAAAAAATCATGAGCATTCCTTGACCCCTATTTACTATTCCACAATTGTGTGCTATAGCTAGTAGGTTAACTTGTGGCTTGCATAGACTAGTGTGTTTGGCTTCCAAATTTCGTACTCATCATGAACACTAGCATGTGTAGGATCTTGGCCTACTAGAATTTGTTAGGTTCCAACGATTGCCGAGATTTAGTGGAGTAATTAGTAGCATTTGAAAATTGTGGTCGGCTTACTGATTCACCCCCCCTCCTCTCGGTACGTCTTCGGTCCTTACAATGTGTCTTTTGTGTGCTGACACAAAACCTTTCCCCAGTTGCTTAATGGGATGGAGCTTTTCTGTAGAAACCGGTCCCTTCGATTTGCCAAACCAGTCCCACCGGTTTTGACAAACTTGCTCCATTTTGGATTCTCCTAGACACGAAGTTATCTTGTGTCCTTTTTCCTTACATCCAAAACATCTTATCTGAGATAGACTTCTTTGTCTTCTAGAGAGTATAGATTGACCATTTTTTCTTGATGGACATCTTCTCTTGATTTTTTGCTTGTTTCTCTTGTCATGAATTTCCTTTAAGTCAGTGGGAAGGCTTTTGGCACAAGTGGCTGTTGACCCCTTCTCAAGCTTCTTCACCATGCTATCACGGTTATCTTGAGATGGTTGCACATGGCCTTCGCCTTTCAACCAACTTAAGTCCATGTTCAGCCTTTGAACTTCTCTTTTGAGGTAATCATTTTCACTTGTAATATGTTCATCACAAGTTTCTACAATTACTTGCTCATCATATGATGGATTTGCTTGAGAGCAATAAGTGTTAGCACAAGGTAAATCAATTGATTGTGTTGTGCATATGTGGGGTTGATAAGATTTTACCACAATAAGTGCAACCTCATGAGTTGGTTCTAGCATGGCATATGAAACAATGAGGTTCTCATGAGAGCATAGAAGATCAACATGTCTTTCTTGCAATTTCTTATGCATGCTAGCGAGCTTTTGGAACTCGGCCATAATCATTTTATTTGCTTTCTGTAGTTGTGCTACATAAGAAGATTTGTTAGTAGCACTAGTATGATTACTCTTTAAGTTGTCAACTTTTTTAATATGAGACTTTCTTTGTCCTTTGGCCATGAGAAAAAATGAGTCTCCATCATCTAAGAATGAGCTTCTTGGTCACATAGACTCTTCACTTTGTCTAAACCTACAGCAGGGGTTGTCAACACAGAAAATTGTTGTTCTACTAAAACCGGTACCTCCGGTTTGGGAAACTAGTGCCTCCGTTTTTTCCATGTTTGCAATTTGAGTCTTGTCTTCTTGAATGCTCAAATTTATATTATTGGAATCATCATATGTGATGTTGGATTCTTCATATATTTCTTGAATCTGAATCCATATAGCATGAACACTCTTCAACTTGTATATCTTATCGAAAACATCCCTACGAAATGCACCAAATAAGGCATTGGTAGCTTGGGCTTGGAGATGTAGACATTTCTCTTGTGCTTGTTGAAGGACCGAGAAGACGACCAGAGGGGGGGGGGGGCTGAATGGAAGCCAATTAAAATTCTCCAAGAGAACTTGGCCTATGTCCCGATTACAACCTAAGCCAACCTCTAAACCGATCACCAAGGCCACACACACCAACTTGTGATGTGATAACCCTAGGAGTGATCTACAATAGCAGCGGAACACAGCGGAAACAATAGGGAATAGCAAAGACTTGAAATAGCCGAAAAAAGCGCACACAAGACACCTTACTGGACTACCATCGGTAGTGCCGATCATAGCCATCGGCAGTACTGGTTGGCATCATCGGCAGTGCCGGTAAAGCCCATCAGCAGTGCCGGTGCGGGGTTCACAAAAGCTGTAGTTGGAGCACATCGGTAGTGCCGGTCGTGGCTATCGGCAGTGCCGGTGCGAGGTTCTCAAAAGCTGCAGTCGGAGCGCATCGGCAGTGCCGAATGACCCCGATAGAACAAAAAAAGGTCGTGATTTCAACCCAAATCTTCTCCAAAACTCAACCAAATGATCTCCAAATCATGCGATTTTTGGACCAAGGAATCCTCAAGTCCTTGTGACTCTCCTCCAACAAGATCCACTCAATTAGCTCAAGAAATCATTGCATCACAAGGAGCCTCATCACCTACATCACTTGGATTAACTTTCTCTACTTGAGAGCCATTAGATTCATCAAATTGCACATCCCGGGTTATCTCAACAACTCCGGTGTCTTTGTTAAAGACATGATATGCATAGACATTAGTTCCATAACCAAGGAGGAAACCTTCATGAGTCTTGGAAGCAAACTTAGAGGATTTAGGTTTCTTGTTAAGAGTAAAACATTTGCTCCTAAAGACACGAAAATATGAAACATTGGGAAGGTTACCAGTGAGAAGCTCATATGGTGTTTTCTTCAAGATTTTGTGAAGATATAATCCATTTGTTGCATGGCATGCAGTGTTGATGGCTTCGGCTCAAAAGGTGTCCGGTGTCTTGTACTCATCAAGAATTGTTCTTGCCATCTCTATGAGTGTGCAGTTCTTCCTTTCGGCTACTCCATTTTGTTGTGGAGTGTATGGAGCCGAGAATTCATGCTTGATGCCTTCTTCATCAAGATATTCTTCAACTTATGTGTTCTTGAACTCGGTTCCATTGTCACTCCTTATCTTCTTGATCTTCACCTCATACTCGTTTTGGGCTCTTCTCAAAAACCTATTTAGGATCCCTTGCATTTCACTTTTGTCCTTCAAAAAGAATACCCAAGTGAAACGAGAATAATCATCAACAATTGCAAGGCCGTACTTGTTACCGCTAATGCTTATGTAGGTGACCGGTCCAAAAAGGTCCATGTGGAGCATTTCCAATGGTCTTGTCGTTATCATCATTGTCTTGGATGGATGTGCTGCTCCAAGTTGCTTTCCGGCTTGACATGCGCTACAAATTTTGTCCTTCTCAAAAGCAACATCCTTTAGTCCGACAACGTGGCCGCCTTTTAGGAGTTTAGAAAGATTCCTCATCCCAACATGACCTAGCCGGTTATGCCATATCCAACCCAAGGTGGTTTTAGCGACCAAGCAAGCATTTAGGTTAGATCCCTCTTTGTTTGTAAAATCAACAAGATAGATTTTGTCCTCTAAATACCCTTTGAAAGCTATTGAGGAATCCTTCTTCCTAAAAACGGTCACACTATCATTGTCAAAGAGACAACTATAGCCCATCTCACTAAGGTGTGATACGGACATCAAGTTGTATCCTAGACCATTCACAAGATAAACATTACTAATTGAAAGGTCATGGGTGACGTCAATCCATCCACGACCAATTACCTTTTCCTTTGTTGTCATTTCCAAATGATATGCCTCCACATGGTAGGTTGTCGTAATCAAGTGTGGAGAACATTGATCTCTCTCCGGTCATATGATTTGAGAACCCACTATCAAGTACCCATATTGCTCCACTGGAGGAGTATTCCTACAAGGGAAATCAAGCACGTGTTTTAGGCACCAAAGTTGGTTTGGGTCCCTTAACACTAGATACAAGAACTTTGGGCACCCACACACAAGGTTTCCACCTTGCATCATGTGGCCCTACAAACTTGGCAACTACTCTACCATAAGCATTACGGGTGAGCACATAAGAGGCATCAAAATCATCAAAGGATATGGTAGAGTTCTTGGTGTTCTTGTTGACTTGGGAAGCTTTCTTGGGCTTGATAGTATTTTCTTGTGCCACTTGCTTTCCCTTGTTTTCACGCACAAAGTTGATTCTTTTGTTGTGCCTTCTTTTGGGTACATTCCTGTCGTACCCCAATCCTTTGTTGTCATGAGAGGCTCTTGGCTCACCAACTATTTTTGTTGTGGCCTCCACTTGAGCTTTCTTCTTGAGCTCATTGACTTGGTTGGTTAGCATCTCAATGATTGCATCTTGCTTGGCAATCACATCAACATCAATGTTGTGGCACCTTCCACAACCCTTGCTTGTTGAGGCTTGAGAAGATTCAAGCTTCTTTAACAACGAGCGAGAATTTATCTTGAGATATTCAATGGCCTTCACGAAGGCCTTGTTCTCCTCTAGCAAGGAGTTGCACCTTTCTTGATACTTCTTGCTCGTTGAGGTGCATGACTCACTTGACTCATTGATCTTTGCAAGGTCCTTGGTCAAGGTCTTGTTCTTCTCCTTCTCTTGTTCAAGTTGCTTGGTGAGTTGTAGGTTCTTGCTTCTTTTTTCATAAAGCAACTCTTCTTGTCTATCAATGATTCTTTCTTGATTGACCAACTCCCCTTGTAGCTTATCTAGCATTTTAACCATTTCATGCATAGAGGGCACCAAGTCCTCCTCTTCATCACTACAATAGGAAGGATTGAATTCGGTGTGAGGAGCTACCTTGCTTTCCTTGGCCATGAAGCATCTAGGAGCATCATCCTCATCATCGGTGAGATTGTTGAACAGTGACTTCTTGGCCGGTTGTAGACCAATGGCAATGTTGGTGATGCCACCCTCATTATCTTCATCATCATCGTCGGAGATGTATTCTTGGCCAATGTGAGCTTGCCCCTTGTTGTAAGGCTTCTTGTTGGGCTTGGTCTTGTTGTATTTTTTAATTTTCTTGCCCTTGCTGTTTAGTCTTGGACAATCGGCAATCATGGGTCCTTGCTCATGACACTCATAGCATCTTCTATTTGTTCCTCTAGCTTTTGCCTTGTCAAAGCTTTTCTTGGTGAAGCCGTTCTTGATCATGTATTTGCCAAATTTCTTGACAAATAAGGCAAACTCTTCACCGTCTTCCTCCTCCTCATCATCATCTTTGTCATCATTTGCTTTGAGGTCTATGTCCTTCTTGCTTGAGCCTTCATCACCAATGAGCACATTCACTCTTTTACCCTCATCATCACGACTCTTGTGAGCATTTATTCTTCCAATCACTTCATTGGTTGTGAAGGTCTCAAATCCATCCTTTTCTTCAATGATGGTGCATAGAGTTGGGTTCCACAACCTAAGAGCCATGAGAAGCTTGTAGTTGACTTCTTCATCCTTGATGTTGTCCCCATATGCACTTCTCTCATTCACAATGTCCATGAGCCTATCATGAGTTTGTTGAGGCTCTTCTCCCTTGTTCATCACAAAGAAATTGAATTGATTCTTGAGAACTTGAATCCTTGATTTATTTACAACATCAACTCCCTTATGAGCACATACAAGCTTCTTCCACATTCTCCGGGCATTCTCAATTCCGGCTACTCTTGAATACTCCTTGGGATTCAAGGAAGAGAGAATGGCAGACACCGCTTGAGCGTTGTGATGTATGTTGAGTTGATCCATGGTTGTAGGATTGTCCTTATCTTCCAAGGTATATCCTTTCTCCACTATCTCCCAAATTGGTGGACCAATTGATATGAGATACATCTTCATGCGATGCTTGTACCAACTAAAATCTTTTCCTTCGAAATAAGGCAATCTTCCACTTTCGCTGCCATGTATATTTTCCACATCAGGATAGTTGAAGGGCATGGCACCATGCAAGTCACTTCCCTTGCTTGCCGAAGCAAGATCTTGAGGCTTTTCGCCTTCCCCCGGCTTCGACATCCTTTAACCTTCAAGCTTTTAAGCCTTGTAGAAGATTAAGGCTCTGATACCAATTGAAAGTTTCCTAGGGGGGGGGGGGTGAATAGGCAATCTAAAATTAATCCTGAAAAAGCACTAAGCTTTGATCAAATAACAGGGTCGACGGAACTTCCGTCAGAAATGACGAAACTTCCGTCACCACGGAAGTTCTGTCAAATAACAGAACTTTGCCCAACCTTCCTCTAAACAATGTTTTAAGTGCGGATAACAAAGAGGAAGCAATACAATAATTGAAAGAAGTGAAGCTACGACAATGCACACCTAGGGTTCTTTGTTAGATAGCTAGCAACACAAATAGCAAGTGATAGCAAGCACAATAATATGAACAAAATACAAAAGCACAAAAGTAAAAGCGGGAAAGTAAAGAGAGACACAAGGAATTAACCTGAGGTTCGGCAACCACACTAAGTAGTTCCTACGTCCTCGTTGAGGAGCCACACAAAGTGGTCGGGTCTCTCTCAACCCTTTCCCCTGCCTAGCAATCACAAAGATCATGCTTGGATTTCATTCTCCACTTGATTCTATTCCTCCGGAGGCGAATCACACCTTCACAAACGTCCCCGTCTCACCACAACAAGTTCGGAGCTCAAGGGCGACGCATAGCCGTCTAGGAGACCAAGTCTCCAAGAGTAACAAGCAAATCAAATCTTTATGGGGAGGGTAAGATGTGCTCAATCTTTTGAGTAGATGGAATCAATCTTTTTATGGTTGCATCTCTCTCACATTGCTTGGAATCTCAAGAACAAGTTTGGGAGTGAGAGGGGAGAGCTCTAGCTGAAAAATGAGTGGAATGCCAAAGTGTCCAACCCTTCCCACGGGGGAAGGGGTGAGCTATAAATAGAGGCTCTCCAAAAACTAGCTGTTACTAGGTTTTTCTGTGTCTGACGGAACTTCCGCGGTCACCCATGGAACTTCCGTCATTTCAAAAATAGTCGTTGCGCAAGCCTAGAAGCATAAGCAGATGCTGTGACAGAACTTCCGTCAAGGGGTGACAAAACTTCCGTCAATCTCTGGTAGACATGACAAAGGGCTCACAGAACTTCCATGAGAGCCACGGAGATCCTGGTGACGGAACTTCCGTTAGAGAACGATGGAACTTCCATCACTCTCGGGTTGGCGCAAGGATGGAGTTTGAAGCTAACGGAACTTCCGTGAGAAGGGTCACGGAACTTCCGTCACTCTTTGTTTGGCTTAGAAAAAGGCTGGTTCTTTGGCTTTGTTGGCTAAACTTTCATAAGGTTTATTTGAGGACTTGAGCACATAAATTCCTTTAGAAGCAAGATAAGTTTTACCCCTCTTAATAGTTCGGCATACCTATGACTCAAAATAAATTAGCAAAAAGCTAAACTTGAAGCACTAGGAGTCCTTTTCCTTTTCTCTTTCATTGAGGGATAGACTTTTCTTACAAGAGTGGGCAACTAAATTTTCTCTTGATAAGCTGCACATTTTCTTCATGAATATGTTAGTACAAGTTTAATCTTATGTCATTAATCACTAAAACCCACTAGGGGACCTAGATGCATCTTCACTATCACCGAGATCGAAGTCGATGCAGCCCGTGCGAGACGAGAATTTCGTCGAGTAGGAAAGGTTGGTAATACGCCGAATTGTATTGAATGAAATTGTTGTTTTTTTCGTACAGATCCTATTACATATTTATAACCTCGTGCAAGAGGTTTTGACCCGACTTGGTCAGGACTCCTAAACAAACTGACTAAGTTTATTTCTAAAAACTTTAAACTAATATATAGAAAAGAAAACTAATATAGAAAAGGATAAAATAACCCTACACGGGTTCACTTCTTCTTTTCCGGCCGTTGGGCTCATTGACTTCGGTCGATTCCTACTCACGCGGCTGATCACTAGGCCCGGTCAATTTCTGGTGTCAACAGCTACCGATTCAACCCCCCCCCTCTCGGTAGGCCTTCGGTCCTTACAATCGGTATCAGAGCCAAGTGCTCAAATTTGAGGCTTCACCGCCTTGAGTAAGGATGCCGGGAAAGATGGGGAGTGTTCCCATTTTTGATGGGGAGGACTACAGGTATTAGAAGGCACGTATGCAAGCCAACCTAGAGTCCCTTGATCCGGAGATATGGATGGTGACCCATGATTCGGATACGGATGTGAACCTTCTTGAACCTGATTTCATTAAGAACAACACAAAGGCCAAGAATGCTCTGTTCTCATGCATCTCTAAGGATGTGTTTGCGAGGTTGGACTCGAGTTCGACAGCACACGGTATATGGACTGAGATTCAGAGTATCCATGAGGGTACTAGTGATGTCAAAGAGGAAAGATACTATGTGCTGAATAACAAGTATGATAACTTTGCTAGATAACCACATGAGAGAGCTAACACTGTTTATTCTCGTTTTCATATGCTAGTGGGGGAGATCAATGCACTTGGAGGTGATTTCAAGCTCAAGTCTGTGGAGGTCATCAGAAGATTCTTGAGGCTTTTCAAAGACCCCAAGTATGAGTCCATCATCACCTACACCTTGCAGAGTGACCTCAAGACCAAGACCATGAAGGATGTACTTGGCAAGAGCACTACCTTTGAGAGCTACCAATTGAGGATGGATGATCCTCAACCATCCAACCTTGCTCTATAGGCTGACAAGTAAGAATCAAGCAAGAGCAAGAAAAGCAAGAAGAAGGCAGTCACCGACGATAATGATGATGAAGATGATGATGAGGGTGACTTGTTTGAGGACTTGGCTCTTCTCATGAAGAAGATGAAGACCTTCAAGAACAAGTTCACTTCCAAGTCCCGGGGCAAGTGCTTCAATTGTGGCCCAAAGAATCACTTTGTTCGAGAGTGCCCAAAGCCCAAGAAAGAAGCACTCAAGTCACAAGATTCAAGTGAAGAAGAAGAAGATGAAGACCTCAAAGCCAAGCAACAGAAGAAGAGGTTCTTCCACAAAGACAAGAGCAAGGGCAAAGGCAAAGCCAATGACTCCAAGAAAAGATTCTCACGCAAGGCTCTTGTTGGGGAGTGGACTAGTGACAACTCAAGTGATGAGTCCTCTTCCTCAAGTGATGAAGAAGTGGCCGACCTAGCCATGATCAGGACCACATCACCACGAGCTCTCCCTCCACCTCCCATGTACCTCATGGCCTTAAGCCACCTTGGGGAGAGTGAGGACGAGAGTAGCAGTGACAGCGATGATAAGGAGCACATTTGTGCCGAGTTGTGGAGTATGCTTGAGCAAGCCCACGACATCGCCATCAAGAAATCCAAAATGTTGGATGTGATAAGAAAAGAGTGTAAATTGGCTAAGGACCATGTTGTTGACCTTGAGAGTGAGCTCAAGGACCTTATCACATCTCATGATGCCCTAAACAAGAGATATGAGAAACTCAAGGGTGATCATGTAGAGCTTCATGAGAAGTACAAGGCCCTTGAGATTACTTATGAGGCCATCAATATCGAGAACCTTGCCTCTCCCTCCTCTAGTTCATCAATGAGCGATGCTTCTACTATGTGTGATGAACTAACCACCTCGAATGAGGTTTCTTCTCTTGAGCCTTTTGTTTTGAAGGAATATCACAAGCTCAAGGAAGAGAGGAAAATGGTGATGGACGGCTTTGAGAGACTTGCACATGGTAGAGCCATCCACAAGGAGATTCTTGGGAAGAATCTTGTGAACAACGTCTCCCACCGTGGACTTGGCTCATATCCCGCCTCCATCGACATTATTGGGATGAGTGACTCCATTCCCTAATGGGTCAAACCCCTACTCGCCGACGACTACTATTGCGAGAGGTGTTGAAAGGATGGCCACACCATCAAGGATTGTCCTATGGTGAGAAGTTTTATTGTTTTGCCCAACCCTAACTTGTTTCATGAGAACACCCACTTCAAGCTTTTTAGGGACAAGGGTGGCAAGGTGAAAGCAAAGGCTTTGGGACCACCAAACAAGAAGAGAAAGGTCAAGAGCATATGGGTGCCTAAGTGCATAGTTAATCTCGAGAGGTCGATCGCGTACAAGTGGGTGCCCAAGAACAAGACCTAGATGGTGGTGGTGGTGGACCGAGCGCTTTCATGAAGATCATGTGAAGTCCACCACAAGTGACATGGACCTCAACGACCTATCTACTCATGAGGGAGGTAACTGTGTTAGTTCTTGGTAGTTGTAGTGTGTTTTTCTTTCTCTTGCATTGCATGGTACTTTAGGACTCCTTTGTGACTAGTATGCTTTGCATCCATGCATGTGTAAACAACTAAAAGAAAAACACATAAATATTAGTCAATGTCTAACCCACTCAAGATATCTATAAGCAAAGGGGAGTGCTTGAGATGGTGGTTTGGCTTCTCTCAAGGCAAGGGTATTGCTTATAGTGAGTAAGCTTGAGAGGGGTTCAAACTTGACATTGTTAGGTTTCCTTTGTGTCTTGCTTTAATATTGCTTGCATTCACATGGCATGTTTGCTTTCATTGAATATGTAAAATACTTATTGCATGCATCATATAGAAAACACAAAGGAGGCTTGTCACATTTGGAGATATTTGTGTCTCATGCTCTATATGAGATTACATCTCCACAAGTGTGACCAAAGGAAAGGATTGTGCTTCATGCCCATTGAGCAAGCTCTTATGAACTCCGAGGTTAAATCTACTCGCGTGGTTCATAGATTAAGGCTCATACATACCCATTTGGTTCTTATTTGCTCGAACTTTCATTTGGCATTTGCAAAAATTATAAGGCCATAGAGTGCCGCTATTTGAAAATGAGTGTTTGAGAGTTCCCTCCATATTCCAAGTGTAGTGTTTATTTGAGTGTTTAGCGAGGGCACTTGGAAAATGGAGAATTTTCTTGACTCAGCAAATTTCAGGGAGTGACCATGCAGTTCGGTCATCAAACCGTACAGTCCGGTCTGTGCAGTAGTGCACAGTACTTTTTGGACTAGAAATAGAGACCGGATAGAACTTCTTCTGAATACCATACTATCTAGTCTGCATGCCATTCTGTTGTCCAGAACCTCGATTTCCAGATTTCCCGAAGTGACCGGACAGTCCGGTGTAAAAAGCGGACCGTCCGATCAGTTCGTTTGATCGCGCAATACAGTTTCTGATCTGGACCGTTGATTCATCCTTCGTTGAATCCTGGCCGTCGGTGTCTATTTGACCTAGGTCAAAAGAGTCAGACCGATTTCTTGGTCGTATCCTCATTCGACTCACCGCCGGAAGCATGTTCTTGCCCCTGACGCCTTTCTTCGTTGCCGCCGTCGCCGACCCAGCCACCGCCGGCCGCGCCCGCACCTGAGCTCGCCGTCGGCAGCCGACGCCACCTCTCGCCCCCGCTCACCATCGCGTGCAGCCAAGCACGCCCTCACGCATGTGCACTACTGCTCCCGTCGCCGTGAGCCCTAGCGCCGCCGCCACCAACCAGCGCCGCCGCTCGCCGTCGTTTTAGTGCAGCTCGTCGCTGCTCTCCCGTGCGTGCGCACACATCTAAAGCACTAGGGCCGAGCTCCACAGCAAGGTTTAGGGAAAGTTGATTCCTCTTTTCCCTCCACCTCCATTGCCGGCAAGCCAAAGCTTCAAGTTTTCGGCGATCGGTTGCGTGATTCTTTCGGTTTCGGCATCAGACTTCCTCAGGGTATTGAGCTATCTTCCATTCATCGTTGTATGCCCTAATCTCCGAGTATTTAGTTTAATTGATGCAATTAGATTGATTGCCCGTGATTAGTTGCATTAATTGGCTAATTGACTCAACCTAGATGCAATTGATTCATTGCTTATCTGTTAATTGCATATCTAGGGTTGTCTCCTATTTAGTCTGCAGTTAGATTAATTACCTATTACTTGACTGCACACTAGATGACTCGCACCAGCCACTTATAGTCGATGATCACTATTGTTACGTTGCTTTATTTGTCTAGTGATCATGTCCTTCATTCAGTGCTAGGATTTCTATTGCGCATTCTTTCCTAGCGGTGCTTTCCTTGTAGACTTATATAGTTTCTATACTTATCCTGTCTATACCTATGTGCGTGCAGTGACGGCAGTTTGCAGCAGAGATGGCAGGGTCAGGACGGGACAAGGGAAAGGGAAAGATGCCTGAGAAGCCCAAGAGCAAGAAGAGACAGAGGCTAGACCCAGAGTCAGAGAGAGCCATGAGGGTTGCTAGGCACTTGGATGCCATGGAGGAGTCACGCAGGACACCAAGGACACCACAGATCCTAGAGCCATCTAGTCACACTAAGGGACTTAGGAGGAGTACCTGGCAGAGGACAGTGCTTGCCATAGGAGTCACTCCGGCACCTTGGTCGTAGCGTACTCCGGCTTCCCGTCAGGGGAGGTCGTCAAGACCTGCGGAGCAGGGATCCTCCAGGCAGCAGGAGGAGTCTGAGGAGGAGAGTTCAGAGGAGGAGAGCTCTATGTATGAGTCAAAGGAGCTGGAGGAGGAGACTGAGCAGCCAGAGCAGACAGTTCCCTAGAGGATAGCTCGTCGGGCAGCAGACCCGCAGTGCACCTATGCAGTGTGTATTAGGAGGCTGCAGAGACTGGTTGAGGCAGCCGGAGAGCCGGACATACTTAGGGTTCCTGCAAAGGACCTTAAGGCGCTATGTCTGATTCCCTTCGAGCAGTGGGTTCCAGTCCCTAGGGACCCCGCTGCAGGAGAGAGGTACTGGACAGGCCTCCAGAGGAGGATCGGAGAGGGTCTGAGATGCTATCTCGCCATGAAGGGCAAGGACAAGGTGTTTGTGCCGCAGCAGTGCACGACTTACCAGGCCATGAGGAAGGCCACCGACACTAGTATGGAGCAGTACTTCACGTACTTGCTAGGGCTAGCAGAGCTAGTTACTGCTCTATACAGGTTCAGAGAGGATATAGTCCTTGAGTTCTACGCTACACTGTGGATAGCCAGAGACTGCTCAGAGTTCTGGTTCTAGTTCAGAGGGCAGCCATAGCGTGTGACACGAGAGGATCTGATTGCTAACCTTGGATTCCTTACTTTAGATCTTCAGCTCTACAGGAGTGCCTACCCATCCCTAAAGCCACCTCGCAGACCACAGGGAGGGATGCTACCTTCAGACGACATGGTGTCGATTGCCTTTCCACCACCACACGCACCAGGATTTGAGAGAGGACAAGGTGGTTAGAGCGATAGTCACCAGGACTATCATTCCTAGGTCTGGCTATAGAGAGGAGTTCACTCTGCTTCACCAGTGGGCTATAGCAGTTATTCTGAGGAGGCAGCACTTTGACCTGGCAGATCTACTGATAGGGGAGATGGAGGAGGTTATCTCTGAGAGGGTTGGACGACGTCTCTTGTTCTATGCTCCATACATTTGCTATCTGTTGAGGAAGATGGGCCTTGTGACAAAGGAGTAGTATGAGGCATTCCCTGAGGTGACCACCAGCTACACACCCTGAGTCCCTAGGGGATTGCAGTCAGCCTCTAGTCAGCAGACAGGAGAGGAGGAGCAGGAGTTCCCGCCAGTCACTCATGAGCAGGCAACTCATCCAGAGATGGTGGTTCCTAAGACAGGTCAGTCAGCAGCAGGGATAGTCTTCACTTCCACAGTTTCAGCCTCTGCCGACACACCCAGGATCCTTCACAGCTATGATGACAGCTCAGTCCAGTGAGTTGTCACACTCAAGGGTGTTACCGATAGGGGGAGTACCACAGACCTTCTCGCCAGTGACACAGTTCTCCCCGTGTCAGCCTTCTCAGTATCTGCGTTGTCTGTCTCACCGTCACACTCTTCGACTTCGTAGATGGCAGCACCCTCTACCTCCCAGCACCTACTAGTTAGGAGCCTGTTCTCTGAGATAGTGCACACCACCCGTGCAGACTCCCAGCCAGCTCCAGAGTCACCTACAGCTTCTCTCCCCACTGCTACAGTCAGCACGCTTACACCTCAGATAGCAGAGAATCTAGTTCGAGGAGGTTTCTCACAGCAGCACGTGGCGGATCTTGCTTTTCTCTAGGCTTCAGTTGCTCAGGAGACCGCCACAGTCACACCAGTAGAGCTGGATGGAGAGTCTGATTCACTATCAGAGGAGCTTGAGTTATTCGAGCAGCTAGACTCTCTGGTGGCACAGGCTCAGATAGCACAGCAGGATCCAGCTCAGCCGCAGCCAGGAGCAGAGCCCTCAAAGGACGTCGCTGCACCACCTCCTTCGACCACGAGCGCTTAGATGTTTGTATTTTCCCGCTTTTTGGTGCTTGTTGTCAAAGGGGGAGAATTAGTCTTAGGTCTAGGGGGAGTGGGAGTGTGATCCTGTGTGATCGAGAGTAGCATGTATCTATGGGGAGCATACGCATACTTGTACATTGGTTTTGGGAGTCAGATACATTCGGATCCTATTTTGCAGGAGTTATTCGATATTCATGGATTTTGATGAGTCATGGTTTTAATTCATCTGTGTTTGACTCATCTTGATCTCACTTGGTTTATTTTCATACGTAGTGCTTGTCTTTCTTTAATTATCCTGTTTGCCTGTGTATGTTCCCATGATGATGAGTGCTTGTTCTTTAATTCCTTGCATGTTCATGCCTATCCTGTTGCATCTCATCATTCATGTCTTGCATTTGCATGTCTTTATGCTTTCCTTTAATATATTGCCATGACATGCATGCATTATCATCTAGAGGGTGCTTTTCTCTCTTTTCATTTTAAAGCCCTAGATGATTGATTGAGTAGGACCTTGTGCATTTCTCTCTTTATGCCTTTGTGGTTTCTCTCAATCATAGTGTAGCTCTTTTAGCCATGTTGTTTTCTTGTTAAGATTATGTTAAGTAGTGGTTGTCATCAATCACCAAAAAGGGGGGAGATTGTAAGCTTCATGACCATTGATGATGGAATCCCTGAGGTATGGATGTTTTGATGATAGATGACAATGAAATTGTGGGCTAATATCTACATGAGTGTTGTCTATGTAGGAACCTTCACTAATCTCTACTACAAATCATATGGATGATGGTTGCCTTGGCGATTGATGACAATGACCACAAGCGTGGAGGCTTGGTGAGCTTGATGGAGTCCAAGGGTTGATGGAGATGGATCGAAGCTAAGGACAAGCTATGGAGCAGGTGTTGGGAACACTTGTCTAGTTGTTAGGGCTTTGAGCCCATAGGAAAAACTGGACTATCAAGGGGGTCTAGGTCATTCTCTTAGGTCATGTCTAGTTGGTGATGTGCAAGGTTGCTCAGTGAAATCATAGGCACTAGGTGACAGTGGAGAAGCCAAGGAGCTGTTCGGAGAAGCCGGGAAACAAAGTCAAGCGAGGACAACAAGTTTCAGCTTTTGGACAATTGACCAGACAGAGGGGTCAGAGGTGACCGGACTGTACGGTCACTAAGAGGTTTTGTCCGGAGACTACAGCGAGCAGCGAGGAAACTACCAAGTCTAGGAAGTTCTAGTGATCAGACGGTTTGGTCTACTGACCGGACGGTCCGATCAGTAGAAGTGGGACTTGGGCAGCGAGGAAGCCAGCGTCGAAATGTTTCTGCACTGGAGAGAGAATTGGACCGGACGGTCTGGTCCACTGACCGGACGGTCCGGTCAGTACAGGTTTTTCAGTAGGCCAGAGCCATTGGAGCTCGGGATTGCAGTGACCGGACGGTCCGGTCAGGCAGTGATCGGACAATCCGGTCAGTAGGCCCAAAAAGCTGATTTCATGAAGCAACGGCTAGTTGGAGGTTGGAATACCTGAGAGCATTTGGTAAGGTCCAAGAGGAAAAGAGTATAGCACTAGGAGAGGATATTGGATATCTTGAGAGTGCTAGTGAGAGTAACAAGGAGCGATCTTGAAAATCTAAGGCTAGGGTGTCCTTGAGGGTGTGATCTAGGTTGTTACTCTTGGTCTATGGTGAGACCTAGACCAGTTAGGTGTCAGTGATCGAGCCTATCATGATCCGTTGTGAAGGTCGTCACACGTATGTACACGGTTTGAGCCCACCAATGAAAGGGGCATCGCTAGTGAGCGCCCGTGCCGGCTCCGGGAGTCCGGCAAGTTCTCGAGGGAGGCGAGCTTGTGCCTTGGTGGCAGCGGTGACACACACCATGCCTTCATTCCGGGAGTGATTGCAGGCGCGTGGGCGAGAACTCTACTTTGTGGCGGGAGCGACTAGGACTTCGGCGGGAGTGGTCCAACAAGGAGTAGGGGAAGGCGCCATCCTTCCGAGACCTCGGGAAAAAAATCATGAGCATTCCTTGACCCCCTCTTTACTATTCCGCAATTATGTGCTCTAGTTGGTAGGGTGACTTGTGGCTTGCATAGGCTAGTGTGTTTAACTTCCGTGCTTTGTTTTGCATCATGAACACTAGCATGCATAGGGTCTTGGCCTACTAGAACTTTTTAGGTTACAATGATTGTTGGGTTCTAGTGGTGTGAAATTCAAGTATTCGAATTCGTGGTCGGCTACCAATTCAACCCCCCCCTCTCGGTAGGCCTTCGGTCCTTAGATCGTGGGTGCTCGGAAGCGCTGGGGGAACTCGATGCTATGGATGCACAAGCTAAAGACCCAAGCCCCAGTGGGCTCGGGCTTCGGCTCTTGTCTTCATCGGTGTCATCATAGCGCCCGCTGCAGCACGGCTGACGGCCCTTCTCCTTGTTGAGGTTCTCTTTCTCGAGCAGGTGTGCCTTGAGGGTCAACCGCGCATTGCGGTTAGGCCTAATTCGGTCGTGGACCAAAGCTTTCCTGGTCGTGTCCCCGTCTGCGGGTGCCTATTGGACTGTGGGTTGGCGGGATCCTACCGCAGCGCTTCCCCTGGCCTGCCACGAGGTACTGACCTGCCGGCTTGACTAGGTGGCATGCCGAAATGAACTCTCAGCTTCGAGCTCAGCGGCTTTGGCTAGCAGAACCACAACCTCCCACTGTGCTTGTTGAGCCACGAGCGTAGCGGGCCCGGGAAGGGTTTGTAGTAGTGCGGATGTAGCTGCTATGTTCTGCTCTATGCGGGCAAACTACGGAGACCCCTGCTCATTGTTGATGCTGCGCTGGTGAACGTCGCGAGCCATGGCTCGAGCGTGTGCGCCAGCCCCTGAGCGAGCTAGTTTCTGGTCGATCTCAGCCTTCTCATTGTCCAACTGGCGATGGGCTTCCTCTAACTCCGCCCGCCTAGCCCTCAGCTACTGCTAAGGGCCATCCGGGCGAGGTGCCATGCGGAGTCCCACAGCTGGAGTGATGGGCACATTGACGAGGACCTCCCTCATCACGGTGTTTGGCACGAGATTTACCGGAGCGCGAGCTCTGGGTTCGCCGCGGCCCCAGCTGTCGAGGTTCCAGCAACCCCGGTGTTTGTGATGGGCGCGAGCTGCACCATATGGCATTCACACGGGGGGGGGGGGGGGTCGTGACTCCCTGTGCAGCTATCTATCAGATTCAGAGTCTTCATGGGACCCCACGTCGAGGAGGTCGAAGAGGGACTCGTTTGGGTGCTCGATCATGCCCACGAAGTTGCCTTCGGTGGGCATCAAAAAGTTGAGGTGAGCCATGGGGCCTTGGAATTCCTGCGCGGTGTTTTGTAGGCCGCATGGGAACATGCTCCGGGGGTTTTCGTCAAGGAGCCCCGGGGAGAGTAGTTCGCCCACAAGGAACCGGCCGTGGATGTTCGCAAGGGCGAATGCCATGCATCTGAGGTCTTCTTGTGCTGACATGCGGCCCAGGTATCGCTCCAAGTGAAACCACAGCTTATCGTTGTAGTTCGATGCACATGCAGGGTTGCCAGAGACCTATTGCATGGCAGGTCCCAACCGAATAGCCTGCACTGCCTCGGTGGTGGCGGCTGTGGCTGCCGAGATGGGATCCGGGAGGGACTCATCGGCGAGTTCCAGCATCCCGTATGCTATGACCGTGAAGTCCAGCATATTCCCCATGTCCTCTAGCCACCACTGGCGCGGCGCCTCGGTGGCAGCCGCTAGGACTGGAGGGGATGATGGCGCCGGCGCAAGAACGCGAAGTAGTGCGTGATCCATCGTAGCGACAAACTCCAGGCTCCTAAAGAACACACTAGTGCCGGGAGCCCAGAAAGTGGTCAAGCTGGCCATCCGAACCAAAGGGTGGTTGTTGATTGAGACGCGCAAAAGCCCCTTCCTTGTGCGCCAACTATCGATGTTTCGATCACCGGCTAGTAGAATTTGTTCTAGGGGATGCGCATCCGAGCTCGGTGATGGCTGTGCAAGAGGACACGAGGATTATACTAGTTCGGGGTAGCCCCGTACGTCTAGTTGGAATGTTGCTCATGTTACTTGCATCGGGGGGTGTTGTCGAGACTTATTCTCGGCAATATATTTATCGGGCTACGTCGGGATTAAGAACTCGATGGTTAAGAAACAAGATGCCGAGTTATACAGGTTTGGGCCCCCTCAATGAGAGTAAAAACCCTACGTCCTATGTTCTGTGGTTGTTTTGCAATGTAATCTAGTGCCCTCGATGGGGGGTTCCCTACTGCCTTATATATCCGGTTGGCAGGGGTATATGAAGAGTCCTACTCGTAGTCTACAAGGATTTACATAGAAAGTCTATCTCTAATTGTCTTGCTCTCCAAGCCGACTCGGTCGCTTCTCTTATTTGTGGGCCACTCAGTCGTCTACCGACTTAGGCATATCTATGGATACCCGGAAGGTAAGTATTCCACAGCAACCCCCGAGTGCTTTCTAATTTGAGTTGGATCTGGTGCACCGACTAGGTGCACCTCATCAGGTATTGCCCCCGACTCATGTATAATTTGGATACTGACAAATAATGCAAGAGTCTAATAATATTAGCTCTTAATGTTTTGTTGTTTATAATTCATTCAAACCATCAAGTCTGAGCTTATCTATCCTCTAATCATCAAATTAAAGGGTCGGTGAGCATAACATCAATCATGTCGACCTATTAGAAGGAAAGCCGAGTGATGTACACTCTTGTTCGAGTGACTCTTAATCCCATGATAATGACATCAATCATTTCATCAATCTTAGTTATGTTTATGAGATAAATCAAAAACTTAGTACTAAGCTATAATGACATCAATCATAAAATAGCTTTTCCTTATATAATTATCATTCGGACTATAATAAGCTCATTATTGACATTCAATTACTGACATCAATTAGTAACATAATCTTTCCACTTATACTCGTACGACCATCAAGTCCTCTGCTACGTGATCATCAAATCATATAGATACGGAAATATTTTAAGTGGAGTTGCCACTACTTCTCATCAAAGAAGCCCCCAAGTTTAATCCTCAAGGTATTTAGCAATAATTCTTTTTAAAGAATATCGCCCGGCTTTACTTTAATAAAGCAAATAGCCTGTTATTGTGAGGCCCATGTCAGCCCATATGGACCCTCACGACTAAGTCAAAATTGGGAAGGTATAAAAGGGGAGAGGGAGGACGACGCTAGCTCCACGCCGCCACTTCGCTCAAGAAATTCATCTTCCTCATGCACCCTCTATTCTCGTGACACCTCTGCTCCCTTGTTCTTCGCTAGGGTTAGCGATTTCACCAGCCACCTACGATCTCTCGTCATTCCTAAGCCCTCGAGCTTCTGCTAGGGTTAGGGCTGTGCATCCAGATCCACCGTGATGAGCTCATTCTCCAAGATGTCATGCAAGCTCACCAAGGGGCAGAAGACCGCCGCCGCCGAGTCTTCCTCGTCAGAGTTGGAGATCCCGGACGAGCTTCAGGAATTCCCAAAGAGCAGCATCACCGCCAAGGATTTGAACGCCATGGTGGTCGACGGCATCCTCCCGGAGTAGGCGTGCATCGACTGGAAGGTACCTGGATCAGAAACTCATCTGCTTCCAATCCACAAACAGATCATTGTGTTTTGCTCATTTTTCGAGCATGGCTTCGGAGTTCATGCTACAGCTTCTTGCGCGGGCTCCTTTTCTTTTACGGGATTGAGCTTGTTAACCTCAATCCTAATTCCATTCTGCACATTGCTATTTTTATGCACACTGTGTGAAGCTTTTCTGGGCATGCTGCCCCACTTCTCTCTCTTTCGCCATCTCTTCCTCCTTCGACCGTTGCTGACAAAGGAAAACCAAGTCGCCATTGGGGGTGTTGGCTTCTAGTTGCGAAGGAAGAAGGCCTACATCAATGTGCCCCTGAACACGGGGAACAAAAACTGGAGGTTGGAGTAGTTCTACTGTGACAAGGCCAACCCCCGGCGGACTTGGTCAGAGAAGCCGGAGCCAAGTGATGCCTAGGTGACCGAGCTGCTGAAGAAGATTGCCGATCTGAAAGAAGAGGCGATTGATGGCGTCACAGTAGCGAAGAGTTTCATAGTGCGCCGAGTGCAACCTGAAAGGATCATAGTGACCGAGAGGGGGAGGGGGTGAATCGGGAACTATCTCTATCTACCAATTTACCAATTCCTAACACCAATACACTCAAATCAACTCCTACACAATTCTAGTGGTGATCACACTAACAAAATAATCGTATGAAAGGAAAGACAACCTATGCATCCTAATGGATCACACAAGTCAATACGACTCCTATGCACTTCTAGTGATCAAGTACGCCAATGCAACTCCTATGCATGCTAATGGTCAAATGCGGAAGCTTAAACACTACTAGCAAGCAAGGAGCCTAAACATGCAAGTATACAAGATAATCAACTAGAACAAGGCAAGCACACAAGCATGAATAGCACGGTATGTAAAAAATGGAAAGTAATGCATCAAAGTAAGGAGTATAGTAAGAGAGGGGTCATGATTTTTTCCCGAGGTCTCGGAAGGATGGCGCCTTCCCCTACTACTCGTTGGACCCCTCCCACCGGAGTCCCAGTCCCTCCCACCACAAAGTGGATTTCTCGCACACGAGCCCGCAATCACTCCTGGAGTGAAGACATGGTGCGCATTACCGCTGCCACCAAGGCACAAGCTCGCCTCCCTCGAGAACTTGCCGAACTCCCGGAGCCGGCACGGGCGCTCACTATTGATGCCCCTTTCACCAGCGGTCTCAAACCATGTACAAACATGTGACGGCCTTCACAACCGATCATGATAGGCTTGATCACCGACACCTAACCGTTCTAGGTCTCACCATAGGCCAAGAGTAACAAACTAGATCACACCCTCAAGGACACCCTAGCCTTAGATGTGCAAGATCGCTCCTTGTTACTCTCAATAGCACTCTCAAGATATCCAATATCCTCTCCTAGTGCTCTCCTCTTTTTCTCTTGGACCTTATCAAATGCTCTTAGGTATTCCACTGGCCAAGAGAGGTCTCCAAGACCCCAGCAACAAAGTTATATAGGCTTCCAACCTCAAACTAGCCATTGCTCCACAAAATCAGCTTTCTGGGCCTACTGACCGGACTATCCGATCACTGCCTGACCGGACCGTCCGGTCACTACAATCCCGAGCTCCAACGGCTCTGCCCTACTGAAATCCTATACTGATCGGACCGTACGGTCAGTGGACTAGACCGTCCGGTCCATTTCTCCTCTCAAGTCTAGAAAAATTTCAAGTGCTTGCTTCCTCGCTGCGTAGAGTAACTTGTACAGACCAGACCGTTCGGTCTGTAGACCGGACCATCCGGTCTCTACATCTCTAGCTCTGGCAGTTTCCTCGCTTCTTCGCTGTAAGTCCCAGACAACTTCACCTAGTGATCGTACAGTCCGGTCTCCACTAATCCCTCTGTCCGGTCACTTGGTCCAGAAGCTGAAACTCCTCGTCTTCATCTGACTTCGTTTCCCGGCTTCTCCGAACAGCTCCTTGGCTTCTCCACTGTCACCTTGAGCCTATGATTTCACCGAGCAACCTTGCACATCACCGACTAGACATGACATTAGAGAATGACCTATACCCCCTTGATAGTCTAGTTTTTCCGATGGACTCCAAGCCCCAACAACTAGACAAGTGTTCCCAACACTTGCTCCATAGCTTTTCCTTAGCTTTGATCCATCTCCATCAACCCTTGGACTTCATCAAGCTCACCAAGCCCCCATGCTTGTGGTCATTGTCATCTATCGCCAAGGCAGCCATCAACAATCATCATAGAGTAGAAAAGGTTTCCTACACGGACAACACTCATGTAGATATTAGTCACATTTCGTCGTTGTCATTTATCACCAAAACATCATACTTTTGGGTGACCTCAATGGTCATGATCCTTACAATCTCCTCCTTTTTGGTGATGGATGACAACCACTACTTATGATGATCCAAAACGGACAAGCAACAAGGAACCAAAGGAAAAGAAAGGATTGAAAGGATTACCTTGGTCCTTACCTTGGAAGTAGTCTCCCACTTGAAATGTGCTAGGTGTTGAGGGAGAACTACCCAATCACGTAGCGCACTTGATGTCGGTCTTGAGTTGAATTTTGCGCCCATCTTGGTGTCATGGTTGATGTTCTTGTCAAAGTAGACACGCACCAAAGATGTGATGTTCATGTCGGTGTAGATGTACATTGTTTTCGTAGACATGCACCTTCATTGTTCTTATTCATGTTGGTGTAGATCCAGTCTCCCCTATTTGGTGATTGATCTTCATGTTCTTCTCCCCCTTTGTGTTATCTTGGATCTTCATGTTCTTCTTCTCCCCCTTTGTGTTATCAACCTAGACTTGGCTTTTGGATCTTCATGTTCCTTCTCCCCCTTTATCACCTATCACCAAAAACCAAAGGCAAAACACAAGAGAACCAAGGAGCAAATAATAAATGGCAAGAGTTAGGAAACTCCCCCTTTCTCGATGCTCCTCCTTGGTAACGATGGTGTTCCACCATAGCTCCCCCTACACACAAGACTTAACAACAAATTCCTCAAGAATGCAAAGGTTAGTCATTAGTGTGTTGGGAATGTATGAGCCACTTGTATTTGAGCCGCGCGAGTAGATTTAACCTCGGAGCTCGGTTGAACATGACTCAATGGGCATGAACCACAAACATCACTATGTGATCAACTAGAGGGTTATGGACTTACATTATAAATAAGCAACTCCCCCTAGAAACATGCTTGAAAGCATGTAAGGTATCACAATGCAAGAATGCATGAATGCAAAAAATGCAAATGCAACAAGTATACAAATGATGATGCGATGCTAAAAGGAAGAGAGAGAACGTCTACAAACCAAAGTGCCAACGACGAGTTGTTCCCTTCTCGAGCTTACTCACAATGGACCACTCTTCAAACCTTGGGTACACCATGAACCATCTTCCCAAGCTTAACCCTTGTCCATTGCTATCTCAAGGAGGTCCGAGGTTGACCTAAAAAAAAGAGAAACAAGCACAAAGCAAAGGCACAAACAAAAACAAACAAGGAAAGCTATACAAATTTACATGGGGCAGGCCTTAGGGTTACTCAAGTGAAGTTGGAGAGGTCGAGAACATTGAGTTCTCCCCTTAGCTTGTTGAAGGTCTTCTCGTCAAGAGGCTTGGTGAAGATATCTGCCAATTGTTCATGAGTACGCACATGCACCAAGTCAATGTCCTTCTTCTGAACATGATCTCGAATGAAATGATGTTTCACTTGAATGTGCTTTGCATGACCATGATCTCTAGTTTTGAGAGCCATCTTGATCGCTGCTTCACTATCATAATAGAGTGGCATTTGAGTGATGTTGAGACCATAGTCCGAGAGAGTTTGACTCATGTAGAGAAGTTGAGCACAACATGCCCCTGCTGCCATATACTCCACTTCGGTTGTAGATAGAGCCACCAAGTTTTGCTTCTTTGAGCTCTAAGAAACAAGAGCTCTTCCAAGGAATTGGCAATCTCCCGATGTACTCTTCCTATTCACTTTGCATCCTACGAAGTTCGAATCTGAATACCCAAGTAACTCAAAGCTTGTTCCTCTAGGGTGCCACAACCCTATGGTAGGTGTGTACTTGAGGTATCTAAGTATCCTTTTCAAGGCCTTCAAGTGTGATTCTTTAGGATTTGCTTGATAGCGTGCACACAAGCACACAGTAAACATGATGTCTGGTCTTGAGGCAGTGAGATAGAGCAAAGAACCAATCATAGATCTATAAAGCTTGGGGTTCACCGGTTTTCCCTTTTCATCCATGTCTAAGGGTTTGCTTGTTGCCATAGAAGTGCGCAAGGGTTTGCTATTTTCCATGTTGAACCTCTTGAGAAGATCCTTGGTGTATTTCTCTTGATAGATGAAGTTGCCTTCTCTCAGTTGCTTCACTTGAAAACCAAGGAATACATGGAGTTCTCCAATCATAGACATTTGAAATTCCCTTGCCATAATTTCCCTGAACTCCTCATTGTACTTCTCATTGGTTGACCCATATATGATATCATCCACATAGATTTGGCACACAAAGAGATCCTTCCTAACATGCCTTGTAAACAAGGTGCTCTCAATGCTTCCAATGGTGAATGCATTCTTGAGAAGGAAGTTTCTCAAATGTTCATACCAAGCCCTAGGAACTTGCTTGAGTCCATAGAGAGCTTTCTTCAATTTGTATACATGTCTTGGACATTTAGGATCCTCAAACCCTGGAGGTTGTTCCACATAGACTTTTTCATTGATCTCTTCATTCAAGAAGGCACTCTTCACATCCATTTGATAGAGCTTGAAGCCATTATGTGAAGCATAAGCAAGCATGATCCGAATTGCCTCAAGACGAGCCACTGGTGCAAATGTTTCTTCAAAGTCAATGCCCGCCACTTGAGAATATCCTTTTGCCACTTGGCGAGCCTTGTTCTTGACAATGGCTCCTTTCTCATCTTGTTTGTTCTTGAAGACCCACTTGGTGCCAACCACATTATGATTCTTGGGCCTCTCTACCAACTTTCATACCTTGCATCTCTAAAAGTTGTTCAACTCCTCTTGCATGGCAATAACCCACTTGTGATCATTCATTGCCTCTTCCATTATTGTGGGCTCAATCATGGAGACAAAAGAGAAGTTCTCAATAGCAAAATTTGCCTCCTCATCATCTTTTTCATTCACATAGTTGGGCTTGTATTGGTTTCTCCTTGTCCTCACCCCTTGAGATGGGCTCCCAAAGATCAAGTCCCGAGAATGATCCTTGTTGATAGCTTTGGGTCTAGGATGATGTTCTTCTTGAGTGGGAGGTGATCTAGGTGAAGTATCTTTGGCATCATGGATAGCTTGCTCTCTTGAGATATGAGTGTCTTGGATTTTTAGAGAGGTGGGAGAATTACTCATAGGCTTTCTAGCTTTGGACTTAGAGCTTGGATTGGATAGGGATGCATCATTTGAGGAGCTTGGAGAAGTGACTCGAGATGGAGTAGATGGGGGAACTTGTGACTCACTTCTCTCTTGAGTGTTCTCTTGGGTAGGTGGATGCACTCTCAACGAATTTCGGGAGGAGCTAGAAGGTGTGTTAGTGGCATCTTGGTTTGGTTCTTGCACCTCGGAGGATGTTGTCGCTTGAGGTGGTGGAGTGGAGGGCTCACCAATATCATCATCGATAACCTCGTGGGGTAAAACCTCGCCCACGGGCATTCTTCTCATAGCCTCCCTTATAGGTTCATCACCAATGTTCACTTCAAGAAATTCATCTCCCTTTTGAGAACCATTTGACTCATCAAATTGCACATCACAGGTTTCTTCCACACAACCTGTAGCTGAGTTATAGACCTAATATGCTTTAGAATTTCTAGAGTACCCAACAAGTATGCCTTCATCCGTCCTACTCTCAAACTTCCCGGGCTTCCTCCTCTTCTTGAGAAAGTAGCAAGTGCAGCCAAAAAAACCCAAAAATAGGAAACATTCGGTTTCCATCCAACCAATAGCTAATATGGAGTCTTCTTCAACAACCGATGAAGGTACACACGGTTGGAAGTGTAGCAAGCCGTGTTGATTGCTTCAGCCCAAAACCTCTCATGAGTCCCATACTCATCTAGCATAGCACGAGCAAGAGTGATGAGCGTCTTGTTCTTTCTCTCCACTACTCCATTCTGCTCGGGAGTATAAGTAGCGGAGAACTCATGCTTGATTCCTTTCTTATCACAATACTCCTCCACTGTTGTGTTCTTGAACTCTGCCCCATTGTCACTTCTTATCTTCACAATGCTAGCTTTGAATTCATTCTTTGCTCTCCTTGCAAACTTTCTGAAGATGTCACTAGCTTCATACTTGTCCACAAGAAAGTCAGTCCAAGTGTATCTCATGAAGTCATCCACAATCACCAAGCAATAGAGATTGCCTCTCAGACTCTTGTGGTGTGTTGGCCCAAACAAATCCATGTGCAAGAGCTCTAGAGGACGAGATGTTGACATGAAAGACTTGGTGGGGTGAGAAGAGGCAACTTGCTTCCCTGCTTGACAAGCACTACACAGTTTGTCCTTCTCAAAGGTCACATCCTTGATTTCTTCAACTAGATTCCTCTTGACCACTTTCTTGAGCTGACTCATCCCAACATGTGCTAATCTTCTGTGCCACAACCATCCCTTGGTTGACTTTGTGAAGAGACAAGTACTTGGAGGCATGTTGCTAGATTTGAAGTTCGTGACATACAAGTTTACATGCCTCACTCCATGAAACACTAGCCCTTTCTTGGTATTCTCAATAGTTGCTCCATCCGCATAAAATGTGCACTTGAATCCCATGTCACACAACTAACCAATGGATAGAAGGTTGAAGTTGAGGGTTTCTACAAGAAAAACCTTGGAGAGATGGAGATCCTCTGTAATGGCCACCTTGCCTGAGCCTCTGACTCTCCCCTTTGAGTTATCTCCAAATGTCACCTTCTCACTGTCTTCATCTTCATCAATGGTGGTGAACATGGTTGGCTTCCCGGTCACGTGTTGAGTGCACCCACTGTCAAGAATCCAATGAGTACCCCCACTCTTGTAGTTGACCCTGGTGGTAGCCATAAGACAAGCACTAGAGGAAGAAGGGTTAGTATCCAAAGCATTACATGATTGACTTGTACTAACCTCATCATATTGAATGACAAGACCATCCTCCTAGATAGGGATTCTTGCAATCCCTTCCTGAAGTCTCCTCCTGATGGGATAGTGAGGAGCATGATACCTCCAATGTCCATGACCATCCCACATGTGCACATTGTCGAGGTCGATGTAGTAGTGGGGGGATCATAGATTCCAGTGACGTGCTCGAGCACATGTCCCACTTGTGAGTGGAGCACGAGTATCATCTCCATTGCTCTCTCAATTGAGAGCTCATGCCTTCTGTTGACTACCTCCTCAAGTAAGAAACCCCTCTCAGAAGTTGTGATTTGTTGCAGGAGCTTGTCAATCACTTCATGTGATGCAATCCTTCGAAGGCCTTTGAAGGAGTTTATCCTACACACAAGATCATAAATGCTTAAGAGAGTATCACAAAGGTCATCATTCAGATTTCTCACAAATTCACCAAGTTGAAAGATGAGATCATGTTGGTGAGCTCGACGAAGATGCCAAAGGTGATCTTGCGGTGGAGGAGGTGGTATGGATGGAGGCGCCGGAGCCATAGTGGTGAGATTGATCATCTCAAATGATCAAGTGAGCATCATAGTTGGTGCTCCCCCTACACCAACACGTGGTCCACCCGAAGTGCTTGGAGTGGAACTTGGAATGCAACTTGAGGAAGAGCTTGACGAAGCGCTTGATGATGAGCTTGGTGAAGCTCTTGCTCCAAAGGGGTTGTAAAAGCTATTGCAAGGCAATCTTGCAGAGGGATCAAAGAAGTTTGAGCTCGAAGCTACTTCTTTCTCTTTTCTTGAAGATGCTTCAATGTTTGCCTTGGAAGTCTTCTCCCCGGTCCAACTTGCAGTGATCTCCTCATCCTCAAAGAGCAACTCAATCACGTCCTCGACGGATAGACCCTTCTCCATGAGAAGGCTGAGGGTGGTATTGAGGAGCTTGCTACTAGGGAGCAAGGTGAGGATCTTCTCGACTATCACAATCTTGGGAAGCTTGAAGGATTCTTCATTTGATTCAATCTTGTCCATAATACCTCGCAAGTGAATAAGAGAGTCAAGTAAGTCCTCATTATCATTAGCATGAAAAGCAAAGAACTCCTCAACAAGTGAATTACTAGCAAGATCAAGAGGCACACTATCATCAATCCTATTCATGCTAGTGGAGCAGGCAGGAACAAGAGAAGCATCATCATCAATCATCACATTAGGCACACTAGTAGAGCAACCTATCAAGTTATCACTAGAAGAATCTAGGCACTCACTAGAACTAGGCACATCATACAATCATCACAATCATCATACACATGATTATCAATAAAGGTATTGGTAAAGTCCACAAGAGTATCCATCAAATAATCCAGAATCATGGCATTTAGGTAGCTTTTAAAGCGATCCTTCCATGAGCCATGACCTGGCCCCGAATGGATGACATCTCAACTCAATACGGTCACTACTCAAGGCGGTTAAGCCCTATGATGAGCACTTGGCTATGATACCATGTGAAAGGATCATAGTGAGCGAGAGGGGGGGTGAATCGGAAACTATCTCTATTTACCAATTCCCCAATTCCTAACACCTATACACTCAAATCAACTCCTACACAATTGTAGTGGTGATCACACTAACAAGATAATCCTACGAAAGGAAAGACAACCTATGCATACTAGTGGATCATACAAGTCAATACAATTCCTATGCAGTTCTAGTGATCAAGTACGCCAATGCAACTCCTACACATGCTAGTGATCAAATGTGGAAGCTTAAATACTACTAGCAAGAAAGGAGCCTAAACATGCAAGTCTATAAGATAATAAACTAGAACAAGGCAAGCACACAAGCATGAATAGTACGGTATGTAAATGCGGAAAGTAATGCATCAAAGTAAGGAGTAGAGTAACAGAGGCCTCATGATTTTTTTCCCGAGGTCTCGGAAGGATGGCGCCTTCCCCTACTACTCGTTGGACCACTCCCTCCGGAGTCCCGGTCCCTCCTGTCACAAAGTGGAGTTCTTGCACAAGAGCCCGTAATCACTCTCGGAGTGAAGACACGGTGCGCGTCAACGCTGCCACCAAGGCACAAGCTCGCCTCCCTTGAGAACTTGCCAAACTCCCGGAGCTGGCACGGGCGCTCACTATTGATGCCCCTTTCACCAGCGGTCTCAAACCATGTACAAACATGTGACGGCCTTCACAACCGATCATGATAGGCTTGATCAACGACACCTAACCATTCTAGGTCTCACCATAGGCCAAGAGTAACAAACTAGATCACACCCTCAAGGACACCCTAGCCTTACATGCGCAAGATCGCTCCTTGTTACTCTCACTAGCACTCTCAAGATATCCAATATCCTCTCCTAGTGCTCTCCTCTTTTCCTCTTGGACCTTACCAAATGCTCTCAGGTATTCCACTGGCCAAGAGAGGTCTCCAAGACCCCAGCAATGAAGTTATACAGGCTTCTAACCTCAAACTAGCCGTTGCTCCACGAAATCAGCTTTCCGGGCCTACTGACCGGACCATCGGGTCACTGCATGACCGGACCGTCCGATCACTGCAATCCCAAGATCCAACAGCTCTGCCCTGCTGAAATCCTATATTGATCGGACTGTATGGTCAGTGGACCGGACCGTCTGGTCCATTTCTCTCTCCAATTCAGAAACATTTCCAGCACTTGCTGCCTCGCTGCCTAGAGTAACTTGTATAGACCAGACTGTCCGGTCTGTAGACCGGACCGTCCGGTCTCTACAACTCCAGCTCTAGTAGTTTTCTCGCTTCATCGTTGTAAGTCCCAGACAACTTCACCTAGTGACCGTACAGTCCGGTCTCCACTGACCCCTCTATCCGATCACTTGGTCCAGAAGCTGAAACTCCTCGTCTTCGCTTGACTTCGTTTCCTGGCTTCTTCGAACAGCTTCTTGGCTTCTCCACTGTCACCTAGTGCCTGTGATTTCACCGAGCAATCTTGCACATCACCGACTAGACATGACCTAAAAGAATGACCTAGACCCCCTTGATAGTCCAGTTTTTCCTATGGACTCAAAGCCCTAACAACTAGACAAGTATTCCCAACACTTGCTCCATAGCTTTTCCTTAGCTTTGATCCATCTCCATCAACCCTTGGACTTAATCAAGCTCACCAAGCCTCTATGCTTGTGGTCATTGTCATCTATCACCAAGGCAGCCATCAACAATCATCATAGAGTAGAAAAGGTTTCCTACACAGACAACTCTCATGTAGATATTAGTCACATTTTATGTTTGTCATTTATGACCAAAACATCATACCTTGGGGTGACCTCAATGGTCGTGATCCTTACACAACCCCTCAAGCAGCAAAGTCACCCCACCTGGATGTACTCCACCGACGATAAGACGAGGGAGGTGCCCGACCCGCCGAACTCCACCTTGTGTTGGTCACGATTGGTGAAGATGTTTGAAGTGGTCATTCCTCAGGACCCCTCATTGATCACGAAGGCATACAACATGGGCACTCATCGGGCCCGAGTAAGCTCCGGACGTTCAATGTGTCTCTGATATTCATCTTGGTAGAGCGACCTATCGGTCTAATGTCTTGATGTTTAATTTCAGGTTTTGGACACTTATGTGTCTCACCCTTCGCTCCCTCCGAGGGACCGGATTATGTCAAGAAACCGCTGCAGACCGGTCTGGGTGGAGCAAGCTCATCAGCGAGCACGCGTTAGACCGAACCAGTCAACGCAAGCAACCCTGCTATTCCCGCCATCGGTGTCCTCGCTTTGAGCCTTCGAGTGAAGCAGACCGCCCACCATCGTCAGCAATATTGTGGAGATGATGAGGAGGAGGAGGAGGAAGAGCGCCCTCAAGACACCGGTATATGCTCCCCTGCACACGCTGACCGACCATCAAGCCAATCAGAGCCCCCGAGCCGAATGGCGAGTGATGCAGGGATGGCTAAGAAGACTGATAAAGTCGCGAAGCCCTCCTTGAAGACGAAACAAGCTGATTCGTAGACCACTTCTCTAAAGAAGAAGGTCAGTCGGATCAAAATCAAGCAAGCCTCCGAATAAGTTTATTCACATCTTTGAATCTTTGTCAAGTTAATCCAAAATATATTTCATCTCTAACATCTTGCTCTTTAGTGAACATACTACTCGGTCGACCGAGACTCAGAGCGCCCCTGTTATCTAAAGACACTCGGTCAACTCCTACCCCTCATTCGACTGACCCGCCCCAGTCTACAGTCACGCCATCAAGCAAGCAAATTGAGTCGAGGAATACTCCAAGAGTTCCAACGCCAATGATGACGCCATAGACCGCCTCTCCTCCCCCAGCTGGCCATGTGCCTTCTTCCATCAAGGACAAGGCCATGTCAGTCGAGAAACCAATGGGTCGGCCCGAAGATGAGGATATGGAGATTCTCCACCAACACCGAGAGGCTACCAAGGTACATCAATACCAAGGCCTTTTTCTCCCTCAAGTCATCTTGTTGCATCTAACCATAGCTACCTCCCTTATCCAGAAAATATACTCTCTGGTGGAGAAGAAGCAGACCAGAATAGAGTACCTTGAGGCCGAGACCTTCAGTATGTTCTGAGATTTTCTTCTACGTATGATTATTTCTTCAAATTATTGACTTGTTGTTGTTATCTTGTCACTCACCGGTGAGCAGCTCACCCAAGCCAGGAAACAAGTGGAAAAGCTGCAGACCGACTACAAGGAGGCCACCAATTCTCTGGACTAAAGTCATCTTGATTGCACCGGTAAAGAATTTTAATTCTTTCGATCTTTGTTGACTCTGATGCTAAGGACTTTTTGTTTTTGTCTTCAGTTCATGAGCAAAAAATAGCCGACCTGGAGAAACTTACTTCAAACTAGCAAAGATATTTAGATGCTCTGACTGCTGAGAAGAATGAGCTCTCCAAGTCGCTCGGAGAGCAGAGCGCTGAAAATGCTCAACTGAACAAGACACTAGAGGAGACCAAGGAGAAGCTGAAGGATGCAGAGAGCAACACAACAACTTTTAAATGTAATCTTGCCAATAAGCCCTCCATCATGTCTTTATTACCTCCCTTGTTGACTTCATCTTCTAACACTTTTTATGGCTTTTGCAGCCTTGTCTTATAGCGCTCGGAAGGCATTGGATTATATCCATGCCAACCAAGTCAAGCAAACTAGGCATTCGCAAGAGTATTTGCTAGAGCATGCCCTTGAGGTGATCGAGCAGCATACAAGGCGAGTAGGTGTTGAAGCCGGGAGCCAAGTATTGACGATCTGCAAATCTTGGAATTCTAAGCCCTCCGAAGATAAAATCAAGGAGGGCTTCAACCCCAAGCACACAGTCGACCAATGCCAGCTACTGCTCGACTCTATGGTGGAGTCTTCTCGAGCCTTAGTGGAGAATGTCGATGTCACTCCGACCGTTCCAACTCCTCCAGTAACACCGGATGTAGAATTAGCGGATGATGCCTCTTCTCCTTCATAGGAATTGTAAATATCTATGCAATGAAATACATTAGTAGTATTTAAGTAGGGAAACAATATGTTCCTTGGGAATAATAATTATTCTTTTCTTTCTTAGTTACTAAACAAGTAAGAAAATTGATTGAATAGTCCTAACAGAAATCTTCTGTTACTTATAGCAAATCGATCGGCACTTAGCTGTGTTATTCATGCTTTAGCACTTAGACCTTTTTACCATAAGTCTCTATAGATAAAAAAAAAAGTTGCATCAGTCTGCCATAGCATGTTATGTTGTAATTCATACCTGCGTAACAAGCAGAGTCGACCAATCGACACATGACCTCTCGCACTTTGGCTCTGGGTTTAGTGTAGTGATAGTCTGTCGTGCAGTACAAATTGTATAACCAAAATGTTTCAGCGTTAGACCAAAAAAATATACCCCGGCCCATCTCCTTCCCCTTCCACCTTCTCTCTATGAGCCAGCTGATGAGGACATCACTCCTATGGATACACACAACACTCCTCCAATTCTGGACTTGCAAGGTCCAATGACTAGAGCTCGTGCACGACGACTAAAGTTAGAGGTGAGCTCGTTCCTACGTTCTTCGCTATATGTTACTTTTGAAAATGGTTTGCTACCTAATGATTATTTTATGATTAGAAACCATGGAGAGGACCAGGAGATGATGGGAGAAGGAGTTGGGAATGTAGAGGACCAGCAAGGGCTTGGAAGCCAAAGTGGAGGCCCAATCAAAACCGACTTCGGGTCTGTTTCGGGGCCTAGGACCAGTCTGCACTAAAACAGTCGCCCAGGATGCATACGGACTCGGATTTGGACGTTCTACATATGCACGGAAATATAAGGAGAATACCTTTCCAATGCCGCTGGCCTTATGTCAAAATTCATCCGGAGTCATCGGAAATCGTCAAAACAAGAGAGAGTCCAGAATCTGTGTCGGTGCTGCGTCGCCTATTTTGGCCTTTGGGCTTTGTATCTAGTTGAGCCCAATTAGGGGCGCATCCAGAGGGTCTTGCACGATCCTAGGGTCTTTATATACAGCCGCCACCGTACCATTAGGGTTCGGGTTTTTCTTAGATCAATTCTATTTATAAACAGTTTCGCCGTTCATCGGTTTGTGAGACCCCAACTTCGAGAGTTTAATCATACATCTGCAATTATGTTGCATTCTTCGTTGTTCTTGCTTGTGTTCTTGATTCGCAGGCAGGGATTAGCCTTCTCGGTGAGGTCAATCGTCTTTTGGACGGTTGATAACCAGAGGAGACGTCGTGCTGCGATTGCGGGGTTTAGAACGTGCTGTTCTGAAGCCGGATCGATTTGTGTGTCGCCTCCGACCAAATCAACTTACCAAGAACCTTTCGGAAGATCGGGAACCCTTGTTCACATCAAGTGGTAATCAGAGCTTCAGGTGCACCATCAGGTTCACACTACCCTTTAGTTTTGTTTTCGTGTGCTTCCAATCGTCCACAGAAAATACCAAAAAAAATTTTCTCCCGCCCATAACCACGTGTTTAGCCTTTGCATATTTCAATTTCAGAGTCCGTAGTGTTGAGTTTGTGCCCTAGTTCTTGTTTAGTCGCTGGTTTAGTTTATGTTTTTGTCGTCAGTAGTGTTTCCCTTGCAACCCTAGCCGTCATCCCCTTCACCATCCTCGGTTTTGTTGGCTTTGTGTGCTAGGGTCGATTGATCAACACGCCCACCCTAATCCCACCCTAAACCTACCCTCACCACCTCGGACCAATTTTCACATATTTCACTTTCCACTGCATCCACCTCGCCAAACAAAAATCCCTACCCGACCCCAAGCCGACTCGGGTTTCACTCAAACCCCCGGTTTCTTCATAACCGATTCCAACACCCCTTCGGTAAAACGGCCCTAACTTTTCGCTCGGTTGTCTATTTTGGCTGAAATTTTTACAGGAGATTCTTGAAAAAAAGTTGAAGTGACCCACACTTGGCTACGCCCTGTGTGCCCTCGTCAAAAAAATCAAAAAAAATCGGGAAGATAAAGAGAAAATTCATTCAAGTTGAAACCCGACGTTTTCTGAAACTTCAAGATTTTTTGTAGGCCACGTCCTAGCTCGGTTTGAGCTCAAAATTTTTTGTGGTTTCTCCCCCTTTGCTAGTAAGTTGGAAAAAAATATTAAAAAAATAAAATAAAATAAAAGAAATTTAGGATTCCTACTAGTGCTCCATCTAGCCCCCTGGAATTTCTGAGTTTGGCTGTTTTACACTAAGCCCCCTGTTATCGACTGTGTCCCTTTGTCTCCTTGTTTCTTCTTTGCTATCACTACTGTTCTAGGACATATTTAGACCAGCAACTAGGGACAAGTTACTTGGGCACTTATTTAGCTTTACTATCTGTTTTTGATTTATGTGCCACTCATATATATATATTTGGCCTTCCTAGCTCTACATACTTCTTCTGGACAGCACATAGGTTATTTTGTAAGCCTTGCAATCGTGGAACACTTCTCCCTGGTATCCTTCGCTTTGTTGTTTTCAGAACTTTGTAAGAGCTTTGCAAGAAGCTTCCTTTTGCTGTGTTGAGAGGCACCACTGCTTAGTAGTTTTGTAGGGATAACCTTCACTTTTTGTTTCCTATTTTGGTGTTTCTGATGTCACGAAGCGATGGAGATGGTGCCTCACCGTCAAAATTGGATGAGTGCGTGAGCCAAAGTCAGTTACAGAAGGCTTTGCAGGCGGTTCAGAGTGATTTGGCAGAGACGATCACCAGGGCCGTCACCGACGCCGTCACCAAACTTCACCTGGGAGAAATCATTGAGCGGTTGGATAAGAGAGTCTCTAAGCTAACCGATCAGGTTGTCGAATTGGAGACCGCTCACAAGACCAACAACAACAACTACACCAACACCAACACCAACTCCAACAACGACGTTGAAGACGATCATGATGAAGCAACGGTGTATAAGGCTGATGGCACCGTCGATAGGTCAGCTACAAGGACCGCAAGGTTACGACGTCGTTTGCAACGTAACCCTCAAGGTATGGGTGGTTTCCACAACCACAACCGTCGCACACAAGGTAACCATGCTCCAGATGATCCGTATGCTAAAATTAAGTTTTCAATTCCTTCGTTTTTACGTCAGTACGATGGTGATGCTTACCTTGATTGGGAAATGACGGTAGAACAAAAATTTAATACCCACCTTGTTCCTGAACAACGTAGAGTTAGACAAGCCACTAGTGAGTTTAAGGACTTTGCTATTGTTTGGTGGAGTGGTCTAGCTGCTGAAACCGATTTGCCTACTACTTGGGAAGAACTTAAGGTAGAAATGCATGATCGTTTTGTTCCTCCTTCTTTTTATAGAGAAATTCGTAATAAACTGCAGCGTTTAGATCAAGGAGATAAAACTGTTCAGGAGTATTTTAGTGAGCTTCAGAAGGGTTTGATTCGTTGTGCTGTGGTTAAAAAAGTAGAGGATTAGATTTGCCGCTTTTATTCTGGTTTGAGAAAAGAAATTCAGGACATCCTTGATTATAAAGAATTTTATACCCTCAACCAGTGTTTCCAGTATGCTATGCTTGTAGAGAAAGAATCACAGGGGCTTTTCCAGGCTTTTGAGGAGTACAGCAAGTCCAGGAATTTCTACCCACCACGGCCGACGGGGACTTCGGGGCTGCCCAAGCCATCTTTCCGGCCGCTCCCACCAGCTAGTGTTGTTTCTGCAGCACCAAGATCAGCCCCTGCCCCTTCTACGCGCTCAGGTAAAAATTCTGTGCAGGTACCGGCTAATAGTGCCTCCTCTGTTGCTTCGACGGGACGCACTACAGGGATTCAGTGCCACCGCTGCCATGGTCTTGGCCATGTGCCGAAAGATTGCCCGAGTAGGCGGGCATATGTGGCGACAGATGATGGCAGTTACATGAGCACCTCCGATGTGGAGGATGAGGAGGAGGATGTCGCTGCCACCAGCGGTGACCTCGTCCTTGGAGGCGGAGATACCACGGGCTACATGAATATTATTGTGCAGCGTGTGCTTAGCACACAAATCCAGCAGCCCGAGATGATGCAGCGACATAACTTGTTCCAGATTTTCTTCATCATCAAGAACCGTCGAGCACGTGTCACCATTGATGGAGTAAGCTGCAACAATTTGGTGAGTTCTGATGTGGTTAAGAAGCTTGATTTGACCACACGCACACATCCACATCCATACTACATTCAGTGGTTAAATGACTCTGGAAAAGCTAAGGTAATACAAACTTGCAGAGTTCCTTTTTCCATTGGTTCCTATGTGGATTCTGTTGATTGTGATGTTGTACCCATGCAAGCTTGTTCACTTTTATTGGGTAGACCTTGGGAATTTGATAATGATGTTGTACACCATGGTAAAAGTAATAAGTACACTTTTATGCATAAAGGAACTAAAATTACTTTGTTACCAATGACCCCTGCTGAAATTGTACAAGCTGATTTAGAATGAGCTACTAGTTTGAAAAATAAAAGCCCTGAAATTCAGCAACCTGTTAATTCTGCTTCTACACCAAGTAATGTTAATGATTCTTCAAGTTCTAAGGGTGCTACAATTAAATTACAAGGTCGTTCATGTCTTGCCATAAAATCTAAGCTTGCTGAAATTTCTAGTGATGATATTTGCTATGCTTTGATATGCAAACAACCCTTGTTTTCGCTTGGTGATATTGCTTCTAGTGCTTTGCCTCTTGCTGTCACTAACCTTTTGCAGGAGTATGAGGATGTTTTCCCAGCTGAGATACCCTCGGGATTGCCACCTTTGAGAGGGATTGAGCATCAAATTGATTTGATTCCTAGTGCTACTTTACCAAACCGTGCTGCTTATAGGACCAACCCTGAGGAGACTAAGGAGATACAACGACAAGTCCAAGACCTTTTGGATCGTGGGTATGTTCGTCAATCACTTAGTCCTTGTGCTGTTCCTGTACTTTTGGTTCCTAAGAAAGATGGTTCTTGGCGTATGTGTTTAGATTATAGAGCCATTAATAACATTACTATTAGGTATCGTCATCCTATTCCTAGGCTAGACGACATGCTTGATGAGTTATATGGTGCTATAATTTTCACTAAAATTGATTTGCGTAGTGGCTACCATCAAATTAGAATGAAACTTGGAGATGAATGGAAAACAGCTTTCAAAACCAAATTCGGGTTGTATGAGTGGTTAGTAATGCCTTTTGGGTTGACTAATACACCCAGTACTTTCATGCGTTTGATGAATGAGGTTTTAAGACCTTTTATTGGCAAATTTGTGGTTGTTTACATTGATGATATCTTGATTTATAGCAAATCCATGGATGATCATATGATTCATTTGCGTGCTGTTTTTGATGCTTTGCGAGTTGCACGTTTATTTGGTAACCTTGAGAAGTGCACCTTTTGCACGGATCGAGTCTCTTTTCTTGGCTATGTTGTGACTCCACAGGGAATTGAGGTGGATGAGGCGAAGATTGAAGCCATAAAGAGCTGGCCTGTACCAAAAACTATCACACAGGTGAGGAGTTTTCTTGGTCTTGCAGGTTTCTACCGCCGCTTTGACAAAGATTTCAGCACTATTGCTGCACCATTGCATGAGTTGACAAAGAAGGGCGTTGACTTCTATTTTGGTAAGGTACATCATGAGTCTTTTGATGCTTTGAAGAACAAACTTACACATGCACCATTGCTGCAATTACCCAATTTTGATAAGACTTTTGAGCTTGAATGTGATGCTAGTGGTATAGGCATTGGTGGTGTTTTGATGCAAGATGGTAAACCTGTTGCATACTTTAGTGAGAAAATTACTGGGCCTGTTTTGAATTATTCCACGTATGATAAGGAACTATATGCACTTGTACGTTCTTTAGAGACGTGGCGTTATTATTTGTTGCCCAAAGAATTTGTTATTCATTCCGATCATGAATCACTTAAGTATATTCGTTCTCAATGCAATTTGAACCGTAGACATGCTAAATGGGTTGAGTTTATTGAGTCTTTTCCTTATATTATTAAACATAAGAAAGGGAAGGATAATGTGATTGCTGATGCTTTATCTAGGCGATATACTTTGTTGTCTCAACTTGATTGTACAATTTTTGGACTTGAGGCAATTAAAGAACAATATGTTGCTGATGTTGATTTTAAAGATGTATTGCTGCACTGTAAAGAAGATCGTGCTTGGCACAAATTTGTGTTGAATGATGGTTTCTTGTTTAGAGCTAACCGCCTATGCATTCCAGTTGGTTCCGTTCGTCTTTTGTTGTTGCAGGAGGCGCATGGAGGTGGATTCATGGGCCATTTTGGTGCTAAGAAGACAGAGCATATTTTGGCCACATACTTCTTTTGGCCAAGGATGAGGAAAGATGTTGAGCGTTTTGTTTCTCGCTGCACTACATGTCAAAAAACTAAGTCTCGATTGAATCCACATGGTTTATACATGCCACTTCCTGTTTCTTCTATTCCTTGGGCGGATATTTCTATGGACTTTATTTTAGGACTGCCTAGGACTAAGAGGGGGAGCGATAGCATTTTTGTTGTTGTAGATCATTTTTCCAAGATGGCACACTTTATACCATGTCATAAAACTAATGATGCTAGTTATATTGCTGATCTTTTTTTCAAAGAAATTGTACGTTTGCATGGTATGCCTTCTACTATTGTTTTAGATCGTGATGCAAAATTCTTGAGTCATTTTTGGCGCACGCTTTGGAATAAGTTGGGTACAAAGTTGCTATTTTCTACAACTTGTCATCCACAAACTGATCGACAAACTGAGGTTGTGAACCGCACTTTGGGTACTATGTTGCGAGCTATTTTGAAGAAAAATTTGAAGCAATGGGAAAAATGCTTGCCTCGTGTTGAGTTTGCTTATAATCGGGCAACACATTCTACTACCAAGGTAAGTCCATTCAAGGTAGTGTATGGTTTTGATCCCCGTACTCCACTTGATATACTTCCTCTACCTATTAATGAGACAGTTCATGTTGATGCTAAGGAGCGTGCTGAATTTATTTTGCAAATGCATGAGACCACTAGACTTAGCATTGAAAAGATGAATGAAAAGTATAAAATTGCTGGTAGTAAGGGTAGAAAGGAAGTAAAGCTTGATGTAGGAGATTTAGTGTGGTTACACTTAAGGAAGGATAGATTTCCAGAATTGAGAAAGTCTAAACTAATGCCTAGAGCTGATGGTCCATTCAAAATAATGGAGAAGATTAATGATAATGCATACAAACTTGAGTTGCCTCCCGAGTTCGGGGTTAGTCCTACTTTTAACATTTCAGATTTGAAACCATACTTGGGAGAAGAGGATGAGCTCGAGTCGAGGACGACTCCACTTCAAGAGGGGGAGGATGATGAGGACACCACTCCTATGGATACACACAACACTCCTCCAATTCTGGACTTGCAAGGTCCAATGACTAGAGCTCGTGCACGACGACTAAATTTAGAGGTGAGCTCGTTCCTACGTTCTTCGCTATATGTTACTTTTGAGAATGGTTTCCTACCTAATGATTATTTTATGATTAGAAACCATGGAGAGGACCAGGAGATGATGGGAGGAGGAGTTGGAAACGTCGAGGACCAGCAAGGGCTTGGAAGCCAAAGTGGAGGCCCAATCAAAACCGACTTCGAGTCTGTTTCGGGGCCCAGGACCAGTCTGCACTAAAACAGTCGCCCAGGACGCATACGGACTCGGATTTGAACGTTCTACATATGCACAGAAAGATAAGGAGAAGACCTTTCCAATGCCGCCGGCCTCATGTCAAAATTCATCCGGAGTCATCAGGAATTGTCAAAACAAGAGAGAGCCCAGAATCTGTGTTGATGCTGCGTCGCCTATTTTGGCCTTTGGGCTTTGTATCTAGTTGAGCCCAATTAGGGGCGCGTCCAGAGGGTCTTGCACGATCCTAGGGTCTTTATATACAGCCGCCACCGCACCATTAGGGTTCGGGTTTTGCTTAGATCAATTCTGTTCATAAACAGTTTTGCCGTTCATCGGTTTGTGAGACCCCAACTTCGAGAGTTTAATCATACATCTGCAATTGTGTTGCATTCTTCGTTGTTCTTGCTTGTGTTCTTGATTCGCAGGCAGGGATTAGCCTTCTCGGCGAGGTCAATCGTCTTTTGGATGGTTGATAACCAGAGGAGACGTCGTGCTGCGATTGCGGGGTTTAGAACGTGCTGTTCTGAAGCCGGATCGATTTGTGTGTCGCCTCCGACCAAATCAACTTACCAAGAACCTTTCGGAAGATCGGGAACCCTTGTTCACATCACCAGCGTGCAACCCGCTCCCTCGGCCCAGCAGCTCGCCCGCAGCCCAGCGCGTCCGCGGCCCACTCAAGTGCTCCGCAGCCCAGCTCCCGTCCCCAGCCGCTGACAACCCGGTCCCACCCGTCATCTCCCTCCTCCCGTCTCTCTCTCTCCCCGCCGATGCTGGTAACCGACACCGTCGCCACCGCTCACATCCCGCCTCCCCGGCTCCCGAACCGACCCGCCGAGCTCGGTGCGCATCCCCCCGATTCCCCTCCCCTAATTCTGCCCCTCGGTGGCCATTAATTGAGCACTAGGCGCATCAATGGCGCCATTAGCCATTGATGGCCATGGAGCTCTCGCCCCGCTCGGTTTTCCCCCTCCCGGCCCTATAAAATCAACCATCGGCCCTGCACTCCACCGCTGCTTTCCCCAACCTCGCTCGCCCCCGTCCCCCACCCCTAGAGCCCACCCCCGACGTCGTCGGTGACTGGAGCCTGCCAATCTTTGACAGGAGCTCTCCCCGACCACCGAACCCTGTGTGCGAGACCCTAGGTGAGCTCCCCTTGCTCCCCTCCCCCTCCCCGACCTCTCGTGGCGAGGAACCGGCCGTCGGAGCGCCTTCCCGGCCAACTCCGGCGACGCGCCGATGGCCCTGCCGCCGCTCGGACTCACCGGCCGCCGCCCAGCCCACCTGAACCCCTCGCTGCCATCCATCGCGCGATCTACGGCCAAAATTAGAAAGACCCGAAGGGGTACGAGCCCGGTCCACCATGGACCGTGGACCACGGGTGAACGCCCGGTCCACGAACCCTATGGACCCAGTCCACCACTTTTAGGATTTAATTTAATTCCAATAAATTCCACGAAAATGCCCTTTTAACAGTTAGGCCCCTGATCTTTAATTTAATTAGATTTTTATCCCAATCTTTTTATAGAACTTTTAGTAATTTATATTTTAACCCCTGAACTCTTTATAAATATTATTTTGGCCCTAGAAATTTACAGAAACACCCCTGAATTTCATTTTAATTATATTTTAACCCTATCTTTTTGCACCTAGGCCCCTGTACTTCATAAACTTTATGCTTAGGTCCTAAAATTTTGCAGAAACAACCCTAGACTTTTTAGTAATTACATTTTAGTCCTAATATTTTATAATTTAGTCCCTATAATTTTATAAAATTACAAATAGGTCCCTAAATCTTGCTGTTTTTACCTTTTAGCCCCTAAAACTTCAAACTAGCATAAATTTTCAACCGTAACTCCGATTTAGGTGATTTTTGCGCTCACGGAATCATAGGAATGCGTACTATCTTTTGAAACTATTTTCATGGTTATTAGGAAATGTTTGGTGTACTTTTTATTATTTATTTGTGCTTTACTTTTCTGGTATTTATCGATATTAGAAGAGGAGCAGCTCCAGAATTTCCAGGACTTTGAGTTTGAGCAGCAGCTAGCGAGAGAACAAGGCAAGTGTCCTTGACCATATTGCACCTATTAAGAATATTAGTTTACTTTTCATGCATGCTTGTCTAAATTTGAATCCTATGTTAGGGTTGACTAGAAATTGATTTATCCCGTCCTTGTCGCCTGGTTTGGGTTTGGTAGATGAGTATGGGTACATCATGCTAGTGTAGTACTTTGGGGTATAAATTGAATGATAAACTTGACTAATATCCACTTGAACATAATTATCATTTAGGTAATTTAGATGACCCAAGCAGGAGGATGTTGAGAATGGTGCGGGTATGCACAGGTATGGGTAATGTACTGTTTGGTTTGGGGTAGTACCTGCTTGTGGTCATAAAAACCAAATTCGTGGAGCGGCCACCCAGGAAAACAGCGCAAAGCACAGGGCTGATATGGGTAGGCATGGTTTAGTAGTAGATGTCTTCCCAGTTTTGCGGGCGTTCGAGGAAGGAGAACGAGAGGGTTACTTTCGACATCAGGCGATGAACAGTATGCTTCTAGCCACGGTGCCAGAGGGGGCTTCTGTAGGAATGGTTAATCCCGCAGCGATGAAACCTTAGCGTGGACGTTTACCAGGCTGGGGAGTGCTTTGAAAGATCACGTGGTGATCTCCTGGCCTCACACCTACGGTAGTGTGTTGGCAACAGGGAGACTTAAGTCGCTGAATAGCGATGGAATCACCAACCTTTGGGTAAAGTTGTGCAACCTCTGCAGAGTGTAAAACTGCTATAACAGCCGTGGTCACGGTCATGAGCGGCCTGGATCCTCACACGATTAGATGGATACTTGGGTGGATCTGGTGGGTAACCAGATTTGGGTGGTAGCTGCAGGTGGGTAACCTGTAGTGTTCTGGTTTGGGTGGGTAACTCATAGATTTGCTATCGGTGGGCAACCGATAGTGTTCGACAGGTGGTTAACCTGTGGCCTACTTTCACTTAGTAAATAGGATGGTTGTATAATTAAGTCTTAGGATGCGTAGTGCAGTAAACCTGTGTCAAGCCTATTATTGATTTAGCCTGCATGTCATAACTTTCCCCCACTTGTTGAGTACTTTATGTACTCATGCATTATATTTTTCTCTATTGTTGTTGCTATATTACTGCTGCTCAGACGACGCTGGCAAGATGGACTATGCTGATGAGGACTACTTCAACTAAGAGTGCGACCCCCGGTTGACTACCTATGGCGTTATGGAATCTTCCGCTGCTTCTTTTATCTTCTTGATGTAATCCAGACTATGTAATAACGGTATGATATAATAATAATAATGATATTGGTTTTACTGTTATTTCACTTTTGTCCTGTATGCGTGAAAACTTGATCCTGAGCATGTATACAGAAGCATTCGGTTTTGGCCTTAAAACCGGATGTGACAAATATTCTCGACATCTAGCCTTTAGCCTCTGTTATTCATTAGAATCCGCAGGCAATGTACCCTTAGTCAAGAATTGGACAATTGGGTCGTGCCAGTCGGTCTCCATGTTGACGTCCTCCACAAGATCAGCAACATCGGTTATTAAGACATCAGACCAAGGAGAAATAGTGGGAGAATTGAGGGTGTGTTAAAAAACATCGGGCAGGACAATCAATCATGACGATCCCATCTTGGCTAACTCATCAGCCGCTTGATTGTTATCATGAAGAACATGCGTAAACTTGAGTCCATCGAACTTGTCCTCCTTCTTCCTTCTTGGCAGTGAGCAGCCATGTTGTCGTCCACATAGTTCTAATCCTTGGTGACCTTGTTGATAACCAGAGCCGAGTCACTGAAGATGTCAAGGCGCTGAATGCCATATGATATGGCAATACACAGACCGTGTAGAAGAGCTTCATATTCCGTAGCGTCATTGGATGCGCGAAACTTGATTTGAAGAACATAACAGAATTTCTCTCCTTGGGGTGAGATAAGCACGATTCCTGCCCCCGTGCCCGGTAGCTAGAGTGATCCATCAAACTACATCCTCCAATACTCGATGTCTTGCGGTATAGGCGGCATCTGAATCTCTGTCCACTCGGAGATGAAGTCAGCCAACACATGTCCTTTCATCACCGAGCGAGGTACGAACATAATGGTATACTGACCAAGTTTCACTGCCCACTTAGCAATCTTGCCGACAGCCTCGCGGTTGTGAAGAACCTCTCCGAGCGCAAAAGTTATATGAACTTCGATTGGATGAGCTTGAAAATAATGGTTCAACTTCCTCGATGTAGCAGTAGGCGCCGAAGGGAGTTATAAAGGAAGTCTTGATTTGAACTTCGAATTTCAGTGGGATCTGGTGATAGCCTGAATAGGCATCCAGAAAGCTTAAAAGCTCATACCCGGTTGTTGAGTCTATGATCTGATCAATGCGTGGCAGAGCGAAGGTGTCTTTAGGATAGACCTTGTTCAAATCAGTATAATCAACGCACATCCACCACTCTTTATTCTTCTTAGGTACAAGGACTGGATTTGCCAGCCAATCGGGATGATACAGTTACTTTATAAACTTAGCATCTAATAATCTAGCTGACTCCTGCTTCATGGCCTCCTTGCAGTCTTGTGCGAACCTTCTAAGTCTTTGCTTGACATGGGTGGACTCAGGAGGCACCCTCAATTCATGCTCAATCTTTTCCCTAGGAACTCCCGGCATGTCAGAAGGCTTCCATGCGAAGATGTCCCTGTTTTCCTAGAAGAAAAGAGTGAGTGCGAGTTCCTATTTCTCCCTGAGATTGGCCCCTGCATAAGTAACCTTAGCAGGGTCTTCAGGATCAAGCGATATCTCCTTGGTTAGGACGTCATCCGTCTGGACCTTCTCCTTTTTGGGCTTCTTTGTGGGGACCTCCACGTTGGTCTACACCTCGTTGTCGGTTCCCTTCTGGATCTCCAGCCAATCGGACAGCATCAATTGCCGCTCAGCCATCTCACAACTCTACACATCACAATAAAATGAGTTTTGAAGATCAGAGTAGAGGGAGATGATTCCTTTGGGGCCTGGCATCTTCAGATTGAGGTATGGATAATGCGGGACCGCCATGAATTTCGCCATCACCGGTCTACCGAGGATAGCATGGTAAGCTGACTCGAAGTTGGCTACTTGGAAGATGATGTGCTTGGTCCTGAAGTTCTCTTGGGTGCCGAAGATGATAGGCAGAGCAATCTGTCCTATTGGAATAGAGGTCTTGCCCAGCACAATCCCATGGAAGGGAGAGGAACTAGGTTGGAGGTCATTAACCATCAATCCTAACTCAGTGAGGGTCTTGGTGAAGATCAAGTCAAGGCTGCTTCCTCTATCGATGAGTACTCTGTTGAACTTGAACTCCATCATCATCGTTGTGACACTAGTGGGTAGCGACCTGGCTTGGGCAGGTGCTTGGGGTGAACCGACCGATCAAAAGTGATCGGAATTTCATACCACCTCATGTACTCGGGAGCGAATGGTTCTACAGAGTTGATCTCTTGCAGCTTTGGCTTCTGCTTGCGCTTGGACGTGTAGGCATTCGGGCCTCCAAAGATGAAGTTGACCTTCCTTTCGGGGCTCCTGGAACTCTCCTTCTTCATCCTTGTCGTCACCGTCATTAGCCTTATCCTTGTCGTTGTGCCTTGGAGGATCTTTGGCCACCTTTAGTGCGGCTGTCATGAAGCCCTTCAGATGGTAACAATCCTTTGCTTCATGGTTTCCCTTTGGGTGCCATAAGCATGGGCCACTCAGCAAGTCGTCCATGGTCTGCTGGTTCATCCGAGGATTCTTCTTGGATCGGTCTACCGTAGCAACCAGGTTCTTGGTGTTTCTTTTTTATCCTTCTTGGAGGACTCTGGCTTGTCCGAGCGCTTCTCCTTGCCCTTGCCGCGGATGTCATATAGAGCCGACTCTCCTGACACGAACTTATCAGTGATCTCGAAGCACTCCCGAGCGGTCAGCTTGAGGTTCGGATTACTCCAACCGATCTCCCGAACCAGGTCATCACTCTACACGCCCCCTTGAAAAGCTGTAATGATCTGCTGGTCCAGAACATTGGGGATTTTGGTCTTCTTGGCATAGAACTGCTTGATGTAATCACGCAGGGACTCATCAGACTTCTGCTTGATCCGGGTAAGGTCGAAGTGGTTGCCCGGCTGGTTGCACGTAGCATGGAAGCTCTCTATGAATTTCTTATTGAGGTCTCCCCAAGAGGTGATCAACTTTTCTAGGAGAGATGTGAGCCAGATCTGAACGGCTGGCTCAAGGCAGACCTGCAGATAGTTGGCCATCACATAGGTATCGCCCCCAGTCGATCGAATAGCCGTGCTGTATAGCTGAAGCCACTCTCGGGGGATGGTCTGACTATCCTACTTCTCGATGGGAACTGACTTGAATCCTTTCGGCCAGCGAGCTATGCGAAGCTCAGGTATGTAGGCCTTGATCCCGTCGAACACCTCATTGCTTGGGGTGGTCGACCTACATCATCGGTCTAGTGACCGTGAAGATGAAGACGCGCGGCGATGGTCTTGTCGTTGTCGGCCATGGTCTCGTCGACATCGGTCGTCACGGTTGTCTCTTGCAGGTGGATCGCGCCGCTCTTCCCGTCGGTCGTCTCGTCGATAGTCGGCCCTCCGATCACGGCGTTCTTCTTCGTGGCGTTGGTAATCCCGAATCTGCTCTTCATGACGAGAGTTGATGGAGTCCTGACCATCACGGATGCTGAGCGAGTTCCTTAGATCCCCGCGTCATCAACCGCGCGTTGTTGCATGACTAGAACTTGCCACTGATTGTGGTTCATCCCTGACCGCCTCTTGAACAGCAACAGCTTTGAGCATGGCCACCGCCTTCTGCATCACGGGGGTCTGATATGCCACGTCAGCCATCAAGCTGTCTTCGCCTCGGTGATGTTGTTCTATGGGGTGTCGTATACCTTGACATCGTCTACTTTGATCACTAGTTGCCCGAGATCTAGTCAACGTGCAAGACGAGACCCACGTGACCCTCTTGCTCGACGATGGTGTCCAGCTGATGGATTATCCTCTTGGGGCTCTTCCTCCCTACGACCATCTTCACTGTGATTCTCTTCACTGTGGCCACCTCTATTACAGTCACCTTCTCAATCTTTGTTGTCCAACAGACCCTCCTCTATGTCGACCATGTTTACGGTCAGGGGATATGGGCAAGTAGATCCATCTGAATCCTCATCAAAGGAATGAATCGACTTTGAGTCGTACCCGATGGGTAGGTCCGCGTTGCTGAGTCCAAGAGTAACCAACGCTGGGATCAGATCTAATGAGCTCGGTGATCACGCCATCGAATTAGTTGTGGCCGAGTCGGATCGGTGGTTTTCCAGACCTAGCTCTCCATTGGTGTCTACGGCAAAGTCGAGTGACCCGAAATAGATCTTGAAGTTTGGTGAGTACTAGATGTTAGGTGTAGAATACTTACCTTCCGGATATCCATAGATATGTCTAAGTCGGTAGACGACCGGGTGGCCCACCAATAAGGAAACCGACCAAGTCGGCTCGGAGCACAAGGCAATTAGAGATAGACTTTCTATGTAAAACCTTGTAGACTAAGAGTAGGACTCTTCATATACCCCCTGCCGACCGAATATATAAGGCGGCAGGGAACCCCCCCATCAAGGGGCACCAGGCATCTATTCGTATCAAGCAATACAACCACAAAACACAGGACATAGGGTTTTTACTCTCATTGAGGGGGCCAGAACCTGTATAACTCGATGTCTTATGTCTTAACCATCGAGTTCTTAATCCTGACGTAGCCCTATAAATTTATTGCCGAGTATAAGTCTCGACAGTTGGCACGCTAGGAATGGGACAAGGCTCGTCAGGATTCACTGTCAACTTCAATGGCAGAGATTCCCACCATCTACTACTCGCTAGACTTCAAGATCTTGTTCGGGTCGCTCGACTTCGCCGTCGATTCCAATGGAGCGCTAGGCCTCGGCAACCACCGATCCAACTCGGTCGTAGCCAATTCTATGGTGCAATCACCGGGCTCATTAGATCTGATCCTTGCGTTAGTTTCACTCGGATTCAGTGACACATACCTACCCATCAGGTACAACTCATAGTCGATCTGTTCCTTTGATGAGGACTCGGATGGATCTACTTGCCCATATCCTTTGACTGTAAATATGGTGGAGGTCGAGGAAAACCCACCGAACAACGATGGGGACGATGACAACGGTAACGATGGCCACGCCAATGACAGTCGCAGTGAAGATGGCCGTAAAGAAGAAGACCCCGAAGAGGAGGCTCCATCGGCCGGTCACCGTCACTGACCGAGAGGATCTCGTGATTCTCGTATGGCATGATGGTTAGACCTCGGGGAGTTAGAGATCGAAGTAGATGGCGTCAAGATCTACAACACTCCCTAGAACAACATCATCGGGGCAAAGACTCTGCTCGACAGCTTGGTGGCTGATGCGGCATATCAAACCCCCATGATGCAGAAGGCGGTAGCCATGCTCAAAGCTGCTGCTATTCAAGACGTGGTAAGGGATGAACCACAATCAATGGCGAGTTCTAGCCACGCAACTTCACGTAGTTGGTGACATGGCGATCTGAGGAATTCCCTCAGTATCCACGATGGTCGGGATACCATCAACTCTTGCATAGAAGAGCAGATTCGGGACGACTGGCATCACGAGGAAGAATGCTGCAATGGGAGGGCTGACGACCGACTGGACGACCAACGGGATGACCGATGGGATGACCGACGGGATGAACAATGCAATACACTTTCGAGAGATAACCGTGACCGACATCGATGAGACGATCGGGATCGGCGCAAAAATCGCAATGAAGACAATCGGCGTCATCGCCACGATGACGATGTTGGCCCTCACCATAATCGTTGTAAGTCTTCATCTTCACGGTCACCAGACCGAGGATGAAGGGTGACCACCCCCAATGATGAGGACTTTGATGGGATCAAGGCCTCCATATCTGAGCTTCGCATAGCTCGATGGCCAAAAGGATTCAAGCCGGTTCCCATTGAGAAGTACGACGATCAAACCAATCCCTGAGAGTAGCTTCAGCTCTATAGCACGGCAATTCGGTCGGTTGGGGGCAACACTTACGTGATGGCCAACTATCTACCGGTCTGTCTTGAGCCAGCCGTTCGGATTTGGCTCACATCCCTCTAGGAGAAGTCGAGGACTTCATGGGGTGACCTCAACAAGAAGTTCATAAAGAGCTTCCAAGCTACCTGCAACTGGCCGGGCAATCACTTCAACCTCACCCGGATCAAGCAGAAGTCTAACGAGTTCCTGCGTGACTACATCAAGCAGTTCTGCGCCAAGAAGACCGAGATCCCCATTGTTCCACACCAACAGATTATTGCGGCTTTCTAAGGAGGCATTCAGAGTGATGAGCTAGTTCGGGAGATCGGTCGGAGGAATCATGACCTCAAACTGACCGCTTGGGAGTGCTTCGAGATCACTGACAAGTTCACGTCAGGAGAGTCGGCTCTGTATGACATCCACAGCAAGGACAAGGAGCAGCGCTCGGACAAGCCGGAGTCCTCCAAGAAGGACAAGAAGAAAAAAAACAAGAACATAATTGCTGTTATAGACCGATTCAAAAACATCCTCAAACGAACCAGCAGACAATAAATGACTTGCTGAATGGTCCGTGCCTATGTCATCCAAAATATAACCACAAAGCGTGTTACCGTCTGAAAGCTTCGCGACTGCCGGTTGAAGGTGGCCAAATATCCTCCAAAACGCAACAGCAAGGACAAGGCTGATGACGGCTCGCCGTCGCCCCGTGTCGTCGTTGTTGTTCTCCACGCCTCTGCTCCGCTCTTCCGCTTTGCAGGTTCTGCTGCACGATACTTTCCACCGCAGGTCCACCAGCACAACTTCGATTGAGGTCGTAACCCTAGATGCTGCGATGGAGCAGTGTTCCGTCTCGCCGGAGCTACTCCGGGACGCTGGACGCCCCTTCTGTGTTGCCGAGCCAACGTCGGTTCCCTTTCTCTTCTTTTCTTCCTCGTCTGCCACAACGCAGATGACATTCCTCTTCTCTCTCTCTCTCCTACATCACGCCCCCTCCTTCAAATCCACAAAATCCATGTTGTTTGCGCCCAATGTTTTTGGGCAAATCAATTCTCTGCACCGAACTTCTCCCCCTCCCTCAAATTTTTCCACTACAATCGCTGGATTCGGTCTAATTTTATGGTGAACTCTAGGTTAGTATTCTGTACATTTTTTCCTGTTCCGTCTTCCTTGCCGTGCTGTGCTTATCATGCTACCTGCTGACTCATTCTTCCTTCCGGTGCTCATGATTGCAGCTGCTAATCGAGCCTTGTGTTCTAGTTGAATTGTTTTCATCACTGCTTAGGGTCTACGGTTCCCAACTGAAATGTTTTGCTGCTGCAGGGACTCTAACAGGTACGTCAAAAATGGTAGAATGGTAATGAATGGATTAGGGACTTGGAATGTTGGAACCTGATGTTTACTTTGCTTCATATACACCTAGCGTTGTTTTGTTCTCCATTTTCTTTTACTGTAAGAGATTTTAGTTACCTTACATATGGAGAGAGGTTAGCAAAAAAAGAAGAGAATGCATCACTGTGTTTTTCTGCTGATAATTATGTTTAACATCGCTACTGCACCATATTTAAAATTGGTGGTTCTTTTCTTTTTACCACAAATTGTGGTCAAGCTGAGACAGAGTTTGTCACTGTCATTATTCAGGAAATGACGTCTGTGATTATAAGTGAACAAATATGCTTTTTTTGTATTGTATTTTCGTCTACAATCCAATATCATTCTTCTCATTTCATTTCTTGGGCTTTCGTTGTGTTCTAATGGGCATTGAACTGCTGAACTCGTAAAAAAGGGATCAATGTTTTTCTTTGTATTGGAATGATGTCATAACCTTGATATTCACTATGTTATTGCTTTTTTCTATACTAGTGATTGTAATACTTAATGATTTATTACAATTGTTCTAATAGCATTTTTTCCTCCCTTTGGCAAGGTGTTGTCTGCTGGGATACCTTTGAGCAGAGCCATGTGATTTGCCCCGGTTCATTATAAGTTAAGGAGATGATGTCTGCACCCCTGCAACCATAGTTGAGTCGCTGCCATCCTTTTGAATTAACTTATGTTCTGCGTGTCTTTTTCTTTCAAATAGAGGCAATGTGAACTGTCTTGTAGCATTCTCAGAGTGGTACAGTCAGCCTGTGAGTGGAACAAGGCTACTTTGTAGTAAGTGACATGAAAAAAGGGTATTGCAGCGATCAAAACTGGTGAAGAAATGCAAATTTCTAGTATCGAAGACCATGTTTCAGACAAAATCAATTAGCGCTGAAGCAGATTTTATGAAGGGGAAACCAAAACTGATGCCGGACTGGAAACTACAGGCATCCGGAACGACTTCGCATCATCAACGACTACCCATAATAAAATAGCTATGGATAGCTGGTGTTTGTCTTGAAATCAAAGCTTAACTACAGTAATCTGCATTGTTTAATTAATCACCATACTATTGTTTTATTAATCACCTTATGTATTGTAACACTCCAGGCCTATATAGAGCGATTCTTTCTTTTTCTTTTTCAGAAAAAGCAGGCCTTGCGATCTTCGCAGCTCTAATATTTTATATTTGTCAATCCCATCGTTAACCCATTAACCCGCTTACGTCTATGTACAGAAAGATTGATGAAAAGAAAGTTTTTATGACTGTAAAAGTATGCATTTAGCCTATATGATTTTCTCTGTAACTACTTCCCTTAACATTGTTCCGCAGAAGTACGCGCGCCATCGGCGCGCCACAGCTTCTAGTGAAATTAAAGCCGACACGAGTTCCGTGATGTCACGGAACGGGCTCACCGAGTTTGAGTCACCGATCAAGCTGTTCCACCCGACCGGGTAGCAGCAGTCGTCGCCTCATTGGCCGTGCTGCTGGTCCATCGCACCGAGTCCACCCACATACACACGCGCTCGATGACTTTGTGAGGACTTTCCCCCACCGTGTTGTGAGTCGTGACGACTCCCACCAACAACGACGTACTCGATCGACGGGTGTTCGCGCCCCAGCCACAAGGACGCATCTGTGTTGAACTGTCCTTTTCCTAATCAACAAGAAAGAAAAACACTGGTGAGCTCATCTCAACTCTCTCAATAAGTTGATCTGAACTCAAGACACCAAGATAGTTATAGATAAAAATTATTATTATATATACAAAAACGTGATGTGACAAGTGACGGTAAATGGTTGAGAGATCAATGTAAAGTCCGGATCAGGAAGCGACGCGGCAGCAATGGCACAGCAACTACTCCTAGCTTGAAAGCGCCGTGTGCCGGAGACACTGCCACCGGATGCTGCTGATATCCCGAGCAAAGTAACGATGCTGATACCAGGCTTTGACACCAAACTAATCCACCAAGCAAAGAAAGGAATGGAAGCAGATCACTTGGTGACGACGGCGAGTAACGGATCGAGCAAGACTTCGGGGGACACCGAGTCGTGAGAACGAACAGATTAAGCACGTATTCCATGTGCACTTTTACTCTCGGGCCAATAAAACGACAGAAAACAGGACAAGAAATTTGTTTTTCTATATTGGACCAAGAAAAAAAAAACACCACATTCCCTCTCAAGACGTAGAAATTCTCATTAATCGAAGAAAATAAAAAGAGAAATTTATCCATCATTGTCATTATAAAAGAATTAGATTAAAAAAACCCAAGACATGTTTTCAAACGACCCATCAATGCCATTACAATAAAAAGACTATATATATTTTTTAAATTAGCTACCATTTATAATTTTCATGGTTCTAGCCTCTATCAGTGGAAGAGAAAGCGGAGGGATGACGAAATGCAATAGACAGTAATATTTTTAAAATCAATAAATAAAGTTGAAGACAAAAGAGAAATGTTTTGAGTCATGACAGTAAGCCATATACATGTTAATAAGCAAACAAATCCTTAAATAGGAAACACTAACCAATATAAACTTCAACATTTTTAACATAATAATTAAAATAAAAATAATATATTTTGTCATTGGACTCATATTTTTATGAAATAGTTTAAGAATTAAATTTAAATAAGGGGTAAGTATACCATTTATGGAGATGTTACTACTTCTACAAAAAAGTACATAGACTAGTCGCGTAAATGCACAGGTAAATTAACTAGTTAATTACAATAAATAGGATGTTCTAAAATCTACATGAACATCATTATTTTAAGGTGCTGGAGTATATTGACCACAAGGAATGACTGGATAAGCATCTAACAAATTTAGAATTGCACGCAAATGTTTTTTTAGAGGAATGACAATGGTTTTTCATAGAGAAAACAAACATACTAATATATTACAATCATCGATACATTACAAATTGTGACTTCCATTAGTACTTACTTTTTTATCTTTTTGGTTTCTTCTTTATAATGATTATCATCTACATTTTGAATAAATTGTTGTACAAGCTTTGCTCCTTCGGTTTCTAAAAAAATGATTGTTCTAAAAACCTTGATATTATGTCTACTACAATCATGGATGTATACATAGACAAGAAAATTCATCACATTATCAATAATACCGATATATCAGGAATTCACCCACAACTACGAGTATGATAGCACCTATTGCCAGGAAAAGGAGAATAAGAAATTGCCGCCCACAACTGGATAGAGGAGCGCCTAATTCAAGTTGGTTTGTGTAGCCCTTACGGCTCACTTGCTGGCTTTGTGTAGAAGATACGTAGAACAATGAGTTCGTTGGGGTTAGAACGGGCTAGAAATGCTTTGAGATTAATGTACTATGCAAGTATTGCCAATCCGAATGGTACTATAGGCCTACACATGCATATGTTTGAAGCTCGAATCCATAATTTTTTCGTCCCTAGTTAATATTTATAAACATAAACATTAGTACAAAATAAAGTACAATCAAAATTAGCAAGTCTCGTACATTTTTTTATATATTTTTCATACAGTTCACCCAAACACTTGTTTTACGTGGTTTATGTATATACATATTCCTATAGTTTTTTCAAACCTCTATTTCTATTGTATTTCAATGCTACTTGTAGCATTCCAACTGGTGATGGAAGTCAGTAATAAACTTTGTAACATCAGCGTAGGCTAAGTTTTGTACTTTCTCCATTCCAAATTATAAGTCGTTCTGGATTTTAAAATGTTACGTTTGACCGTCCGTCTTATTTAATAAAATTTATTCAAATATTATTTATTTTATTGTAGTTTGTTTTATCATTAGATACACTTTAAATATATCATATGTATTTTTATATTTATACAAAAAAATTGAATAAGACGAACGGTCAAACGTCAGTATCTAAAAGTCAAAAACGACTTATAATTTAGAACAGAGGGAGTAATAAGTTGTGCGTTGTGTGCAAATTCGTAGAGATGAGAATATTTTTTATTATCTACAAAAAATTTTATTGATGCGCTATTGTCCGTGTAATTTCATTCAACTACGCCCTCGCATCCAATTCTCGCAACCTTTTTTTTTTTTTGGTAATAGAGCAAGGTCAGCTGCACTAGCAAACAAACTTTTGCTAGTATAGGAATAAATAAATAGAACTGGGCCTTGAATTCAAATCCACGAGGACATAGAAATGTGGCATCAATTCAATGCTTTTGTTTGGTAGACAGGTGATCTGTTAAGCTGGAAATCACACAATATAGTTAACATCCATTTGACATTTGGTGGAATATATAAGAATCAAAATGCATATGGGTCGAAAGTATCCCCTGGAGGCGTATTACGGCGACGTGGAGCTTATTACAATTATGGTGCGTCTATGAAGAAGGTCATCACTGCGTCGGTTTGAAGCTCGTCCTTATTGAGACGGCGTCCCGGCCATTCCATGCATCATTGTGCTTGATGAAAATGTGTGCATTGTCCTGCAATAGCAACCATTGAACAACGACCCGTGAGGGAGCGATGGAGGGGTGCAGTGGAATCTCGTCAACATGACTTTTTGATGGTTGGGGCGGGCTTTGTGAATGGCGTCAGCGAGGAGGAAAGCTACGCTATTCACAAAGCTAATGAAGTCGTTAGGGAGGGCTCGTTGGCGATTGGGTTGCTACTGCTAAAGCCGCCAGCCGTGCGAGGCGGGAGTGCCATGGAAGGCGCCTGAGTTACCAATGAATCCAGACATGTCGGGCTCGATTTCTGTTTTTTATTTTTTGGGTAAGAATAATTATCCAATTCTGACATCAAAAGATGGGGTAGTGTTATCCATCCTTCCCACTTGTTTGGTGTGTGAAAAGTCCGAATAACGCGGCAGCAAATCCTACCACTCGAGCAGAAAGGGCCGCACACCGCGAAGCAGCAAACGGCTGCTGACTGAAGCAAAGTAATTAAAGCAGCTGATAATATATACGAGTACTTCACCCAACTAACCCGCAAGACGAAACCGAAAAGCATTACTAGTTCAGTAGTTCTATATACGTACGCGCGCAAACTCAAAGTCATCTCTTGGCGCGTTAAAGAACTGAATCGATGGAAGTCACCGAAAGGAACCGCGTTGCAGGCAAATATCAAAAGGTAACAGTTACAGGACCAGACCGCTATGGGAGGATGAAATCCACGTCTCAATCGACGATGAGCACTGTAGACTCTACACGTACATGCGTATGGATAGCCGGCACTGGCAACTTGATAACATTATTGGACATGGACGCAAAGAGGGGGGAAAAAGGAGATGAGATACAACCACAGAAGATTGGTAGGAACGTTTTGTTACTCACTGAGACCATGGCTTTCCTCGAGAGAAGGACGCTAGATTTGCTCCGGAGGAGCAGCGATAAAATCAACAAGGCAAAGAAGGAATCGGGACGATGGGGGACCCTAGGTCTTCGCTTTTGCGCGTCAAAAGATTACCGATAGCAAGCAACCGCGTTGTAGTTATAGGTGTGTACGTATACAAAAGCGCAGCAAAAGCAATTGTAGTCTCTCGCCAAAAAATTAAAAAGAGCAAGTGTGAACACCGGCGCATTTCAGACGTACTACAAACGCTGCCGGCTCATCTGTCTGCTGCGTGTCTCGCTGCTTGATCGAATCTCCGTCTCGATCAGCGGAATGAGAGAGGTGCCGACGATGCTACACGTATGTATCGGCGGGAAGCAACTTGGCATATTTTTTGTGGATTATTACGGGAACGGAAAGCAAGAGTGATAGATCCCCTTGCCCATCCTAGATTGTCAGGGAGGTCGCTTGGAGCCGAGATTCTGCCGGGCCAGCGGACCCGTTTTCCGTTGAGACAGGACAACAGCGCCATCATCACGAGGAAAAGGACGGCGCGGCGTTTTTGACTTGAGTGAGGCCGACGCGAACCAAATTCATCACAAAATACATTCATTCACTAGTGGAACAAGCGGACGGGCTCGATATTTGAACGCCCGTCCGCTACATCAGTCAGGTGACTGTTCAACATCGTCAGTAAAAGCCAGAAAACCTTCTCTGAAGAATGAGCAGAGAGAGGAAGGAAAAGAATCTTTTCCTGACGCGATGCTACTCCAGTAACACCGACTAGTACAATAATTTACAACAATCTACAGATTCTCTTTACAACCACCAGTTATCAGTTTTTCCTGATCCTATTAACACGATGAGTCGATGATCATCATCATCAGTAAGAAGAAGAAAAAAAAAACTCGCTATAATAACCGAGAAAAACACGACGCAACCGGCCTGTTGGATTGGAGCGCGCCAATCATCTCCAGAAGCCGAGCGTGTCGAAGGTGCGCACGGCGAAGAAGCAGAGGTAGATGGCGAGCAGGCCGACGCCGTAGACCCTGTCCACCCGCATCCCGCGCACGGGCACGACGAACATCGCCCAGGCGACGGCGGCCCCCAGGAACGCGACGGCCTCGTACGCCGCAGCGTCGGCGGGCACGACGAACGGCTCGGGTGTTTTCCCCGCCGCGGCCATGGCCATGGACACCCCCAGCCCCACCACGGTGTTGAAGAGCGGGCCCGCGTAGCAGGCCGAGAGGGCCGCCTGCGCGCCGCCGGGCCCTCCGTGGACCGCCATGGCGACGTTGGAGACGAGGTCCCCCAGCGAGTCCCCCCACGCCAGCACCGTCACGCCCAGCACGCTCGCCTTCACGCCCACCACGTACCCGATGGCGACCAGCAGGGCCACGAGCTCGCGGGCCAGGGTGTAGGCCCACAGCACGCTCATGAGGAAGCCCGCGGCTAGCCAGGGCACGCGTCGCCGGCGGCCCCGCGGCGGGTGGGCCGGGTCCGTGGTGGCGAAGGCGAGGACCGCGAGGCCCAGGCCCAGGAACGCGGCGCACAGGAGGACGGCGAGACTGCGGCGGTGCGAGGAGGAGGAGAAAGCCCAGGTGGCGGCGAGGAGGATCGGGGCGAGGGCCGCAGAGGCGACGGCGTGGGGCCGGGACCAGCGGTGGGCCGCGATGTCCGGGATGGTGAGGCGGCGCGGGAGGTAGAGCGGCATGCACAGCACGCGCAGGCAGCAATGCAGAGCTCTCCTGCTGCAGGTTGTCGTGGCGTCGTCGGCATCTGCTGTTGTGGTGGTCGTCTTGGAGTGGGACGGCAGGATGGGTGCGTCGTCGTCGTCGTCGAGGAGGAGGAGGAGCGGGTCGGAGATGCCGTCGACGACGGTGGGAGGCTTGCTCTGTTCCGCGGCGCAGCAGTGGGATGTCCAGACGGCGACGACGTACGCAACATAGATGGAGACGAAGGAGGCGGCGACCCAGACGGTGACGGCGCCGTTGAGGAGCACGGCGAGGAGGTAGCAGAGCGCGAGGAGGAGGAAGCAGAGGTCGCGCACGAACCCGCGCCACTCCACCACCACCCCGCCGCCTCCCCTCCTCCTCCCCGCGACGGAGAGCGCGACGGCGCCGGCGACCACGGTGGAGACGAACAGCGCGCCGCCGAGCGCGCTGCTGAGCCCGACGGCCCCTGAGCCGGCGGCTGCGGACGGCGACGGCGCGAAGGAGACGACGGTGGCGAAGACGTCGGGCGCGCCGTTCCCGAGGGAGAGGAGCGTGACCCCGGCGACGGCGGGCGGGAGGCGGAGCGCCGCGGAGAGGCCCTCGAGGGAGGCGCAGAAGTACTCGGACGCGGTGTCGCCGAGGAGGTAGAAGAGGACGGCCAGCCACAGCGCGAGCGCGGCGAGGCCTACCGCGGCGGGGAAGCCCGCGAAGCCGCAGTAGAAGAGGCGGAGGTAGTCGACGTAGCCCGACGGGGAGCACCGCGCGTGGGAGAGGAGGTAGCGGCACCGGGCCTCGCCGCCCGCGATGGACTGCAGCGCCTCGCAGCTCCCAACTTGTCGTTGTTCCTCCTTCCCGGAAGAGGCGCCGCGGAGAATCGCGGCCGGAGCCTCCTCGTCAGCGTCAGAGTACTCCTCGGCGGTGAGGAGGAGGAGGAGCGCGAAGAGAAGGAAGCAGGCGCTGGGGAACGGGGCGGCGGCACTGCGGGAGGCGCGGCCGCGAGGAAGCGCCATAAAACGGGGACCGAGGCTGGGTTTTTATTTCAGCCGGAGATGAGCATGCCGTGCGCCCCGCGCGGCGGCGGTTCGGGATCTCCCTCGCTGGGTGGAGACCGAGTGATAGAGTTCTGCGGGATGAGCGGAGGAGAGGGATGCTCGGTTCCAGGCGCAGAGGAGGGAGGGAGACGAACAAGTGGGTGACTGGGGAACTGTGCGCTCTTCAGACTTCCCAGTTAAAGAAAAAAAAGCACAGGAACGGGAAACGGCGAGAGACCTTGGCGCGTCCGCGTGGAGGGGTGGCCGCAGCAGCTGCAAAATTATAGGAGACGCCTCCCCAACTGCTCGGCGCGTGCCCGCGTGTCACCGTGAAGCGCAAGGTGGAGGAGCAGAGACTACTACGCGCTTGGGTGCGCTACGTGGAGGGGATGAGGTGTCTGGCTGGGGTTCCGCACCGCTACTGTGGTGTTTCCCGTGGTGGTCCGGGGATTTATAGTAGTATAGTACAGGTTTTCCCGTGTGGCGTCGTGTCACGCTGTCACTAGACGTCGCGCGTCGGCTGGAGCTGCAAAAGTTTCGGGGTGCTTTTGTGGTGTACGAGGCCCGACTCCCAGTGGGGGCAGCAGGTACTAGTACTAACCTTTCACCGAAATTGCAAAAAGGACCGGTGGTAAAATCTCGGCAAATTCCCGCCTGCCTCTGTACTGTACCCCACGCGCATCGTCTCATGGAGCTTTACAAAACCGGCCAGAACTAGTTTGGGTGTACTACTATTACGGCAAGATTGATGGCCAGTTTTTTTCTAAAGACAAGAACTAGCTGCACTTTTAATCACTATACTACTACGACTCTACCCATAAGCAAAGCCGATTCGGCAAACGATCCGTTACCTCTACTTTGACGGCGGCCAAACTATGTGAAGCTTGTGACGCGCGACCGACGCAAAGCTGCAATCTGATTTCGGGCGCCGGATGCTTGACCAAACCGGGTGTGACGACGGCGGGTCTCGCCGACGCGACGTGTCGCGGGTCCACTGAGACTTCACTTCGACGGCGACCCGCCCGGATATCGCGCCAACCGGCCCAACCGTGGGGAAAAGAACCACCACCTGCGGCTGCGCACGCCCGATTCCTCATCCATCCAGCTAGACGATACGCGCCCGCCGCCGATCGCGTCGCGCTCTTCATATCAGCTCGCGTCGCGCTCTTCATATCAGCACACAGAGAGAGAGAGAGAGAGACGCGCGTAACCCGGATCGGGTTGATTGAATCCAATCAAACCAACCGCCGATCCACTGGCCAACCCTTGGCAGGCAGCGGAGAAAGATACGAAGGCGGCGGGCTTGGGTTCCCGCGTCGTCGGTGTCCGTTCCGGCGCGACCGCGACGGGGGTGGGATCGGCGTAACGTGCACGGGCGGGAACGCGCATATATACTACAAAACGTGTGACAGGGCCTCTGCGACGACGCTGTCGGGGGGATTGGAAGACAAAGGCATGACGAAATCCTGCTCTGCACGGAACGCACATAGTACTAATCTTTCGCGTCCACCGGCCGTTGTCGTCCAACAGTCTTTAGTTTTGTCTTGGATAATGAACAAAATAATACGATGTTTGTCGCTTCCTCCTCCTCGCGCTCTAATCTGTGCGCCACGTGAGTTCGATCCAACAGTCTTTAGTTTTGTCTAATCCCCTGCCTCAACATAAAAGTAAAAATGGTTTTATTCGGGTTTTTTTTTTTCAGGATTAGAAACAACAAATGTTGGACCTCCGTATTCCTTCACCTCCTGCATCTCAGCCTTTTGTGCTATGTCGATTAATCTGTGTCCGGTGGCCAATAAGCTCGCTCGGGGCAGGCATCAGAGGTTGCGTTGGGCGACCTTGAGGAAACTTGGGCCATTGGCACATGAGGAAAGCGATGCGGTCACTGTGCACCATGTGATATGACCTTGCCTGGTCCCGTGACGCCGTCACGGGTTCCATGTGGAACGACACGCTCTAACGACAATCAGGATGGACCGGCCCACTTAGCAATAAGCTCGCCATTTAAGCCCGTTTCTTCAAAGTCTAGGAAAAGTGCAACTAAGCAGATCCGGCCCTACTCGCTACCTGGGCCCCCGACGAACTATTTGCACGTGGTCCCATCGTCCCGGCGATGAACCCAAAGCTCGCTCGCGTCGAAATCTGAGAAGCGCAGCAACAAGGACGCGGCGGAGCTTTCTCCTTTTCTTCTTCTTCACTCACTGCGACGGAGCTGCCAAGAAAAAAAGTTTCCCCTAGGACCGCATGGAGGTCTCCGCTGGGCTCCTGCAGCCGCCCGCCGCCGCGGCGGTTGGGTCGCTCCGAGGTCACCGATCCGTGGCACCGCTGCCGCGCCCAGCGTCCCCTTGGGCTCGGTCAATCTCCCGCGCGGTTAAGGTGGGACTCCCCTTCTGCCTTCCTGTTTCGTCCCCTTGCGACTTGCGAGAGATGAACTGTCCGTGCCTAGTGCCTTGAGGGTCTGCGCGGGGTAGGTGAATTGGCGGGTAGGAACACCTCGTGCTCTATTTGGGATTGCTGATTGCCTCCTTGTGTTTTGTGGGCGAATCGCGGTTCCAATTTTTGGTGCTACCACTTCATTTTAGTTAGTGTGTTTGGTTTGTGCGCCGGATAATGGTTCATTAACAAAAGCAGAAGGGAACATTTCGAACAGGAGATTTAGCACCTAGACAAACACGTCATGAACACAGAAGGCTCCAGAACTCTGTACTCTATGCCTTCTGGAAAATTGCTGTTGCACTAGTTACTTCTCCAAAATATGTTAAAAACATGGTTAAACAACGCATTTCTGTGGAATTTTATCTCCATGGAGGCATGGACAAACTGACTGGCTACGGAATGTGTCAAACACATTGTTATGTCACGACTAAACATTTGGTGGACTAGGTTTAGCACAAATCAAACATGCCCAAAGTTTTGTGCGCACCGGAATTTGCCCTGGGAAAATCTGTTATCACACACATCTTAGGTATGAACTGTTTTGTATGTGGATTTTCAGCGCTTCTTGAGCGATGATAACATTAGTGAAATTCCCAGGGAAATGATGAACTTATTAATAATGCTGATGTCATTTTAAGTAATTTACAGCAGTGTAAACATGGCATTCCAGAAAAATCACATTGAGGAATCTTTTGGTCCAAGTGTAAAAAGAAACTATGAAAGCATCATGGAAAGTTATAACATGTCTGTAGGCATATCATGGAAATATAGCCTTAGTGGTTGCAGTAAGGAAATGTTATTTTGTAACAGTGGAACATGACCTCGTAGATTCATTAGCTGAAAAATGGTTGTGGAATCGACCTCCTATTAGAGTGGATGAATATTATGCATATGTCCCCCTCGGGCATGTCTATCCTATAGATGTACTCTCAGTGGTAACCAACATCAATTGTTGCTACATAAACCTAAGCATCTGTGAATATATGTTTGCTTTTCATGTCCAAAGAGTTGCCAGGGCTAATTTACTTCACTTCTATCATTAGTGTTTATATGTGAATAGCATAAACTGATCAATGTCCAGCATTGAATGTTCACAACAAATCGAGTTGCTTATATGAATCACACTTGTGCGCGCTTATTTTCAAAGCAACTTTGTCCTTTATATTATGTATTGCTTTTGTTTCCTACCTCAACCTGCTATATTATTCCTCTGGAGATAGCTAGTCAGGCAAAATATTTATTTTTTCCGTGTTCTTTTGTTGAGATCTGCTGCTTCATGCAAATGGACTGATGTGTGGTGATCATACTGTTTGATAATGACAGTTGTTTCAAGAGGCTTATAAAATTTTTTTTTTAGGAAGGCTTATAAGTTTTCTTTGTGCACAGATTAGAGCAAGCACAATTTATAACTTGCAAAAGAGTAAGAGCAGCCTCGAATCGTTATTCTGTTATGACAAATCTGTTCCAGAGGAAGATATTGGGATACCAACTGGTGTAAATTTGGAAAAGAAGAACGTTGGGAATAATTCTCCCTGCTCAAGTTGTGAAGCTAAAGGTGCGGTGCTGTGCGCGACTTGTGCTGGTTCAGGCTTGTATGTCGACTCAATATTAGAGAGTCAAGGGGTCATCGTGAAAGTAAGATGTCTAGGTAATCGAGATTCAAAGCCATTTTGTGTGACAAGTGTTTCTGTTATGCATATATATTATGCATATGCTCTGATATTCTAATTACTGTAGGTTGTGGAGGAACTGGAAACATTATGTGCTCCAAATGCGGCGGCCGCGGCCACACATGAATCCTAAAGCTCGCAGTGGCTTCTCAACAAGATGATGTAATGCTAATGCCACCAGACATCAGTTGCCAGTCGGGATTTCTGCTTGTGGTGACAATCAAAAGGACTTGTTGCCACATGACTCAGAGCTGAGTCCGCTGCTGTAACTTCAAGTTCATTTATAAGGAAACAAGCCTGCTGGAACATTCCTCTCTTTTTATTTCATATTTAAAACTTTGATGTAATGTTGTATCACAAAAAAGGTGTCATGCATGTGAAAAATGCACCTTAACCACATTCAGTTAAAATACTCAAATGAACCACCTGAAAATAACCATGGATGTGATTTTTTTTTTTTCCTGGGATCATCTGGTGTGGTTCAACATTCATATGGTTCAGCATTCCAACTGTACAGAAAGATGCAGCGTACTTGCTGGTGCAGTTTATGCTGTAATACATCACAAGTAGTTGCACTTGTGAATCTTAAATTTTTACCGTCTTATGTTCAGCTTCATCTTTATAACAAGGTTGGACATTTTACCTATATTAGATGCGTGAAAAAAGGAGAAATGTTTCATATCTGTTATGGTAAAATGTCCAGTTTGAAGCAGGCCGTAGGACAGGCATAAGTCTAGTTCAGACTAGCCCAAGGTCCAACAAAAATTCTTCCTGAAATCATGGAGGGTTGGCCCAATCGAGAATGAGCCCGCCCAGGTCGTGTAAGGCCCATTTCTAGCTCAGTCCTCCATGAATGATCATTTTGTTATTCGAAATTGCTCCTCCGCCAGAATCATTGTCCTGAAGTGTAACCAATACCTATCCCACTATATTTATTATGCTTCTCTTGAACCAGGGGCAAACATCGTCTGCAAATTCACATGGATTTTCCAGCACCAGAAATGAAGCAAGGAATACTTCACGGCCTCTCCTTGGCCCCGCAGGATCGGAGGTTGGAAAAATCCAGACGGTCACTTGTCCACCAAGCCAAGTTCCATGCAACGAATCGATCCTTCTCCTCTGCTATACCTCTTGACTCCAGAGCCCTCCTATGTGAATCTGTAGTATATATACGTCCAACACAATGGGCATTGATATCAACACCACCAGCACCGCAGAAGCATAAGCATTTCAGAAAGGCATCACATTTAGCTCAGGGAAAGGGAGCCATGGACGCCATGATGAGGGGCCGCACCTTCGAGGACTTCGACCCCGCCGTCGAGTGGAGCCGCGCCGCCGAGGCCGACGCCGTGAAGATCTCACTCCCAGGTAAGCAAGAATTATACAGAGGACCATCAAACTTTCGTCGATTTCCTAAGAAATGCATGCGACAACAATCCATATGAGTTGATGAACAATTTGTGTTGGACTGTTGGCTGCAGGGTTCAAGCGGGAGGAGATCCGCGTGCTGGTGGACAACCACGGGCACCTGCGCACGCGCGGCGAGCGGGCGGTGGCCGGCACGAGGTGGGCCCGGTTCCAGAAGGACTTCAAGCTCCCCGACAACTGCAACGTGGACGGCATCCGCGCCAAGTTCGAGAGCGAGACGCTCACCATCACGCTCCCCAAGAAGACCCCCTCACCGCCGCAGGTGTCCGCCGCCGCCCCGGTAGCGCCCGTGCCGTCCAGGCCGGAGCACAGGAGGCCGCCCACCGCGCCGCCGCAGGCGATTCCTGAGCCGGCGAGGCCCACGGTGCCGGCGGCGCCTCTGGTTCCAGCTGCTCCTTCTCAGAAGCTGCCTCCCGCTCCTTCACAGAGGCAGCCAGCCGAGCGCCTGCCTCCCGCTCTTCCACAACAGAGGCAGACAGCCGAGCGCCTGCCTCCCGCTTTTCCACAACAGATGCAGCCAGCCGAGCGCCGGCCGTCGCTGCCGTCGCGGCTGCCGTCCGTGCCGACGCCGGCGGAGTTCGTTGAGCCAATAAAGAAGAAGGCCGAGTCGGTGGCGGCCGTCGTTCCGAAGCTGAAGGAGGAGTATGTCAAAGCCAAGAAGCCATCGTTCAACAAGGAGGAGGAGGAGGAGGAGAAGCGGATGGAGAGGGAGGCGATGGGGAAGATGGAGGAGGACAGGAAGATGATGGAGGCGAACAGGAAGATGATGGAGGAGAAGCAGGAGCAGGAGGCCAAGGAGGCGGAAGAGGCAGCAGCAGCGATGGCGCGCCAGCCTAGGCCGGCGATGGCGCGCCAGCCTAGGCCGACGGCGGCGAGCCGCGGGCTGCTGGTGAACGTGGCGGTGGCCGTGGTGGTGCTCGTCGGGATCACCGCCTACGTCTGGCACACCCTCAAAAACGCCACCGGCGGCGACCACGGCCACGTAAGGATGGGAGCCGGGAGCTACGGCGATGAGATGTGAGCTAGCTGCACGCTGAATGTGAAAGTGTTCGAGGAATTGATGAGCTGGGAGCGCGCACAGTAAACGTCCAAGTATATATGGTGGACACGTACAAAGAGGCAATACGTACAGATACTCGCGGTGTTTCTTAATCATATGATGTTACAGAGCTTAAAAATGCTTGGTTCACTGATTTGATGAAATAAGATGACGCGCAAATACAAGTGTGGATATTACCAGTGTACATTTTCGTGTTCTAACACTGCAAAGACTGGTGGTATTACAAATTTTACACTGCAAATGCAATGAACTGTCGTCATTGTATTATTACTGATTGCCTCTTGCATTATTACTCTGAGAGGCTCTGAACGAAAATAGGGAATGAATGCTTTCCACAATAGAATTGACACCGGCATGTTGACATGACTCCTTCCCTATCATCCATGGGGAATGAACGAATCTAAGAGCTTTTACAACACTTTGACTGCAGTGCAACTTCATTGACCCGCAATGCAGCTTCCCGATTTTGGGCGCACGAAACGCACCTAACGTGTACAACGTGTGATCGCGAAGCAAAGGTCTTAATTTGGTAGCATCGTTCATATCCGTTGAATACGCTTAGAGGCTTAGAGCTAGTTGCAAAGTTACAAAGCAGAGCAAATTTACTAATTGTTACAACATTTTGGAAATGCTTCTTGAACAATCAGTTCATTTGTTACAAATGGCAATGGAGTGAAAGTTCTACGACATGTTATTTTAATACCCAACCGCGACGGGATCAACATTTATTCTTAAGAAAACTTTGCATACCAATTATTGTTGTCAAACTATGTAAAACAACATGAATCGGCCACATCACTAGCGTAATAACACCTCACTTCCGAGGATACTGAAATCGAGCTCTTTAAAATGGGATGATGCTAATATTAGAACAATTCTATATGTTCAAAAATTAATACACGATGCCAATGTTCAAACTCAAAATGGTGAAAGAAAAAGGGATACATCAGCTAGGCGGATTCGAGCTGTCGCTAGGAGAGGTCATTGTGACATATGGCCGAAGCTCTTCTCAAGTTCTTAAGCTCCCTTAATACAATACAGTCACCTCACATTTTTTTTTTACAAAACAAAAAAAATGAAAATTGTTGCATCAGTGACACTACTATGTACTCAGACAAGAAAAAAACACATGACGTACCAGCTTGGCATTCCATAAATAATACTATCTGACTGACTTTCTGTATAGTAAAACTTATTTTTTGAAGTAAAAGATAAAAGCACTGCTATTTATTAAGGAGTGCATAATAAAACTCCGGGCAGGGATTGAAATAGCGTTACAGTGCTAGTTTTTTTTACTGTAAAAACCAGTTAATAAACCGGAAAAATCGACCAAAAACCGTCCAAGTTTGGATTTTACGATAAACCTCACCGAAAACCAAGCGATCAACAGTTTTTAATCTATGACTCCAGCATAGTTTGAACCTTGTAGCGAAGGCAAAACATCTGCGACCAGCCGAAGCAAAGCAAGGAGTTGCCTAGCTCTAGCAACAACCGTTACCGTATAACCCTCCTGGCAGGCGACATCATTCCGCTGCCAAGCACAAAGTGACAAAATAAATTGCAATCTACTGTAGCGCCACCCGTACACCCGCGCGTTCCTCTGTCATAAGCCTCATAACCTGCTGGAAATCCTGCATCAACGTAGCGATCATCATTAGCACGGCAATATCATGCCTGCTACAGCAGCGCCGGAAGCCGCGCCACCGCCGCCTCCTCGCCGCCGCGTGTACGCGACCGTCGATCCGCGGTGCGAGTGGGCAAGCACGGAGAACGACGACACGCTCGTCGTCGATGTGTCAGGTAACGTTGCAGCTCGATCGTCTTATTGCTCGCTCGCTTTTGTGATTGCGAAACCTGCATCTTCTGAAGAAACGGTTTGGCTGGTTCAGGGTTCAGGAAGGAGGAGCTAAGAGTCCTGTACAGCACCAACCGGAAGCTGAAGGTCACCGGCGAGTGCCAGGTTGACAGCGGCCAATGGGCGCGCTTCGTCAAAGTGTTTCTGGTGCCGAAGAGCTGCGACACCGGCGCCATCCGGGCGAGGATGAACATTGACAACGCTCGGCTCTCTGTTGTCCTGCCCAAGAGATCACCATCCTCATCAACCAACGACAAGCAGAACAAACCTCAGTCCATGGGCGAGCACAAGGGGCAGGAGAATGCAGGAGGCTCATCAGGTAGCAGCAGTGGAAGCCTGTACAGCGCCCAAGAAGATGCAGGGAAAGACAAGGTTGAAGAGAAGGAACATCGAGAAGATCAGGGGATGAAGAAACAGAGGCCAGAGGAGATTCCAGTACAAGATGTACCAAAAAGAAGTGATGGTGATGCTAATGCTGTAGAGAAAGACGATGCTGATGACAAGGGTGAGAGCAAGAGATGGTGGAGGAAGATCACAATTGTTCATGTTCTTGGCTTCGTTCTCATCCTTGCATTGGTGGGTGTAGGTGCCACTCTCCTGTATGTGATGTTGCTGTGAAACATGTGTAGATGTATTTCCTGTGCATAACAATTGTCATCTACTGAGGGCGAGTGTCAAATGACACATCCTGGCACAAATACTGCTTCTACATTGAGATGCTGCTAACACATCACTGTGTTTTCATATGATGCTTAAAAGCAGTTTTTAATCTGAAATATCACACTGGAAGAAGATAACAATGTACTAGTTGTAGCGAAACTGGAATATTGCTGACTCCATTCATTCTTATAGCCAAACCACACATGCCCCAGGCAAAAGCTTCAAAAGGCCCACCAAACTTAGAATACAGATCATACCAATGAGACTAACCTAACCACAAACAGGGGTACATGAGACAGATTATTCAAAACAAATGGCCCTAATGGCCTTGTGTTGAGCAAATTAAAGTTCTAAATGACTCATTTCGCACTGGCAAGCTGGGTGCGGATCAACTTGGTGGCAGAAACCATGTTGGTTAGCGCAGGCTTGACCTCAGTGTATTTCCGGGTCTTGAGACCGCAGTCAGGGTTCACCCAAAGGATGTTTGTGTCAAGGACAGCAAGCATCTTGTTGATGCGGTCAGCAATCTCCTCAGTGGAGGGGATCCTGGGAGAGTGGATGTCATAGACACCAGGGCCAATGCCGGCACCATACTTCACACCCTCGCGGAAGACCGACAAGAGCTTCTCATCAGACCGGGAGTTCTCGATTGTAATCACATCAGCATCCATGTCGATGATGGAGTGAATGATATCGTTGAAGTTGGAGTAGCACATATGGGTGTGGATCTATCCAAGAAAACGAAAAGGATCATCAGTAGGAGAATGCTAAGAACGACTTCCATGTATCTCATATAACATTTCAAGATGATTGATTACCTGAGTAGTGTCCTGGACTCCGCAGTTAGTGATTCTGAATGAATGGACAGCCCAGTCCAGGTAGAATGCATGCTCTGACTTGCGCAGTGGTAGACCCTCTCTTAGAGCTGCTTCATCGATCTGAATCACCTGCAAAGAGCAAAAACCATATTGTCACACATGGAAATATTGATGAAACAAGAACTAGAAAACGATAGGAGAAGATACAAACCTGAATACCACCAGCCTCGAGATCCTCAACCTCCTTTTTGATGGCAAGAGCTATCTGGTAGCATGTCTCAAACCTGTACACCAAGAAGTAATATAAGCATTCGCTTCCATGAAGGAGAAAAATGGAGCTTTGAAATATGTTGACATATTTAAAGAGGTAGGAAGCAGAACAAACCTGGGCTGGTCGTTCCTCACAAATGACCAGTTGAGGATTGTCACTGGACCAGTTAGCATTCCCTTCATTGGGCGCGAGGTCATGCTCTGTGCTGTCTTGGACCAGTAGACAGTCATGGGGTTGGGGCGGCTGACATCACCGTAGATAATGGGTGGCTTGACACAACGTGAACCGTAAGATTGCACCCATCCGTTGGCAGTAAATGCAAAACCCGATAATTGCTCACCAAAGTATTCAACCATGTCATTTCTCTGTACATACATAGACACCAGATTATAAATGAGTAAATGTCTCATCTGCAGAATACGATATATCAACATGCTAAGAAAAGTCTTTTTATAACAAACATATCTAATCATATTGCTGTCTTCAAAAGAAAGTTAATCCAGAAGCTCTACAATGTCAGTACTCAAGGATGCTCACCTCAGGCTCTCCATGCACAAGCACATCAATATCAAGCTCCTCCTGGATCTTGACAACCTTGCTGATTTCTTCCTTGATGGCATTGGTGTACTCCTCCTCGGATATCCTGCAATAATGCATTTTCAATAAGAAAAAGATAATACAGTTGTTACAACAATAATAGCTATTGAGAAACTTACTTCTTTGCCTTGTACTCACGGCGGACCCTCCTGAGGTCCATAGTCTGAGGGAACGAACCAATTGTAGTTGTGGGAAGGACTGGAAGGTTGAGCTTTTTCTGCTGAGCATCTAATCTAGCAGAAACATTGGTAGCACGGCGGTGGTCAGATCCCCTCAAAGCAGCTGCCTGTAAGAAATGCATTTCTGGTTTAGAACTGATGTGTTGTAACATCTATGTGAAGCAAGCATGTATTAAATAAAGCTCAAAGTTACTTACAGCCTTCTGGACCTCCTCATTTGTTACTCTGGGTGATGACCTCCTTGAGGCCTGAGCAGCAGCATTGGCTGCGAAGTAAGCCTGCAGTCGACCATGTACAAATTATGAATCAGAACTTAATTTTAGTACAAAATAAAAAAAATAGACTCAGAAAGTTTAGAAAACTTGAAAATGAACGGTACTGTAAGTGACATACCTCATCCTTCTGACCTGCCAAAGCCTTGGCAAGGGCATTGACCTCAACAACCTTTTGGGCAGCAAATGCGAGCCACGACTTTATCTCATCATCAAGCTTGGTTTCATTTACAAGATCAACAGCGGTGTGCATCAATGAGCAGGAGGTTGACACCACGAGCTTATCTGAGCATCAAGTATTTGGATCTATTAATATATGCAATGAGGAAAACAGATAATTTTAATATAACTTTCAGTACGTACCCTTGCAAACAACAGCCTCAAGAGACTCAAGAGTGCTGAGAGATGCTGCAAGATCATCAGCCCAAATGTTCCGTCCATCTACAACACCGGCAAAGAGGTATTTCCCAGAGGGGAAACTGCTCCTGACAAGATCAATTGTCTTGGCTCCTCGGACAAGATCGAAACCATAAGCAGTCACACCACTCAAGGAGGTGAGGGTCCTGCATTTGCATATGAATGAGTACCTTGTTTCCTTTCTAAAAAAATACTTTGAAAAGGAAAACACTATGGTAAAGACAATGTATTAGCACTGACAACATACTTGTAGTTTTCAGCAGGAATGTCAGCAAAGTACGTCTCGATAAGCACATTCAATCCAGAGAATGATGACTCCAATTCAGCATAGGCTGAAGTGAATGCAGCCAATTCGTGAGCATCAAGATCTTTAACAAGAGTCGGCTCATCAAACTGAATCCATGAAGCACCAGCTGCCTTCAGCTCAGCAACAACCTCCCTGAATTTCATAATATATCACATTATCAACTGAAGATGTTGATAATGAAAATATCTGGGTATTTGAGTTGATGCTTACTTGTAGATGGGAAGAATGCTACCAAGAAGTGAAAGGAGAGAGAACGATTTGTCCACACCCTTGGCAGGTTTAGAAAGCAACAAGTATGAGACTGGTCCAATAAGCACTGGAACAGTATCAATGCCAAGCTGTATAAGGGGCAAAAACTCGTAAGTGCACAGGCATCCTTTTTACAGGTGCAGGGTGCAGTAAGGCACCAAATATCCAAGTAATGATACATGATAAATTTGACAGGTTTCCATTACATGAAAGAAAGAAATATTTTATACTAAGATGCACTTGACAGAAAATAGGACCAACAATAATAAAGTCAGTTTCAGGGCTGTAAACTAAACATTTAGTATGATAAGAAAGCATACAAATAGCTATGCGTTACTGACATAAGACTCTAGATTGTGAATTGTTTGTTCCCAAATAAGTCTAGCCAACTAAAACAAGTCTAGCCAACTAAAATAATTTGACTTCAAATAAGTCTAGCCAACTAAAATAATTTGTTTATAATTAATTAGATGTCTTGCTAAATGGAAAGTCAACCAAGATGTGACGATACACTCGTTCCCTATGCACAGTATCGGACAAGTAAAAGACTCCAACAAGTCAGTACAGTGCGACCTTGTGAATTGATTAACAAACAACACATGCAAACTAACAATATACTGATCATTTAAACTAGCTAGGACACATAATATTGTATTTTACCCTTTTTCTATGTTTCTATATCACACAAGCATAGAAACTATGATGAGAATGGTTAGTGAACTAGAGTAAAGATAGGTGAGACAATGCTGTGGTAATAGCAACGTACCGCCTTTGCCTCCTTGTACTCAGAGACAGCCTTGTGTGAAGCGTATGTGAACTTGATGGTTGGGCCAAGTTCAGGGACAATAAAGTGGCTGCAAAGAGTAAGGTAAGTTAGATCAATACCAAAAAAGGCCATCTGTGGTAAGCATTTCAGAGATGAAAGTTGACTTACTAGTTTGTGTCAAACCACTTGGTCATCTCCATAGCAGGGACAGTGGCATTTCCCCTAGCCATTGAGAAGTAGGTACTCAAACCAATCTCGCCTCCGGCCCAGGAGTAGCGTTCTGGGACAGCGCCAAGCATGGCCGTCGTGTCAAGAACCTGGTCATAGTATGAGAAGGTGTTGCTGGGAATGTACTTGATCCCAGCTTCTGACATTTGCTTCCAGATGCTAGCCCTGAGGTCAGTGGCGACTTTCTCCAAATCCTCGGCACTGCTCTTCCCATCCCAGAAAGACTCCAAAGCAAACTTGAGCTCCCTCTTGGGGCCCATGCGAGGGTATCCAACAATATGGGACGCCATCTTTCTGCAAAGTTAGGGGAAAAAATCAGCTTGATTCAGAATAATAGGTTAACTAAATACTTGTCTCAGCTGTAAAATAAGCCCAAACATATTCAGTGTTTCACTGAACCATAAACTGAACTTTGTTTTATGTGAAATTCTTGATTCCTACTGGACGTGCTTCCCCCATAAATGCTTCGGTGCAAAGAAATACCTTTGGTCAGTCAATGCCGTTTCTTTAAACTGGACAGGCTTAACGATGCCATGGAAGTATCTTACACGCACTAAAGTCCTCCATTCAGGTTGCAGCCTAGCCTTGGCAGGGTGTCGGTACAGGAGAGCTAAAATTGGTTGGAAGGGAATCACGGTCCCTCTGAGACAGGCAGGGATCATGCTACAAATAACATCTGTAAAGCAGCTATAGTTGCGAAGGATCTTGATATACAAGAGCATATGTAAGGAACTCAACTCAACAAGGATGAGATTAACTAATGGTTGGGACAATAAAGCGTGCAAGACTACAGCAGGATTAGGGCTACATGAAACAAATTAATCGATTTGATCCCACGCGAAAGTCCAACTTAATCACAGATCATATACAAACTAAATATAATAAGAACTGTAAAAGTAGCAAGAGATCTGACAACAGACGTCGAGACTAAACCCAATCCTGGGCCGTAATCCATCTGAGGCCACACGTCAAAATAATAATTATTATTATTAAAATACTGAGGACACACGGCGCACTCTGCCGCTACTGAAATTCGGGAACCTAACAAAAAAGAAAAACACTGAAAATTGCGAACAGAACCAACGTACTTCCAGCCACCCTATGAATACGACGGCGGAAACATCACCGTCGAACGTAAATAACAAAAAAAAAAAAAAGAAGGATTGCTTGCAATCCCGACGTAATCTAGTGATCTCCACCGACCATTCCCCGATCAAGACCGCACAAAGCCAGCACCCGAAGCCGAGCCGCTCCAACCCACGAAAAACACACAATGGCTATGAATCCCTAGTCTCACAGGCCCGAGCAGACTGCTGTACCCCAGAAGAACAAACGAGACTCACCGCGCGCCGAGGCGATCCTAGGAGCGCGGGGGAGGAGCGAGCGAACTGGAGTGCCGCGCGAGGCGAAACTATATAGGGCGAGGGAGCGGTGGAGAAGGGCTCTTACCCTTGGAGCGCTGAGCGGGGGAGTAGCGCCGCAGGATGAGGACTGCGAGCGACGAGAGGTCAGGGATGAGCACGGAGGAAATTCCAGGGACTCGGGGGCCTCATTTATAACGGGAGAGAAAGGATACATTCATCAGTTCAGCGCCTCCTCTGCTCTGCTCGTTTCTTCTCTCGTATCGTATCGTGTCGTGTCAGCGTCGGGAGTAGGTGCGCGCGTTTGGAGTTTGGTGAGATCCGATCTGGCAATCTGTTGCCAGTGCATTTTTTTTTAGGGGTTTTGGAAGGGTTTAGCCTCTGCCTGGGTACTTTTTATCCCTAAAATCAGTTGGAACGAGAATTTCGTGAGAAGAGATTCGTTTATGTTCTTGTGCGATAAGGTAGAAATATGCATTCTAAACATTGAATCGGGGGTTGTTCCACGCTAAAAAGTAGTGCGCAAATTTTAATGAGACACATGTCTAGAATTCTAGATATGTTCGTGAAGAACAACCAAGTAAATGATATGTTGTCACGTCCTAAACTCAATGATGGAGCTTGGTTATGGGTTGAGACAGAGCCTCCGCCAAACAAGAATTCAATTGATAGATTTGCGAACAAAACTCTGCGAAATGATTTTAAGAGCTGATGACACGATGTCTCTTGGTTATTTGCTTAAGCTCCGTCACCGCCCACTTATTTTTGAACTAACAATGGTGTGATCAAATGTTAATCTTTGCAAAATCCAACCGTGGGACTGTCAAATAAATGTTGTATCATTCCTGCCAGCTAGAATGCTATGCCAATCAAACACTCCTTTCTCTTCGCGCTGTCAAATAAATGTACTAGTATCAGACTGTAAGTTTCAAGGTGTTTAACACACTGTCAACTAATTGTCCCAACTTAATTTATTCAGTGAAATTGAAAGCATAACGAGCTGGCCTTTGCAATCTACACAGCTGGTGCCAACTAATTCAATAAAACACAAATTTAAGAATTTTGAAGAGTACCCAACTGGCTAATATGAAACTGAAGATGGAATCACACTATATATCTCAAAAGGAAAGTACAAACGGGAGTAGGCGAAGGAAAGGAACACATGCAAATGTTGGTGGGACGTGCTGAGCAGAACAAATGGGGTTTGGTAGTGACAGGCACATACAATCCGTACTCAACGAGTTCCCCTATTCGTTCAACTTTTTTTTAGAAAAGGAAATTGTGCATCGGCCAAGAGTATGTATATGCTGAAGATTCAGTCAGAGCTTGGGAGAAAATGTCAGCTAGTATATTCTTTTTATGCTAACAATCAAATACTGCACCGTACCTAACAGCTAACATTGCTACATCAACATCAAATAAGTCCATTGCAATGAGCGATGTATAAGTGTATTGTTCAGTAGTTTGGAGATGAATTCGTTACAAATTCATTGTGATGTTTCACAAAAAACTTGTGATTGAACAATTCTAGCTGATCTCTAACTTCTACTGCTCGTAGACTTGGATTTACCATGTAACAGTTGTGAATGATACACAACGTTTAATTTATGAATATATTGTCAAAAACAAACAACCCAAATTCTTCCCCAATTATGTGTCATATGAAACATTGTCCAGTGCAAAACGACCTAAATAAATCATATCCTAATAATATGAAGAGTGCATGAGTGACACCACTAAAGTGTTTTAATGGAGTCTGATTAGACTACAATGACGTTTAAAATGTTGATGGACGTGCGCTGCCCAACGTTCCAACCATCCCAAGTGGACTTGTAGCTCCTGGCTGACCCACCAAACCATGAAAGCACCCGTTAGCTACTTTCTCTCGAATCTGGCTTCCATCACACTCAAAACACAGTGCATGAATCTTTTCCTCTGTTAGTAGTAGTAGCAAGGAAGACGGCAAGGGTTGTTCACTCATGAGCTGAAGTATCTTCTCAGCAGTATGACATGATGCGCCCCAGTTGATGAATTCAGGCCCCACCAGAGAGGAGGAAAAGAGAACCACGGTAGGTGCTCCTACCTCGGGGGTTGGTGGTCGACGGACAACATGCCAGAAATACGCGAACAAGCTCTCCTGAGTCCTGAGGTACTCGCGGTAGCTCGACGCGAGTTCGGTCGTAGATTCTCTATCGTCTTTTTTTTTTTAATCAGTATTTAAAATGACACTGAACATGTTACTGTGATTACGATAGATTGATTCGTGAAACTGCAATGGCCAATGGGGCTATTTAGTATGCGGTGAAAATAGACAAAATACACTTGGAGGCCATGCAAAAATCACTAATTTTTTGACCCAAGTTCATCAGTTCAGGCTTCCTGGCGCTGGCAAAAGCATCAGCCATCAGTACGCCAAATTGCATGCGTGTACGGTGTACCGGCATGCTAAACCTTTACGAGACAAAAGTTGCACCACGCACCGATAATGCATGGTTCTAAAAACCTGTTTGGTCTTGAACACGCGTAACGCCATCAGCATTCGGCATCAGTAAACACTATACCAAGCAATGAGAGAAGGAAACGAAAATAAAACATGTCTGCGTCAACATCGCTGTCGAGAAACAATTTTATCAACTTCACAGGCCGCATGTGCATCTCATGGTCCAAGAATCTTTCGTTCTTTTTTCTTTCTCCTTCCAACGAACCAATCAGTATTCCAAAGACAAGTCAAAGGGTTGTGAGCTCAAATTCCACCGAATCCCTTTCCAAGAAGAGAAAAATAGGGATACAAAACTTTTGGCTGTTCAAACAGTTCGCCAGCATACAACTCATGCTGTACATAGCTACCAGTGAGCTACACACGTGAACTGAAGACTACACCAGGTGACCAACCTCACTAGGAGCCAGCAAGAGAGGACAAGCTTAAGAAAGCTCAATGTTTGTGAATAGGTTAAACAGAGAGGATTTCTAGGGATACTAAAAGAGAGTGATAAAGGAAAATTTCTAGGCTCATGGAGGTCATAGTGGGACCTTAAATACAGGCTATAAACATGTATACAGGTATGGTCTAAGAGATTCCATTGGTGAAAAGGTTGTTAAAAATAAGGACCTCAGAAGCCATTAGGAGAAGTTAGTGCAGGGACAGAAGATTATTCTTGTTCCACATCATCGCCAGTCAGGCCCTCTTCTTCATCATCGTCAGTGTTGTCATCATCATACTCATCATCACTGCCATCAGAGGAACCAAAAATTGCATCCTTCGCTGCTGCGGAATCACCAAATCTGAGCTGTCCAGGCTGTGTATGGCCAGGGGATGCATGCTCCGAGTTGGATGCGTTCATCGGTGGTAGAGAAGTAAGCGGTTTTGGTGCTAATGGTTTCAGGTAGTTTGGGAGGCTTTCCCCAGGCTTAATATGAATGGCACCTTTTGACTGTGCCGCTTTTATGATTGAAGCTGCATCAGATGGAGACGCAATGCGTGCACCGGCTGCAATGGCTGCAGCCCTTATAGAAGAACCCTCAGGATTTCCTCGAGAATCAATACTGTCAGATGACTGTAGTATAGCAGACTGTTGTGCAGAGGACTGAGCTGGATGAACACCAAATGTCACCTTGCCGTTGCTGCTGACATCTCCAGGGTTTGAAGAATTCATACCGGCTGCACCAAAAGTAATGCCACAAAATGCAGCCATGCATACATTTACTTAAATTAGCTCAAGTATGTCACAACAACTTTTAACAAAAGTTTCAAATTTAAAATTCCAAGAAACATACCAGCAGATATTTTGGAGCCATTCATGGAAGGGCACAATCCAATAGGAACAGTCACAAGATGTGGTGCAGCATTGGAGTTTAATGTATTAATACCGCATCCACTGTTGCCATTAGCTTGGGATAGTTCATGGCTCTGCAGATTCGACAAGAATATATACTGGTTAGAAACCTGAAGATAGCATAGGAAATGGCATGTCGACTATATTGCAATAACTGTTTAGTCTGTGCATGACCGAAGTGGAAAAGCTGTGGCAGGAGCTACAACAAGCCGTAAACTGGTGCTTATAATAAGAGACTTCAAAGTTATCTCTGCTGGTAATAGCTGTGACCCAAACTGCTGTGATTATTTCCTATACAAATGCTCTTTCTCATATAAATTAAAGATAAAAAGTTTGTAGAGTGATGCAACTGAAACAGACACATAACAAGTGTAAACAGTAAACACTACAAACGCATCCCATTAAACTTCCAGAAACCATTGATAAACATCAGGGTATTCTCTCTTTTTTGTAAGGCTGGGACTCACATACGCCAATGAAATCTACTCTAAAGAAAGCAAAGAAAGAAAAATGATTCAACTCCAATAAATGGCATGCAACACTTCAGACGTGTAAGACCTGGAAGTATAGTTAAAAGGTTAGAAAACCATAACATTCATACACTACTGACTACCAAGAAAATATGCCGTATCCAAGACATCATTAATTTATGTTAATGGCCTGAAACAATACCCCCCCCCCCCCCCCCCCAAAAAAAAAAAAAAACTGAATCAGTCGCAACAATACTACATTCCCACATACTTTGATGGCTTGCTGATAATTTTATGCATGAGAGAATAATGCAAGGGAAAGTGTCAGGTTTATCAATGGCATGGCCTATAATAAAATCAATAAAAACAACTTTGAGAGTGGTAGCATAATATAAAAAAAGAGATAAATTTTAATCTGCATCTTAACACTTTTAAAGTTAATGCATGGTCAATACTAAAACATTGTATATAAGCCATTGGTCGTGTCCCACCAGAACCTACCCCTGATCCATGTTGCCTTTAAACAATCAACAGTTCAACACCATCAATCCCTTTCTGTTAATACATAATACATATTCTTAATTAACAAGATTACACATTTAGATCACTGGTATTATTCATGAAGAATGCCATGTCCAACAATATAGCTTTGTCTATTATATCGTCTATAGCCCAAATCAAAATAAGCTTAGTTCAGATTCAAATAAGTTCACTTGAGTTGAAGGTTCATCATACAGGTTTGCCCCAAGCAACAGAAGCAAGAAATGTGTACACAATTCAGTAATAAGTCGAAGACCAGGTGATTTAACACTGCTGTGTTGCTAGCAATTATCATTTTGAGTTTCTCCAGCAATCTGCTAAGGCTTTAAACACAAAAAGGATAATCTAGTCAAGATTTCCTTGCCTCTAAAGACAATACTTATGTACAAATTAATTAGTTAACTTATTGTTATTCCCACGGTCCAGAAACATGAAAATAAGTAAACTGAAAGTCATATTTCTTCATGAAGCAACAGAATAAAATTAACAACATGTAGACCCCTATATCTATAATTGCCATGTACTACATTTATTGAAGTCACTGATACCAGCCCACTGGGAAAATACTGTTACGGATTGATACTTACAAGCCAAATGAAGAAAGGATAGTCAAACAAACTATATGATGAGGTTTACATATGCAGAGAACCAAATCTAAAGAATTGCTAACTTTTGGGTCCATATTTAAGACCTAATCATCACTTGATGCTAATACATGCAAATTCTAACATCCTTCCCATTCTAAAAGTGTCTCCAGATTTGCTAATTGTCAATGAAGCAGCAAAGAAACTCAACTGAAAGAGGTCGGTGAATTAATAAACTACCATGAACAAACCAAGCGAATTTATTATTATTTGGTCTTTTAGGAGGGAACAGATACATGGGAGTAATGCAATAACTGTCAAATTGGCATTCATATAACTAGAATTATAATTTTCATACATGTCATCAAAATAAGCCCCAAATAATTTTCAGCTCAAGGTATTCAAACAAGATCCTTTTGTATTCATATGCCATTAAAATATTTGACATTGAAGGTAAAAAGAATATACACCAGATGGTTAGATTGGATATGCTTAAGCTTTATCCAATTGGCAAGGAATGCACAGGACAAAGAAACATGCAGAGATAATATCATCTTTCTAGTGAAACAAGATGCCATCCTTCACCCAGTATACTTTTTTAACCTCATACATATGTTTCCTTGCATGTGGAGAAAAGTTCTGAAGCATTATCATGACATTTCCATCCTATTGAACTAGTTTTTCTCAATATCCATTAATTTGATGATCTACATATAACCAAACTGACTAATGGACTACGGATTAAACAAGGAAGGGCAGTTAGGGAGATAAGGTTAAATATTTCCTCAAGAATTTAGACCATCAAAAAAAAAAAATCAACCTAAACATCGACCGTAAAAGAAAGGAGGATATGTGTAGTTCAGTACTTGAGCTATTTCTCATATATGGTTAGAGCATAGCTCATAATCAACCAAGATTATCAACCTTCAACCTTCATCACCCATAAAACAAAGGACATGTGTACTTCAGAACTTGAACTATAACTTCTAATATATGTTTCTTTTCTGGCCCACTGTAAGAACTGACTAGAATAGAACAATAAAAAATACGTGGAATATGAAGCTCAGGAGTAAGTATGGTAAATAACCTCTTTTATTTGTGCAGCAGTCCCCATAGATTTTGTTTCTCCTAGCACATTTCCTGAAGAAAGTGCTGATGCTGATGCATTTTGATCAGTAAATCCAAAACATTTGCCAGCAGGTGAGCCATTGTTATCAACTGAGTGGTTTGCACCTGATGTTTGTCCACACTGGGTAGTCAAAGAAACAGGAGCAGCGGCAACTAGCTGACTAGGACCTGGTAAAGCACTTGATGAACCAGGAGCAACAAAAAGAAAATTAACAGGTTGCTGCACATACATAAGTTGATTTGATGTGAAGTTCTCCTTCGAGCTGTTTGAACTCCTCCTCCTTCTCTTCTTTTGCTTACCAACACTAATCTCCTGGACTTGTCCATAATTTTCAGGTGGTTGGGCTGCAATAGGCATCACCGCTAATGGTGCTGCCTGTCCAATACCTCTTTTGGCCATATTAACCCTGTTAGCAGCCTCTTGAAGAGCTTGCATTGCTACAATATAAACCTCTAATGATGATGCTCCCTCTTCGGCATATCTAAGTGCTTCACGAGACAAACTATTGTAGCGCCATGTCAGAGAATGCACTCCATCTTCAGTGCTATTTCTTTGCTCCTCCTTGGGCTCCTGAACTCTGCTAATTTCATCAACTTTCTCGCCTGAGCTTCTATCCATGGCATTTTTTGTCCATCTTTTTACAAAATACTGAGCAGGAAGTCCAGATACACCTCGCGCACTAAACGCAGCCAGTATGTGTTTACAGACAATTCCAGAGTATTCAAACATTCGACAACTACATGTTGCAGAACTTCCCAAAGAACTTAAGTGAACAGTGAATGGCTTCTCGTTTCCTTCAGATTTGGTCACTTTATATATGGAAACATTTACATCCTCTTTTACCTTATCAGCAGTGCAAACACAGGCATCGATCAATTCCTGTTGGAATTTCAAAAACATTGACCTCGTGTATAGCTCTGCTCCTTGCTTCTCTATAGGAGATGATGTCTTGATATCTGGAAGTGAATATTTCGTCTCAAATTCTTCCTTCACCTCCTTCTCATAACAACAGTCCAGAGCCTTTTCATACTGCTGAATGAATGACTGTGAATCAGTGTTACCACTGATGTAACCTTCAAATAATGAACTCCTGCTTGCACAGTGCTGCTTCAATGATACATCCCCAAAGAATGTATCCCTCAGGTACAACGGGACCCATTGATGCCGGCAATTGTACAACGAGTCAAGCCATTCATTATTTCGAGAGTCAACCTTAGAAATTAATGCCTTCCAATTTGCTTCGAAATCATCAACTGTCTCGGACTTGTCAATGCAATTGATAAATTCCTCATGAAAGGATGGGAATGCACTCAGGACATGTGAAAGCTTATCCTGTGTTTCATTCATTATGTGCCACTTGCAAAATCGGAGCCTAGTTTGAGTAAATACCTTGGAAGCAGCTGATGGTGCAGCATTATCATGCTCCATAGTAAGCGAGGCAGGGTGTTTACCAGACATTGCCAACAGAAATGTCTCAAAGAGCCAAACAAACGATGCCTCAGTGTTATCTGCAATGATGGCGCATCCAAATAGAACTGGCTGGCAATGGTGATTGACTCCAGTAAAGGTGACAAGTGGAAGTTCATGCTTGCTTCTTTTGCAATAGTCATCCAAGATAACAGCATCCCCAAAGTCTTTGTATGCCATCCTAGCTCTTGCATCAGCCCAAAATATATTCCCTACTGGATGTCCATCAACAAACTGCATGGCATAAAAGAATGCTGGATCTTCAGATTGCATACGTTTGACATAATCCAAGATTACTCGAGTACCACTCCCAATACCATCTGAAACACACTGGGGAGCCACTTGAGGTAAGCCTATGCGATGCACGGGCGGTGTAAAAGGTGATGGTGGCGGTTCAATCGCCAGAGGTGTGCCACCATTTCGATGACCCCCAAATGGTCGCTGCTTGCCACACTCTGACAGTGGCTTGTGTGGGCGCAGACAATGTGACTGGTTGGCAGGGACCAGGGGATGGTTATGTGCAGTCTCCAGCTTGGTCACCGCCCACCTGCCATTGTCCTGCTTCTTCACCCGGATCATGGCCTTACAGCCAACCCTGGTGACGGCCCGTGTCCGGCGGCCCCTTCCACTATCCTCATCGCCAGTGCCGGCATCTGCACGAGCAACCTCGTTCTTCCCCCGGTAGGTGCGGAACCCTTCCTTGGCGCAGACGAACTGACGCGACATGACGGAGCCGTCCCGGCGCGACCGGTGCATGACGCTAATCCTGGTGTTGAAGCCCAAGCGGTGGGCGTACACGTTGTAGAACGTCCAGGCGTCCTCCTCGTCGTCGAACTCCATGCCCTCGAACGGGTCGACGCCGTCGTAGGCCCCGGCGCGCGCGGCGTACGCCGAAGCGGAGGCCGACGCCGACGCCGCGCCGGCGGACCCGCTCCCGGCGTCCACCTCCATCTCCGCGCCGTAGCCGACGCTGTCGTTGTCGCCGTCGCCCATTTCGCTCTCGGGCGAACCCTGCTCGCTGGCCGCCCCCCTCTCCATGGCCGCCGCCGAGGCACGAAAAACGCCCCCCAAAAAAAGACGGCGCCTTTCCTTCGCCCCCGCGGCCAAAGATCAATACATCAAGGTAGATGCATCCCTCTCGCCGGCCATGGGGCTACCGGCGATCCCCAATAGCCCGGTCCTCGGCAGCTCGAGCGGTGAGGAAAGGGGGCCTGAACGATCGAGTTGTACACAGCGTGCCGAGAGCGGGGAGGGAGAGGGGAGGAGCGCGGGAGGTGAAGGGGACGGTAGGACAGGACTCGGTGAGAGATGCGGGGTTGCCGTGGCGGCGAGGAGTGGGGCGATGCTCCGGCGAGGTTGAGGAGCAGGGAAGGAACGGAGGTGGGGGAAGAGGAGAGAGAGAGAGAGAGAGAGGCGGGGGGGGGGGGGGGGGGGGGGGTTGGGGGAGCGTGACCGGCTGGGGCGGTCTGGGGTTTGACCGGGCGCACCGGATCAGAGGGAGGGAGGGTCCGGGTCCGGCTCGCTAGGGTTTGTTTGCTTTGGATGGGTGGGGCTGAGAGAATGGGGTTTGTTCCGTGGCCCACCGCGATTGCCTGTACTTTGACGTGCAACTGGGTGGAATGGATCATCGTCGGATGGATGGTCAAAAAGACCCGAAAATGGGGCTTTTTGTTTCCATTTTTTTGGCAAACAAAAAGGGTTCATAACCAGTGGAATTTAAGGGCACACTTTTTATATAAATGTTTTCCTTTTGTTTATCAAACAGAGTTGCGACGAAGTGGATTTAGGGTCATCCTATTTTCTTCTTCTGACATTAAATGTACGTGATACCTGAGAAATAAAGAGAACACTTGTTATTTGAGTGGTCAAGCACCTTAACTTTTGCATGCTGTTACACAACACATATTTAGCTTGTTGCATGGAAATAGAGGTCCGTGTATATTACTAATTTTTGGGTTCTTAAAACTAAAAAAAAGAAGAAATTAAGTGTTTGAGCCAAAAAAAAAAGGTGAAATTCACGTCTAGAATTGAAGCAGATAGTTCTAATAACCAATCAAAGAAACAAGACACACACACTTAAAAATAACCAGAAACATTTCTTTTTCAAAAAAAATATTCAATATCACCTGCGAACATGAATATTCAATCCAACCCAAGTTTTTATCGAGAACAATACTATTTTTTTCGAGTTGCAAACGTCATAATTTTGTTTGGTAATTTTCGCCCAACAACATTGATGCTATTGTCACAACGTGTCTGCACGATATGGTCTCAAATACAGCTCTTCGGTGGATTTTTGGGCCGACGATAGATAGATTAGGCTTATTTCAATGGATAGTTTTATTTTGATGTTTTTAAAAATATTATGTCATCTTTAGTGGTTTGAAATTATGAATGAAATCAAATCTCTAATGCATAATTTCATTTTCATGTTTCATGTTATCTAAAAGTGAAATGAAATTCCTTATCTCCAATGCAAGTTTTATGGTGTTTCAATTTTATTAAATCGTATAGACCTAGTTTCATCTCGATGAAACTCTTTTCATCTCTCACTTTATAAATTTCTTACCATGTCATGAGATTTGCTTATGTGACATCTCATTTGATAAAAATAAAATTTCTATTAGAAGTAGCCTTACAATCCAATTAGTTTAGGGTGTTTTGTCCTAAGTCCTTCAACATTTTCATTCGAGTGCTCATGTGCCGCACTGTCATGTTGTATCATATTTGTATGTAGTGGCGGATCTCACAAGAAAACTTAGGTAGGACGAAGTATCAAAGTCATAACACATATTTAATGAATGACAAAATCAAACTATATAAACACACATATATGACGAAGTGTCACCGCCATACACCTCACCAGCAGCCTCAGACACTACAACATTCACACACTTTCATGGATGCTCTTGCCTGAACTAGTGTCCGAAGGACTACCACTAGAATTTATACTGAAGAATCGTGTAACCATTCATCAATAGTCTATCTGCATACTCCTTTTTTGAACAAACTAACTATTAAGCATCAATTCTTATAGTTTACTAGTTACTATGCATGTGCGGCACGCACGCGCTCTGATTTCTAAACATGATAATTCTGATGTTTTCTTGTCTAATTTGAGATCAGTATGATGGGTAATCGAGTTGACAGGCATCAATTTGTTAATGTGAACATGAAGCTGAGGGCCTTCAGTAATCTCCTCTTCGATACCAGCAAACCATTTTCTTATTTGATCGTGTTAGTGTTCTTGCGACGGCGCCGTTTAGTTCTGCAGATAGGAAAGTAAAATACAGCAGGCCCGACTGCTGGCTGAGATTTAACGCCATCCACTTGGATCGGATTATACTCATGGCACGGGAAAGCCACAGCCTTTTTGGAGTGTGCCGCAGCAAAGCTACAAATCCAGAGGAGGCATAACAAAAAAAAAAATGCTCAATGAGATAAAACACCGTTCAAACCTAGCCTTAAGATTTTCAGCCGAAATGATGTTTGGGTCCTTTATATTCTGCACCCATGCATGATCGAGAACACAACTCAAATCATCAATGGATGACTGAGTGAAATGGTATAACATATAGACAAAACAGAGATAACTGTCAATAACAATTTCTCTCTGGTTTGAGATCTCTAAAACTAATGAGAAACAATGCACATCACTCCCGTAGTCCCATGTGATAGGTCGGCTGATGCTCACAATTCTTTCATCTGAGAATAAACAAAACAATATGCTCTAGAAAAATATCACAAGACCGGCCCTTAGTGCAAAAAAAGGTTCAGATATCACAAATCAACATACAAATAAAATGAAGAATCTAACAAGAGCATGTGACTTGATTTTATCTGTTGAATGTCCACAGCAAGTGAAATTGAATGTGTACACTGTTGCAACATAACTTCCAAGAAGCATTCGATTACTTTCTAACACTCCAATGCTACAATGAGTAAGCTCCTAATGTTACATGATACATGAAGCTATAATCGACTCCACCCACATTCACAAGAAAATAAATTCGGATTGATCAGTCAGGTTCTAGCATAAGTGATAGTTGATTACTAAAGTGACCTCCTGCCATACTCGTGATTTCCTGCCCTCATCAGTTACCCTTCCATCAATTCAAGCTGCAAAGGAGATCATGTTATAACAATAAGAAAAGATAGTTGGTGCACACATACCTTTGACCATACGCTCCAGAGTGTAGAATCTGAAATCACAAACTTATATGTCAGGAAATAGAGAATTACGTAGCCTGCTAATTGATTGGTCAGTGAAAATATGTCCATCTTATTAAATTTTTACTATCAAGAAAAAAACTCATGTTCAACATCAAGAAACTATTTGAACCAATAGCTGGTCCAGCTTTTACTATTTTTAGTTTAGGACATAAACTGGGAGCATCTAGAGACTATTTGAACCAATTTAAGCTGGCCTGCTGAAACCATGAATGCAGAAAAGCTTTTTGCTTATACCAATTCAAATATCCTTAAGTAAAATGATAAAATCTACATGATACCAGCTACCTCATAAATTTTGGTCATAATAAAAGAAACTGCAAATACTTTCAAGAGGCCACTGCCAATTAAAAATATTTCTAAGAAGAAAGAACTTATTTCCAAGAGAAATGCCTTCCTCTTGTCTCCACATGCCGACCCATCCAAATAAAGACCTGACTGTTTGTCAAGCATCATTTTGTCTTCTGTTAGTACATATTCTTGTGAATATATATATATATATATATATATATATATATATATATATAAAATCAGTAACATGCATACAAAGGTTATATGTCTGTAACTGGGCTTGAAGAAAAATGCAAATGGTGTTTGAAAAAAATATCTGAAGCCTTGTTGGAAGAATATGAAAGGTTATATCTTGCTTTACAATTTGCACCAATGAATATATATCCACTATATTATTTATAGCACATAAATATGCAAATGGTCCTGGAAATTATGAACATGAAGTAGGATATGGACATGTAGAATACATGATTCAGATCAATTGGAAGCAAATAAGCTGAGTGTTGTTTGTTGTAACATTTTGTTTCACTTAAGGCAGGACAAGTAAACTTATGGTTAAACAGCCTTCACTCTAGTAACATTATATATAGCATGAATAAATTAGCAGATATCTTACCTCTTCGAATAGGCAGACATCTTTAGAAAATAGAAGGGATCCACAGTTGCCAAAGGGTGATCTGCAACTTTCAATAAAACAAATAATTAATGAATTGAAAATTATATTTTTTAAGTAAAATAAATAATAAATGCTATGTCTAAAGCCCAATTGGAAAATAGTATTATGATCTCCCAATTAGCTTATTTGGAGAAGTAATAATAGACTAACCATTTAACCAACAACATTCGAAGAAAACACAGAAAGGTAAGTTATACAAAGAAAGCCACATATATTTCAATTAAACATTCCTCTAAACTTCGAAAACTTTGTGGGCACTGACAACAAAAAAGAAGAGCTAACTGAGTAAAAGTACAAAAAGATGGTAAACGACAGATCATTTAACTTACCTCCTAGACTGAACATTGAAACTTGATGGCCTAAAAATGTCATGAACTACATGTCATTTCTGCAGCTAGTGTCATTTTTCAAAGATCAAGAAGACTTAATAGCCTGAGTGTCATGAAGCTGCTCCAAAAAAAAAAACAGAATAACTAAATTCTCGTTTGCTATAGCTGAGAATAATATAAATAAATCGAGAATCATGAGACAATAGTAATCATCAGCATTTGTTGTATCATTTAACCTTTTAGTGTGCTATGAAAATTTTAAGGTGGTAAAATGAGTATTTGTTGACTCAGTAACACATAATCCAAAGAAAATAGTAAGGTATACTCCACTGCCTACATGATTGAAAAGATGAACACAACCAGCAATTGAAACAAAAAATTGTGATAATAAAGTAGAAGCCAGAAAGACTCACTGCATATGGATTTCATAAAGAAACCCAAAACTGTTGTATAATTTAAAGCAACCGTGTTTGTTATTTCACCTAGCATGAGAGTCAACATGTTTTGCAACAATCAAACATCAATCTAGCTATTTTGGCTATCTTAAAGGAAGGAACAACATACATAAAAGGAATGATTGTATTTGTCATTTTTCTTTATTGATGCTGTTTATTTTCTTTCCTAATTCGTGAGGGTAGTTACTATCTAAGATGAGCTGATACTACTTCATATTTTTGCCATCCGATGCAAAATTATATCGTCAGATACTGTAGATGAGTATAAAGAAAAAACTGATGCTAAAGTGAATAAGTATACATATAAACAAATATCACCAAAACATTAGGGCGACTTACCTTATTTTGATGAACAACTGCTCCTCACGCATGGTGGCTCATAGCACTGGGACAATGCAGGGTCAGACTACATCAATGTATTAGAAAGAGAGAGTCAATTGTCTTAACATGTCAATGCTATTGCAAAAAATCACAGATAGTATGAACATGAGTACATGAGTTAGGCAATAGAAAAATAATAATAACAAGTTGCTATATATGAGAAATCATAATAGCATTGTATTACTTCAATGAAAGAGTAGGCCAGAAATTATCAAGTCCCAGATGGTGTAGAATAATTGGATCCAGAGCAGAGGATAAATGGTACACCAATTGTCCCATGACTTAAGCAAGCATGTGCACACAAGGATTGGATTATCAAGAATAACATCAAAGCTTGATACAAAATTTAGAATTATTAACATCTGCCAACCAGAAAAATGTGTTATCACCTTAGCTATAGCTGGTCCTTAGTAACTCAGATTCAAAATGCTATCACAATAACCGATTAAGGAATCTGAATTAAACCAATTGAAACAAAAAAGAATAAAACATATGGACCTAACTCAGATGAGGACTCACAGCTTGCTATAGTCATGAAAGTTCCCGGTCAGTTGCTGCCAAGGAATCATAGCGTGAAGCTTTGCTAGAGATCCAAAAATGTCTCAGGTGAATCATAAATAACTCTTTGCTTTCCTAAGATTTGTAGAGTCCTAAAATGAAAAATATTAGTTACTTTACATTGCACTATGAAAATAGTATCAATTCACATAATCCCTTGCACTAAGAATATAGCTCCAATAATGCATGGCTACATCAGAAAATGAGGAATTGATACTGATCTACCACAGGTCACACTCAGTGGCACTCCTTATTGTTTTTCCTCAGTCCAGATCCGATGGCCTCGTCAGGTGAAGTCTCCTACAGGGATCAACCATCAGGTGAAGGAATGGATACAGACCGCAAAAGAAATGGATGAAACAAGTTGAAAAGTGCAGATATAGGAACATGGCAAATTAAAAGGGGAACAACCCACAAATAAGAGCTGAAATTGTATAAGCTTTCAAACTGGGATGGGCAAAAGCAATGTGGTAAGAAGTTTTATCCAGGGCCTTCCGGTAAAAATTTGGGACCCTGTATAAAACGAAAACTGGATGAGCAATTCTCTAGATCCTAAAAAGAAACAAAACAATAGTCAACACATTTCATATGCAAATAGGAGCTACAAAGACATACAAAGACATGGGGCGAACAAAACATTAGCGGTCACATGTGATTTACAAAGACATGGTATCTGACTGCTATTATCACATGAAACTTCCATCAGAATAATATAGCTTTACATGAAACCATTTTATTAAATTATAACCAGCACCAGATAGACAGGTTTGGAAGCATAGACAGTAGCACATAGAGAGATCAATTTTTGGTACAAGCATATAGGCAACTGTAGTAATACCTGCATTCATAAAGAATATGAATGTTGCTAAAACCTGGACGGCTGGACCAATGTCAAACTATAATCACCCTCTCAAAAAAAATATAAAATACAGCTAGGGGAGAACATCTCCCAAAAAAACTGACCTTCGAAGCATTTTTATTTAATTGCTTTCACATAGCATATTTTTTTGTAATCAATCCTCACAATGAGATGAATTTTAGTTGATGAAAGAAACAATAACAAATTACAGGATTACCTTATTATTTCCCTTCTAATCTAATAAAACAACTTCTAAATTTGACATCACAGGTTATCAAACTGGTACACCAGATGAACTGAAAGTAGCATGGCAATGGAGGCACAATCAACCCATAGTTTTAGTTGATGCCCACATAGATTGATTTATGAACTCAGTAACTCACTGTGAATGAAGCCCTAAAAGCATTGTGGTACAACACCTCATTGGCCAGTATCTATGGGAAACGTTATCACACAAGATATGGATCTGTAGCATGGAGCCAAGAAACAAACCTTTAGAAGATCCATCCTAGAGAAGAGATGCTCATATAAGCTGTAAGTTGTCGATGATGAAGGGAACTTGACGAAATATGCACTGGCTGTCTAGTCTCTCACTCTCATCTACGTCGTGGCTTCTGTTTTCACCGTTGCCATGTGCATCCACCTGGATCTTGTCCCAAGTTCGGGAGTTTTCAATTGGGCCTCGAGCAGTGGCCAAATTTTGTAAGACTCTCTAGTGGCGTTCTCAGAATTTTACCGAAGGGTATGCCACACTAAAAAATATATTTACTGATATTTAAATACAAGAAGTGCATATATTATTGTAATACAAATAATTTAACCATAGGAAGTGAAACTTAAAAGATGTTTATTATACTAGTTGTTCGGCCTACGTTTTCTAGTTGCTATAACATTCTCAATTAATACTTCTTCCACTTCGAAGAAATTGTCTCTCATAATATATGTGACAGACAATCATCCTAAGGACTATCATCAATCATATTTATTAACTTAAATTTTGACTAAACTCAATACAGAAAACATCCTTTCAACAACAAAAAAATGCAATGTCCCCGTCCTGAATCATAGTTCAAATAATTCTATAGACAAAAAAAGAGAAACGAATAAGCAATCAACCTATTTTATTATTCCTATGTTACCAAATTGGAATTTTTGCATACCTTGTAATTTGGTCAAGCCGTAAGTCATGCACAAGCCGCAGCACAACACCGGCTGCCTGCTCCTCGCTGGACGCCTGATGGGGATTTGGGGACTCGCTAGGCATCCGCGGCGCTGCGTCCGCGGTGTAGCTCACAAGGCAAGCTAGCCAGACGTCTGCTCACCTGGGTCTCATAGCCGATGTTAGCCTATTGGCATGAATCAAATCGACAAAGGCAAATGAAATCAAGATCTAAGACATGAAAATGAAAAAGGGTAGCAAGACATCGATGGGGAAATTGAAGATTAGGGAGAGAAGAACGCACCTGACATCCATCTCGATGTTGGCTCCATACTGGCGGTCACTTCATTGCTGTCGCCGTACGACTTGATGTGGAAGAACGATCGATTGAGGTTGTGCAGAGGCAATAATAGTGCCTAGGGTTTGTGGATGCCAGGATGGTAGCGGGTCTGCGAGCATGTAGAGTCAATGGCGAATGGCACATCAATCTAGCGTTGATACGGTCGGCGAGGAAGTGGAGCACGCCCGTCGTCTCCAACTGAGCGCACAGGTCCATCGCGACCTTGTTAGCAACCTCTCGCCGTCCACCACAGGCAGTCGATGCCGGCCTCGACGGCCCGACAATTGCGGCAGCGGCGATGGCTCAAGGGGGGCTATGGTTGCTCGATGGTGATGGGTTCGGAGGACACAACACGGCGATTCGGGTGGAAGCAACCTCACGTCGTCCACCACAGGCAATCAATGCCGGCCTCGGCGGCCTGCAACGATTGCGACAGCGGTAGCGGCGGCAGCTCAAGGGGGGTAGGGTTGCTCCATGGTGATGGGACTCGAGGACACAACACAACGATTCGAGTGGAAGGTTAATTAGGGAAGGTTGTGGGAAGGGCACGTTTAGGTCCGGCGGGTACGGGTGGGGGCTATCTAGAGGTGGGTGAAAAAAGTTTGGTTGACACAAGACTGTGGGGGTATCAAATTGTGTAACCTTTTGTTACATATCCAAAACATGTGGTTAGATCTGGTGGACCCATTTTAATCAAAGGGTGGAGGTTAATAGATACAAAATTTCACAGGTGGGAAAACATTTAGCAAGAACTCGTGCTTTATTAGTTTAGATTTACCTGAGCTTTTGAAGCGTTTCTTCTATATATGCAACTGCAGGGGCATCCATGTCGCTTCAATTGGTGCTTGATGGTGCTGCGAATGGAGCTCCTCCTCCTCCTAATGACAATCCGTTCCCCCATCCTCGCCTAATGCCTGCTCCATGGCCTCGCCTGGGCCTTGCTTCCTGTCCAAATCCGTTGTCGCTTGCTCCGCTTCTGTTGCCAAATGGTGCTGGCTGGCGCGGCTCCACCATGTCCAACGCTGAACTCCAACGTAGGCGATGGCAGCGACGCTAGGATTGGGGATTTGGGGGCAAGCAAGCGACGATGCAAGTTTTTTTTTGGAATAAAAGGCATGACTTTCAATTAAACCGTGGCTCCAGGCATATCGCCGAGACCAATTCAGATACAAAGTCGGGGACTTGGTTCAAGAACACATCTGTACCTGAATGCACAACATTCGCCCCATACCTAGGCAATCCGCCACTTTGTTACATGACCTTGGACGTGCTTGAATGGCACACTCATCAAAACATTCGCTAATGAACCTTCTGAGTTACCTGAATAGACACCTGTCCAAACTTCTGTCCCTGTTAGTCGTTGTTAAAGCCCTCTGCAGCACTGTTGCATTAGTTTCTAGTATGACTCGGGTCATTCCCAGCTCTGCCATCCGGTGTAAGCACCTCTCCACCGCTAGCGCCTCAGCTTGTAATGCAGTAGCCACTCGCTCCAACTTTCCACACCCCCTTCCAGGAATGCACCCGAGCTGTCTCGCACCACAAAGCCCCAGCCGCCCCTCTATGTGGTTGCTACAAAAGATGCATCAACATTGACTTTGTATCTGCCTTCCGGTGGAGGATCCCACCTTGCTGCTCGTTGCACCGCTCTATTTTCTCCTTTCTTCTACAGTTTGGTGAATTTCTAGACATAGTATGCCACCACCGAGCAAATTTCCTGCCCCGAAGCTCTTCTTTCGCCAGCGTTTACCTTGTTCCTTGCTGACCACCACCGCCACAATAGAACCCATGTTTGCAGTTGGGTTCCCTGTTCCAGAGTCCAGATTGTTTTGACCACTTCTTTTGCCGATTTGCACTGAACAAGCTTTATCTGTACCTGTTCCATGTCCTTGAGTCACCAACATTCTCTTGCTCCTTTACAGCTCAGAAAGAGGTGGCCGCAATCCGCATCTACTCTGCCGCACATTGGACATATTGTATCTCGCTTAACCCCTCGCCTTGATACATTTCTCCTTACAGCCAAACTGTTATGGGCCAATCTCCAAATGAACATTTTCACTTTGTTTGGTAGGTCAAGTTGCCAGATTTTGTGCCAGTCAAAAGATGCATCACCCTCTTCAACACCTCCGGACCCCGAGGCATCCCTCGCCTTCTCGTGTTCCCTGTTCTGCACCGCCACTATACGCCGATTTGACAGATAAGACCCCCTTTTCATCAAAGTGCCATGCCGACCAATCCTCCGATTCGATATCTATCGGTATGTTCAGTATGGTAGCTGCATTTGCTTCCCAAAATGTGTCCCTTACCATTGCATCGTCCCACCCTCCAGTGACTGGGTTGATCAATTCAGCCACTCGTGTTAGCAAGGATGGACCCCTCGGGCTAGCAATCTTCCTGGTGGTTCCAGCCGGTATCCATGGGTCAGGCCATATGTCCAGGGACTCGCCATCGCCGACCCTCCACACTATGCCTTGCTTTAGCAGCTGCACCCCTTGGAGGATGCTGCGCCAAGTGTACGAGATACCCGCCCTACCGGTGCTCTTCAAGATGAAATACTTGGCCCTTAGGACCTGGCAGCACAATGAGTCCAGGTTTGTTAGTAATGTCCAAGCTTGTTGTGCTAGCATGGCTAGATTGAATAGGTGTAAGTCCCGGAAGCCAAGACCCCCATCCTTTTTTGATAACGTTAGCTTGTCCCAACTTAACCAGTGTATCTTGTTTTCCTTATCGTTATTGCTCCACCACCATCGACCCACCATCGAGTTAATCTGCTCACACAGTCCCTTTGTCAGATCAAAACATGACATGGCATAGGTTGGTATAGCTTATGCAATAGCCTTGATTAGCACTTCCTTTCCCGCTTTTGATAACAGTTTTTCTTGTCATCCTTGTATTCGCAACCAAATCTTGCGTTTGATGTATTCAAAAGCTTTCTTGCGTGATTTCCCAATTGATACCGGCAGACCCAGTTACCTTTCATTCTTTGCTTCTTGTGAGACGTGTAGCGCAGCTCGCACTTGATCTTTCACGGCCTGGTTTGTGGTGGGGCTAAACAGGACCGATGACTTATCCCTATTTATCACCTGTACAGAGGCGCTTTCATAGACATCCAAAATCCTCTGTAGCTCCTGAGCATCACCACTATGCACCCTCATTAAGATGAGTGTGTCATCAGCAAAAAAAGATGATTTATTCGTGATGCACTTTGACATATCTTGATCCCCTCAATCTTTCCCTCCGCTTCCACTTTCTACAACATGGCTGATAATGCTTCAGCACAAAGGATGAATAGGTAGGGGCTCAAAGGGTCCCCCTGCCGAAGGCCCCTATGTGGAACCACCCGCTCTATATATTTCGCATTTACTTTGATCTGGTATGAAATCATGGTAACACATGTCATAATCTGATTAATCCAGCTGTCTAGAAACCCAAGCTTCTGCATCACTCGACGTAGAAAGGCCCATTCAACCCGGTCATATGCTTTACTCATATCCAATTTGATAGCTGCCATCCCTCTCCTCCCAGTTCTTCGGTGGTTTAAATAGTGAGTTAACTCATAAGCCAGCAGTACATTGTCAGTGATTAAGCGACCGGGTACAAAGGCACTTTGGGACTGCGAGATAATCTCTGGCAGTATGGTTTTCAGCCTGTTTGCAAGTACTTTTGAGATCAATTTGTAAGCCACATTACAAAGACTAATGGGCCTAAGGTCCTTCAGCTTCTTAGGTTTATTCACCTTAGGGATAAGCACAATCACCGTGTCGTTCCATCCTTGTGGCATCTCTCCCTCGTTGAGTACCCCCAAGACTTCGTTTTTCACCTTCTCTCCCGTAAGAGACCAAAATCTTTTGTAGAAAATTACCGGGATCCCATCTGCCCCCGGGGCCTTCAAATCACCAATATCTTGGAGAGCATTCCACACTTCATCACTTGAAAAAGGTGTGTTCAAGCTCTCATTCATGCCAGGGGATACTCGAGACTGCACACATTCTATTACCTCCTCCATGTTGTCACCTGCTATAGACCTGAAAAGTTGTTGATACTGGTTAGCAATAAAAGTTTTAAGATGATTCCCCGCCACCATCATCCACCAACTTCTCCACATGATTTTTCCTTTTGCGCTCTGTTGCCTGGGCATGGAAGAAGCTCGTATTACGGTCTCCTTTCAACAGCCATGTCGATTGTGCCCTCTGCTTCCAATAGATATGTTGCTGATCCAGTAGTCTTTCCAGCTTGTAACGCATCACATGCTCTTTGTTTACTTGTGCTTGGCTCATGGTACCTCCCCTGCACCTTTCTAAGTCATGCTTGGCAACTTTTATCCTCTTCTCCAGCTCCCCCAAGACATCCCTGTCCCAGCACCATAGCTCCTCTAACAGCTGCCTTTGGATAGCCATCAAGCTGGTATCCCCTAGATCTAGAGCATTGCTCTAAGCCTCCTCGACTCGTGCCACACACTTGTCCTCCTCCAACCACCGAGCCTTAAATTTCTTCATGACTTCCATGGGCTTATTCCATTCCCTCTTCCCCCTCCCACCCGTGTCAATAATGATTGGTCGGTGGTCTGAGTGCCTTGGGTCTCCATTCACCACCTTAACAAGTGGGAATCTCGACCTCCATTCACTACATGCCACCGCTCTATCCAATCTCTCCTTTACATAGCTGGTGACATAGTGGTGATGATTCCTCCATGTAAAAGCATCCTCAATGAACCCCAAGTCATGTAGATCACAATCCTCTAGCGCTTGCCGGAACTCGTGCATGCATCTTTCTGGCCGGGGCGGCCCCCCTACCTTCTCACAGTTGAACAGGACTTCATTTAAATCCCCACAGCACAGCCACGGCAGCTTGCTCCTATCCCTCAAAATTCTCAAAAGCTTCCAGGTTTTTTCCTTTTCTCCCCCCTTAGGCTCACCATAAACACCAGTGAAGCGCCAACAAAAGCCATCCTCCTCTGTCACCGTAGCATCAATGTGATACCGTGACATACTTTCTAGCTTTAAATCAACTCCCCGCCTCCAAAATAAAGCCAAACCCCCACTTGCCCCAACGCTATTTTTAACAAGCATGTTGGACATGTTCAGCCTCCACCTAAATTGCTCCAACCAGGACTTGTCATGTTTGGTTTCTGACAAAAACAACACATCCGGGGCCTCCCTCTTCTGGATGTCCAGAAGACATCGAACTGACGGCCTATTCCCCAGCCCCCGGTAGTTCCAAGCGACCAGTCTCATTGATTCCCGCAGGATTGGCAACGCAATCCCGCTTCCATGGTTTGTTGTTGTTTTTCCTCCTCCCCCTCGCCATTGCCCTCCCTGCTGCACTGTTTTTTCTTCACTTCCAGCCCCTCTTCCCCAAAGTCAGATGCAATCCTCTTGAGCCTGCTATCGCCCACCTCCCTTGGCATGTCCCCTGGTACTGTAGGGGCACGAGGCCGACGCCTAAAAGTTCTCTTTTTGGCTGTTTCCTGCGTTGCATGCAACATCATCCCTTTTGCTTTGTCCTCCCCCCAATGGCCCAGCTTTTTATTTGTTTCCATGCTCTCCAGTTCAGTCCCCCCCCCCCCCATCTCTAACCTTTACATCCTCCTTTCCATCCACCTCCATGAAGATTTTGTCGCTTTTTTGATCCCCCAACTTCTCCTGCCCAACCTACATCCTGTGCTTGAAAACCCCATCCTCCCCCACCGGTTTGCCCAGCAGTTTAGCCACGGTGGACTTCTCCATGGATTCCCCCCGGGCTGCAACATCTCCTTCGCTACCACCTTGAGGAACGGCTGCTTCACGGACCAGGCTTGATCCCCCTAGCTTCAGATCGGCGAACTTAAGTTTTTTTGGACAGCCACCCTGATTTAGGTGTTCCACGGCTTTTAGTGGGCTCTCCCCATCATCTCTCAGTTCTTCCTCCTCCCTGGTGCACAGCTTTGATCAAGCATCAGCTCCTGCGTTTTTCCTGCTCCCGAAGCTCCTCCATCAACTCGATTCTCGGCGATTCTATTGGCCACTGCCAGAGCTGCCCCCTTCTGACCATCGCCCCCTGCCCTCCTTCCTCCTTGTTGGGTTAACGCGCAGCCAGTCTCCAAATTGCTTCTCCCCTTCCCTCCAACCACCCTCATCACAATCTTTTTCCACATGACCTAGCAGGCCACAGGAATAGCAGAAATTCGGCAAGAACTCGTACTTGAAACTGCACCAGCACTCCTCTCTCCCGTCGCCCTTCTCTATTGTAATCCCCCTTGCCAAACTCTTCCTGACATCAATGAGCACCTTTATTCTGAGATACTTCCCCACCGCCAGTTCATCTTCATCTTGTTCTACCTCCAGTACCTTCCCCATCGAGTTGCCAATACGGCGTCCCGTCTCAGCATTCATCAACCCTAGAGGCAGATCAAAAACCCGGATCCACACTGGGACATGAGTAAACTCCAAGTCCTTCAATCGCTTGGAATCATCAAAATCAGCCACAATCAACAGGTCCCCCCCAAACTCCCATGGCCCCTCCAGAATCGCCCGGCGCTTCCCTCCTGGCTGTAAGAAGGAGAACATGAACAGGTTGTTCCCCAACTCCTTACACTTGATCCCCTTCTGAGGGCACCATATCCGGCCCAGTGATTGAATCATCCGTTCCGCGTACCCTTGCTTGGCTGAGAACAGCCTGCCCACTGCCTGCGGGATCTGGGTCGCCTCTCGCGCTTCCGCTCTCCAGGCACCCCGTACCCCACGCTGCTCCTACTCCGTCAGCTTCAGCCCTTGCAGCGGCCCCTCCAAATCCTCCCTGCCGCCACCTTCTCCCTATGTCATCGCTTCAGCTCCCCTCTGCACCCCTTCCAACCCTTTCAACAACAAAAAAAATTTGACTTAAATTTTATTAACTTAAATTTTGACTAAACTCAATACAGAAAACATCCTTTCAACAACAACAAAAAATGCAATGTCCCGGTCCTCCTGAATCATAGTTCAACTAATTCTACAGATAAAAAAAGACAAACGAATCAGCAATCAACCTATTTTATTATTCCTATGTTACCAAATTGGAATTTTTGCATACCTTGTAATTTGGTCGAGCCGTAAGTCATGCACAAGCCACAGCACAACACTGGCTGCCCGCTCCTCGCTGGACGCCTGATGGGGATTTGGGGACTCGCTAGGCGTCTGCGGTGCTGCGTCCGCAGTGTAGCTCACAAGGCAAGCTAGCCAGATGTCTGCTCACCTGGGTCTCATAGCCGATGTTAGCCTATTGGCATGAATCAAATCGAGAAAGGCAAATGAAATCAAGATCTAAGACTTAAAAATGAAAAAGGGTAGCAAGGCATCGATGGGAAAATTGAAGATTAGGGAGAGAAGAACGCACCTGACATCCATCTCGATGTTGGCTCCACGCTGGCGGCCACTTCACTGCTGTCGCCGTACGACTTGATGTGGAAGAACGACCGGTTGAGGTTGTGCAGAGGCAACAATAGTGCCTAGGGTTTATGGAGGCCAGGATGGTAGCGGGTCTGCGAGCATGTAGAGTCAATGGCGAATGGCGCATCAATCTAACGTTGATATGGTCGGCGAGGAAGTGGAGCACGCCCGTCGTCTCCAACTGAGCGCACAGGTCCATCGCGACCTTGTTAGCAACCTCTCGCCGTCCACCACAGGCAGTCGATGCCGGCCTTGACGGCCCGCAACAATTGCGGCAACGACGGCGACTCAAGGGGGGCTAGGGTTTGCTCAATGGTGATGGGGTCGGAGGACACAACACAGCGATTCGGGTGGAAGCAACCTCACGTCATCCACCACAGGCAGTCAATGCCGGCCTCGACGGCCCGCAACGATTGCGGCAGCGGCAGCGGCGGCAGCTCAAGGGGGGTAGGGTTGCTCCATGGTGATGGGACTCGAGGACACAACACAACGATTCGAGTGTAAGGTTAATTAGGAAAGGCTGTGGGAAGGGCACGTTTAGGTCCGGCGGGTATGGGTGGGGGCTAGCCAGAGGTGGGTGAAAAAAGTTTGGTTGACACAAGACTGTGGGGGTATCAAATTGTGTAACCTTTTGTTACATATCCAAAACATGTGGTTAGATCTGGGGTACCCATTTTAATCAAAGGGTGGAGGTTAATAGATACAAAATTTTTCAGGTGGGAAAACATTTAGCAAGAACTCGTGCTTTATTAGTTTAGATTTACCTGAACTTTTGAAGCGTTTCTTCTATATATGCAACTGCAGGGGCATCCATGTCGCTTCAATTGGTGCTTGATGGTGCTACGAATGGAGCTCCTCCTCCTCCTAATGACAATCCGTTCCCCCATCCTCGCCTAATGCCTGCTCCATGGCCTCGCCTGGGCCCTGCTTCCTGTCCAAATCCGTTGTCGCTTGCTCCGCTTCTGTTGCCAAATGGTGTTGGCTGGCGTGGCTCCACCATGTCCAACGCTGAACTCCAACGCAGGCGACGGCAGCGACACTAGGATTGGGGATTTGGGGGCAAGCAAGCGACGACGCAAGTTGAATCGATCGATTGGAGACGAACAGAGTCAAAATACGATGGCTCTGTTTTTGAGATCGTTACTTAGCTGGGCCATTTAAGTTATAATTTTGAGGCCCATTTACACCCAGCCCATTAGGCCGATAACCCGATACCCTTTTGTTTTCTAGTTTTGGCCTCTATTCTTCTTCTTCCTTCGATTGCCGGACGAACAGACTAGCAGATGCCGCCGTCGATGGGCTTACGCCGAGACAAAGCTCTAGACGACGAGGGATAAGTAGGACTTGCACAGAGCTTAGGTAGGGCGGCCATCCTACCATGCCCTATTAGGAGATCCGCCTCTGCTTGTATGTCGTCCTCCTCTGACCAATATCGCCTAACCTACAACTACGGTGTCACCACCATTGATCTTCTTCTTCTCCATCGCATTTTGGCCACTCCGGCAATGATCCGTGCCAATGAAGACCTCACCTAGGTTGTTAGGGGTGTGTTTGTTTCAGTGGATTGGATTGGATAGGCTTGGACAAGATTATCTAGTGCAGTGTTTGATTCACCATCAGAGTAGATAAGGATGGACTGGAATGGTAATATTCATTTAAGATGTTGGATGAGTCTGTCCGGCAAAAATGACCGGATGAGCCTATCCAACTTATGTAACGATGATGATTACTAAAATAATTAGACATTATTAGTATTATTTACTATAATATTATTATTAATAATCAATAAAATATTGATTAGTACATGATGAGAGCTCAATCATACTAGAATTAATAATACTTAATATTTTTATTACTAATTAAAAATTATTAAGATATGATTAAGACTAATAAATATTATTAATTAGTATATAATTAATTAATATTATTATTTAATAATAAGATATATAATTTCATAATTTCATCTTGTCCTATCCATTCTTATCCATCCAACCAAACATGAAACTGGATCATCCCATCCACCAAATCAAATATATAACTTGGATCATCCCATACAGAAAAATATGGATGACCCTATCCAATTCAATCTTGCCCTCGAAACAAACACACCTTAGGTCTCTATGATTTTGCTTGTCATCCATTCTCACCGTATATGGTGGGTGCTTGGGTGGGTTCTAGGGGTGAAATCGGATAGGTTACGGATGAATATAGCTCATTCTATATTCTATCTTATATTTTTTTTTGGATCCAGAGTCGAAATGGATAGTACCGGATGATTATTTCTTGATTTCATACCCCGTCCTATATTCTTATTTCGGAGTCGAATTCAAACATAGATACCACTATAAATTTTATATGTATAAAAAATTATATGATAGACATGTAGTTAGAGTTAGATTTATTATATATTTTTAATGTCTAAATAATTTAAATAATCAAATTTTATAAATTCTAGATCCGGAACGGATACTATTCATTCCATATCCTATTTCATAAATTTTTCTCGGACTCAAATTCTGATACAAATAATGTCATATAACTGTTAGTACATCTCATATCTAACCATATTTATTTTTTGAATGATCAGATCGTCGGAGGATCAGGTATTATCGGTCCCATTTTCATCTTTACTGGGCTGTGCGCTCGTGAGTGAGCGCGACCGGGCGTCAACTTGACTTTCCGCCTCTCTGTCCTCTTCGCTGAGTTGGGCCGACTATCTTGGCTTTGCTTTAGTTTGCTATCTATCCCTTAGGCCCAATATGCAATGTGGCAAAAAGTTCTGCCCGTGACCAGGGTCCTTCCCTGTCGCCAGGCCCGGGTGGTTGCCCCCGCCTGTCCGGCTGCTCTGCCTCCTGCGGTCCTGCCGCCGCCGCAGCTTTGCGCTCGCGCTATGCACAGGCGAGTTCGTCTCCGTCTCTTCTCCACGGCTGCCGTCAGCCGCTACCGATCACCCTCCGGCGCCATCTCTCACGAGGACAATAGCAATAATGGATTGCGGCACCAGCAGCAGCTGGAGCAGCACATCGCCCGCGGGCAGCTGGGCCTCGCCCACAAGGTGTTCGACGCAATCCCTGCGCCGGACGCGCGCGCCTTCAACGCCCTCATCCGCGCCTACTCCTGGCGTGGCCCCTTCCATGCCGCCATCGACCTCTACTGCTCCATGCTCCGCCGCCGCGTCGCCCCCAACAAGTACACCTTCCCCTTTGTCCTCAAGGCCTGCTCCGCGCTTGCTAACCTCCGCTTCGGCCGCGCCATCCACCGCCACGCCGCTGCCGCCGGGCTCCACACAGACCTTTTTGTCTCCACCGCCCTCATTGATCTGTACATCAGGTGCGCCCGCTTCGTTGCCGCCGCAAATGTCTTCGCCAAAATGCCCGCGAGGGACGTGGTTGCCTGGAACGCCTTGCTCGCGGGCTACGCTCAGCATGGCATGTACGACCACGCCATTGCTCACCTCCTCGATATGCAGGCCAACGGCCGCCTCAGGCCTAACGCCTCCACCCTCGTCACCCTTCTTCCTCTTCTCGCCCAGCAAGGGGCGCTCTCCCAAGGAACAAGCGTCCACGCCTACTGCATTCGTGCTTATCTTGACCAAACGGAGGAACAAGTGCTCGTTGGCACTGCGCTGCTTGATATGTATGCAAAATGCAAACACTTGGTTTATGCTCGCAGGGTGTTTGACGGTATGCCTGTGAGAAACGAGGTCACCTGGAGCGCTCTTATTGGAGGCTTTGTGCTGTGTAACAGGATGGTGGAAGCTTTCAGTCTGTTCAAAGACATGCTAGCTCATGGTGGACTGTGCTTTCTCTCTCCGACGTCTATTGCAAGTGCCCTCAGGGTCTGTGCAAGCCTTGCTGACCTTCGTATGGGCACGCAGCTGCATTCTATGCTATCTAAATCTGGGATCCATGCCGATCTCACAGCAGGGAACTCTCTTCTCTCAATGTACGCCAAGGCTGGCTTGATTGATGAAGCAGAGATGCTCTTTGATGAAATGGAAGTCAAGGACACAGTCTCTTATGGTGCGCTTTTATCAGGGTACGCGCAGAATGGTAAAGCAGATGAAGCATTTCTCGTGTTCAAGAAGATGCAAGCCTGCAATGTAGAGCCGGATGTTGCAACAATGGTGTCTCTGATTCCAGCTTGTTCACACCTGGCTGCTTTGCAGCATGGGAGGTGCAGTCATGGTTCTGTCATAGTCCGTGGTCTTGCAACGGAAACCAGTATATGCAATGCTTTAATAGATATGTATGCAAAGTGTGGAAGGATTGATCTTTCCAGACAGGTTTTTGATAAGATGTTATCTCAGGATATTGTATCATGGAATACAATGATTGCAGGATATGGAATCCATGGACTTGGGAGGGAAGCCACTACATTGTTTTTAGGCATGAAGAATGAAGGTTTTGCACCAGATGATGTCACATTCATCTGCCTAATATCTGCATGCAGTCATTCTGGACTTGTGACTGAAGGGAAGCACTGGTTTCATACAATGACACACAAGTATGGTATACAGCCAAGGATGGAGCACTATATCTGCATGGTTGATCTTTTGGCAAGAGGTGGTTTCCTTGATGAAGCCTATGAGTTTATCCAGAACATGCCACTGAAAGCTGATGTTCGTGTATGGGGAGCCTTGCTTGGAGCTTGCCGGATTCATAAGAACATTGATTTAGGAAAGCGAGTGTCAAGGATGATCCAAAAATTAGGACCCGAGGGGACTGGCAATTTTGTTCTATTGTCCAACATATTCAGTGCTGCTGGGAGATTTGATGAGGCAGCAGAAGTTCGAATAATACAGAAGGTTAAGGGCTTTAAGAAGAGTCCTGGTTGCAGCTGGATTGAGATCAATGGCTCCTTGCATGCATTTGTTGGTGGAGACCAATCACATCCACATTCATCTGACATATATGAAGAATTGGATAATATCCTGATAGATATCAAGAAACTGGGTTACCAGGCTGATACCAGTTTTGTTTTGCAAGATTTAGAAGAAGAAGAAAAGGAAAAGGCACTTCTTTATCACAGCGAAAAGTTAGCAATAACTTTTGGTGTCCTCAACCTCACTGAAGACAAGACTATTTTTGTCACAAAGAATCTTCGAGTTTGTGGAGACTGCCATAGTGCCATCAAATACATGACCTTAGTCAGGCATAGGGATATCATTGTCAGAGATGCTAACAGATTTCATCATTTCAAGAATGGGCAATGCAGCTGTGGAGATTTTTGGTGACAGTGCCAAGATTAAGAACCATTTCATGAGCTTGTTTGAGGTATATGAGAACACTGTGTGAATGAGATCGTGTCTGACCATGGAGTAAGATGGCTCAACTCTTCCTCACGAGAAGTCATGTGTAGTTCTTGCATCACAACTCACTACATGAATCTGCAAATTTAGAGATCATCTAATATAAGAATATGAAAAAGGAAAATTGGTACTGTGACAGCCCATGATTTGTATATTATGATACAGTGACTGTTAAGCAAGGTAATGGTAATTAGATTAATGAGGGCATCCATTATTTTATCCCATGCATCAAGTTAGTACGTTTTGTTGGTATGCATTTCTTTTTTTTATTTTTTATATGGTATCAAACTCTGGTTTGCACAGGGAAGATGCAGAGAAGACTGGATGTTGGGTGTTTCTCATCACCTTCAGAAAAACAAGAGAGGCCCATAAATGAAAAGCTAGAGTGCCAATAAACTGTTGCACTTGCACACCTATGGCTCGCCTCTCCAAAGGTGATACTCTTTTCAGCAGGGGGGCTCCAAGCCAGTATGAACTTATAAGAGATTTCAACACATGGACTCTATATTAGCAGTTCTCCAATTTACTGGAGAACAAAGGTACAGCTAGAAGTAGTTCAGAAAGGCAGTCCAAAAAAATAGGGTAAAGATGGGGTACTACTTGTGTACATTTTGGTAGCTATAAGTCTCATTTCATGGTTTAGATTTGATTTTCAGCATACTAAGGTGAAAACTGTCCATTGATGCTGGGAGCCATCAGAAACTTTAGGACCAGTTCTATTGACCTTGAATCTAATGCGCAATTTGACAGATTTTTTCCCTTTGCTCTTAGCAGATCCTGGACAGAGTCGAGAGCACCGCAGCATGGAGGCTTGCCTTGAAAAGCATCGGTAAGACCTGCTCTATGGAAGTTATGTTTCAAAGTTCATAGTTTCGGTGGCGATGTCGACTAGCCAGAGCTTCACTGATGTTCAGTATTTGTAACACCAAGTATCATCATCTTTAGTTCATCTCTTTCCAGCTTAAACGAGCTTCATGCCATTCTTGAACCTGGGGAGCCACCAAAGTCCGACAAAAGTCACCATTCTAAGTGATTCTTCTTGGCTCCTGAGCCCAGGGACGGAGCTTAGTGCAGGCCAAAGTAAGCATGCCCCCCCCCCCCCTTCCCCCCGAGGTTTGCAGATTTCTCTTAATAAACAGTGCTTACTTAGGGATATTGTTGTATTTCGTTCTTGATTATCAGTATTGGCCCCCCTTTGGTTTTGTTACCAAGCTCCGTCACTGCCTGAGCCAGCTATATGCTGCAGCTCAGAAGCTCAAAAATAGAATGAATCCCTTCAGGACTCCATCAAGACCTTTGAGGTAATAGCTGTTAGTAGTAATCCTTGCCCTGTTGTGCCACTTAGCTGTTAAGAAACAGTACTGTAGCACCAACCTACTGTAGCAGCCAGTCCCTGCGTACTATAAATAGCACAGTAGCACCTACTGTGCAATGGAATAAGTCAAGCCTATGCAGTACAATTCAATTCAAGATGATACTTGCTGGGTTGTGATTCCAGAATATCCATGTTTACCACCTGAATCAAGAAATATATTGAGGCATTAGTGTTTTTTGTCTATAATAGTTCTACAGTTCTTAGTGTCTGTGAGCATTTTTTTAGTGCTCTAGCATGTGGTAGTACCAGCAAACAGATTTTTATGGCATCATATTTCTCGCTTGCTGCTTTGTATTTACTCTCAGATGTGTGATAGGCTATGCAATTGACACCTTTATCTGCTTAACTTATTTCTTGATAATGGTTTTGATATTAAACTAAGAGACTTGCTAATTTTCAGCTGACTGGAAGTTTAGACAACTTTCAGTCACCTTCTAGAGCCATTAGATCTAGATCCAATTGTTTATAATTATTATACAGATAATCCTACAAAAGAAAAATCAAAACACAAAGTAACAAACCATTGACTTAAAGGTTTCAGCTGATTGAAAGCTAGGAAACATGTTAAACTAATGATTAGAATGTGGATTGCTTTATAATTGTGGATACGTTTTTTTGTATGAATGAGTTTATACAATAATAATAGGAGTGTTCCATTAACAATATCACCAAGAATATTTGTTCCTTTAATATTTATGCATTCTTAGTTTCCTTGCATGATTATATGAGATCAATAACTCCTGCGGGGTCTCAGCTAGTACAATATAATTTGCTAAAATACCACAGCAAGAATGTTTTTACACAATGACCGAACAATACAACCAGTGGATTCTCCATCCTCAATCTTTGAAAAGATTCACCATTTTTTGCTTCATTCTTGATCAACCCAAAAAGGGCAGTGACCTACACTTTGCAATTGTAACCTCGGTTGGGACTTGTGAAAGCTGCACTGAAGTTTTATGAGTATAGGAAATGTTTGTTTTTTTCAGTTACAGACACTGTTAATAATGTGATTTTCAGTTATGCAAGTACGGAGAAGCTAAGTGTGCAGTAGACTGCGAAGGTCCACAAGGCAAGTGTGTTATCAAACAGAGAGGGCGGACAAACATAAATGAAGATGCATATCATCCATGTTACTGCTGCCCTCCAAGAAAAGGAAAGAAAAAAATATATCATCCATTGTTACTGCATGAATGCGTCTCTCATGCATTGTGTTTTGGGCTTCTTTCTCAATCAGTTTTTGTGCGCAACTGAGAAAAGGTGTGATCGATAGAGATTTTGTAGTACAAACACCTCATCCATGTTTTGTATTTCTACACTCCTATTACCACTTAAGCAATTGCGTTGCCTTGCTCTATCATGCTTTTGGGACAATATAATTTATTAACTCAAAAATAGGAACTTCCATATTTTTATTTTTATTGGTGTTTCCTTATCATCGGAAAATGATCACCATGGAAATCATAGTTGACTTGCTGTAAATTCCGTTGCCCACTATCCTATTGAGAGCTGTGTATTTAGGCATGTCTGGATCTGGTAGAGATTATAATAAACTAGTTTATGAAGATAGATTATAAGAACTGGTTTATAAAAAAAAAATGGGTGAGGGTGTTTGGAGGCCAAATTATAAAAACCGTAATCCAGCTATTTAAACTGCCTAATGACATGTCTGCCTCTCATTTATTATTTGAAGCGGTGACATATAAGGTAATTATTTCATAAAGTTAAAGGGCAGATAGTAATTTAGGGGTTATAATCTAATTTTAGCTATGGTGTAGTAGATTATGGGTTTATAATAATCTGATAATCTAGATTATATGAACTGACATAAAAACTGCTCTGTTAGGAGACTCTCCATATAAACTAGTTATTATAATCTGTGTGTATCCAAACAGGCCCTTAGTAACTGATAAGTAAACGCATCACAAGAAAGAAGAGCAAATTCCTTGCCATCCAAACTTATACTTTTTACCTTCTTCACCATTAAAATTATAACTTCCCATTGTTTTAATTTTTTGATCCCTTACGTGCCACTACCTTAGCTGTTAAATAGCTGTTAAGCAGTGATGGAAAAGACGAATTTACCTTCATAATGAAATGTAAAAAATTATGTACTGTCCATTCCTTGCCATTTTACATTTTCACTTCAGTAAAATGGTACTAGTTTCAAGCTAAGGATGGCATAATGTGAATATACATGAGATGAAATAAAAACATAATATATTTTACTTTATGATAACCACATGTATAAATGAAAATTGATAGCACAACCACATATTTACACGTTCATGCACATGTTTAACCACATGCATGCGTTGAACCATGCAATTATCTAACAAATGTGACGGTAGTGGCTCGGAATTGGAAATTTAAAACAATAACGCATAAGAGAAGCTATATATTTTTTTATGGCGGAGAAGAAAAGAGTAAGTTTTCATGGCTGTTATAGGCAGGTCTTTGGGCCGTGTTACCGTAGCAGCCCGGCTTATTGTAGCGGCGCGGTTACTGTAGCACCAACTTTACTTAGCCGTCAAGTTAGTTAATTAGAATTAGGGTCGGCTCTACCTCTATATAAAGAGAGGCACGACAGTTATTTGGAATCAACTAATCAATCAATAAAGAAATAATTTTTTTAATCCCCTAATGTCTCTCAATCTCTAGGCAAAGCATAAGGCATAATTATCCGCCACCATTATATCTGTTATCAGATTGACAAGGATCTCTTTCCATGGCTTCTGTTGCTAATTTACCATCAAATCATACTCTAATATAAGCCTTAGAGAATTGATTAATCTGATTAAGGCACGACTAGAAGAAAAGAAGGAGGCTGCCAACCATACAACAGTGTGGTTGGGCCCACAGCAAAAGAGAAGAAGGTCGAATGTGCAGCTGTGTTGGTCCAAACTGTTGTGGTGGTGCCAGAGACGGCGGCTACCCCTTTGTCCTCGCTATTCTTGGCTGTCTCGTCTGTACCCATACGGAGGAAGAAGACAAAGAAGAAGGTTACTGTTGCACCATTGCGACAATCTCCAAGTCATCGACCAATGGCGTGCCTCTGATTGTGTGAAGCACGGCGAAAATGCACACACAATCCTTGCACTTATTCTGCAGCCATCCAATGCAAAAGCAAGAGAAACATCCATACTGCTCCCTGTTGGTCCCCAATGAAATCAGCAAATTCATCAACATCAAACAGCACAACGAGCTTACTTCTTTCACCTTGGACTATTGCTGCAAGCAGGTTGCTGATCTTTATGTAGCAGCACCGAAGCCAAACTTTCTTATCGTCATGGGGATATCAAGATTTGCAGCCATGACCTCCACCACAGCTCGAGGGCGAGCTATCTTTGAAGGAGGGAGGAGATGTTATGGACAGACCTTTGGGCCGTGTTGCTGTAGCAGCCCGGCTTAGTGTAGCATCACAATTACTGTAGCACCACCCTTACTTAGTTGTTAAGTTAGGTTAGTTAGAATTAGTACCAGCTCTACCTCTATATAAAGAGAGGCACATCAATTATTTGGAATCGATCAATCAATTAATAAAGAAACAATTTTTTCAATCCCTAATATCTTTCAAGCTCTAAACAAAGCATAAGGCCCAATTATCCGCCACCATTATAATAGCGGAGAAGAAATTTGCTCAACAAACAATGGGCACTATAGTACGCACTTCCATCAGAACATGTTGATTCAACCTCTTGAAGTGTATTGTGGTATCAAATATGACCGATGTCTCATGCATACCCGCATTCATGTAAATATATTCCAAAAACCTATTTACATGTGGCATAGTACCATGAGTGTACCAAGTGTCGTCACATGTTCCAAACACCATCTTCTTCCAAGAATGAAGCATATATATATGTGGCATAGGACCTGGAAGTAGTGAAGATCACATCTTAAGGAATTAAAGTCAACTTATTGATGACCATAAGTTTGACGATGGATGAAGTATTGGTCATCTCATGGAAACAAAATAATCAATAGTCCTTCATGATCAAAATTACGGTGCTGTCAATACTCGAATGTCAAATCCATTCAAAACCAGAACTGATGTTGTGAAACGTTGCTTCCAAGTAAGCTGTATTGCAGAAATGTTGCCTTTTATTTTGCTTACTGCTATTATTTTTCTTGCACAACATGCTCTTATTTTATCTCAAAACGTTTTCTAGGGAACAAATTGCTGCTGTTAATTTCAGTAACTTCAATGTTGAAACAGAGTATGTACCCTTCTACGAGAGATGTCACGAACTTCTCACTGAGGCCACGGAGATGATTTGTAACAACTGTTCAGTTTCTTTCAAGGAAATCTTGTCATGTGCTCTACACCCTCTCTGTTCTTGTAGTGCTGACTATGCATCAGCGTTAGCAGTTTGCACTAGCAGAATAAAGCAAATGATAATCAATTCTGGACGGGAAATACTGATAATAAGCATGAGAATTGGTACGAACCATAGAGTCTAATAGTCCACAGCAGAACTGATTTACTGTTGGTTTGATTTTATTAAAGTTTTTTTTTCTCTTGTCAAATTTAGTTAATGTTTTTGATCAGTTTTAACTTTGAAAGTTGTGTTTCTATGATGATTTTAAAAGATTTCAAACATGGCAGTTATTAATAGCATAAATAGAAAGATTGTCGTAGTTCTCACAGATGACAACTTTTTTTAAAAAAAAGTGAATACATATTAATATTCTGGTCTTTGTATTGATGAATACATATAGCCGTAGATGACACGACTCATGTTGTGAAATAAGCCAAAATTATTTAGAATGGAACTGATATGTAAAAGATTGTCCAAAGACACGTGAAAATATTGGTTTCTATGAACACACCTGAAAATATTGGTTCCTATAAACACATCTTAGATGGAGCCAAGATAGCCCAAGGTGTGGATGGTGTACTTCGTCATGTGTGACTTTTGTGTATACGTTGAGGAGATCGTGTGTATATGTTAAACTGTTCAAGCGGCTTAATTCAAAGAAAGAGGAGCATCATAATCTGTTTGCAACTTTTGGGGCGCGATTGGTTTGCTTCTTCCACCAGCCAGGTTGGCCGTATGAAGCTAGGCTCCCGCCAGACAGGCAGCTCCCGAGCTAGGCTTTGGAGATACCAAACCATTGTTGTTCCCAGTGAGCAAGGCTGAAGGGTGCTTCTTGCATTTGGTGAGTCAGAAGTAGCAGTGGCGGAGCCACGGGGGGTGCTGCCCGTGCTGCAGCACCCCCTTGTCCACTAAAACATTAGCTTATACCATTATAAAATTAAAAAAAATGATAGATAAATAATTCAACTAGGAGGTTAATGATCAGCTTAATAAGAAAATCAGCACGCCCTTGAGTGGATTCCTGGCTCCGCCCATGAGAAGTAGACACCCATAGAAGCAACAAGCAACCATCAACGAGTATTTGCATCACATCGGTCTGGCCAACATTTTTTTTTACCGAAGTCAGTAGGGGAAGACCTCATGCATGCGGGCGAATTCACAGCTTCTTGAAGCTTCACATACTAGGGATGACTGAACCAATGGCGGGCGCGTTCTAAACAGATCTGCTTTTGCCGCAAGTGCCATCTACTTTGAAGAATGAACGTTTTATAAATATGCGGTACAAGATCGAGTACTAGGACATAGAGAAAATAGTAAAGACCACAACCCAAGGAGCTAGAGAGAGAGAGAGAGAGAGAGGATCAAAATGGTCATGGCTTCATACATGATCAAACTTGTAGTGTTGTCAGTGCTTGCATGTCAGGTCCATGCAAGAGAACCAGGGTGGTCTCATGGCATATTGGGGCCCTTCTGGTATATAAGCTCATTACAAATATTGTTGCGTTATTTTTCTTTTTTTCCTTACTGTTATCAGTTTCCATGAAATACTTGTTCATTTTTTTCTTTTATTCACTAATTTCTCTTGTTTGGCTTTGAATTTACATTTTTTTCTTTTCTGCACTAATTTCCATGAACTACTTTATCTTTATTTGTTCGAAAAAAATACTTTTATCTTTTCCCTTTTTTGCACTAATTTCTCTTATTTGGCTTCAAATCTACTTTTGCAGGTACCAGGAGAGTCCAGTTCGTTTCAACAACTTCAACCTTGAGGCAGGGTATGGCCCCTTCTCCGAGAACGCTCATAACGTTGTCGCCAGGTCCGCAAAAAGGATTGGCAACAACTCTTCAATTCTTCTGAACCAGACCGGTCCATCTGCTCTACCGCCCTTTTGGTACCTGCAAGGTCTTTGCTTTTGCGAGGATGATCCGACAGTGTTGGCATTTCGGTTGGACAACTTGGACATGATTGGTTTCATGAACAAGACGGGTCACTGGAACTCCTTCCAAGGGGTGGAACATTTGATCCCTGGTTCTAGAGGACTCGGCTTCCGGAATGACTATGAGAGCCTGATTGGAGGTCAGCTGACGGCAGTCCGTGTGGAGGGGAGTTCTATATTGGAAGCCCAGCGGATCGTCTTCAACTACGATCCAAACACTTCTCCTGAAGAGGAGTTCAAGGTGTCCCTGGCGCAGCTGCGCATAATTACTTCAGAAGCACTGAGGTTCACTCGGATCAACCAGCAGATAAATCTTGGGTGGGAGAGTGAAGAGAACTTCATTGGAGCAGAGGATGCACGCCATGTGCTAATGTGGAGGGAGATTTCAGAAGCAGTGCTGTCTTGGAAACAGACCGGATCCTGGGACGGCGAGCATGTTCGCTCACTGAGCGCAGTTGGCATCCACGACGAAGAAGATGCAATGAGCCTGGTGCGTCTGGTATCAGGTCCGCCACCTGAGAGCTAAGTCTGCAGCCACATCTTCTGTCCGCGGCAGTCCCAAGTCGTCATGTTTGTTGTTGTTTCTTTCTTCATTTCCAATTGTTGCATCGTTATGCTCTTTTTCATTTCTCTCCTTGAGATTATAATCTCATAGTTGGATTCATCAAGAAATTGTAACCTCGTGATGATATTGTTAGTTGTTACTTGGGACTTGTTGAAAGCTGCACTGGAATTTTATCAGTTTAGGAAATGTTTACTTTTTGTATACTTGCCGTCCGTCATTCAAGCATGCAGTTAGAGATACTTTGCGTTGGATTAGCAATTTGATGAAATTCACTTATCATGCATGTATAAGTTGCTGGCGTGCAGTTTTACTCATTGGTATGCGATCTGAGCTGAAGGCTAGATTCGTCAACGTCCACAGCGCAAGTGTGATCAAACAGAAAGGGTGGACAAACATAAATTAGGACGCACAACATCCGTTTCAGTGCACAAAAGCGTCACTCATGCATTCTGTAAATTAATATTCTTTGGTTGTTTGGCAGTTCGTCAAACTTTGATGCTTCTTTATCATCCAGGTCGTGTGAACAAAATAAAACTAAAGGTGTGATCAATAGAGATTTTACACAAGTATCCACACTTTTACTTTTAGATCAATTTAATTAACTCGAGAAACAAGAATTTCACATATTTGTTTTTGTCGGTGCTTTTTTATTGTCATTTAGAAAGTTATAACGACAGAAATCATACTTGCTTGAGAAAGTTACATTGATCGGACAACTCTGTGATTCCTTCAGCATCCAAACAAATTATGTCTGAATCCTTTGATCCTGGGAAAGGACTTATCTTCTAGCCGACTTTTTTTCTTTCAAAATCATACTTTACATGTTTCGTATTAAGAAGAAACAAAAGTAGTACAAAGGCGGGAGCCGCTCTAGAGCGGTGGCTCAGGCCTACCCCAACCCACGTGACCCAAGAAGGCAAAAACCCGACTACTCACCCACTAGACTGGACCAACCTACCAGCCCCGCACCAGACCACGTTTAGGCTTCCTCCCAAATTCTATCGACAAGTTGTGTCGGAGTTGACACCCTCCCCCTGAAAACACGGCTATTGCGCTCATTCCAATGGGTCCAGAAGCTCAGGACGATAAGCGAGTTGAAAACCTTTCTCTGGTCCTGGTCCACTTGTTTCCGCGATCTCAACCACCAATCCACGGTCATGTCATGTTATTGTGGTGCCAGTGTTTGCCAACCACACTTCCGCAACACTTTGAACCAGACTTCCCTGCTGAAGACGCAGGAGAGCACCAGGTGGTCAATCGTCTCCGACTCTTGGAAACACAAAGCACATGGCTCGTTGTTCCACAGATTGTGTCTCTGCAATCTGTCCGACGTCCAACAATGCCCATGAATCAACAACCAAACAAAGCATCTGCATTTGTTCGGCGCCTTGATCTTCCATTGCTGGCGGCCCCCTAGAACCTCCACGTGGTCCAAGAAGAAGGCCTTGTAGGCAGAGGAGGAGCAGTACACGCCCGAGGCCGTCCACCGCCACAGAAATTTGTGGCAGGAGCGCAACCCCTTCAGTGATTATCTTCTAACCGACTTGCCCTTGATGTGCCTGATCTCCACGAGATCTGTAAACACTGCTATTGATACGACGATATCAACATTCTGTGGAGTGTTGTTAGGGAAACCTGTAAAAATACTTTGATCCACTTTATGTTACGAATTGATATGAGAAGAGCATCTTTACGGTGGATTAAAATGAATATGAGCTGTTTATTTCTCTTAATCTAATGGTTTAGATTTATTTATACTACTTTGACTCTTTAAGTAGTATTATGTAGTATTTTAAAGTAGTATAAATTATTAAGGGTATTTTAGGAAAACCAATAATAAAGAGATCTCTTGACATCAATAGAAACATTTGATCGAATTTGCATGTGCGTGACGGTGATCACTGATCACGTCCTGATCGATCAACTGCCTGACAGGCCATGAGTCAAGCAAGCTTAGGCGCCTGATTTGCCCGCAGTCAGAAGTCTGAGCTTATGCGTCTTACTGGCCACTGTCCTTTGTACCTGAGCGGGCACTGTTCGACAAGCAACGATGACGACGACGGGAGCGAAACCGAACACTTGCACGCGGCCGGGTACCTCCCACACATGAGCCTGGGCAGCGATGAACCGTCGACTGCTTCGTCTATTGTTTCTTCCTCAAATTCCTTTCTCTTTCCAATCACAAGATACAAATCAGCAAAATTGACGATACAAGTCATGAATCGATCCAGTTGATATCACACTTATCCTCTAAACCTTCTAATGAATTCATTTTGGCTGTCATGTGTATTAATCTGGTGAGGCATCGATGCCGGTGTTCTATCTCCTGAAGCCGGAAGGATGTTGATGGCGACGAACTGTCGAGTTTAGATTGATTCTCAGAGATAACGATTCGTTAGTCAATTACTTATTTATCGGCTGGATTTAATTTATACTACTTCGAGGCTTTAAGTAGTACTAGCAAATTACCCGTGTATTGTTACGGGCTTTAAATAAACAAATTGTAGATCACACTCATATATTTAATAGGTATCATATGATAATAATTATGATTTATCAGATATCTACTTTAATAAGTGCACAATAATATCAGGTTTGTTCTCAAGAGAAAAATAGAGCAGGTTTTAGGATTGAATCGAAAAAGAGCTGAGATGTTCATAAAAAAACATATTGATGCAAAATATCATACGCAACTGAAAAGTCTATGTTTGTTTTTTCTAAAAATATTATTAAAAATTAAAAATTAGGAAGATCTTAAATCCCAAGGATAGGCAATCCCAAGGATAGGTCTGGGCGTTCAGTTAAATCGGTTAGTGCCATGAAGAATTTTGGTTATGAAGAATTAATAACCGAACGTTATCAGAAAAAAACAGTAACCGCACGTTTCGGTTGCGGTTAATTCGGTGTAGTTTTACGGTTAGCCATAATAACCGCAAATACATGAATAGTTCTATCAATGCGTAATCTAGCAAGCAATCAAGTGAAAAAAAAAATAGTCTGCAACGTGTTCGTAGACGTGGAGGATAAGAAGAAAGAATAAGAAGCAGCAAACATTCAATCCAAGAAAGAATAAGCAGCAACGTGTGCTCGGCTGCTCGCTATTGCCGTCGTTGTTCAAGCCAAGCACCAGCAGCTCGCGTTCACGCCAAGCAGTGGCAGCTCGCTACCGCCTTGCAAATCCCCGCGCTGCCGTGTTCAAGCAAGCAGCAGCAGCTCGCGCACTCGATGTGTCAGCGTCGGACCGTCGGATCTCGGCTGGCGTGGTGTCGCGCACCCCCACGGCGAGCGGTGAGCAGCGTCGAGGCGAGCGAGAAGAGACGAGGAAACGGGGAAGGGGGCGAGTGGTGGATGGGTCAGAGCCAGGACTGCTCGTTGCTCGACTGAGATTGGAAAATAAGGTTGAGGGGTTCTTCAGTCTCCGTAATAGGCTGGGCTTTTGATGTTTGTTGGGCTGTGTTCCGGTATTTCGGTTGTTCGGTTAATACAATGTCAAAACCGCAATTCTGACCGACCACCGAACAATAAAAAAATAATAACTGTATTGATAACCGATGGACGAATTAACCACAAATAACGGTTAATTCGGTTTGGTTCGGTTCGGTTTATAGTTTTACGGTTAACCACGCCTAGCCCTACCCAAGGAAGAAGTCAAACAAACACATTCCCTTAACCTATGTTCAGTTAGCAGTCAATAATGGAGCAGAAAAATCAAAAGGTCATCCTGAACAAAGGTTCATCTAATTGCATCTATTATTATACCTCATCTTGTAAAGCACTTGAACAAAGTAGCATGTGAATAAATGAAAACCTATAATTTATTTCCAGATAATTCAAATTATATGACATTGTGCGGACAACAAACTATGTTTGAAGAATGTGATAAACAGCACAATACTATTATTAAGGCATATTTCTTACATCAAACTTTATCTCTATAATATATTCTTGTGCGGAAGCAAAACTTGAATTGAAACTTAAAGTTTGGATTTCGGGAAGCTTTGGATTCTATGCATTCTCTGATTCCCAAACTTGTTACCTGTCCTGGTCATACCAGTAGTCACTACGGAACAAAGCCCAGAATACGCACTGTCGTGGGTTGCATACGACATAGCTCTCATGACAAAGAAGCCATCAGCAAAGTTGGCTTCGCCGTGTGCCTTATTTTGGACACACGACAAAGTCTTTGCCGTGTGCCAAACTAAACAAATGGCTAAGAATTTTGAAAAAAAATCAGGATCTGTCCACGCCGCTGCCGCCTCCGCCGCCCAGATCCGCCCACGCCGTTGCGGCCTCCGCTGCCCAAATCTGGCCGGTGTCGCCTTCGCTGGAGATTCATGCCATCACCACCACATCACAGAGAGGGAGAGAGAGGGAGGGGGAGGGAGGGGGAGAGAGAGAGAGAGAGAGAGAGAGAGAGAGCACGTGCTGCTCCCTGCCGCCTCGCCTCACCCCGCCACGCGCTGCTCTCCATGGTCGCGCCTTGACCATCGCCGCACCTCATCCCGCCATGCCCTAGTCCTCCCCTGATGGCTAGCGCTGCTCCTCGCCTTAGGAGGTGAGGGGCGAGCGGAGGGGGAGGGGAGAGGGGAGGCCGGGGAGGCAGGCCGGTGGGAGAGAGAGACTGGAGAGAGAGCAGAGGGCAGGAGAAGGAAGACCGGTGGGAGAGAAAGTGGAGAGGGGCGTGAGAAGATAAGGTTGGAGAGAGAGGGGAGGCGCGTGAGGGGCAGCGGATTTAGACTTTACTGTGTGTCAATTTTCTTTTTGCACACGGCAAAGATTTTATCGTGTGTTTTATTTTAGCACACGGCAAACATCCATCTTTATCGTATGTTAATTTTTTTTTACACATGATAAAAATTTTACCATGTGTTTTATTTTAGCACACGGCAAACATCCATCTTTGCCGTGTCCCGTAACAAAACACACGACATAGTTTTAGGCACGTGACAAAGATTGATTTTTTCGTAGTGAGTGATATATGTGCCTCGTCATGGCACCTTCTGTTACATTGCATGCAAGGTCATCGCACATGCTTTTGCAGAAGGAGAAGCACTTAATGGTGTTCTTAGAGCACTTGTATTAGGAGTTGGTATATTTAGGGAGTTGATTTACATAACGGTTGGAGAATGATTTTTCTTATAACATTCTAAATTTTGGTTTAGAAAGTAATTTTAGATAATGATTGGAGATGCTCTTTGCTCCTATTTGATGAGCTTGAGAGACCTAGAGGCTAAAAGCATTGACGTTCATATGCATTGAGCAAAAGAGGACCTACGTCTACGTACCTTAAGGTTTCAGCCTGTGTGCAGAGAATAGCCTGTGTGCAGAGAATAGACGATGATGGCCTAAGGCCCTGGCGCCCAGCACAAAGAACTTGCCCCTTGCCCAGCTGTCTGTAACTCGGTGCCGGCACAACTCTAACAAACGTTGATGTCGTGCAGGGTCGGCTCTATGATTTGAAAGGCCCTGAGGCGCACTCTAAAGTCGGGCCTCTTAAGTAAGCTTATATATTTTTTTTGTTACATAAAAGTTACTCTGAAAAAGCAAATAGTAAGGGCTAATTTTAACGTATTCCTGGTTCTTAATAACAAATTAAATTGCTGAAAAGAAACTAAAACAATTTATATGATTACATCGAATAACATTAGAGTTCTAAAAACACCATCATTAAAAAGATTTTTAAGAGGATTGAATTGACAATTGGAATATTTGATAGCAATCTGTGAATTTAAGATTTTGAGGAGGACTGTAGAGGCAGCATTCCTTTGGCAACCTTGAAGTTGGAAAGAAAAAAATGATGACTTTAGGAAGTCAAGGAGATACTTTGCTCTTGAGTTGCTTTCAAAAAATTTGTCTTCTTGAGTTACCTTTGAGTCTTCAATCTGAGATTGGGTGAAAGGGGCAAAATCAAAGAGCATAAAAAAATATAGGGAATTAGAAAAGTAGGACGCTACTTTGTCTTGTTTTCGATTTGTCTTGTTTTCGAACAGGAGGCCTGTTGCATGCAGCATGTCCGTGGAACAAAGTACACCTTTATCCTCTTTTACGTCAAACAGTATCTTGTCCTCCGCACAAGACTTGATGCCCGCAGACAACCATCCACGCAGGCTGCCGCCGCGATCTCCTTTTCAGCCGATCTCCAACGTTCCTTCACGGTGATCAAGCAGGAGCTCCTGTCGATCAGCTTGCATTGGAGGATGTCCTCGGCAAAGGGGAGGACTCCGCCAAGCTGCCGACAAAGACGCTAGGGTCTCAACCTTGTGATCTCACGTACTCACGAGCATGCGTTTTACCGCACGTCTGGTTTATTGGAAAAATCGAACCTAGGTACTGTAGCAAAATAGTTTTCGGTTGTTTTTTTCGGTTTATCGATCGGTTTTCAGCGAGAAAAAAACTACTACTGTAGTGGTTTTTGAATCCCTGCTCACGAAAGAGGAAGGAGCGATCCTCTCATCGACAAGACAAAGAAGCCGGCGACATAAGGTGCAACGCGTACACGGACACGCAGAAAGGTGAATGCTTGACGGACGGACAGGGAACGACGACGGAAGACCGGACAGAATACAACCGCACGACACAGACACTGGTGGGCTACAACAATATATATGTATATGACCGCATCTAATAGTTTAGATTAGATCCTTTCGGTTTGCGCACGTGGAAAAACAATTAGACTGTATTTGGATGAAAAAACAATCGGACTGTATTTGGAGCAACATCAAAAAACCAACACCAAAACACGGGGCAGACGGACTCACCTAAATTAATAAGAAATACAGATAATCCATGGTAATAGGAGTCTATGAGAAACCATTCTCATTTATCAAGACCCCTCTGGTTTGCTAAAGTTCTCATCTAGCTAAGTAAATGCAATACCACCTTTTTGATGAACAAACACTTCTATACTATAAAAATTAAACTTCAAGCCATCTAAATACACCATGCGACCTACTTACCCTCGCCATCCAAACCCTTGAATCATCTTCCCGTTTGAATTTGGATCACAGGTCAACTCCGAACCCATTGCTAGGTAGGACAATGAAAAAATTCTCAGTATAAAACCACCCTCGTCTGCCACCATTTTAGCTACTTTCTTCACGTAAGCGAAGCTACCCACACGCACCGACCCACCTCCAGGAATACCAGCCTCTAACGCAGCAAATCAGATCGCATGCACGTAATTGATGGACTCCAACACAAACAAGGCATCGCATGCACACAATCATCTCACGATTTCCAAATGCCGCTGCCTCCTCGCACCGCAGCTGGTCGCTTCCCCGCCTCCTTTAAAACCAGTGCGATCTCATCCATCGTCTCATCGCCGGCGTGCCTTCGCGGTCATTCATCATCGCCGTCTTGTCATGGGCTTGCCGGCACGGTCGTTCGTCACGGGCGTGCCGGCGCGGTCGTTCGTCGCCGCCATCTCATCGTGGGCGTCCCTTCGCGATGGTTCGTCGCCATCGTCTCGTCGTTGAAGCCCCTTCGTGGTGGTTCGTCGATGTGAGGAATCAGCATTGATTTGTATAAGCCAATCAATCAACAGATCAATTCCTTCCTGCTGCTTATTCATTGATTTTCAATTAGTATTTGCAGTCTGATATATAAATTCCACACATATGTTCGACCGCTGCTCTTATCGAATGGTTGATGTTCATTCAATTTTTCTCAAGATGTGTGAATCAGTCCCGCTTCAGTTCATTTTTCAGAGTTATAGGACCCACACAATCAAACCTATCTGCCCGAGCAAGTGTTTCTGGCTGGCTGTGCTCGAGTAAATCTGCCTCCTATTTTTGTGGCTTTTACTTAGACCCTGTTTGTTTCAGCTGATAATCTATTAGATTAATTAATCTAGCTTAATTAATCTAGTAGGGAAACAAACAGAGCAGCTTTAAAAGAGTAGATTAATTAATCATAGATTATTATAATCTAATAATCTTCTTAATAGATGTTTATTTTGTATTATTTTGAAGAAAGACTTATTATCCATGTTAAGTTGGTGTTTTTACATAAAAATTACTTAATTTAGCTTAAATAATCTAGAAAAATATACACCTCTTTCAGATTAATTAATCTAACTTAAACAATTTAAATTAAATAATCTAACACTATAATTCAGATTAATTAATCTGCTTAGAAAACAAACAGACCCTTAGAAAAAAATATGTGCGGAAAACATCTTCCTCTCTCCTCGTGAGCAGACAGTACCTTTCCTATTCTTCCCCAAGAACACTTCGTCGGCCAGAAACTCATCGGCCACCGCCGCCACCACAGATGATCCCGCCGCCACAGCAGATGGCCAGGCCGCCGCCGCCGCTGCCCGGGGCACCTCCGTCTCTGCTGGCGCAGGCAGCCGGTCCTAGCACCCCTATCCCAGCCACAAACGCCCCTCCACAGCTTCACTCCTTGGTCGATTTCGCCCTGCCGCCGATGGCGCTACGGCCGACGCTTTCCCCTGCCCCGACTCAGGCTTCAGCCTCCAGCCAGCACCATCCGGTCCCCGCATTTGCTGGCCGAGTCCACATTTCCGATACGTCTGCATCTCGGCCATTTTTGCACAACGGCAGTAGTGTCGCCGGCGCCATTCTGGACGACGGCAACAACTTCTCCCCGTTTGTGTGGTACTTTCCTGCCTCTAATCAACTTCAAGGCCGTGATATTAGGTTCGCTTTCCAAATATACTTATTATTACACGGCGTCTTCCGTAAAGAAGTCTTCCAGAGGTTCTAAGAAGACAAAATAGTTTCCAGTATTCGATGTGTTTACTTGTTATTTTGAAAACAAATTCATATCTAATCAGACTTTAACATGTTGCTGGTGGTGAGACACCCCCGCCTCCTGTTCCCACTCAGATGGATTCACCGGCGTCTTCCCCTGTCCGCCTCGGTTCGCCGTCAACCTGTGATGCTCCGGCTGCCGGCCTGAGCGAGTCAACTGCCCATGCTAAGCTGACCCCGCTTCAGATTGCTAAGCTGGTATGTGATCCTTAACCACAGTTCTCGGTGCACAATGATAGCTTTGTCACACACCGTACTATAGATCTGAAGCAAAATGATAGAATGATATTCTTTCCACAAACAAGAATGTTCGGCACTACAGGATTTTTGAACAACTGATCTTATTTATAAAGTACTCCTCCCATATGACAAAGAGCAGCGCTGTTACCTTTTTTTATGGTGGAGAATAACTTGTTTGCACTGCACGGTGTAATAGTATATTTAAAGTAACCATATGATTAATTGCGGCAATGGTTTGCTCGAGATCAAAATAACTAACCCTTGTGTGGAGCACCTTATATAGCACAGAAATTAATTTGAACCAGGATATAGCAGGGCTATATATTCATTTGAATGATTATTATTCCATTAGTATAGATCATTTGTTGCTTGCAGTAATTTCCTTTATACGACTATACTCAGTTTAGGAACTGACGAGCCTTGTATGAAGTACTGTTCTTTGATAGGTAACATTTCATAGTGCACTTGTCATAGTAGAACTAATTGGCAACAAACTGTTTCCAATTGAGCAATCGAGTAGTTAGTACATCAGCGGGAAACAATTCAGCAATTGAGTGGGAAACAATTACTGAGTTGTTCTATTTCCATATGAAAACAATCAGTGCAGTTACATTTTAGGACTTTTATATATGCATTATAACCTTTTTAGCCCTGATGACTTTATTTAGTATTGAACTATTTTTTGGTATTCATGAGCTGTACATGTTTGTAATGAACAAACTAATTTTTTAGGCTTTTAATTTTCAACTTTTTAATTGCATGAAACATTGATGCATTATTAAATACTTCTCTTCTTTACTATTCTTTATTTGTGCAAGCACTCTTGTCTGCAATTTTTTTTATTAATAGTAGTTTATTTTGTTCTTACTATATATTTGCCGTTAATGTTAGTACAGAAGCTGCAAACATGTGATGGAACAAACTGTCCTTTACAAAATTAAGTTCCATCTATTATTATTGTCAAACATGTCATTTTTCAGCGTCGTCATTTGGTGCTATTGTCAAACCGTAACCGTTTTTTTTAACTTCAATGGTGCAGGGCTACAAGGAAAAGGTTCTGATCCCTCTGAAAGTAATGCTGACTAAGATCATGGCATGGTGAAATCACCATCTGATCCTATTTTCAAGTGTGTTGCTCTTGCCGACTCAGCATATATTGCACAAGTGCAGCTGGATGTTTCAAACATGTGGTTTTCTATTGGGGAAACTGATCCTATTGTTAATATTGGGGGTCAGAAATGTGATACTGCAGAGTTGGCTGAAGAGAGTGCTGCTAAATAGTCATTTGAGTATCTGGCAAATAGCCACTGTGTTGGTGTATTTGACTACAACAAGAGGTTAGTTCAGAGTTTCAGGGACAAGGTAGCTTTCCGCCAAGTGAACTCAGTAATTCATCATGTTGAAGAGGCAATAGAAGCATTACATGTATCAAATGACAGGATTCTCCATTCTTAACCTTATGACAAGGAGTATCTTGAAACTTCAGCAGGGCATACCAGCCCAGCTGGTAAAATTTACAAGGAGGTTAGGAGGTTCATGTCCTTTGTTCTCTTGAAGTACAGTGAGAAGTATGCCGTGCATTCCTGTTAGGCATTAAGGCATTTGAAGATGCAAGAAAGAACTACCTAGACTAGTGCAATGACAAGGTTCCAGAATGGAGGAAGAAGGTAAATAACCACTCCGTTCTTTTTGTTGTTCTTCTTAAAATGTTTTGCAATAAAGATAGCATCTTACTAATTTAAAGTAACATTGCAATTTGATTCAACAGGGCCTTTGTTTGCATGGTCTGTTTACTGATAAGGATGTTCTGGAGTATGTCATTTCTTATATTGGGATACCTGAGCCTGAGTTCTGGAAATATTGTGTTGATTATTGCCATGCTGGTTATGTTAAAATATCATTCCCTACAATAGAAGAACTGAATGTTTACGGTGACACCATATTTGGTGGCCAGGAGACCATCATCTGCATTAGGTTCTGAGGAAAATGATGCAACTAAAGCTCTTGGATACATCGAAAGAACTTTCAAGTTTGAGATAGTTGATTTCAACCGTGATGATAGACTGGCTGCAGAAAATGAACACAACTTCATTGTTTCTTTGCTCAAGGACCTTATTGGTCTTGGTGATAAGGTGAATGATTAGATGGCTCACATGGTTGAGTCAATCAACTCTGCTTGTGTGGTGTATGACGGTGGCCCTAAGAAATTCAGTCCATACCCCTTGTCAGATGATCAGGTTTGTGCTTTAAGCTTCTGTGCTCAAGGGTTAGCTACTCTCCAGTCCAGTGTGTTGCAAAGCTTCAGTTTGTTGACGAAAAGAATGTTCAGAATCAGAAGTGTTATCAAAATGATATTTAGCCAGCTTCATTTCACTAAGCTAAAGCCTCTGGCGCATCTATGTATTTTGCACTTAATTGCGAACCTCTTTCATCTCATGTGTACTGTGTTGTGATGACTTCATTTGATCGCATATTTATCATGTGTATCGTTGAACCTATTACCTATGGTGCTTGTTAACTGTAGTAACATTATCTTTTCTGTTGCTGAACTTTTTTCACACGTGATTTCACGTGGTGTTTTTTTAGTTTATTGCCTCAAATCAGTGGTAACTCTTACATTTGATCTTCTTTTTTATTTCACTAAAAACTGCACTTCAATTTTGAAGTGCGGACTTTCTATTTGCTTTGAGGTTATATATTGGCTGTCTATGCAGTGGTGCTAGGAAATAAGAATTGATGAAAGAGGAAAAATGATTTTGCTTGTTCATTTTGAAAACACCAGAAATGTTGGTTCCCACATCTACCCACGAAGTTTTTGTTTACTAGAACAAAATGATCCATGTATTTAGATGTTAGGTTCCACAACACCCACCAGTCTAACATTTTAAATTTTTTTCCAAGGTTTTACCCAGTGACCCGATGTAATATCCAGTGGACATAGGAATGGACATTAAAAAAAACCTTGAGCCCCGTGCACTTCACCTGTGTAGATGAGTAATAACTCTTGGCCTGCCACCCACATTTGATGCTTCCAGGAAACTTCAGTAGTACAAATTTTTTACTCATGTACTAGTACAACAGTATAGTTCTGTAGTACTCCCTCCTTCCAGATATATAGGACGTATCCCCCTATGGCGCCGAGACCAAGGAAATCAACTGCTGAAAGTAATTCTTTCCTGTATATGCTTCGATTCCTTTAGCTCTTAAAATCTGCATGGGGACATCGCATCATGGGCCTAGCACTAACCAACCGTGTTTGCATTATCACAACAAACTCTGCATGCACGTTTTGGCTCCCCCGCATGCACGCACAAGTCGGCAGTCTTCCCGCCAGGCCTGTGGCAAAAAAAAAACAAAAAACAAACATTGCAGTCCCGCCATAATCTTCTCCCTCCATGGTATCCATGCTGATCAAAAAATGAAAATGGATTGAAAACCCAGCCCGCCTAAAAAACCAAATCAAAAACTTGCCGCCTGAAACGATTGAAAACTCTCTGCATGTCCCTATATAAATTCTCTGCATGCAGGAAGGATAGGCATCAGTTCTTCTCCAATTCTCTCCTCTTATCAATGGCACCCAGCTTTGATCTTAACCAAGAGCCATTGAGCTTTGGTCTTAACCAAGAGCCAGCGAGCTTTGATCTTAACCCAGAGCCATCGAGCTTTGATCTTAACCAAGAGCCAGCGAGCTTTGATCTTAACCAAGAGCCACCTGAAGAAGATAGTGTCAATGGCACCATTGCAGCTGCCGAAGAAGATCTTGACTGTACTCATTTCATGAATTATTCTCTTCTGATTTCAATTTTTGTCAACTTATTCGTTGTCTTAAAGTAGCAGCTGCACACAGATTCAATTTGAACAGAGTGACAATAGAAGAAGTTGTCAATGATGATAGGAGAGGTACACATCAATTTGATCTGAACACATAGCATAGTATTCGTAGCATCTTTACTTAGTTTTTTGGTTTATAGGTGCTGATGCAAATGATGATGTGCCTAATCAAGAATTTGATAACGGCATGGTTTGGGATTGGGGATATGATGGTAACCTTAATCTTTGTTCATAATCTCTGTTTTTTTTTTGAATGTTTGTTTATAATTGCATATGTATGCGAAGGAGAAAATGATATTGGTGATGGAGGAGAACGATCACATGTCTCACAGTCACATGGTGGGGCTGCTCCTTCCTCTAGTAAGTGCATCATCGAACTGTTTTATTTTATCCTTATAACCTAAGTAAATGTTAAGTACATTATGCTATATCATGGAATACCTTGTGCATTTTGTTTAGGTCCAAGTCGAACAAAGCGTCTGTTTTACCCAACTGATTTAAAGATGACCATATACTCTGAGTTGTTGGTAAGGACAAAACCACCCGTGCTACATCATGGAGTGACTAGAGAAGTTGCAACAAAATTTGGTGTACCACTCAGAACTGTACAGAGAATTTGGAATAAAGGTCAGGCTGGTGGTGTTGAAGCACTGAAAAACAAAAGGAAACTAAATTCTGGCCGTAAAAAAAATTCAGATCTCCCCTGAAGCCATAAAAGGTGTTGAGTTGAAACACCGAACAACATTGCTCAGTCTAGCAAATGCACTTGGTGTGGCACGGAGCACACTTCATAATCGTTTCAAGGAAGGCTGTTTTCGTAGACATACTAATGACATTAAATTCAGCTTAACTGATGAGAACAAAAAGACGCGGGTGCAGTATTGTTTGTCCATGCTACGGGACACTATCGAGGGTGAAAAGAGTTTTGATCCAATGTACAATGTTGTCTACATAGACGAGAAATGGTTTTATAGAACACGACGCAACTAGAAGTACTACCTAGCGAATGATGAGCCAAGGCCACATAGATCAGTCAAAAGCAAAAATTTCATTGAGAAAGTGATGTTCTTGGCTGTGGTTACTAGACCTAGATTTGACAGTCAAGGAAATTGTATCTTTGATGGGAAACTAGGCATATTTCCCTTCACATTCGTTGAACCAGCAAAGAGAAAAAGTAAAAACCGAGCAAGAGGCACGCAACTTTTTTTTAAAAAAAAACATATGTGTTTTCTCCCATCACTTTGTCTAATTTTAGTTTAATTTTGCCTCTATATGTAGGTGCGATGGTCACCAAGGCCATGACATCAGTTAGGAAAGAGACTTGTAGGGAGTTTTTGTTGCAAAAGGTGATTCCTGCTATCAAAGCAAAGTGGCCAGCTGAGGAGAAAGGAATGCCGATTTACATCCAACAAGATAATGCAAAGACACATATTGATGTGAATGATCCAGCTTTTATAGAAGTTGCTCAGTCAGATGGCTGGGATATTCGTCTCACATGTCAGCCTCCTAACTCTCCCGACCTGAATGTGTTGGATCTTGATTTTTTCGCTGGGATACAAGCTTTGTTTCATTTAGGATTTCCAAACAATATTGAAGAAATTGTCTTGCAGGAACTTGAACGTACTCCGACTCATCCATGTCGTCGCCGTCGGCAGGAACTGCTCTCACTACTGGGTTATGCAGATGATGGCTAGAACTATCGGAGTTGGGATCGTCTTGCTGGTCATGGTGTTACTTGCTCCGTATAAAAAGAACATAAGCTATCGGGTGAACTTGAAGAGGCAGCGACGAAAGAACCAAAGCAACATGCAAGTTAATGACGTGATTAAGATTTCTAAGACCCAACAGCCATGCACACAACACGAAGGCATCAACTAACATGCGCCCTATATACCTGGAATTCTATTTTCTACTAATACGCCTTATATACCTGGAAGGAAGGAGTATAGGGTACATTATGGTGCCGCATTCAGATCATGTACTAGGGAAGTTGGAATATTTTGATGGTCAATAAGAAAACACAAAATTTTCTGATGACCACTAAGGAATTTTCTCTATTATCATTGATATGCAAAAACCCAAATATTCTTTGTTGCATTGGCTTATGTACTAGGTCTGTGCTTAGTTTGGGTTATGTACTTTTGCATTGGTACTTTTCAGACATACTAGTCCAACCCAAATATTCTTTCTTGCAGCATTATTTTTTGGTACTTTTCAGACATACTAGTCCAACCCAAATGTTCTTTCTTGCAGCATTATTTTGTTTCAGCAATATTGCAATACTAGTTTCAGTGCTCCCACCAGATATATTGCAATTTGTTCTACTTTTTGGATTAACAAATTGGCTTCTTGTACTTTTATTTAGGTTTTCCTGTTGCTTATCTTTAGAACTTCAGTTTTTATGATTGGGCCATAAGAGTAGCTACAATGCTTTAGCATTTGGATCGCACCTTCATATTGTCTTGACAACGCATCATTGTTTAACACAAACATGATCTCCAAAATAGCATCTTAGGCTGCAGTGTTGAAGCTCGAATACACTTAGTCCTGATAGCACCTCGTTTGCTTGTACCAAGGTAACAAATACATCCTAGAGAATCTAAGATAAAGTAGCACTCTAGCACTCGTTTTGGGCATGATAAAGTTGCTGCTGGCAAAATACTACTGACTTCAATTCATTTTCTTAACAGGTTCGACGACGCTTGCCGTAGCGGTCATAGTCCTCCATGAGCTGTTCTGGTATGTAACCACGATTATCATCCATGGTCAGCAAGAAGTACATAAGCTCGGAATGAGGATCTACCAAACCGCTCTGCAGTATGGAACATTTCTAGTAAGTTTCTAATTTTTTAGCATTTACTCAATTAACATATTATTTGCACCTCATTTGCTTATCTTATGTGCCAATTTAATTCATCGCCATCAAATGCCCTCGCATAATGGGTCACAACGAGTCCGGAATTTGTTTTGCAAAATAAATTCAGTTAGAGGTCAACAACATGTATCAAAATGCACACTGCATGGAGATTTCATAGGATCTTACTTCAAGCAACGTGGACCCAAATTTATTGGGTATTTACGTGTCCAGTTTTTCTTGTCAACATCCCATCCACTGAAAAACAAACCAATGCATGCAAACAATGCATCATGTAGTATGTCAACATACTCACAATGATAGAACTCCACTTTGTACAAGCTTGATTTCATCATCAAAGGATCTAGAACAGCTATTGTTTTCCTCCACTTGCCATAATGCAACACTGGTACAACAAACTGTAAACACAAATTGGTTCCACCTGGCTAAGTTTATCAAAAGGTGACCAAACTTTTATTAGAAAAAACATAGTTACCATTGCACAGTCAGTCACGTTATACTTTATGTGGTCACCAATGAACTCAGTCCTCAATGATTCAGATTCAAGGAAGTCTTTCCCACTCCGAACAAATTTCTAAAACAAAACCACAAAAATGTAAGACACAATCATGGTACTAATGTATAACTCAAATGGATAAAGTCCACTTTACTCCCTCCAAGTATGACCGAAGTTCGGATAACCCCCTAAACTATTATTTGGTTCATTTTGTCCCTATAATTTGTTAAAATAGATCATTTTACACCTTTAATTGATATTTTAATTCCGACTTGTTGATATTTAAGTTGGGATTGTCCTCTTAACCTTCACACAAGTGTCGTACAATGTGACAAAGGACTAAACGAGTCACATAATCCCATTCGTGTCCATACTTTGTTGTGTTTGGTCAATTTTCTCTATTCTCATGCGTGGCCAGAAACAAAGATGCACATATTATAACTGGGCCAGAATAGGGTTATATATCACATTAATTCATTTATCACGTTAGACAAGACATGTGTACGACAATCTCAACTTAATTTCGATCTATATCAGCAATTCAGGATTATAATACTAGTCAAAAGTGTAAAACGGTCTAGTTTAGTGAACAATGGGGGGTAAAATAAACCAAACAATAGTTTAAGAGGTTATCTCGACTTTGCCCATACTTGAAGGGAGTAAAGTGGACTTTATCCTTTTATGACATGACCAGCTTGCAGGTAGGTAATGATGCCACCTCCAATGCTTTTTGTCGTCACAATGCTTGTTATTTAACTCATACATCCAGTCATCCAACTGACTGAACAACCTCATTACTGCATCACATAGTTTTATAGTGAAGTGGCAATTGACAAGAAAGCATGACTTAATCTCAGAGACCAGTGATATGAATAGGTGATGGAACATTTTGTTCGTACCAGATTCTGTAAATGCAAAAATTAATTGGACATTTGCTAATCATAACACAATCAAAATAGTTTCACTTGACCATTTGAACTAACCTGGCTAGCTCATTTGCAGATGACCTTCCTTCTATAATCCAGTTGTATATCTGCATCCTTTTGGGGCGAAGGATGCCCGGGTGATGGAACCATAGCTCAAACGGTGACTCATCAAAGTTGGAGTGGCTAGTTATTTCTTTCCTCATAAGTTCTGCACATAGTGTTTCGAGATTAAAAAAATGACATTTTTTTTGAGAAATAATAGAAACTGTACTATAGATAATTGATATAATTATCTTTCTACTTTCTATTATTTACCATACCGAAGACACTACACTTTTTGTACATGCATCTACTGTAACAAACTTTCAGAGTTACTTCAATGACACTGCACTGTCATTATAATGTTGAACAACCTTGATACTGTGATCCTTTACTAGAACAAATCTTTTGGAATCTAAATAAACGAATGCTTGCTTGATAGCACTTGTTAAAGCTAGTTCAGAAGTACCGCACTCTTCACCACTGATTTCTTTATTGAGTACCTCAGGTTCAACAGTTACAGTTTTGGTGGAGACATCTAGATTTACTGAACCCTGGTAGCAGCAATCTGACTTCTTGGTGCATCTGAAAACTGGCATTTTAGGTGATTTCAGACCCTCCATAATCTTGACCAGCATGTACCTCCAAGGTATTTCGACTACTTGCTCCACACCCTACAATGTGCATATGTACTAGGACATTTTAGGACTCGTACAGGAGCAAAATAGCAAAAACAAATTAAGCAAACAACACCAGATGGGGATCTATAATACAGAGAATACGATTTTTGAAAAAAATTATTCCGAAAACTAAATTAGCTAGAGGATGCTTAACTACTACTTTTATTTCAAAAACACAATGTCCATTGCCTCGCTAAAACGGTGTCAAGAAAAATCATACCTGAAATTGTAAAACGAAAAAGGGACAAGAAAAATCTGTGGATACGACTAGGGGAATCTCAGAGACTAACCTCGCGAAGCATGTCTAGAGCTGATGATGGGGATACGTCCTTTGCCGGTGATCTTATAGCTGATACTTCATTCTTGGAGGGCGAACTTTCCATCGCCGGTACCTTCTCCATTGGATGTGAAGTAGTGTTCGCGCAAGCAAAGTGTCCGTGCGAGCTCGGAGCCAACACCAAGTTCTTGGATCTGCAAGGCAACGAAAGTGGAAGAGGATCTCAGTGCAACAACTAGTCTCCTGGTGATTGGAAAAAGGGGAGGAGTAAGAACAACACGAACCTATCAGAGGAAGAAGAAAGACTCTGGAAGGTCAATGGTCCAGTCTGATTCAATGGTCAGAGAATTAATGCTATTGGTTGCCAATATTTTGGCAGTGGCACCGAACTCAAAAAGCAAGGGAGCAAGCGAAGGCACCGTGAGGCAGAAATTCGTTGACTGCTGCTGGCCCCGTGTGGTCCCCCATTCATGCCACGTCGGTACCTTTTCAGCAATCTCGAGGGAAAGTGAACAATGTCAGTCGTCCGATAAGCACAACGCTACGCTAACATGTGTGGGATTTTTGCTCTCGTCCGATAGGCAGGCCGTTGGGCCATGGATCCTCGTGTAAGAACGACAAGCGGTATAGGCGTTGGTGAACGCCGATAGCACGGTAATATTCAAGCCACGTCTGCTGCAGACTGCGCGCCGAAGTGGCCCAGGATGTTCATCTTCGAGGAGATGCAGATGGCGGGGGGCAGCGAAGAGGGGTGTGTGGACGCGCAGCTCTGGCTGGCGTGCGCGGGAGGCATGTGCCTCGTCCCGCCCGTGGGTCCCGCAGGGCCATCGTGGCCGTCGACCTCTGTCCGCCACGCGCGTCCCACCGTCCGTGCCGTGCCACGTAGTTGTCGTACGGTTCATGGCCGATCTACGGAACGACGAGGAGGTCTTCATCAAGATGCGCCTCGTAGCGCTCCGCCCTTGGGAGCCGGTGTGGTGGACGTGGGAGAGGCCATGACCGTGGGGATGACGAGGTCCGGAGACAACCACAACAAGGCGAAGACGTTGTCGTTCGCCAAGACGTTGACCCAGTCCGACGTCAACAACAACGCTGAGTTCTCCATACCGCGGTACTACGTCGAGACCATATTACCGATGCTGGACTTCCGAGCCAAACCGCCCGTGCAGACCATCTACGCCAAGGACGTGAGCGGCGTGGTGTGGAAGTTCCAACACATCTACCGGGGCAGTATGGAAAAAAGGTTTACGTCGGCGTCTGCCGTGCACATTCAAAGTGCAAGATCCCGGTGTAGGACGTGCTCAGAGCGGCTAGGCTGGCCGCCGCAGGGCAGCCGTTCGAGGTGGTTCACTACCCATGGGCAAGGTCGCCAGAGTTCTTCGTGCGCGCGGCCAAGGTCAGGGAAGCCATGCAGATGCATTGGTGCCCCGGTATGCGTATCAAGATGGCGTTCCAGATGCTAGACATGTCGCGGGTCAGCTGGTTCATGGGCACCATCTCGGGCGTCCAGCAGGCTGCCGATCCTCGATCCTGCCCAGTGGCCGCAATCGCCCTGACGTCTCCTCCAGGTGACATGGGACGAGCCGGAGCTGCTGTAGAACGTGAAGCGCGTCTTCCCTTGGCTGGTGGAACTGATGCTTTCAACCACCACTTAACTATCGGAGGCTGAAGCTTAATTCCAGGTGATATGGAGCAATTCAGCTTAATTCCAGGTGATATGGAGCAATTCTGCGTCAGAGTGACAGCCTCAAATATTCCTGTTTTCCAGTCACACTTTCGTAGGAGGGATTCTTGTTGTACTACTGTTGCAACAATCTTTTTATTTCTACAAATTAAGTATTACTAAATTTTGAAGTTTTCAGTTACTGTATTCACAGATTTTACAACGTCGACTGAATAATATAGAAAAATACGTCGCCTTCATACATGATTCATGCATACGTGGGTATCATATATATTTGTTTACTGAGAGAATTACTCTTGGGGTTTTCTCATGTAAGTCTTTTCAATATTTCTCATAAGCTCCGCCAAACAGTCATTTAGGGCAGGTACAATGCTACACGTAGACAGTCTCATAGGTCGTCTCATGCATTGTCACATAAGATTTTTGATGATGTGAAAGAGAGAGAGGGTGGTGAGAGAAAAAGATGGTTGTTTCGTGTAGCAACCACCTCATGCGCTTAGATTTAGGAGTATAAGACGGCTCTCACACCATTATACGGGTTCTAGTAGTCTTTCAATTTATAAATATTTTTTTTTATATCTACAAATTAAGAAATCATACAATTAATAGAAGACAACTAATAAGACCATCAATTATATAACTCGTTCAAAAATTATGTGGCATGCATGAGACGACCTATGAGACAACACCATTATACTTGTCCTTAGAATGCCTCCAGGGATCACGCGAGCCGCCGTCTCCTGCGTTGGCCTCAAACGGCCAGGGTAGACGCGAGCCGTCGAGGGTCCGGCGAGCCTCGGTCACACCGATGAGCTGCCTATGAGGATTGCTATTCATGCAAAAGTGAATGATGGAAGGCGTGAGAGGCAATCAATTGGAAATGTTAATCAGGATGGAAGGTGAGAGGCAATTAAGGAAATGATCAATGCATGACAAAAAGGAACGACGCATGGAAATAAAATTCATCCATGCATGTGCAAAAGTAAAAGATGGTAAGCGTGAGAGGCAATTAAGAAAATGATCAATACATGACAAAACAAGGAAAGCACAGACAATAATTCAGCCATGCATGCAACGGTGGGTTATAGGTGGGTGGGTAGAAAATGTTTGAGTAAGTTTAGACGGTAAATTAGAGAGTTCTAACACTAAGAGGTGTTAAGAATTTGTGATATTATGTCACACTTTGATCAGATAGCGGACCCTTCTATTGATCCAAGGGCAGATGGGTGGGGGATAGTTGAGATCAAGAGCGTCTAGGGGTGGTGGGTAGATGATTTGCTGGTGTAAAAAAATAGGTTAAAGTTTAATCTTTATAGCCAAATTTTTTGCACATGTGTCAGCGTTGGTGAACGCCAACAGCACGGTGAGAATGGTAGAAGATGGAAGTGACAGTGATGGAGATAGTTGGCTACAAAGATGTGAAATGCCGAACTATAGAACTCCATATTGAAGAACAATATACTAGCTTAGAAGGTAATTATCTGTTTTGAGGGCGGCATTTTCAGTTGCTACATGTACACATTGTCATGTTATTAATATCTTCCCATTATGACATTTATTCTGCAGGTTCATTGACCAGGAGCTAGGGAAAGGCAGCTAAGGAGAGGCTTCGATACTCACTTTTGTCGGATGATGCCAGGAGGGTTAGAAGTGTGCAGAAGCGAGATATATACGTACAAACCAAAGATAAGAAACGAGTCGGTACGTCTCTGACTTTCGGTTGTCTCCTTCCTTGTGGGCATCATGGTATGTATGAGTAATCATATTTACATGACTAGCAGAGTCATGCACCTCGTAGATATAAGCTAACAGTACTGCAACTTCTCCTGTTGATGACCTTGCATTTGATTCTGGTATACGGGAGCTGGATTCCACCGGAAATAACAATCCTGATTTGTATTTTTCTTAACTGTCATGCCGCTATATCGCACGTGAGAAATTTGTAGCTCTTCAATTTATAGGAGAGACATGACAGAAATAATTCTTGTTTTCGAGTGTCTAGATTATATATTCACGCCTACATGTCTACTCGCTAAATACATCTTCGGTTGTCCTTCTTCCATCAATAATTATCTATTTTACACAATAAATTTATAATAAAATAATATTTATATTTGTATGTCTTTTAATGCATTGTACTATTTAATATATGATATCTTATTAGAAGAATGACAACGTGACGCACGTGCAAAAAAAAAACTAGTCTAAGTAAAAGATTAATCAACTATACGCGTCCATCATCTGGGACCATTGCAAAGCCTATCAGACCCGCCATCGATTAGATATGCATTGGCATCATTAAATCCTGAGTCTGACTGGCCAAAGGTAACTAGCACAACAGGTCACGTACATATGGCTAGTGGACTTCATAGCACCGGTTAGGAGAAAAAAATTAAGCATTTCAGCATCTGGCATGCTCTTTGTTCTCCGTTTTCCAACAAGCCGACTCAAATTACAATCCTGCTTGAATTCAAAGTATGCATGAAAACATTTGGATGTAAGGCAGGAAAAACATATCGCCGTAAATTTTTGTTGTTGTAGCTGGTTGACATAAAATTATACGAACTAGCGGCGACGACGACAAAAAAAAAAAGGGATGTACTAGGTATTTGAAGAGATACATACAACTGGAACTTTTCTTGATTTTAGACGGAATAGTCTCACATTCGAAGTATATCGGCTGTGAAAGTGAAACCCAGAACTTGCAGAATTACCCGCCTTGCCATCCGTTATGCGTACCGCTTCATTCTTTTCCCTTCAGCTTGCCTCCTCTCTTGTGTCTTGTCTCGATTGCTCTCGCGCTTGCCTAGGGTCCAGGCGGCGGCTGAAGGTCGGGCTCCCGGCGGCAGCTCCAGGTCGGGCCGCGCGTGGCCGCATTTGAGCTCCCTGGCGCGTGGCCGTGTCCAAAGCAGTCGCCCCGCGCGTGACCGCATCCGCGACGCATCCCGGCGGCGCCGCATCCCTGGTCTCCCCTCCGTCTCGGTTTGGTCCACGCGTGGCCATCACCTCTTTGTGCAGGTCACCAAAGTCTGCACACCAAAGCGGAGGAAGGGATCAGTTCTAAGATCCAGCGGTAAAAGCTTGTCCTTCTCCTCTTGCCTGGTTCGATTCAGCTACCTGCTTGCCTACTTAGTTCATCGAGAATGGTCTGTGGCCCCTACCAATTTAGCCTAAGGACGAACCAATCCCGTAACATTTGAATTTAAGTTCAATCAGTTATCATCACCCTACACACATACTAGCAATTACGCAACTAATTGCTGAGCTGATTGCAACAAATAAGTATACTACTCTATATACGAACTGCACGGAGCCATAGACACTGACCCTGTGATATCCACCTCACAAGTTGCCGTACTATTGATTCATCGCGTGCTCCCAAACCCCAGTTTAAGCGCAAAAAATGCGAGTAGCTCCTAAATTAGGTCTAATTTACAGCTACACTTTAAAAGTAGCACAGGAAACAATCTTTCTATTATTAGTACTATAATTATGATGCTATTTTTTTTTTCCTTTTGCACTTTTTATATTCAGCTGAGCAAAATGCCTCGAAGGCGAGGCTCTTCTTCGTCAACTAGTGAGAATCCTAAAGTTGATGATGTAGCTGATTCAAATGAGGACAACCACAAGCACAGGCGGGGCGCTTATTTGTTGCTGGGATTGTTGATAGTTTTCCTTCACGGATCCTGGTCTGTTTATCGTACCCAGTTTGGGAACCTTCCTTTGCCCCTTGATGCTGAGCAGGCTAGCAAGCGGGGATTCTCAGAAATTTCTGCGCTTGAACATGTTAAATATTTGACAAGATTGGGTCCTCATCCAGTTGGTTCAGATTCCCTCGATCTTGCTGTCCAGGTTGTTCAGTTTATCTAGCTTTCTTTCACATTATGATCTTGTTCATTGTTGATGCCAAGTATACACTATCCTTGATGAATTGGGCTCAGTATATCTATGTAGATGGTTACAGCATTCACAATGATTTTCGTTAATCTGTTTAGAAATGCTTTAGTAAGATGAAATGATTCACTTATTTGGCTAGCTAAAATCGCTTTTATTGGGTACATAATTTCAGGATTTGTCTGAGATATTGGATGTGGTAGTACGTTGAGGGAAGTCCATAAATACTTTTCTTTTTACAGAAACACAGCGAGGGAGATCCCCGCTGAGTCCATAACCATAAATAGTCTTGAGTGAAATAAATTCACTCCTCACACAGAAGACTTTTACTAACTTGGGTTTATATGTAGGTCCTTGTATATGTAGCCTAGCAATTCCCATTGACAACATCCTGGTGGATTTAAAAAGAACTTCTTTGTAACTACCTTCGCATATCAACTCCTAGTAAGATGCTAGAGCAGTAACATAAATGCTATAGCATAATTGGATTCACTAATAATTCTCCGCACGGTGAACAACTCAGCAGGATCATATTGACCCAATATGTTTAATTAGGGTGCTGCCATATGATTATGGTTCCCATTGTGATGTACAAGCGTACAGCTACTTGATATAACTAGTGTCAGCTAAGTTACTGTCAACTTCAGATAAGAAAGTACTGTTGAAGTTTGGATGGACATCTTCATTCCTATTTTCTTAGTTACTTCATTTACTACTTTCCTTTTCTTACACCACCGTGGTGTCGACCTGATAAGCAACTTAATGAAAACCAAGTTTTTTCTATGGAACATCTTCATTGGTTGAACTACTATTTGTGACATGCCCATGCAATAGTATGTATATGCAGTAGCGGAAAAAATAAAGAAGACAACTCCTTGGGAGGTTGATGTTCAACTGGAGCTGTTTCACACAGATATTGGCGCAAATCAACTATCCAGTGGTCTTTTTAAGGGGAAAACTCTCTTATATTCAGACCTAAAGCATGTGCTATTGAGAGTTGTTCCCAAGTATTTACCAGAAGCTGAGGAAAATTTAATTCTGGTTTCTTCGCATATCGACACCGTTTCCACAACGTAAGACTCAATACCCTCTTTATTAAACATACAGATGAATGCTAAAGGTGCCAAGTTTGATAAGGAATTATTTGATGAAATGATATTTACAGTTACATTACAATATGCCTTGAAGGAACATACAAATGATGCTCTCTAATTTCTACTGCCATGTTTTCTTTATCTGGTCGTTCTGTTATTCATTTAGCATGGGTCTATTAGCGATTTAGTTGGCTATTCATGTATGGCAATGTTGTAATAAATATGTCATCATTTCACTAAAAAAGATATATACCATCGTTGCTTTATTCTAAATTAGTTGTTTTACTGGTATAACTTCTAAGGCCCTGTTTGGATCCACCGTAGTTTCTTAAAAACTGGTTTTTACTTTCAGTTTCTAGAAACTGGTTTCTAAATAAAAACTGGGCGGGGATGTTTGGATCCTGGTTTTTATAATCTATAAACTAGCTTTTGGGTAGTTAATGCATTGGAATGAGGCAAAAACTGGCATAATCTGGTTTATAGAAACCGGTATAAAAACTGGCTTGTTTGGAGGCTCTCCAGTTTCTAGAAACAAAACTGGTGGGATCCAGTCAGGGCCTAGTTGTAGCAACTTACACATTTCTTTTCTTCTGCTCATTTCTTTCTCTTTTTTTTTGAAATTAAATATGCATGTATACCTTTTCAGAGAAGGTGCTGGAGATTGCAGTTCATGTGTGGGAGTCATGTTAGAGCTTGCACGTGGAGTGGCTCAATGGGCAGATGGTTTTAAAAGTGGTGTTCTGTTTTTGTTCAACACAGGAGAAGAAGAGGGTCTTGATGGTGCCCATAGTTTTATGACTCAGGTTGGTATCTTCAAAATTCCTGCTCCTGCATATGCCATAACAACGCCTAGGCTACTTTCTCTTCAGTCAAGATTTAGTAACCATGTATTTAACCTGATAACATGGTATACATTATATCCTTGTTGATGGAAACATGGAATCAAGTTGATTAATAGGGATGCCCTCAGTAATAGTAGATTGACAGAAACTGGGATGCATAATTTGTTGCCTGCCAGGATTGAACTGATTCTATTTTGTTAAGCAGCCATTCTCTTATTATTGTTTGTGCACTACCAAACCTCAACAATTTGCGGCGTACATGGGCGAATTAGTTGTGCGTTCTGATTGTTAACAATATAACTGATGCTTGTTAGGGGAACTTGCCATGTAATGCCCAATCGATCCATGAATGGCTGACTTCTTAATGAAATACGTGCATTGCACGTTCTTGAAAGAATCCATGAATGGTCGAATTCTCTCCTACTTGTTAATTAAAGTGGTCCATTCCCGCTTTGTTGTTGTTCTAAAACAAATCACTGCATAACACAATGTAAACTGTATTATTTTTTAGAAAAGGGAATATATTTCAATATCCCAACCTCTGCATCGATCAATGTAGCTGTTCCTTATTACCTCAAAGATAGACCAAAAATGACAAAATGCCGACCAACTTGGATACATTGTCACATTGTAAACTGTATTATAACAGAATTTGCCAACAGTATACATGCTATTTCAAACGTAACACATTCCCTCAAAAAAAAAAAAGCATTGTAAGGCGTCTGTGTCTTGCTAATAGCCTATCACAACGCATCCTAACTCCTAAGCATGCCTTCCTGAATCCAATGTTAAATTTTACGCAGCACCACTGGAGGAATTCAATACGTTTTGCAATTGATTTGGAAGCTATGGGCATCAGTGGAAAATCAACTCTTTTTCAGGTCTGTTTCTATTACTGTACTATTCATATTTTGATTAATAGATTATGTCTGCGTTTATTTGTACCAAACTGATGGATTCCCTCTCACAATAAATAAATAAATAAATGATGAGCTCCTTTTTTTTTAATCTTTTATTTACAATTTTGTTACTCTAATATCAAAAAGCTCTTTCAAAACAATCTACTGAATCTAGATTTAAGGTTGCACCATATCTTCATCAATTAATGGAAAAGTTAATTCCAGTAAAAAAATAGAAAAAGTTAAGCTGAGAGTACTGTGGCTTTACTTGAATTTTAGGCGCCAAAATGTCATTTGTCGTTTTGGATGCTATGAATAATTATTTCCTTTTTCTTGACATAATTTAAAAAGAGAATTGAAAAAATTACTCAGCCTACTGTTTTCTTTCCCATGGCAGGGTACTGATGATTGGGCATTGGAGAGCTTTGCAGCTGTAGCCAAGTACCCATCTGCTCAGATAGCTTCACAGGTACTTACTCTGTACCTTCCTTGTTCCGTTTGTTATAAGAAACTATCTATTAAAATTAGACTTCCCATTTTTGAAAGAAAATATATTAAATTATTCTTCCCTTTTGTAAGGAAATATATAAGATTTTTTTTTCAGCCCCTTATATCAACCTATGATGTTAAAAATGAACAAAAAAAAGGAGCATATTCATTTGCTTGAGTAAAGACCTTGGTTCTAGATCGATTACTTTAGTGCACTACAGTAGGACATTCTTGGCCATCTTGCTTGAAGATTGATATCAAGATCAACTTGTAATTGCAGGATGTTTTTCGTTCTGGAGCAATAAAATCTGCTACAGATTTTCAGATATATCATGAAGTTGCTGGTCTTCCTGGACTTGATTTTGCGTATACAGACACAACATCTGTGTATCATACAAAGGTTGTTTTCTCAGCTATGTATATATATTCTTCTTATCATAATAGTAAAATGTAATCTTTCCATGAATGCCCAAAATTTTGAGGAAACATTCACTTTCTACTGTATATGTCATGTGGTACACATTTATTGCTAACAAGGTGCAAAAAAACTAAAGTAATGGATTAATATATTTCAAAAATTCTAATGACATGCTTGAAGAAATATGTTTCAAGAATAACACCACAATTGTAATCTTGTCCTATTATCATCTCGATAATTTAAATGCCCATGGTGCTATTTTGGGTCTGCCACTGTCATCACGGTCAAGCCTACCCCAACTTGGTTGGGACTAAAAGGCTTTGTTGTTGTTGTACTGTCATCACGGGCATGAGCTTTCCAACACGGATCACCCTTTGTAATTGACCTTTTGTAAGGATTGGAAAATGTTTTTTATTTTTCAATGATGTAGCCCCTTGTTAAGGCCCATACTGTCTAGGCCCATACATTGGCCCATATATTCTACTCATGGTTATATATTCTGCACAGTCTAATGACTGATTAGTTCTCTAATCCCGAGTTTAGTAACAGCCCTATCCAACAATTCAATTTTTCTTACAATGTTTTTTTTTGAGGGAAATACAGTAGGCGAAGCCCCTACTGTTGCTCATTTTCATTAAAACCAGAAAGGAGCCCAAGAGGGCGCTGTACAAGAAGAAAAGAAGGAAAAGAACCAATCCTAAAGTGGATTAGGAACCATAGAGTTAATTACAGCCAAAAAAGAGTGCCTGTCCAGCTCCTTGTTTATTCTATGTGCTTGGAGCTGAGCTTCTTGCTTAAAGAGAAAAAGCCAGGATTGAAGAGAGGGGTTGCTTCTGTTGAAGATTAGATTGTTTCTCTGTTTCCATATTTGCCAAGCTCCGATCATAAAAATCTCCATGAAGAATTTACCACCAAAAGTCCTTTTAGCCTGAGACATCATATTTTTCTTACAATGTTATCTGAGGAACTAATTCTAGCACTTAAAACTGAAAGATTTTCTGTTTCAAACCAAAAGTAACTGATGTGGAGGAAACATACAATAAAATTGAGAGAGATTACGTATTAAGTTTACTTCAGGACTGTAGTTCCCTCCACGATCTCTTCAGTGTGGGTCAGAGGATCGAGGGTAAGTAACTTGGCCCTTATTGCTAGGGCTTTGAGGAAGGGAGATGGGGGACAGAGAGGAAGTGTGATGTTTCTTGATGCCTTCCCTTTTGAAGGAACAGTTTACAAGTTACAACCAATGAACACAGCTTATCTTAGAGATAGAGGGAGAGACAGAGGGGTAACAAACTGAAATAACAAAGCTTCTTGTTACTATATAATGGATCAACAAGCTATCCTTCCTAGAGCCTTGTCTTTGTTGCTGCTTGTTGGAGAGAATGAGTGTTGTATTGCTCCAAACCCTAGAAGGGTGGGCATATATAGTTCCTATACATGGGCCTAGGTGGGCCAAATATACATTACACTAAAGCCTAAAAATCAAATACTGTGATTGCTGCTACTCACAGAGTGGCTGTTGCCCACAGGTCCAAACAAAGCCCATAGAGTGTTATATGCATTTGATGCTTGAAGATATTGTATATGACTTGAATGTCATGAGAATAGAGTTTCATGTGCTTATGTTCCTCAGATATGGCATAAATATCTTTGCATTGAAACATGACCTTTAGTGATAATGGTACTTGAATGGCATGAAACTAGAATTTCATTAGCTATGTTGCTCAGGAGTTGCATTTTAGATTTGCATTATTAAAATAATATTTGGTATCTAGTCAAATCCTAAATATTTGGACCTTGATATTTTGTTATCTTCTGCGCAGAATGACAAGATGAAGCTTTTAGAACCAGGGTCTTTACAGCATATTGGAGATAATATGCTTGCTTTCTTACTCCATGCTGCAGCATCACCAAAATTTCTGAAAGATGCACAACAATGAAAGCAAGAAAACACAGAACAGAACAAAGCTGTTTTTTTTGACATTTTGGTATTCCAGAGAACTTCCATTTTTGTCTGATGCTTGTGTCATGCGTCTCTGTTTTTAATAAGATAAATTAGCCCCGATTATAGCTTTCTGAATTCGAAGTTCTGCATAAAAAATGTTGTCATTTTCTACTGCCTCTTCGCACTGTTACAATCATAACATTTCAAATTTTAATTGCTAATATCTGATACCATAGAGGCCTATCACATCATTCATGGAGTTTCTGTTATTTGTTAACTGCTAGATTATATTAGTAGCTCAGGTAATAATAACAATAAAGAATATGCAAAAGGATTCTAGGGCTACTTACTTTTTCAGTTAAGTGAGTTTGAACACGCAACTGAAATTTATATTTTTCGCTTGTATATTTCAACTTTGCAGGGCAAGTACATGGTAGTCTATCCTCAGCGTCTTGCTACCATGTTTCACAATTCAATCATATTGCAGTCGCTTCTGATATGGGGAACATCATTGCTTATGGGTGGACACCCTGCGCTTGTGTCCTTTGGGATATCATGCCTGAGCATTATTCTAATGTTGATATTTTTTATCACCTTGCCAGTTGTGGTAGCATTTTTGCTGCCCCTTATATTTTCATTTCCTGTTCCCTATGTTGCAAATCCATGGATAGTTGTTGGCTTGTTTGGTTCACCTGCTCTGCTTGGAGCATTTATTGGTCAGCACATTGGATTTGTTCAGCTAAAAAACCATCTTCGGTGTGTGTATTCTAAAACAAGACCAGACCTAGCTCACAATACAGTGGAATATGTTATTGACTTGGAAGCCGAGAGGTGGATTTTTAAATCTGGTTTTGTCTTATGGCTTATAGTTCTGATACTGGGAACCTATTTCAAGATTGGGTCATCGTATATAGCCCTCATCTGGCTTGTTTCGCCTGCTTTTGCATGTAAGTTGCTGGTACTGGCGAGTATGCTTACACATGGATATTTAATTGAGTACTCATGGTTATCTTATCTTTGTAGATGGGTTTTTGGAAGCTACTCTATCTCCTGTTAGGTTGCCTAAGCAGCTTACAGTTGTTACATTGGTTATGGGTTTGGCTGCACCAGTTGTGTCCTTTGCTGGTTTGGTTGTTCGCATGGCTGATGTGATTGTTGGGAGTGTTGTACGTGCTGACAGGTAAAGCTCCCAATGTATCGTGTATTTTGTTGATCATTTCGGATTGTTGAATCACATAGTCTCTTAATGGAGAATCTTCAGTCAATCTAAAGCAACCAAGCCTATGTTGACCTCTCTTTGCATTAATGTGGGAACCCTGGTGAAATGCCAGACTGGCTTGGAAATGTAGTAGTTTCTGTTGCCGTTGCTATCGTCGTTTGTTTCATGTTTGTGTATCTTCTTTCATACGTTCATATATCAGGTAAACCTTACATATGTAGTCAAAATTTGCTCCCTTTTGAAGTAATTATATCATGGTTAGTGTTTGTAGTATTTCTCTTCTTCCATACAGAGTGGAAGAGGTGTGGTTGTCTGTTAACCTTTGACGTCATTTGTGGTTTTGTTCTTAATTGGAATTTGGTACTTTATGAGAATTTGAACTGCCAGCACACTTGTTCGTTCTTGTGACACTTACCTGTTGCTATAAGAGTGCAGTACATACATCTAACTGATGCCTGTGAAACAACCATTAATGGCTGATAGTTTTGGTATTTTTTTACTTGGAAGAATGATCCTACTTTCTGGTTGACATTGCTGTGCCTGATACACTTGTGATGGTTGGAATTTTTACATTGCTCATAATTTCTTAGCTTTATATGTATCTGCCTTTTAATTCATTGTCAGAAGAAGCTGATATACCATATTTATGCTTTAGGTGATAAAAGGACTCTTGGTTTGGTTTTTTGTGCATTCTTTGGTGTTTCATTTGCACTGGTGTCCAGTGGCATTGCACCGCATTTACGGAGGATATCGCTCGATCTGTAAATGTAAGCATTTTTTATGCTAAATTTTTCTACGTGCCTCATGCTGAATTTATTTCAAAATTGTTTTATGACCTGAGAGCTGACATTCCCATTTGTGAAGTGCATGGTGAAATAATTTGTGGATGTAGGACACACGTTTGTGGTAACTTGTAAAATTTTGATATCAAAATTGTCCCTAGTGCCAAAAACTGTAGAGTACTCATTGATAGTTGTTTGGGTAATGTTTGGAACATTGTTACCTGCAGTTGCACAAATGGGATCCCCAGCTACATTCCTCACTACACCTCACCTTTTGCCTGGAATTGTCACAAGATACCCCCGTACATTGCATGAGTCGAGATGGGATTAGTATAATGCCTAGTTGATGATACTAACTTGATGATTTGCCTTGCTTAGGTTGTACATGTTGTGGATACTACAGGAATAAATGATGGAAATACAGAACCATTATCATATATTTCTTTATTTTCGAACACACCTGGTAAATTGATGAAGGAATTAGTGCATCTTGGAGATGAAGATTTTTCTTGTGGAAGGAATATGACTATTGATTTTGTAACTTTTACCATGAAATATGGCTGTTGGAGCTACAAAGAGAGCAACACTGGATGGAGCAAGTCTGAAGTTCCAGTGCTCCTTGTGGAAAGTGATTCAGTTACAGATGGTGTTCGGCAAACGGTAATATCAGTTGATACCAAGTCATCTACACGTTGGTCCCTTGGAATCAATAAACAGGAAATAAATGACTTCACGGTTCGAGGTGAGTTGAACCATCAAATAAGTAAAATTTATCTTGTGAAGTGTGCAAGTATGATTGTAGACGATTTACTCACATTATTTGACGTTTCTATTAATTGTATTCAGTGGATTCGGAGAAGTTGGTACAGCCTGGTGGTAAGACCGAGGTAGATGGATGGCATACAATCCAGTTTGCGGGTGGTAAAAACTCACCAACGAAATTCCAGCTAACCCTTTTCTGGTCAAGTAATGCTACCCATAAATCAGCACCAGCTAAAGAAGCAGGTAATATCCCGTTGTTATTAAAGCTAAGAACGGATGTGAACAGAGTTACACCGAAGGTTGCAAAGGTCCTTGAGAAGCTTCCAGCGTGGTGCTCGCCCTACGGGAAGTCCACTTCTCCATACACACTTGCTTTCTTGACTGCCCTTCATGCTGACATTTAGTCATCAGTACAATTTGTTGCCTGGACTTACATAGCGTTCATTTATCCTGTAGTATTTAGCTATGCATATTAGATTACCAGCCAAAGATAGCATTTATAGCCCTCAAAATGTACACAAAAGGTGCAGGAGGAATAAACTGAATCGTGGACAAAATAAGCGTCAAAACATAATAAAGATGTAAAGGATAGCCCAGGGGTTCAAACTTATCTTACAGACTGACTTTTCTGTGAATGGAACAAATGGTCGTAATAATATAAAGAAGGATGGTTTTTGCACTTTGGATTTGTTTGTCTTGTGCTCAGTGTATATGAAGTTTCAGTATATCTTGTGTTCACACACGTACGAGTTTCAAAAGCTCATGCAACGACGTGCCTGCTTTCTTTTACTGAATGTAGTAGTGGTAAAAGTAGCACGAACATGGTTCAAATATACTAACGGTGATGCACAACGTGTTGGGATCTAATCTGCCTAGGCTAGAAAACTAGTGAGGTTCTAAGCATGACAAAGGGGCTCTGGTTACGGGATCTATAGAGAGAGAGGGACAATAGAGATACCTGGGTTATGAGGAAGTGGTCTGAGTGCCGTCGTGGTGGTGAGGGCCGGGCCGATGCAGAGGCGGCGGCGGCGTCGTGCTCGGCGCGGCAGCGGCGGTAAAGGACTTTCCGTCGCTGACTGCGCCCCTCCTTTTGATCGGTTAGGGTTTCTATGGAGAAAACTGGTGGCGGCGATCAACCTTGGTGAGGGTGTCCTAACGTCTCCCTCCTTTTTATATGACGCAGTGTGACAGGGGTCTACCAACCAGAGGAGAGTTGGGACGTCCCTGACCAAGATATGATCCGACGTTGAGTACCAACCAGAGGAAAGTTGGGACGTCCCCGACTAAGGCGCAATCTGACGTTGGGTCGTTGGAGATCTACTAACACATCGATGTTGAGACACGATGTTCCTGCCTGAGCAGAGTGCCACAGTCCGCTGACTATCACCAGTCAAACCATGATGCACGCGCACGAGCAGAATCGCGTGGAAAGCAAATGTGGCCATAAATTCAGCGGTTGTAAGGGTGTGTTTGGATGGGTGTATGAGGAGGGATGGGAGGGGGCGGCCCCTTTTTTAATGGTGTTTGGATGAGAGTCGAACAGGCGCGGGGCGAACAACAAAAGAATATTCGTCCATATTTGGGGCGGCTCCGTCACTCCGAAACGAACGGCTCGTGCGGCCCCGTCGCTCCCGCGCCGCTCGCGCGCTCCCGCGCGTTGCTCTTGCCTCGCCCACGCGCTCCTGCGCTTTTGCCCCGCACGTCGTTCCCGCTCTCCCGCCCCGCACGTCGCTCCCGCGCTCTTGCATGTGCGTAATACGGCGGTCCATTTTAAATCGGTAGTGACAACGCAAATCCAAGGAAGCCCAGCTTCGATTTTATATCATGTGCACTTTACTTTGCCATTAGGAAATTTCTAGTTATTTGACAAAAAAGAACAGAAAATAGTTAAAAGAGGTAAAGTACCAATGAGAAAAACTAAAACAAAAAGAATATTGATTTTTTTGAAAAAATCTAAGTGGTAAATTAATTAAATTGTAATTACGTTAAATTTTATGCAAATAAACAAGTAATCACACCATCTATTCAGCTTTCTCATCCATACATCCATCCAAACAAAATCAGGGATGAACTCATCCATTATTCATCCCTCATACCAAACAGAATAAAATGGCTCGTTCCAACCGTTCAAACAAACAGCGACAGGGGTCGCCTCATCCTAAAAAATAGGAATGACCCCGTCCCATCCCTTTTGACTCCAAACCAAACACACCTTAAATGCACGCGCATGAGGCCAACTGACCAAGGCCATGTGTTATGTGTTGCGGCTGTGGGTTGCACGGTAAGGGCCACGAGAGGATTACGCTGTCTTGGATACTGCCATGCACGCGCGCACGTGTGACGCCGACACAAACTAAGGGTGTCAAGTTAAAAAAAAAAAGATAAAGTCCACTTTACTCCCTCCAGCGAAGTCGGATAACCCTCTGAACTATTTTTTGATTTATTTTATCTTCATAATTTATTAAAATAGATTATTTTATATCTTTAATTAATATTTTAATTCTGATTTATTGATACTTGAGTCAGGATTGTCTCCTCAACCTTTACACACGTGTCGTACAATGTGACAAAAGACTAAACGAGTTACATAATCTTATTTGTGTCTATACTTTGTTGTGTTTGGTCAATTTTCTCTGTTCTCATGCGTGGTCAGAAACAAGGGTGCACATATTATAACTATGCCAGAATAAATTTATATATTATATTAATTCATTTGTCACGTTGGATAAGACATGTGTATGACAATCTCAACTTAATCTCGATCTATATCAGCAATTCAGGATTAGAATACTAATCAAAGGTGTAAAATGGTCTAGTTTAACGAACAATGGGGGTAAAACAAACCAAACAATAGTTTAGGAGTTATATGTACTTCGCTCATACTTGGAAGGGAATAAATTGGACTTTATCAAAAAAAAAAGGTGTCACGCGCTTATTAGAGCACGTCAAAGAAGAAGAAAAAGAAGAAGAAGCCGCAGCTCAGCTCAATGTTGTAGTCCGGCGGCTTATTTGCTTCATGTTATTCGGGTGAAGGCTTGTTCGTTCCTAACTGCCTCCTAAGTTGTCGCTGCCGACATCCGTGAGTATGGTGATCCTCCGTGCCGATTTCACAAACGCGCTGCAAAATCACATCATAGAGCGGGCAAAAATGTCTCGCCCTTTTATATATAATCACAAGGAAGCGGCGATAATTTGAATGTTTCGAAATGTAAAAAGAACCGATCAAAAGAAAATGAGACTTGCTAATTTTTAACTGATAAAATTTTGGATAATTTTCAGTCATCTAAGTCATTAGATCTAGATCCAATGATTTATAATTATTATATAAAAAATTTTATAAAAAAAAATTAAAACATAAAATAATAAACTATCAACTGAAAGCTTTCAGTCAATTGAAGGCTAGGAAATATGAAAGAAAATTTGCACAGAAACAGGCTCAGCTGAAGGGCACTCGGCGCCGTCGATGCCGAACAGGCGGGCGTGCAGCTCGTTGAACGAGCCGAGTGCCGACACGTCGATTTTCCAACCCGAACAAACATAGCTCGGAAGAGAGATCCTGTATGGACCACTGGTGCAGCCTCCAGGATGAGGTGGGGCTGCCCTGGATGATGCCGGAGCCTTGGGATCCTGTGTTAGTCACTGCCTTCTCGGCGCCGCTATCGTCCTTGGTGGACCCAGTGGCCGCCAGGCACTTGATCTGGTCCTCTGTTAGTATCGTGCGCCCGAAAGGGACGAGATCCCTTGCGGCTTGTTGATGACATCATCGTCGTGGGCCTTCCTCTTGGCGCCGCTAGAAGATGGTGATTAGCGTGCGGGCGACGTGTTGTCGATTGTGAGGTCGGTGTTGATTGTCCTTGGAGCGTGCGTGGTGTTGTTACTTGACGCCCGGAGAGCAGCAGGCCTTGGTGCAGGTTGCAGATGTGAAAAGAATGAAGCGTATCGCGCTTGCCTGACTCCCTGTATGCCTGCAGCAGCACTGCTAGCTCTCCAGGAAGGGGAGGAGGAAGGGTGGGGCCAATCCGCCATGTTGGTGGTAGGAGTCGAAGGGGAGGTGGTGGTGGACGAAGGGGAAAAAGGGCGGGATGTGTGGCTTCTTCCGCGACGGCGACAAGTGAGCTAATTAGTTTTTAGTCATCCTATCAGAGTGGTCATTCTCATTTGCCACTCTACCAATTGTTCAATCCCAAAAGCCATCTAGGGACCGCTATTTCACTCTCATTTACCACTATTTGCAATTCCTTACCGTCATCTTATATTTTTTATTTTTTTAAACCATATCCGATGTGGAATTAAATAGAAAAGGACCATCTTGCCTTTCCCTGTTGTTGCTTCCATCGTTTTCCTTGCAGCCGCCATCGCTGGGAAGAGGGCTCGCAAGCAGCCTCAAGTGAGGACCGTAAAGGTATGTAGTGGTTCTTGAGGATGAAATTGCTTAAGTTGCAGGAGCCCTCATCAATCTGTTAGAATAATTTGATCAACTAACCTTAGCAAGATTAGTTGATCACACCTCAAACTTAAACTGATGCGGAATTTGGTGAGACTTAGGACTTACCAGCTATATCGCTTCCTGTAGCTAATGCTTAATGAGGTGTATGAAGTCCTTTGCCACCGTAGATGTAGTAGATGATGTAGAAAACGCTGGATGTCGATGTAGGAGAAGGAACACCGAGCTTCCACGACTTCCAGCACCCTTCTGAATTGGTTAGGTCAGAGTTAGAAACCCCTGACGGTTTAATTCCGTGAATAACTCACGATTCTCGAAACCTAGAGGTCTCTCTTTAGTTATATAGTGCTATAGACGTGGGGCCGGGCCGTTAAGTGGGCTGATTTTGCCTTCCAATCAAAGGCAGCTAATAAGGATTAGAGTAGGATTAGTATTGGGCCTGATAGCCCAATTAGACTAGACCAAGGTCAATTCCAACATTCTCCTCCTTAAACTACTTAACTTAAATCCGAAATTAAAATTGGGCAGTTGATTAAAGGAATATTTAAAACTTAATAACTTATCTAAATTAATTATTTGGGCAAATAACAAGGTTATACTGAAAATCTTAAATAAAAGGAGAATGATTAAATCTCAGCCGGGCTTGTGCTAAAACAGAAAATTAACTGATGGTCGGCCTGCGACCTTATTTTGCACCTGCGGCCCACTGCGGCCCAGCAGCGCGAGCGAGCGTAGCCCAGCGAGTGTGTCGGCGCAGCGGCCTAGCTAAGCGGCGGCTCGGCTCAGTGCGCGGGCGAGCCGGAAGCGCGGCTCAGGCACAGGGCGGCTCGGAGTGGGCGACGGCTCGGCACACCGCCCAGCGCGGCCTAATGGTTTTTGGCCCATAAGGCGAACGGGCGGGCCACCTAAACGGCCCACGGAGCGCGCGCCGCAACCCCTCCCTCGGATTAATTTGAACCGTCGATCGAAATCCGTCGACCAAGGTTGCTCAGAGACTGAATAAAAGAGGCAAACGAAAAACCCTAGGTCGCTCACTCTCTTCCTCTCTCTCTCTCTCTCTCTCTCTCTCTCTCTCATGCTGAGCGCGGCGGCGGCCAAAACTGGCAACCGACAGCAGCCGAGGCCCGGCCGGCGGAGCACCGTTGACACGCGCACGCGCCTTCGTGCGCCGGACAGCGCGCTTGCTACCGCGCCCACCGCTCCCTCCATGGCCGGCGACGCACGCGCCATCGTGCGCCGCTTTTCTCACCGGTGCCCCTTTGCGTAGGTCACGCCGCCGGCAGCCATGGCGACGCCTCTCGCCGGCGCGCACATGCGACCAAGTCGCGCGCGGCTCCGTCGAGCGGTGCCTCTGTGGTGCCCCTGCTGGTTGGTCCGATGCGCGAGGAGCAGCGGTGGCTGCTCGGCGACGACGTCAACGGCGACCACCTGACGGCGCCTCGGTCACGCTTGAGCATCCGTGCAGGAGACTGAAGCGGACGGCGGTGGATTCAGTCCCGACAAGTCGGCATGTGCGACAGGACTCAAGTCGCTCGGTACCTCGTCGGCGACCAGCAGGAGGAGGTCAACGGCGTCGACAACGTCCACACGCGGCGGCGCTTATGCCACGGCGGAGCAACAACCCGTGGTCAGTTAGGCTCATCTTAGTTAGGGTTAGGGTTACCCGATTGGAGCTTTTTTGAGATTCAGCCAATTTACTCAATCATCTCCTTCTAATTGTTTCGGGTTTCAACATAACAGTGACCTTAATCATCATATTTAATCCCTAACCGTGCTTTGTTAACACTAATGGCATACTGATCTTTATCTAATCATCATTAGTTCTCAGGAATTAGATGTCTACTAATCTTTACGGGGTGCTAACAGATCAATTGCATGTCTAACTTAGGTACATATAAGATCTAATGAACTGCTTAATTAAAACATGCAAAGATTTTGATCATCGACCTAAACGAGATAACTAGAGGATCAATCTGACTAGTTTAATAGCTCTGATACTAAATGTTAGAACAATTTGATTAACTAACCTTAGCAGGATCACTAGTCACAAATAGATCACACCTAGAACTTACACTGATGCGGAATTTGGTGAGACTTAGGACTTACCAGCCATATCGCTTCCTGTAGCGAATGCTTAATGAGGTATATGAAGTCCTTTGCCACCGTAGATATAGTAGATGATGTAGAAAACGTTGGATGTCGATGTAGGAGAAGAAACACCGAGCTTCCACGCCTTCCAGCATCCTTCTGAATTGGTTAGGTCAGAGTTAGAAACCCCTGACGGCTTAATTCCGTGAATAACTCACGATTCTCGAAACCTAGAGGTCTCCCGATTTTGCCTCCCAATCAAAGACAGCTAATAGGGATTAAAGTAGGATTAGTATTGGACCTGATAGCCTAATTAGACTAGACCAAGATTAATTTCAACACAATCAAGTACTCGCACTGTGGCACATCACATCAGGACATGCGCTTCACACAAGCAAGCATGACAGCAGCTCGGAATGTAGAGCTTGCCATGAAATCTTTCATCACCGAGGCCCAACGAATGCACATGGACCTCTGCTCAAAGAATTAAGTCCATGTTATTGGGATTAGAGCTCTCCCTGGCCAAAATAGAATTAGTCTTCCTCGGTTGGATCTCTCTCTGCCCAAATCGATTTTCCTTGCTTGGATTGGAGCTCTCCCTCAAGCCAAACTACAATTTGTTGCTGATACATTGCTGGCGGGCGTGGCCGGCGAACCGGTCACTCGAGGATGGGCTCTCGGCCATGACTAGCTGGGATGTGTCCTCTGCATGTAGGGAAGAGTTCAACGACGGGGCTTACTGTGAGGACAGCGGGGAAATCTTGAAATCCGTCGTGGGTGGAGTGATGGGCTGGCGGCGGGTCGCTGGATCGTGTAGCAGCCTAGCAGGTGGTAGCGAACTGGATTGGCAGTAGTGCGAACCTGTAACTCACCATGGCAGCGAAGATAACAATTGTAGCTGGAGAAAGGGGGTGGCAATGTCTTTTACCATCCGTTTGTATGTCAACGAGGGACACAACGAAAAAAAAGATGACACGTATACACATTGGGGAGCAAGAAATGGCAAATGAGAGCTAAAACACGGGACATAAATGACATTTGAGAGTGATTAGTTAGTAGGATGGCAAATGAGAGTGACCAATTCGATAGAATGGTAAAAAAGTAATTAGCCGGCAACAAGGAGGACGGCAGGTGGAGGTTAGGCATGCTGGAGACCAGCTCCACCTGCCACGGGCACACGCGCTTCACGTTCTGCATGAAAAAAACTTGCAGCAGCAGGTGGAGATTGAGCTATTATTTTGACTGATATTGGTTAAGCTTCATCCAAGACAAAAATAGGTTGCTTGAGCACAAAGAACCTTGCAGGTAAGATCATTTCACCTCTCTTGATAGTTTGATATTTGTAGACTTAAAAATAAATTAAAACTAATCTTCAAAGCAATTTTGATTCCATCCTTGTTTCTTCTTTAATTGAGGGGTCAACCATTTTACAAAGTGAACATTTCAAACTTAGAATTCCTGTACATACACTTCATAACATGTTAGCACATTTAATCTTTTGTCACCGTTCACCAAAACTCACTAGGGAGTCCTAGATGCATCTTTAAACTTGAATTAATATCACTGATGGAATGTAGTACTCCCTTTGTTTCAAAAAAAAAATGTCATTCTGGATTTCATCAAAATCAAACATGTCAATATTTGACCATTAATCTAAGAATTTCAATAATTTAACAAGATAAGAGTTATATTTTTAGATTTACTATCGTAAATACTTTTATGAGAGATAATTGAATTATCATGAATTCTCAAAGATTAGTATAGGATAAATTAATTTTTGGAAATAATAAGGAGATTTCTTGAATATGCTAGCAACCTCATAATCCACTGACATAAAAACTCGTATGCAGATGGCTAAACAAGAGTCTTAGAAAAGTGTCAAGGTCAAGCCCTAACCATATTGGGTCAATATGGTGCACACAAAAAATATGAAAGCATATGACACAATCACAATGAATCATTCCTTATACAACCTGGATAGGCATCTCCATCTCCTGCACCATCCAAATCCACAACAAGAATAACAACAAACGAGAACCCATAGCCCAAGTCTCCATATAGTATGCACTCCATTGACACTCTCATAGGAACTTTGGAATAAGCTCAGTCCATGGCATCTCATAGCACTAAAATGTCCTTGCTAAATTGGCTTTAGTTAGTTTTATTTTCAAATAGCCACACAAGATGAATCATATTTTATATTCCTTTTATACCAATTAATTTTGTGTAGTGAGATGATGTGATTATTTAAAAGTTATAACATAGTACATTTTAAAATAGTTAGCATTTAATGTGGTTGATAACCAAATCGTGCCAGTTTCAAACATCGGATCAAAATGGTCAAAGCGATGCAAGGGAAATTTGTCTTTGACTTACTTCAAACCTAATCCAGAACGTCTTATCACCTCCTTTGCCACCCTATCAAAATTTCAATTAGATTATCTTTATATTAGAATAACTTATAATTAGATAGAGGCCTTGCCAATAGAAGAGCTCCAATATGCATGCGTATGGATGGACCCAGAGAGCAACTTAATAGAGAGAAGTATCAATAAAGATGTTAAGCCGAGAGATAAGGTTCAATGTCATAGTAAGTTCTGGATAAATAATTCCCTTACTTCATTACTATTGATTCAACACTGAATCATAGCTCAAAGAGCATATTTTATCGAGCTTGACTATCACAGGAAATGTGTGATACTATAACGAACTGGATATCACCTTAAGGCAAAAACATGGGTTCTTGTGTAGTACATCACAAGCCAATCCGAGGAGGTTGGCTTCGTACATTCAACACAAGTAGTAGTACAAGAATCCATTGTAGAGCGCATAAATTAAGTTTAACATGATGGTAGCTCAAAGTACAATATAGAGTGAAACGATATGATTCAAGCAAGAAGTTTGTCATAGAGGTAAAAGATACAAACATGAGTGAAACTAGTGGAAGCATGTGATAGAAACTAACTCCAAATGATGAACAACATAAGTCTTTGTGATGAATCCATTTCACAATCAACTTGAGTGTATGCCAGAACTTCGATACCTCATCGTCCACTTTGGTGAAATCGTAGGTGTTTGGGCAAGCCATAGAGTACTTAGCAAGCATAGGAGCGTATCAAAGATGCTATGCATTCTAGAATATCTCAAGCTATGGGAATGTTAGTTGTGAAATGCTAAGTTGACAAGTTTTAGTTTCAAAACATTTTATATTGTTTCATATCATTTTTTCATCTTCCGTCACAGGGATTAACATATTTCAACAAGGTTCAAACTTTAATCAAGTATTCCATCATCAAGACGCAGCTCTAGGCCAGAATTGTCTCCAGATACCAAGGTTCAAAGATACTATATGTGAAACAACGGGAGCATTAGACAAGATCGTTTATAGAATTTGAGGCCATTATTACGAGTTAATCAACCAGAATTCCATGCCACAATCTATTGGCGTGCTAGATGAAGCAAACAAAACCTTTGAACACCTACATTCCTCAGGAATTCATTTTTACAACAATATATATGAATCAACACTACGTTATTAACAACCCGACCACATGTATTATACGTATAGTATTTTCATTTTTGTTCCTTGAAAACAAATTTTAATTACCATCATCTCATCCAAAACTAATCACAAATTGGAACAGATCCTTCTTCGTAATCTTGAGCAGTTTTGAGTTGAAGCCCAAGATGCTCTTCTCTCTCTCAAGTTGACATTGGCGTCGTCGAGTCGGTCTAATGTGACCACCCCACGGTAACTGCGGCAGCTTCGAACCCGTCCTTGCCGGCACCAAATCGTATGGCTCCGCTGCTCCCCTTCCGTGCTCTCCGCCTCCGGTCCATGCTCCCGCGGTTGGCCACCGCTGAAGTCAATTTCTCGCCGACGTCTTTCCTCCCGACACCGCCGGCTGCCTTCTCGAGAAGCCGCACCACCTTTGACTTGCCCAGGGCGGCCGCAACCTCGGCCGCAGTCCTCCCCTTGGTCGTCGTGGCCTTGGCGTTCGCGCCGTTTTTGAGGAGGAGATCAACGACGTCAGCACGGCCCGCCTCGGCCGCGCAGTGCAGCGCGGTGTACCCCTCCGCGTCCGCCACGTCAACGTCCGCGCCACGGGCGACGAGGTCTCGCACCGCGTCGGCCCGGCCCTTGAACGCGGCCCGCATGAGCGGGGTCCACCCGTGCGCGTCGCGGCCCTCCACGGACGCGCCGCCGTCCGCGGCCCGACGCACGGCCCGCGCCTCGCCCTTGCGGGCCGCGGCCAGGACCGCCTCGCCGAGGCCCAGCAGGTCCATTATCCGGCCCGCGTGGCCCTGCTCGGCCGCCACCTCGAACGCCGTCCGCCCCGCCGCGTCGCGCACGGCGGCCGTCCCCGCCGCGCCGTGAGCGAGGAGCAGCCGCGCCACGGCCTCGTCCCCGCGCCGCGCGGCGGCGTGCAGCGCCGTGGCCCCGTCCGCGCCGCAGCGCGCCTCGGCCCGCGCGCCCGCCGCCAGGAGCGCGCTCACCGCGTCGCGGCGGCCCGACTCCGCCGCCAGCCGCAGCGGCGTCTTCCCGTCCCTCCCCGCCGCGTCGATCGACGACGTCGACGAGAAGGACAGCGCGGCGGCGGAGGACGATGAGAATGATCGCGCAGGAGACGACGCCGGCTTATTGGCGAGGAGCAGCTTGAGGACGTCGTCGTGGCCGGCCGCGGCGGCCACGTGGATCGCGTCGGAGCCCGCCGGGGAGGCGCCGTTCGCGAGGAGGAGCTCGGCGATGAGGCACTCCCCCGCGGCGGCGGCGATCTCGAGCGGGGTGCGCCCGCGGCTCGGCTTGTCGGCGTCGGCGCCGTACTCGAGGAGGACCTGGACGACGTCGGCGCGGCCGAGCCCGACGGCGAGGTCGAGCAGCGTGCGGCCGTCCTCGTCAGCGGCGTCGGCGGCGCGCCACTCGGGCTCGCTGCGGTCCAGCACCTCGCGCAGCGCTTCCACGGAGCCGCCGGAGGCGACCAGGCGCGCCGCCACGGACGCGCCCGCGAACGACGCGCGGATGCCGCTGTCCACGAACACCTGCTTCTTCCGCGCCGAGAACCACTCCGGGTTGACCGAGTCAAGCGACGACACGGCCTCCTTCACGGACGCGCCCGGGGCCACCACGCTGTGCAGGAGGAACGCGTCCTCCCCGCCGCGGCTGCTACTGCCGCCTCCAACACCGCTGGTGGGCCCCTGATCGGGCGGCGTCGACGCCAGGTAGACCACCTCCACGGTGACCGCGGCGAGTGGGGCCAGGATGCCCGTGTGCGGGCGCACGGAGAAGCGGCCCCGCACGGCCGGCTGCAGCCTGAACGCGACTGGCATGGTGTGCATCGCGTTCCGCAGCGTGAGCTCCCCTCGCGCCGGCCGCCCAGGCTCGACACGTATCACCAGCTCGCTCGACGGCTCCGGGATCACCAACCGGTCCATCGCCTCCTCCTCAGTTGCTTCTCGTACCAAATAATCTCAAAAGCTTTTGCTCGTCTTGTTTCTTGCCGTCCTGGACTGGTGGAACAACACCTACAGCTCCTCTGATTTCTTCACGGTTGAGCTAGAGATGCAACCTGCAGCCATCAAGAGCACTGGCACAAGGGAAGGTGTCTTATGTACTGCTAGCAACAACACGTACGGCTTGGCCGGCGCGGCGTGGAGGCGTGCCACATGGTGGGTGTGAAGAACAAGAATGACTTGTTCTATGTGGTGGCACGCAGCTCCGAGTTTTTTTTTTTTTTTTTTTTTTATGACGAGTTTGGCGTCGTCGGATGGAAGAGGGTTTATTCCGGAGGACCATGGAGATCGACCGCGGTGGCGCCTAGCGCGGCGGCAACTTCCTGGTAGCCTTGCCTGTCGCTGTCGATCGTCATTGTAGGCGCTAAACAAATCAATTAGTGATATCAACAAAGCAGAGGTGATTGGATGGGTACTTTGTACTTATAGTAGTAAGTAGTAGTAGAAACCATTTTGACAGCAAGAACAGTTAGGATTAATGTGAGTTTATAGCTTAGCAACTCTGGCAGCATATTCCATAGGTTCCAAATGTTTGGTTTCCGTCTCACATTCAGGACGATTACAGCATGCTGGACTAGAAACTTGACAAGCAACTGTCACTCAGTTTCTCAGACTGAAAGTTTCAAAAGACCCTGATATGAAAACTGGTTCTTTTAGGGAACGGGATAAGATGATTTTTGCCGTGGGAGATGCATGTTCTGAAGAAGTGTGTCGCAATTCTTTTTCAGCTACCTGAATGATATGCTCGAAAAAAAAACATAATAATCAAAGTGAAATTTCTGCTATCTACTGTTCTGCAATATGATTCCAGTTACTTGTTCTTCAACTCAGAAAAGTATAAGACTTAAAATAATCTGGTTCCTGTTAACAATTTGAGTTTCATAACCTGCTCAATACAAGAAAAAAAATGTTTGCCTAAAAAATAAACCAAACATGAAAGACTAACTTTTTCTACTACTCCCTCTTTCAGAAAAAACTTGACATGTTGGAGGTAAGACTGTCCCAAGGACATTGTATTAAGAAGAAGAACATTCTTACATAGGTTGAGAAAATCCCCAAACCCCTGCTTCACACTTACACAGGAGTATCACCCTATGAGTACGGGCTGACTCTTTACCATGTGCTTTAGCGTGGTAGAAGCGAGAAGATTTTTTTATGAGACGTGGGGGTCGAACCTCCAATTTGTAGGTTTTCAACGAGAAACCTACCAGTGGGCTCTTGCTTCTCCTACTCCCTCTTTCATGTGTCACGATCCAAAAGAAAACAACTGCACCACTGAAATACATCCATACTTTTATTCATGTTTTTGAATCAACAAAATACCATTTGGAATTTTTTACCAGCTTTAATTTATTTTTGATGACAAGGGCCTGCTTGAGTTCTAGGTGTGGTAATTGGTTTCCACGGTGCTATTATTAGAGCAACTCTAACCCTTCCCCTTTAACCTCATCACCTAAAAAAGGTTAAAGGGGATCCCTTCAACCCATTTTTTAAATTTAGGTAATGATATTATAGCAGTTTACTTATTACATCATCTAAAAGGGTAGGATCTATCATTTACATAATGGATAGGTGATCCCCTCCAAAGAGGAGACGGTGGATTGAATTTAGCTGATCACCTAACCAAGGGGATGAGAAAGGAAAATTGATAAAGAAGTTTTTTTCATATTCATTTTCTATATGATAGATTTTTGTGTTTATGTGATAGAAAGGGGAAAGGGTTGGAGTTGCTCTTACCTCTAACGCATCAGCTAAACTCCTAGATCTTGTTTCCTACATAGAAAGTGACATCAAATTGACAAATGTTCATCCTTTTCACGAAATCTTCCATATAGGACATACAATGATTCTTAATTGAAGCATCAAGTTTGTCATATTGATATTGATAGCCAATCTGTCAATATGGACAGGTGAAACTTTTGTATCGTTTATGGATTCTCTAATATTTATGAAACTGCTAGGCCAGTGCTGGCGTCACAACCCTTGATAGTCAGCGTGGACGACAGATTTGGTGGCTTAACAAAACTTTCAGCATACAGTCCCATTGTTACATTTACAAGGTGAAGTTATTGGATGTTATGCGCCACGTCATGTCGTCATAGCGATCCGTACTTCATCTGATACCCAATCTTCGTTGCCAGGTAAGTATAAGGCCTGGCCTAAGCATAATGTTATCCAGTCACTATTAAACATATTGCCCGGTCTCCAATGTAAACATGCTCTCAAGAAAGTTACATTAATGTTTGGCTTACTCATTAGTATTTAAATGGTTCTTTCGCTGTCAGAGTTGTAATAATATAGGAGGAAGAGACGGTCACGCATACGCTTTAACTGTGTGCCAATGACCAGGTAAGCAGATAAGCATTCGTTCAATAGATCTGCAGTAATGTTGGCTACATACACAAAAAACCGTGTATTTTGTGTATTGACCAAGCCGGGTTTATTGAGTATTCAGATAATTTACATGAGCACCAGAAAGAAGATAGAAGGGAATACTACTACATTTACTCAAGTCTCAAGCACAGGCTGCCCCCGTCAGTTGGTGGCTCCCAGTTTTCCTGTCATATCGGGAAGAAAAAATAATACAGGCCTGCTTGCTTATTCAAATATATGTGATCAATTTTCAAGTTGACAAATTTATGTTAATACCCTACTTTCAAGTTGACATAATTAATGAGTTCCTAAGCCTTTTTTTTGTGTGTGCACGAATCACAATCCTGAGAGACTTATTCAAAAATAACATTGGTCTATTGAAAGCCAGAATGTAATGGACGCCAGTGTGATGTCGAGAAAAAGGAATCTTTATATTTCTAGCTAATGGACTCGAGCACAAAAAACCATGGCTGATTCGTGAGAGGCTGCTCGCTATCCACGCACAGACGTTGATATCAAAACTAATCTGCCTCCAGAGTCCAAACAAATGGAGTTGTTGCTTCTCTGTTGTCTCGCTATCACGATCCTGGTCCTGGCATGTTCCATGCTCTGTAAGGAGCACGATGAACTGGACAGGAGGAACATTCCTTATATCTGTATTTTCCAATTACTAACATGCTTTAAGCTGTTAACACCTTGCTGCTCATCAGTTGCAGCTTCACACAACAGCTGAGAATGTGGCATGTACATTGATGTGCACGTCCTAATCATAGCTGTACTATCCAGACAAGTAGGGACCTAAACTACATTTCGGTCCGGGTTCATGCCCCATTCCGAACCGTTTTTCCTTTTTCTGGTGAAGGTGTGATTACTCTGCTATCTAATGACCGAACTTAGTTAAATGGAAACCAAATCTTAATATGTCAAAGGGGCATGTTTGGGTACGATGAATTGGGATCCAAGTTCTTAGGACTTCGTTTGAAGATAAACTGATTCATAGTAATTCCCCTGTTAAATGCCTTTCTTCATGATAGAAGTTTAGTGGACCAAGTTCGATTGTCATTTACATGTGTTTAATACATACTCCAATGAAACTCTTGAGGGGCAATCACACATACATCACATGTTGGAGTACATCAGCCAGAAGACAGTCATGTCACAGACAATAAAAATTCTCACGGGTTTTTACCTTTGGTCTGGTTTGAGCGGATGATTGATTTTTTTATTACATCAAATTTAAAATAAATAAATTTTAAAAACCAAGAAACTGAGTAGTAAACCAAGGAAATCAATGATAACCTAAAAATTTGAATGGTTTTCTTTTAAAATAAGAAATTTTCTTAATAAACCGACAATACTGAGCAATAAACTAAAAAAACGAGTGATAAACCAGGAGTCCAGAAAAACCAATCAGTTTTCTTTTTAAATTTTGTCTAAAATTGTTTTTTGATATTTGAGTGGTTCACCGACATGTTTTCCTGATTTTCACAAAACCCATAAAATAGGTGGAAAGTGGTTTTTGTGGTTGAAATGGTTTTATAAAGCTACATGTATGCCTTACATACATTTGGACTAAAAATATAGACCTGAAGATAAAAATAAAATGATTTTGATCAATTGAATGATACTCAATTGACCATGATCTTTTATATTTATAGGGTAGGGCTTACTTGACCTGTTGGTGTTAAATTTCCAACAAATTACATGACAAAACCTAAACATAATTTGAACTGTCAAAATGAAAACTTCTAGTTTGCCTAAACATAATTTTATAAATCAGAATTTCTGGTTTTGCAGCTGCGAGTATTTTCTAATCCCCATAACCTTTTCATTTAGACTCCAAATTGGGCCTTTAATGTCACTTTTTGTCCAATTGATGAGGACTTCTCCGTGGAGATTTCAAATATGCGGTTTTACTTCATTTTTTGGTCTTTTTTGAGCAGTTTAGTAAAATTAAGGCAAAATACCTAGAAGAAATACTCATAACCTATAAAACATGTTTAGACATCAAACATGTAAAATACTCAACGTTAGTTTTAGTTCCGATTTAATATTAGCCATCAACACTATCATCACGGAATGCTCACAAACAAATTTTGATAGTTAAGAGGTTTAGTATCCAATTGAGTTTCACGTCACTACTAAAAAAAATAATTTTCAGCAAAAAAATACTCTTTAACGATTAGTGGTGGGTATTTTATATGCTACTACTAAAATAGACCGGAAAAACATGTCTATCACTAAGTTGTGTAGTTTAGTGATGGGCATATATGCACCCGCCACTATCCTAAGTGGTACAGCTTAGTGCCAGGTGGTAACTATAGTCCACCACTAAGTTGTGCCAACTTTTATAAAAGAAGAAGTATGAGGGGAACGTAACCCTATCCACTCTCCTTCCACTCCTTCTTCTTCCGCCGCCTTGCGCTCGCCCTCCTTCCGCTCTCAGTGGCCGCCGCACGTCGACTAGCCTTCGTCGTAAGTCGGCTATGTAGAATCTGAGTGTGGCGGCAGCGCCTTTGCTAGGCCATGGTTCGCCATACCCCGTTGATGGAGGCGGCCCATGTCAAGAAGCAGAAGGCGCTTCTGGAGGCCGCTCCATCCTGCGGCCATCATGGCTGTCACGATGGTCATGGTGGCCAAAGCCACCGTTTATATCGCGTCGTCGGTAGGCTCATCGTTCACCCAGCGGGTGACACTGTCCGCATCACGACAGAGGCCTCACCTTGCTCTCGGACGACTCCGAGCAGGTGGGGGCTGCCCTCCGCCTCACCTTCCACACCAGTCAAGCCATGTACAAGGAAGCGGCATCAGTGGTAGTCATGTACAAGGAAGCGGCATCAGTGGAGGAGGCCACGGTGGTGGCGGCAAGGATGGTAGCAGTGGCAGAAACGGTGACGGTAACATACACCACATAGGGCTAGGATTACAGTTTGTAAGAGAGGCTGAGCACCTGTTTGTGCAGGTCTTCTTTTTTGTGTTGATTGTGCAGGCGGTAGTAATGGGCATCGTCGGTCATTACTGTTTATTTTTTAACATAATCAGATCAATCTTAGTAACAGACATATAACCCATCACATGTTTTGCCACTAATCAACAACACATTCGTAGTGGCGGGTTAAAGCCGCTTAAGGTCCATTGCTGAAAATAGTTATTATAGTAGTGCATTTTAATCAACTCAGAAAATAAATAATGTTAAGGGGATCAAACATTAGACAGCGTCGCAGTTTAGCATGGCGTGCAGGTTGTAAATTCAGCCATGTAACAGTATTACGGTCCAGGCCACCATTGCTAAGCATCTATCTTGAGCTTCACTAACCAAAAAAAAATGATATTCAAAGTTTCAGAGCACCTTTAACGGTGCAATGGCAAGACTATTCATACAAAGAAAATGCTATTAGCAAGGTATTGGCTTAGTTCTGGTTCCATACTGTTATAAGAACTACCTGGGTTTCTTCGTCTCATTTGTTGGACAATCAGATCATTAGGACAAAAATGCTAGAAAGTAACATATGAAAAGGGACGAAAAATGTTTGTCAGCTCTAGGAAATCTTCCGTACAAGACAACAGAATGTTTTACTAATCAATGCCTTGCTCGTCAAGTTGATAGGTTTGTCGCAATGCTTAGCTTTTAATTTATGTCTGTCGAAAATATTTTTTTTAAGAAAATACGTAACGAAAGCGCTAAAACATCGCAAATCGTCACCAGTATTTGATGCTCAGAAAGACCAGTATAGATAATTTTGTCGCATTTTCTCTCATTGCTAAATTTACATGGCGAAGTTATTCAATTGTCTTTCAGTTCATGTCTATCCGTCCATGTAGCTTCTAGTCTTTTTTACCATGTGTTTACAATATGTTTTTTTGTCACTTTCGGGAAGGAAACTAACTGACTACACTACTGTGCCATACTGGCATATGCCTTCTTCCTGCTCTGACTACACCACTGTGTCATAGTATCCTATAGTATAAAAAATGGGAAAAGATAATCTCTACTTTCTCCGTGTCTTAAATGTATGCATCTATTGACTTTTAGATATCACGTTTGACTGTTCATCTTATTTATTTATTTTTTAAAAATATAAAAACAAATAAGTCATGTTTAAAGTATATCTAATGATAAAATGCTTCATAATAAAAGAAATATTTTTATAAATTTTTGAAATAAGATAAATAGTCAAACTCGATGTATGAAAGTCAACAAATGTTTATATTTGAAGGACGGAAAAAGTACGAAAGATCTATAGTGAAAATTGGTTTATCTACTCTGTCAACTGGTGAGTGTGTCATACCTGTCAATGATTCAGTCAGAAGAGCACAAAAAAGTCGAGTTGGATTTATTTACATCTGCTCATTATCCAACTTCACAATCTCAAGACGAAATAAACTCAATTTGACTTAAAGAATGATAACAGGATTTAGAAAGGTCCGATTAATGACAAGGTGTGTACTGAGTAAGTGAGCATTAAGATACTACCATCTTATGACAACTGCACTAAGATATGGCAGTGGCGCCATTGTGCAGACCTCATCTTATGACAACTGCACTAAGAAAGCTCACACTTATATGCTTACAGACGTCCAGCTCAGCCCCGAAGTGAGACACGCTTTGATTCGTAAAGATGCACGCAATCGTCACCGTACGCTGAGACCAAACTGCTCCGACATTCAGACATCAGAAATACTACCGGTTTCTTTTCTGCACATGTTTTGCTCTTTTGGAAATTGGAACGGCTCCTAGCATTCAACTGTTAGCCATCGGTACCTTTCTGCTAACTAGTTGCAGCTTGGCACTGACCGTGCAGGAGTGCTAGGCTGAGCATTACAGCTACTGAGATACGCGTGAAGAATGTGATACTTCATTATCATATCTAATGCACAGCTATTCGCCTTTGTGGTAATGCTTGCTCCTAATCATTGTACAAGGCCAGTTTAAGCGGCACACAACTGTACTCGACACTTAACCGGATACGAATCAAACCTGACAAATGGAGATCGAGGAACTGAGATGCCAAATAAGTCATTACTTGACGAAACCTCCTCTGTTCTTTTCTGAATATAACATTGATCTTCAGCTCATCATCAACCCTCAAGACAGTCATGTCATGTCCCGGCAAATCATTGTCAAGCACTATACATTAGCTAGGAGACATTCATGTCATGCCCAACAAGGCAACAAGCAACATTATAAGTTCATTCCTAGTTACTGCTTTCGAGCTGTACTGCAAACGCATCGCTAATAAGCAAAAGCAATCATTGGTCAGGATCTTAGTTCAGTTGCTACGATGCTAGTATTGACGCACATATGCCTTACATTTGGGGACTGAAACTGGGAGGGGTGTTCACCCTGACCGGGTTCTGATCGCACTTGCAGCTGCAGCCCAAATGGTGTAATCCTGAAATGCTCACAAGCGCCAAATGTCACCTTGATTCCTTCGGGGACCTGGTCCACTGAAACAAATTGGATGTCATGTGTTCATACTTACTAGTCACATGCATGCTAAAATGCTGGTTAGAACTGTGTGTGTGTGTGTGTGTGTTTTGAAAACCTGGTTGGAACTGCTGCTACCATGACAAGCGTCCAGGCATTGCCTATCTTGACTCGAACGGTTGGCAGCAAGAGGTAGGGTGAGTTTCTGGTCCGCTAGCTATATGGATTTCTCTGTTCTTTGTGGAGCAAGGCCAATGTTGCGTAGTTTCACACACAAAAAAAAAAGGCCGCTGTTGCGTATGGTTTTCCACAACGAAGTTACATATGGTGTGTAACTCAAGATGGTATGCTTATTAACAGACTGAATACTGATTGCAGTTTTTCTATGCTTATAAATATTTATTCTGTCATAAGATTTAATGTATTTAAGTTAAAAATGTGACAACTCAGTTATGATGCAACAAAAATATAGACTTTGCTTCTTCTTCCAACTTTTTACCTCAATGTTTTCACTTTTTATCTCCAAAGGACATTTAAAAACTTCTTTAAAACCAAAATATTGGGGTTTACACTAAAAACATGCCTCCAACAAATCTTAAAATATCACCCAATATTTTGTTTAATTTCTCATAAATTTTCTTCATTGATAGATACAAACAGGAAGGAGGTTCTGGGTGGGGAGTCGTCCTCTTTTCACGAGAAGCAACATTATTTGTGGGTGGTGGCCCGAATTAAAGGAGGGGAGAAAATTCTCCCTGATATTCTTTTTGATTCTATAAAAAATAGTATTTTTTAGCAATTTTATTGGGCCTCACATAGAAATGTTCTACTTATGTTATCTAGAGCATATATTTATACTATGTTCTTACCTAAGAAAAAAACACTAAAACGGGTAAGAAGAATCCCAAATCAAAATGAAAAATCCATCCATGCTTATGACAAGTCAGGCCAAAATTTAGCTATAGTTTGAAACTCTGACCAGCAATAGCTTTTTTTTAGAAAAAGTTAGTTTCAAATCATACAAAAAATTGTGTGGATTAGGTCTGAAAAGCACATTTGTAATATCATTACTGAAAAAAGCCAACAGCATCATATATTTATAAACGGGCCGGAGGAATACATGTGATGGTGCGAGCCCACTAGTTCCACCAAGTGGGCTACCCTTGGTCCTCGGAACCTATGATACCATTTGACTCTTCTAAATTCTACAATAGCCTTATGGCACCCAATTTAGTTTTACGATAAATATTAAACATTTTATTAAGTTTATACTCTCCCTATTGTTTTCTTTAAACCTAAGTTGTTCAAATTTGGAACCTATGTAACCACATCCAATGTTTTTTTTTCTTCTAATCGTGCCATCCCTGATATTGGTACCGCCAAAGTCTGTTTGAGGTTCGTGAGCTTTTGTTTAGATACAAAGAACACAGCCCACCCTGTGAATGAAATATACTATTATTTCAAATCTGGAAACTTTGCCTTGCTAAATAAAGTTCATCTTTATGCATGTCCTTTACTGCATTGCAGCTCATCGTATATGTTGCCATTCATCCACATCAGGGCCGTACCTGAGATTTTGAGGCCCATGTGCGAAATACGAAATTGGCCTTTATATGTAGGGATATAAATAATCAAATAATATTTTGACCTATTGCTTACTTCAATATACGGCTTGTAGGGATACAACACATAACTACGCAGAGAGAATAAAGCATTAGTCTTTCTTACCGGTATCTAAGTTCTCATATCCTCTCAAAAGCAGCTTGAAACCTCTGTTTGTTGTGTTTTACACAATTAAACTCAAATTTTCGGATTCTAGAAGACATGATAAATGAAAGAACGCCTTCTATCACTACTAGAAATCCGATGTTTGTTGAGTGTCTGAAACTTTGCCGAGTGTATTTATTCGGGCACTCGATAAAGATTGTCGAGTAAAAGGAAGAAAACACACTCAGGAAAATAAATAAACTCAACAAATATTTCTTTATCGAGTACGAAAAAGAAAACACTCGACAAAGATGAATGTTTACCGAGTGTCTTTTCTGGCACTCGATAAAGAGGTCGGCAGTCTTTGCCGAGTGTATTATTTTTAACACTTGACAAAGATGTGAGTTTGTCGAGTATTTTACTTTGTCACTCGACAAACAAGATCTTTTTGAGTGCTAGAGAAAAAACACTCGGTAAATCAGCAATGATATATAGGGAATAAAAATGAAGTATAGACTCAAGTGGAAGTGTGGTACAGTGGTAGAGAAGGCACACGGGTGAGATCCTCCCGCCATTAAAAAATTGCTATTTTTTAAATATTTTTTTATTTTATATTTTGCCGAATGTATTTTGATACTTGACAAATCTTTACCGAGTGTATAACGAAAAATACTCGACAAAAAGCTCTTTGCCGAGTGTAAGATAAAAAAAAATACTCGGCAATCAAACTAACTGGACAGATTGACATTAACAGACCATATGGACTGGTTATATATTAGCTTAATCTGCATGGGCTTGATACTTTTAAGGAATATAATTTTTGATGAGGCCCTAAAATTTTGGAGGTCCCGAGCGGTCACCCAGATTAAACTTGACACTGTACGGCCCTCATCCACATGGACCGCCGCTACACGGCTACAGATCGAGGATACAGGAATCAGGATGCACGCACGCATGACTATGAAAAGCACAAGGCATAATCATGATTCATCATAAAGGCACATAAAAAGGATGCACCGTTGACACATACGGATCAATTTCAGAAAATAAAATTTTATTACAAGCTAATAGCACCGTGCAACCGTCATATCAGTAGAACAACAACCACAAGGCAAATCATGCCGTCTCTGTTATTGCTTCTTCTTTTTTCATTCAGTTTTCCCCCTTGATTAGCAACCACACTATGCATGAGATTCATGGAACACTACATCAGCATCTGGTAGGTACACCAGTCACCCGTTCCACCTGCGCATTCATGTAAAGAGACCACATACATAAGGAATTTCAGATCCAGCAAAGATCAAACCTAGGGAAACTGTATTTTGGATCTTAAACTCTGCCTGGTCGGTGTTAATTACCTTCATGCATGAAAGCACGGCGCTGGCAGACCGGCGATCTAGTCGCTGTCGCTGCTGCTGCTGCTGTGGCCATCGTGGCCCTCGCCGTGCTTCTTCTCCTTCTTCTTCTTTTTGTCCTTCTTCTCCTTATGGTCCTTGTCCTTGTGCTCGCCGGTGATCTTGTCCTTGATCTTTTCCATCATGCCCTCCTTGTGTTCCGCATCCTTCTTGTGCTCGTCCTTCTTGTGCTCCTCTGCCTTCTTGTGGTGCTCCTCCTCCTTCTTGTGGTCACCACCACCCATGTGGAGCTTCTCCTCGATCTTGTGGATGATACCAGACATGGTGATGCTTCTAGGTTGTACCTACTTCTCAAGATCAATGGAGATGAAGTGTGATGATGCGGTTGTGATCTGACTTTGGCCCTGTGGCACAGATATTTATAGAGCGGGGTGATGTGGTCCGTGACATGCGCTGGGGTGTGTGAAGAAAAGAAATGGAGGGCCAAACGGATAAGAAGGAAAGGTGATTCTAAAAAAAGAATAAAATAAATTCAAGAGAGAAACTGCTCCATGTACTAACAACACGCACCAACCGTTTTGCTGTAGGATGTCTCTGCATATTTAATTTTGATCACATTCTTTAATCTTTGGAAAGGATGACCAAGGTTCATGTTTTCTCATGAGAGGTAATTAAAACAAGTACTCGCAAGTATCAAGTGAATCAATATCACAGAAGCATTTTTTTTAATGGAATACATGGTTCCAGCCTTTTACAAAAGTTGCATACAATCCACGTTCGCCACTTATTACAGCATTGTGCGTTTTAAACGTAACACAGAAAATAAAACTAAATGCAAAGTCTATGCCTTGATAGCCAACCATTCTTGGTAAAGATGCTCATAGCTACCACCTCCAATATTTGACTTGTTACTACAAAAGCGTCCCTATAGATCTCTTTTTATAAAAGCCTCCAATGGCGAAGCCAATAAGTCGTCTTAATCGAACTAATTCAAAGACCATAAATTTCTATCTAGGATTTGTATCTTTTACACAACAACAGTGAATCGAAAGTTCTACTCCCCCCCCTCCCCCCCATGTAATGTGCTATACAAAACCTTCTTATGAAGAACAATATGTTTGTAGACATATCAATAACAAGTGTAATGGAAGAACAATTTTTTTTTGAATGAAGAAGGTAGAGGAGGCTCTACCTTATATGTAATGGAAGAATAATCAACTAGGTATGTTTTATTGTTGCTAAATATTCATCGCTCTCACTATGTTCTCTGGTTGAAGCCCCCTTTGCAGAAATATATTGCTTTTGGTTGAGCTTGCTGTGAAACTCTTATCCCCCTCTTCAAATGCTATAAACGTTTGCAAAATTGAATCTTAAGGTGCCCTCCGGCCAAGAACCAAACATATGGTATGTCTTATCGTTTTCTTGGGCATCGTTTTATCGATAAGCTAATTGGCTATCAGAGGTGACCGCCCAGCACAGCACGATAGATAGGATTCGTCAGGTCGGCAGTCGTCGACAACTGGACCGGAGAGCGCGGAGTCGGGACAAGATGGGGCAGGCAGTCCACCGTGTTAGCCGCGCCGGCGACGTGCGAACCGCGTGGATTGTCGGCAGCAGGAGGTAGACGTGCATCGTCGCGGCTGGGGAAGCGCAGCCGTCCTGGGTAGGGACGGCCGCGAGGCCGCGTCGTGTTCGAGGCGTTCCAGCCAGTCGGCATCGCTCGCGTGTGTGGGCTTCACGTTATCTGCGTGATGAGTGGGCGGTGCGTGCCACCCTCCTTTTTATCTCTCCCCTCCTCTCTCGGCTAGGAGCACTCACTCCATGCTACACAAAACACACATTATTGTTATGGGCGTGAAGCCGTGGAGTGAGAGGGATTGCAATCTTTAAGCCCTTGTTCATTTAACCTTGGAACTACATGTATTACAGTCTAAATCATATGAACTGATTATGTGTGATTTGAAATTTGATCCAATATAAAATAAGCGTTTGGTTCGGTCTAGCGTGCTATGAAATCCAGTTCAAATCGATCTTTTCCATGCCTCCAACGCATGGAACAAAACTCAGCCTTCTAAATTCAAGAATAAAACTATGATATGAATTTGTTATTTCACATAGATTGAGTGACACATGCGGTTTCACTCAATACATGTCTTGTAATTAATATATATGGATTTCATTCCACAACAACCGAATAAAGCCTAAACAAATAGCGGTAAAACGTTCCGGTGAAAATTCAAACGTTCCAAATCGTCTGAACAACCATATGAAATGACTAGTACCAATCAACCATTTACACATGTATATATTTGCATGTAGATTATAAGATAAGTAACTTACTGCAAATCTATGTTGCGCTTAGATTGCTTCAAGGGACTAGCAGATCTTTGATGACGCACTTTTCTCCCGAATCTGCCATAATGGAGTTGGTAGCTAGGAGAAGGTATAAGAGCATCTTCAAGATAGTCTCGTAAACTTTTTTTAAATTAAATTAATAGCTGCAAATGAGGTGAATTTAGAGGGAGAATAAATCTTCTAAATTCACCTTATTTGCAGCTAGAAACAAGAAAAAATATTGGGGCTCTACTCCTTGTATTTTCAAGAGAATTATTATAATTGTAGCCCTCAGATGCTGATGTTACTCAATCAAAAGTTTTTTAGTTCAATTTTAGGTATTAATTAGAGAAGACAAAAAAAGTTATCTATAATAATTTTTAGGCTGCTACTAAAAATACTCTTTTATGGTCTATTTTTTAAGGAGCTTTCGGAGATGCTCTAGAGAGAGAAGATAGGTGAGAGAGATGAAAGAAAGTAGTGGCACACGCAGGTAAGTAATGGAAAAGAGAAAAAGAATAAAGAGACTCACATGTCGTGGATAGAATAGTGGTGTCTCTAAAGTTTCTCTAACCCACCATGAATGTGTGAAAATGTTACAGGATTACACCAATGTGACATATCTCTCTTTGTTGTTACTGATGCTTTAGAAATTTGACAATCTTTAAACTTTGACCATCTTGTGCCCATAGTGAAGTTACACAAACAAAAAGAAAAGAAAGGGATACTTTTATGAAAGATTTTTTTTATCACAAACATGACCATCTAGTAATTCACAATCAGCCTTTGATGGTTTCTAACACACATAAAAAACTCAAATATATATCTTAGACAGGGGTAAAAGGATACAAATTGCACTGAGGATCGCCCCATTAAAATGCACTATAAAATACTTTCATAACATTCTAATAAAAATGAATGAATAGTGTATATTGCGATCTACTAGTAGCAAAATTTCAGGTGCAATGATTTCATATGCAAGAGGAAGCGAAAAACAGGAAATCAATTCAAATGGTTCTGGGCTTCAAATATCTTAGATCTGTAACCCGTAACCTGCTACTTTTTAGATGTTTATTCTGTTTTTCATTGCATCTTGCATAAATATTATTTTGCAATCTCAAATTTTGCATTAATCATATCTAATAACGTGCACTATCCACCGCGGGATTTAACTTGTAAATATCTATTTTCTATACTTTTTATATCATATTTCAAACGCGGGAGCATCTAATCCATTGTGCATGTCTAGTTGCACCTATCATCTCCACAGCTTTACTATAATTGGAGAATCGAATATGATGCATGTTCAATGGATTTGACCTGTAACAAATATCTATATATCTTTTGCCCGATCCCGTGAAATACTACACTATCGCTATTTTAATGGGAGGATTTCCTTGTATCATTGCATAAACTTTTAATCCTCGTTCTACCACCGAAAAAGAATATGTATCCCTTCAACCGTATAGTTCTTAAATTTTAATCTCCAACGTGCCACTTTTTTCAAATTAAACTGAAATTAGTATTAAAAAAAGTCCATATGGACCACATGAACAACAGGCCTCTTCCTCTGCTTTTCTCTTGACCGACAGAGACTAAGAGCTAGCATGTTTTACCCCCGCCGAGGTGCCAACATTGCGTCTGCGCCCAAGCTCGACGGTAGCATGTGGTGCGTGTAATTTCTGTGCGCCCACTCGGTAACAAAAACGTGTGGAAGATGGAGGCATCAGAAGAGGTAGTGTTGCGTGGAGCGTGGTGGAAGGCTCCGTCGAAGCTCGTGGCCGCCGCTTGTAGGTGCACTAAAGAGCAGCACCACGAGCTTGGCCTCTATGGCTCTATCTTACGAAAAAGAATTTCACCAAAATTTCATATTTATCAGTAAGTGTGATATCTCTATATATCTAAAACACATGCGTTTTCTTGTAAAACAGCCGCTCCATGTCATTAAATTATTTTCAGCCATCTAATCTATCCTTTGAGTAATAGGGAGCGTTGGATGTGCTCAAAACACTTTTACATCTAGCCCATTCTAGAAAAAGTGAATCAACTTATTTGCTTCCTGGTCCTTCCATCTTCTTCTATAACTTTACATCTAGATCCTTCCTGAATCATAATTTGAGTTCCGATCCTTCCACCATTCCTCTATAACTTATATCTGGATCCTTTATGAAATAATAAATTTGCTCCAGCACCTTCCAACATGAGTCAGCTTGGTATTTTTAAAAACAAAACTTTTCCCACTGATGTAAATATCTCCAATATGCCGTTTTCTAAAATAATTTATATCCAAATATATCGAGTAGTATATTTAGTAAATAAAATATCAAAATGAGTTGATCTAATCCCTATTCTCCGTAACCAATATATAAAATTATTTTTTTCAGGTAACATATAAGATTCTTAATACTAAAATACATATTCTCTAACATTGTTTATATGAATCTTAATTTGCAATCACAAGCGCATATCTATTCCTTTCACAATGAAAATGATTACAAATACTATAAGTTTTTACACATGATTATTTATTACTGTCCACAACTTATGAAAATACCGTGAAGTGCCCTAATTAGAATATGGTTGCAAATTGCAATCGCTATGAAAGATGATGAAATTTCAATTCACAAGTTCTTTAGCTTGTGAGTGCATATGCACATACGCTTTTATTTATTCTTTAGTAAATGTGACACTAGTAGATTAATTATTTGGTTTTAAGAAAAGTCAAATTCACTTTTTGTCTTGATTTTATTTCATAGATGAATTATAACTACTTTAACTTGAAAAATACATTGACCTATGTACCAAATATCTATGCAACTCAACATAAATGGTTCATGTAGTTTAATTAGATTTTATTTATTTATCCAACTGTTAAAAATACTGAGAACTGAATAGATATATCAAAGATTAAGATGTTACTAACTGAAGGACTGAGAAGGCGACTAGAGGGCGGGGGGGGGGGGGGGGGGGGGGGGGGGGGGAGGGGGCGGGGAGGGGGGGGGGGGTGAATGGGAGCCAATTAAAATTCTTTACAAGAACTTGCCCTATATCCCATTTATAACCCAAGCCGACCTCTAAACCGATCACCAAGGCCACACATACCAACTTACGATGTGTTAACCCTAGGAGTGATCAACAACAACAGTGGAACATAGCAGAATCAGAAGAGAACTGTAAAGACTTGAAACTGTCAAAGAAACACACACAAGACAGACCTCTCTGAACTACCATCGGCAGTGCCGATCACATGCATCGGTAGTGCCGGTGCAGGGTTCTTCAAACTCTGGAAAGCAACATTCAGAGCGCATCGGCAGTGCCGGTCCTAGGTATCGGCAGTGTCGGTCGATAGAAGAAGCAAAGTTACCAAAACACACAGACACAGCTCATCGGCAGTGCTGATCGGTACATCGGTAGTGCCGATGCGGGTTCAGACCCAGGCTACCAGCAGTGCCGGTCAGCCATCGGCAGTGCCGATCAGGGGTTCTTCCTCGTGCACCGGCAGTGCCGGTTCAGAGATCGACAGTGTCGATCGACACTTTCCAGAACCAAAACTAAACTCGTCACTGTGACATTTTTGTTAAAAAAAATTACCTTTACTGGCGGTGGGACCCGCTGGCCCCACCCGTCAGCCTCTTGCTCTCACCACTGCGCACCGCCCGCGTCAAGGCACCGCTGGCGCGCGCGGGAGCGCCAGAGGCGCCACGTGGGCCTGCAGCTAGGCCCCGCCGTCGCTTACCGGGGAAGGGATTTACCGATCCCCTCTTCCCTTCTCTCTCTCATTCTTCTCTCACTCGCACTCAGCTCTCTCCCTCTGCTTTTCTTCCACCACCGCTGACCGGGCTCCGCCTGCTCTTCGCCGTCGACTTCCCGGCCAACACCGCTCTTCGCCGCGCAATACTCCCAGCACCCCACTTCGGTCGTCCAGTACCGCCTCCCGTTGAAGACCGCGAAGTGGAGCCATCATTTGGTTCGGTGAGCACCGATGACCTCTTTCCGCCTTTTCTTCTAATTCAATTTCTACACCCAACTATAACCAAATTCCTTGCAATGGAAGGTCTTTAGCTTGATCACGCCTCTATTTGAACCTTGTCCAATTGTTTTTGACCCCGGATGAATCTCTGCTCCAAGTTCTTCCCCGCCGCCGTTGCCGAGCCCACACCGTCACCGGTCGCCATCGTTTCTGCTCCGGTGAGCATGCCCATCGCCGTAGCCTTTCTCCTCTGCTATCCTCCCGCAATCGCCGCCTCTATTTCGCTGTGGCTGGCCGAGTCGAGCTCGAGAGCGAGCTCGAGCTCTGGCGGCAGAAGCGCCGCGTGAGCGCGGGCGCGAGAGCTCGAAGAGCCCTCTGGGGCTAGGTTTGCCGCGCGTTTGGGCGGAGCGGTTGAGTTGAGGGGTGCGCGCGCAAGGGCCCAAGCGCCCAAGTTGCTGGGCTGTGCCCGCCTCGGCTGGGCCACCGAGCAATTGGGCCATGTCCCTGCACCGCGTCGCTATGCTGCTAGACTTGGTCCAGTAGCAGCTGGGCTGCCCGAAGGCCCATAAGGCCACAATCCAGTTTTCTTTATTTCTTTTCTTTTCCCAGGCTTTTCATTTAAAATTAATTCTAGAATTTAGTTAAATCTAGCAAATAATTTAGGCTTCCTAAAATCTTGGAATCAATTTTGTTTTTATTCTATACAGGTACAGTTAGCACGATAGGCGCGATGCTTATGTCGTAGGATTGTCGGTAGCACTGCATAGGATGATCTTAAAGTATGGAGGCTTTAAGTTATTTGAGACCTTGAGAATTTAAATAAAAGATGATGATGATGATGATGAAACCGGACGGGACCCGTAGAGGAAAGGGCAAAGACTGGGTCTTGGAAGGTGGTAGCCCCGTCCGTGTCAAATTAGGACCAAACCGTTCGCGGCTCCGTGAACAAGTTTTGAACAGTACCATCTACATGCTATTATATGGGACCTAGTAAGCTGATGTACCCTAACTACCTCAGTGGTAGGATGTAGCCAACTTTTTTTTTCTGGCTGTTAGTGAGATTGAAGTCTCACGGGAGGGAAATGGTGGTCGCCCATGGATAACGTCTGGGACGGGAATCTAGTGGGGTCTCCATATTCCCGGGGAAGTTGGAAACAGATCGACCTCTGGTTGGGGGTTAGTGGTAAAAGTTGTCATATACGATCAATGCGGTGCGTATATGTCGTGTAGTCGGGTTTTACCCAGCTGGTAGAAATTGATTCGAATCGATGTCCCTCGCAACAATGAGTACCGCTTGTTCGCTTGGCGCGAACGGAGATAATCGAGAGTAACGAGAAGGAGAAGGATTATTTAAAATTATTTAGTTTGGCTTGATAATTTATGATTGCAAATAGTTGCAGGATGCAAACCTTACTATTAATGAACATAATCTTGAGCTAAAATTTGGAAATAGATATCCACTAGTAAGTGCTGTTTTTCACAAGTCTGAGTCAACCAACCACCCAAAGGCCTAAGCATTCTAGGTGTCGGCCTTAGCAAGCCACGTTGCTGGGTCAGTCTTGTAGAGTATATCAGATACTCGGGGTTTGTTCGAATTATTTTATTCTTAGGTGGAGAGCCAAGCTCCTACGGATGGTCAGAAGGCATGCCAGAGGAAGGGCAACTGCCGGAGGGAGGTTCTCTTCAGTGGGAACGCATCCCATCTCCGGAAGAGTAGAAGATTAGGCGTGTCTTCGAGAGTGAGCTAGATAGACGTGGTTTCAAACTTGGTTTTGAACAATGATCAAACTTATGTTGAGTTTTAAAACTCGTGTGTAATAAAATGTTATTCCGCTGTAAGACTTTTGTTGTTTCCGAAAAACCTGGTTGTATTATACCTTGATGTAATATATTTAGACTTGTGTAAATGGATGTGCTGCTGTAACTCGCTTGTGTAAACCTGTACACGATCCTGGTCATCCCGGAGGGGATGTCACAGTGACTCGGTTAGAAAATCGGCAAAACCTAACCAAACGAACTCCAAAAATCATAAAACTTGTACAAATGGTGTCTCATGATAGGACGTTCCTTTTCCAAGTGGAATGACATGAAAAGCTCAAGAATTCATCTCAAATTTTAGGATTTACCGAACGCTCTAGGGTTTAAATGTTCTTGAAGAAATCCACCAAATCAAGGGTGCTCTTGCCTAGGATTCAACCAAGAATCCATGAAGAAATGTTTAGGCATGTCCTAGCACTATGATCCCTCAAGAAATTCGTACCAAAGCCCACTCAAAAAGGAGATAAAAAATCACCACGAAAATAGCTCCAAAAATTGAGAAAAAGAGAAATTCGGGATTTAGGGAGAGAGAAAGATCTTGAGCACGAAAATAACTCTCATATCATATAAACATGCTTACAAGATGCATGGATACAAGGCTAGGAAGCCACCCTCTTCCTCCCACTATTTGAAAGAGAAAGAGATGTCTCTCACACACCCTCTCCTCTCCTCTATTACATGAAGACCTCTCCTAGCACTTTGAATGAATTCCTAACAAGGCTAATAGGAAGAGGCACCTCTCCTACCAGCCACACCTCTCCTTATATAGGCCTATGGTCCAAGACACTTCTACCTATGACCTATATTACATTGCTACCTACCACCAGGGGTAAAACCGTCCAACTCTTTTTCCTTCGCTCAAATGCCATCGAGCCCTTCACAACTTTGCTTCGCCTCGATGCAAGCTTCGCGATGGTGCCACGTGCACCTCCAATCGTCGCCACCAGTTTTGAGGCCCAAACCGGGAAACCGCGTTGCACGCTTCTCAAAGCGTGACCTCTTGATCTTGACGCGTGTCACCTCATGGTGTGATCCTCCTCGTCAGCAAGTCTTTCCCGTCTCTGATCCATTAGAAGCCTCTACTTGCACCGACGCCCGATCACCTTTGACTTGGTCAATCATGCCGTCTTGATCATCACCCGTGGTTTTGAGGCTCAACCGCAAAACCGTCTGTGCTTCTTGCCTTTCCACGTGTACGATATGGATCACCCTTGACTTCACCCGGCCTCCTGACCATCCGGCCTCAGGTCTCCTACTTATGTCCGATCCTCTCGCCGTTGACCGCCAAGTTGACTCCAATGACCTACACATCATGAGACAAGCAAACACATTTCCCAATTCCTACAAACTCTCCAACTCCATTACCAACTCTGGTTAGTCAAAACCATAACATGCACAAACTCATGCAATCCCTAGATTCCCGCATTTCAGCCCAAACATAAATTCCGCTAAAGTCAATTACTCATCACATATTGCAAAACCATGACACATCTCAACATTGTTTCTCACTAACCGATAACTATTCTACTAATACACAACTACAAAAAATGAACTTCATTGACACACTTTTAGTAGATGACAACAAAACACTTCTTATTTTACACATGTTTTATCTACACTATTGTAGGTGAACTGAGAAATAGAATTATAACCTTAAAATATTTTGTTTTACAAGATAGCCTAATTATGTTAGTTGTGGTATTAATAAAATTATGAGTGAAGACACCAATTATATGCGATATCAACCATATACAACCTAATGATTACATAATATGTGTATTATTTTCTAAGCATATTTTTAAAAATAGGGCCAGACACAATATAATTGATAGGTATGCGCGGCAATGCCACGCGACAATTCTAGTAACTTCTATCATAGAATTTTTATCATTGATTAGGTTTATTTTAAAAAATTACTTTTATTATATATGCAACTATGATAGTTTCTAGATTAAAGTCTATTTCTTTCCAAATCATACAATTAATTTTGAAAAACAATTTATTTTATTTACATTATTTATTTTTTCTGAAATTTTGTGTTTGTCGATAATCATGATATTATTTTTTTACCTAAACTTTTTTTCCTAGTATCTCGGCGAGCTACCCGTAGACAAGTTGGCCTCCTGAGCGCTTGCGGACAAGCAAGACCACCAGAATCGACTTTCTGTGTTTTGAAATCAAACTCAAAGCCTCCAACTGAGCTTATTGAAAGTTTCATGCTGAGAGCTCGCAAGATGGCCGGAATCGAACTCAAACTGATCCTGATCGAGAAAGATAGCATACGGCGGGCAGCAGTCCCATGGATTGAAAAATCGACGGTAACTAGTCAAAAACCGTGGTTTTCGGCAAAACCGGCCCGATCCGGTTTCACCAGACAATATGTTTTTGACCGATCGAAATTCAAATATTTGAAAATTTTAAAAAAAATTGTACTAAAAAATATGACAAAAAACTAGAGGGAAACCTATGAGTTATGATGAAACAACCTTATAAAATAAGTAAGTTTGACTGGGTTAAAAATTGTAGAAAATGAAATTAAAAAAAAAGAAAACTCACCTTATCCTCTTCTTCATACCCCCCATGGTTAATTATTTCTCTTCTCCCCAACTCCCTGCGCCACCCAACGCTCTCTCCTCACCAAATTGCCAATCCCTGCACTACTCCTCTCCAAATCGGCGTCAGCCCAGGCGAGTAGCACCAGCACCGGCCGAGATCTCTGGCTAGCTGAGCGGTTTGGGCGGCTAGCCGAGGTCTGAAGCGGCTAGCCTAGGAAGGGCGGGGAACCGAGCATTTACCGCTCGGCTAGCCGGCTATGGGTGGCGGCTAGCCGCTCCCTTGCGTGGGTTTGTCGGGCCTGAAGGGAGGCTAGTCGATCGACATTGTTGCTCGGCCAACGGAGGAAGGTAAGTTTTTGTTCTTTTTTTGTTCATGTTTTGAGCTTTATTTAATTTATAAACTAGTGTAGGTAGCAAGGTAATTGAAGGATTTTAATTAGAAAATGCACATGCCTTTTATATGTAGAGGATAAATCAAAACAATGGGAGATCATAGTCTAAGCGATATTGTTTGGGAACATGTTGAGAACATATATCCAGGGTTACATGCAAGTATTGCAAGACACAGAAGAAGGATGTGGTGCCACACGGTTCAAGGAACACTTGGCAGGACGTGGAAGCAATGTTGTGTCTTGTCCTCATGTTCCACAGGAGATTCATGACTATTTCCATCGTGAGTTGGATACAACTGCCGATAAGAGGAGGAGCAGGAATCAAGAGAGCTTGAGAAGAGAGAAAATTGCCTTCGAAGGGAATATGGACGATGAGGATGATGAGGAGTTGCAGTGTGCTTTGCATGAGTCACGGGAGGAGAAGGCATATGCGAGGCGAGTACGTGAGCAAGGTGGGAAATACAAGCACGGTGGTGGATCGTCTCAACTTGGGGGGAGTCAAGGTGGCCTCTCCATTGTTTTTGGAGAGTCATTTCAGCAACATGGATGAGGGAAGGTATGCTCATTCTTGCTTGTCCAGCTTGTCATGGTGGGAGAACATGAGCTATGTGGTCAATGTAGTACAACCATTATATGCATTTCTTTGCTTCACGGACCAGGATAAGATTCCCAATTTGAGTGAAGTTCTCTTAAGGTTCAATATGCTACGTAGTGCATATGAGTTTGATTGCTACATGATGGTGATCAATCCGACAATGGGTGACATTGCAAATGATATTTGTGTTAATGCAGGTAACATTTATTTCATTGTTACATAAATCTAACTAATGAACGTTGCTCTTACAAGTATCATTTTTTTAACAGCTGTGGGGTTGCACCCAAGAACTCATTATGCTTATGGCATGACGCATAACGTCCTACATGATCTTCGAGCGGCGTTTAAGACAATGACCGACACGAACATGTGTGTAGCAGCACTCCAAGAAGCTGAAAATTACAGGCATAAGAGTGATTCCTTTTTCAAAGAATTGGCTTAGAAGATGGCATATGACAGTAATACTTCTCCTAGTATGTTCGGTGGTGATACTTATGTTTCTTTCTAAGTCATGCCTACTTTTCCTCATACTCACTTTTTTTGCACTTTATGATACAACACAATGGTGGGCTATGTTTGGTGGTGACACTCCACAACTTCAAAAGCTTGCACTACTTCTTGTGTCCCAATGTTGTTCGTCAAGCGGATGTGAACGTAATTGGAGTACATTCGCATTGGTTCACACAAAGGTGCACAACAGGTTGTCTCATAAAAAACTAAACAAGTTGGTGTATGTGAACTACAACATGCGCATTCGCATGAGGGAATCGGGATTATACAAGCCACTAGACAAAGATCCATTCCATAAACTCATGGAGCTTTCTTTGTATGATGATAAAAATCCTATACGAGATCGGATGGAGAATGGTCGATCAAATACCGATCCAGTACTTGATGAGGAAGACACTTAGAGTGATACCCCTCTTCCTCCCACCACTTGGTGACTGAGAGAGATGATCCTAGGGAATTGCGAAGGATTATTGGGACAAGTTCTCTTGTTGAGTGGGCAGAGGAACCTGTGGGAGATACACACATAGGCAAGCGGAAATATAAAGCTGTTGTAAGGAAACTTAATCCAAAAAAGAAGAAAATTGATGATCCACAACCAGTTCCCAGTGATGAGTCCACTGCTAGAAATGATCCAACAAAGAGCGCGCCGTACCAAGAGTCGAACGATAATAGCTCCAAATCTGATTCAGATGACGACACGGGTGACATGGGTGGTAGGACGGTTCCACCATCCACTCTTCAGTTCACAGGTCCAATATCTTGTTGTAATATTTATTAAGTTCACAAGATTAATCACTAACTCACGCCTTCCATTTGTAGGTGAGGAAGACTTCATACACGCTACACAAGATCAAGATAATGGTGCTCCACAATCACAAGGAATGACCATTACGGATGGTGGAAGAGGCAAAGGTAGGCAACATCATTACGGATCCTACCTCTCTCCTCAGGAAAGTGAGTCTTCATTTACCCCAACTAGTGACACAACGCCTGGTTACATTCATTACATGCTTCCTGATGCAAGCCTTGAACGGCCTCCAACATGGGTCTATGAGTGGCAAGATCCAAACTTTTATAACCAGATATTTTCACAGTGGCAAACAACTTCACATTGGACGGGATTAAGTTGGCAACAATACAAGGCGAATTTGTTGCAAGAACGTGGGATTGCGGTCATGTCCACCGAGGAGTACAACCGGGCATGTTACAAGTGGGATGAGGCACCATGGTCTTGAGTGTAGGCCATTGCATCACTTGTATTACTACCTCAACTATGTTCTATTTATCTATGTACTTTGAAAATGGACATGTATGAACTATGTTTGAATCCTTGTGAAATTTGTATTATGAGTGTTCTATGAACCATATATTGATAATGTATGCCTAAGCCCGTTCCAAATACTTAGCAAACATCATGTCAAAATTTTCATCATTTTTGCACCCTTTTTTGCCTCATTTTTCATTTATTTACTTAAATTCCGGTTTCAACACCACGAAAATTGGTGAAACCGCTCGGCTAGCCGATTTTCAGTCCAAACGGTGCCGTTTTTGAATTTTGGCCGGCTAGCCGACCGATTTTACCAATTTTCGTGGTTTTCGCTAAACCAGTCCTGAGCGGTTTTACCGGCTCAATCGGTTTTTCAATCCTTGGGCAGCACGCAGCAGCAGCTGATGCCTGCCATCCCTTTGCACCTCTACTTGCTGAAGGCCCCCCATCTTCCACTAGCTACATTGTCTCGTACTCCCTCCGTTCTTTTTTTTCTTGTCGTTAGGACAAAACAGCTAGTGCAAATTTGCACTTGAAAGTTTGTCCTAATGCCAACAGAATGAGAATAGAGGAGTTGGCGATTTTGCAGCCATTGTTTCTGACACAGGGGCAATATCGGGTTTTGGAAGTTCTACTCACGGTTCAATCAAACATATGCACAGGCATAGCATGGAATGAATAGAAGTTTTAGATCACAGGTGCCTACATGATTCAAGTTTTCTTGATGATAGAAGCAGAGGCAGGATTTAGATTTATGCCAATGGCATATATAGAAGTAATTATCTCATTTTCAAAGCAGTATCAATCAAATTTTATCTATGTGTACACATACCTTTATATTCAGTTCAGCAAATCTATCTGGTAATACGATGCTTCACCATACAACCTAGTTTGTTATGATAGCATTTGGTTGTGGAAAGAATGATATTAGTGGCGAGCAATTCCTAACAGACAACCACTTCAAATCAATGTCCGATCTATTCTTTCATGTCACATGAAAAAAAAAACCCATTATTTTTCTGCAACTCAGTGTCATCTGTTGACAACTAAAATTGATCAAAGTCCGATGAGTTGGTTCAAACGGATCTAACCGGTTTTGAAACATGTTAGACCAATTTTAGAAACTTCTCCAAAGACAAGTTTGACACATCCAATACATAGAGCTCATTGAGATAGTCAAAAAGCATATATAATTTGTCTAATTTAGACTCTAGATATAAAAGTTATGATATTTTGAAGATTTCAAAAATCTGAATTTTTATCTAACCAAATTAATTCGGTTATACTGAATTTGGCAGAGTCCGATCAAAAGTTTGTATTGTGACTTAGTGTAACACCCCAGCCCGTTAGCAGCCTGTAGTAATAGTAGTTTCGACCCAAGAGACCTAGAAGTGAAGTGAAGTTGTGGCCTTAGGCCCACATTGGAAGTTTAGGTGGGTGAGAGTCATCATATAATCCTCGTTGTTCCAACCATAGCACCATCAGGTTAACCCTTTTATATGAAGCAATGACGAAAGCATAAGAGTGGTGCTATGCATGAATATACGTGTCTGTCCCTACGGGAGGGCTGGGCGGTAAGCGGACTTTGGGCGCGGGACGTTACACTTAGAATTTATAAGTAAACTTGATTTCTTACAGAGGAAGACCTCCCAACCTATAAATATAAAGGGCCACAAACGATTGAGGGTATCCAACTCCAATCGATCATTTATCTTTTATCTTTTTTTATTTATCCTTTCTTTATCCCTTTATCCTACTTTTCCAACACCTCTTGCTTTTCTAGGACAGCGTAAGGCATGCTTGCGAGAACGGGGTCCCTCCCAAGCGAGCAATTCTTAGTTTTCACGCCATGTCCATGAATTCAAGTTATAACGAAATTGGCAAATTCACGATGACCTAGTATGTTTACGACAAACATGCTCTATTGCTTTCAGTGTGTGATCGGATTTTACGTCAACACCATCGGTTTAGGTGACACCAAAGATTTTTAGTAAAGTCAGTGAAAAATCACAACTCATTACTATTGATCAAACTAGGGGTGTGTTCTTTTCCTGCACACTAAATTTTAGTCTTGTCTCATCGAATATTGAGAACATTATATAGACTAATGATAAAACCTATTCCACAACTGTAAGCTTCATGACCATTTAGATTGTCACCCCCAAAAAGTATGAATGATTTGGTGATTGGATTACAAACATGAAATGCGCTTAATATTTATTTGAGTGTTGTGCTTGTAGGATCTATCTATCAAGTCAAACATGAATATGGTGAATATCGTCTTGATGATCAATGGAGGACTCGGTGGAGTGCCATGGAGATCTTGATGTAGAGTCATGGTGAGATGGATCAAGGCTAAGGACAACTAGGTCCAAGTGTGTGTGATCACTTGGCTAGTGTGTAGGCTTGAGTCCGTAGGAAAACTCAGACTATCAAGAGGGCATGAGTCACTCTAGAAAGCATCGAGTGACCGAGAGGGGGGGGGGGGGTTTGAATCGGGAACTCATAATATGTACCTAATTTGTCAATTTCTAAAACCAACCACTCAAACAACTCCTACACAATTCTAGTGGTGATCACACTAACAAAAGATAAACCTATAAAAGGAAAGACAACCTAATCATACTAGTGAGTCACACAGACGGCGAAGCAACTCCTATGCAAGCTAGTAATCAAAGACACGTGGAAGCATACAACAAGATAACAAAGGAGCCTACTCATGCAAAGCTACTAGATCATCAAGCACAAGGTAAGCACACAAACATGAGTAACACAATACATACTAGGGGGATCAATCAAGCCAAAACAACTCCTATACATGCTAGTGATAAACTAAGAAAGCTAAGCACTACTAGCAAGTAAAGAGGCCTATTTATGCAAGTCTATAAGGTAATCAACTAGAGCAAGATAAACACACAAGCATGAATAGCATGATATATAAATGCAGAAAGTAAAGCATCATAGTAAGGAGTAGAGTAAGAGATGGCTCGTGATATTTTTCCCAAGGTCTTGGAAGGATGACGCCTTCCCCAACTTCTCGTTGGACCACTCCTGCGGGAGTACCCGTCCCTCCCGCCACCAAGTGGAGTTCTCGCACACGAGCACGCAATCACTCCCAGAGTGAAGACACGGTTGCGTCACCGCTGCCACCAAGGCACAAGCTCGCCTCCCTCGAGAACTTGCCGGACTCCCCGAGCCAACACCGGCGCTCACTATCGATGCCCCCTTCAACGGCATGCTAAAATTGTATACAAACAGTTGATGACCTTCACAACCAATCACCATAGGCTCGATCACCGACACCTAACCGGTCTAGATCTCACCATAGACCAAGAGTAACAATCTAGATCACACTCTCAAGGACACCCTAGCCTTAGATGTGAATAGATGCTCAAGTTACTCTCTCTAGCACTCTCAAGATCTTCAAATCTCCTCCTAGTGCTCCTCTCTTTTCCTCTTGGCTCCTTAATAATGCTCCCAGCTATCCAATGGACCAAGAGTGGTCTCCAAGACCTCAGCAATGACCTTATATAGGCTTCCAACCTTAAACTAGTTGTTGCTCCACGAAATCAGCTTTCTGGACATACAGACCGTACAGTCTGATCTCTGCCAGACCGAACCGTCTGGTCTCCATCTGGGTGGCTCCTCCAAAGCTGTTGACTCCTGTCCCTACTGACTCCTGTACAGACCGGACCGTCTGGTCTCTACAGCCTTCACTCATTCCAGAGAGCGTCCAAAACTGCTCCTCTCTGTTTCTGCTCCATCCATAGAGACCGGACCGTCCGGTTTCTATGGGCCTTCATGCAATAGATTCCTCATAGTCCATCTCTTTGATCTCCTGATGACCGTACAGTGCAGTCTCTCTAGACCTTCTATGCGGTCACTCTGTCCAGAAGCTAAAACTCCTCGTTCTTGCTTAACTTTGTTTCCCGGCTTCTTTCAACAGCTCCTTGGCTTCTCCACTGTCACCTACTGGCCGTGATTTCACTGAGCATCTACACACATCACCGACTAGCTTGACCTAAGAGATATGACCTAGACCCTCTTGATAGTATGGTTTTTCTATGGACTCAGGCCCTAACAACTAGACAAGTGTTCCAAACACTTGCTCCTAGCTTGTCCTTAGCCTTGATCCACCTCCATCAACCCTTGGACTCCATCAAGCCTCCATGCTTATAGTCATTATCATCAACCGCCAAGGCAACCATCAACGATCATCATTAAGTAGAAGAGGTTTCCTATATGCACAACACTCGTGTAGACATTAGTCATATTTCATATTTTTCATTCATCACCAAAATGTCATACCTTGGGGTGACCTTAATGGTCATGAACCTTACAACTCTCTTAGGCTTCTCTAGAGTTAGAGTGTTGGGATGCTCAACTAAAGCTCTAGGACACTTAGAGCGGCAGTGGAGAAGGATTGGTCAAGGCTTAGAAGCTTGGAGATGAGTCAAGAGGACAACAAGTTTCACCTTCAGGACAAGTCACCAAAAGGTACGGCGAGGTCGCCGTAGAGTCCATTGAGAAATGCTCCTGTACACGCATGTATGTGGCTATCACCGTATGGTGGAGGTTAAGTCACCTTAAGGTATGGTGAATGCCAAGAGTTATACCAAAGGGGCAATACTCTCTGGAGACCTTACGGCGTGGTCGCCATAAGGTATGGTGACCTAAGGATGAGAAGAAAGTGGCCAGCACTCAGATTTGTCGTTGATGTTATGGCGAGGTCGCCATAAGGAACGGTGACCTAAGGAGGCTGATTGGCCAAAATCAGGTACTCTTTAGAGACCTTACGACGATACCACCGTAAGGTACGGTGACCTAGAGGATTTATGCACAGAGTGGCACTGGAGATCAGAGGTCGCCACATGGTTGAGCACAGATCACCGTATTGTATGGTGACTATACTTAGAGGTTGTCATACTGTATAGTGGTACATCACGGCGATGGGCTCTCAGGTTCGTCAGCTTTTTGGCAATGGCTAGTGGAGTAGTTGGAGACTATATATAGTTGTTGGGGTCTTTCAGACCTCTCTTGGCTATTTGGATAGCTGGGCAAACTTGGGGGGAGCCAATGTTGACGGTCGTTAAATACCAATTCTGATCGTCAATATAGCCATAAATAAGGGAAGACTTAGCATTTTATATACTCATGTTAGCAAGGATTAAGAAGATTCCACTTGTCCTTGGAGATTTATGTGCATGTAGAGAATATATATAAAAGGAGTGGAGAAATAGAGCAATATTTGTGAAATAACATTCCGACCAATGGGAGAGCACCAACCGGAATCCCCACGGATCAATGACATGGCTACACAGGATTGCACGGGAGAACACCGACTTAACAGAGGATGGGACCAACCTACCAGCCACCCCGAGGAAGCACACCTCAAGGGGGCCCACCTCAAGGTCGACCAACCTAAGGGCTTGGTCGGTCGACCAAGTCTTGAGGCGGTTTGTTCCCCCCTTCCATGTGTCGCATCCTCATCCCTTTGCCAACATCGGTGCGCCTAGGTTCCATGGCGGTTAGTCCTGCAAACCGACCTTTGGATGCTATAAAAGGAGGGGAGTGCCTCCCACTCCAACACACACAAAGAAGAGTCCATTCTCTAGCATTACACTTAGTCTTCAGGTCCTAGTGGAGTTTAGGATAGAGGAGAGCTGACTAGAGGTCCTTTATATAGTCTTGGAGTCTTGGGTATAGTTCCACACTATCCCTCTCTAGTAAGACTTGTCCCTTTTATTAATAAGATTATCTTCTTTACTTCTTGTGCTTTATTTATACTAGTGTGATAGTCATGTGCCTTTTATATGGTTGTTGCCTAGTTATGTTTGGTTGCTCTATGCTTCATATACTTATACTAGTCAATCTATTCGTTTGCACTCGTTCAATGCATATTGTGGTTAGACATGCTTTAGTTCATAACATGTTAATCTGTAGGGTTAATGTTATGTGTGCTATAGTCTTTAGCTTGATGATTCGTATGGTTGAAGTTATGCATGTCTTAGCCCTTGACTTGTTGATCCGTAGGGTCGGAGTTATGCATTCTCTAGTACATGACTCGTTGATCCGGCCGGTTAGAGTTAAGTATATTCTTGCTCTCGAATTGTTGGTCCGAAGGGCCAAAGTCCCATGGGAATCGAGATATTATTTAGCAATGTAAGCATGGTTCTTAGATTGGTAAATATCTTTGAGTGCTTAGTTGCCCCATGAACCTGCATATGTGTGGCGGTAAGGACTTAATTGCCTTTTGTCACGTGTCCTAGTATAGGATTGCCAGCAGGTGGTGACAGCCCTGCTGTGCTTATTAATCCTCCCTGTCTCGGCTTGGCATAGGACTTAGGCTTGCATGTGTTGCATTTATCTAACGTATAGACAGGAGTATAGAAGTACATAGGGACCCAGCTTAACTCTTCCTAACCCACTTAACCTAGAATTTGGACTAATGTTAGATTGGATTGTTCTATGTGTCACTACCCGCTATCTATTATTATCCTTACCCCTATCTATGACTTTGGTATGTTATTAGTTATATGGTTATGAACATGCTATCTCTTGACCGTCGCCTTCCATTGAGAGAACTATAAATGGCAACCATTATAAATGGCAGCCATTAGAGTATCTAGTGGTGAAATGCTACAACGGGATGTCCGTGCGCTTGCAAATTTAACTTGCCCACACTAACCATCTGTTGAGTTCTACCAACAAGTTTATCTGGCGCCTTGCCCAATCTATTTATTTGGTGTGACTTAGCAGATGTCAACAAGCATTTTTTGCACCATTGCCGAGGAAGGCACCGGTTAAAGAGAATCACTAGCATTGTTGTTAATTATATCTCTATTAATAGCATTGTTGTTAATTATATCTCTATTACTTGCCACTATCTTGATAGGTTTACCTTTGTTTTCTCTTTATGTGAAAACAGGGTAGTATACCGCTAGCCCTGACTTGTCAAAGAAATACACAGAGAATCCAGAAGTAATCTTGAGAAGAGCACAACCTCGAGTCATCCATCCTCAAGATACCCTTGGCAGTCAAGTCAGCTACATCCGCGCCATCAAGCTCAAAACTAATGGCCGAAAAAGTTCTTTACAAGTACTCCGCTCCCTCTATTGACAACGTGGCTATTGGGCCAAATGTCATCACTGGAAACGAAAACTTCAGTCTCAAGGACGGCCTAATGTACATGGTGCAGGCCAACCCATTTAATGGGACGGCCAATGAGGATGCAAATGCTCACCTTCAACAAATCCTAGGAGTTTGCAACACTGTGTCCATCGAAGGAGTCACTCAAGACGCCATCCGACTCCGTCTGTTTCCCTTTTCCCTCTTAGGGAAGGCGAGACAGTGGTTCTATGCCAACACAAGTGTTGTGGCTACCTGGAATGCTTATTCCATAGCGTTCCTCAAGAAATTCTTCCCGATAGGCAAAACCCATGCCCTTCGTGGAAAAATTTCAGACTTCTGGCATGCAGAAGAGGAATCCATTACTAAAACTTGGGAGAGGCTTCAAGAGTACATGTTAGCATGCCCACATCATGGATGGACAATTGGTCAATTTTGATCACCTGCTACCACGGGTTGGCATCAACAACCCATGATCATCTTGATGCTGCTGCCAAAGGAGACTTCTTCTTACTTACTGCTACTCAAGTAAAAGAATTAATTGAGAAAATAGTCTCAAACCAAGGGTGTGATGAGGATCATTCACAACCCTGCCAGAAGGATGAGCATACCAACAAGGAGATGGAGATGCTCAATGCTAAGCTGGACCTCATCATGAAGCATGTGGATGAATACTCCGAGAAGAAGATGGAGATGCACGACATTCAAGCCATAGAATGTATGAAGTGTGAAGTCAACCGTAACATGGAGGATGGCCACCCTAGAGCATATGAGGACATGTCGTGCAACAAGAACAAGAGTTCTCCACAAGGAGGTCAAGGGTGAAAACAATGCCCTTATGAACATGGAGGTAACAAAAGCAATCTCAATACTTCCGATTATAGTTTTCCCTCCTTAAAAGATATTATTCATGGCCAACCTAAACTAAATGAAAAACTATTTAAAAAGCTAGGGGATCATGAGAAAATTTTGGAACGTGTCAATATTATGGTAGAAACCTTCTCTTCATTCTTTGAGCGCCAACAACAATTTAATGAATCATTAGAAACTAAGTTGGCTCAGCTAGCTACTGCTATTTCCTCTATTAGAACTGTCGATACGATGAATCCGAGGGGATGTGAATCCACTCGCGAATAGTTGTATCCTAACCATGATGCAGGAAGCAACATGAAGCAGAAGAAGTTATCCAACACCACCAAGAAAGGAGGACATGAGCGGAAGAGGCTTCACACAAGTGCTATGAAAAGACAGCCACAATCCCAACATGAGAAGTCATCTGCATCCTCATCTCCAAGATCAGACACCGCGTCACCAAGCTAAATGCAACGGAGAAAGGTCCCGCTCATTGGACCACAAAATTGGTGAGCCCTTGCCAAAGGTAAATTGGTAATTATCTCATTTTTGCTTTCCACTAATCTTTGGATTTCCATTTTCATTTGCATATTTGACTTTTTTTTCCACCGCATCTCATGTTGGAATTTATTCCAACTCATTTCCCTTTTCCAAAAATTTTAAAAAAGAAATTTCAGAGTTCATCTTTTGAGGAACTGATAGTACAAAAGATTGAAAATGTTTTTCTTTGAAATATATTTTCTTTCTTGTGGGCCACCACAAGTAGGGCCCACTGACTAGAGCAAAGGACTAGAGGGGCCAGCCCCTGGTCGGGCGACCAGACCTATTGGTCGGCCGACCAGAGAAAAATGGCTCTCTGGCCCCACTTGCCCCAACTGCCAGCTTGCAACATTCATGTCCCAATATGACTGTTGTTTCGCTCTACATCTTGAGGCAAGGTTCATGAGTGGAAGTTCTTCACCACATTCACATATTTAACCTCTCCATTATGCTCCGGCCATTTGTTGTCATTTTCTCCACTCTCTGGCATCACTAAACACTCTGAAATTTTGCCAAAAATAGTTGCTTTGAGTTTCATTTGCATCTTCGTGTTACCTTCAAATCTTCATAAGAACAAACTCGATGGGGGCTTCATAACGATCAAGTACTTGACTTGTTGATCCATCGGGTCAGAGTTAAGTGCACTCTTATTCTTGACTTGTTGATCCGAAGGGTCAAAGTCCCATGAAAAATAAGAGTAGTTGTTCTTGTGTACCCTTGCTCTCGTGTTGCAGCCAAGACTTCAAATGCTCCATCAACACATTGCGGCAAACCGTGAGCAAGAGGCATCTTGGGGGGAGTTCCTTCCCCCTAAATGTGAGGTAACTTGTATCATTTCCCTTTTCAATCACCACCTGCATGATAAAACTAAAAAACAAGAAAAAGATTTGTTTCCCTTTCACATGCGTGATAAATGGAAAAACTAAAATAAATAAATAAATTCATGCATGGTATGAATGCATAAGGTTTTCTATGTTGAGATGATGATTAGTTGCTTTTTTCTTTTATTCCTTTTATATGCCCAGTTTACAACCTACCACTCTATCTAGTTTTGGTTTGTTGGCATGATTAAATTTCACCTCAAACACACTAGTGGGTAGCATAAGCATTATCCTTCTAGGTTGTTGGGAGATATGATATGGTTAGTTAGGGCTGCTATGATCTTACTCAATTTGTGAAACTTGACATCCAGAGAATTAATTCGATAAAAATGACAAGTTACTCAATGATATAAATTCCTACCACAACCATATATTGATCCACATTGCAAAACTTATACACATATGCAATTTGTATTTTCATTGAGCCATATCAAAATTGTGTGACCCTAGTCAGAAACATTTTTCTGCATTCATGATCAAGTCAATGCACATCACGCTAAGTTTCCACATTAGAAATTAGCAATCATCCACGTCACACCATCCATCCACAAATTAAAGACTCTGTCTTCATGATTGATCTCTCCCCAAGGCAATCAAGGTTATGGCTATTAAAAAAAGAGAGAAAAAGATTCTTGCTCCATGAAAAGCTTGACAAAAAAAAATAGAGAGAGAGAAAAAGAGAAAAACTCTTGCTCCATGAAGAGCATGAGAGAAAAAAAAGGAAGAAAGAAAAGATAGCCAAAACAACCAAATAAAGGGAGAGACAAATAAAAAGAGTCTCCATTCCACTCCACCGTATCCACCACACATGCACATCTTGATCATGCTTGTAGGAAATGCTTTCTCCATGGGTCCACTCTTTTGACTAGGTGACATATGAAATACAGGTATGCCACATTTATCTTTAACCTGAGCTCCACATATTAGCCTTTAGAGGTTGGATTTTTGAGGCATCATAAGCCTTAGTGAGGAATACATACACATTGGGCGATCTAAGTGAATCATTTGAGGAACTTAGATTTGTAATTGAATTTAATAACCTCCACGCTAAAGTCAATCAGAGAGAGTGGGTGAAATAAGAGTCCTACAGACTGTTCTGTCTTCCAACAACTCAAGATTTGAAGAAGCTACAACGCCCCACAGGTAAATAAAAAGGTGAATTACTCGTGCCAACTTGTTCAATTCTATGTAGAGTATCTCAGTTGTGCACTTGGGTATATAATTAAGAGTAAGACATTGTAGCAACTCCTGATCAACAAAACCTAAGTTTAGCTTTGCTCAGGACGAGCAAAGTTCAGCTTGTCGGGTCTTGTTGATGATCGTTAAATATCAATTCTGATCGTCAATATAGCCATAAATAATAGAAGACTTAGCATTTCATACACGCATGTTAGCTAGGATTAATAAGATTCTACTTGTCCTTAGAGATTTATGTGCATGCAGAGAATATATATAAAAGGAGTAGAGAAATGGAGTAAGATCCATGAAATAACATTTCGACCAATGGGAGAGCACCAACCGGACTCCCCACGGATCAATCACATGGCTACACAGGATTGCACCAAAGAACACCGACTTAACAGGGGATGGGACCCACCTACCAGCCATCACGTGGAAGCACACCTTGAGGGGGCCCACCTCCAGGTCGGCTGACCTAAGGGCTTGGTTGGCCGACCAAGTCTTGAGGCGGTTTGTTCCCCCCCCCCCTTCCACGTGTCGCTCCCTCATCCCTTTGCCAACGTCGGTGCATCGAGGTTTCGTGGTGGTCACTCCTAAAAACCGACCTTTGGACACTATAAAAGGAGGGGAGTGCCTCCCAGTCCAACACACACCAAGAAGAGTCCATTCTCTAGCATTACACTTAGTCTTTAGGTCTTAATGGAGTTTAGGATGGAGGAAAGCTGACTAGAGGTCCTTGATCTAGTCTTAGAGTCTTGGGTATAGTTCCACACTATCCCTCTCTAGTAAGACTTGCCCCTTTTATTAATAAGATTATCTTCTTTACTTCTTGTACTTTATTTATACTAGTGTGATAGTCATGTGCCTCTTATATGGTTATTGCCTAGTTATGTTTGGTTGCTCTATGCTTCACATACTTATACTAGTCAATCTATGCTTTGCACTCGTTCAAAGCATATTGTGGTTAGACATGCTTTAGTCCGTAACATGTTAATCCGTAGGGTTAATGTTATGTGTGCTATAGTCTTTAGCTTGATGATCCGTAGGGTTGAAGTTATGCATGTCTTAGCCCTTGACTTGTTGATCAGTAAGGTCGGAGTTATGCATTCTCTAGTACTTGACTCGTTGATCCGTCGGGTTAGAGTTAAGTATATTCTTGCTCTCGACTTGTTGGTCCGAAGGGTCAAAGTCCTATGGGAATCAAGAATATTATTTAGCAATGTAAGCATTGTGCTTAGGTTGGTAAATATCTTTGAGTGCTTAGGTGCCCTATGAACAGACATAGGTGTGGCGGTAAGGACTTAATTGCCTTTTGTCATGTGTCCTAGTATAGGATTGCCAGCGGGTGGTGACAGCCCTGCCGTGCTTATTAATCCTCCCTATCTCGGCTTGGAATAGGACTTAGGCTTGTCTATGTTGCATTTATCTAACCTATAGGCAGGAGTATAGAAGTACATAGGGACCCAGCTTAACTCTTCCTAACCCGCTTAACCTAGACTTTGGACTAATGTTAGATTGGATTGTTCTGTGTGTCACTACCCCCTATCCATTATTATCCTTACCCCTATCTATGAGTTTGGTATATTATTAGTTATATGGTTATGAGCATGCTATCTCTTGACCGCCGCCTTCCCTTGGGAGAACTATAATGACAGCCATTGGACTAATCTAGGGGTGACATGCTACAACGGGATGTCTGTGCGCTTGCAGATTTAGCTTGCCCATACTAACCATCTGTTGAATTCTACCAACAAGTATTTCTGGTGCCTTGCCCAGTCTATTTATTTGGTATGACTTAGCAAATGTCAACAACCAAGAGGAGGAGAGGAGACACTAGAGCAAAGATTGGAGTTATCTTTGAGTGTCTTAGAGAGTAAGACAAGAACATGACGTGTCTTTAGCCTAGGAGAGGTTGTAGAGAGGATTAGTGTGTTTACTATTGGTCTATGGCAAGCCTAGACCAGTTAGGTGTCGGTGATTGAGCCTATCGTATTATGACGTGTTGTGAAGGCCGTCACAAGTCTAAGGTTTGAGCCCGCATTTGAAAAGAGCATCATGAGAGAGCGCTCGCACGTGCACTCTGGGAGTGTAGCAAGTCCTTGAGGGAGGCAAGCTTATGCTCGAGGAGTCGAGGACTCGATGAGTAGTGGTCATGCAACCATGTTGTCACTCCGGGAGTGATACAGGCTTGTGTGCAAGGACTCCATGGTTGGTGGTGGGAGGAATCAATACTCCGGCGGGAGTATATCCAACAAGGACTAAGAGGAAGCGCCATTCTGTCGATACATCGGGCTAAAAATCAATGAGCAATCTCTAAACCCCTCTTTACTTATCGTCTTTAATTCCGCACTTGTGTGTAAGTGAAGATAGGATTGCCATGAGTTTGCTTACTTATTGATTGTTTGGCTACACTCCTATGCTTGCTAATTGCTCTTGATCCTTGTGTGAATCGTGTTCTTTATCTTGTCACTAGTTTTGCTTAAGTGGACTTGCCTGCATAGGACCCTTGCTTGCTAGGTGTGTTGTTTGGTTGCTTGGCTTAATTACTAACTTGCATAGAAGTTGTATTGGTGTGTGATACACTAGCATGTATAGGTTGTTGTTACCTTTTTAAGGTCATTTATGATACTAGTGTGCCCTACCGAGTATTGCATAGGACTTATTTTAAGTGCTCGGTTTAGAAGTTAGCGAAAAAGTTATTCGTGTGAGTTCTTGATTCAACCCCCCTTCTCGGTCACTCGATCCTTACATGTGCATGTGGCTTGTATGTAGGTACACCTATTTATTTCATATATTCTGTTATTTGGTATTAATTTTGATATAAGATGCATAATATATAAAAGATGGATGAGTCAGCCTAGGTAAATTGCAACATTTTCAATAAACATTAGATGCAATGTTGTTAGTGTTTTATCTAATATCATATAATTAACTATATGTAGGCAAAGTGGTGAGTATAGTAACGGAGAGAATTTGTTCTTAGAGTTTGTTTTTTGTAATTTAGCGAGAGGAAAAAAGATATTGTGTCCTTGCAAGATTTTTCAAAGTTCATGTTGGAGAGTTGTCGGTGTTGTACATGAGCATTTGATATGTGACGGGTTTACAGAAGGGTAGATAACATTTGTAAATCATGGAGAACCAAGTTCCAGCTTTGTTCCGAATAGCATGCAATATGATAGGGTAGAAGTTGAGAACTCATATGAAGAGGGTGATATTTCTGATTTACTTCGAGACTTAGCTGGGGTTTAGATGACAGTGGGGATTTAGAAGTAAATGGCAGTCAACAAAATGAAGATATGGATTCATTTTACAAGTTGGTAGATGATGCTGGTAAAGAGCTATACTCGGGCTGTACAAATTTCTCAAAGCTACGTTTCTTGGTTGGATTGCTCCATATCAAATATTTTGGGGGATGGAGTAATAAAAGTTTTGACATGCTACTATAGTTACTTAAGGATGTTTTGCAAGAAGGTTCATCACATCCTAAAAATTTCAATGCTGCATCATCTTTATGATATGGCTGCAATAGACGATGAAAATGAACAGCATGGAAATGAAATACGTTACTCGAGGCCTCATCTGCATACAAATGTTGATATCAGTACTTTTCTTAGTGGTGTGCATGTTAGGACAGATATAGATGGGGTCCTTGTCAATGAAAAAAAGAGGAAGTAAGTCTCAGCCATTTTGAATAATTGCTTATTCTTTTCTCTTTATTTTTTTAAGTGATTGCTCACATCTACCATACTGAATTATCATTTTCTCATTAGTATGTTATATTTTCAGGAGGAATGATGGTGGTGGTGAGGGAAAAAAGAAAAGCCACAGAGATAACTGAATATGAAAAAGAGAGGGCTGCTCGCATCGAGGAAAATGAGAGGATAATGGATTCTTTAAATATTCGAGCTATTGTACAAGAAGTTAACTTATCACATCCACAAAAGAGAAAGAGAAAGGTTTGATCATAGAACATTTTGATACCATACTGATCTTACTAGTTATGTCAATGAATCTTCTGCTTTTTTTAGGCTGCTGATCAGATCTGTGGCAATGGAAGCGAAGCTGCTGCTGTGAGCACCTTAAGATCAAGCACACGAGTTACTGCTTCCAATGTTGATGACCTGGAGGCTACAGTTACAATTCTTGAACAGCAACAAAATAAAGGTATAGTGCTTCACCAGACCTATTTCCACCACTATGTAGTCCTTCACTTCGCGAAAACATTTGATAGTAGTGCTGAAGATTGAAAATATATGGTTTATTTTTAGTGTTACATGGGCAACAAAAGAAAAATGTTACAGGGCGCACTAGAAAGGCTGATATATTTGCAAGACAAAATAAGCCTAAACTCAAAGTGGAAATTAATGACTGTGGTCAACCATGTGAATTATCATGCTCTGAATTTTCTAACTTCATTGGAGCTCTTGTTAGAACAAAGGGATCCCCAATTGCACATAATGACTGGAGGAAGGTTTGTGCACAATAGAAATATAAGCTATGGACAGATTCTAAGGTGCTAAAATTTGTTTGAAATCAATATATTTCTATAATTGATAACTAATTAGATGTTTGTACATTGTACAACTATATTGGAATATAGACGGAGGAATATTCAGCTGGTTTATGCAGACAGCAACTTTAAAATGGAAAGAGTTTAGAGCTGACTTGAAGAAGGAGTTCCCAAAGAAGTATAATGAGGACATGGCCGAGGATGAACTTCTTGATCTATGTGATGAAAGAGTCCATGAGGCTGATTGGAAGTGGCTGATTGATCATCGGAGGCCTCCAGAAGCAATTGTAAGCAACAAATTGTTCTATCTTAGGTATGTATTCTATAAGATCTGAGTTACCACCATTGGAAAACAATTGATGGCAGGCTCATTCTTTGAGGGCAAAAGAAAATCATGCAAAGCTGGTCCAAAATCATACAAGTGGCAGTAAGAGTCATGCACGTGTTGAAAATGAGATGGTATGTTGGTTATTGTAGTTGTTGAATTGTTCTACCATTCACGGATATTTATTTGACCATGTGAAAATTGTTCGGTGTAGCGTGAGGAGCTCAGCGTTCACCACGTAGAGATGAAGTGTTTGTTAAGTCACACACACACACAAGACAAGAGTGCCTCATAAGGAAGCTGAAACAACAATTGTAAGTTCATTTTTTCAAATAATTTTGTTTCCCATATTATTGTATATACCATAAAATTTCTAATCCTTCTGTTTGCTCCAGAATGCACTTAAAGCTGCAGTTATAGAAAATCCTGAATTGGCAAAGAAGAGTATTCAGGAGGGTGATGTTTATTTCCATGTTTGTGGACAAGAGAAGAATGGATATGTCCGTGTCATTGGTTTGGGACCAACTCCATCTGACCTGGAAATGCCTGGGGCAAAAAAAAATGCGCATCACAAAGCTTCAAATGGAGATAGAAGCTCGTCGACAAGCTGATAAAAAGTTGAAGTTTTTGAAAATCATGTGAATGACATGCAACAACAGATGGAAAAATTGATACAACAGCTTCAAAAGGCGAACAACACTCCAGTTGGATCTAACAATCAGCCTCAGGTATTAACTATTGCCCTTTTCCCCTTTATATTCCTATTTCCTATCTATATATTGATTGTTCACTGGTTGTGCTTTGTTTAGAATCTATGGAAAAGACCAATTTGTGCTGTTCAAGAGCTGAACGGTCAAGATGATGATGTTGCATCAAATTTGGGAGATGATATGGAAGAGTGATTATGAAAACATGTTCTCCAATTGACGTGTGGTCTAGTTGCAGGAACAACATGGGGAGGTAACTGTATACCTTTCTTTACATGTGACAAAATAATTACTACCATGTGTTGAATGTTATGAAATATTTCTATTTATGCTTTAAGGTGGAAGAGATGTTATCTTATATAGTATTGTGAGACCTTATGATGTCTCTGTGGCTAAGGCAACTATTCAAACAACAAACCCAAATGCTAGTGTGGGTGGTACTCGTCTTGGTGTCCAGTTCTATGAAGTGGTTGTCAATCATGTCTTTGCAAGAGATGCTATGCTGTCTCGTCCATATGGAAAGGTGAAATCTCTTGGTGAAGGCCATGGGAGATGCATTGCATGGCCATGTGACAGAGTAATGATCGCCTACCTCCATATTATTATGTTGAATTGGTGGTCCAATACCTACTAATAGGTCATGTTTTTTTTTTACAGATGAAGGATGAGAAAAAGTCAACAAGGCAGTCAAAACATTAGGGTTCTGGAACGGGGCAGTTTGAATGTTAAGGTACTAATATTTACAAATGTCTCAGTAGATGCCGATGAACAAAGTCATATTTCTCTTGCAACTTGTAATAGTGTAAATACTAGCAAATATCTTTTTTCTTGCAACTTGTGATATTATTCCCTTATCTGTATTCAAATTTTCAACAATACTGAAGCTAAGGTCCCTTTGTAATCTAGCGTGAATATAGAAGGAACTTGGTTTTGTAAAATTCAATATTGTACATGCCAATAGCATGTGCAAAAAAACACATTTTTATGATACTTTATTCATTCCTTGTTAGGTGTTTACCTTGGAGCAAGGTGTCAACTTTTGGGACTGGTAACCTTTTGTGCATTACAGGAGAGATGACCTGTTGCGCTCATGAGATAGAGTTCAAGTGTTATGTCTTGCCAAGCATCAGCTAGACTGCGGCTAGTCACATTCTATTTTGGCAATTATAGTTAGATTATTTAACCTTAGTTGTTACATTGTATTTTAGAAGTTATGTGCTGACTTATATGATGCTTGTATGAATCTGGAGATTTGGAACAATATGAAGCCTGATGCATGTTAAGTCTGCGATGTGCAAGTCTTTGACTGTTTGCTTGTGATGTCAACTTTGTGATGTGTAGAACCTTTAATTCCATGATGATCTGTCACTGATTTTTAATTTATATAATCATATACAACGTGTGTGGTGACCTTTTGCCGGCACTTTGTCTATGTGGAAAGTTTATCCTCAGCACCTGTAAACATGATTTGCCTTCATATTATGTGTCAGGAAAGGTCATAATTAGTTGGTAATTGTTTATTGTCGACGAAGATATCAACTATCAGAAAATAATATAATAATTGTCGGGAAAAGACGAAGAGACTGCAACAAATTAGGTGTTGGTAATACTAAAACCTGTCGGTAGAAGTTTTGTCGACTGCTTCTATTCTGACTACTTGCTAAGTGTCGGCAGAAGTTTTTCCAACAGATGAAATGCCGTATAAGGTGCCCTTGGCCGACTATAGTAAGTGTTGGCAAAAGTAGGCAATGGTGTAGTGTAACTGTGTAATTAGTTTTATATTTAGTTTATATTTAATTATCCTTTTTAGTGTTCAAAGGATTGATGTGACAGCACTGAAATTTAGATCTTAGAAAAAAAAACACACCCTGGTTGACATCAGCGACATCTAAAGCTGGCTTCGCCCTGATACTTGTTGTAGTCCTATAGGGCGACTCGATAGCATGCATATCATTTTCTTACAAATAAAAACATGTGATTTGTAACTGAAAGATAAATAATTTATTTTAAATATTGTGATAAGATGACTAAAAGTATGAGTGTACACATGCCACACCACTCTCCATTTAATGTTGTATAAAATGGTGACGGATGTCCGTCACTAAGTTACACCACTTAACGACTCCGCTCTATTTTTGCCATGCGTAATAAAATACACGCTAGTAATCAACAAAAAATAATCATTGCTAAAAAATACAGACTCCACCGAACGAACACATATGAGGTGGCAATATATGGTAGTAAAACCAAACACTCTCATACTCTCTGCCGAGCGTCGCGGATGGCCTGACGGTCCATCTTTCAGGCCCCCTTTGGATTGAAGGAATAACAAAGGAAAAATCATAGGATAGGATTTGTGTAGGATTTTTTTCTATATGATCCTTTGGCACACAAGAAAACTAATGGAAAAATTCCATAGGAACCGGTTTCTAAGCTCAATTTCACGGGAACGGAAGCAATAGGTTTGAGCTTTTTTTATTTCCTATGAGACTACAAGTTCCTTTGTTTTTTCTATGAGACTATCAAAGGCTTTCTCATCTCAATTTCTATATTTTTCATTTTTATTTTTTAGAAAAGAGAATAAATTAAATTATTCTAGCTTCTGTATCGATTGATACATGCGGTTGTTTATTATTACAATAAAGGAAGAGTGTCCAACACACTCATAATCAAATGAAACAAGACAGTACAGCATTGTTATTCCAAAATCAAAATGGAAGTCTATTGCTAAAACGCCAGCCATTTGAAACGGAAATCTCCATCATCACTGTTTCAAGGGCACGACAACCCTACTGAATTTGGGTTCTTTCTTCTTCCTTTTGCAACAGCCCCCAAAACCGGATCCAATGGGTCCCTCTGAACAACACCTGCATGGAAGAAAAAACTCGTGCCTTGTTAAAAACCTCATCGTTTCGGCTAAGCCAAATGGCCCAGCATAACGCACAAGCCCCAACCAAGGATTTGAGTCTTAGTTTCTTATCAATTCCTTGCAACCAAAAACCAAAGAGATGGTTAGTATTTAGTGGAGGGGTAATATTGAAAGAAATCTGAACTACTCTCCAAATTAATTTAGCATTAGGACAATCAAAGAAGAGATGCTGTATGGACTCATCTAAATTACAGAAACAACACTTAACACTTTCTTTCCATCATCTTTTTGCTAAATTATCCTTGGTCAAGGTTATTTCTTTTATCATATACCACATAAAAATTTTAATTTTTAACGGAATTTTGAGCTTCCAAATTAAGTGGTTATGTGGTATAACACCGGTTGCAGCTAGCGTGGTGTACATTGAACAGACTGTAAATGCTCCTCGATTAAGACGCCAAATGAAGTTATCTCTCTAATTTGTTACTGTAATATTCATAACCCTTGTGACAAGAAGATGCCAGGCTTGTAGATTATGATACACTAACGACCTTCTGAAAGATACATTTAAGAGGATTGACTGGAGCACCGTATTTACAGTAACACTTTTCTTTCTAACAATATTATAAAGATTAGGATATTGATCCTTAAAAGCCAAACCCCCAAGCCATTTATCTTCCCAGAATCTTATTTGAGTTCCGTTACCCAATCTGAAATGTCCCAACCTTAAGAAGTTCTCTTTGACTTTCATTAGGCCAGATAAAAAATGAGAGTCCCCAAGCATGTTTCAACTTATGTAATCGTCTTATTTCTCAAATATTTATTCCTGAGAAGAGTTTGCCATACCCCATCTTTATTAATCAACTTAAACAACCATTTACTAAGTAAACTCCTGTTTTGAAGATCAAGATTTAAGATTCCTAGTCCTCCCTGATCTTTAGGGGTGCACAATACACTCCATTTAGTGAGTCTATATTTCTTATTATGCTCATCACTCTGTCAAAAAAATCTGGATCTATAGTAATCCAATTTGGCGAGTACCTCCCTTGGAATTTCAAAGAAGGAGAGCATAAAAATAGATAGATTACTCAAAATAGAGTTGATAAGCACCAGGCGACCCCCAACCGAAAGCATTTTGCTTTTCTAACAAGAAAGTTTTTTTTGGAACCTTTCCTCGACCTCCTTCCAATCACTATTTCTAAGCTTCCTATGGTGCATTGGAATGGCAAGGTATCGAAAAGGAAAGGAGCCTAATTCATAGCCAAAGATCTGTGAGTACTCACTTTGTAATTCCTTTGCGCCACCAAAACAAAATAATTCACTTTTATGGAAATTAATCTTTAGGCCGGATAATTGCTCAAAAACACTAAGCAAGAGTTTCATATTCTTGGCATGTTCCAGATTATTTTCCATAAAGATAATTCTATCATCTGCAATTATAAAATAGATAGGCCGTCTTCCACTAAATGAGGTACTACACCTTCTATTTGTCCATTTTCCTTCGCCCTTGATATTAAAATTTCTAACAAATCTACTGCTATGTTGAACAAAATAGGCGATAGTGGGTCCCCTTGCCTTACCTCTTTGTTTGTTTGGAAGTAGTGATCAATGTTATCATTAACTTTAACCCCAACACTCCCTTGAGAGATTACTTGATAAACCCAAGAGCACCATTTGGTGAGAAGCCCTTCATCCTTAGGACCTGTTGAAGAAATGGCCATCTCACTTTATCATATGCTTTCTTAAAATCAAGTTTTAAAATAACTCCACTTTTTTCCTATGTATTTCGTGAATAGTTTCATGCAACACCACTACCCCTTCCATTATGTATCGGCAGGGGATAAAAGCAGTATGTGAAGGCCTAATCACTTTATCAGCTATGAGCAAAATTCTATTTGTAAGAACCTTAGTAAAGATTTTGAAACTTACATTCAAGAGACAAATTGGTCTATATTGTTGTATCTTAACAGCTTCTGCTTTTTTAAGCAACAACGTAATAATTCCAAAATTTAGACTGTAAAGGGGTAAGTTTCCGTCATGGAATTCATTAAATAAAGCCATAGATCGGATTTGATTAGTTCCCAAAAAAACTGATAAAACTCAGCTGGGAACCCATCTGGTCCTGGAGCTTTATTATGTTCCATTTGAAAAATAGCCTCTTTAATCTCCTTTTCTATAAAAGATCCTGTAAGCAATTCATTTTTGAAGTCGGATACTTGAGGAATATCACCACGGTCCTCCTCCTCATTTAACTGAAAATGGTTGCTTTCAGGTGCCCCAAAAAGATCTTTGTAATATCTCAAAATATAATTCCTAAGATTTTCCTCCCCTACAACTATCCCTTCATCTTGTTCCAGCTCATAAATTATAGTCTTACAAAATCTACCATTAGCCATTAATTGGAAATATTTTGTATTGTCATCACCTTTTAATAACCTAATTGCGTTTGATCTTTGGAACCAATATATTTTCTCTTCTCGTAGCAACTTGGTTAAATCAGATGTCAGACGATGCTTATATTCCAATTCATAGGTAGATAACATCATGGTTTCAGCCTTTCTATCTAGCACATCTAATTGTTGAAGCAAAAAATTCTTTTTCCTTTTATTTTCCCCTACCAAATTTTTTGCCAATCCTCGAAGGAAACGACGGACAGCTCTAATCTTATTTTGCCATCGAGCCATTAGAGAACGCCCTCGATTCTCATTACACCACACTTTAGCAATCAGGTCATGGAAACCATCTCTAGTTAGCCATGCTAATTCAAATTTAAAATTAGCATTATTTCCCCTATGGGCTGCATGATGAGTGTCTAAAAGTAGTGGTGTATGATCTGATATATCTCTAGATAATGCCTCAATAGTAGCTAAAGGAAAATTTAACTCCCACTTTGTGCTAACCAAAATTCTATCTAATTTTTCATAAGTTGGAGATGCAGTCGAGCTAGCCCAAGTAAATTTTCTATCTGACAACTCTAGTTCTATAAGATTTAGAGTCTCAATACAGGCATTAAACAAAATAGGCCATCTACTCTTATATCTATCATTATTCTTTTCTGAAGGATTTCTAATAATATTGAAATCACCACCTACCATGATTGGAAGAGTTTCTATTGAGCAAAAAATTATAAACTTTGCAAGAAAGCGATCTTTGTGTTCCGGTTGTGCTGCACCATAGACAACCAACAGAACCCATCGAAAGCCATCACTTCTGTTTTTTAAATGCAGCTTTACAAAGAACTCTCCATCCCACACCTTTTCTACAAATAATGAAGTTAAATTAACTCCTACCAGTGTACCCCTAGACCGACCTTTTGGCGGAGTCCAGTGCCAATAAAAATAGAAAGTATTCAGGTTATCATCTGAAAAATTCCTTCTACTGTTTTTCAAGAGATAAATCATGGAGAAAATTATATTTAGCCAAGTCATGAAGACCTCTGCTATTCCAAAAGATTCCTCTCATTGAAAAACTAATTTTTGCTTGATCGACATATCCCTACTGACTTTAGAGCTCTTAAAATGATTTAGCTTTGTTGGGGCGTGAGGGACATTGTCAAAATGATCCTCTGGATCATTGTCATCCTCGTCAACAACATCCTCAACAAAATCTCCACAAATGCTCCTTAAAGCAATAACATCTAACTCAGTGTCCTCTACTTCTACATGAGAGTGGCTATCCTGGCAAGTTTTGATTTCAGGCATAGTAAATCTATCCTTCTCTACTTTTTGAATAAGCTTAATAGAAGAATGAACAAAATTACTATCAGAACCCATAGAGCCTCCTATGTTTGGTATATTATCCATAATACGCTTATCTGAAAAAGAAAGAAAAGAATTTGATGTATTTGTACCTTTATTTCCTTCCAGATTTCTTTCAGCCACTAGTCTTGAAGCTCGCTCAACAGAATATTCGTCTGCTGAACCAGCCCTCCGCCTGCTCCAACGCTCTGGTGTGGTGTGGGTTCCCATAGCAGCTTGTAGAGAGAGCGGAGAATTTTCCCCATTCCCTGCTAGCGCTACGTCCCCAGAAACCGTCATCGTTCTGTTTTTTTATTTCTTCTGAACTTCTGCCATTGCTTTGTCCAGTAAAGGTCCTAGGTCTCCCACATCAAGGTCGGATGTCGACTGGGCGTGTGGAGCCGAGACCACTTGAAAAGCCTGGGCATCAGCATGCTCTACCTCCGCAATCTGAACCCCTGTGACCTCAACCGTCTTCCTCTCAAGTGCAGCAGGTGCAGACCTCGGAGCACGCACCATTGATTGGTCCAACGCAACTGCTGCACCACCTACCATCTCACAGCGTGCAGGCAGATCAGTCCTGCCCTCAGCTCCCATCTCCTCTGAATGCATAGGGTCATCAAGCAGGTCATCGTCCTCAAAATCATCTGTAATGTCAGCAATGTCTCCATCCATCTCCATTTGAACAGCCCCACCTTTCCCCTTCTCTTGCGCAACTTGGTATTGTTGCGCTTTTTGACTGTTGTGCTTCTCATTTTTAGCTCTCTTTGATTCTCTGTCAGCTGGGTCTTCATCCATGCCATCATGACCAGTATCCCCATTATCATCATGGCTGAGATTAGGAAAAGATGATGCCCCCTCTTGTATCTCAGGCTCCAGCTCAAAGTATTTTTTCCCAATGACGACATCCATTTCGTTCGGGACTAATTGTCGTGACAACACAGCTACCTCAAACCTTCCAAACTTACTTTTTCTTGTTGTAACCATATCAACCTTCTGTGTGGCGCCAAACATAGTTCCTATTGCCCACAGAACTTCATACTTCCTCGGGACCTTGGGGAGGTTGAGCACCCTCATCCACACTGTTGGCAGTTCTTCTCCAAAATCCTCCTCCTCCTCATACTCCTCAAAAGACAAGGACATTCCATTCTTTAAATCCGCTGAACCAAAATTCACCGAGCGGCGTAATTCAGCCTTGGATGGGAATGGAGCTGTCCATGTGTTTGGAGCAAGCAATTGTACATCCCATTCAAATTTTCCTGGGACCAACCTTTGGAGGTGATCAACCAGCTGCTCTTCAGTTAGGCTGCCGCCCCGAACCTTGACCAACGCCGTGGTGCTGTCCTTGTTGGTGACAGTGAACGGCCCATGAGGAATATAGAAAAACCCGATGCCATCCATACTACAACCCACCATTCTAGCCACTGGCTTGGAATTCTTCTTCACTGAACATTTAGCTGCAACGTGCTCTTTGCTCTCACAAATCTGGCAAAACACAACAACCGTGCACTCAGTGCTCAAATGACCCTTTGAGCAGCAGCGATGACAATAGCTCTTGTTTTTTGAGGAGCCAGTCACGGCAGCATCATGTTCCTGCCCCTTGTTTTTGCCAGTACTATCACCACCGTGCAACACTCCCACAGTACCACCCTCCTTATTCCCCTCACCATCCAACCTGCTAGTCCCCTGCTTTGAACCACCACCGGCCATAGCACTCGGTTGTGACTGAGTGGTGGTTAAGTGGTGCTCCTTAACTGGTAGAGCACCTACTCCACGACCAGTCATGTGCACCGCCCTGCTTCTCTGATTTCCAGCACGATTATTGAATACAGCCCGATTATTCCCTTCAAAACGACGACCCCTGGCCCTCTGCCTTTGCCAGCCATGTCCATGATTGAAATCATGGCCCCTCCCTCCAAAGTTATGCCCTCTGCCTTCCCCGAAGTTGCCCTCAAAGCCACCATGGTAGTTCCCCCAGCCATCTCCATTAGCACCACCACCTGCCTTGAACGTGAATGGATCTTGTTGGAAACCAAATTGGTTATTTCCAATTTGTCCATCCGATCCAGAGTTTGGCATTTGGTTATGGAAGTTGCCATGGAAACCAGCACCATTACTTGAACCACCAGGATGAAAATTGCCATGACCACCATTGACACCTCCTTGATTTCCCGGCAGAGGTCCCTCTCCAAAAACCAGTCTGTCCTCCCCTGCCGAAACCTTGGTTTCCCTGGTTGAAAGTACCACGACCCCGGCCAGCGCCCCGACCAGCCATCCTAGGCGACCTCACAACTTCAGTGTAAGATCATCGATGTGCAGAGGTGTCTAGGTTTTTTGGTTTGCGATGTTGCGCCGCCAAAGTTCCTCTCCTTGCCAGGATACGACCAACAGCAGGGTTCAGATGGAAACGGACCTGAACCTCATTCCGAGTGACCCATATCGGTTTTCGAACCAATATAGTTCCGGTCCAACTTGTGTTCTGGATCTGAATTTGAAATTTGAACGTCTTCTTCAACCTCAGGTCTGTTGATCTCTGGTGATCGGCGTCGAAATCCAGACGACAACATGTGATCCACACGAACTGGACAATCACCAAGTGTCAAGGGAGGAGAGACTCGGTGTGGCGGTAAGGGACCTTTCCATGGTTTAACCTTTGTACCCTTCTCAGGATGAGATTGAGGTATTTCGGAAGGAACCTTAGGATTAATATCGCCATTCACGTCAGAGCCGAGACCAACGACCGTATTCTGGGCCTCAGTCCAGCGTTTCAGCCGACTTTCATCAAACAAGGATTTCACGATTTTCCTTGCCATAGAAGTTGCTTTATTCATCCCCGGCGGCGACGCACTCATGATCACCAGATCACGATCTGGGTCTTCACTGAGATACTTCGCCGTCTCAAAGATTTGATCTTCCGTAAAACCTGCCGCCGCCGCTTTACAGCACAACGACGCAGTCGAGGGTGATGACGTTTTAGATGTATTCGATGATGGTTGGTCGTCACCATGATCCCAGAAACGTGCTCTTGATCCATTAGGCCTTAGCCCGTTCAACGGATCAGCTGAATTTACAGATTTTTTAGCTTTGTAAAAAAATAAATTCTCCTAAAAAAAGAGGGTGTTCCAACAGGCTCTCTAAATATTAACTCTCCATTTTAAAAACTGTCCATATAGCATGTTTTTTTTTCTAAGAGCTGATCCTACGGTCCTACCTGCTTCGTATGCTCTGCATTGGCGTTGTAGCTAGTGACGGTGTCAATGCAGACTTGTAGTTGTAGAGCAACACAGAGCTCGCTCTCAGTTTCCACAGATCAAGCTTGATGGTCTTTCCATGGCATGGCAAGTCACTCAACCAGGAAATCCTGGTCTTTTTGGCGAAGCTCATCTCCCCCAAATCGAGTTTTGCAGCAGAAATCTAAAACGACCTCTTCAAGATCTTCACATCGCCTAAATTGCATAAAGCAAATCAATCTTCACCTCACCTAAATCTCCTCATTCCCGTACATGGAACTCTCCCAAATCAATCCCACCCCTACTCCAATCGTGCTTCAGATGGTGAGAGAATCTGAATTAGTTTTCAATTCGTTGACATCTTGAGGAACTTAATTCAGATTCGGCTTGGACAACTCATCCCTGCTCCATTCGGCGATGGCTTCCTCATATGCGTGCTCTGGTCCTACATGCTGGCGCATGAGCTCGTCGCGCTCCTCGTCGCCATCGGGCTCGTGGCGAGCGTGAGCCCCAGCCTGCTGGGCGAGACGGTGCTCGCGTGGGCCAACTCGCTCGGGAACCTGGTGGCGAACATGGTCCTGGCGCAGTGGCGCTATGCAACGGGCCCGACGGCATGCGGATGACGGTGTGCGGCATTCAGCATGTCAACGAATGTGTCCATGGGGAGGAGGGTGCGTGGAGTCGATGGGGAGGAGGGTGACGCGCGGGAGCTGATGAAAACAACGCGGGAACGAGGGGGTGCGCGGGAGGAGGCGCGATGGCGAGCGACGCCTGCTAGGCAAAGATGGAGAGCGGTCCTCTCGGGATAGCGAGCCATGAAGAATAGCGAGGACAATAGACAGTCTGTTGGATCGCATTTTTAGTGTAAATTTTCTATATTTACAGAATCCATCGGTTTTACAAGCTCTATTGGAGATGCTCTGAGATACGTGGGGATTTCATAGGTGTATCCCAAGCTACATCGTTGGATTCAAAAGAGTCATCCTCGTCAGCAGACTCACCTTCGAACAACTCACCTTGATGCCTCGTAGCAGCACGATGATTATTCTCTTCCGCCGCTAGATTTGATGCCCACCGCCGGCGCAGTTCGCGAACCGGGATGATACGCAATCCTCGCCGCCGCCCTCTCATCCAGATCTATGTGCTCGTCGTTGCTTGATTATTGGCTGCTCCTTCTTCGAGCATTCATTTCTATGAGTTTTTAAAAATATACCATCTCAATTTCTGTGTTTTTTTTTCTATTCCTATATTTTTCATATCCTATGTTTCAAAGGAGACCTTATTCTACGATGGGCTTCCAACTCTGTCTATGGGCTTTTGCATATGTTTGGTCGCACTTCGTGATCTTGATCGAGCCTGGACCATTTCCACACTAACAACCCACCAACCACCATCTAAGCACAACGGCCTTTAAAAAAACATTTTAAGCAGTAAGCATAGGGGTTGCAGATTCAAAGGCAAGGTGTCTAAAAAGAAAGGATTCAAAAGCAAGGCGAAGCGTGCCTTATCTCTGTTAATTTTCTGTTTGGGACAATCGATGCACAGTGGCAGGCTTTCCGAGTGTTTCGGCAGCAACATGTGCAGTACATTCCTTAAAATGAAAAACATCCATAATGCAATATTTCGTCTCCCAGATAGACACTAATATACTGATGTGTTTATAGAATGAATACAGAAGAGGGTCATGCCAAGCTCTCTCATTGCTTCATCTCCTAGTGGATGTTGCATCTCGAATCTCCTGTCGTAATGCTCGCTGCCGTACAGTTGATGATGTATGGGCTTAGGACCCACATGTCAGCGGCGAGCAGTATGGTAGACGAGACCCGTTTGTTTGTTACATTCATAATATTAAGTTTTCATATACGAAGGTAAGTCGTCTTAATAAAATGGATTATATAGTGCTATACTAATTCTATTTCAAAACTGTTGTGGTAGTTTGATGTTTTTAGTTAGTCTTATTCATTTTTCTAAAAAAAATTATATGTTTTTAAATTTATTATCATTAATTTTTTTAACATAGACTTATAATTTTATATATTTAAATTAATATTTTAATAAAATAAACAACAAAATATAATTAAAATAAGAAAATTGTAAATACCCACCTACATGTTAAACACCCACAAGTTACCTCCTTGACAAATTTGACTTGTCAATATGACTCTTGGCAACCATCAACGCAGCTTTAAATGGTCAATTGTAATTAATTAACCTATGATATTAAGTAAATCACACATATATCATAACTTTTAAGCATTTTTCCTTGTATCTTGCTCATGACATCTCATACCATTTTTACTATATTTTTCACATCATTGATGATTATTAGTCAAAATTTATAACTCTAGATACCCATACATGGTAATTACACTAAAATGAAGCATTTACAACTATGTTGAAAGCTATACAAGAGCCTAATTAGTTGATCAAATTTATCAAAAGATATATGGAAACTATGTACAACTTATAGGTGTGTGCAACAAAAATATTTGTAGGTGGATAAATATAAAACCTCGTAATATGTAAGTGGTATTTACAACTTTTCTTAAAAAATAAATAGAATAATAGTTTTGAAAATAACAATTATAATTTTGTTCCTTTCCAATAAATCATAGAAAAATTTTGTTGTGAGGCATTATAAAAAAAAATGGATTTGGTCGCAAGACACTGCTAAAGTTATAGGACATCAAGAAATCATAACTTTTGTCCCTAGGACACTATAGCAGGAAAGATGTGCTGTTACGAATATTTTATCAAAATCCATAAGGCACATAGTGACTTGAGATTTTGTATGCGTATGCATTGCAACATTATCTAACTGTGTGCCTTTTTTCATAATTTTTTACAGCGTGCATAGTTTTATCTAGAAAATAAATAATGTTTAGTTTAAAAGGTTATGAAAATAATTAAATTTATTTTGTAAAAAAACATATAGATCAAGAATATAGCAATGCACCTGTGTATTTCAAGTAGTCATGACTTATTTATTAATATATGAAAAATTTCATAACATCTCTTCTCTCCTACAGTAGTGTCCCAGAGACAATAAATATGATTTCTCCGTGTCCCACGGCAAAAAATTTCCTGACTTTTGAAGGCCAACGGCCCTTCAACGCCGGACTTCCGCCGCAAGGAGCCGCCGCAGAGCCACCCACCCGCTTTCGTCCATGTCTCTCCATCGCCTCAAAGAAAGCCTCCACGATTGCTGCTCCTCCCAACCCCAAAGCCAGCCCCGATCACCTCCTCCTGCCCCTCTGCTTCCGCGGAGGCCTCCCAAGTCATCCCTCTCACAGCAGCTTCTCCGCCTCGAGGCCGTATCCTCTGATTTCTCCTCCCTTGCCGCCCCGCCGCCGCCGGCTCCCAAACCCCCGGCGCAGAAGCCGCGGGAGGACGCGGCGAGGGAATCGCCATCCGATGAGGAGGACGAGGATGCTCGCCCCCTCTGCCGTCGCCGCCCGGCACCAGCGCCCGCCATCGAGTCCCGCGGGCCCTACGAACCGCTTGTGCTTTCGCCGCCTGGAGAGCGTCCCCTCGTCCAGGTACCGTACTGGGCTCGCCTCTCCTCGATTTTTTGAAGAAACAAGAACCAAACCTTCTACTCGAATTGAATGACTGAATCTTTGCCCAGTGCGGGCTTGTTGTCTGCTCAAATTTCATGATAAAACATACATAACTTCTCATATAAATTCCTTACGGACAGAAATGCACTTTTATTTTACTTTTGTATCATTATTTTATCGCATTACTATATTTTACTTATATGTTCCGTGGTTGCAGGTTCCCCCATCAATAAATTGTCGACTACTTGCGCATCAAAGGGATGGTGTGAGATTCTTATACAATTTATACAGAAACAACCATGGTGGTGTGCTTGGAGATGACATGTGAGGCTTCCACATCACAGACTTCTAACAATTATAGGGTGTTCTTTTAGATAAACCTGATGATGAACTACTCTCTCTGTTCTCAAATTGCCGACATTAGGACAACCACTCTAGTTCATTTTTGAACTAAAATTTGTGTCCTAACAACAACAATTTAAAAATGGGGGGAGTACTTAATTGTGTTCATTTTGATAATCACTCATTTAATCATGTTGGATAATGCTATTGGAGCTGGCGAAGCATCTCCTTTTCTCAATACGGTTTCGTAAGGAGTTCATCTCGACCTAGTGAGTGGTCATGATCTGCATGAATTTTCCCCAAATCACGTAGGTGGCATTGTGAGTAATCCTGACATATTGAAGGTCATTATTCCTATCATAAGAGCCAGTACACAAGGACAATCTACAAAAGAAAAAAGGATGATGGAAAGGAAGAAAAATGGGAGGAAAAGGGCAATAATAAACCAATCAATAAAGGGAAAAAGAGGGGGAAACCAAAAATATTGGGCTTCTCTCCAAATATGTGGTTGACGCCTTTGTAGTCCACACTTATCAGCGCAAGCGTCGTGGCAAGGAAGCTGCGGCAACAACAACAAATGCCATGGCATCTGGTTATCTTAGAGGAGTTACTTGTTTTAGATTATTAAGTTTTGATTGAATTGAGTTATTTTCTTCAGTTATCAACTGTGATTAAGTGGTTAGTTTGTTTGTTTTGTTTGGAGAGCAAGCCTGAAGTTATTTTGTTATTAGGTGCCGGCTCTATATAAGGAGCCTGGCCATATGGAATAATGATCAAGCAAGATTAGATCTCAATTGCTACTCGGAGACTCTTCGGAGCGTGAGTCAGTTGATCTATTCTCTGCCCTCTATTAAGCCATATCAGAATTTTAATGTGTTTCTTGATGATATTGTAATATTATCTCGTGTTGTGATTTAGGGGTTTGGGAAAGACCATTCAAACAATTGCATTTCTATCTGCTGTTACCGAGAAAGGCAATGACCATGGTGAGCAATCAACTGACCAGAGAAAGAAGAGTGGTCCTGTACTCATCCTTTGTCCCACTTCTGTGATTCGAAACTGGGAAAATGAATTTTCTGAATGGGCAGAATTCTCGGTTGCTGTCTATCATGGTCCAAATCGTGATTTGGTCCTTGAACGAATTGAAACACAAGGATTGGAGGTACTCATTACCAGTTTTGACACTTTCAGAATTCATGACAAGATTTTATGTGGTATCTCTTGGGAGCTTGTTGTTGTTGATGAAGCACACCGTCTCAAGAATGAAAAATCTAAGTTATATGAAGCATGTTTGGGAATTACAACTCAAAAGCGATTTGGTCTCACAGGAACCATAATGCAGAATAAGATCATGGAATTGTTTAACCTGTTTGACTGGTTCGTGCCTGGTTGCTTGGGGGACCGAGAACACTTTCGAGCATATTATGACGAGCCTTTAAAACATGGGCAAAGGGTAAGCGCTCCTGAGAGATTCGTTCAGGTTGCTGATACACGCAAGAAGCACCTTGTTTCAGTTCTCAAGAAATTCTTGTTGAGAAGGACAAAGGAGGAGACAATTGGTCATCTTATGCTTGGGAAAGAGGATAATATTATTTTCTGCAAAATGAGTGATGTTCAAAAGCGAGTTTATAGAAGAATGCTGCAACAACCTGACATACAGATTCTTATAAACAAGGATCTTCCTTGTAGCTGTGGAAGTCCTTTGACTCAGGTTGAATGTTGCAAAATAAGAGAACCACACGGTATTATCTGGTCTTATCTCCACAAAGATAACCCAGAGGGCTGTTCTATGTGTCCCTTCTGCCTTGTTCTTCCTTGCCTCGTCAAGCTTCAGCAGGTTATTTCCTATTCTTATGATTTTATTACGGACATTTATCCAAAAATCTGATAGCTCCTTTCATGTAGATTAGTAACCATCTGGAGCTGATAAAGCCTAATCCAAAGGATGATATTGAAAAGCAGAAGAAAGATGCTGAGCTTGCTGCTGCTGTCATTGGTTCAGATATTGACCTAGTTGATGGTTGCGCTAAAAGTGAAAACTTCATGAGTCTCAGTGATGCAGAACATTGTGGAAAGATGCGTGCATTGGATAGGCTTCTGTCACTGTGGACTCAGCAGGGTGACAAGATTCTTCTTTTCAGCTATTCTGTCAGGTTTGTTATGCCACCACATTTTCTTTGTTCCACAGTTTCCAAAAACATGTCTTTATTTTAATGTCTGACTTAATCTTGTTCTTCAAATCCACGGTAAGTACGAGAAACATATCACAAGAAACCTCTTAGGTTCGAGCCACACCCACACTTGACAATAGAACTAAAGAATACACAAACATGTCTTTCTCCAATTGCTGTAAAACTATTCTAGTACTTCAGTTACCTATTATTTTTTTGTTTAGGTGAAGATATCACTTCCTTGCCATAATAGCCATTGATTTGCTAATCCCATACGTTTAGCTGATTCTATATGCCCATCTGAAGTAGAGTTGTAATTTAGATTTGCACATTAGAAAAATAATGTTAGGGTCTGATTTGAAAATGATTTGCTATTCACCTTTTCCATGTTCCTAGAGAGATACCTTAAAAATTGTATCGGTCAGATTTTGAGTAGCTAATAACAACAGTGAAGTTAGTCATGAACAATGGGTACTTTAATACTTGTTTATTGTTCCAGTTATCTTCTTAATACATGTGCTTATGATATGCTATTTGTTCCTGAACACACAATAGGGGGAGATATGGGGAAGGGCTGAAGGAAACGTGTGCTACATTTGTGATTTCCATGTTTTGTTACTCAACTGATTCAATGTGTAGAATTTGACAAACAGGATGCTTGACATACTGGAGAAGTTTCTCATAAGGAAGGGCTATTGCTTTTCCCGCTTTGATGGAACAACTCCTATGAATGCGCGTCAACTGCTAGTTGATGAGTTCAACAGAAGCCCTAGCAAACAGGTAAATTCAAGTGCATGTATAATTTCGGTAATTTTCTCCAACAAATTTTGGATGAGCATATCATCTATACAGTGGATGTCCTTCATGCAGGTTTTCCTTATCTCTACTCGGGCAGGTAATTTAGGTGTAAACCTTGTCAGTGCTAACCGTGTGGTGATATTTGATCCGAGTTGGAACCCTGCACAAGATCTGCAAGCACAAGATAGATCATTTCGGTATGGACAGAGACGTCATGTTACAGTGTTTCGCCTACTTGGTGCTGGTTCGCTCGAAGAGCTTATTTATTCACGACAAATATATAAACAACAGCTTTCCAACATTGCAGTCTCTGGAAAAATAGAGAAACGTTACTTTGAAGGAGTGCAGGTAATACCCTCAGGCATTGAACATTTTTTTATAAGATAAATGCAGAATATTTACATGAATCATTTAGGCTGGTTCAAATTTGAGCTGGTAAAAACAAATTATTATGAGGATTAGAGTTCACTTCTCTGGGATAATGATAATCACAATTTAGAATTTGAATCCATGCTGCGGGTGCCGGGCCTTTGATTGAGTAGTCAAGTAGAACAAAAAGGACCAGAATATTTACCATCATGTTCTATGACTGTGTTTGCCCCAAGTTAACCTTACACATTTGGTTCAGTTCCATGAGATTTTTTACGAGTTTCAAAAAAATGGTCTAAGAAGTGTGTGCTTCTGTCAGTGTTGTGTTTCAACTGAATCTTTTGTTGTAACCTAATTGTTGATCTTCATATTATGTTGAGAAGTGTGTTGTGCTTGGAACAATATATCCAGAAAATTTTCAAATTTCTATAGAATTATAACTAATAAGATAATGTAAATAAAATAATGTATTGTACAAACAAGCAGACATTATGTAATCGAAATATGTATTACAAATTGTTATTGTTAGGTGCATTTATATAGAGAAAAATCAGACATGTCACTTTCCATCACTCATGCACATTTATTTCATTTATTAACATATATTAGTTTAATTTCAGCTTGGGCTATTGTTTTGGCAGTTGTAGACATGATAATGTGTTAAGGAGCTCTTGTCAGTTTAATTTTAAATAGCACTTTTGGTGTTGTAAGAATAACCGCGTAGTCATTATACAGTTGAAATCTATCTGGATATCTGAAATGGATAATTTTGATTCAGGATGACAAGAAATTTAAAGGTGAGCTCTTTGGGATCTGCAATCTGTTCCGTGACTTGTCTGATAAGCTGTTCACTAGTGAGATCATTGAGATGCATGGAGATGATGGTAAGAGTAATACAGCTGAGGCAACAGGAATAAGAGAAATAGTCGATACTGATTTGTTTAGTTCACACGAGAATGAAAAGGCTTCCATGGCAATGACTGATACCGAAAATCAGAAATGGGTTGATCTTGGTAAGCTCTTGTTTAGATAATGCTGATTTAAATTATTTTTTTGTTTCGACCATGATATCCTGCATTAACGATTCAAGTCAAGGACCAAATGACCAAGCTGTAGTCATTACTTTTGCTGTTGACTCTAAAAGGCTAAAAGCTGATATGGAAAAACAGGTTATTGATGTTAGGTTTTGATTTAGTCATTTATCAAATACTAGCTCAAAATATTTTTAATTGATTTAGTCCTTTATGAAATACTAGCTCAAAATACTAGCTGATATGGAAAATATTTTTATCTATAGCTAATGTGCTGGACCTCTTGTTCAATATAATGTTTGTCATAATTTAGAAACCTCATGAGTGATTACAGATTAAAACTTGCCTGGTGAGCTGTGCTCTGTACTAGGTTCTCTCTTCTGTATGATGGATTATATATTTTGGAAGTAACAAATTTGGTCCATCTACAGGAATAGTCTATGCTCACCGCAATGAGGATGTCGTAAACATGCGAACAAATGGGAGAAATGACTGTGCAATAGATCAGATGATTCAAAGCTCCGCAGAGGAGCTGGAAAATAAGCATGAAACTACAAAGCTCTCAGTTATGGCAAAATCTTATTCAATGGAGCAGAAAAAGGAAGAGTTCAGCCGTATCGCATCCTTTATGGGCATGAGTGACCTTGAGTTTAGCAAGTGGTTGCTGACTGCCTCACCTCAGCAGCGATCTGAAGTACTGAAAAACTACAAGAGGAAAAAGAATAGGAAGTATCATCGCAATCACAAATGATACCCCCACCTTGGCGCTACTTCAAAGCTTCAATCTAGTAGTTAGCTTGTGTAGCAGCTGCGCTAGTCATCAACTTAGATGGAGGACTTGGGATCTGTTAATATTGATGTTAGCAGTCCCATTGTGTTTGACTAGTGTTGACCTACTTGAGCATTAAAGTTGGGCTTAGGAAAATCTGGAGTCTGGACCATTTTGATAGGCTCTTATCGTCCAGATGAAGTCTTAGTTCTCTTATGACAAATTTTACTGTCCAATGATGTGGATAATGTATTCGTTATAGTCTGTAGACATTTTGTTATATGCGGCAGTAACCACTCATTTGCTTGTAACATTATGGAATCGTGTTTAATTGTTTCTGTTGTTTCTATTTTTCCTTCAATATTTTTGTACATGACTCAGCAGTCTTAACCGGATATGATCTTATTCTAAGAGGAAACTAGGACAATGCGCAATTTTTCTAGTAGGATGACACTTGTTTGAACCATCAATGGGAGTGGTCAGGTTCCAGGTTTAGCTAAGCCTTCCAAGGCCATCAGGAGGCGACGCCCATCACAATTGTTACGAATAGCAGATCACAATTGGTTCCTTATGATGTGGGCTCCTTACAACTCGATTCATTGTTGAAGCTGTAAAATCCATGCTAAAGCTCGGTAAACACAAATAGCATATGTATATACACCATACATTTGACGTGTTACAATTTACAGTCCAATGCCAAGTGCTATCACCGTCAAGCAGCAACTCACAAGCTGGCATAACTAGACTATTATCTACAATCAACACTCGGCCTCAACATTTTTATTTTTTACAGGGCCACACGATTGCACTTGCACACCTCTGAAACCTACCTACCACTGACTGCATGCTACCAGTATATCCTACTCGTTCTGTTCCCAAGTTTTCCTTATTCATATTCACAACTAACTCACAATTCGAAGAAACTTATGGCCATGGGCAACTATGAGAAGTCCCGGTCTGGGAAGAGTAGTGGAGCAACGAGGGTCCAGATGTACAATGCTGCGGTAACCCACTCTGTGCAGATACGCACCCAGACAGTTGTCCATCCGGCATCCATCAGCTCTGAGCTCTCTGATGCAGCACTCGTCCAGCCAGTCAAAAGCATGGCTGAATACATGCTTGCAAGGGCAAAGATAAGGTGGAAAAAGGTGTACGAATAGCTCACGGGGCGTGGCTCACTTTCTTTGCTATCACCTTTGCCCGTCTCCTCATCACCGAGTAGTGGATTCTTTGTTCCTGCATGCATTTTTCTTTAATCACTGATAGCCAGCCAAGCATGCAGCCTCACAAGATGTGTTTTGGAATTGCCATTTTCTTACCAGATCTAGGAGATGATGGTGGTGAAAGAAATGTAGTGGAAGATCCGGCACGAACAGCAGAGTACACAACAGAGAGCACTGTAGTGAGCATCCCAAGTATAAGAGCACTCATTGAAACCTGCTTAGAATGCCTGTGAAGTCCGTTGCATTCATAGTCATCAGGTTCACTCGAGAGACTAGTGTAGCAGAGGTATGCACAGTAAACGGAAATGACAGAAGCAGGCATAATGCTTCCATTGACCTGGACAAGAAGCAATATCCCAACACAAGTTAACACAAATTTAAAGAAGATATCATCAGGCACCAACAGAAAACTGTATAAACTGTTCCGTTAGAAACCTGGATCATGAAGACAAATGTATTTAAATCAGACCTACATCTGTCATATAAAATGTTCAAGATAAAGCAGAAGTTTTTACCAAGTACTCTTCACCAAAACATTGAAGAGGCACCAATAGTAATAGGCTATGTGTAAATCAGATGACAAAACCACATGGATCTATATTGGATGCTAAGCATTACAAAGGACTAAGTACTATAAACTTGAAGACATACTCTTCGGAGTAGGATGTCATATAAGGTGCAGACTTTGACCAGAGACATACTCTTCGGAGTAGGATGTCATATAAGGTGCAGACTTTGACCAGTTTGACCATGGAGTACTTTAGATAAGAAGCAGTAGCGGAGCACCACCATAATCATAGAATGGGACAGTTTAACAGAGCATACATGGAAGTTCACAATCATTATAAGATAGGAAAACAAAAAGGAAGTGTTTGATTACAATCTCAATGGTGTAAACAATACTTAAGTTAAATATCTTAATGAAAAGCATACAGCCGCACTATTTGCTTGTTTAATAGGAGAAATTAGGAACATTTCTCCTTCCTAGGTTTCCTTGTTCAAATTTACAACAGAACTAAAAACCTACATTCAATTAGTACAAAATAAAGCTCATTTATCTATTTGTCAGTTACTACTGCTACCATTTCAAAACCACACAAACAGTCTTGATATTTTAACTATAAAGTCGCTATTTGTTACCTGCGGGTGCAAAGCAACGATTGCGAATGCAAAAGCAAGAATAAGTGTCATGACAATGAAGAACACGTTGAGACCACAATCATGACCGGAGGGATTAAACCACATGAAGAGCAAACCCGAAAAGGCAAATGTAGAGAGATAGCAAACCACAGTAACTACCAGCAAAGCTATTTCCCTACAGTATCAAATAGGATCCGACAGTTAATATCACAGATATATAAACTGGGTTCAAGTACCAATTGCTGGTGTTTAGCATACTTACCACTTCTGTTCATCTTTCTCAACCCACGAGTCATTCCAATTATTTGTAAAGTCTAAAAGCATCACAACTTGCACTAGAAGAAACAAACCAGATCCAAACTTTGATAATACCTCTGCAATTATAATCTTGGAATTAGAAACTCCAATAACCAGGGTAACTGGTTTGCACGGGCTAAGGAGTACCAGAAACAATCTAGAGCAAGAAAAAAAAAGGATAGCTAATGCAACCAATGAATTGGTAAAAACTGTCTGAAGAAGGAAACACAAAGCTTTCAAGCCAGATACAACAAACCATAGAAAGATCAAGAAAATAGAAGTTGAAAACTGATACAATAGCATCTGCACCTTGGTCTTCAAAACATGTTAAGATCCAGAAGTGCATTTGTATTTTGTCATTAAACAGGTAAATTTGCATATTTGTAGGTGCACTATGATCATCTTACAATGCTATGCCAAAGACAGAGTAATATGAATGATTAGGAAAAAGAGCATACCGTAAACAGTAATGACAATATTTGGAACACAAAACATAAGAACAATCAGAACAGCCCACACAGCAATCTTTGCAATCCAGCCACCATGGTGCCATGCATCTCGCTGGTCATTCTGGTCTTTGACACCAATCATCATGAGGGCAAATATTGCAAAAAACAAAAAGTTCCCCAGGCTTACACGCAAGACAGCATTCATTTGAAACCACTCTTCTGGTGGTGTATGATCAAATGCATTTATCCCTGCAATACAGTATGTTTCAGACTTACAACGCTGATTATGCTTATGATAAACCAATTCAATCCTTTAGCATTTCATCTAAGTTATCATAAATTCAAAGATTTACTGGATCAAAACAAAAAAAAAGTATCTAAAGGTACACATCATGCAACAACAAAACCTTTAGTCTCAAGCAAGTTGGGGTTGGCTCTCAGTATACATCAGGTGTTTTGGCAAATGAGCAAAGTTGTTCTCGTTTATCAAAACAAGACCCCACAAATATTTTTTTTTCCAGTGCAAAATCAGCCATAGTAGTGTATCATTTAAACATTATAAGCCTTGAGATGCTGAAGATTCTCAATCTGTGTTAAAACTTTTTGGTTTAAATAAAATCACAGTTCTATAACTTTACAGGACAGGAAAAGAATAAAGCTGAGAAGCTGCACTCATAGTAAAACCAGGACGCCCTTAATATTCGGGGGAGTGTGAAATCCCCAAATCGCAGTTCTATAACTTTACATCATGTGGATTCTTGATTTCCCCAATTTATCTGCCAACCAAACATCTGTAGGCCAGGCCGAACTTACACGCAACGCTGCTATTCTACTATCATCACAAATTCAGATACGAATTACTCAATCAATCGATCCGAGAGGTGATTAACCAGGATTAAGAATTCTGAAATTAAACAGCGCGAGCAAGGAGGAAACCACCGCAACCCTTCGAAATGAAGTGGAATTAGGGCCAACAAGAGAGTGAGTGAGTAGCAAGCGAATAGCCAGAGGTCACTTTACATGGAATGTGCTGTAGGAGAGGCGCCGCGAACTGGCGGAGTAGGAAGGAGAGGATGAGGGAGGAGGCGAAGAGGCCGCAGTAGGCGAGGCGCGCGGAGCGGCGGGGCACGGCCGCCGCCGCCGACGTGCAGAGGTTGCAGGCGCAGCCAGCGCACGCCGACGCCAAGCACGACGCGCACCACATCTTCCGATCGATCCCGTCTCTCTGGCTCTCTCTCTCTCCTGCGCGCCGAGCTTTCGGTTGTCTTCCACTTCCACGGCTCTCGGTCTCGGTGACGGGATTTGGGGGAAGGAATATCCGGTCCTTTTTATTAGGCTAGTTCTTTGCATGAGTGTTATGCCATCAAAATTATTTCGAAATTACAAATAAAATCATCTCTATAACACGGAGTACATAGTTTTATTTTGATATTTTTTTACATATAAATTTATATTGTATTATTGGTTATCTATAGAATGAAATAAAACTTTTCTCCTTCAATGTTAGTTTTATAGTATTTGATATTTAGAAAACCGTGTATATCCAATTTTATCTAGATAAAACAGCTTTATTCTCTCACTTCATAAATTTTTTTATCATGTATCAAATTTTTCTGTTGTGACATAATATTTAATAAAAATAAAACTTCCATTGAGATTAGTCTTAGGGTGAAATGGGCCAGTGCCCCTGCTTTAGTTTCTAATGATAAATTTGCCTTTGTAATATTTCAGTTGGTATTATTGTTCCTATTTTTTGAATCTGAGTCATAAACATGTACTTATTTTTTAAATCTGAGTAATAAGAATGTCCCTAATTTTTAACAGTCAGTAAAGGGCATTTTCCCCCTTTCATGACTATAGTTTATTTATTCAATATTATTTTTTTAAAAATTAAAAATATAGACAGTACCTAACAAAACAAGTTAATAAGGGCAAATAAAATCTTCAGTTTTGAATTTCAGGAGCAATGGTGCTAACTACGATTTTTAGGAGGATATAGAGACGTTTGGTTTCTAAAACAGGAGCAATGGTATAATTTTTCCTTTTTATTATGACTTAGACTCTCAAATAGAGTCTCTTACTTATTCTTTGAGAGGTTACTTTCAAATTTTAGCTCTCATCTCTCAATTTCAATTCTAGCGGTGCTATTTAAATTGAACCTCTTATTTTCGTCCTGACCTACGGGACTCAATTATCAGTGTAACCAAACATATATAGATCTTGAAGGCAACGCATGCCTAGGTCACCGTTGTGTCGAGATCCTCCTCCCTCCCCCCCTCCCCCTCCTCCCCGTCGAGATCCTGAGGCCGAAGCACTCCCCGTCGCCCATCGCAGAGGAGGTCGGGACCGACAGCGGAGTTGAGGAGGAGGCTGGGGCCGACAATAGCGTTGTTGCGTGATCCCGCGATAGTGCAGGAGGCGGCATAGTGAACGACGATAGCGGTGGGAGGCATTGGTGGAGGTCCGGCAGGGTGGCGCAACGATGGCAGACCAACAAGGTCGGGTTGGCACGTCGGCAGAGGAAAAGAGAAAAAAATAAATAAAATAATAGGGCTCACCTTTGAGAGGCCTTCTTTTGTTAGAAGGCTGGTGGCTGATTTGAGAGGTCTAAATTGAGAGGGAGAGTAGGAGGTTTGCTGAAGTTGTATTTTTTATCAGACTCTCAAAAAACTAAAATAGATGATCTGTGTGAGAAGCCCACTGGAGTTGTTCTTACCTCTAAAATCATCCCTCTTTCACATGTATATCCTAACTCATTCTAATTTTTGCAGGGAAGGCTCAAGATACCTATCCTCACTTCCGCTCCTCTTCCATGTTCTAATCTCAGATTCTCCTCCCAGCCGGGGTCCAGTCTAGCCGTCATGATGAAATATGTAGTCATAGTGTTGTGGTTGCTCCATATCCACACCGCCCTTGGTTGGGTGTATCAGCCTTGGTCTGGCTCCCTAGATGCATCATGTGGCTGTTTGGTTGCTTGGAGATAGAATAGAGCTTAGGTGGACAAATGCAAAAGGCACCAACAAGCCTGGCTCCCGTGAAACGTAAATGAAAGTCGTTTTCGACGGGCCTTGTTGACTGGATACAGGTGAGCTGATGGATTAAGTAGGTGATTAGTATATATTAATTGATATTACTATTTTTTAAAGGTAATTAAGGTTTTGTAAGATAAACTAAATATTATTAAAATATACTTATATAAAAATAAATACTATAATAATATTTATTTATAATATTTTATCTCATGGGACATGTAGCCTGAGGGATAAATACATGCAACCAATCAAATGGTCATTGATATGCAGAGCGAGGTCAACAAGGGCCTGGACTCGACAAACCAATCGCACCCCATCCTACCGCCTCTATTTCGCAGCTGATGTGTGTCCTGGAAAGTTGTATTCAACTTTAATTAACGAGTTCTGTTCGATTCCGAAATTATAGTTGATTTAATATATTGTAGTTGTTCTAATTTAACTTTAGTATGCGATCATTTTCATTCTTCAGTATCTACTTTAAAGATTTTTTTTTCATGACAGGTGCCTCACTTGTATGTCCACATTTTTTTTATGTGGGGAATAGCTGTCGAAATTTTGTCAGACACATTCTCTGAATACGAGTAGTGAGTGGATGCAATCTAATCTATATAGCATCTGGTTGAATCATACTATTAATTATTAAGTTTGGCATTTGTCCTCGTGTGTGCGTTTTAGTTCATTTGAGTAGCCTTTCTTGAAGATCTGGGCCATCGTCCATGACCTGTTTGAGCTGCATCAATCCCAACTTCCAATATCTGACAACATGCCCTAATTATTTTTCTTTTGCACGGCTAATAACCGAAAACTTAGGTGCATGGTACTTCGCCTTGTACTTCTGTAGACTGTAGTGCTATTGTTTCTGGCTTCTTAAACAAGCATCAACAGGTGTGTCATATGTCATGTCATGCAAGATGCTTTTTACAACATTCAACAGACTGCATTTAGCACCAAGCGTAAAGCAAGGGTACATGACATTAGTGGGAAACACACGATTCAAGCTAGCTGCGATGCAATGGCATTCCCCCAAAATGACCTTAACGATCAATGGAAACATACGAAGACTGCAAGGACTCAGAATCCATAATTCAAGGTTTAGATGTATCGTGATATTTAGCCTTCCATGACGCTAAGAGTCAACTGAAAACAATATCCTCACAGCTACTTCAAGAGCCGGAGCTCAGTGGTCATAACAGAGTAATTGATGATAAGACACGGCGAGCAAGTTAGGATGATGCCAGATCAAGTCTGCTGTCATGTCAGACAGTTAGCAGGCATCACCAACTACGTCAACGGTAACTTGTTACAGGAAACCTACTCCCTTCACTGCAGCTGCCAAGCCAGCTAAGTCACTTGCCTCTTAACTTTTCAAGGTCAGGAAGATCTGCAAACAAACATCGTTGTTAGAAACAGCATGAAGCCTGGGGTCACTGCTTATAGTCTATGCAAATAAAGTTTGAATATCTATCCGAAATGTGCCCTAAAACCATGCACAAGATGGAAATAGTATGAATAAAAAAGATTGGTACAAGTCTTGAAAGTTGAAATACCAATTGAAATGCCAGCGACTCAAATTAGCTAATTACATTTACAAGGAGGACAGGAACTGCAGATTAAGCGTTCTTCCAAAATGAAAGAAAACCAAAGTTGCAGGTTAAGGTTAGGGCCTAGTGGGCAGACTTCCTATCTGAAATTCTTGTCCACATTAGAAAGGAAGAACCCCTAAGTTGTACTCAAGTACAGGATAAGATGGGCACTTACAAAGCATTCCATCGTCGTCGTCACTTTCACCTCCATCATTTACCTGCAACAATTAGTACCACTATTATCCAGCAAAAACGTTAAAAGCACTGTGTGTGTGTACAGGGGCGAGGAGTTTGTGGTTAAGGACAGTTGGAGAAGCTTGATTGCAACATACCCCATCAAAGTCGTCATCTGAACCCATTGAGGCTTCTGTAAGGAATTGTTTGTTAGATGAGACTAAGTTGATTGTAGAATGCAACATTTACAAGTTTTATTGCAGGTAAAGGAGAAGAAACAAAAAGAACTGCTATTATTCACAGATGTGACTCTAGCCAGTGAAACAAAATAGAGAATAACAGCATGGTCATGATGAGATTGTAGATAATTTAGACAATGTATTTAACATTAAAATTTAAAACTAATTTGAAGAAAAGGAATGGACACAACATTATTAGTTTCTTACTAACATAACATGCTAGTAAATCTTTACGTAATACATAACAGCCTAAGAAAATTGAGAATGCAATGCCAGATCAATGGTACTGTGCACAAACAGCACTAATTTGATGAAATCTGAATTTTCCTGACGTTTAGTAAAACAAAGTGGATACTGGAAACATATATGTGGTAAAAAAAATTGAACTTTATGCTCCAAATGTGCTACAGGAACTTATTTCGAAATCCAAATAGTTTGAAACGAATTACAGGTAGGTCCAAGAATTCTATATTGTTTATCAATGGAACATTCTGAACTGATTCGAAAAAAAAAAGGAACATTCTGAACTGGACCTCTACTTAATTATGCACACTTCTAGACAAAAAAAAAAAAAGAATGCCTGTATTTTGGCATGTATATTATTAGCACATACCAGACTCTTCATCATCATCATCACGCCATTTGTTCCAGTCAACTTTGATATAGGGATGCTTCTCCTCTGACTTCAGTAAGCGTTTCCACCACCCCTTCTTTTCTTTCTGGAGTGAACAGATTATGTTCCTCAAGCCTATCTTTGTCCTCGTTTTACGTCCCTGTAGGCCATTTAAAAAGGTAGTCAGCCTTTCCACAGTAGAAATTGATGATAACTTTCATTATTATCTGAAACACTATCCAGCGGCTAGTAGCTCGAGAGATAAGGATTAACATCCATTACTTATTTGCTGAAACCAAGGCAATATTGCAATGCATGAAACCAACATATGCTTACCTCTGGCAGTATGGAATCAAAGAGCTCCAAACTGAAGCTAAAAGGTTCCCCATTAGCAATAGCGGAGAAGGTAAAGAGGCCATGAGGTTCAGTCTTCAGCACTACATCTTTTGCATCTGGCAATGAGATGGTCAAGTAAATCTTCTCAGAGCGCTGTGCCCACAGCACCTCAGGTTGGCGGCTGTATAGCAAAGAATAGGCATAATAAATTCCCGTAGAAACAATATGCATTAACATCAGAAAACTGCTCTGAAAATGATAACTGTCTAAAATCTTAATGAATTGTAAAATTCCAAATGTCACATGTAACTAAAAGAATATTCATGAACAGTCTATTTGGTCTAACACAAAGAACAAAAAAACGAAAGCTATTGACATCGCAAACTTATCATATGAGTTAGTGACTTCAGAATTTTGCGGTGTTTTTTGTAAAAATTATTCAAAATTCATGTATGTAGTACACATGAAGTTAAGTAAACCTATAAAAATTCAGCACCAAGTTCATTCTAGATGTCAGGAAACTAAACAGGAAATCAGTCAATAATAAATCTAGCAATGTTCATCACGTGACAACAGTACCGCCTGACTTTTTTAAATATCAATATCAGAGATGAATCTGGAAATGATTTTTTTTTCAGGTTTACTTAACTCTTTTTGCATTACATATATGATTTTTAAGCTTTCTTTTGGAACAATACAACATGTTGGATTACCACATTTTCTTTAACGGAGTACCAAAACCTCTAGTGACCAATGAACTACAGTTATGCCATGCACACAATTTTCCATTCCATTTCTGCTTATACCGTCGTAAATTACAAGAAATACTTTGGGTGCTAAGCAAATGCTAAATACAATTGCTAGACAAATGCAAGCTGGTTGTGTAACTCAATGCCCAAATGCATGACCTGACAACATGCAACGTGAACCATGTTCTGCAGATGCCCACATCGTACAATAACTTACACAACATTTCACTAAACTATAACTGCAACAGAACTATACCAAAATTAAACAAAACATTCAAGAGCATTAATGAAATAGGCCTTCTTATTGCGCTACTCAAGATCTAAACAGAACACTTACTACATAAGAAACTATTCTAAAGGATAATACACTGAATAATCCTTTGTCAGAACCTTCATTTGACAATGCAAAAGCAGGCTCCCTAGTGGCAACAATTCTGGATACCACAACCAACAAAACACCTTAGGAATATCCATTTCAGAAACCTAAGAAAGTAAGAAACCCTCAGTTATCAAAAAAAAAAAAAAAACCTCGGATCCTACAGCCAATTTAATGTACATTATTTGGTTTATAAAGAGGAAGGATCAGAATGGTTAGAAGAGTCTAGTTTCAAATGAAAATAATATAAGTATGTCCACTACAGAGCATCAACACTGTTCCATCTTTTTCCACATAGACTATTGTTATGTCAAGAAAGAAAGTACTTAGGGGCCAGTCACAATTTCTAGACAAATGCAAGTGGATCAAACTACTCAGTAACCTAAAAATTGTCATGATAACAACAATGTACAACATGCTCTGCAGATTTCTAAACAGCTCCCGTTACCATTCCAATGTAACAGTAAGTGCAAGAGCAGTAGACAAAAGTAAGCCAAAGCATTCCAGAGTGGCAGAGCATCAGTGGAACAGGCCTTTTTGTTACGACACTTACGCACCATCACGCAAGACAGTATACATTACTCATAAAAAAAACATAAACCAGAAGCACCTATATCAAAGTCTCTGTTTCGTAAGTGCAAAATCAATCTGTCAACAACTAGGAACGTTACTGGATAGTGCAATCAAGCAAACACCTCAACCAAACGTCGTTTCAGCAACCAAGACAATCCGGTGCAATCCTAGGTTCAGTTCACAAGCCGATCAAATAACCTGTGCAACCAACCAATCAGACCCTTGAAGCAGCCCCTAACAATTCCCACGGCAAGAACCAGAGCCCTACATCTCCCGCGTCCTACAGAAGCGGGCTCGGATCCTATTCACCCGTTGCCCTAACAAAGCGGCCAAAGAAAAAAACATACCGCCCTATCGCCTCTAACCCAACCCAAGGAATCGTCTTCCATTGCGTGCAAACAAATACCAGAGGAAAACCAGACGAGGGTCGAGGGAGAGAGGGAGGAGATGGCAAGGGAAGGGGATGCGCGGATCGTACCTCATGGCGGCGACGCGGAGTAGGGTTCGTCGATTGGTAGTGGGGAAAGTGTGCGCGGCAGTGGGGAGGAGAGGAGAGGACGGTGAAGTGATGAAGCGCAGCAGCGGCAGCACGCGCTCCTGTTTGCTCTTCGCCTGCTGTTGCAGCTTTATTTGCTGAGTTTAGATACCGACAATGCCCTTCTGCAGACAAAGTTGCAAAAGGTATTTGGGCCAAGAACATTGCTGGACTTTATTTGCTGTGCTGATCAATCGGGCCGCAGGCGCCCGTGATGAATGGCAAAAGGACAGTTGGGCCCAGAAGATTGCCATGCTTCAATTGGGTCGGGATTGAGCTGGTTTCTACGGCCTGCGTGGATTTTGTGAGTTATTAGGGGAGTGGGTTTTGGGTGTATTTTGTAACTAAGGATAATCATACAAGCATGATAGTTGAAGACCACGAATATGATTTCTTTCTGATTGAATAGAGAAAAACAAGGAAAGTATTGAAGTTTCAAAAATAGCCCTGAGCGTAAGCTCGTGAGGCCGCGAGCTCAAACCTCGTTTGACAACTCAGCTACTCCCTCCGTTCATATTTACATGTCATTTTAAGGTTTGTAACTTTTCTACAATTACATATCATTCTCATTTCCCAAAGCACCTTTCTCTTTTTCTAATATAATATTTTTTTTCCCATTACATCTTTATCTCTATCTCTTACTTTCTCGTTTTCAGTACACTCATCTTTTTACTTCTCCTTATTTTCTGTATCCAACTCCAAAACAATATCTAAATGTGAACGAAGAGAGTAGCTCACAAGCCTTCAGCTTTTGTTGACAACTCTACCGGCCCTACTTTTTGTTATCTCCAACCACAAGGTGGAAAATTATTTCAGTGAAAAGTTGTGGCTTTGAGTCAAAGACGCGCATTACTACTTGTCACCATCTCATCCTACAAATGCAATCAAGCATTTCTTCACTGGCAATCTATCACATGTCATCTTCTACATCACAACAACATGGTGCCTCTCACATCATGATCATTAGTTTTCATTCTATATAACTAAAAAAAGTAAATAATGAATTTATTCGGCTTCAACCTACATTAATGAGGCAATGACAGCTTAATGACTGTCGTTGCGGTGAGAAACATCAATTTGGACAAATTAGCGTGACGAAAGTTGTAACAACAAAATGCGCAAGAGAAGGGATGAGATTCTTCGACTGCTGATGGGCCTGGGATGACAGGATGGGTTAGGTTTATTGGGTATGGGTTGTCGGAGGGCTCTATGTGCTCTCCAGCCATAAAGTAGGAGCTCCGAAAAAGGCAGCGCCGTAGCCACGGGTGGCAGGTCGGCGATAAACGAAATTGGCGGCGATAAACGAAATTGGCGGCGAGGACATTACATGGTTGACTAGTTAGCTGCGGACGATGGCGGCATGTGCAGACAACACGCTAAGGCGACCTGGCACCGTCGACCGCTGTTGGTGATAGAGGATGGTGGTCGGGATATGCGACGGGCGGCGACAACGCCGGGGACAAGTTGGAATCCGCGAGGACCACGCGCCGACGGGACGAGCGTGGATGTGCGACTCGTGGCTTCCCTCCGGTTGAGCCCCCAGGGAAGGGGGCCAGCTGGCCTTCGTGCCAGAGCAGAGAAGAAGGGGCGTCACGGTGTAGGTTGAAGACAAATAGATACCGTCCAATTTTGATCCCGTGCTGAGAAGAAATCGATGAGTTGTTTTTCTCAGGTGAACACAAATACAAACGCGTGAAAAAAAAAAGGGAACAACCCTTCCTCCCTGATCGCGACGAGACCGACCGCGGCGTCGATGGAATTCTCTGGCAGTGTTGGCGGAGGCGGCGCAACGCTGTCAGAGATGTACCAGAGCGCGCGGCGGCTGCTGCTCTCGGCTCGCGATGGCGTGTCCCGCGTTGAGCGCCTCTCCTCGGCACCCACCTCGTCCTCCTACTCCTCTTCGGTGCCGCTCGTCGGTGGTGGGGCGGCTGGGGTACAGGCGGCAGCGGAGGAGGTGCGGAGGGAGGTGGCTCAGATCCAGACGCTATGCGCACAGATGGATCGGCTCTGGCGATCCATCCCCGCCAAGGGCCAGCGAGATCTCTGGAAGAGGTGAGGATCTCTTTAGATAGATGACCGAATTGCTTCCGCTGCTAGATTATGATTGGTCGTCTTGATGTTGAGTGATCGAAGCCTCGCTACTATTCGATTGTAGGTGTGGCGCATACTGCAACCCTATGGGACGAACATTTTGTGTTAGTAGTTTCTTCTAGTTCGGTTGCTGGGGTGCGAATTTTTGTCTCCATAGTGTTGAGAGTTGTTGGGCCTAATGGGTTTAGTCTGTACATTGTTCTTCAGTGTATGGTCTGAACTTATGCAAGTTTCACTGCCCTTAGGAATTTCTGAAAATCATGTAGAGACTACACACGGTTGATCCAAACATGGTACAACGGTACTTGGTATGCTGCCCTTCTGATTATCGTGCAACTGAAGTGACATTGTATTATTCATGAATCAAATCAGATATTCATCAGTGTTTTAAACAGTGCTAGTTGCTTAATGGATTTGGTATGCTTGGCAAGCACCTATGCAGGCTTGGAAGCATGAGGTGCTAGGTGCACCTAGACATCAAAACCCTCTTAGATCTGTATTTCGTTACACAATTGATCCCTTCAGCCATTCTCTACTTTACCGAGTTTTGTTGACAGGTGGCTAGCTATTTAGATTAGCTATTATCCGTCCTGACTTATGCGTAGCTGTTCATCTTAGCAGATAGCAGTTTTTGTCCATACTGTATCATTTTCTTGTAATATTAGTTTTATGTTTGTTAAGGAAAAGAATGGTATGGCTATTATGTTTCTTAATGAACGGTGTGGCTATCGCCATAGAAAGAATAGTTTCTGTTGCGAAGAGGTACCAAATCTGCTTGTTGCCGAGATTAAAAATGTTAGATAGGCAACAGAAGTTCTTTCTCTACCATCATCATTGTTATTTGATCGTGCACTTTCAGACAGTTGACAGGAACAGGACAATGCGAACTAGCATTGGTGGGCTAGTATCATAGAACATGCTTAGCACATGACATTCACTATTTCATTTTCTCTGTATTTTTAGTTGGTTTTGCTGTGTAACTCAACACTAGGTCATCATGTCAGACTATATGAGAGGTGCAGTGACAGTGTTACTGGCTTGGATGTTAGCTTGAGAACCTCCAAGTTGATTTTCTCCTAATGTTGGTTGTTGATGTAGACCAAATAAAAAGATCTCCATATAATTTACTATGAGCATGAAGCTATGCCAACTTTTAACTCTGCAGTACAAGGCAGTAACATATGAAATTCTGTCTTCTACATTCTCAGATTCATCAGCATACACACACTATGCGTTTTAGTTTCGTGGTGCAATATTAGCAATTTTGACTTCAAAAGTTCCCTTGGCTGACTATGTAAGCAGACATTCGTAAGCATTTTTTTAAATTGGATTGCAGCTCTTGTTTCCATTGATCCAGTTTCACTGTGAAATGCAAATGCCTTAGCTTCCAATACACTCTTGAATTTTCATGCATTGTTTTCTAAAATAATGCCATTAGACCTTGAATTAGAAATTTGAAATTTGTGAGTGATTTTCTTTAACAATTTGTAGAGGCTTCTAGTAAGTACGTTACATGGATCTGGTGTATATACATAATCTGCATTAGATCATTGTCTCCACTTTATTGAACCTGCCCATTTCTGCTTATAAGATAGCATTTCTGGTACTTTTAGGTCAAGACTTTGCAGTAGCAGCATGCAGCAGTACTATCAAGGTTCTCATGGTCATGCTTATTGATCTCAAGTCTACCGTGTTACCAGCTGTTGTTGATTTAGACAGGCTGTTGTTTTAGACATGGTGCAATATGAAATTTTGTGCGAGAGGCTTCATCCTGATTTGTTACACATTTGTCTTCAGTTGTAGAAGATATTGTGCTATTCTTGCCAAGCTTACCGAATACCTTTGTCTGTTTCATGTCTTTATCCTCTTTATGTTTGATATTTTTTTTAATTTGATATGTTTGATATTGTGTATAGCTTTTGCCAACATTAACTTATTTTTGCATGCTGTACTCCTGTTCTAAAATGGGGGTATTAGGATACATATTATGAATGTTTGTCCTAATAGTTACTGCATAATAAGTAATAAAGGTTTAGGGAAATTGCCGGATTAGTTAGGCCATGAAATAAACTACTAGATGTGTCTGACCAAGTAAATACCATATACAGCCTTTTATAGAGCCTAAAACCTTAAAACCATCACAGAAATAATACATAGAGGATTTGTATACAATACTGGATTGCATGGCTTTTCTGTAATAGGGTTGCCCAAGTTGTTCCTTCTACATGGCTTGTCTATAACGACGTTGCCCTAGTTCATGTTGAATGCTTCTTCACTATAACAGTGTTTCGAGAATATAACACATTTGTATGTGCTGTCTTGGCAGAAAGGTAGAGCAGCTATCTGAAGAGGTTGATTCACTGAAGGAAACCCTTGACAGGAATTCCCTGCGTCAACAAAAGCGAATTCTGGAAGCAAAAGAAAGAGCAGAGCTTTTTGAGAGAGCTGTAAGTAATCCTTGAGGCAAAACTAGAATCTCTGTGTTCCTTGTATGAAAATATTAATTATCTAAACTTTGAATTTTGTTGTTGCAGAATGGCGAGTCCTCACATGTCCTTAGAATATTTGATGACGAAGCCCAGGCAATGCAATCAGCTCGTAGCTCCTCACGTATGCTTGAAGAAGCTTATGAGACAGGCGTTGCCATCCTTCACAAGTACGCAGACCAGAGGGATCGACTTAAGGTAAACATCTATGCTGAAGCTGGACTGCGTATTGCTGAATGTGTGCCAAGCCAATCTTTATGGCTTTGATGGTGTAACTTCTCTCTGCTAATGGCTATCATCACTTCCTTGCAGAGTGCTCAAAGGAAGGCTCTGGATGTTCTGAATACTGTTGGTCTTTCAAACTCTGTTCTGAAGCTTATTGAGAGGCGGCACCGTGTCGACAAGTGGATTGCCTATGCTGGTATGATCATCACCATAGTAGTGATGATTGTGTTTTGGCGGCTAACGCATTAGTCCTGCATTGTGTTTGTTATAATCTTACTGTATGAGATATGTTTTGCGCAAATCATGGGTATGGGTCAGATACCAAATGGTGGAAGTTTCAGGGCTAGAACCAGTTTAAATTTGCTCTCGCTGGTTCTTGTGGTTTATGCACCCTTGAGATAGGTTGATGGCCTTACAAGATCTATGACGCTAATGTGCTATGTGCATGATGTAAGCCGCATTCACAAGTCAAATAGTCAATTGCGTTATTCATATACTAAGATCCACTTGTGAAGCCTAATGTAGGATTCCATGTTTGTAAATGCTCTAAGCTCTTTGCAGGCACAGCTGTGTACTTTTGTATGGATTTTTTTTTCTGCTGTTCTATGGACACATGGAATGATACTGGTACAATTCTCTTGTTAGTGAATACAAATGTACACAAACCTGATATTTTTCATATATCATACTGTTGATATTTTTTTATTAGTTTGTGCAACTTGACAACTATTGCCTACAAAAATATTTTTTCTTATAGCGGTGAAAAATGTGAGGTTTCATTAAAACTTCTTGCCAGTTGTCAAAGTTATTGTGGTCTCATGGAGCTAATCCCTCAGATTTGTTCATAGCCTCTTGAAAACTAAACAATCCATCAAACAAGATATCTTCTTTGAAAAAAAAAAAACAGAGACAAATATCTCTAGAGGTTTCTAACGTCGCAGGGCAAGTGGGACATGACTTCATCGTACCAAATGATCGCACCCTGACCGTCGATGGGGTCATCAAGCACGCCAAGCGCCTCCACGCGCGCGAGCGGTTTTCCCGCGAAAACGCGGGCGGCCCGGGGAGCCGCCTTCTCCGCATCTCGTCCAACCCATGACGACCACCGAACGGCGGATCGTACACAGTCTCTCCTTGGAATCCGCTGGTATCTCCGCGCGCGCTCCGTCGCCCGCGGTTTTTCACCGTGGCGTGTGCGTAGCTAGCAAGCTGTGCCTTTATATCCACCCCTGCTCATTCTCAGCCCTTGCTTAGCTAGCTAGCTTCCCTTGCGGCGCCGCGGATTTCGGTTTCCTCGGCGCGCACGAAGCGAGGTTGAGCTTCTCCGATCCACCGGAGTTTGCAAAGTTTGGATCGGACGAATAGATTGGGTGGATGAAGGTGGAAGGGAGCCACGGCGCGGTGCCGGTCAAGCGGCGACGGCGGGAGGCTGCTGCGGGAGGCCGGAACGGCGGCGGCGGCGTGAGCGTGCGGCGGCGCACGAGGTGGCGCGTCCAGGCGGATGCTGCGCCGCGGACGCTGCTCGGGCGGCTGCTCGCCGCGTGCCGTGTCGCGTTCGGAGGCCCCGGGACCGTGCCGGCGCCGGCGGACGTGTCTCTGCTCAGAAGCATCCTCGGTACGTACCTCCGGTCGTGGGCACGGCACAAGCATATTGCACTCAAACCTTACCTGCTCAATGTTCATCACACAGCCGTACGTGTTGTTTTCAACACATAGGTTTATTGGTGCATGGTTGGATCTGCTCTGGGACATATGGGAGTCCCATAGTTGCTTCTTTTCCCTTTCTGCGTCACAAGCATCTGATAAATGTATGGTTGCTCATCCATCCTGAATGACTGGAAGCGCATGCAGCATCAGCTTGGACTTTCTCTTCACTGCGTGTACGGGCTGGTCTTGACTTTAATTTGCTTGTTCTGACCTTTGCAGACAAGATTGGGCCTGAAGACGTGCGCAAGTTCTTGGACGCCATTACGGATACTCCTGGCCCTCATCATAGCCACCCGATCATCACGCGAACCACCGTTTACAGTTGCAGAAACTTTTCTGTACGGAATGAACTGACAAGTAACACGTTTTTGTGAGGATTTTGTTACTACTATGCATATTTCTTACCCACTCAAGTCAAGCCTGCATATATGTAACGAAATCATCTGAAGGCTGCATGCGCACCACATTCATGCTTCTTTCTGCTGGCTTTGTTTTCCTGGGTGATCTGCAGATCGTGATTTTCTTCCTTCCCCCAAAGGCGGTCATCCCTCTCCACAACCACCCTGGAATGACGGTGTTCAGCAAGCTGCTCTTCGGGTCACTGCACGTCCGGTCCTACGACTGGGTCCACCCCGATGATCGTCTTATTGTCACTGCCGGCAACGAATCGACGAATCCCCGTAATCGAGGTAACATTCCATTTGCTGCCGGCGGACTGGATTTCAGAAAATTGCACGATGATCATCACTTTATCAGCCATTACTGTCAATGACAAATCCGGCGTCATCTCCTAAAACGGGTCTAGATAGTACGCTGCCTGCAGTGAAACTGGCGAGGCTGGTGCTGGACGCCGACCTCAGCGCGCCCTGCGACGCCCTGGTTCTGTACCCGGAGTCCGGCGGGAACATGCACCAGTTCGCCGCAGCGACGCCGTGCGCCGTCCTCGATGTGCTCGGCCCGCCGTATTCCAAAGACCGGGACTGCACCTACTACCAGGACTTGCCTTTCTCCAACCACGATCCAAGTAAGCCAAATTAACCTTCTCATCAGTACGTACTCTTATCAGAACATCACTTGAAGAAGCTCCGGATTTCCAAGGTCATGCATGGAGATCACAAGAACAGGATCCAACGTCATTTCATCCCTTCACGTGTAGGTGTAGATGACAATGACGCCGGCGATGTGGATGCCACGGATGAGAAGAACGCCCGTCTGGCGTGGCTGAAAGAGACGGACAAGCCCCAGGACCTGAAAATGTACGAAGTGCCATACAAAGGACCGCCGCCCATCTTTTAGACCTGGTCTTGCGGTTCATAGCAGGTCTCCGGTTTTGTATCTAGTTCGGGTTGGCAAAGCGTATAAATGCAAGTGCAAATGTGTGGGCCGCTTGGTTTATTTCTTTCATTCGTCAGCTAGTACTAGAAGGTCACCACGTATGTCTGTATCAGCGTATGTGCATATGCAGACTCTTCGTTTGCCCCGGCCCTCGTGAAGCGAAGTCTCGTCTGAATGCTCCCGTCTTTCACGCTTGTTTTGCTTATTATATTATATAAAATGAAAAAAAAGCGTCGACCACACTGCTCGCAGAATCTTGATAAAACAGGAAATGTCAACTGGGTTTATCACGCTAACACGTCCAGTGCCAATATGCAATAAAATATAGCTTCCTTTTTGTAATTCCTCACCCACCCCAACAAAAAAACATTATTACCTTTCTTTTCTTGTCCAGCGACTCAGTGCGCATGCATGGACACCATTTGGTTTCCGGAATTGGCAATCCGGGTGCTCCCTCTGTTTTCGCCGTCACTACCTGATCGGATGAAGTCTTTGGGTCTCGCTAGTGAATGCCTCACCGTCCGCCGCGTGGAGGTTCGGATTATCTGCACAAGGTTTTGCTCCAGCTCTGTTCTGCCAAGTGCCAATAGCATAGACGAGTGGATCCGCCGCCACTACGCATCGGATCGATATCTGCGGCGTCTCGGCATGCGCAAATTCTCGAGGCGCCTGGCGGTATTTTAAGAGCAAGGTTAATAGTTTAGTCTGTTGCTGGCTAAATAGAAGTGCCACATCATATAGAGTCAATGAAATAGCCAGTTCATATAATGATTAGCTATTAGATTGGCTAAAAGAAATATTGTAATAATTATTCTAGTATTTAGTATTTGAATGTGCATACCATCAACTGTGGCCTATAACTTTGTGGTCATTTTGTTAGCACTGCCATTTATATCAGCAGAGTTTTAAATAATAACTAACAATAATGTGTCCGTGTATTGTCACGGACTTCAATATTTTAAAACTCTAAATAATAGTATTGTGTGGTATTGATGTAACTTTTTTCTATCCATTTAGAAATTTTATTATATTACTAATTTTTTTATGGGTTGGCCCAAACAACTTTTTTTTTCTATTTGTCTACATATAGGTGGCTATGCTCTCATACTATGTTGACTTTCTTGAGGTCATGTTCTTCTATCGACCTCTACCTTTTAGAGCTATCTTTCCGCCAAACTTCGCCCTGTCTTGCCACCGTTGTTGCTGCAGAGTGCTCGTCCGTCGTCGTCGCTACCTCTTGATGTATCTCCTCCCATTGATTCATGAGCCGACATGTGAGGCATTAGAGGGAGGATGGGGTGTGCATCTGGACCTCAAAGGTCGTGAGGACTGACGACAACACAGGAATACCTCCTCCTCCCTAGCAGCTCGCGCTTCGCTATTGTTGTCTCCTCCAACGCACGTCCCTAGATACCTCGGTCTTCCTGGTTCGAAGTCGTTGGCTTTCTCTTCATCATTGCGGCTATATAAGGGGAGGTCTTGAATCCGCATCGATGGCGACCAGGTGTAAAATAGAGGATTTGAAAATTTAGATTTTTTAAGAGTAACCGTTTGAATAGACACTGGAAATCCATAGGAATAATAATCTAAGTAACTTCATAATTTTTCATTATTATTGTTTAACCCGCACATTTTGTTATTATATTAAGTTTGAGGCTCACGAACATGAAAATGAAATATAAAAAACATGAGACATACAGGTGGGCCGAAGGAATTGACCTTATCCCCTTCTCAACACCATCCGGGTCACTCTTCCTCCCACGGTCCCACCGAACACTCTCGGATGCCAAGCAAACCTTTTCCCTTCCTCGCCCCTACCGACGAAATCGGGCTTAGCTGCCCTTGCCGGCCGCTGGCCTGCTATTGCTGGGTGCCCCGCCGCTCGACAGCCGCCGTGCCGCGTGCCTCGCCTCTAGCCACCCCGGACATCGTGCCACTGGGTGCCGCCCCTCGCGTTTCCTCCCATCCAGCGAGAGCATGTCATCCGACCATTGTGCCTTCGATTCCCCTCTCGATACTATAGGGAGGTCTCCGTTCCAATGCCCTCCCATCGCAGCCCGCCGCCGTAGTCGAGGCAGTCCGGCTGGATGCAGACCAAGTCGAGCGAGTTTCCTTACCTTGGAGCATAGCAACTGTACAAGCTAGCTGCCTCTGTGTAAGGATCTAGGAGTACCGAGGGGGGGGGGGGGGGTTATTGGACCGGTAATGTGGATCATCAACCTAATCAAGTTTCCATCAAATCTTCCACCTTGCTAATGACAAGTCCTATGCAATTCTGTCAAGCCAAGACCCTAGCAATTCTAGTGGTATGATGCAACGCAAGTGATGCCAAGGCAATCGATTAAGCAAGAAAGCTCATGACAGCCCTATCCCTACTTACACACAAATGCAAAATTAAAGATGGTAAGTAAAGAGAGAGTTTAGAGAAGCTCATTGTTTTTTAGCCCGAGGTATCGGGAGGATGGCGTCTCTCCCTAGTCATCATTGGATCGTTGCCTGTCGGAGTATTGATCCCTCCCGCCACCAACTATGGAGTCCTTGCACGTAAGCCTGTATCACTCCTAGAGTGACGGCGTGGTTGCGTGAACACTGTTCATCGAGCCCTCGGCTCCTTAAGCATAAGCTTGGCTCTCTCAAGGACTTGCTGCACTCCTGGAGTGCACACACGGGTGCTCTCTCATGATGCTCCTTTTAAAGGCGAGCTCAAACCTTATATAGACTTGTGATGACCTTCACAACACATCACGATAATGATAGGTTTGATCATCAACATCTAACCGATCTAGACCTTGCCATAGACCAAGAGTAACAACACTGACACTCTCTACAACCTCTCATAGGCTGGAGACTATGTGATGATCTTGTTACTCTACAAGACACTAGATAGCTCTCAATCTTTGCACTAGTGTCTCCTCTTCTCCTCTTGGACCTCTTCAAATTTGTCCAGCTCTCTAGATGGTCAAGAGAGGTCTGAAAGATCCTAGCAATAGCTACATATAGTCTCCAACTACTCCACTAGCCATTACCAAAAAGCTAGCGCAACTGAGAACCAACCACCATAATGTACCACCATACATTACGTCGACCACTTAGTATAGTCACTGTATAATACGACAACCTCTGATCTCTAGTGCCTCTCTGCACAAAATCCTTTTAAATCGCCATACCTTACGACGACCTCGCCGTAACGTCTCCGGAGAGTTCCATTTTCTGGCCACTCCAACTCCTCGTAGTCACCGTACCTTACGGTGACCTCATTGTAACCTCAATGACTCCTTCTAAGTTCTGGCCACCTCTTATCTCCTAGGTCACCATACCTTATGACGACCTCGTCATAATGTCTCCGGAGAGTTATGAAAAATGGTCTTCCATGCTCCTTGACTCGCTGTACCTTACAACGACCTCCTGAGCACTAGTCTAAAGACTCTGCCCATCTCTATACAACTTTAGACTGGTGATATCCACATACTTACGTGTACAAGAACATTTCTTAATGGACCTTACGGTGACTTGTCCTGAAGTGGAAACTTGCTGTCCTCTTGACCCGTCTCCAAGCTTCGAAACCTTGATCAATCCTTCTCCATTGCCACTCTTAGTGTCCTCAAGCTTTACTTGAGCATCCCAACACTCTACACCTAGTGAAGCCTAAGAGAATGACTCATGCCCTCTTGATAGTTCAGTTTTTTTTCCTATGGACTCAAACCTAGACACTAACCAAGTGATCACAACACACTTGGACCTAGGTGTCCTTAGCCTTGATCCATCTCCATCACCGTGACCTTCGATCAAAAATCTTCATGACACACCACCGAGTCCTCATTGATCATCAAGGCGACCTTTTCACCGTGTTCATGTTTAAGATAATAGTTTGTTCTACATCCACAACAATAGATGTAGGCATTAGTAACCATTTCATGTTGTTACTCAATCACTAAAACATTCATACCTTGGGGTTTCCAAACATCAATAGTCATAAAGCTTACAATCTGCCTCAAGCAATGCAACGGGCCTTTGCTCTCAGCCTTGAGCAGTGGCGACGACGGGTTCACCCCCCCTCGAACTCGATGACAATGTTGGTGAGGAAGACGACAAGATTTAATAGGCGCGGGCCGGTGGGAGTAGGTCCTCATGGATGGGAAGTGGTCTTTTATTTTTTTCTCGTATTTGTTTCGTGCAACTCTGAGTTGGACCTTGTTCTGAGTATTGTTTTTTTCCTTATGCCACGTAACACCGAGTCGTGTTTTTTTTTCCTCATGAAATTCTGAGTTGGAGCCTATTCGTATTTTGTTTCCTCATGCAACTCCACTCGTGGAACATCATGTGGACATGTTCATCTTTTTTATTTAAGAGTAGAGATAAGATTATATTAATTTTAACTTTGACAAAGTTATAGCTAAATATAATTGTCAGTATTGATCATCATCAAATGTATCAAATTACCACGCTGACAAAATAAAAAAAATAAAAAAATATAAATGTTGTCATTTTATTGTTGACGAAGGGAGCTACCGTACGATGCAACGAATCCACGATTAGTGATGGTCTGATAACATCTGCAACAACATAACTTTCCACCATGGTTCTACCAATGCTAATGTGTGTAGCCGCCGTCACACTTAATTAATCTAAGAAGTATAGTAGAGAATCGATCATCAATGTCGGTTCAAGCCATGCCGTAAGATCAATGGTCATCAGAGAATGAGTGCCAAATACTGGTGCCAATCATCAATGTGACGATATTGTGACCTAGTTTCCCAGAGTATATTGATGGGGAATTGACCACGAGCTCCAACCATTGATGCTTGTCATCGCCGCAAGATCGTCGATTGTCATAGTCACTTAATATCTAAATCCACCAAAGTACTCCCTCTGTACTCACTTTAGGAGGCATCCTACAAAACAAAGCAATTTCTCAAAGCTGGGCGTTCTCACGTCTCGGCAGAAGTGTTGCAAAAAAATGAGTCTTGGTGGAAGGACAATAACGAATCGGGTGGAGCAACTTTAGTGAATGAAGTGGACCTGGGACTGTATTTATTAAGGGTATACCTCTTGATTAATTACTTCTTGATATTGTAAATCATATCCTAAACATTATCTAAATTGAGTATGGAGGGAGTATAGGAAGAACATCTGTAACTATCGTCCATCAATGTCGATATCTATCCATGTCGCAAGATCGACGATGCCACCATGACCCAAATCCCCTGAGCATGGGAATAATCGCCCACCAGCGCCAACACAGATCATGAATTTGTCAGCGCCAAGCTAACCAGGCCACGGCCCAAGCGCAGCACCAGAAGCAACCGAAAGGTATCGGGCCCGGAATGGGTCCTGTAATAGGGTAGAAGTGGCCCATCTGGCCCATGGAGCGAGGGAGGCAGAGAGCTTAAGTACCCGGACTCGGAACCCTAGCGGCTATCGAGGAACTCGGACACCAAACTGGTGGCGGCGACAGTGTTGTTCCTGTCGGCCGGATCCCTAATCCAGCTCCACTCCCCTAGATCATCTCCCTTCTTCCTGCTCTCGCTTCGGTGCTAACATCTGGCATCAGAGCTTCTTCGCCCTCATCCACGCCATTCCGCGTCGGCCAGCAAGGGCCAAGAGGCGGCATGCCTCGCCCGCCCGGTGTATAGAACCAGGCAGGCCGAGCAGATCCATGCGATGGAGAAGCAACTGCAGGAGATCTTGGACAAACTCTAGGGTCTGGATGAGTTGAAGTCGTCGCTGGATGAATTCAAGCAGGCGCAGGCCGATCTGCAACAATGGAGGCCAGGAGTGGAGACTCAGCTCAAGGAGCTGACCTCCGTTGTTGGCGACGTTCGTCAGCAGCTCGCCGCGATGCCGATGTCTTCTTCATCGACGGCCGCAACCACGGCACGCGCGATGGGGTTTAATGGCCACGACGGTGTCTCAGATCTCCGGGGGAAGGCGCATGAGGCTTCAGAGTCCCAGCAGCCTCCTCCGGTCATAGGTACGATTGGATTCACCCAACCTTGTTTCTTTCCACAATTCCCCTCCTTGAGTCAGCCACCCCCCCAAGAACCCACCCCTAAATCAACCACCCCCTCCACCACCCGAGGACGATGATTTCGGCCCATTTCCCAAATTCCCTCCACCCCCCGCACCCAACAACAACCTACAACCTCACACCACCACTTGCAGCAACCATAACCCACTTCAAATGACACTAGGCTCAGTTAACCCCACTTTCCTAACCCATAGCCAAACCATGCCCAATATATCCTTTCCCTAATTCGATGGTGAGAACCCCAGACTCTGGAAATCCCGGTGCGAAGGGTACTTTGAGATGTTTTCCATACACCTATCCCTCTGGATAAGAATAGCCACCATGCACTTCACCAACAACTAAGCCTTATGGGTCCAATCCATGGAACGGCGAATCCGTGATACAGATTGGGAAGGCTTTTGTTCTCTGCTCTATGCATGATTCGGCCGGGACCAATAGCAAGCCCTCATCCGCCAATTCTTCTCCCTCAAACAAATATCCTCGGTGGCCGATTATATTGAGCGATTCGAGGGCCTCATGAACCACCTGCTATCTTAAGACGAAACCATTCACCCCCTATACTTCCTTACTCGATTTGTTGAGGGATTGCGGGACGAAATTCGCGTTGTTGTCATTGTGCAACGTCCCCAAGATTTGGATGCTGCTTGCTCTCTTGTGTTGTTACAGGAAGAGGTGGCGGATGGCTCCCGTCGCCGTGTCTACCGGTGCGGGGACAACACGAGGACACTTAACAAGACCCCAGGAAGGGCTTCCACCGCTCATCCCCTGTCGTCTCCTCCACACAGTCGGCCCTCTTCCGCGCCAGCAGCAGTCGACGAACGCAAGCCACCAGAGAGCAATCGCCCAGGCACTGCAAGTTCAAGGCTAGGTGAACTACGAGCATATCGTCGAGCCAAAGGATATTGTTTCAAGTACGGTGAGAAGTGGGGACACGGTCATCGTTGTGGGCCAACAATCCAGCTTCAAGTCATGGAAGAACTCATACAAGCACTGCAATTGGATGAAGAAAGTCCAGCTGTATCGGACGGAATTTCAGTCATTGACGAGCTGTCAGCCATCTCTAAAGAAGCAGTCCAAGGTACAGAATCACCATGGACCATTCGCTTGCAATGCTGGATCAAGAACAAGCAAGTGCTAATGCTGGTCGACTCGGGTAGTACACACACTTTTGCAAGCCACCAAGTCGCAGATCTTTTTTCCCAAGCCGAAGCACTTGAGAAGTCAGTCCGAGTCAAGATAGCAGATGGCGGTGAATTACAGTGCACCCATCAAATCCCCAAGTGCCACTGGTGGGTACAGGGTTATGCAGCCTGCTCCAACATGAGCATTATACCACTAGGTACATATGACGTCATACTTGGAATGGACTGGCTTCAATGCCACAATCCAATTGAAATTCACTGGAAACAGAAGCACCTATCCTTTGACCACGACAACAGGCGAGTGACTCTACAGGGCGTACTTGGTCATTCTCAGCTCAGCTTAGCCACCTCCACTCAATTGAAGGGCCTCCAACGCCGGAATGCTTTGCTACACCTGGTCCAGCTCCAGTCAGTCGAAATTCAAACCCTCAAGTCAATACTAGCTGAAATCTCCGACCTGCTACTCCAATTCCAAGATGTCTTTGAAGAGCCCAAGGGTCTGCCTCCCCAGCGTAGTTGTGACCACAGAATACCTCTCATTCTAGGAGCCAGATCTGTTCACATTCGTCTGTACTGATATTGACCGGAGTTGAAGGACGAAATAGAGAAGCAAATCGAGGAACTACTACAGAATGGCTAAATTCAAGCCAGTACTAGTCCATTCTCCTCCTCTGTGGTGCTGGTACGCAAGAAGGATGGTGACTGGCGCATGTGTGTGGACTACAGATACCTCAATGTGATGATGGTGATCGGTAAATTTCCCCTCCAAGTAATCGATGAATTACTGGACGAATTGCAAGGTGCTTGCTGGTTTACTTGTTTAGACCTCCGAGCCGGGTTCCATCAGATACACTTGGCAGAAGGGGAGGGGTACAAGACGGCCTTCCAAACGCATCAGGGCACTATGAATACAAGGTCATGTCCTTCGGGCTGGCAGGTGCCCCAGGAACCTTTCAAGGTGCCATGAACGAGACGTTGGCCTCGGTTCTGCGTAAATGTGCTCTCGTCTTCTTTGACGATATATTGGTATACAGTAAGACCCTCCCCGCACACATTAGTCACCTCCATCAGGTTCTTTTCCTGCTGCGTCAGCATAAGTGGCAAGTCAAATTATCTAAGTGCGAGTTCGCTCAGCGGCAATTAAACTACCTGGGGCATGTAATCAGTGACATGGGTGTTGCCACGGACCCCTCTAAAATCAGCACAGTACAACAATGGCCTCAACCAGCATATGTCAAGGAGCTACGTGGGTTTTTAGGGCTGTTAGGCTACTATCGAAAGTTTGTATGCCATTACGGCATGATCAGTCGCCCTCTCACTAACCTTCTCAAAAAACATTCTGTTTTTGTGTGGACACAGGAAACAGAAGACGCATTCCAAATGCTCAAGCGAGCGTTGATGGAAGCCCCGGTGTTGGCGCTGCATGACTTCAACAAGCAATTCGTCATCGAAACCGACGCCTGTGAGACGGGCATCAGAGTGGTTCTACTTCAAGACAACCATCCGATCGCCAACCTCAGCAAGTCTCTAGGCCCACGCTCTCGTGGCCTCTCGACATACGAGAAGGAGTGTACGGCCGTCCTCTTGGTGGTCGACCACTGGCGTTCCTACCTCCAGCACGCGGAGTTCGTGATCCGCTTCGACCCGAGAAGCCTGGTCCACCTCGATGACCAACGCTTCTCCACTCCGTGGCAACGTCGCGCCTTCACCAAACTTCTGGGCCTCCATTACAAGATCATCTACAAGAAGGGCTCCGACAACAACGCCGCCGACGCTCTGTCTCGGCGGCCTCTTGACCCCTCCACCGAGTTGGTGGCTGTGTCGATATGCCAACCCACCTAGTTGGAGGACGTGTCAGTGGGGGTACAAGAACGACAAGGCCGCCCAACAACTCCTTCAGCAACTTGCACTAGGCGATCTGGCTCAAGGCAAGTTCACCCTCACCGACGGCATCATCCGCTACAAGGGGCGCGTGTGGGTCGGCAGCAACACAACCCTGCAGCAACGAGTCACACAAGCTATGCACGCATCCGCTATAGGAGGTCACTCAGGCATCCAAGTGACAACGCATCGCATCAAGGGCGTTTTCGTGTGGCCGTAGCTGCCCCATCTGCCAGCAAGCAAAAACAAAGCGCGTCAAGTATCCCGGCCTCCTCCAACCACTTCCTGTGCCGGATCACGCCTAGCAGATGGTCACGATGGATTTCATCGAAGGCCTTCCATCCTCGAGCCATCGCGATTGCATCATGGTCATCGTCGACAATGTCACGGACCCGCCTTACCACGGAGATGGCTCCGTTTCAGGATCTCCCTCGGGTGGCGACACGCGCTGTGACGCCCAATAATACAACACATGACAGAGAAAGATAATTGCAACAAGAGCATAGATGGGGAACAGAGTTTTACATAAATCCAAAGTTATATTACAACCCAGAGTTTTATCAGCAGTAAAATTTTTATGGAAGCGAATAGTTCAACATTGGTTCACCAGTTTGACGAAAAAGATGAGATACAATCACCCTCTCACGGCGACACACAGAGACCAACCCGGCCATAATAGGTGCCTTGCCCAAGCACCGTACCGGCAAGCAAGGAACTACTCCTCATCTTCATTCGTGCACAGCTCCCGCTCGATGTTCTAGCAGTCGGGGCGCTGGCCCTCCTAGTGGAATCTTCCACCGTAGTGGCAGTCTCCGTCCTGGTCATCTGAAAACCACATAGAGCTACGCCCTGAGTAACTAATTTACTCAGCAAGATTGACCCGTCAAAATGGCCATCTATAGCCGACGCCTAGACATGCAAAGGGTAGGGATAGGGTTTATATTGCCAGGAAACCAGCCTAGGAGTGGATTCTTGTTTTTCACGTTTTAGCACCAAGTTAAGTTGTTATGCGGAATAGTAAATTTAGTTTGACTAAAGCTATAACAATCATGGTTGCAATACAATCTTAATAATTCCAAACAGCAGTATTAAACCCACTCATCATCTTAATGGCTTCCGACATTGTTTCGGAGCAGCGATCAAGTGGTACTCGTTACTGTGAGGGGAAGCGACTCGAATCGATTTACATCCTGCAGGAGAAACCTGCTTGCATGACCCATACGCGCTTACTGGAAGCCGCATGGAGCAACCTTTCGCTTACGGTACCGCAGGGTCTTCTGGGTCCAGACTCCCCCGAGAAGGGTCCCCCATCGCGATGCGCCCCGTGCCGCCATCCGTGGGTGGATTGCTCCCTCCTCTCAGCCCCAGTTCCACCAAAGAAGGGAGAAGGCTATCTTCAGACCACGCGATAGTCGTAGCTACATCGGTTTACTGGGCCCATATCTCCAGCATGCAAACAGTATGTTCAAACTTGATCCCATGGGCCGGACACGAGGCGTAGCCTTAGGTGACTCGAACGGGGCTACCTCCTTGAAGACAGGCTGTCCTTCCCTTTCCACCTAGTTGTCCGTCCGGTCTTCATTGTGATTCCATCCACCCTTTCCTTCACCCGATATCATTTCCCAGTGATAATATTCCCTATCTACGAGTGGTCTCCATACCACTAGATGAGTAGCCGTCCTAACTTAAGCAAAGCGACTACCGTCCTGAGGCTAATACGGGGTACAGGGATCCTACTGCAATACTAGGTTTTCAAACAACTCCTATAAACTTAATGCACAGGCAAACCTACATCACACTATCTAGTGTTAAAATAAAACGGGTAAAACTTGGTGGGATGCACCGGGGCTTGCCTGGGTTCTGCTCCGGGTTAGCTGAAGCACCACCGGGTTCTTCTAGCTCCTGCTCCTGTCCCGTCTCCACGTGGTCCACTGCGTGATCTATATGATGCAAAGATGATGCTTATAAGAGAAGATTCATGGCACTTCCTCAATAAATACGTTAATGTACACTGCTACTCATGGAAGTAAGCGGGGTGTGATGAATAGTTCAGCAATACAACGTATTGAATGGGGCACAGTGTGAGGGCGTCGCGTGTATTTCCTTCATGGACTCCAGTATTTAATCGCGACGACGTCGCACCAAAGTACGGTGTGTTTGTGTGTGCCGGGGTGAAGCTACGTAAGTGATGTCCATGACCAGTAGGTGCTAATTAATTAATGTTTTAGTGTGTCGAGCATAACCCTCGTAAGGTACTAAGTACCTGTGAAACAGCCCTAAAGTGGAACCATATTTATTAACGGGTAATATTGCACTCGGGACATAATTTATTAAGTTGACATGGTTCTGATCATCAAATGAGCAGGGGTGATTTAATATAGTTAGATTATAGTAGGAGAGATTTACTGGCCAAGATTCCCTCTCATGTACCAAGCCAATAATTTCAATTAATTATTATAAGGAAAAAGGCATTAATATAATTTCAGCTAATATACAGAAACTTACCCTATGAAATTTTCCAGGGAGACTAGAAACTGAAAAACCTACTCGGTGACCAAATTTCAAGATTTTATCAGCTTTCTATAATTAATTATGAATTTATGAGGGATCTTTTTATCATATAATTAAATCCTAAAAGTAAAACTAACATGCACTGTGATTTAGCATTTTTCCCTATTAGTACTAGTCCAGACAAGGCTAACAAAATTTATCTTGCCTCAAAATTCCTATTAATCATTTTACTATGCATTGTTCAAGTTTTGCACTTTTCTGGAAATGATTAAAATGAGAAAATCAATCTCTGATTACTTGGGCCGCATCCAGACAGCCCAACGGGCTGAATCTCCTGCGGCCCATAGGCCGAGCTCGCGCGCAGGAGCTTTCTCGGGCCAGGCGCGGCCCAAGAACGAGGCCAGGCCCAAAGGCCATTGCGGCCCAGTGGCCATCCCGGCCACTGGCCAGCTCGGCATGAGCCGAGCGCGCGCGCGGCAGCGCGGGCCACGCGCGGTGGCGCGGGCACGGCGGCCGGCAGGGGTGGCGGCGGCGGCAGCATTGCCGGGATAGCAAACAGCGGGTTCCGACGGACACGCGGCGCGTGAAAAGAGGGAAGAGGGCTCACCGGGGCTGGCTCGACGACGGCGAGGCGGAATTCTGGCGGTCGGCGGTGGCGTTCCGGCGGGGGTCATGTGCTTGGGCGAGCCGAGTGAGGCCGGAGAGCTACGCGAAGCCAAGAGCTTGCTGCATGTCAAAGGAATTTGGTCGAGGCTCACCAGGGAGTTCGGACGACATGGAGGAGCGGCGCTCGGAGGCGGGGAAGAAGAGGCCGATTCATTGCGGCTCGGAGGGGAAACGAAGACGGCAGCTCCGCGGGGAGCACCAGAGCGTTGACACGAAGCTGGTGGTGCTCAGGGCAGGGGCGGGGAGGCGGTGCAGCGGCCGGGCACCGGGGGCTCGCGCGGCGGCGATGGCGAGCGCCTCAACGGAAGAGAGAGCAGAGAAAGGGAGTCACGTGCGAGAGAGAGAGAATGGGCAGGGCGGTGTTCGGACCGCGGGGGTGACAGGGGGGATGTCGGAACGGGGTGGGGGCGTCGATCCGTGGGCGCGGCGGATGCCGAGTCGACGGCACCCACGCGGCGTACGGGCAGGCGGGAGCGCGGGGAGGCGCCGGTGTGTTTCTTTTGAGTCGCTGACAGGTGGGCCCCACAGGGAGTTTTCTTTTTCCTTTCTTTTTCCAATCCTAACAGCTGACTGCTTTTGATATTTGTGTTTGAATTAATCTAGAGTTGCTAAAATCAGACCAAAAATAAGGCAGGCTCCTCATAATGTGCTGGATGTTATAAAAATACTAACTACTATCAGTTCTCATTACGATTTAATTAGAAATTTTGTGAATAGAGCTGGTTTTTGAAATTTCTACCATTTATTTGGGGCCTCTATTAATGGAATAAAAATCTGAGAAAATCCTTAAAATTCTACTTGTCCAAGACCAACATCATATATTTTTCGTAGGTATGAGTCATGTGAAAAACTCTAGACTTATAGTTCAAGTGACATTCAAATAGTGCTTAATTTGAATTCAATTTGATAAATTTTTAGTTCCAACTTTGGGGGTTAAGCTCTTGTGATTCTAAGACGATGTCCTTGAACCCCTCATGACACTTGGAGTGATGGCTTTGTAGGAACTCTTCAGTTTCCCAAGTGGCCTTCTTGGCAGTGTGGTTGCTCCATTGAACCTTGTAAAACTTGAGCGTCTTCTTACGCGTAACTCGTTCCTTCTCGTCTAGCACCCTCACCGGATGCTCTGAATACGTCGGATCGGGTTGTAATTGTCCAGTGGTCTCCAGGGTAATGTCTACTGGCATTTTCAGACACTTCTTTAGTTGGGACACGTGGAATGTGTCATGCACTCCAGCGAGTTCCACTGGCAGTTGGAGCTGGTAGGCCACGGGTCCGCATCTCGCAATGATAGGGTAGGGACCAATATATCGAGGTGCTAACTTCCCGCGAATTCCAAACCGCTGTACAACCTTGGTGGGTGACACTCGGAGGTAGACCATATCGCCGACCCTGAATTCCAATGGGCGGCGCCTTTTATCCGCATAACTTTTCTGCCTGGACTTTGCCGTACATAAGTTTGATCGGATTTCAAGCATCTTCTGTTCAGCTTGCTGCACTAGCTCTGGACCAAATATTACCCTCTCCCCTGATTCTGACCAATTCAGTGGTGTGCGACAGCGGCGCCCATAGAGAGCCTCGAATGGTGCCATCCTGATGCTTTCCTGGTAACTGTTATTGTAGGCGAATTCTGCCAAAGGTAGGTACTCATCCCACTTTTTGTTGTGATTCAATACGTATGCTCTTAACATGTCTTCCAATATTTGGTTAACCCTCTCGGTCTGTCCGTCTGTGTGGGGGTGGTACGCGGAACCCCTAATCAACCTGGTGCCCAATGTCTTGTGTAATTTCTCCCAAAAGCGCCCCACAAACTGGGAGTCTCTATCGGATACGATGGTCTTGGGCACTCCGTGCAAACATAGAATTCGCTCAATGTATAGTTGCGCATATTTCTGCATCTTGAACCATGTCGACACAGGGATAAAGTGGGCGACCTTTGTCAACCTATCAACAATAACCCATATGGAGTCAAATTTGTGTGATGTCAGCAGTAGGCCAACGATGAAATCCGTGCTGATATCTTCCCATTTCTAGGCTGGAACACTCAAGGGTTGTAGTAGGCCTGCCTTCTTCAGATGATCGGCCTTGACTCGGCGGCAGGTACCGCACTCTGCGACATAACGTGCTCTTTCCCTTTTCATTCGAGTCCACCAATATTTGGATCTCAAATCATAGTACATCTTGTTGCTGCCCGGATGCATGGAGTACTTTGTAATGTGAGCCTCGTCTAGAATTTTCTTGCGGAGTTCCAGATCCTTAGGAACCACTAGTCGATCCTTGAACCATAAAACACCTTCTGCATCTTCTCAAAAGCATTGTACCCTAGCATCGCCCTCTTTTAGTCTTCTTTTGATATGTGCTATGCCTCTCTTATTTTTCTGGGCTGTCGCTATTTCTTCCCGTAAGGTAGGAATTAATGCTAGGTTATAGAGGGCTCTGTGGGGTGTTACTTGAACATAATGACCATCTTGGACTTGTGGGCTGACTAGGAGGTGGTGGCAGTGAGCCTTGCGGCTTAGGGCGTCAGCCACGACATTCACTTTTCCCGGGTGGTAGTGGACTTCCAACTCGTAATCCTTAATCAATTCCAACCAACGGCGTTGTCTCATGTTCATGTGGTCTTGAGTGAAAATGTACTTCAAGCTTTTATGGTCGGTGTATACATGAACTAAATTCCCAAGGAGGTAATGTCTCCACATCTTTAAGGCCAACACCACGGCCGCTAACTCCAGGTCATGTGCGGGGTAGTTCTGCTCGTGCTTCCTCAATTGCCTTGATCCATAAGCAATAACTCTCTCATCTTGCATAAGCACGCATCCTAAGCCAATACCCGAAGCGTCACAATAAACATCGAACGGTTTCCCTAGATCCGGTTGAGCCAATACTGGGGCCGTGGTCAGGTGCTTCTTCAATGTCTGAAAAGCACCTTCGCAACCTTCATCCCATATGAATTTCTTGTCTTTCTTAAGCAACTCGGTCATGGGCTTTGCAATTTTGGAGAAATTGGGAATGAAACAGCGGTAGTAACCAGCTAATCCCAGAAAACTGCGTATATGAAATACGGTCTTCGGCGTCTTCCAGTTCAGTACATCTCTTACCTTGCTGGGATCTACCGCGATGCCTTCTTCCGAGACAATATGGCCTAAAAATGGTACTTGCTTCAACCAAAACTCGCACTTGCTAAACTTAGCATATAGCTGGTGCTCCACTAACCTCTGTAATACAACACGGAGATGCTCTGCATGTTCTTCCTCTGACTTCGAGTAGACTAGGATGTCGTCAATGAATACCACCACAAACTTGTCCAACTCTGGCATGAACACCGAGTTCATGAGATACATGAAGTGCACCGGTGCGTTTGTCAAGCCAAATGACATCACTAAATACTCATATAGTCCGTATCGGGTAGAGAATGCTGTCTTTGGAATATCTTTCGCACGGATTTTAATTTGATGGTATCCAGACTGGAGATCGATCTTGGAGAAAACCTTAGCTCCTATCAACTGGTCAAAGAGAATGTCAATACGGGGCAGTGGGTATTTGTTTTTGACAGTCACCGCATTTAGGGGTCGGTAGTCTACACACAGCCTCAAGGTCTCATCTTTCGTTTTCACGAATAATGCCGGACAACCCCAAGGTGAGGAACTTGGTCGAATGAATCCCTTATCCAGCAGCTCCTTTAGCTGCTCCTTTTACTCAGCTAGTTCCTTAGGCGCCATTTTATACGGCCTTTTGGATATCGGTGTCGTCCCTGGCTGAAGCTCAATCTTGAACTCAACGTCCCGATCCGGTGGAAGTCCCGGGAGCTCATCAGGGAATACGTCCGGAAATTCCCTAACCACTGGAATATCCTTTATTTGCCCGGCGGTGGTGTGGTGAATGATTGGTGTGGCCAGTTGGGGTGGTCGTACCCAGAAGCTTACGCTACCATGGGTGGGAGAGTTTAGGTGTACAGTGTAGGCGTCTATGTCCAATATAGCTTTATGTTGCCTCAGGCAAGGCATACCCAGAATAATGTCAATGTTGCACCCCTCTAAGACCATGCACTTGGTAGGGTAGACTTTTGACCCTAGGGTTATTGGGAGTTTCTCTATTTCATATAGAGCAGGGGTTTGTCCACCGGCTGATCTAATGGTGTATCGTGCTTTCATAAGGGTGCGAGGCAGCCGGTACTTATCAACGAACAACTCACTAACAAAGCTATGTGATGCTCCTGAGTCAAACAGAACTAGTGCGGGGTGGTCTCGAACAGAGAACATACGAGCAAGGATGGGGCTGTTCTCCGGAATCTCCTCCAGGGTGGTGTTGTTCACTCGCCCAGCACGAACTGGCCCTCGGTTGTTGTGGTTGTTGTTGCCGCTGTTGATGTTCCTTGGCGGGTTCTGGCCAGTGCTCTTCTTGGGGTGCGGGCACTCCCTCGAGAAATGCCCAAGACGACTGCAGTTGTAGCAGGGGAAAGGCCCGGTCTGTGCGTTCGGCTGTTGCGGCGGGCGAAACCCACCTTGGCTTTGCTGCTGACGTGGTACCGAGGGTCACTGCTGTGCTGGCTGAGCTGGGCGCACAACAGGTGCCGGCACGGAGGCGGAACGGTACCTCTGTCCCGACAGGGTGGTGTACACCATGCGGAACTTCTACGAGGGTCCACTGGATGGCCCCATAGCACTTGCGGAGCGCTTTCGTTCTGCCATCACCCTGCGATATCCGTCTTCTGCGACGATAGCATTATTCACAAACTCAGCGAATGAGCCTCCCATGTTAAGGTTGAGGCGGTCCTGTAGCTCAGCACTTAGCCCCTCCAAGAAACGGTCCTTGCGCTTGGCGGGGGTGTCAACTTGTTCCGGGGCGTATAGCGCCAACCGGTTGAACTCTTCGCAGTATTCCTCGACACTGCGGTTGCCTTGCTTTAGTGCGGCGAATTCACGCGCCTTCCTGCGAATGAGCCCCGCAGGGATGTAGTGAGCACGGAACACATCTTTAAACTCGTCCCACATAATCTGCTGGTCCGCTCCCACAGAGGTGACATGGTTGGCCCACCATTCCTCTGCCGCACCATGCAGCTGCTGCGCGGCGAACAATGTCTTCTGCACAGGCGTGCAGTTAAGGAGTCCAAATTTGGACTCGAGCATGCGAAGAAAATTCTCCGCCTCCATGGGCTCAGTGGTTGAGATGAACGTGGGTGGCCTGGTGGCGAGGAAGTCAGAGTAGGAGCTGTTCTCCGGTGCTCCGTCGTTGTGGCCCCTAGCATTCGGGGCTGCTAGGTTTTGCTGTGCCAGCTCCCGCATGAACTCCGCCTGCTGCTGCTGGCTCTCCATCATAGCAGCGAAAAACTGCGCCATCATTTGCATGGGGTTGGGCGGCGGCGGCAGTGGTGGAGTCCCTTGTGGAGAGTCATTCCCCCTAGCCCTGGAACCTTCGGGCTGCTCGCCATGCAGGTCATTGGTGTTACGGGTGCGCACCATTCTGAAATGCAAAAATAAGGTTCCCAATTAGTCTCTTATCCAACATGATCATTATAGGCTACCAAATCAATAACACAGCACACGGGGCAGCAATTTGGTACACAACATAATTTTAATAAAGCGGGAGTTTTCCAAGTTAACATGGTTCTAGTACAAGTCCACAGTTCCACTCTACACAAACTCGGAATATGTGGCCATCGAGTTTCCAAAAGCCATTCACGCGGGCGATCCCCAAAATACAACAACCACGCATGGAGCGTCCAAAAGCTATCCCTCTACCATGCCCTACAAGTACGACCTAGTCGCGTCTACTACTACTGCCATGCCCTGTCTCCGGCGGTGCCAGAGGGTCCTGGACGGTCTGCGCCTGTCGGAGCGGGTGGTTCGTAGTCCACGTCAGACTCCTCGTCCACGTCCTCCTCGGGCTCCTCCTCCACGGGTGCTGTCGACGGTGCAACAATCGCGTCCAACTGAGCCTGGAGGTCCTGGTTCTCATGAGCCAGGGTCTCCAGGTCCTCCGCCATAAGGTCCATCTCTTGCTGGGCACTGGCCAGCTGCTGCTACAGGTGCTCGTTATGGTTGGCCCGCTGCTGCATAATCAACCCTCGTCTATCCACCTCCTGCGCGAGAGTGTCGCGCTGCTCAGCAACCTCCGACACGCGAGTCTCACTCGCCTCAAGAGCAGCGGTCAACCGCTGAATCTCTCTCTGCTGTGCATCGACCTGTGTCTGCAGGTCGTTCCTCTGCAGCCACACCTGCTCTGCATCCGTCAGCAAGATCCTGCTACGGCTGCTAGACTCCTCATCCAAGTTGAGGAGGTACTCAGAGTAGTGAGCTACGCGGTGGTATCCCGCGTGGTACTCCGGGTAGTCGTCGCGAGAGACGCGTCTCATGCGCCTCTGCCAAACCGGGTCAGCCTGGTGCCAAATGGGGATCATCTCGAACGGAGTCCCCGAGAGCGCTGCTACGTTGCGCCCACAGAAGTGAGTGAGAGCCCGGTGGGCGACTCTCTCCAGGCCCTCCCTGAGGCTCCCAGCCGTGACTGTGCTCTCCATACCCGCCAAGTCGGGGTTGCGCGGGTGTGGGGAGACGCTGAGATGCACCTCTGCAAAAGGCACACCATGGCGGTGAGTCTCACGCCCACGGTACGAAGGCGGCTCCTCGTAGCCCAGGGCGCGTAGCATCTCCCACAGGAGGGTGGGAAAACCACGGTGGTGTAGACCGGGGGTATATCGCCACCTGTCATGCTGGAACAGGTCAAACCCATGCTCGTCCATCTGGAACACAAACTCAAATAGTGAGTACTCATTCCAAACGCAGAGGGTGCAGGCCAAAATAAAACAATATGATGCAATGAGTGATACGAAGAGTCTAGCCACCATAGGTGGTTACATATTCTAGAGGGGAATTTGGTTACTAAAAAGAATGGTATGTTCTGTCCTAGGGTACTGCAGCCACTTCGTCAAGCTTCTAGGCAATCCTACTTACGGATTCTGGACGGTAACTGAATACTAAAGTGGTAGAATCCTTCACCATCTTTCCAGAAAGTGCAACTACAGCCCTAGGGGTGGTCGGAGCAAGGAGTTACAGATTTTACACAATAGGTTAAACATCTGAGATTTAGATTACACCGAGTTCGACGTGCTGCCTCGGACGGCCAAAATGGTATTGTCTGGAAATTATTAAACCAAATTCTTCTTGCTGCACGTACAGAGAGTTCATTCGTGATTTCAATAAGTATTCGTTTGCATGCTTTTGACTTTCAGGTGGAAAGATATCGATTTTTATATGGATGACCTGTCTGCTGAAATTTCAGTTTCGTGTTAATGTCCTGATGCTTTTTAATATTTTTCATGTATGCATATGATTTCGGCCTGTACGTCCTCACAAAAATAAAAGTTGGCCGCAAATAGGACCATACGCATAGTCGGTGACGGACGATCTCTCAAGTCAGTCGTACACTACCCGTTTCTTACGAGAATCGTGGTTAGCGTACCTGCAGAAGATTCATTCCAGAAACAATACATCAAATCAAAAGAAACGAGCCGAAAATAATCCCTTATTATTATCCTAGGGTAGGACACTGATGTTTTACGCAATCAGTCCGCATTCACACCATTGTGCTAGCTTCCCATGTTACAGTCTACTGGGCGGGACACATACCTGCGTTGACGATGCCGTAGATGAAGTATTTGAACAAACAACCTCCTACAGTTAGCTTTGCCGCCTGGATCCTAACTATTAATAACCTATTGAGCACGTCCTCACACGTTCGTTACGGGGTTTTCAAAAATATGTCTTTGAATATTGCACTATTCCCGAGATAGCTCTGATACCACGCTGTCACGGACCCGCCTTAGCACGGAGACGGCTCCGTTCCAGGATCTCCCTCGGGTGGCGACATGCGCTGTGACGCCCAATAGTACAATACATGACAGAGAAAGATAATTGCAACAAGAGCATAGATGGGGAACAGAGTTTTACATAAATCCAAAGTTATATTACAACCTAAAGTTTTGTCAGCAGTAAAATTTTTACGAAAGCGAATAGTTCAACATTGGTTCACCAGTTTGACGAAAAAGATGAGATACAATCGCCCTCTCACGGCGACACACAGAGACCAACCCGGCCATAATAGGTGCCTTGCCCAAGCACCGTACCGGCAAGCAAGGAACTACTCCTCGTCTTTATTCGTGCATAGCTCCCACTCGATGTTCCAGCAGTCGGGGCGCTGACCCTCCCAGTGGAATCTTCCACCGTAGTGGCAGTCTCCGTCCTAGTCATCTAAAAACTACATAGAGCTACGCCCTGAGTAACTAATTTACTCAGCAAGACTGACCCGTCAAAATGGCCATCTACAGCAGATGCCTAGACATGCAAAGGCTAGGGATAGGGTTTATATTGTCAGGAAACCAGCCTAGGAGTGGATTCTTGTTTTTCACGTTTTAGCACCAAGTTAAGTTGTTATGCAGAATAGTAAATTTAGTTTGCACTAAAGCTATAACAATCATGGTTGCAATACAATCTTAATAATTCCAAACAGCAGTATTAAACCCACTCATCATCTTAATGGCTTCCGACACTGTTCCGGAGCAGCGATCAAGTGGTACTCGTTACTGTGAGGGGCAGCGACTCGAATCAATTTACATCCTGCAGGAGAAACCTGCTTGCACGACCCATACGCGCTTCCTGGAAGCCGCATGGAGCAACCTTTCGCTTACGGTACCGCAGGGTCTTCCGGGTCCAGACTCCCCCGAGAAGGGTCCTCCATCGCGATGCGCCTCGTGCCGCCATCCGTGGGTGGATTGCTCCCTCCTCTCAGCCCCAGTTCCACCAAAGAAGGGAGAAGGCTATCTTCAGACCAGGCGATAGTCGTAGCTACATCGGTTTACTGGGCCCATATCTCCAGCATGCAAACAGTACGTTCAAACTTGATCCCATGGGCCGGACACGAGGCGTAGCCTTAGGTGACTCGGACGGGGCTACCTCCTTGAAGACAGGCTGTCCTTCCCTTTCCACCTAGTTGCCCGTCCGGTCTTCATTGTGATTCCATCCACCCTTTCCTTCATCCGATATCATTTCCTAGTGATAATATTCCGTATCTACGTGTGGTCTCCATACCACTCGATGAGTAGCCGTCCTAACTTAAGCAGAGCGACTACCGTCCTGAGGCTAATACCGGGTACAGGGATCCTACTGCAATACTAGGTTTTCAAACAACTCCTATAAACTTAATGCACAGGCAAACCTACATCACACTATCTAGTGTTAAAATAAAATGGGTAAAACTTGGTGGGATGCACCGGGGCTTGCCTGGGTTCTGCTCCGGGTTAACTGAAGCACCACCGGGTTCTTCAAGCTCCTGCTCCTGTCCCGTCTCCATGTGGTCCACTGCGTGATCTATATGATGCAAAGATGATGCTTATAAGAGAAGATTCATAGCACTTCCTCAATAAATACGTTAATGTACACTGCTACTCGTGGAAGTAAGCGGGGTGTGATGAATAGTTCAGCAATACAACGTATTGAATGGGGCACAGTGTGAGGGCGTCGCGTGTATTTCCTTCATGGACTCCAGTATTTAATCGCGACGACGTCGCACCAAAGTACGGTGTGTTTGTGTGTGCCGGGGTGAAGCTATGTAAGTGATGTCCATGACCAGTAGGTGCTAATTAATTAATGTTTTAGTGTGTCGAGCATAACCCTCGTAAGGTACTAAGTACCTGTGAAACAGCCCTAAAGTGGAACCATATTTATTAACGGGTAATATTGCACTCGGGACATAATTTATTAAGTTGACATGGTTCTGATCATCAAATGAGCAGGGGTGATTTAATATAGTTAGATTATAGTAGGAGTGATTTACTGGCCAAGATTCCCTCTCATGTACCAACCCAATAATTTCAATTAGTTATTATAAGGAAAAAGAAATTAAATTAATTTCAGCTAATATACAGAGACTTACCCTATGATATTTTTCAGGGAGACTAGAAACTGAAAAACCTACTCGGTGACCAAATTTCAAGATTTTATCAGCTTTCTATAATTAATTATGAATTTATGAGGGTTTTTTTATCATATAATTATCCTAAAAGTAAAACTAACATGCACTGTGATTTAGCATTTTTCCCTATTAGTACTAGTCCAGACAAGGCTAACAAAATTTATCTTGTCTCAAAATTCCTATTAATCATTTTACTATGCATTGTTCAAGTTTTACACTTTTCTGGAAATGATTAAAATGAGAAAATCAATCTCTGATTACTTGGGCCGCATCCAGACAGCCCAACGGGCTGAATCTCCCGCAGCCCATAGGCCGAGCGCGCGCGCAGGGGCGCTCTTGGGCCAGGCGCGGCCCGAGAGCGAGGCCAGGCCCAAAGGCCATTGCGGCCCAGTTTTTAGCTAGTTCATTTCTGAAAGCACGTAAAGAGGTGTTTTTTTGGGCTTTGGCTTTTACAAGTCTGGACTTTTTTTTAGAATTTTTAAAAAACTTTTAAACTTGTAAAAAACATTTTCATTTTTTTAAAATTTTTTTTTTAAATTTTAAAATTTTTATTGAATTTTTAAGAAACTTTGTAAGAAATCTTTTAAATTTTTGAAAATCTTTTTATGAAACGAAATTTCTAAAACTTTTTAAATTTTAAAAAAACTTTTTAAATTTAAAAAACTTCAATTTTTTTAAAAAACTTTTTAAGTTTAGAAATTATGTAATAGAAGGAAAAATTTAAACAAATTAAGATGGAGCTTTTAAATTGCATGTAAATTTGAATAAATAATATATTATTTTATAGTTATCAGCTCACAGTTATTTTTACCAAACGGCTTTCAACTTTTTCACAGCTCATATCTTATAGCAGTTTTTTTCACGGCTCATAGCCCATAATAGTTTTTTTCACAGTCAGCCAAACCAAACATACCCTGAATCTGGCAACCTCGTTGGCTGAAGGGGCTTTAGGTTCCCGATCTGTCAACCTCCTCCGTGGATTTTGGCCGAGGTCAAAATCATCGCCCCTCCATGCAAAAAATCATTGTTGTGCAGCACACGTTTCGTCATGCATGTATTGTTCTTAGGGTGACAAGTTTAGAATATGCCTTGTTGACTATGTAAAATTATATGTGTTAAAAGTCCTAACTCGCAACTGTTATTTCTAGATGGCATATTTCATTCACTTCTAGCTGGCATAAAATAATCCTATGTAGAACTAGTACTTTTTTTTTTTTGAAATCGAAACTGGTACTTCTAGCTAGGACATTCAAACAAACATTTGTCACACCCCCATCTTACATAATGTCTCCTTTAGTTTTCCCAAATCACACCAAAGGCCACTCAGCCAGTCCATTTATTTCTCTTTCACAATCATCTATTTTTGAAACATTGGTCAAACTTAAGACCACTAAAAAAGAATACGTTCTTTTTTTGGGACAAATAGAGAAGAAAAGGATTCTATTCTTTTAAAACAAATGGAGAAATGATATGACAAGATATTTAGCAGTATAAAGCCTGGGATAAGCTTTACAGTCCTAATAGTACTAAGTAGATACGTTAAGGTGTAGCGTTACTCTCAGATCTTTAGCCCACGTGACCTAACTCTGCAGTCAACACGTCAGTCTCACTTTACGATGCGCTGCCTAGCTTTCACATGTTGCTCCTGCCCGATACAACGCGCGTGTGGGCTTCATCTGTTGGATAAACTAACACTTTTAGTTTTATATTAATTTAGAAATAAATTATAAATATGATTAATAAATTATATGATGAACTAGACAAGTCTGCGCATGATCTAGATAGGTCTATAAAGTTAGAAAAAATTATAATATCTATCATACTATCCACAACTATCATATATAACATATCACGATAGCCAGTATGGAAGACATGATTGAAGATGAGAGTACGAACGTTTACTTCTGGATGATAATCGGGTAAAGTAGGTGGCGATGACGTTCAAAACCGTAATGTTGTTAGCAATGACGGGTGAGACTAAGTTGACGTAGAGGAAGACAAGCCGTGATGATGAGATTGGCAAAGACGAGGAAGCGATCGAGCAGTCCTGTAGATCACCTCCCTGAAATCTTATTGGCCCTCTTCTAGTGCAGGATCATAAAGGGCGACGATTCTGAAGACCTGCTCTCCCGTTCACGTGTGCATGTCGACGATCGGGATTGAGAAGTCTTGACGGCCCAATAGTAGAGAGAAGCAAAACCTAGACGATGACATGATATAATTTACGGTGACACTATAAGCTTCATGACTATTGAGGATTGGATCCCCAAAGGTATAAATGTTTGGGTCATTAATAACAATTATAAAATTCTGGCTAATATCCACACGAGTGTTGTGTATGTAGGAATCATCTTCTACACTAATACAAATCTTATTGATGATGGTTGCCTTGACGGTTGGTGATAATAACCACAAGCATGGAGGATTGGTGAGCTTGATAGAGTTCAAGAGTTGATGGAGATGGATCAAGACTAAGGACAAGCTAGTAGCAAGTGCTTGGAACACTTGTCTAGTAGTTAGGGTTTGAGTCCACAGGAAAAACTAGACTGTCAAAGGGTCTAGATCATATCTCTAGGTCACGCTAGTTGGTGATGTGCATGGATGCTCGGTGAAATCGCAAGGCACTAGGTGGCAGTGGAGAGGCCAAGGAGCTGTTGGATGAAGCCAGGAAACAAAGTCTAGTGAAGATGAGAAGTTTCAGCTTCTGAAGATGGAGACCGGATAGAGGGGTCATGAAGACCGGACTGTACGGTCATTAGAGAAGATTTCACCCTGGTCAACGTGTGAAAAGGTCAGTTCACCGACGACGGCAGTATCTCAGGGATGATGATGATGATGACGATGGCTAAGAACATCCCTAGCCGGTCAGTCAACAACCTCTGGTGACTTCCGACTGACCTTCAAGCCAGTCGGAAAAGCCAAACCGTTCGGCCAAGACTACGGAAGTAGTGACGAAGTCTTCTTCTAAGAGGAAGCCCTCTGATTCCGTGACCACTTCGTCGAAGAAGAAAGTCTACCGAATCAAAATTAAGCAGGCCTCTAGGTATGTTTCTTTGCATCATCATGTCTTTGTTAATTCAATCCAGAGTATATTATTAACTCTGAATGTTGTATGTAGTGAACATACTACTCAGTCGGCCGAGACGCCTAATGTCTCTGTGTCGAAAGACCCGACCTCGACTCCAGCGCCAAGCTAGACCGACCCACCTTAGCCTGTGAGCACGCCATCAAGTGCGTCGACTGAGCTAGCAAAGCTTCAAATACTCCTGCTGCGCCCAAGCCCATTGCTCCGACGCCAACTGCCAAAATGTTGACCCTAAATAAGGAGAAGGCCGCGCTAGTCGATAAGCCAACTAGACATCCTGAAACTTCTGACATTGAGCTCCTTCAACAACATCGAGAGGTGTCCAAGGTACATCAACACCCCAATTTTACTTTTCCTTAAGCTTGTTCGGAGCGTTTGACCCACTCTTCTCTCTCTTTGCAGAAAGTTTACTCTCTGATTGAGAATAAGCAATCAAGGATTGATGCTCTCGAGGCTGAAAATAACGGTAAGTAATTCCTTAAAGTTTTCTTAACTCAAGATGTCGTTTTGATTTCTTCAGTCCGAGCTCAAGCACCCCAAAAAGCCAAGAAGGAGCTGGAGAAGGCCGCCACCCTGTTAGAACAGAAACAACAGAGTGATGAAGGTAAAGACTTTTAAGCCTTTTTCTTCTTATCAGATCATTTACTAACAATTTGTTATGCTTTCAGCTTATCAGAATAAAATAGCCGAATTGGAAAAGGTCACTTCAAATCAGCACAGATTCTTGGACGCTCTGACTAATGAGAAGACTGGACTATCCAAGTCGCTATCTGACCGAGAGGCTGAAAATGCCCTTCTGAAGAAGGAATTGGAGGAGAACAAGGAGAAGTTGAGGAACGCCAAGAGCAGCATGACAACTTTTAAAAGTAATCTTGCCAGTAAGCCCTCCTCTATTTTTGTTATCATCCTCCTTGTAGATTTTTCTCCTGATCTTCCTTATGAATCACGCAGCCCTGTCCTATAGCGCTCGAAAGGCTTTGGATTATATCCATGCCAACAAAATCGAGCAAACTGGACACCCGTTGGAGTACCTTATGTAGCATGCAACTGAGGCTATCGAAGAGCACACCAAGCGTATAGCTGTTGAAGCCGAAAGCCAAGTATTGGCGATCTGCAAGTCTTAGAATCCTGAGCTCCCCTTAGATAAAATAAAGGAAGGCTTCAACCCCAATCACACGATCGATCAATGTGTTAACGCAAAAATCAGCAGTCAACCCTCCGCGTGCAAACACGAGGTCTGGAAGATCTGCTTAGCTCCAGTACAGGTCCGATAGCGCGCTGTAGATGGTGCGCGGCGTGCCAATCAGTTTGACCATTCAACTGACAAGGTGTGCGCCTACAAAATCGACCGATGATGGCCTCCAGACACAAATTTGATAGAGGCACAGAGTCGATACATGCACAAAGTTGATGAAGGCACAGAGTCGATATTTGCTAAGTACATGATTGAGCATCAGCTTTATCTTAATAATATAAAGCATAAATCTATAAGCCGATGCACACTAGACTAATTGTAATAATTAATATTATATCGGTCAGTCAATAGAATCACAATACCTAGCCGATACAATACTGATAAATAAATAAACTATATGATGATTCATTGGCTAGACAAATAAGACTAGTGTAATACCTAAAGTCGATGGACCAGTAGTCAATGAACCAGAGCTGATAGAAGAATAAAACATGTGAGTATCTATCGGCTACTGCTAGTAATCAGATTATTCGTCGGCTAAACACTCCGATGATACCCTGAACAGGCCCTCGCGACCAGATCATTCTTGCTTGGTTGTCCAACTAGAAGATCGAATTTAATCGAGACAGTTCTAGATATTCTAGAAGATCGGTCTGAGCCGAGATAGTTCTTGGAACGAACGAACGCCCAGACAATACTAGATTCAATCGCTAAGATATATTCAGAGGTGACTCGAATATATAGATCTCATTAGAATTGCATCACTAGAATTAATTATGATAGATTGGTTTTCCCGATACAGTATGCAGCTAATTCTAGTAAAACAACTTAGAAAGATCTAGTATACCGGATAACTAGCAACCACGACGAACTAACCAGAAGATCGGTCCGTACCGAGACAGTCCTGGGCAGGTCGCCGTGATCACCGGGCTGGCTAGTCCTCCGCCATGTCGCCGAGGTCAAACTAGTCGATGCAGCCTGCTTCATGACGATGAACCCGCCGGAGTGACGAGTCCTACATCTATCGCGGAGAGCCCGCTCTAGATGAAGAACCCATTGGGATATACCTGTTTTCAGGATTGACGATGCGTCGAAGTTGTATTGATGGATTGATGTCTTATTACAATAACCCTGGGTACATATTTATACCCTGAATAATGACTCCCAACAAGCTAGGACTAATGCCTCGCACAAGACTTCCCTAATACAAGATATCTGGATAAAAGGAAATATTAAAACATATAGACTCTACTTTCCTGTGTAGAATCCTGCTAATTAAACTTCCTCTGCTCTTGAATCCCTTTCGGCCAAGGCAAATGAATTAGGAAATATTTTTATCTCCAATATATCAAAACTGCATCACGTGGCTATCTAGTGCTTCAATTATTTCCGTAAGCTGCCATGTGACCTTTCTTTCTTTTTTCTTTCTTTAATATGCATGCGTTGGCCTGCCATCTTTGATTTCTTTCTTTATTCTACTGTTTTTGGCTGTCCTGTTGCCTTGCCGATAGCCCCATGAACGCATGCACTCTGTCCACTGCTGGCCGATTTCCTCTGTACTCCAGCCGATTGTTCTGCTTTGCCGATTGCCCATGTTATGTTGATTCCATCTGCATGCATGCTAGCCGATTGCAGGCGATCCTTGTCGATGTAAACCAGTAGCCGATATTCTTTTACTTGCTCTAAATAATCTGGTGTCAACACAGCCCCCTCAGTTTTGCAGTATGAATGCTTCATGTTTCAAAACTAATTACACTTGTCGAGACACAGGTCCCTCAGTTTGATGCTCATCTGTTTGCCGATGATCTCGTCAGCAGTCCTTAAATCAGTATGTTGACACCAAAACTTGGCGCAATGACCGGCAAATTTGTGTTGTCAACCCGTATAGCCCCCCCAGTTCGAAGTATGAATATGAATTGTTCGTGCTTCGAACTTTCATAAGCTTAATACCATTAAATCTCTCACAGCCGATGCTTCTCTTCAATTTCAGAATCAAATCAACTTCACACTTGATAAGTTAGCCAACGCCTCCAGTGCGACAGACGAGACTTCGATAACTGACTCACGAATCTAAACGAAACTACAGCGATGCACCCGGAAGTTAAAGCCTAGAGCACCTGACAGACGAAGACCGTAGCAAACTGGAGATCGATCGGCTGATGCCATGTAAACACAAATGCCAAAATCTTTTCTTATCATCTATGAGTCACGAATCTGTGTGATTGAGAAAATATCAGCTAAATCTCTGCTTCATCGGCCAACCTTGTTGTGCCTCTATCGGCTGACCCCTGCTACGCCTCCATCTGCTGACTCTTGCTGCGCCTCCGTTGGCCAACCTCGTGTCTCCATTGGTTAACAATTCTATTATTCCCATGGGCTACACATTAAAAAATGCAGCCAATACATCTTGTCTGAAGTATTTTTCTTTTGTCTTGGTCCCATATACGCCAAATAATGAATATGAGTCCCACTGGACGTGTCAAAAAGCGTGTTGATGCGAAAATCACATGCGTGACCTAGGAGATCTGCTTAGCTCCCGTGGAGGCTCAACACAAGAAAACAAGGGCGTGCCAGTCTATTTTTCCGGTAAACCGACAAAGAAACAAACAGTTAAATTTCACGGGTCATCGGCCCAGGATAGACCGATGAAGAAAACCGATAATCACTATTAGTGAGAACCAACCGATGGCTATAAGCAGCAAAAATAATATTATTAAAATAAACTAATCGGCTGATTTATATCGGCTTATCGGCAACTCAATGAATGAGTATTAAATATTGCATAAATAGTGCCGGTAAGAATTGAATCGATAGAGCAAAATCAATAGATCTACGATGAACACACGAAAACTCGCTTTGTCAATAATGCAAAGTCGATGGGCCAGAGTCGATAGAAATATAGTAACCAAACACAGAACTCTGCCCGTCGATAGTGCTAAGTCGATAGTTCTGGTAGCTGGTATTTCAAATACGACTCGAAATCACAGATCTAATCTTATTAAACAAAGGGGCAATCAACTTCTAATAGACAACAATAAACAAGTAAAACACTGAGAAGTCGATCGAACCGTGATAACCTGCCGGCTAAACGCCCTGACAGAACCTTATCGACTCCCCCCCACAATCGACTCGTATCTAATCCTATCGACTCAGCAAGAGATCAGAATCGATGCAGCCTCGCTGGTTCGAGCAGATCGAACTTAATCGAGACGGTGCCCAAACAAAGTAGATAGAACAAAATACGCTCCAATTACTGGTAAAACCGATAAAGTAACTCGAATAACAGATCTAAATCAAACTCATAAAACCTATCAGAGAATACAATAAATCAGACCTAACCGAGACAGTATTGTAACCTAAAGTCGATAGTATGAACGTAACTAAGATCTAATTACCGGATAACTAGCATTTCTAAAGATAACAACTAGAATATCAAATCAATGAGAAAGTACTAGTTAAAGTCGATAGAATTACCGAGGTTGACTAATCCAAGTCTCTCATCGAGATCAGAGCCGATGCAGCCCACACGAGACGAAGACGTCGTTGAGAAAAGTTTTGGCGATGCGCCGAGTTGTATTGAACGAAAGTGTTATTTTTCTCGTACAAACCCTATTACATATTTATAGCCCCGTGCAAGGGGTTCTGACTTGACTCGGTCAGGACTCTTAAACTTACTGACTAGATTTATTTCTAAATAAACTCTAAACTAAAAACAGAAAGAGATAAAATAACCCTATCCCACTTTATTCCTTTCGGTTGTTGAGCTTCACTGACTTCGGCCAATTTCAACTCTCCGCCTCTGATCAATGGAACCGGTCCAAATTGCGGTGCCAACACAATGCCATCTACTTTTTGACTCCATGGCTGAGACTTCGAGCGCCCTGGTGGACAACATCGAGTTTGCTCCTGTGGCTCCTTCTCCTCCAACCACTCCAGAAGTAGAATTAGAGGATGATGCCTCTTCTCCTTCACAAGAGATATAAATATGCATGTAATAAGAATACATTAGTAGTATCTTTACGCAGAAACAATTGTTCCTTATGTATATAATTGTTTTTGTCTTGCTTAGCTGATTAAATAATCGCCAAACAAAGAAAAGTCGACTGAAAAGTCATAAGAGCAATCTTCTGCTTCTCATTAGCAAATCGGTTAGTACTTAGTGTACTTATGCCTTGCCGCTTATAAGATTATAGAGATTAAAAGAGAAGTTGCATCGGTCTGCCTTAACATTTGTGGTCGTAATTCGCCACCCGTAACAAACAGAGTGGACCAATCGACACATGACCTCTCGCACTTTGACTCTGGGTTTAGTGTAGTGGTTGTCTGTTATGCAGATAGAATTGTATGACTTAATTATTTCAGTGTTAGACCAAAATAAGACCATGTTAAAAAAGCCCAAAACCAGAATTTATCAAGGTTAAGGTGTCTCGGGACATTATTACTAGCTCCCTGGCTCGATTGTTTAATGTATAAATTAAGGAATCGAGACCAATAAGAATGAAAACAACTTGAAACATCTTTCATAAAAAAGACAAAAGTTTCATTCAATGATAATATATGTGAATACATAAAAGACTAAGTATAAAAGCGACGTAGCTGGTTAATGTGCCAGGAGTTTGGTATGTTGTCGCCATCCTCATACATCTGTCGGTAAGCCCCCGGCTGGCTGACTTCCTTGACCACATATGGTCCTTCCCATTTAGGGGATAACTTGTGCTGATTCTTGGTTGACTGCACTCGGCGCAGTACTAACTCTCCAACTTGAAACTGACGACTCCGTACATTCTTGTCGTAGTAATGTCGTAATCCTTGATGGTATACTGCCGACCGAAATAGAGCATGATCACACAACTCCTTTGCCGCAATCAACTCAATCTCTCGGTTGTCTTCAGAAAGCTTCTTGTCATACCCTTTAACTCGAGATGATACGAGGTTTACCTCGATCAGTAACTTGGCTTTAGAGCTATATACCAGCGAGAAAGGTGACTGACCAGTAGCCCGACTGACATTGGTGCGTAGCCCCCAGAGGACCGAAGGTAACTCTCAAACCCACCGACCAGCACAAGGCTTAAGTCTGTAAAAAATCCAAGGCTTCAACCCCTAAAGAATCATACCGTTGGCCCGTTCGATCGACCCATTGCTTTGAGGATGAGCCACCAATGCAAAGTGGATTTTTATTCCCATCTCATCGGCAAAGTCACGGAATTCCTCAGATGTAAACTGAGTACCATTGTCGGTGATGATATCGTGAGGAACTTAAACCAAGTAAAGACCTCTCTGACAAACTCGACCGCCTTCTTGGAAGTAATCTTGCCGACTGGCTTTGCTTCAATCCACTTGGTGAACTTGTCAATGGCAACAAACAAATGAGTTAACCCGCCTAGCGCTTTCTTGAAAGGATCGACAATGTCAAGCCCCCACACTGTAAAGGGCCGAGTCATAGGTATCATCTGAAGTTGTTGTGAAGGCACGTGCGTTTGCTGAGTGGAAAATTGATAGCCTTCACATGTCCGAACGACCTGGTGTGCATCTTCGACCGTCGTGGGCTAGTAGAACCCTTGCCGGAAAACTTTGCCGACCAAAGTCTTGGACGCCGCGTGATTAATGCATGCTCCTGCATGGATCTCTGCCATCAACTCTTTGCCTTCTAGAATAGATATGCACCGCATCAGGATGTTAGATCCTCCTCGGCGATACAGCAGGTCGTCCACCATCAAATATCCTCGGCTTCGTGCTTTCAACCTTTGTTGCTCATGAGGATCCGTAGGCAGCGTACCCTTAGTCAAAAATTGAACGATCGGGTCGCACCAGTCAGTCTTCATATCTTCATCCATGGCTGGCTCGACAACATCGGTCGTCAACACTTCTAGATGAGGTTGGACAATTGGACTATCAAGGGTATGGAGGAAAACTCCAGGGGAACCACCGATCTTGATGACCCCATCTTTGCTAGCTCATCAGCAGCATGGTTGTTGTCACGAAGAACATGAGTGAACTTGAGTCCATCAAATTTGTTCTCTAGCTTCCTGACCTCCTGACAATAGGTGGCCAAGTTGTCATCTACGCAATTCCAATCCTTAGTGACTTGGTTGATGACTAGAGCCAAGTCTCCAAAGATGTCCAACCGTTGAATGCCGAGCAATATGGCAATGCACAAACCGTGGAGAAGCGCTTCGTATTCCACCGCATTGTTGGATGCTAGGAAATTAATCTAGAGGACGTATCTGAGCTTCTCTCCTTATGGTGAGATAAGCGCGATGCCAGCCCTCATGCCCTGCAATTGGAGTGACCCATCAAAGTACATCTTCCAATATTCGAGGTCTTGTGGTGTAGGAGGCAGCTGAATCTCTATCCACTTAGAAACGAAGTCTGCCAGGGCTTGTCCTTTGATCGCCGAACGAGCTTTGTTATGGTGTATTGACCGAGTTCGACCGCCCACTTAGCGACCTTGCCGACCGCCATACGGTTGTGGAGCACCTCTCCGAATGGGAAAGATGTTTGGACTTCAATTGGGTGAACCTGGAAATAATGCTTCAACTTCCTCGAGATGATCAGGAGCGCACAAAGCAACTTCAAGATCTAATGGTACCGCAGCTTAGTGGCACTACGGACCTCGTTGACGAAGTACACCGGGTGTTGTACTTTTTGTACGTGACCCTCTTCCTCTCGGTCAGCCGTTAGATTGGTGCTCACAACTTATGTTGTGGCCAAAATGTAAAGCTGAAGTTTTTCCTGTGACTCCGGAGGCACCAAGACTAGAATTTTGGTGAGGTGACTCTTCAATTCTTCCAAGGCCAGTTGCGCCTCTTCTGTCCAGACGAAGTCGTCTTGCTTCTTGAGCAGCTTGAAGAAAGGCAGACCCCTAACTCCTAGATAGGATATGAAGCGACTCAGAGTGGCCATGCAGCCAGTCAACTTCTGAACGTCCCTTTGAGAGTGAGGTGGTCCCATATCAAGGATCGCCTTGATCTTCTCCGGGTTAGCTTCTATGCCCCTCTTGGAGACAATGTAGCTGAGTAACTTTCTCGAAGGCACCCCAAAAACACACTTCTTGGGGATTAACTTCATCAAGTATTGCCTCAGATTGTTGAACATTTCTACCATGTCAGAAATAAGCTCGTCGACATTTCGAGTCTTTACAATGATGTCATCAACGTAGGCTTCTGCATTCTGACCGATCTGATCTTGAGGCAGCGTTGAATACCATGTTGGTAGGTTGCACCAGCGTTTTTGAGACTGAATAGCATGGTGATGTAGCGGTAGGCGCCAAAAGGAGTTATAAAGGAAGTCTTGATTTGATCTTCAACCTTCAGCGGGATCTGGTGATAGCCTGAGTAGGCATACAGAAAGCTTAAAAGCTCACACCCGGCTATCGAATCTACAATCTGATCAATACATGGTAGAGCGAAGGGGTCTTTTGGGTAGACCTTGTTCAAATTGGTATAATCAATGCACATATGCCACTCTTTATTCTTCTTAAGTACAAGGACTAGATTTGCCAACCAATCGGGATGGTACACTTCCTTAATAAAATTAACAGCTAAAAGCCTAGCTATCTCCTTCCTCATGGCATCCTTGCGATCTTGAGCGAAGTGTCTAAGTCGTTGCTTGACGGGTGTAGCCCCAGGAGGCACCCTTAATTCATGCTCAATCTTTTCCCCAGGAACTCCCGGCATGTCAGGAGGTTGCCATCTGAAGATGTCCCTGTTTTCCTGGAGAGAAAGAGTGAGCGTGATTTCCTATTTCTCCCCGAGGTCTGCCCCTGCGTAGGTAACATTGGCAGGGTCATCAGGGCTGAGCGATATTTCCTTGGTCAGGACATCATCCGTCTGTTGCTTCTCCTTGGTAGGCTTCTTCGTGGGGATCTCCGCCTCCTTGGTTGTCTCTTCGCTGACTGCCTTCTGGATTTCCGACCGGTCGGACAACATCAATTGCCGACCAGCCAGCTCACAACTCTGCACATCGTAATCGAATGAATTTTAAAGATCAGAGTGGAGGGAGATGATTCCTTTGGGGCCTGACATCTTGAGTGTAAGGTACGGATAATGTAGGATTGCCATGAATTTCACCATTGCCGGTCGACCAAGGATGACATGATAAGCATTCTCGAAATCCGCCACTTGGAAGGTAACCCGCTCAGTCCTGAAGTTCTCCCGGGTGCCGAATGTGACAGGCAGAGTGATCTATCCTGTGGGAACAGAAGTCTTGCCTGGCACAATCCCATGAAAGGGCGAGGCACTTGGCTTGAGGCCAGATACCGACAAACCGAGTTCTTTGAGAGTTTCAGTGAAGATCAAGTCAAGGCTGCTTCCGCCATCAATGAATACTGTATTGAACTTGACCCCCTGGATGGTTGCCGCGAGTACGAGTGGATAGCGACCTGGTTTGGGCAGGTGCTTGGGGTGATCCGACCGATCAAATGTAATCGGTATTTCAGACCACCTCATGTACTTAGGAGCAGCTGGCTCTACGGAGTTGATCTCACATAGCTCTAGCTTCTACTTGCGTTTGGACGAGTAGGCATCCGGTCCACCGAAGATAAAGTTCACCTCCATTTAGGGCTCTTGGAACCCTTCGGTGTCGTCCTTCCCATCATCGTCCGTCTTGTCTTGGCTGTTGCGCCTTGGTGGAGATTTGGCCACCCTTAGCGCGGCTGTTGTGAAGCCCTTTAACCGGTAGCAATCCTTCGTCTTGTGGTTTCCCTTAGGGTGCCACAGGCATGGACCGTTAAGCAAGTCGTCCATGGTCTGTTGGTTCATCCGAGGGTTCTTCCTAGACGGTCTACTGCAGCCACCAAGTTCTTGGTCTTCTGCTTCTTGTCCTTCTTGGAGGACTCTGGCTTGTCCTGGCGCTTCTCCCTCCCCTTACCGCGGATGTCATACAGAGCCGACTGTTCCAAGGCGTACTTGTCCGTGATTTTCAAGCACTCCTGAGCGGTCAGATCAAGATTATGATTCTGCCAATCGATCTCCTAAACCAGGTCATCACTTTGCAATCCTCCTTGTAAGGTAGTAATGATCTGCTGATCTGAGACGTTGGGGATTTTAGTCTTCTTGGCGCAGAAACGCTTGATGTAGTTGTGCAGGGACTCGTCGGGCTTTTGCTTGAGTCGGGTAAGGTCGAAGTGGTTGGCCAGACGGTTGTAGGTAACTTGAAAGGTCTCAATGAACTATTTGTTGACGGAGAGACGTGAGCCAGATCCGAACGACTGGCTTAACGCAGACCGGAAAATAGTTGGCCATCACGTAGTTATCTCCCACTGTAGACCGAATAGCAGTGCTATGCATCTGGAGCAACTCCTTGCGGTTGGTCTGTCCGTCATATTTGTCGATGGTGATCGGCTTGAAACTCCTTGGGAACTTGCATCTGCGAAGCTCAGGAGCGAAGGCCTTTATTCCATTGAACTCTTCGTCGATCGGTGATGTAGACTTCCGTCGATGATCCAGGGATCGTGAAGTTCAGGGAGTGCAGCGCTGGGGGCGTGGACCTGCATCATTGTCATGGCAGCATCGTCGGTTGTCTTTGTCGTGGTCATCATGTCGGTCTCGACCGTCACACCAATCCTGATTGTCACGCCGGCGCCGGTCGTCACGGTTCTTTCGGTGGCGTCGATCATCCCGATTCCAATCTCGTCGGTCATGCTCATGATGAAGATTGTCGAGAGCTCATCTTCGTAGTAGGAGTTGATGATTTATCGACTGTCTTGGTTACTGAGGGAATTCCTCAGATCTTGACGCCCTCGATGACCTGATGGATCCGATCGACTGGAGCTTGCCACCGACATGGGTGGTATCTCTCTAGCTTGGTCTTGAACTGCAACAACTTTGAGCATAGCCACCGCCTTCTTCATCTCAAGGGTCTAATATGCCTCGTCTTCCATCAAACCGTTAAGGATCATTTTTGCCCCGGTAATGTTATTCTGTGGAGTAGCGTAGACCTTCACACCCTCCACTTCGATCTCAGAGTCTCCGAGGTCTAGCTCTCTCACAACAGCACGAGATCCACGAGATCCCCTCGGTCAGTGGGGTAGATGCCCAGTCGATGGAGCTTCTCCATTGTTAGCTCCGCTATTGTTAGCTTCATCATCGTTTGCCGGTGGCGGGTTTTCCCCATCATGCTCCTCCACATGTGCCATGTACACGGCGTGTGGATATGGGCCAGAAGAACCATCCGAGTCCTCATCAAAGGACAAGATCAACGTGAAGTCATACCCAGTGGGTAGGTCTGTCTCGTCGGATCTGAGTGGCAGTGGAGGCGGGATCAGATCTGTCGAGGCCGATGGTCGCACCATAGTGTTGGCTGTGGTCAGATCGGATCTGTAGTCAACCTGGCCTAGGTTCCCGGCTTCGTCCATCGAGAAGTCGAGCGTACCAAAGGAGATCTTGAAGTTCAGTGAGTACTGGATGTTTGGAATCTCAGCCATCAAGGTCGACGGAGGATCTTGGCGTGCCTTGATCCCTACCTAGCGCGCCAACTATCGAGACTTGATCTCGGTAATATATATATATATATATATATATATATATATATATATATATATATATATATATATATATATATATATATATATATATCAAGAACTAGATGGTAAAGACACAAGACACCGAGTTATACAGGTTCGGGCCCTCTCGATGAGAGTAAAACCCTACGTCTTGTGCTCTGTGGACTGTATTGATGTATGATGTTGTCTCCCTCGATGGGGAGTTCCTGTCACCTTATATATCCGGTCGGCAGAGGATACATGAAGAGTCCCACTCGTAGTCTACCAGGATAAACATAGTAATTCTATCTCTAATTGCCTTGCGTTCCAAGCTGACTCGGTCGGTTTCCATGTTGGTGGGCCATCCTGTCACCCTCCGACTTAGGCAAAGCTATGGATACCGGTAAGGTGACTATACCATAAGAGAACAACTTGCTATGACGATAGAGGGCACGAAGACCCATAGAGATGGGACGGTCCGGTCTGTATGGATGGGAGCAGGACAGAGAGGAAGAAGAACTGAGTTGTAATGCCCCATAAAGTCCACTTTACTTCCTTCAAGTATGGGCGAAGTCTAGATAGCCTCTTAAACTATTATTTGGTTTGTTTTACCCCCATTGCCCGCTAAACTAAACCGTTTTACACCTTTGACTAGTATTCTAATCCTGAATTACTGATATAGATCGTGATTAAGTTAAGATTGTCGTACACATGTCTTGTCTAACATGACAAATGAATTAATGTGATATATAACCCTATCCTGACCCAGTTATAATATATGCATCCTTGTTTCGGGCCGCGCATGAGAATAGAGAAAATGGACCAAACACAACAAAGTATGGACACGAATGAGATTATGTGACTCGTTTAGTCCTTTGTTACATTGTATGACACTTGTGTGAGGTTGAGAGGACAATCTCAACTCAAATATCAACACGTCGGAATTAAAATACCAGTTAAAGATGTAAAATGATCTATTTTAACAAATCATGAGGATAAAATAAACCAAACAATAGTTCAGGAGGTTATCCAGACTTCGGTCATACTTGGAGGGAGTAAAGTGGACTTTATCCTTGTAGCAACACAAAGGTTACCACAAAACAACCAAAAATAGGCTAAGTATATAATCTAATAGAATTTTTGGCAGAATTTCCCCTGTAAATTGAACCATCCATGGGCAGACAAGTAGCAAATGAGTATCATAATCAGTAATTAATGACATCAAGCAATTCTAAGCATGAAAATTTAATAAGCATGCATAGTCCACCACGAAGTAACCAGGTATCAGTTCTTAACAAACCAACACAGAAAATACCCAACTCTAACATCTGAACTAAAGATTGTATTCAGTAAAGAATGCTTCGATCATCAGGTACCTAAAAACCAAACAATCACAAGGTTGAGTAAAAACACTCAGCAAGTGCAACTTAGAACTGCAAGAATTACTCAATGACTGAAAGCAAGCATGAAAGGATCAGGAGAAAACAATGAACTCCAGAATAGTGAAATAGTAGTTTCCGTCTAAAATGGACGTCACCTGAGCACTTCCTTTGCATTTACCGGTAAAGCCGAATAAGTGGGGCCAACACTTATTCATAGGAACCTGAATATAAGAACCAACTTGCACAATTGATGTTTACACGAAACACTGACACTTGAATGTTTTAAGTAAATGACATGAACTTGAATATCCAGCTGAAACCAGGAATAACCACATCACTAGAAACCATCATATTCGGAGGAAGAAATATCAAAATGAACCAGAGGGAAAATATCCACATCACAGGAGAGTTCGTCATTGCACTTGCCTTAACTAAGTTCATTGAACACACGACAAGGCCCTCTCGACACCGGAACCGTTCAAGTTTGAAGAATGTAAACTACACTTAGAAACATTCCTAGCAACCTAGATAGGTCCGTACAACTCACTGTGTGTCAATTATTTTAGGAAACGACTAAAACACAATTTTGATTAACAGCTCAAAATATGACCAGAAATAGACAGGTGCGCTGTTCTAACCATAACTTCAGATTCTCTTAACCAATGGATGTAAATAAATACACTCCGAGCATCTACAGAAAATTTCCCACAACTCTTCTTACTATTGGTTTTGCTAATTTGTCCTAAAAAGTAGTCGAAATTAAATAAACAGATTATGACACAGACTCCGTGATATGTAGCAGCAACACTAATTCGATGATTTCTCCCTCACCGTTTATCAGAATCGAGTTAGACCAAAACCATTAAAAATATAAAACATATATATACAACTTTTGCAACTAGAATATGGTCGAACTCCGCACCGTTACTAACCAGATTCGGGCCAAAGTCAGTGCTGAACCATCAGTTTGCAACCCTAAAGTCCTGGCGGCAATTTCCTTAAAGCAAACTGATCTACTATCACCTAGGGACTATTTGAGGGTAAATCAAGGTGCTAGAAACCTGAATTCGTAGAGGATCAAGTTGATCTTGGGAAAACACCACAAATTTCTTCCTTCCTCTCTACTTCTCCCTGCCTTCATCTCACAACTGTACAACAACAGCTATTAGCGAGAGGGAAACAACTACCTGGTTCAGCAAAACCAGCAGTGCGCACACACCTACCTGCAGCTGACCCTGCTCCCTTCTTGTCCTCTAATCCTGGATGAACCCAGCGAGAGGAAGAGCAATAGCATGCTATGGTCTGGGAGAGAGGAGATGACGGTGCTGGTGGGGAAAAGAACGAACCCATGTTTCAGTTTTTCTATCGATCATCGTAACTCAACCCTAGTAAAAAGATGAAGGGGCCAGAATTGTCCTAGCCACAACAAGCTCATATGAAGTCGAAATCTAGCATATGAGTAGTCAAACGGATACATTGCGAGAAGCTCTACGCATCTATGGTCTTAGATCGGCCATCTGAGCGATGGTTGAAATAGTCAAATTTTGGTTAACTCCCTAGTCTTTCTAATAATAATTTTCCATAGCTCAGATATTACATCAGTCGTCTCTGGAATGAACAAGACTTGTAGAGACCGGATGGTCTAGTCTACAGACCGGAGAGTCTGGTCTAGAGGAGCCGTCCAGTGAAGACCGGGCTAACCTTACCCTTAATTAGTACTAAATCTCACAACACCCTTGGTTGGCGACACCCTAAGAAGTACCTCATCACCTTCGTGAAACTCTAAGTCTCACCTCCTAACATCAGCATAACTCCTTTGTCTACTTTGTGCATCTAACATATGTTCCCAAATTTGAGCAACTCGTTTGGTCATTTGTTGAACCCAAGCCGCGCCCCAAAACAGCCTTCTCACCCACTCCATCCCAACACAGTGGTGATCAGCACTTTCTCCCATAAAGAGCTTCGTATGGAGCACAACAAATGCTTAAATGATAATTATTATTATAGGAAACTCTACAAGTGGTAGATGGTCTTCCCAACTCCCTTTCCAAGCCAACACACATGACCTAAGCATGTCCTCCAAGGTCTGAATCGTACGCTCCGATTGTCCATCTGTTTGAGGATGAAAAGCAGTGTTAATCCTGAATGTAGTGCCCAATCCATCTTGCAAGATATCACACAACTTAGAAAAATAAACTTAGCATTTCAAACAGAGATGCTTGGTACACCATGTGTTGACACTCAAAATTGGCCAAAGATGCGGCCAGACCGGGTGGCTAAGGCGGTCAGGTCGGGTTAGGTTTAACTGCCAGTTTAGGGCAGTCTGACCGGGTTGACCGGGCAGTCAGACCGGGCTATGCAGAGTCCAAGTTGGTTTCTTGAGCTATTATGTCGAATTGTGGGTTTTACAAACCCTATTGGGGTAGGACCTTCTACTCTATATAAATAGAGGGTCACGGCCGATTGAGAGATATCCAATCGATCAGAAAACACTTTTACATTTTATCTTCAAACCCTAATCCTTTTCCAACCCTAATTGTTGTTTTTCTCTCGTCCCGGCGGTGTGTGAAGACGTCCTAGCTGGCCTGCCGACGCTAGGGCAACCCAAGGTGTGCCAGCCCTGACGGGGTCCCTCTCGGGCAGGCGTTCGTTGGTCTTCGCGGCAGTTTTCTATTCAAGGCGGTCTGACTGGCTTGCTAAGGCGGTCTGACCGGGTTGCGCAGGCGACGAAGCGAGTTACTGGATTTGCACATTCGCACAGGAGCATGCTCGTGTTTGGTGCCACTTTCTAGTATCAACACACTTTTGGCGACTCCGTTGGGGAAGAAATTCAGGCCATCTAAAGGCCGGATCATTCTTCTCTTTTATGGTGTTTGAGTTTAGTACTAAAAACATCATTATGGTGAACTTCGAGGAGATTCCAGAGGACACGCACAATGCATTCGAGGTGCGACAAAAGGCTGCTGAGGAGGCACAGAAGGCGAAGGAGCTTGAAGATTTCGTGCCGTGCTATTCGAAAGATCGGTGGGGTGTGGTCTCACAAGTCAAGGACCCCGTTTTGCCAGACATCAACCTCAGCCCCAAGGTAAATAACACATCTCCTATTTCTGCTGAGGATGTCCTTAATATTATTAATGAGCGGATGAAGCACACCAATGGTCATATGCAATATATCATAGAAAATCAAATTAATAAGATTTTTAAAGATATGAATGCTGCTTCTTGTTCTACTGCTCCTCCTGGTACTTATGTTCTAGGATCATCGGTTGCCACTACTAGTCAGAGTAATCCCCAATATGGCATGCCATTGAATTATTTTGCTGATCAAACACCTTCGGGAAAATCTATTATATCTAGTCCACCGGGGATACTTCAGTAGTAAATCCACCATTAGTTGATCCTATATCTAGTGTGCCTAGTTCGGCTGCTGTTGGCCGAACTAACGAGGTTACACGCCCTAATTTGTCTAATTCTTTTGTTCCTATCGGTCATAGTAGTACCCCTGGAATTTTAAATGCTTACAACCCTAATAGGCCTAGGCATAAGACAGTAGATGAAGTGGTTGCCGATATGAAAGAAGAGATGAATAGGCAATTTAGGGAAACATTTGGCATAGATTTTCAAAGTAGATCCTGAGTGTATCAAAAGTCGTATCTTGCATATTTTGATTCGGTTGCTTATCCTCAGGGTTGGCACATTCCTAATTTTATTAAACTTACTGGTGAGGATGGTAGAACTACATGGGAACATGTTAGTCAATTTCTAGCTCAGTTGGGGGAGGCTACTTCGGTTGATGCATTGAAAGTTCATCTATTTTATTTATCATTGACTGGTACTGCATTTTCTTGGTTTACTTCATTACCCCCTAATTTTATTAATTCATGGGAGCAAATGGAGCATAAATTTCATGATCACTTCTATAGTGCTGATAGTGAGATGAGGTTGGTAGATTTGGCATCGGTTAGGTAAAACCGAAATGAATTGGTGCATGATTTTATTATGAGATTTAGAGATGTAAAATACCGATGTTTTAATCTAACCTTATCTGAAAGGGATTTGGCTGATTTGGCTTTTAAGGGATTACGGTCTCATATCAAGGATAGGTTAGATAATATTACCTTTTTAACCCTTGCACAATTGTCAACAAAAAGCTTCAGGTCAAGAGAACCGAAGTAAAGATGTTAAGGATGGTTATAAAATGAATGTTTATAATGTAAATTATGTAGATAATGATTCAGATAGTTCTACTTCTTGTGATGAGCTTGGTGAAATATGCACTGCTGAATTTGTTTGGCCAAATCAAGCTAAGTCTTATTCTTGTGATGCTGTTAAGCCAATTAATAAAAATCAGCCAATAAGAGAAGTTAAATTTACTTTTGATGTGGCCAAATGTGATAAATTTTTTGATGAATTGTATAAAAATGGCTATATTAAGATTACTCATGTTATACCACCATTTGATGAAATAAAACGACGAGCTTATGGTAAATGGCATGGTTCTTATTCTCATGCAACTAATGACTGCAATGTTTTCCGTCGACAGGTCCAATCGTCTATTAATGACGGACGATTGAGTCTTAAAGAAATGCAGATAGACATGAATCCTTTTCCTGTCAACACTATTGATTTACAGGGATCTAAAATATTAATTCGGCCAGAACAAGCTGATACAACGAAGGGAAAGAATGTGATTCTTGGAGAGAAGAGGACATTTACAACTGAAGATGAAATCTTGTCCCGTGAAGTGGTGGAGAAAAAGTTGGATGGGAAGGAGTCTCTGAAAATCACAGTGAAGACTTCAGCACTTGGGGGACAAGATAAAGAGCATTTGAAGGCTGCAGAGAAAAGACCAATTTCAGAAATCGGTTAAGTCAATTTATAGCACAAGGCAGTTAGATCGGGTGTGCAAGGCAGTCAGACTGGGTTCAACTACTTTGGTCGGTCTAAAATGTTCAAACCCAGGGACCCCGAGGTGCATCGATGGAAGACTCAGTTGGATGTTCCACAGAAGAGGAAGACAAAGTTTAAACCTACTTTTGACCACTTGTTGAACAAGTATGCAAAACAACCGGCCGTTTCAAGAGATCGGCTAGTAGAGAAATGTCCAAGACCATCATATGAAGTGGAAAAAGTTGAGAAGGTTCAGAAGGAAGTGGCAATTCCTGTTTGTGAAGCACAATCAACACATGTCTCGGGCTTTCCGCCACAAGAAAGCATGCCCATGGGACGTCCTATTTATTCTACATATCCTCCTCCTCCAATGCCTTGGGGTCCTGCTCTCCCTGTTTTTCCTCAGCCCGTGTGGAACCCATTCTATGGTATGTGGATGCCACCATATCCTCCCATGCAATTTCCAACTTTTCATCCGGGATGGGGAATGCCTCAGAAATTTGTTTTTGAAAGATTCACACAACCAGCACATGACCGATGGGGTCCAAGCTCATCTGGTCCACATATTGCCAGAACTGGGGGACACTCAAGGCGGTCAGACCGCCCTGCACAGGCGGCCAGACCGGGTTGTACAGATGTTGAAGCTATTTCTGGAGGAAATTGTGCTAAAGGCAAGAAACCTATTGAACCAGAAGCTATGGAGACAGAGAAGGCTGCTACTATGGGAGTGATCAAGATTGGTAGCAATGATGTAGTATTAGGTGATGGTTTTAAGGGTCCACTTACTATTAATGGCCCTGTATGTTCTCAAGTTGGAATTAGATCTAAGCTATTTGCCCCTGCTGCTAATGATCATGAAGCTAGCACCAGTAGGGATTCTAAATATACTCAGCTTTGATGGTGCCCTAGTGGAATCACTCGCACTCAGAAGAGGAGGTTGCAGCGGCTAAGAATACAACAAAAATAGGAGCATGAGTTGGAGGAGCAGTGAGATGCTTTCTTCAACAAAATTTGTCCAATGAAGCAATGGAAGCCTAAGGTGGTAACCGAAGCTACTAAGGAGGTTCTGGTTGTTACAGGAAAAGATGTAGAAATGACTGAAGCAGTAGAAGCAGGAGGCGCTGATACAGGGGCACCAGGGCGGTCAGACCGGCCTGAAGAGGCGGCTAGGCCGAGTTCCAGTGCTGGGTCACCAGGACGGTTAGACTAGCCTAAAGAGGCGGGCAGGTCGGGTTCTAGTGCTATGTCACCAAGGCGGTTAGACCATTCTGAAGAGGCGGCCAGGCTGGGTTCCAGTGCTGCGTCACCAGGGCGGTCAGACCGGCCTGAAGAGGCAGCCAAGTCAGGTTCTAGTGCTGCATCACCAGGGCAGTTAGACCGGCCTCAAGAGGTGGTTAGGCCGGGTTCCAGTGCTGCATTGCCAGGACGGTCAGACCGGCCTGATGAGGCGGTCAGACCGGGTTCTATAGAGTGTGGGGAGGTTTCTGGTCCTTCTGAAAAGTTGATTACTTCTCCCGTAGATTTTGATTTAGAAGGCATGGAAGAAGAGATGATGGATTATGAACCTTCACCTGAACGGGAGAATATGGAGGTAAATGTAGTTTATTTAAATTCTATTGATTATTCTCTTATTGATGAAGAAGGGGATAGCCAAATGAATTTTGGCCCAAAAGATGCTATGTTTAAAAAGCCTTAAGATTCAAAGAACCACCTGAAGCCATTGCATATCAAAGGGCATTTGAGTGGGAAGCCAATTTCTCGGATGCTCGTGGATGGTGGTGCTATTATCAATGTGATGCCTTATTCTACGTTAAAGAATCTAGATGGCCATGACGATGAGCTTGTGAAGACAAACATGACCATCAATGGTGTTGTTGGTGGTGATCCTATTGGGGCCAAAGGAGTTGCTTCTATGGAGCTAACCGTTGGGAGCAAAACTTTGGCGACGACTTTCTTTGTTGCTGATATTCCAGGTAACTATAGTGTTATTTTGAGAAGAGATTGGATTCATGCGAACCGTTGTGTTCCCTCTACTTTGCATCAATTTTTGATTCAGTGGGTGGGAGATGATATTGAGGTGATTCATGCGGATGCATCGGCTTGTGTTGCTATGACCGATTCTCCTATTTGGGCTCAGGAGAGTGTCAAGTGTCTAACAGGCTTAGATATTTCAGATTGTGATTTTCTTAGTGTGTCCAAAGATGGCTTTGTACCTGTTCATATAAAGCCGATTGAAAGTCGGCTGAACCGCACTTGTATCATAGATGGATCCTAATGTAGTATGGTTACAGAAGAGGGTGGAACACCATCGGTCTAAAGCGAACGATGTGTGTGAAGCTATTGAGGATTTTGAAGATTTAGATAAATTAGGATAAGGGTTTACATCGGCTGATCCATTAGAGGAAGTTAATATAGGGGATGGTTCTTTACCAAGGCTGACATTTGTAAACAAGAATTTAGAAGATAGCTATAAAATTGAGTTAATAAAGTTGTTAAAAGAGTATGTTAATTGTTTCGCATGGAATTATAATGAAATGCCGGGTTTAAGCCAGGAGTTAGTTGAGCATCGGCTACCAATTAAAGAAGGATTTAGACCATATAAGCAACATATGAGGCATTACAATCCTAAAATTTATGACCGGGTTAAAGAAGAAGTTAACTAGTTATTGGAAGCAAATTTTATAAGACCTTGCAGGTATGCTGAATGGATTTCTAACATTGTGCTGGTGGAGAAGAAGGATACCGGTAAGATACGAGTTTGCATTGATTGTAGAAAGTTATATAGAGCTACTCCTAAAGATGAATATCCTATGCCTATAGCCGATATGCTTATTAATGATGCTTCTGGACATAAAGTTATTAGTTTTCTTGATGGTAATGCTGGATATAATCAAATTTTTTATGGATGAAGAGGATATGTACAAAATGGCCTTTAGGTGTCCAGGTTTTGTTGGTTTATTTGAGTCGGTAGTCATGACTTTTGATTTAAAAAATGACGGAGCTACTTATAAAAGAGCTATGAATTTGATTTTCCATGATTTGCTTGGTATTATTGTTGAGGTCTATATTGATGATATTGTTGTTAAATCGGCTGGTCTAAATTCTCATTTAGTCAATTTGCATCTTACTTTTGAGAAAATGTGTCGATATGGACTTAAGACGAATCCTCTCAAATGTGCTTTTGGTGTATCGGCTGGAAAATTCTTGGGTTTTATTATTCATGAAAATGGTGTGGAAATAGATCCTAAGCGCATAAAGTCTATAAGAAATGTCAAGGCTCCTACATGCAAGAAGGAGCTGTAGAGTTTTTTTTTGGCAAGGTGAATTACTTGACAAGAATTATATCTAACTTGTTAGGGAAAGTTAGTGCTTTTACACCTATTCTTCGGCTCAAAAATGAAGATGAATTCACTTGGGGGACAGAACAGCAAACGGTTTTTGAGGAAATTAAAGAATATTTATCGCAACCGCTGGTACTTAAAGCTTCCTAGAAGCGGAGATCCTTTTTGGTTGTATATTGCTGCGGAGGATAAAGTTGTTGGTGCTGTTTTGACTCAAGAAACTGAAGGGAAGGAGCATGTTATCACATATATTAGCCGAAGGTTATTGGATGCTGAAACAAGGTACATTTTTATTGAAAATCTATGTTTCTCATTATATTATGCTTGTACCAAGTTGAGGCATTATTTATTAGCTTGTACTTGTATGGTAGTTTGTCAAACTGATGTGATTAAACATATGTTGCATAAACCGATCTTGAGTGGTAGACTTGGTAAATAGGATTATAGTTTGGTTGAGTATGATCTGGTTTATGAGTCGTTATAATTTATAAAAGGTCAAGTTGTTACTGATTTTATTGTTGAACATCGGACTGATGTAGAAAGTGATTTAGGGTGTGTTTATTTCACTGGATTGGCTTGGATTGACTTGGACAGATCCATCCAATCCAGTGTTTGTTTCACCATCAGCCTGGATAGGATGGACATGAGCAGGGAATATTCTTCATAGATGCTTGATGAGCTTGTCCAGGAAAATTGGGCGGACAACGTTGTCCAACTTGTTTAAGTGTGATCGTTAGTGAATAATTAAAGATTATTAGCATGTTATGATATTAATTAGTATATTATATTATGAGGTTATGGTTAATAAATACTCATATGTTACTTAATATGTAAAAAGTACACGGATTAGAATGTGATTGTTGGTAATTAGAATATTTATTATTAATTAAGCATTATCATAACAAGATTACCATTTATAAATATTAAAATAGATTAATTAGTATGTATTTTATTGCTATTATTTGTAAGTCAATATATAATTAAGTTAATTATTCTCATCCAACCTCTCTTATCCCTCCAATCAAATAAAAAACTTGAATTGCCCTATCCAATCAAACAAACACTGAGTTGGATAGTCCTGTCCCAGAAAATATGGATGGGATGATCCAATCCAACTTTGACGTTCAACCAAACGCACCCTTAGATGTTAATGTCATAGCTTTGACACCATGCAAATTATATTTTGATGGATCGACTTGTAGTGAGGGTCAAGGTATTGGTGTGGTTTTGGTTTCTCCTCATAACTCATATTTTGAGATGTCTAGCCCATTAGAGTATTATTGTACCAACAATCAAGCCAAATATGAAGGAAGCTCTTATGTTCGGTTTGGATTTTTTTTAAATCCATGGGTGTTAAATGTGTTCAAGCTTTTGGAGATTCATTGTTAGTTGTTCAACAAGTGTTTGGAGTCTATCAATGTTTTAATAGGACACTAAATGCTTACCTTGAAAAATGTCGAGATATCATGTCTAGCTTTGATGAATTTACTATACATCACATATATAGGCATGAAAATTATAGGACTAATGATTTGGCACAGAGAGCATCTGGTTATAATATCAACAAAAAGAATTTCAGTTTTAGAGACGAACCGGTGCTTTCGAATTTTCATATGAGAACAGAGAGAACATTTTTCGTCACTGAAGCCGGTCTGACCGGGTTACAAGGCGGTCAGTCCGACCTCAGCAAGTCTAGCCAGGAGGATGTGTCAGGCAGTCACACCGGCCTGCCATGCGGTCAGACCGGCCTGTTCGACCGAAAATCAGGAGACCGAACGTTTTGATTGGAGAAAGCCTATTATTGATTATTTACAAGATCTGAATCAGAGAGCTGAGAAGAAAATTTGGCATTTTGCACCCAAATTTGTGTTAATGGATGGTGAATTATATCGTCGAACTGTCGATGATTTGCTTTTGAAGTGTTTGGATGATGATCAAGCTATGATTGCCATAGGAGAAGTTCATGAAGGCATTTGTGGTACACACCAATCAGCTCCTAAGATGAAGTGGTTGTTGAGACATGCTGGTTTCTATTGGCCTAGCATGATTGCCGATTGTTTTCGCTATTACAAAGGTTGTGATGATTATCAAAAGTTTGGTAACATTCAGGTGGTTCCAGCTGCTACGTTAAATCCTATTATCAAACCATGGCCTTTTTGAGGATGGGGTTTGGACTTTATTGGAGAATTCATCCTTTTTCATCGAAAGGACATTGCTTCGTGTTGGTGGCTACTGATTACTTTACAAAATGGATCAAAGTTGTTCCCCTCAAGAATATGACACATAAAGAGGTAATTGATTTTATCACTGAGCATATTATTCATAGATTCGGTATTCCTCAAACCTTAACTACTGATCAAGGAACCTCATTTGTGTCTAATCAAGTAAAGGAGTTTGCCAAATCATACAAGATAAAATTGCTCAATTCATCTCCATATTACGCTCAGACCAATGGACAAGCTGAGTCTAGTAATAAAACTTTGATTAGGCTCATTAAGAAGAAAATTGAAGAAAATACTAGGAGATGGCATGAGGTATTGTCCAACGCATTGTGGGCTCATCGCATATCTAGACATGGTGGTACTAACACCTTTTGAGCTTGTTTATGGACAGGAAGCCGTTTTGCCAGTGGAGGTAAATCTGGTTGCATATAGACTTGCTAAGCAAAACGAGTTAGAGGCCACTAATTATTATAACTTGATGATGGATAACATTGATGAGGTCACCGACAAGAGGTTGCAAGCATTACGGGAAATAGAGAAAGACAAACTCTGGGTCGCTAGAGCATACAATAAAAAGGTGAAGTTGAAGTCATTCCAAGTAGGAGATTTGGTTTGTTAGACAATTTTGCCAATTGGAACCAAAGACCGGAAGTTTGGAAAATGGTCTCCGAGTTGGGAAGGGCCGTACAAGATTATGAAGGTGATTACCAGGAATTTATATATGTTGGAAACTTTGCAAGGTGATCCTCTTTCTAGGGCTATCAATGGTAGATATCTGAAAAAAATTTACCCAAGTGTTTGGCAAGATGCTTGAGTGAGACATGGCCGATATGTTTGAGATATGGCCCTTAGAACAATAAATGGCCGATGCTTTAACATCGTACTTAGCAATTTTGAGTCTATAATGTTTTTTAGTACAGAATTCTTACTAAAAAATAGGGGACATATGTTGACACTCAAAATTGGCCAAAGATGTGGCCAGACCAGGTGGCTAAGGCGGTCAGGCCGGGTTAGGTTTAGCTGCTAGTTCAGGGCGGTCTGACCGGGTTGACCGGGCAGTCAGATCGAGTTATGCATAGTCCAAGTCGGTTTCTGGAGCTATTATGAGAATTGTGAGTTTTACGAATCCTACTGGGGTAAGACCTCCGAACTCTATATAAACAGAGGGTCACCCAAGGTAAGCCAGCCCTGACAGGGTCCCTCCCGGGCAGGCGTTCGTTGCTCTTCACAGTAGTTTTCTGTTCAGGGCAGTCTGACCGGCTTGCAAAGGCGGTCTGACCGGGTTGTGCAGGCGACGACGCGAGTTACTGGATTTGCACATTCGCACAAGAGCGTGCTCGTGTTTGGTGCCACTTTCTGGTATCAACACCATGCAATTACACTATCTCTTGAATTAAATCACCCAATGAACTAGCCGTCAAAGTTGTAATGAGATGAGCAACATTGCCTATTTGATCAACTGAAACCCATATAGTATCTCATCCATCATAGAATGTCGTAGTCCAACCATACACTCCATATCATAGGACCCAAGAGCCACACCAAAACCTCTGAAGGATGCAATTTCTTTGCAATACAACTCTTATGCTTTGCCCTCACTTGTTGTCCCACTAGTACAATTTGCATATTTAAGAATATCTTCTTTGATGTGAGACCTTATGGGTACACATAAACGACCATGAAATTCAATAGCTCTAGGAGCTTTTCTGGTGAATTGCATATCCTTTCCATCTTCAATTCCTTCCCCGATCTCTAATGACAATCAATCAAGTTTGTTGTGCCTCCAACACATGCTATGGTGTAAGTAGCGATAGGATTAACTATGTCTACCTCTATTACATCAGCATAGAAATATAAAATATCTACCAACTCGGGGTTCGCTAATAATGAATTCATTGTAGGATGGGTCACCTTATGACTCAAGAAATCCACAAACACATTGGTTTTACCTAGGATGTAATGGATATTTGGGTCTGGATCCTTGATCAAAGTTAACCATCTACCTTTCCATGGATGTAGAACTTTATGAGTGAAAATCCATCACATGGCTCCCCAATAAGCATTGCTTCTAATCCTCCACCACAAAAACAACAAGAACATGATCTAGATCATGAGTAGAGTAATTCTAGTAGAGTAATTCAACGCATAAGCAGTTTTGTTTTTCATCTTTGCATTAGGACGCAACCAAATCCCACATGAGAAACATCTAAATATCATGTGAAAGCATTTATTAGGCTTAGGAAGGGTAAGAAAAGAAGAAATCACCAACATCTCCTACAACACTTGAAAGCAATGCTCACACTTGACAATCCATTGGATGAATTGGGTCATAGGCTTAGCAATGATAGGGAAATATTCCACAATGCTCTAACATTAACCAGCGACCATACCCAAGGTATTCCAAGCCTACTTAAGACTAGAAGGCCTTTCTGCTCCACTACTATAGAAACTTTGCTAGGATCAACAGAGATGTCTTGCTGACTTATGAAAGCTAGAACTCAAACCTCATTAATTTAGCATAGCATGTACGACTTATTTGACTCTCAAGAACTGTCATTAAATGATCCTCATACTCAGCTTCAATCTTGGAGAAAATGAGCATATCATGAATAAAAAGTATCACAAACTCTAAAGAATGTTGTTCATCATCTGCATGAATAACACGGAGGTGCATTAGTTAACTAAAATGATATAACTATGAACTCATAGTGACCATATAGTGGAAAAGGTGTTGTCTCAATTTTGTCCTCTCAAATTGGAACTTGGCAAATTGAAGACCGATCTTGGAAAAACAACACCATGACCCTTTTCATTCTATCAAACAACACATCAATGCAATCCAATAGGTACTTATTCTTGACTGTAATGGTATATTAGCCACCATAACCCATATATGCCAAGTTCCATCATTCCTAGTAAATAGCAGGGAGCTCGCCATGGCAAAACGATGCACTAAATCAATTTCTTCTTGAACAGATTATTCAACTGTTTCCTTGACTTACCTTGGAAAGAAGACTAAATATATGGGAAAAATAGATACAAGATGGGTATTCGATCAATAGGAAGGTCCGCATCATGCTTGGGTACCTTTATAAGCAACTCAGCAGAGGAAGATATCTCTCCTAATGAGAAACTCCTTTATTACTAATGACATCATCAACTTCTCAGAAAGACTCCAATGAAAGCTTGTCTTCACAAGTTGACAACCAGAAAAGAGAAATGTAATTGCAGACAAAGAATGATGAGGTGCTCTAGCTTGAAAGGTAATATTCTATGCCCCTAGCATATCGATGTTCAAGAAACAAGATTTCTGAGTCCCAACTAATGCAACAAATCCATACCTAAAATGCATCAAAATCAACAAAGGAATCACCATTTAAATATCTACAAAAATAATCCCCTTTAGAGAAATAAGATATTCTGGAAACACGACTAAATTTGAAATCAAGTCTATAGGAGAATAACATGAACAGATCGAAGAATCTTTTCACTAGATATATTTTCATTTCTTATGAAATGAAGTGTAAACAAAAAAAAAAATGGTACCAGAGTCAAATAGGATATCAACATCATGTGACTCAATGAGTATCTAGAGAGGTCGTACGGGAGGTACTCACAACTGTAGCTGAAACATGATGAATGTATTGAGATGAATGTGCGAAAGGAGCACATAGGTGAGGAAGAATGTTTATTGCAGCAAGTAGAGGTGTAGACCGGTGATAGCTTTGTGAAGGAAAATTTGCCGCAAAAACTAGTGAGCTGAAGCTTGACGACTAGGCTGTAGCTACAGAGATCGACACATGAACCTGACCATTCCCACTTGATGATAGTAGAATTTTGATTTCACTTGCAAACCAGAAGCATGGCATGCTAGAGCAAATTACTCTCGTGAGGCACGATGGCACTTCATACACTTGAAGCAAATCAAATACTTTCCTACAACTAATTGCATAGTTGAGAGACTTAGAATATACTTTGAAGATTGGGCCTTAATTTGCTTAGGTTTAGAAGACTAGAATGTTGAGAGGGTCGGTTTGGCTAATCTTTTTGGAAGGGGTCATTAAGATCGCTATCATCCCTCCTGGTGGAGCCTACCATAATAAATGTTCATGCATAATATACTTTTACCATCTGAAAATCATCCTGACCCGTCAACTTGTGTGGAATAAACAAGATCATCTCTTCCCTTGTCATCCTACTTGCAGCCATAATCTTCTCCATCTTATGCAGCAGTCAACAAAAATTCTTTGGTGTTCTTGGAGTAATAAATCTATTTAAGTGCTTAAATATCCATCTAAGAAAGCCATCGTCTGAATAACGAGCAGCTACAGCTCCAATAACATCTATTTTCCATCCTCCCATTCAATCACTTGAGTCCTATGGCCCACTTTGCATGATCAACCACATGCTTAGCATCAGCGCTACCGTGACCACTCCCATGACCTCTACTTCTATCAACCTCTCACACAAGCCTAAATATGTGTCTTCCTCTTTGGTGACATAATTTTACTTATTTTAAACATCAACAAGGGTATGACTAACAGGCATGACACCATCTAGAATAAGCACACCTAGAAAAATAAAGAGCAGAAACAAAAATGCAGAGTATGCCCATGCAACCATCCTATTGTGCTTGAGTGTGTCTAGTTTAATTATTGGCCTAACTTAAGTATTATAATTATTTAGCTATTAAGCTCTATGAAAAGAACACAACCTGGCTCTGAGTACCAACTATAAGGCCCCATGTTCTAGCAACATAGAGGTTACTACAAAACAACCAAAAATAGGCTAAGTATATAATCTAATAGAAATTTCTGCAGAGTTTCCCCTGTAAATTGAACCATCTGTGGGCAGACAAGTAGCAAATGAGTATCATAATCAGTAATTAATGTCATCAAGCATTTCTAAGCATGAAAATTTAATATGCATGCATAATCCACCACGAAGTAACCAAGTATCAGTTCTTAACAAACCAACACAGGAAATACCCAACTCTAACATCTGAACTAAAGACTGTATTTAGTAAAGAATGTATATGTATGTGCTCAAAATAATGTGCTACTCCCTTCCCATACATGCTTCGATCATCGGGTACCTAAAAACCAAACAATCACAAGGGTGAGTAAAAACACTCAGCAAGTGCAACTCAGAACTGCAAGAATTACTCAATGACTGAAAGCAAGCATGAAAGGATCAGGAGAAAACAATGAACTCCAAAATAGTGAAATAGTAGTTTCCGTCTGAAACGGACATCACCTGAACACTTCCTTTGCATTTACCGGTAAAGCCAAATGTGGGGCCAGCACTTATTCATAGGAACCTGAATATAAGAACCAACTTGCACAACTGATGTTTACACGAAACACTGACACTTGAATGTTTTAAGTAAATGACATGAACTTGAATATCTAACTGAAACCAGGAATAACCATATAACTAGAAACCATAATATTTGAAGGAAGAAATATCAAAATGAACCAGAGGGAAAATATCCACATCACAGGAGAGTTCGTCATTGCACTTGCCTTAACTAAGTTCATTGAACACCCGACAAGGCCCTCTCGACATCGGAACCGTTCAAGCCTGAAGAATGTAAACTACACTTAGAAACATTCCTAGGAACCTAGATAGGTCCGTACAACTCACTGTGTATCAATTATTTTAGGAAAAGACTAAAACACAATTTTGATTAACAGCTCAAAATATGACCAGAAATAGACAGGTGCGCTTTTCTAACCATGCTTTTCTAACCATAACTTAAGATTCACCTAACCAATGGATGTAAATAAATACACTCCCAGCATCTACAGAAAAATTCCCACAACTCTTCTTACTATTGGTTTTGCTAATTCGTCTTAAAACGTAGTCGAAATTAAATAAACAGATTATGACACAGACTCAGTAATATGTAGCAGCAACACTAATTCGACGATTTCTCCCTCACCGTTTATCAAAATCGAGTGAGACCAAAACCATTAGAAAGATAAAACATATATCTACAACTTTTGAAACTAGATTATGGTCGAATTCTGCACCGTTACTTACCAGATTTGGGCCAAAGTCAGTGCTGAACCATCAGTTTGCAACCCTAAAGTCCTGGCGTCAATTTCCTTAAAAGCAAACTGATCTACTATCACCTAGGGACTACTTGAGGGTAAATCAAGGCGCTAGAAACCTGAATTCGTAGAGGATTAAGTTGATCTTGGGAAAACATCACAAATTTCTTCCTTCCTCTCTACTTCTCCCTACCTTCATCTCACAACTGTACAACAGCAGCTATTAACGAGAGGGAAACAACCATCTGGTTCAGCAAAATCAGCAGTGCACACACACCTACCTGCAGCTGACCCTGCTCCCTTCTTGTCCTCTAATCCTGGATGAACCCAGAGAGAGGAAGAGCAATAGCATGCTATGGTCTGGGAGAGAGGAGATGGCGGCGCTGGTGGGGAAAAGAACGAACCCATGTTTCAGTTTTTCTATCGATCAACATAACTCAACCCTAGTAAAAAGATGAAGGGCCCAGAATTGTCCTAGCCACAACGAACTCATACGAAGTCGAAATCTAGCATATGGGTAGTCAAATGGATACCTCACGACAAGCTCTACGCATCTATGGTCTTAGATCGGCCATCCGAGCGATGGTTGAAAGAGTCAAATTTTGATCAACTCCCTAGCCTTTCTAATAATAATTTTCCATAGCTGGGATATTACATCAGTCGGTTCTGGAATGAACAGGACTTGTAGAGACCGGATGGTCTGGTCTACAGACCAGAGAGTCCGGTCTGGAGGAGCCATCTAGTGAAGACACTCTGGCGGGAGTGGTGCAACAAGGTGTAGGGGAAGGATCCATTCTTCCAAGACCTCAGGAAAAAATCATGAGCATTTCTTGATCCTTCTCTTTACTATGCCGCAATTATGTGCTATAGTGAATAGGTTGACTTGACGCTTGCATAGGCTAGTGGGGCTTAGCTTCCACATCTTTTGCATCATGAACAATATCATGTGTAGGGTCTTGGTCTACTAGAATTATTATGTTGCAATTATTGCTAGGGTTGAGTGAGAAAATTGAAGTATTCATTGATTATGGTCGGCTTACCGATTCACCTCCCTCTCGGTACGCCTTCGATCCTTATAATTGGTATTAGAGCCAAGTGCTCAATCTAGAGGCTTCACCATCTTGAGTAAGGATGCCGGGAGAGATGGGGAGTGTTTTTATATTCAATGGTGAGGAGTACAATTATTGGAAGGCTCGCATGCAAGCCTATTTTGAGTCCGTTGATCTGGAGATATGGAAAGTGACTCATGAGACGGATACGGATGTGAATCCGCTTGATCCTGATTTCATTAAGCACAAAGCTAAGGCTAAGAATCCTCTGTTTGTATGCATAACTAAGGATGTCTTTGCTAGAGTGGATGCTAGTTCAACAACAAATAGTATTTGGAATCAAATCAAGAACATTCATGAGGGCACTCGTGATGTGAAGGAGGAGAAGTACTATGTGCTTAAGAACAAGTATGATACCTTTACTAGATTGCCACATGAGAGAGCTAACACTGTGTATTCTCGTTTTCATGTGCTAGTTGAGGAGATCAACTCTCTTGGGGATGACTTAAAGCTCAAGCCAGTTGAAGTGAAAAGAAGATTTGTGAGGCTATTTAAGGACCCTAAGTATCAGTCCATCATCACCTACACCCTTCAAGGAGATCTCAAGACAAAGAAAATTCAAGAAGTACTTGGGAAGATCACTGCCTTTCAGAGCTATCAGTTGGGTTTGGATGATTCACAACCATCCAAACTAGCTCTTCAAGCTAAAAAGCAAGAAGTTCTTAAGAGCAAGAAGAAGTGGTGGTTAATGATGATGATGAAGATGACTTGAGTGAGGACTTGGCACTTCTCATGAGAAGAATAAAGACATTCAAGAACAAATTTGTCTCTAAGTCCAAGGGAAAATGCTTCAATTGTGGCTCCAAGAATCACTTTGTTCGAGATTGCCCCAAGCCAAAAAAAGAAGCATTCAAAGTTTAAGACTCAAGTGATGAAAAAGAAGAAGAAGATCCCAAAGACAAACACAAGAAGAAGAGGTACTTCAATAAAGACAAGGGCAAAGGCAAAGAATACAAGAAGAAGTTCTCACGCAAGGCTCTTGTCAGAGAGTGGATAAGTGACAACTCAAGTGAAGTATCCTCTTCCTCAAGTGATGAAGAAGAAGTAGTCGGTCTAGCCATCATAAAGACCACTCTACCTTGAAATCTTTCTCCACCTTCCACGTGCCTCATGGCGTCGAGCTACCATGGGAGAGTGAAGATGAGAGCAGCGACGATGACAACAGTGGTGATGAGGAGCTCTCCTACACAGAGGTCTGGAGTATGCTTGAGCAAGCTCATGACGTCGTCGTCAAGAAGTCCAAGATGTTAGAGGTGGTAAGAAAAGAGTGTAAGTTGGCTAAGGACCATGTTGGTGATCTTGAGAGTGAGCTCAAGGACCCCGTCACTTCTCATGAGGCCCTAAACAAGAGTTTTGGCAAACTCAAGGGTGATCATGTAGAGCTGAATGAGAAGTACAAGGCCCTTGAACTTAGTTTTAAGGCCATCAATATTGATAACCTTGCCTCTCCCTCCTCTAGTTCATCAAAGAGCAATGTTTCCACTATTTGTGATGAGCTAACCACCTCGCTTGAGGTTTCTTCTATTGAGCATTCTATGTCAAGGAAGCGAGGACGATGGTGATGGACGGCTTTGAGAAGCTTGCCCATGGTAGAGTCATCCACAAGGAGCTTGTTGGGAGGAGTGTTGTGAACAACATCTCCCACCATGGTCTTGGCTCATATCCCGCCGTCATCGACAACATTGGGAAGAGTGACTCCATTCCTTATTGGGTCAAACCCTACTCACCGATGACTACTATTGCGAGAGGTGTTGCAAGGATGGTCACACCAATAAGGAATGTCCTATAGTGAGAATTTCCATTGTTTTGCCTAACACTGCCCCTTTATTACAAATCCATTAGGCTGATCCATATAGATTGCCTCATCTAGCTCTCCATTAAGGAAAAATGTCTTAATGTCCATCTAGTGAATGATAAGACCATGTGAGGCAGCTAAAGCAAGTAATACACGAATTGTGGTCAATCTAGCAATAGGTGAGTAAGTGTCAAAGAAGTCTTCGCCTTCTTTATCGGTATAACCCTTGGTCACAAGCCGAGCCTTATACTTGTCAATAGTACCGTTAGACTTAAGCTTTTTCTTGAACACCCACTTGCAACCCACAGGTTTACAACCATATAGTCTATCAACAACCTCCCAAGTTCCATTAGAAAGAATAGAGTCCATCTCGCTATGGACAACTTCTTTCCAGTCATCTGCATCAGGAGATGCATATGCCTCTGAAATGGTTCTAGGAGTGTCATCCACAAGGTAAATAGTGAAATCATCACCAAAATACTTTGTAGTCCTTTGTCTCTTGCTCCTCCTAGGAGCTTCACTATAAATCTCCTCATGGATTGGTTCAAGTGTTTGTTTAACATGATCAGAAAATCCACTAGGTTCAGGAGTTGTCTCAACAATCACATCAAAAGATAATCTAGACTTGCTATATAAATATTTCATATGAAATATGTTCTCAAAGAAAGTAACATCATGAGATTCCATTAATGAATTAATATAAACATTAGACACCTCTGATTTAAATACTAAATATGATGAGCATATCCAACAAAGATGCAATCCATAGTCTTAGGTCCCAACTTACGCTTCTTGTTAATTGACACGTTAACTTTGGTCAAACAACCTATGTGCGTAAGTAAGAGGGCAATGACTTTCTGCCAATCCATTCCTCATATGGCGTCTTCTCCTTATTCTTCATAGGAACCCTATTTAGGACATGACATGATGTCAATAAAGCCCCCCCCCCTCACCATGCCTTAGATAATCCAGCCATGTCCAACATGGAATTAACCAAGTTCGTCAAGGTGCAATTCTTTCTTTCGGTAACCCTATTTGATTAGGGCGAATAGGGAGGCATCCTCTCATGTATCATACCATTTCTGCACGGAATAAGTCAAAATCATTAGAGAAATTCTTGCCACCGTGTCGGACCTAATTCTTTTGATCTTATTCTCTAGTTGAGTTTCAACTTCATCCTTATAAATTGTAAAGTAGCTCAGAGCCTCATCTTTCATTTTCAACAAATAAACATAGCAATATCTAAATGCATCATCAATCAAAGTCATGAAGTATCTTTTTCCACCTTTAGTCAATATACCATTCATTTCACAAAGATCTGGATGTATACGTTCGAACAGTGCCAAGTGTCTCCCTCTATAGCGTTGTGAAGCTTTTTAGGTTGCTTAGATTGCACACAACTTGAGAACTTAGAACCTATGACAATGAAAAAAATTCATAATTAAATTCAAGCTAGAATGTCGAAACATAAACCAAAATTTATATGCCATAAATATGAATGCCAAACACTAGCATCACTCTCATTAACACCATCACAGATATAGTTTACAGACTTATTACAATAATCTAAAAGGGAAAAATAGTGCAAGCCTACACACTCATAGATGTTACCAATAAATTATCCACTCTTAGACACAACAACTTTATTCGACTTAAGCACTACCTTAAAACCACCCTACTCAAAAGGGAGCCACTAACTAGATTTTCTTGATAGAAGGGACAATTCTTCAATTGGACAATGTTCCCCGATGTAAACTTCAACTTGACTATGCCAACACCACGAACAGAAGCATGCGACTCATTCCCTATTAGGACGAAAGAATCTTAGGCGACCTGATAAGAAGTAAACAAATAAGCATCAACACACACATGAACATTAGCACTAGTATCAAGCCATCAACTAGTAGATTAAAATACCAAAAAAGATATGGTAAATTATGATACCTACTAGTTTCTCCAGTACTGGTCACCATGTTCATAGACTTCTGTTGTGGAGGCTTTCTTCCTTTACATTCTAGGCACTTCTTTGCCCAATACTTGGTGGAACCGCAAACAAAGCATGCTCCATTCTCCTTGTTGTTCTTCTTCTTGAAGGTAGTGGTCTTCTTAGCCTTATTGTTCTTACCTTTGCCCTTGCCACCACTACGATGAGACTGTTGTGGATGATGCACCATATTGGCACTATTGTGTCCCTCGACTGCTTTAGAACTTTCATTCTTCTCATGAGATTTCTCCTCAATATCAAGAGACGCGATCAAATCTGAGACATATATGTTCGTCCTCTTGTGTTTAGGAATACTGGCAAAATCCCTCCAAGACAGAGGCAATTGGGTGATAATGCCCCCAGCCACAAGCTTCTCGGGTACGACGATTTTAAGCAATTCGAGTTCCTTCAGAATGCATTGTATCTCATGAGTCTCCTCGATGATAGATTTGTCATCTACCATCTTATAATCATGGTACTGCTCAATGATGTACAGCTCAATGCCAGCATCTGAACCACCATTGTCAGTGATCAAAGTGTCCCACAAATCCTTTGTGACTATATGATTGACGCAGATGTGCTGAAGACGATCTACCAAACTCCAATAACAATGTCTAAGAATACTATGTTGACTTTGCTGTAGGTCTTCTACTGATCTTCAGTGAGCTCACCTATAGGTTTGCCCTTGGACATCCAAAATACATTCATGGCACTAAGGCACAAAGTGACTTTCACTTGCCGTCTCTTAAAGTGCATGCCAGTAAATTTATCTGGCCTTAGTGCATCGACAAATCCAGCCATAAAACTTAAGTGCCTACAATAAGGTTTTTGGATTGTTGGATAAATTGGCACTTTTAGTTTTATATTTGTATAGAAATAAATCATAAACATGATTAATAGATTGCATGATGAACTAGACAAGTCTACGCATGATCTAGACAGGTCTATAAAGCCAGAAAAGATCTTAGGATCTATCATACTATCCACAACTATCATAGATAAACAGATCATGATAGCCAGTATAGAATACATGGTTTGAGATGAGAGTACGTATGTATCCTTCTGGATGATGATCAGGTAGAGTAGGCGGCGATGATGTTCAACACCGTCATGTTGTTGGCGACATCGGATGAGACCGAATCGACGTAGAGGAAGACGAGTCGTGGCGATGAGCTTGATAAAGATGAGGAATCATGCAGAGCGCTTCCCAAAAACCTTATTTGCCCTCTCTCTCGGTGTAGGATCACCGAGGACAACGGTTCCAGAGACCTGCTCTCTTGTTCACCAATGTACACCGATGATCGGGATGGAGAAGTCTTGGCGGCGCAACAGTAGAGAGAGGAAAAACCCTAGGTGATGGCGTGATATGATCTGCGGCGGCACCCATATGTATATATAGGGAGGAACCTTTAGGGTTGTGTATCCTGCAACCGAGTCAGCTTCCATATCAAAATGTATTGGACACGCAACAAAAAGAAAGTGCAAAGGGCGAGTGGGTGCGCACGTGTGTTCTTTCCTTCTCTCATCCACACACATATAAGAGATGCCATAGTAACCAACCTTATAAGTTGGTCTTCCTCCACCTCCACTAGCAATGTGAGACTAAACCTTTGCACTCTCATCACTCATGAATGAGATTTTGAGGTTTTCCTACAAATTATTAGAATATAAATGGGCCCAGCCCATATAATTATAGCATCATGTTACTGTGTCATTGCCTTTCCATCCATCCCTAACTGCCTCAGGCATGTGTTACGAGGTGGGTTGCCACATGCCCACCGTCGCATGCATCCTTTATCCCCCACTTCATGACACCCGACGGGAAACTGCCCCTTCCTCGAGTTTGGTCCTGCAATACTAGTTGTGGATTGCTGGGTGCAGAGGACTGAAGGTAGTTGGGGGATCTCGCAACCGTGACCTTGTTGCCGGCGTTGACCGAGATCGGTTTTAGGAGTGTTGACGCTCCTTAACATCACACCGAAATTGATGGCAGCGCAAGGAGCGTCTTGATGGTAATATCTATCAATCACAGAAGAATCCGCAAGCGGATGGATAATATCGCAGTAGCACTTCCCCAAAAGACTATTCAAGGGTTATCGAATCCAAAGAATGGTCTGTGTTTATCCTAAGTCTAGTCAGATCCAAGGACACGAGAGGATAAATGTGGTGTAGGATAAATAGGTTTATCTATAGGTAAGATCCTAATTAAGATCAAGATGAGGCTTGGGTTATTGCTTCATGCAAAGATTCATGTATTGAACGCATTCTTTAGGACAACTCCGCCTTAAACGCTTATCTCCCGGCTGGACGTGGAGGATTACATGGGATCCTAGGGCTGTCACTTCCTAGAATCTCTCTTCCGTGGGCAAGGTGATGATCAAAGATGAGTTCTAACCTAAGCACTTCGCTTACGTTATATGTCACTACTTAGCTAAGTCGCGTTGCTTAAACTAAGTATCCTAGATATGTGTATAATAGATATATACTATCTATTAACGATCTATGAGACTTTGAACCAACAATAACTAAGCACAAACCTGCCTAATAATGAAAGCTTAAGAATATAAATAAACTCAGAAGACTTACTCGATTACTCGAAAAGGACAAGGTTCCGACGAGGTACAAGGATGGAGAAAAAGGCCCACAGACAAGGCTCCACTCCAAAGCTCCTTCCTTACTCTCTTCCTATTCTAGTACTACATAGGAGCAGCACTACACCTTCTTGCTATATGGAATCACTCTCTAATAATGTGTGTGTGTGAAGTGAAGTGAAGCCATCTATTTATAGCCTGGGAAGGTTAGTTTAGAGGAGTAACCGCCACGGAACCGCCATACAACCGCCTTTAAGAGAGCACCAGGAGTCGACACGTGGAGGCGGTGGCTGAACCGCCTTTCCCCCAGGTCGGTCGACCTTGGGTTGGGGCGAACCGGCCTATGCTTTCTTGGGGTGGCCGACAGGTGGGTCCTAATCATTTTTGGTCGGTAGTTTGGCTGAGTTACATGGAGGAATTCCGTGAATCCATGTCATCTATCCTTGTGCTTGCTTGTGATTGGTTGATTTGGTAAATTCTTGTATAAATGACTTGGAAACTCCTTAATTCATTATAAATTGACATGCACTCAAATATTTAGCAACACTTGTTGAACTCATTAGTAAGAACCTCTTGCCACTATGTTGGTTATCAATTTTAGCCCTTTTTATGTATGTAATTGATGGTCAAATGTGGTACTTAAGGACCGTCAACAAATCCCCCACACTTACCCTTTTACTCGTCCTCGAGTGCAAGCAAAAGGAATAAGGTGGAAACATAGATTGTGAATAGATGAAGATTAATATGCAGATGTTTCCATGACATACCTATGCTTGTCCTTATGAAGTGTCTATCCTGCACTCCTTGGATGGTTGAGAGTTGGAATGGTACTAGCTTCAGGAAATTCCTGCTCATGTTAACTATACCTCCTTGGATAACCTGAGTGTTCATTTATTGGGTCTATCTCCTCAATTGATTTACTCTCGATCACTCAAGGGTATGAAAAATTTCCTCACCAGGGAAATGCCCCTCTTTTTTCTACTTATAAATATAGGCCTTTGTGTAGCTCAAGGTAGGGGTAAAAAGAGGCTTACTTGCGCTTCATGATATTACTAAGTCTAAAACCGGATCCAGAGGCAAGAAGCAAATCATGAGTCATGACCAAATATGTGCACTATGATAGAATGGAGGCTATATTACGCTTCCCTTGGGAGGACCATGGCTATCTTTTTTTTTTACAAACTCTTCAAGGAGCTTGAATATTTTTGCCATACCCTTCATGGGGCATGGATCTTTTTATTTTGTAATAGCCATAGTCCTGGAGAGCGAAGAGTAATTGAGCCTTTTATTTTGCAGATGATGAATTGAAATTTGTGCACATATTTAGATCATAATGCAGGATGAGCAACTGCCCTAGGGTCACAACAATTTGACAAAGTTCAATGAAGACATCAAGCAACATATGCATAGGGTTTCTCAAGATAATAAATCATATGGCTCTGGTAGGTATTTTCAAATCTCATGAGGAGTAGACCTTTTTCAATTTCACACTCAAATTTTAAAATATCGTTAGTAACATGAAACGGGTCATTCCTAAAGTCTACCATATCTCAACAGTAAAAATTCTAAGATGCAGGGGTTCCTATTAAATTTTTAGTACAAGCATCAAGCATGACATTGGAACAAAGGCATAAAATTTTCATCAATTCAAGTCATGTTTGAATTTTGGAGTTTTCACGGCTTGCTCAAGTTGATTTTATTTATATTTAAATTTTACAAACTAAATCAACTCGAAACAGGGGAGGATAACATAGGAGACGGACAAACCTGACCGAGGTAGAAAGGTGGGTCCAGGAGGCGCCACCTCTCGGTCGGTCGACCTGGAGGGGCCAAGTCAGTCGACCTGAAGGTGGGCCCTTTGTGGCCCTCCCTTTTGCCGCTGGCCGGTGCGACGGTGCTTTGCACAAATATGATCGTTTACGTCGCGTTTGTTTGTCGAATGTCACGAGTCCTCCTCCACACTTATTTCGTCATCTGCCCTTTTCAAACACAAAACAACAAAACACAAACATGCTCTGCCGGTCTTATGGACCGATGAGCCTAAACTCTTTATTTTTATTAATAGGTGCTTACATTGGAAAGGGAAATAAATTAATGGAATTGTATAAATAAAGGGGAAACCTAAAAAGCACCTATTTCCAAATCAACGCGAGCTAAACGGTTTGTGCTCTAAGAAGCATAATATTCCTGTTCTAAACTATTCAGCTCGTAAAAAATCTGTTTAAGCTTAATGGAAAAGCCTAAGTTGTGGTCGACCAATTGTGCCTTTAATTCAGCATAATCGGATCGAGCCATCGTTAGCTTCTTGACCAAGCTCTTGTTATCTAGCTCCAATCTTTCGATTTGCTTGGCCAAGTCTGTGACCGTGACCTCCTCCTCCTCACCGTTTCCTTCTTCTCCTTTCCTCGGTTGTCGAGCCTAGAGAGGGAATGGGATTAGAAGGGATGATGTGTAGGAGAAACCACACCCCTTGTAGGATTGGGGGTAAAACACCCCATGGCCCCCTTTCCATTCCCTGCACCGGTAGGGGTTCCTCTCTGCAGCGGTGGAGGTGCATTGATCTCCAGGTAGTGATGACTCACCACCAGACCCTCCTCCTTTGTCAGCAAGGTGCCGACGTAGTCCCCCAGCTGGGTAGTTGCGAAGAGGGCTGGATCGATGGGGTTTTGCACCAACTCGAGGGGTCCAACAAGAGGGTTGCTCGCCATGATCTCCCGAGGAGATTGTGGTGGCTTGGAACTGCTGGGCTTGGATGAGCTGTTGGTCTTTGTCATGGTGGCAAAGGAGGTGAAGGTGTTTTGGTATGGTAAAGAATGAAGTTAGAAGGAGGATATAAGGGGGGTTGTAGGTTCTGCGATGTTGCGAGAAGATTTTGGGATAATCACGAGGCTACAGATAGGGAAGGCTCTAGACGGCACGCACCAAAAAGCAGAGGGGAAACGGAGCCAACCCTAGGTCAGTTGACCTAGGGGCGTCCGGTCGGTCGACCTGGGCCTGGCCCGGTTCCTAGCATCCTTTCTGGTGTGTGTTCAAATGTCCTTAAGGGCCTTACCTATGTTGCTATTTGGGTCAGAAATACTTAGAGTCCGAGATAACACGTGAATCAATTAAATCGATCATGTCTATTTCTTCCTCTAAATCCTTAGGCTCAAGAAAAACTTTCAAGCGGTGACCATTTACCTTAAAAAGGTTTCCGTCTTTATCCCGGAGTGTGCTTGCTCTATGTGGTGCAGCGTCAATGATGTCGAACGGTCCTTCCGACTTGCTTCTAAGCTTTCCATGGCCAAAAAGCTTTACTATTGAATTAAAGAGTAATACCTTATCCCCAGGTTCGAACACCTTCGGTTTTAACCTCTTGTCATGCCATCTTTTAGTTCTTTCCTTATAAATCTTGGCACTAGAGTAAGCCTTATCTCTCCATTCCTCCAATTCTGATATCTGCATCCTTCTATGCTCGCCTGCCTTATCCAAGTCCATGTTCTAGTTCTTGATTGCCTAGTGTGCTCGGTGCTCCATCTCAATAGGTAAATGGCATGGTTTGCCATAGACCAATTGAAATGGAGACATCTCGATGGGTGTCTTATATGCTGTCCTATATGCCCATAGAGCATCGGGTAGTTTACTCTTCCAACTCGCGCCCATTTCTTCTACTGTCTTTTGCAAGATATTCTTGATCTGCTTATTTGAGGTTTCTACCTGTCCACTAGTTTGTGGATGGTATGGAGTGGCTATGTTATGCCTCACACCTAAATCTCTCAAAAATGTATAGAAGGGTTTATGTATGAAATGAGACCCTCCATCACTTATGAGTAATTTAGGTGTGCCAAAGCAAGGAAAAATATATTCTTGAAACATTTTCCTTGCTTTTTTGTGGTCGACATGTTTGCAAGGAATTGCTTCTACCCATTTGGACACATAATCGACGGCTGCTAGAATATACTCGCACCCTTGGGACACTGGGAAAGGTCCCATGAAGTCGATACCCCAGACATCAAAAGGTTCAACTAGAAGGTTGTATGTTAAGGGCATCGCATTGCGAGTAGTGTGTCCCCCATGTTTCTGGCAACTTGCACACCTCCGAACATAGTCCTTGGCATCCTCATGCATGGTTGGCCAGTAGAAACCAGTTTGCCAAACCGTAACTCGGGTGCGATCTGGTCCATAGTGACCTCCGTAGGGACCGGAGTGACACTTCTCTATAATTTGAGCACCCTCTGCTGCTGGGACACATCTTCTCATTACTTTGTCTGTGCCTTGTCTGAATAGGTACGGGTCGTACCGCACGTGACGTTGACTTTCCCTGACAAGATTTTTCTTGTCTACCCCTAGTGGCACGTAACCCGTGACCATAAAGTTGACAATGTCCGCATACCAAGGTTTGGTGTTGGTCACTTTCAGCAGCATATCATCGCAGAGGAAAACATTTATAGGGGGGTCTTGCATGTCAGTGACTTTCATGCGAGACAAATTATCCGCAACTGAATTCTCTACTCCTTTCTTATCTCAAATTCTTGGAGCAGGAGAATCCATCTAAGTAGCCTAAGTTTCACGCCCTTCTTAGTGAGCAGATATTTCAATGCAGCATGGTCAGTGTAAACAATGACCTTTGCTCCAACTAAGGAAGACCAAAACTTATCGATAGCAAAGACCACAACTAGGAGCTCTTTTTCCGTGTTAGCATAATTAAGTTGTGCTCCTGCCATGGTCTTGCTAGCATAGGCTATTGCGTGATGCTTTTTATCCTTGGTTTGGCCTAAGACCGCCCCAACGGCATAGTCACTAGCATCACACATGATTTCGAAAGGTAGCGTCCAATTGGAGGGTTGAATGATTGGTGCTGAGATGAGTGCCTTCTTTAAAATGTCAAAAGCTTTTTGACACTCGTCATCAAAATCAAATGTAACCTCCTTAGCTAAGAGGTTCATGAGGGGTCTAGCGATCTTGGAAAAGTCCTTCATAAATTGCCGGTAAAACCCCGCATGACCCAAGAAGCTTCGGACGGCTTTAACGTTTATGGGAGGTGGTAGCCTTTCTATGGCTTCAGATTTGGCTCTGTCCACCTCAATCCCCCGCTCAGACACCAAGTATCCGAGCACGATGCCTTCTCAGACCATAAAATGGCACTTTTCCCAATTTAGTACCAAGTCCTTCTCACGACATCATTGCAAGACTCTATCTAAATTCTCAAGACATTGATCAAAGGTTTTTCCACAAACCGAGAAGTCATCCATGAAGACCTCCATAATTTCTTCAATCATGTCTTAGAAAATGGACATCATGCACTGCTGAAAAGAAGTGGGTGCATTGCATAGTCCGAATGACATCCTATGATAGGCGTAAGTGCCATACAGACATGTGAACATAGTTTTGCTTTGATCATTGGGATGGATGGGAATTCGGTGATAACCAGGATACCCATCAAGGAAACAAAAGTAGGAATGTTTTGCCAACCGTTCTAACATTTCATCGATGAAAGGCAGTGGGAAATGGTCTTTCTTTGTGGCCATGTTGAGTTTTCTGTAGTCGATGCACATTCTCCATCCTGTGATGGTTAGTTGAGGGATTAGCTCATTATTCTCATTGGTAACGACTGTCATTCCTCCTTTCTTAGGGACTACTTGGACTGGACTCACCCATTCGCTGTGTGGGACGTGTTAAATAATTCCAGCGTGCAATAACTTAAGCACCTCCTTCTTTACTACTTCCCGTATTGCATTGTTCAGCCTATGCTGAGGTTCCCTAGATGGCGTACTATCTGGGTCAATGGGAATGTGGTGTGTGCAAAGAGCAGGGCTTATTCGTTTAAGGTCCTGGAGCGAGTAGCCTAGTGTGGGCCTATGCTTTTCTAAGACTGCTATCAGCCTACGGGTTTCGTCTTCTGAAAGCTTGTCACTAATAATGACAAGAGCTTCAAGGTCACCGTCAAGAAAGGCATAGCGTAGTCCTAGAAGCAAGGTTTTGAGCTCTACTGGTGGCCGAGGTTCTGGCTCTAGTTTAGGTAACTCTATGGTTTCCTGCAACTCATCTTCCTCTTGGATAAAATTCTCCGCCTCTTGTTCAAGAAGGGAGTCAGGTGATTGAAAAGGAAGAAAGGCCATCACTTCTTCCACTGGCTCTTCTTCGGGGGGAGGTTCAGATATGTTGTTTCTCGATTATAAAATTGACACGGAAATATTCCTGCCCCCCCCCCCCCCTCCAGTTTCACATCGAGGCGTCAAAAAGTAGGGAGTTCCATCAAAAGTTTTTCAACAGGAACCCCAATTAGGATGTCAAATTCCTGGACCTAAAAAATATGGAAGTCTAGGATTGCCTCGATGGATTCGTGTCTAACTGACACTCCGTGAAAAATCCCCATGCCTTCAGACAATAGTCCCAAGGGAGTCTTTAAGGCCTTTAACGTAAGCACCAATGGCATGTCGTTCACATGAGCTAGTGCGAACATGGCTGACATGATGTTGGCGCCCACTGTGGGATTATACCAGGCTTTAACCGATGTCCCTCTTATGTTGAGTTGAACGTAGGATGAAGGAGAGCTTATTTTAAGAATAGCAGGTGAAAGCTCAATCTCCCTCGTCGAATCGTAGCTCAAGATAGAGATGAGTTCTCTGACAGTTTCTAAAAGAAACTCCTTGTCATGAGGACAAGAGGGAACGTTAGGAACATATGGTCTAACCTAAACTTCATATCTTGAGGTGTTCTCATAATCATCTTCAAAGAGATTATCCTCAAATATGAAGGGCAATCCAGAGGTAGAAGGTTCTTCATCCTCTGGGTTTGGTGGTTTGAACGAGGTTTTAGAGGTGGATTCTAAGGATGTAGAGGTTAGAGGCTCAGGCTCATAAGAATTGGGGACCTCATTGCTTGCCTTGACTTCATTCGTCGATTCGTCGTCTTCAGCCAGGAAAGATGAATTCTTGAGAATACGCTCAAGAATTTCCTTCCCTTTAGCTGGCATTTAGAGGGCGAACGACCCACCGACAGTGACGTCAAAGAGCAGGGTAGAATCCTTGGCTAATCCCATATAAAAATGTTCAAGGACAACATGCTCGGGAATAGCCAAGTCTGGGCCAGTTTGTATTAACGATGAGATTCTGGTCTAGGCTGCACCTAGCGACTGCTTCTCTTTTTTGTGGAAGGCAATAACCTCCATACATAGAGCAGTGATTCATGATAACAGGATGAACGCATGACAGAATTTGTCTTGCAACTTCTCCCAGTCACCATTCACTTTTCCTACGGAATGAGTGTACCATTGTTTCGCCCGATCCGTGAGAGAAAAGGGAAACGCTTTCCACTTCAGAGTTTCTTGCGACATACTCCTGAGTTTCAGGGTTGCACACAATAGCTCAAATTCACGTAGTTTCTCATATGGTCTTTCATGTTTCAGCCTGGAGAAGGGTTTCTCTCGAACCAAGGCTAAAAAGCACGGGCAGAGTTCATAATAATTTGCGTAGATTGCCTATCTAGACGAAGGTGGCTCATAGAACTCACCCTTTGGGCTGGATAGACTGGAGATAGATGGTCCGTCCATGGTAGATGAGAAATAAGAGAAAAGAAAAACAAGATACAAGGATGACTAGGGTCCTAGGATAAAGCGACAACCGTTCCTGGCAACAGCGCCAGAAATGCCTGTTGACACTCCTTAACGTCACACCGAAATTGATGGCAACGCAAGGTGTGTCCTGGATGTAATATCTATCAATCACAGAAGAATCCGCAAGCGGACGGATAATACTGCAGTAGCACTTCCCCAAGAGAGTATTCAAGGGTTATCGAATCTAAAGAACAATCTATGTTTATCTTAAGTCTAGTCAGGTCCAAGGACACGAGAGGATAAATGTGGTGTAGGATAGAGAGGTTTATCTATAGGTAAGATCCTAATTAAGATCAGGTTGAGGTTTGGATTATTGCTTCGTGCATAGATTCATGTACTGAACGCATTCTTCAGGACAACTCCGCCTTAAACGCTTATCTCCTGGCCGGACGTGGAGGATTACGTGGGATCCTAGGGCTGTCACTTCCTAGAACCTCTCTTCCGTGGGCAAGGCGATGATCAAAGATGACTTCTAACCTAAGCACCTCTCTTACGTTATACGTCACTACTTAGCTAAGTCATGTTGCTTAAACTAAGTATCCTAGATATGTGTATATATACTATCTATTAACGATCTATGAGACTTTGAACCCACAATAACTAAGCACACAACCTGCCTAATAAGGAAAGCTTAAGAACATAAATACTCGAAGGACTTACTCGATTACTTGAAAAAGGCAAGGTTCCAACGAGGTACAAGGGTGGAGAAGAAGGCCCACAGACAAGGCTCCACTCCAAAGCTCCTTCCTCACTCTCTTCCTATTCTAGTAATATATAGGGGCAGCACTACACATTCTTGCTATATGGAATCACTCTCTAATAATGTGTGTGTGTGACGTGAAGTGAAGCCATCTATTTATAGCCTTGGAAGGTCGGTTTAGAGGAGTAACCGTCACGGTACCACGATACAACCGCCTTCAGGAGAGCACCAGGAGTCGACACATGGAGGCGGTGGCCGAACCGCCTTTCCCCCAAGTCGGTTGACCAGAGGCCCACAGGTCGGTCGACCTGGGGTTGGGGCCAACCGGCCTGTGCTGTCTCGGGGTGGCCGACAGGTGGGTCCTGATCATTTTAGGTCAGTAGTTTGGCTGAGTTACGTGGAGGAATCCCATGAATCCATGTCATTTATCCTTGTGCTTGCTTGTGATTGGTTGATTTGGTAAATTCTTGGATAAATGACTTGGAAACTCCTTAATTTGTGATAAATTGACCTGCACTCTAATATTTACCAATATTTGTGGAAATCATTAGTGGTAAACTCCTACCATTATGTTGGTTATCGATTTTAGCCCTTTTTATGCAGGTAATTGACGGTCAAATTTGGTACTTAAGGACCGTCAACAGGGAGTAGAGAAATGGATGAACAATGGCTTGTGTGTGGACATCGATTTGCAGCTTCTTCCTCCACCAGCATGGACAAACAATGGCAGGTGGCTACCGTGATGTCACGTGATGAAGCGTTGAGGTGAGATGCCTCTTACCAATTAGAACAATATGTGTGGGGGCACCCTCATGCAGCTAGACCTGGACCATGACATGGCAAGACTCTTGTGTGGCTGGAGGAGGAAACTGATTGGAGGAGAGAACAAGAGGGATGAGCAAGTGAGGGACCGATGCGAACTGTACTTCATTCTAGATTTGATTTAGAGAGAGATAAAGAGAGAGAGAGAGAGATGAGCAGAGGATGTCCATGACAATGGAGAGACACAGAAGACAAAGAAGGCACTTGGTTACTTTGTAAATAAGGCTCACCTATATTTCATATTTGTGAGTTTAATTAACTGGTTTGCATACTTATAATAAGCACCCAAAACTTATGATATTTGTAGAAGATATTTATATATTTACTTTTTGACATCCCCACCTCAAAAATGAGGGGGTAGTCGAAGGATTGGTCATCGGATGACATCTTGACGAAGCAGGAGTCTAAAAGCACACATATATGAGTAAAATAAAAAAGCATGCATGGTCAAAATTTAATTATTACAACTTTGGTTCAGATTTGAGTATGTAAACAAGTTTGAAACTCGGTAACATAAATTGCGGAAGCGATACATCTCACGTTAGAGTCCTATAATGAAGCACATCATGCCCATAAACATGTCTCGTTGCCAAAGAGAACACCTACACAAAACACAATAGAGCAAAACCCTAAGCAACTAATACTCGGTAAGTCTTACTCGTCAAAATGGCACGCTAAGGCTGACTTCTAGTATGTAGGGGGCTGACTCATGGTTGTTGGGATAATTGCAAAAACAACACTAATAATTGATTCTTATTTTTATATTTAAGCCAAGATAATAGGATTCTTGCATAAAATAAATATTGTGCAGCTATACTTTTGCAAACATGGTTGCAAATACAATTAATTAAAATACAAACAACAAATATTCATTATCATTCATGTCATTACTATGATATGTCAGCGATCTCACATGTGATACTCAATTATCACGAGGGACGATGACTCAAATCGATTTATCCTGCAGGAGAAACCCAAAAACACAACGTACACACACTCCAAAGAGTCACGTACGACAATCTTTCACGAGACACCATAGGGCCAGGTCGGTTCTCACCTTTCCCGAGAACACGTCACCCCATGCGATAGCCCGTGCACTCTCTCTTCCAAAACATACCCGAATTCCACCATAACCCTCTTCATCACCAAAATAAGGGTGGGGTATCGTCCAACCACTACGGCAATTAAGCTACTTCAGTTTACTAGTGCCCATATCACTAGCACGCACTTGGTATTGTCTAAACTTGGTTACGGGTCCATACGAAACGGTCCTTAATCGACACAGACGGGGATATGGTGAGCAAGGTCCAACCTTGTCACCTCAACCTACACATGCACTTCTCAGTTCGGTCTTATTTTAATTCATCATCATATGAGAGTTATACAAGTAAAAATTCCCGAACCATCCTATATCGAGTAGTATCCAAACCACTCAATTTTACTACCGGTGACTCGATATTAAACATAGCAAAATCTAACAAGCAGTTGTATAAGTGAAATCTTACTTATAGGATTTATGTTTTCTACATGCACCTAGGGTTTCAATCATATCCTACACTTAATGCACAATACATGACGTTCGTACATATGAAACAAAATAAGACTTTTAAAACATAGGAGTGCACCGGGGTTTGCCTTGTGATAGAGAAATATTAGCACACTTAAAACCATAGTAAGTTACATTCGCTAACTCCATGGCACCAGTCTTCTCATCCATTATCTCCACGTCCTCATTCCCAGCTTTGCTTCCTAGTAAATGTTGCACAATGCAAGTCAAGAACATGACATTATAAGGAGGCTCATGGAACTTCCCTAATTAATGGATGTAATGGCAACATGCATATGAGTAGATATTCAGTGTTACTATTAAGTATTAAATTATTTTACTATACATATTTCCTTCCTTGACATGCGATATTGGCTATGCATTGTAACCGATGATGAGATGGGCAACTTAGACAATGTAGGGACAAGATATCACAAGTAAATAAATAATTTGTACTAACAATGTGCTAAGGTGATCATCACGTTGTCGTTATCTTATTTATAGGACTTGGAATAAAAGAAAGGATGTAATCCAATTTCTTGATAAACCTTTAGTTAACATTCATGATCAAACTAAAGATGTTAGAATGTAGCATGACAATATGAGTATGAGATTATTTAATAAGAGATGTGATTAGGCACTTAGTAAGATAATACTCATAATGGCAAGATTAGGTGAGTTAATCTGCTTTTGCATATTTTCTTCATTGACTTCCCTATGACGCAAAATGGATTTTTTTTTTACCAAAGAACGGTGCAAATGATGTAGTAAATTTTTTCAACTTGATCAAAGCCTAGGGAATTTCATAGTTTGATTAATAAGAAAACATAGCAACTAGCATCTATGGTTCAGAATGCATGTAGGTCAAAAGCCAACATGAGCTTTAATGCATTTGACATCTAGAGCAATTCTTTCTTGTCAATGACACGTACCCAGGGTACCTCACATAGAAAGAAAGTAGAGATAGACTCCTACTTGGATATGTATAGTAAACCAACTAGGACTCCGCCATATAACCCTGTCCCCCGGATATATAAAGCAGGACAGGGACCCCCCCCCCTCTAGGGGCATCACGCACAATACACAACTAGACATCATCATCTAGGTCAATCCCTCAATATTTAGATCATAGATCTTGACGTATCAATATAAATACATAGAACACATAACGTAAGATTATTCTTTTCCGGAAGGCCCGAACTTGTATAAATCGACGTCTTGTGTTACCGTCATCTCTCGATCTCATGCTTATTCCTGCCCTATATATAAATCCTCATAGGTGAACTATGTCTGATGCCGAGAATAAATCTCGATGTTTGACGCGTCAGGTAGTGGACAGCGCGATGATCAGCTTATTGAGTTGATGGCCGCAATCTAGTTCAAAATTTGATCGCGAGCAAACCGACATTGAAATGCCTTATCATCACACAAGTCATCACGTCTTCGTCAATGCGGCACCCAAAGTTGATGACGACATTATCCATGTGGCGCAAGATTCGTGTGGCGATAGACGGTTGTTTTTTGCTTGGCGAGAACTCGGCGAGGCTCCCAGATCATGGCCACATGATTGCGCACAGATACCTGCCGATCGTACGTCGAGTCAGCGACTTCATCCATCAAGCTGAGAAAAGTCGGGAGTACTCGTCGAGTTCTGGCTGTACACATAGAGGCTACTCGGAAACCAACTCCGAGTCCAATGCTCCAATGATTTCACGGAAGTACAGAAGATTCTTTCCATTCTTTATTGTTTCCATATATATTATTTTAATACTTGCATGCTAATCCATCCGACTAATGGCCTGGATACTGATTATGTTATTCCTTTTTTTTGGTAATGGAATATGTTTCCAATAACTCGAGGCAAACTGAAGATCAGTTGCCACTAGAGAGTTTACAATGCTAGGGCACCCATCCGGCGAATACAAATCATCACCGGAGATATTAGCAAACCCCATTTTAGCAAGCTTATCAGCTACAGTATTACAAGCTCACGAGACATGTAAGACTCTAACTCTATTGAATTCCGAAAGCATCATGAATTTGACATCCTTTATAAGCATACAAATCTGTGCTAGATCGTAGCTTGTCGACATCAGAGCTTCACACAGGGAGAGCATCCACCTCCAGCTCTATTTGGGTCATTCCCGCATCCCTTGCAAAAGATAGTCCCGCCATTGCTGCAGTTGCCTCAGCATGCAAAGCATCGAAGCAGTTATCAATTCTGCCTGCTCCCGATCCGACAACAGCACCCGAGCTATCCCCGATGGCAAAACCCCACCCTCCACTCCTGGTGCTTAGATTGAAAGCTCCATTCACATTTATTTTGAGCCATTCACCTTGTGGTTTCTTCCAACGACAAATTTCCGGAGCTGGATGAACCTGCTTCTTGTAGAATTCTTTATATTCAACAAAATATCTCTGTATTAGGCCTGTAGTTGTCGATGGTTGGACCTGAACATCACCGACATTCCTATCATTACGTTTGGACGAAATGACCCACATTATTATCACACATAACAGCTGTGTCTCCTCCTCCCATTACCACAGTAACCGAAACATCTCCCGAGCTGAACTTGCAGCACTCAAAGAAACTCTTCTCTCCTCCAGCAATATTTCCCTCCAGACATTTTTGGCATATTTACATTTGAACAATAAATGACTTGCATCTTCATCCAGACGGCCACACATTGGGCAAATAGTGTCAATATCCATACCTCTACCCCTGAGATTGTTCCTCATTGGTAAGCTGTTGTGTGCTAGACGCCATGCAAAATGCTTAACTTATTTGATGCATTAATGTCGCAGATTTTCCTCCATGGGAATGAAGTGCCTAAACTTGGAAAATGAACAGACGCTCCAGAGCTTGGTTCATGTCCAATCGAGGCACTATCCACACTAACTTTGTAGGCTGATTTAATACTAAAAATTCCTTTAGAATCAAAATACCAAGCAATGCAGTCTTCCCTGTTCTCACACAATGGGATAGATAAAACCACAGCTGCATCTTCTGCTGACATCACATCTCTTACCAGCTCCTCATCCCAATTGTTAGTCACCGGATTAATGAGCTCACCAACCTGATGGAGCAAAATGGGTCCTTGCACAGCAGTTATCTTTCTGGTACTACCCCGGGGTAACCATGGGTCATTTCAAATATCTATGCTTTCTCCATTTCCAACCCTCTATACCATATACCATTTTTAAATAGATCAATTCCATGAGTTATACTTCGCCATGTGTATGACGCTCCGTAAAATATCTCGTATCCACAAGAAGCAGCACCACACGCCGTCAGGGAGGATGCAGCAACGGAGGAGAGCAAACACTTAATGACGCTGGTGGAGATCTTGCGATCTGCAGGTCCGGAGGTAGAGATCGACATCGTGGGGAACGAGATCGATGTCGTAATGGTCGGCAAGGGCACTTGGTCGCTGCCATCCGCAATGGCGGCCTGTCAAGGTCGTATGCAGGACGGGCGCCAACAGATAGGGATGGCGATGGTGCGGTAGCAGCCGCACTCTAGGTCGAGGTAGAAATAGCGGCCGATGCCGGATAATGAGGCGTTCGTCACCAGCACCACCCGCTCGCCACCGCCTCCCTTGCCCGCAGCCGCCATGCCGCCTAGGGTTGACAAGGGGCAAAGGAAGTGACGACGCGCGATGGCTGGTTGAGGAAGGAAGGAGGACAAGGCGGCGGCGTGAAATCAGAGCCACGCTCGTACCACCTCGTCGGGATCCAGTCTGGTCCCGCACCATCAGATCCGCGCCCGTGGAAGGAGGACGCACGGATGAGGGTGACGTCGCCAGTATTATGTAATTCCTTTTTGCATGAATGTGATTTGAGTCACACGAAAGCCAGCTAATGTTCCGGTTCAGCCACCAATAGCTTGGTGGCTCGGCGAGAATAAAAGACTCGGCACCTCGGCAACTCAGCCAGCATTCAGGAATCAGTCAATCACGAGTTCAGGTCCAGTACGACTTGTCCCTGATTCAGCTTGATGTCACGTTTGATTAGCAAGCATTGCAGGGCGAGTCCGAGTTGAGGCTTTGCATATGCCGCTTGCTAAGGAAGATTCTATCCTTGTTTATTCTTGCCATGTTACTCTATTCTATATGGATACTAATTTACTTGATTAGTGGACTACTAATTAGTAATTACGTAATGGCTTTTGCATGTACGTTAGTCGCTGGAGGCCGGCTTCTCGCCATCAAACATAGCATGGCTTCCAACACGTTCATGACACTGGCTACTGGCTTGGTCGTTATGGTGCTTGGTCAGTGACTACTCAGTTGTATTGCCGCGACTCGACGACGTCGACTCAGCCACTCGACAACTTCGCTGTGACTCGGTTACTCGGCAACTTCGTAGCACCATGTCAACTTGGCAGGATAATCAAACGACTTGCCCGGGGGCTACTCAACGTCTCGATGATACGAACTTGGTGACAGAAGCTAATGACTTCGAGTTTCAATGTTGATGTTCTGGCTATATGATAGCTTGACTTTGACGTTCTACCACTAGACAACCACATCGACATGTTTGGGGAAACCTCTTGAATTCACCAAGTATCAAATCTAAGTATCTTTATATATTCTTGATTTATTTTTGAGGTTTTGGACTCATGTTTTTTATACTTTTTTTCCACGATCGCTTATCTCTGTTTTCTAAGCGGAAGGTCGTTGGTCTTTTTATGAGTAAAGTCAGGCTTTTTAATCAGTGCTCTTTTTCTGACTTTATTCGCCTTTATATTGTCTTGATTTTTTAATTCTTCATATTGAACAATCGAGCCAGTGCGCTATTTATGTATCTATACACGTGTTCCTCCACCTTTTCAAGTAAACCTAGCAATACACATGTCGGTCGATGACTTCTTAGTAGTGCCTCAGTCCTGAGACCATACGACCCATGTCGTCTTTCTAGTTCCACCTTTTGGGGCTTCAACCTCTACCGATCTATTACATTTTATTTGTGATTTGGTCTTATTTTTTGTCTTATGCCGATCAAACAACTAAGATATAGAATTTCTTAGCTACGTGTCAGACTACCACGATACTAAACCCAGAGTCAAAGTTGCGAGAGGTCATGTGTTGATTGGTCGATTCTGATTACAATGCAGGAATAAATTATGACTGATATTGTTGTGATAGATCGAGCTCCGAGCTCTTTATATTTTGTCTTAAGTATCCTATGGTGGATCGGTCTTGTTGCTAATGCATGAATACTATGCTATGCGCCCCTCGGTCTACTTAAAGGAGAAAAATGGATACAGACTTGACTTTCAGTCGACTACTGATTTGTTTGGCTTATACAAATATGTTTACAAGCAAACAATGTTAATTATACTAATTATTGTAATCCCATTTATTGTCAGGATCATTTATGATGGATGGAGGGATACATCACTCGGCGCTGAGTGATTTTGCCATCTTCATCGTTCGGCTATGTCAGCTCCGACTGGCTTCACCGGTCGGCCATGATAGCATCGACTGTCTTCATCAGTCTGCTATCACAGCTTCGACTTCTTTCATCGGTCGGTATACAGCTCTGACCACCACCATCGGTCAAGCACATCAGATCTGACCAACGCCTTCATTCGGTCATGATGGCTTTTGAATAATTTCTATTTCATTAGCGGGTCAACAACTATAGCAACCTTGACTGCTTTCTTCACTCGACTTTATCGTCTTGAGTTGAGCACCGCAGCCGTTTGGACAAGATGATCTGAGTTCAGCGTGGCTGTTATTCATAATGACGATTACCTTAAAGGCTTCTTTGAAGGAAGTTTTTTCTATCAAATTTATGGTTGATTCCATAATATATAAAAATATATGATTTGATAATCATATAACAGTGGCTTGATGGTCACTCGGTCAATATGTGCTTCTTTGAAGAGAAGTGCTTTCTCAAAAATGGTTGATTCCATAATCATTCAAAGCATGATTTGATGATCATGTCGCTATGACTTTATGGTCATATACGCGAAATAACGAGCATCACTAAGCTGATTAAAGTCAGTCTAGAATAGTGAAAATAAAGCTCAAAGATACGAATGATAATTATTCTTAAGGAAAGGTTAATTAATCATGATTGAAGTTATGATAACTTAGTACTTGGCTGATTGATGTCATAAAGCTTCATTCACTCGGTTGTGATTGAAGTCACCCGTTTAGAATATAATCATTAGGTTATGATTGAAGTCACCCACTTGATTCATAAATCACTCAAATAACATAGCTCGATTGGCCAAAGTTTATGTTATTTGGCTATGATTGATGTCATGAGGCTATGTTCACTTGGCAGTGATTGAAGTCACCCGTTTGAACTTAATATCACTCGGTTGTGATTGATGTCGTCTATGTATATCATATAGAACTCAACAATGATTGAAGTCATTGGTTTTTGAGTCATCTACTAATCAGCGGTGATTGAAGTCACTCATCTAAGACATTTATCACTCGTAGTGATTAATGTCATTCTACTGAGCTATTTATCACTCGGATTTGATGATTGGAGTGATGTTTCCTTAAATAGAGCTAACACGACTATTCTTGTTTTGGACTCTTGTATTATTTGCAATTTACATATGATATAAGAGTCAGGGGCTACACCTAATTAGGTGCACCTATTCGGTGCACTAGTTGATTTCTTAAAGACATTTTTGATCTTTGAGACCCTGACAAGCTCGCTGATATAAAGACGAAGCATTCAACATAGTACAAACTAGTCGAGAAGCTATTGAAGATTATCATCTCACTTGCAAGACTCTCGGGAGCTAACTGTAGATGACACGTACCCAGGGTACCTCACATAGAAGAAAATTAGAGATAGACTTCTAATTGATATGTATAGTAGACCGACTAGGACTCCGTCAATTAACCCTGCCCCCCTCCCCCCCCCCTCATGGATATATAAGCCAGAGCAAGGACCCCCTCAAGGGGCATCACACATAATACACAACTAGACATCATCATCTAGGTCAATCCCTCAACATCTATATCATAGATCTGGACATATCAATACAAATACGCAAAACATAGGATGTAGGGTTATTATCCTTCAGGAGGCCCGAACCTGTATAAACCGGCGTCTTGTATTATCATCGTCTTTTGATCTCGCGCTTATCCTTGTTATATATATAAATTCTCATAGGTGAACTATCCTATGTCTGGTGTCGAGAATAAATCTCGACATTTCATCAATTCATAACTTTATTAATTTCATGACAACATTGTGGGTATCCAAATAAAGTAAGAACACAAATCATGCAAGGCAAAGTGATTAAGTGAGTAATAACTTTGCATCCTAGGATATACATTCTAGTAGAATGTAAAGGATTATTTAAGAAACTAAGATTAACTAATCATCTAACATAAGTAGGTTTAACTGAGTACTTTGCAAGATTAATAAGAAGCATAAACTTATGCAAGTGATCTGAGCCTAAAACTTGGCAATTCAATTGCATGCACCAAACAAGGAGTTTCAGAGCTGGTTTTAGAAAAAGATCATCCACCAATTAATTACTACAAAAATCACTATATAAGCATGTCTGGAGCCAAATAATTCATTTCATGCAAATGACTCATAGAAGAATTTTATTTTAATGCAGAGACATAGTACAATGCAAATAATGATTTACACAATAGGAATAAGCATCATAGCATGACTATTTATTTTTCTAGCATTTAAACAGCCCTAAAAAAGATAAATACATAACTTTCAATTTAATAATATGAAATAAGAAAATTAATTCACATATGAGTTATATGCAACACACAGAACATGCATGCAAGAATTGAGAAGTTAAACATGTACTATTGTGGAGTTATGATTTTATTTGTATTTTTTCTTATTAAATTCATTCATCAATAAATATGATCTTTTGGTGTGCCTTAACAATTGATTAAAATAGTACATATTTATAGGAGTCCAAAAAGTATTTATTTGTAATTTTCCATCGAGTAGATTTTTTTGTGTGGGGTTTTGAACTTAAAACAATTTTTTTTGCTAATTACATGCATGCTCAAATAATTATATGGCGTTTCTGTGATTTAGCAAATTAAATAAATAAATCATAATCTCATGAGTCCAGAACATAATATTTTGTATTTTACTTCCAAGTAATTATTTAGTTAGGAATTTTACAAGTTAAAAGCTTTATTTTTGGGATTGTTTAAATGCAGGAAAAATGAAATAGGGCCAGCCAATAGAAAACAGGGCACACTAAGGACAACTGGGCGAGGGGATCAAATCGTGCGCCGCCACACCAAATCCCACGGGTGTGGCCCATGTGTGGCGTCCACTATGGCTTCTGGAGCGTGGCTACGGGCTCGTCGCCCCCTCAACGACGACTCAGCTGGCCACGAGAGAAGCACCAGGGCACTCCCAGTTTGCCGACGGACCGGTCAGCGGGTGATGATGTCATCGGCGATGGCCGGAGGGGTGTCAGTGGCGGGTGCAAAGACAGGGGGTCTCAAGCGGGCTCGCGCACTTGACACAGAGCACGCCAGCTCGAGGAGGTTCACCTTGGCTTAGGAACGGCAGCATGGAGGATGTGGTCGACGGAAATGGACGAAGACAGGAGCTCATCGGTGCAGGCGGTAAGTGCGCGACGGGGATGTTAGTACTAATCAATCTATGATGCGACTTAATCAAACTTAGGCATAACAGATAAATAGGATCACTAACTAGAAAATTGAGATCACATCTAGCAAAAACTAATCTAATGCAGAATCGGGATAGGTTCGACTGTTACTGGTGCTAGTATTGGACTCCATCGGCGTCGGCGCAGACGCTCCTTGAGCGTCTTCTTGGGGTAGCGGTAGCCTTCAGGATGATAGTGAGTTTGCCCTATTGGTCATCGAGCTTCTAGACCTTCTAGTGTGCTTAAAGATTGGTGGTGGAATTAGGTTTTCGGTGAAGGAACCCTGAGAGGTACCCCTCCTTTTATATGGTTGCACTGTAGATCCAGGGGCTGAGTCCCAGATGGATACGTGAGTCTTTTGCCTCTCAATCAAGGCACTTAAACCGACTCCTTTTGTTTTCTGTTTTTCAGGAATCGGATCATACGGGGCATCACCCCGTACTCCCGTTTCTCTTGTTGACCAAGGTCAACATATAATAGAAAACTAACATTCTCCCCCTTGATCGAAAGGTCAACAACTTAAACTTACTCTTAACTTAAACTAAAGCTCTTCCTCAGAAAATCAGCAAGTACCAGACCAATATGTCATCAGCAGCACCACGGCATATTGGGATAACATTACCCATAGTCTTGCTGAGGAATCTTGTTAGAACTTTTACACTTAATTTGGGGAAATAAATGGCCCTAAAATTAAGACTGTTCAAAAGATACTCACCAGGCCCATGCCTAGGACATGTTTCTGAAAAAGGGATGGTGGTAAACCTTTTGTGAGCGGATCCGCTATATTATCCTTAGTACTTATGTGTTTAATCTTAAGTGTATTGTCCTGATTTCTTTGTTTCATGACACGATACTTAAGATCTATGTGCTTAGAAGCACCACTTAGTTTACCGTTGGCGCAAAAGAAAGTTGTGGATTGATTATCGTATTATATTGTGATAGGTCTCGAGATACTATCAACGACTCTCAATCCTGGAATAAAACTCTTAAACCACACTAGATGTCCTGTAGCATGATAACATGACACAAATTCTACTTGCATCATAGATGCAGCAGTTACACTTTGCTTACAACTTCTCCTTGAAATTGCTCCCCTTACTAGCATGAAGATATATCCAGAAGTTGACTTTTTGTCATCCTCATCACCAGCAAAGTCAGCGTCAGTGTAACATTCAATCTCAAGATTATCTGATATCTTATATGTGAGCTTGTAATCTTTAGTGCCTTGGCAATATCTTAATCCCTTCTTGACACCTACCCAGTGAGCCCAACCTGGATTAGACTAATATCTACTAAGTACTCCGGTTGTAAATGCCAAGTTTGGACGCGTACAGACTTGTGTATACATCAAGCTTCCAACGACTGCTGATGCATAGGGAATGTTCTCCATTTTCTTTCTTTCTAAGTCATTCTTAGGGCGAGCAATAATTTCCATTTAACTTATCACCCTTTTGAAGCGAAACAGGTGACGTGTTGCACTTATCTAATTTATATCTTTTAAGCATATTTTGAATGTAAGCTTTCTGAGATAATCCTAGTATTCCTTGGCTCTATTTCGGTGTATCTCAATGCCAAGTACGCACGAGGCTTCACCGAGATCCTTCATATTAAAATGAGATGACAGAAAATTCTTAGTCTCATACAACATATTCTTATTGTTGCATGCTAATAGAATGTCATCCACATACAGTACTAGAATTATTAATTTTTCACCCTTAACTTTAATATAGATGCACTTATCTGCATCATTCTCCCTAAATCCGAATCTCTTAATGACTTCATCGAATTTAAGGTTCCACTGTCTGGACACTTTCTTAAGTCCATAAATGGATTTCTTTAATCTACATCCCATATGTTCTTTACTCTTAATGGCAAAACCTTCCGGTTGAGCCATATAAATAGTTTCATCGAAGTTTCCGTTAAGGAATGTTGTCTTAACATCCATCTAATGTAACTCCATATCAAAATGAGCTACAAGTGCCATGACTATTCTTAAAGAATCTTTGGTAGACACAGGAGAAAAAGTCTCATTATAATCAAGCCCCTCTTTTTGTGTAAGCCCTTTAGCTACGAGTCTTGCTTTGAATCTTTCGACCTTCCCTTTGGAATCATGTTGGGTTTTGTAGATCCATTTACAGCCTGCTGTTTTAACTCCATCAGGAATTTCTACTAAATCCCAAACCTGATTAGAACTCTTAGACTTAAGCTCTTCTTCCATGGCTTCAATCCATTTAGTGGAATTCTCAGTTTTAACTGCCTCTCTAAAATTTGTAGGGTTATTTATTTCCCGGTATCATACTAGTCCTCACTTAAATATGTCTCATAAATGTCAGGAAGCGCCCGTCTCCTTTCTCGATCTGACTATCTTAATGGTTTGTTCACAGTCGATTCAGGATTGGGCTGAGGCTGTTCTTGTGGCGCAAGCTGCTCCTGAGCTGGAACCTGTGCATCAGTATCTGGTGCATGAGCCTTCGCCGTCTTGGTCAACCACTCCAAGCTTCAATGTTCCGGTGACATGATGGCTCGACTTCGACGTTCGATCACTCGCCAACCACATCGGCACGCTCGGGGGCTTTTCTTCAACTCGCTGAATTGCAAAGCTAAGTATCTTTATACTTTCTCGATTTATTATCGAGGTTTTGGACTCAGGTCCTCCATCTTTTTTCCCCACAACCGCTTATTTCTATTTTCTAAGCAGAAGGTCATAGATTTTTTTATAAGTAAAGGTGGGCTTTTTAATCAGTTCTCTTTTTATGACTTTATTCGTTTTTATATTGCCTCGATTCTTTAATACTTTGCATGAAACAATCGAGCCAGGGGCTATTTGTGCATCTATATACGTGTTCCTCCACTTTTTTGTGATCTAGCAGTACACATGTCGGTCGGTTACCTTTTAGTAGTGCCTCGGCCCTGACACCATATGACCCATGTCAGTCGGTGACCTTTCAGTATTGCTTCAGCCCTGACACCATATGACCCATGTTCTCTGTTCTAGTTTCACCTTTTTTAGCTTCTGCCTCACTCGATATATTGCATTTTATTTGTGATTTGGTCTTATTTTTTGTCTTACGCCGACAAACAACTAAGGCATAGAATTTCTTAGCTACGTGTCTGACTGCCACTACACTAAACCCAGAAAAGCTGCAAGAGGTCATCTGTCGACTAGTGACTCTAATTGCCATGTAAGAATAATTTTGACCGATGTTGTTGCGGCAGACCGAGCTCGGAGCTCTTTATATTTTGTCCTAAGTATCCTATGTTAGATCAATCTGGTTGCTAACGCGCGAATACGCTGCTCTGTGCCTGTCGGTCTACTTACAGGGGAAAAATTGATACAGATTTGACTTTTTAGTCGACTGATTTGTTTGGCTTATAAAAATAAGTTATCAACCAAATAATGTTAATTACAACTAATTATTCTAATTTCCTTAATTGTTACGAATATTTATGACGGATAGGCGGATACATCACTTGACATAGAGTGATTTCCTCGCCTTCATCAGTTGACTTACAGCTTTGACCACCTTCTTCGGTCGACCATACTAGTTTCGACTGTCTTCATCAGTCGGCTACACCAGCTCTGACTGCCACCATCAGTCTGCCACATCATATCTAACCGCCGCCATCGGTCGGCCACATATCAGACCTTCGGTGTCACTCAGTCATCACGACTTTGAATGATTTCTACTACATCAGCGGTCGGTGGCTACAACAACCTCGGCTGCCTTCTTCACTCGACCTTATCGTCTTGTGTTGAGCATCGCTACTGATGTGGACAAGGGTTCCCGATCTTCCGATAGGTTCTGGTAAACTTGATTAGGTCAAAGGCGATATACAAATCGATCCGGTTTCCGAACGACACGTTCTGAACCCCGCAATCATAGCACAATGTCTCTTCTGGTTACCAACCATTCAAGAACGATTGACCTCACCGAGAAGGCTTATCCTTGCCTGCAAATCAAGAACACAAGCAAGAACAAAGAAGAATGCAACCAAATTTGCAAGTATACGATGAATCTCACAAGTTGGAGTCTCACAAACCGATCAAACGGCAAAACTGTTATCAACAGAATAATCTAAGCAAAACCCAAACCCTAATGAAGAGGCGACGGCTGTATATGAGGAACCTAGGGTCATGCAAGACCCCCTTGACGCAGCCCTAAGTGGGCTCAACTCGATACATGGCCCAAACACCGATTACGGTGTCACAGCACCAGGACAGATTCTGGAGGTCAATTTGTTTTGGCGATTGCCGACGAATCATGATGCATTTTGACATAGGACCAGTTGGGTTGGAAAGGTCTTTTCGTTATCTTTCCAGGCATATGTAGAACGTCTAAATCTGAGTCCGTGTGAGTCCTGAGCGTCCGTTTTAGTGCAGACTGATCCTGGGCCCCGAAATAGACTCGAAGTTGGTTTTGATTGGCCCTCCACCTTGGCTTGCACGTCCTTGCTGGCCCATCACGGATCCAATCACCTCTCCAGCTATCTTATTATGATCTCCATGGTTCCTAACAACAATTAATTCATTAGGTAGCAATCTATCCTCAAAACCACATAATAAAAACATTAGAAACGATATCACCTGTAAATTCAGGTGATGCACATGAACTTTCATTTTAGTTGGAGGTGTGTTGCATGTATCCATGAGTGTGATGTACTCATCATTCTCCTCCTTTTGAATTAGAGTCGTCCTCGACTCGATCCCATCTCTTTCTCCCAATAGTGGTCTCAAATCTGAAATATAAAATATAGAACTATTCCCAAACTTAGGATGCACCTCATGTTATATGTGTTATGAAAATTATCATCACAATGTGAAACCACAATAGAAGGCATGCCATACAAATTAATGACCTCTTTGAAAACTTGCTCAGCAATATGAACGTCATTCTCACTCTTATGACAAGATGGAAAATATGTGATCTTAAAAACACTAGAAAAACATGACATGACATGGTAATTGTTATTGCAGTTTTCTAGTTCAATATTTGGTTGTACAACACAAGGAGGATTCATGTTTGAGCAAATATAAACTTTGTGCGCCATAAATACACCTCTATGATCATAGTTTTCTATAGCATAAAAATTGTTTCTTGTTAGTAAAGGCAATTCAGTTTGAGAAAAAATTTGCTTCTCCAAAGTACTTAGATTACAAAAAACATCAAATTCAATATAACCCAAAGTATTTAGAGAAGACAACAGTTTCTGCTCATCCTTTTGACATGTACTAAAATCAAACGTTTAATTTCAGCACTAGTGGGTGAATCATAAGCAAAAGCATCAAGCTTATTCATTTGTTGTGGCAAAGGTATAAATGAAGCATTGACACACAACTCCTCTTTATCACACGGATCACTAGGTAAATCAACTTGTGACAAAGGAACATGATCATAAGGTTCCGATATAACAAGACTATTGGAACAATCCATCACTTCAAGAAAGCTCTTACCTAAAGCAACAACCTGTTCTTTATCTTTCCCACTATCATCTTCTTTGTGTATATGCTGAAAAGTATTAGTTGTAATAAGAGGCAAAGAAATATGTTCATCCTCTAGCAATTCAGATTTTGATGAAAGTGTTGCAACATTTGAAACAGTCCATTCTATCCTAAACGGTTCATTCTTTCTTCTCTCAAATCGTTGTTGATCCTCTTCTAAAATTTCAGCAGCGGTCATTGGGGTAAGAGTAACCCTTCTACCATTGTATTTAAATGAGTAGCTATTAGTAATGGTATTGTGCAAAACATTATTTGTACAAATTTAAGGTTTACCCAATAACAAATGACATGCTTACATAGGTACTATATCAAATTCTGCACTATCCTTATAAGAACCAATAAAAAATTCAATGCATGCAATTTTATCTACCTTTATCTTACCACACGAATTTACCCATTGGATGTAGTATGGACATGGGTGTGGTTGTGTGGTCAAGTCGAGCTTCTCGACCAATTCCAAGCTTGCGATGTTTTGGCTACTCCCTCCATCAATGATGACACGACAACGTCGATCCTTCACAATAAAGTGAGTCTGAAACAAGTTGTTCATTTAATTTTGCTCTACCTTCTCCATTTGAGAACTAAGCACTCGTTGTGCTACAACACTTGTATCAACCTCATTTGACACCATCGACTCATCACCATCGGTGTTGTAACCTGTCATTGTTAATAGAAAACAAGAAAGCACACAAGAGTATATTTTCCTATCACTACTGTTTGATCACGGTGGAAACTCTCAACAAGCAAATGTCAGCACCTAACTGAGTTCTTACAAGATTCTTAATAGCAAAACAGAGAATACCTTGGAGAGTGTGATCCGATGATTGCGAGGGTCCAAAGTTCTATGCCTATTCAGAAGGATATATATGGAGCTTGGAAGGAAAATTGTAGTAGCAAGAATTAGCAAAATTTCAATTCAGAAATTGCAAAACTAAATAATAGTCCCAAGCTAGTCTATGTCAATGGCCTAAACTTGTCTCAGACCTAGTTCAAGCAAGCAAGCTAATGACTCAACAAAGGACACAAAGGATGCAAGCAATTCTGAATTTGTATCGTTTCTTTTTTCTACTTCTTTTTTTTGTGCACCTTTTGCTCTTGTGCACTTTTGCCTTTTTTCTTTCTTTTCTTGAGAATCAGAATTGCAGCAAGGTATTACAAGTTTTACAACCAATGGAACCCCAGAATATTTTTTTTTCTTACTACAAGTGCAGCAAAAGGATTCTTGTAACAGCACAACTAAAACAAACTTCTATAACAAGATCAAACACTAATTGGTTGGCTTTTGATCACAATGAGACAGCAGCAGAGCACTCTAATTTTCTTTTGCATACGAAAGTAGAAGGCTAGATATTAAAGAAATATTTAGTGCATACAATTCTAGTAGTACTATTATCTCAACGTGTGCAACACTGATTTTTTCCCTTGTTTGTCTATAACAAGGATATGCATGACTCAAACAAGACCAAAGAACAAGCACTAGACCAGCAACACAATGATTTTATAGGGACTAAAATTCAGAGAAGCAATCTGAAATAAAAATTTGCAAGTCACAATGGGGTATAGGACAGTGGAAACACGATGAACCAATATTTTTGTGGGGCAAATTTCCGGACTATAGGATAGAACAAATAAACAAGGATAAAGGCGAACCTACTGGTATACCTGAAGCTCTGATTACCACTTGATATGGACAAGGGTTCCCGATCTTCCGATAGGTTCTGGTAAACTTGATTAGGTCGGAGGCGATACACAAATCGATCCGGCTTCCGAACGACACGTTCTGAACCCCGCAATCGTAGCACAACGTCTCCTCTGGTTACCAACCGTTCAAGAATGATTGATCTCGCTGAGAAGGCTTATCCTTGCCTGTAAATCAAGAACACAAGCAAGAACAAAGAAGAATGCAACCAAATTTGCAAGTATACGATGAATCTCACAAGTTGGAGTCTCACAAACCGATCAAACGGCAAAACTATTATCAACAGAATAATCTAAGCAAAACCAAAACCCTAATGAAGAGGCGGTGGCTGTATATGAGGACCCTAGGGTCATGCAAGACCCCCTGGATGCAGCCCTAAGTGGGCTCAACTCGATACATGGCCCAAAGACCGATTACGGTGTCACAGCACCAGGACAGATTCTGAAAGTCGATTTGTATTGGTGATTTCCAATGACTCATGATGCATTTTGCTATGGGACCAGCTAGGTTGGAAAGGTCTTTTTGTTATCTTTCCAGGCATATGTAGAACGTCCAAATCTGAGTCCGTATGAGTCCTGGGCGTCCGTTTTAGTGCAGATTGGTTCTGGGCCCCGAAACAGACTTGAAATCGGTTTTGATTGGGCCTCCACCTTGGCTTGCACGTCCTTGCTAGCCAATCACGCCTTCAATCACCTCTCCAGCTATCTCGTCATCATCTCCATAGTTACTAACAATAATTAATTTATTAGGTAGCAATTTATTCTCAAAACAACATAATAAAAACATTAGAAACGATCTCACCTGTAAATTTAGGTGATGCACATGAACTTTCATCTTAGTTGGAGGAGTGTTGTGTGTATCCATGAGTGTGATGTACTTATCAGTTGCCTCTCGAACATGATATTCTGAGTGGAGCATGGCTGCCACTCAGTCGTTGGTTTGAATCATCTGCTAGTCAGCGGTGATTGAAGTCACTCGTCTAGATCATTTATCACTCGACAGTGATTGATGTCACTCTAATGAGTTATTTATCACTTGAATGAGGAGAGCCAACACGACTATTCTTATTTTGGACTCTTGCATTATTTGCAATTTCCAAATGATACAAGAGTTGGGAGCTACACCTAATTAGATGCACCTATGCGACGCACCAGTGGATTTTTTGAAGACATTTATTGATATTTGAGACCCTCACAAGCTCGCTGATACAAAGCTGAAGCATTCTACATGGCACAAGCCAGTTGGGAAGCTACTAAAGATTATCATCAAGCTTGCAAGACTCTCAGGCTTCCGTCGATGATACGTTGTAAGCTTCATGACCATTGATGATTGGATCTCGAAGGTATGAATGTTTTGGTGATAGATGAGAACTATGAAATTTTAGGCTAATATCTACACAAGTATTGTCTATGTAGGAATCATCTCTAAACTCTATTACAAATCACATGGATGACGACGGCCTTGGCGATGGATGACAATGACCACAAGCATGGAGGCTTGATGAGCTTGATGGAGACCAAGGGTTGATGAAGGTGGATCAAAGCTAAGAACAAGCTATGGAGCAAGTGTTGGGAACACTTGTTTAGTTGTTAGGGCTTTGAGTCCATAGGAAAAACCGGACTATCAAGGGGGTCTAGGTCATTTCTCTTAGGTCATGTCTAGTCAGTAATGTGCATGGATGCTCAGTGAAATCACAGGCACTAGGTGACAGTGGAGAAGCCAAGGAGCTGTGCGGAGAAGCCGGGAAATGAAGTCAAGCGAGGATGAGAAGTTTCAGCTTCTGGACAAAGTGACCGGATAGAGGATTTAGTGGAGACCGGACTGTACGATCACTAGGAGAACAGGAATTCCAGAGAGAAGACTCAGCGAGAAAACTACCAGAGTTGAAGTCTGTAGAGACCGGACGGTCCAGTCTGTACAAATCGACTATGGGCAGCAAGGAAGCGGCTCTGGAAATGTTTCTGTAATGGAGAAAGAAACAGACTGGACGGTCCGGTCAGCTGACCATACGGTCCGGTCAGTAGGAGTCAGCAGAGGGGTAGAGCCGTTGGAACTAAAGACAGCAGTGACCGGACTGTCGGGTCAGTATGCCCAGAATGTTGATTTCATGGAGCAACAGCTAGTTGGAGGTTGGAAGCCTATATAACTTCGTTGCTGGGGTCTTGGAGACCACTCTTAGCGAGTGAAGCATTGGTGAGAGCCAAGAGGAAAAGAAGAGAGCACTAGGAGGAGATATTGCATATCTTGAGAGTGCTAGTGAGAGTAACTTGAGTATTGATGCACATCTAAGGCTAGGGTTACTTGAGGGTGTGATCTTGCTTGTTACTCTTGGTCTATGGTGAGACCTACACCGGTTAGGTGTCGGTGATCGAGCCTATCATGATCGGTTGTGAAGGCCGTCACACGTTTGTACCTGGTTTGAGCCTGTCAGTGAAAAGGGCATCGCTAGTGAGCGCCTGTGTCGGCTCGGGGACTCCGGCAAGTTCTCGAGGGAGGCGAGCTTGTGCCTTGGTGGCAGTGTAATGCGCATCATGTCTTCACTCCGGGAGTGATTGCGGGCTCGTGGGCGAGAACTCCACTTTGGTGGCAGGAGGGACCGGGACTCCGGTGGGAGTGGTCCAACGAAGAGTAGGGGAAGGCGCCATCCTTTCGAGACCTCGGGAAAAAGTCATTAGCATTCCTTGACCCCCTCTTTACTATTCCACAATTGTGTGCTCTAGTAATTAGGTTGAATTATGGTTTGCATAGGCTAATATGTTTGGCTTCCGCGCTTACTTTCATCATGGACACTAGCATGTATAGGGTCTTGGCCTCCTAGAATTGATTAGGTTGTAACGATTGCTAGGTTCTAGTAGTGTGAACTAAAGTATTCGGATTCGTGGTTGGCTTACCGATTCACCCCTCCCCCTCTCGGTACACCTTCGGTCCTTACATACATACCCGTGATACCTCACATAGATAGAAAGTAGAGATAGAGTCCTACTTGAATATGTATAGTAGACCAACTAGAAGTCCGCCATGTAACCCTGTCCCCCGGATATATAAGGCGGGGCAGGGACCTCCCTCAAAGGGCATCACGCATAACATAGAACTAGACATCATCGTATAGGTCTACCCACCTCGTCTAGATTTATGATCTAGACATATTAATACAGATACCATAGAACACATGACGTAGGGTTATTATCCTCCGGGAGGCCCGAACCTATATAAATTGGCATCTTGTGTTACCATCGTCTTTTGATCTCACGCATATCCCTATGTCTAGTGCCGAGAATAAGTCTCGACATCGAACGTCAAATCTTAATGAGGAATTAGGTATGGTTGATACAATTCTTTCTGATAAAACTGGAACATTGATGTGCAACATGATGGAGTTCATTAAGTGTTTGATTGGTGGTCTGTGGTCAGGGTGTCACTGAAGTTGAGAATGCTATGGCTATGAGGAAAGGTGCCTGGATAGATGCCGATATTGAAGATAGGGACCACAAGGAGAAAAAGATTGATGACGAACCTCATGTTAAAGGGTTCAATTTTGAGAATCCAAGTATTATGGATGGAAACTGGATTCATGAGCCTAACAATGATATATAATAAGGGGCTTTTTTCCGGTTACTAACCATCTGTCACACATACATCCCACAAGTAGATGAAATTGGTAAGGTTTCATATGAATCGGAGTCCCCCGATGAAGCTGCATTTGTTATTGCAGCAGGAGAATTAGGGTTCGAATTTTACAATAGGTCTCAGAAGAATATAACTGTTCATGAACGGGATCTGATTTGGATTGTTTTTGAAGAGAGGTAAGTTGAATTTTCTTTGTTCTTTCCTTTAGATATAGAAATAATTGGATCCCATTCATGAACAGTTCTATATATGTGGGACCTATTGTGAAATTCGAATCCTAATTCTTTTACCGTCTTGTATAGAAAATATGAGGTACTAAACATATTGGAGTTCACCAGTTCCAGAAAACGTATGTCTATGATTGTCAAGGAACCAGAGGGTAGAATATTACTTCTTATCAAGGGCGCTGACAGGTCAGTACTCGATTAATGCTAGATTTTCATGTCTTTAACCACAGATCATTCTCAAACCTGTGCCTATGTTTGGTTTCAAAATTATCTTCCGCATTTAAACAGTGAGATATTCAAAAGGCTGGGACCAGGTGGAAGAAAATTCGAAGAAGAAACAAGACAACACATAAACGAGTATTCTGACTCTGCTCTCAGAACTTTGGTCTAAGCATACCGTGTCTTGGATGAGAAAGACTACAAGGGATTCGGTGAAAAATTCCATGCTGCCAAAGTATGTCTAAGTGCTGACAGATATGTAAAAATTGAGGAGGCTGCTGATAGCATTGAAAAGGACTTGCATCTTCTTGGTGCCACCGCTGTTGAAGACAAACTCCAGAAAGGGGTATGTCTTTTGGTGTGTGAGCTTTTTATTCAACATCTTACTTGTTTGCATTTTGTTAAATCTTGTTTTTGCATGCATTCATCAGCTCATCTATTCAGGTGCCTGAATGCATAGACAAGCTTGCTAAAGCTGGAATTAAGATTTGGGTACTGACAGGTGACAAGATGGAGACATTTATCAATATTGGGTAAGTATGACTTTAATTGCAGCGGATTATACTAATCCAACCATTGATTCACAAGGACACATATGTAGTTGATTAGCTATTGCACCAAAATACAAATCCCTTAACATGGAGCTACCATGTCATTCACGTGAGGTTGAATCCCCTAAGGCACACTAGTATAAAACGAGGCTACATTGACACATGACTTTTTCTCCTAGTAACGATGGATCAAAATTCCGCCATTGGCAAGCCAAAATATTATGTCAGTGAAAATACCCGCCATTGGTGTTCCTGTGGCAGCTCTTGCTGACATCAACAAGAACCAAGAACCACCACTAGAAATCAACACCAGTAGCGGTGCTAGATGATGTCAGATGCCTGATAATATCAGTGACAGTTCTTGCTGACATCAACAACCAGCACCACTCATTTTTTTAATGGATAAAATCTACTTTTACTCCCTTCAACTATGGCTGAAGTTCAGATAACTGTAAGGACCAAAGACGTACTGAGAGGGTGGGGGGGGGGGGGGGGGAGGGGGGAGGGTGAATCGGTAAGCCAACCATGATTATCGAATACTTCAATTCCACACCACTAGATACTAGCAATCGTTGCAACCTAACAATTCTATGAGGCAAAAACCCTACACATGCTAGTGTTCATGACAAATGCAATGCGGAAGCCAAGCCACACTAGCCTATGCAAGCCTCAAGTCAACCTATCCAGTATAGCACACAATTGCAGTATAGTAAAGAGAGGGTCAAGGAATGCTCATGAATTTTTCCTGAGGTCTCGGAAGGATGGCGCCTTCCCCTAATCCTTGTTGGACTACTCCCGCCGGAGTGCCGGTTTCTCTCGCCACCAAGTGGAGTACTCGCACACGAGCCCGCAATCACTCCCAGAGTGAAGACACGGTTGCGTCACCGCTGCCACCAAGGCACAAGCTCACCTCCCTCGAGAACTTGCCCGACTCCTCGAGCTGACATGGATATACTCCCAAAACCATGTATACACGTATACTCCCCCAAGATACAAGCTACTCTCTCTCGATTGACACAAGTCTCACTCCCCCTATCTCTATGTCTTCTCCCCCTTTGGCAACAAGCACCAAAAAGAGAGGGAAAAACTACTGAACGCTCAAGGTTGTATGAGGTAGCGATGCAGCGACATCCTCTGAAGGCTCTGCGCTGGGGCTGCTCCTATGCCGGATCCTGCTGCTCTCCCTGAGTCTCTGTCACCTGGGCGTGAAGCTGCTCGAAGAAGGAAAGGTCCTCTGGTGACTCTAACTCTCTGCTTTGAGCTCCCCCTGGGATAGTGGCGGTCTCCTACGCAACAGCCACCTGAAGGAGATTAAGGTCGACCACATCCTAGTCGAAGAACCCTCCGCGAACCAGATCCGTTGCTATCTGTGGAGTAACAAGTGAAGTGCCTATAGTAGAGGAAGATGGAGCTGAGGTAGTAGCTGACTCTGTCTGTGGGGGTGCCTGCGAGGTGTGCACTAAACTCCAGATAGGTGGCTGAAGAGGAGAAGTGGAAGCCCCTACCATTTGTGAAGCTGCAGACTGTGTAGGTGAATAGAATAGTGCAGATACCGAGAAAGTGGATAGTGGGGAGAACTGTGAAGGTGAGAAAGTTTGTCGTGCTCCCTGTTGACATCTACTAAGTCACACCAAATAAATAGACCTGGGCAAGGCGCCAGAACTACTTGTTGGTAGAACTCAACAGATGGTTAGTGTGGGCAAGTGAAATCCGCAAGCGCACAGACATCCCATTGTAGCATTTCACTACTGGATTACTCCAATGGTTGTCATTTATAGTTCTCCCAAGGGAAGGCGACGATCAAGAGATAGCATGTTCATAACCATATAACTAATAATATACCAAGGTCATAGATAGGGGTAAAGATAATAAAGATAGTGGGTAGGTGACACATAGAACAATCCATCCTGACATTAACACAAAGCCTATGTTAAGTGAGTTAAAGAGGAGTCAAGCTAGATCCGTATGTACTTCTATATTCCTGTCTAATGGTTAAATATATGCAACACATACAAGGCTAGGTCCTATGTTAAGCCAGAACAGGGAGGATTAAGCACAACAGGGCTGTCACCACCTATAGGTTAACCCTACACTAGGACACATGACACTAGGGCTATCAAGTCCCTATGCTGGTCCTAAAGTCAATCCTGTTCATGGGGGCAAACAAATACTCATAGCTATTTACCAATCTAATCATCACACTTATATTGCTAAACAATACTCTTAATCCCCATGGGACTTTGACCCTTCGGATCACCAAGTCATGAATAAGAGTATACCTAACCTTGACCCGATGGATCAACCAGTAAAAGGCTAGGACATGCATAGCTTTAATCCTACGGATTAACAAGCTACAGACTATAGCACACGTACCTCTAACCCTACAGATTAACAAGTCATGGACTAAAGCATGTCTATCCACAATATGCATGGCACGAGTGTAAGGACAAAGGTTGACTAACATAGATATGTGAAGCGTATAATAACCTAACATGACTAGACAATAACCATATACAAAGCACATGACTATCACACTAGTATAAGGATAAGACACAAGGAATAAAGAAGATAATAATATTAATAAAGTAATAAGTCTTACAAGAGAGGACTAGAGTAGTACTAACCCGACGGCCCACCAAGACTAGGTCGAGGACCTCAAAATAGCTCCCCTCTCTCCTAAACTCCACTAGGATCTAGAGACTAAGTGTAATGCTAGAGAATGGATTCTTCTTGGTATGTGTTGAAGTGGAGGCACTCCCCTCCTTATATAGGGGTCCAAAGGTGGTTCTGAGGTCGGTAAATCCCGCCCTATGGGGGACAACCGCCTTTGGAGAGTTGGTGGGAAACCGCAATTGGAAGATGGGCCTCATTGGGCTCACTCCTTGTTCGGCCGAACAGGGGTGGGGCCTAGTGCCCCCCCTCCAGCTGTTCTAGCACACTGTTGGGTGGCCCCCCTAGACTCCTCCATGGGTCAGGCCTTCTGTATGTCGGTTTGGTGCTGTAGGCGGGCCATTGGATCTGTGGAAATCTCTGTTGGCGAGCTCTGATTGGCCGGAGGTGCGCCTTCTCCCTTGATGGATCCGTGTGATGTCCAGTTGTCACTCTCCCATTGGCTGGAATGGTATTATCACGGATCATGGGGCATTTCTCCACTCCTTTTGTATATAATCTCTGCATGCACATGAATCTCCAAGGACAAGTGAATTTCATTATTCCTAGCTAACATGCATGGTGGAAATGTTGAATCCTCCTTTATTTTGAGTAATATTGATGGTCAGAAATGGTAGTTAACGACCGTCAACACTCCTCCTGTCTAAAACTCCCCTAAAAGTGAAGGCAAGCTGCTAGACTGTGTTGTCATCATCGAAGTAAAGGGCCTCTCTAAGTCAGAAGCTACTAAAACTGTGGAAGTGTAGGGACTCCTGTCTGCTGACTGGTCTGTCCTCTAGTAGCTCCGTCATCTGACTCATTAACATCATCATCATCATTTGTTGTTGTTGATACTTTGCCTGCATCCTCAGCACATCCATGATCTGACGTCTCTCCTCAGTAGTGCTCTGGATGAACTCACCCAGACGTGCTGCTAGTGTTGCAATAGTGGAGGTGTGCTCTGTCTTTGTAGGTGCCGGCTGAGGTGGTGCACCCACACTACCTGACTCAGGAACCACTGTCTCTGGATGAGCCTCCTGCTCGTGAGTGACTGGTGACGACTCCTGCCCGTCTGTCTGCTGGCCAGAGGCAGACTGCGATCCTCTGAGGACACGTGGTGCGTAGCTGGTCATCATCTCAGGGAAGGCCTCGTACTGCTTCTCCATCACAAGTCCCAGTCTACTCAGAAGGTAACAGATATACGGTCCATAGACTAAGTGACGACCTCCAACTCTCTCAGAAATGACCTCCTCTATCTCAACTATCATAAGATCTGTCAAGTCAAAGTTCTGTCTCCTGAGCATAGCTGCAATAGCCCACTGGTGTAGTAGTGTGAACTCCTCCATGTACCGAAACCTCAGGATGATAGCCCTAGTGACTATCACCCTAATAACCTTCGCCTCTACAGTGAGTCTTGCAGGGCGTCTGTCAAATCCTGGTGTGTGAGGTGGCTGAATGGCTATCGACACCATGTCATCTGGAGGTAGCATCCCTCCCTGTGGTCTGGGGGGTAGAGCCCTGTCTTTGTATGTGCTCCTATATAGCTGTGAGTCAGACGCTATCAGTCCAAGTGCTGCAGTAAGATCTTGTCCGCTCAACCGTTAGGGCTCTCCTCTGAAAACAAACCAGATCTATAAGCAATCTCTGGCTACCCAAAGTGAAGCATAGATCTCTAGGACTATGTCCTCTCTGAACCTGTAGGGGGCGATGATCAGCTCTGCAAGTCCGTGCATATAATCAAAGTACCGCTACATGTCGGTGCTTGTGGCTCTCCTCAAAGCCTGGTAAGTCACGTATTGCTGAAGCACGAACACTCAAGTCTTGCCCTTCCTGGCAGGTAGCGACACCCTCACCAATCTTCCTCTGTAGGCTGGTCTAGTATCTCTCTCCACTAGTTAGCTATCCTCTGTTGTGGTTCTGACTGCTGTTGTGGCTGGTCCTCCTCTGACTCCTCAGACTCAGGCTCGTCAGACTCTCCTATCTCCTCCTTAGACTCCTCCTCCTCCTGCCTGGAGGTTCCCTGGTCCGTAGTTCTCGACAGTCCTCTCTGGCGAGAGGCCGGAGTACCCTACACCCAAGCTGGGAGTCGAACACCTGTATAGAGCTCTGAGGTTTCTGTCCTCTGCCTAGTGCTCCTCCTATGGCCCTGATCATCTATTTGTATCCCTAGGATCAATAGGGCTCCTGGTGTCCTACGTTACTGCTCTATAGCATCCAGGTGCCATGCTATCTGTCTGGCTCTCTCTGACTCTCTGTCCAACCTAGTCCTCTTCTTGCTCTTGCTCTCCATTGTCATCTTGCTCTTGCCCTTATCCTGATCACCTGCTATCACTGCTGCTGACAACTGTCACTGCACGCACATAGGTGAAACCTAGTATATGATCAATAAGCAAATCACCTCTAGGTAAGAATGCGCAATAGAAATCCTAGCATTGAATGAAGGACATGATCAGTAGACAAACATGCAAACTACAACAGTGATCATCGACTATATGTGGCTGGTGCAAATCACCTAGTGTACAGTCAAATAATGGCAATTAATCTAACTGTAGACTAAATAAGTGACATCCCTAGAATTGCAATTAATAGATAGGCGTGGAATTAATTGCAAACTAGGTTGAGACAATTAACTAATTAATGCAACTAAACATTGAGCTTTTAGTCAAATTGCATCAATTAAACAAATGCTCGCAATTCAGGGTGTAATATGATGAATGGATGATAAGCACAATACCCTGGGGAGAACGAGTTCGAAAACCGCAACAAATACGAAACCGGTAGCTGGAAAAACTGAAGCTTTGGTCGCCGGTAGTGGAAAGGGGGCAACTTACCCTATCCTATGGTGGAGCTCGGCTCTAGGGCTTGCGCAAGCGTGAGGAGAGGTGGAGGTGATGGCGCAGGCATGGTGGCGAGAAGCACAACAGTGGTGGAGCGCACAGCAGCGGTGCACGACGCTATGCGGGATTGGCAGCTTACGGCAGCTGGGCGACGACGCTAGGGTTGCAGGCATGGCACAGCTGTGAGCGAGGCACGCGAAGGCGAATTTTGGTGCGGTGCTGCATAGTGCAGCAGCTCAACGGCAGCGGCAAAGGCCTCACCAGCGGAGAAGGCGAGGGCGAGTTCTTGGCTTTGAGATTGAACGAGGAAGAGACCAAGGAGATTTCAATTTTAAGCTAGAGTCAAAGATTAGTGAATGGCCGAGATCAAAGCAAGGAGCGATCAACGATCACAGATTGAAGTGTATTACGTGTTTCAAGCATAGTGACCGGATGGTACGGTCTCTAAGCCGGACTATCCAATAAGGTCCCGAGTCTGCTGATGTACCATACAGACCGGACAGTCTGGTCTCTAAGACCGTTCTGTCCGATGTCTATGACCAGACTAACTCGAGGCACTATGCACAAGTGCACTGACCGGACTGTATGGTCACTACTGGAATTTCACTGAATCAAAGAATTTCTCCAATTTGTAAGTGCTCTCACTCAACACCCAATAAAACACTGCACTTAGAGCATGAAGGGAACTCTTAAACACTCCTTTTGAAATAGTGGTTCTCTATGGCCTAATAGTTTTCGTAGTTGGCAAATAAGAATCGAGCAAATGAAAACCAAGGCAAATAAGAACTAAATGGGTATGTATGAGCCTTAGTCCTTGAATCGCGTGAGTGGGTTTAACCTTGGAGTCATAATAGCTTGCTTAATCAGCATAAAGCAGAATCCTTTCCTTTGGTCACATTTGTGAAGATGTATTCTCATATAGATCATGAGGCACAAATTTCTCCAAATGTGACAAGCCTCCTTTGTGTTTCCTATATGATGCATGCAACAAGCATTTTACATATGCAATGAAAGTAAACATGCCATGTGAATGCAAGCAATATTAAACAAGACACAAAGGAAACCTAACAATGTCAAGTTTGAACCTTTCTCAAGCTTAATCACTATAAGCCATACCCTTGTCTTGAGAGAAGCCAAACCACCATCTCAAGCACTCCCCCTTGCTTATAGCTATCTTGAGTGGGTTAGACATTAACTAATTTTTATATGTTTTTCTTTTAGTTATTTACACATGCAAGGATGTAAAACATACTCATCACAAAGGAGTCCTAATTATCATGCAATGAAAGAAAAGAAAGAACACACTACAACTACCAAGAGCAAACACGGTTACCTCCCTCATGAGTAGATATGTCGTTGAGGTCCATGTCACTTGTGACGGACTTCACTTGTTCTTCAAGTAAGCTCTTGGTCCACCATCACCACCATCATCTAGCTCTTGTTCTTGGGCATCCATTTGTACTTAGTTGACCTTTCAAGATCAACAATGCACTTAGGCACTCACATGCTCCTGATCTTTCTCTTCTTGTTTGGTGGTCCCAAAGCCTTAACTTTCACCTTACCATCCTTGCCCCTAAAAAGCTTGAAATGTGTGTTCTCATGGAACAAGTTTGCGTTCGGTAAAACAATGAAACTTCTCACCATGGGGCAATCCTTGGCGGTGTGGCCATCCTTGCAACAGCTCTCGCAATAGTAGTCATCGGTGAGTAGGGGTTTGATCCATGCAGGTATGGAGTCACTCGTCCCAATGATGTCGATGGCGGCGGGATCTGAACCAAGTCGATTGTGAGAGACATTGTTCACAAGGTTCCTCCCAAGAATCTACTTGTGGATGGCTCTACCACGTGTAAGCCTCTTAAAGCCATCCATCACCATCTTCCTCTCTTCCTTGAGCTGATGATATTCCTTCAAAACAAATGGCTCAATGGAAGAAACCTCAACCGAGGTGGTTAGTTCATCACACATGGTAGAAGCATCACTCTTTGATGAACTAGAGGAGGGAGAGGCAAGGTCATCAACATTGATGGCCTCAAAAGTAAGTTCAAGGGCCTCGTACTTCTCATGTAGCTCTACATGATCACCCTTGAGTTTGTCATAACTCTTGTTTAGGGACTCAAGAGATGTGACAAGGTCATTGAGCTCACTCTCAAGATCACCAGCACGGTCCTTAGCCAACTTACATTCTTTTCTTACCAACTCCAACATCTTGGACTTCTTGACGGTGATGTCACGAGCTTGTTCAAGCATGCTCCAAAGCTTGGTGCAGGAGAGCTCCTCATCATCAGTGTCATCGCTGCTCTCATCCTCACTCACCCCAAGTTGGCCCGTGGCCATAAGGCATGTGGGAGGTGGAGGAAGAGCTCGAGGTAGAGTGGTCTTGATCATGGCTAGGCCGACCACTTCTTCATCATCACTTGAGGAAGAGGATGCTTCACTTGAGTTGTCACTTGTCCACTCTCCAACAAGAGCCTTGCAAGAGAACTTCTTCTTGATCTCTTTGCCTTTGCCCTTGTCCTTGTTGAAGTACCTCTTCTTCTTGTGCTTGGCTTTGGGGTCTTCTTCTTCGTCGTCACTTGACTCTTGAGCTTTGAATGCTTCTTTCTTTGGCTTGGGCCAATCTCAAACAAAGTGATTTTTTGTGCCACGGTTGAAGCACTTGCCCTTGGACTTGGAGGCAAGCTTGTTCTTGAAGGACCTCATCTTCCTCATGATAACTGCCAAGTCCTCACTCAAGTCATCTTCATCATCATCATTATCATCATCATCTTCAGTCATTGCCTTCTTCTCGCTCTTCTTGCTCTTGACAGATTCTTGCTTTTCAGCTTGAAGAGATAGATTGGATGGTTGTGGATCATCCAAACCTAACTAATAGCTCTCAAAGGCAGTGATCTTCCCAAGAACTTCTTGGATGGTCTTCTTCTTGAGGTCACTGTGAAGGATGAAGGTGATGATGGACTCATACTTAGGGTCTTTGAATAGCCTCACAAATCTTCTTATCACTTCAATTGGCTTGAGCTTGAAGTCACCCCAAGAGAGTTGATCTCCTCCACTAGCACATGAAAACGAGAATACACAATATTAGCTCTCTCATGTGGCAACCTAGCAAAGGTATCATACTTGTTCTTCAGCACATAGTACATTTCTTTCTTAACATCATGAGTGCCCTCATGAATGCCCTGAATTTCATTCCAAATACTACGTGCCGTCGAACTAGCATCCAATCTAGCGAAAACATCTAGAGAGATGCATGCAAACAGAGTATTCATAGCCTTAGTGTTGTTCTTAATGAGTTTAGGATCAAACGGGTTCATATCCGCATCTAAAACATGGGTCACCTTCCATATCTCTCGATCAAGGGACTAAAGGTAGGCTTGCATACGAGCCTTCCAATACCCGTAGTCCTCCCCATTGAATATAGGAACACTCTCTATATTGTCCTGGCATCCTTACTCAAGGCGGTGAAGCCTCTAGATTGAGCACTTGGCTCTGATACCAATTGTAAGGATCGAAGGCGTACCAAGAGGGGGGAGGGTGAATCGGTATGCCAACCACGATTATCGAATACTTCAATTCCACACCACTAGATCCTAGCAATTGTTGCAACCGAACAATTCTAGGAGACAAAGACCCTACACATGCTAGTGTTCATGACAAATGCAATGCGGAAGCTAAGCCACACTAGCCAATGCAAGCCTCAAGTCAACCTATCAACTATAGCAAACAATTACAGAGTAATAAAAAGAGGTTCAAGGAATGCTCATGATTTTTTCCCGAGGTCTCGGAAGGATGGCGCCTTCCCCTAATCCTTGTTGGACCACTCCCGTCAGAGTGCCGGTCCCTCCCGCCACCAAGTGGAGTTCTCGCACATGAGCCTGCAATCACTCTCGGAGTGAAAACATGGTTGCATCACCGCTGCCACTAAGGCATAATCTCGCCTCCCTCGAGAACTTGCCAGACTCCCCGATCCAACACGACGCTCACTATCGATGCCCCGTTCACCAGCGAACTCAAACCGTGTATAAATGTGTGATGGCCTTCACAACCAATCATGATAGGCTATATCATCGACACCTAACCGGTGTAGGTGTCATCATAGACCAAGAGAACAACCTAGATCACACACTCGAGGACACCCTAGCCTTAGATGTATATAGATGCTCAAGTTACTCTAACTAGCACTCTCAAGATATCCAATATCTCCTCCTAGTGCTCCTCTCTTTTCCTCTTGGCTCCCTACTAATGCTCCCAGCAATCCAAATGGCCAAGAGACGTCTCCAAGACCCCAACAACGAGTTTATATAGGCTTTCAACCTCAAACTATCCGTTGCTCCATAAAATCAGCTTTCTGGGCGAACTGACCATACAGCTTGGTCACTGCCTGACCGGACCATCTGGTCTCCATCTGAACGGCTCCTCCAGAGCCTTTGGCTCCTGCACCCGGTTGATTCTTGTACTGACCAGACTGTCTAGTCCGTACACCGGACGGTCCATTCTCTTGACCTTTCGCTCTTTCGAGAGAGCGTCCAAAACTGCTCCTCTCTGTTTTGCTCCCCATCCACATAGACCGAACTGTCCGGTCTATAGACCGGACCGCCCGGTCTCTATGGGTCTTTGCGCTGACACATTCCTCGCAGTCCTCCTCTGTGATCCTCTGGTGACCGTACAGTCCAATCTCTACAGACCATCCATCCGGTCACTACCTGCAGAAGCTGAAACTCCTCGTCCTCACTTGACTTTATTTCTCGACTTCTTATAACAGCTCCTTGGATTCTCCACTGCCACCTAGTGCCTGTGATTTCACTGAGCATCCATGCACATCACCGACTAGCATGACCTAAGAGACATGACCTAGACCCCCTTGATAGTCTGGTTTTTCCTATGGACCCTAAGCCCTAACAACTAGACAATTGTTCCAAACACTTGCTCCTAGCTCGCCCTTAGCCTTGATCCATCTTCATCAACCCTTGGACTCCATCAAGCTCCATGCTTGTGGTTATCATCATCAATCACCATAGCAACCACCATCTATATGACTTATAGTAGAGTTAGAGATGATTCCTGCATACACAACACTCGTGTAGATATTAGCCCACAAGTTCATAGTTGTCACTAATCACCAAAACATCCATACCTTGGGGACCCATTCATCAATGGTCATGAAGCTTACAATAACTCCCTGAACTATTATTTGGTTTGTTTTATCCGCATGATTCGCTAAAATAAATCATGTTACACTTTTAATTTGTATTTTAGTGCCAATTTGCTAACATAGATCCGGAATAAGCTGGAATTGCCCTCTCAATCTTCACACATGTAACATGTGTTGTACAACATAACAAAGGAATAAACAAGTCACATGTAATCACATTGGTTGGAATGGTATTTCCCTGGATTATGCTCTATTTCTCCACTTCTTTTATATCAAATCCCTGCATGCACATAAATCTCCAAGGACAAGTGAATCTTATTATTCCTAACTAACATGTAGATATGAAATGTTCAGTCTTCCTACTTTTATAGGTATATTGACGGTCAAAATTGGTATTTAACGACCATCAATAGAGACGAAAGAGAAGTTCTCAATAGCAACATTTGCCTCATCATCATCTTCCTCATTCATTCACATAGTTGGGCTTGTATTGATTTCTCTTTGTCCTCACTCCTTAATATGGACTTCCAATGATTAAGTCACGAGAATGATCCTTGTTGATGGCTTTGGGTCTAGGATGATTTTCTTCTTGAGTGGGACGAGGTTTAGGTGAAGTATCTTGTGCATCATGGATTGCTTGCTCTCTTGAGACATATGTGTCTTGGATTCTTAGGGAAGTGGGGAAATCACCCAGATGACTTCTTGTATTGGAACTTGGAGTGGATGAGGGGGTATTGTGCGATGAGCTTGGAGAAGTGGCTGTAGGTGAAGTATGTGAGGAGGCTTGTGGCTCACTTTTCATGTGGGTTCCCTCATGGGTAGGTGAGTGTACTCTTAGTGAATCTTGGGAGGAGCTAGAAGGTGTGTTGTTAGCATCATGGGTTGGTTCTTGCACCTCAGAGGATGAGGATGGTTGAGGTGGAGCAGTAGAGGGTTCACTAATATCATCATCATTAGCCTCACGGGGTAAAATCTCGCCCACAGGCATGTTTCTCAAAGCTTCCCTCATAGGCTCATCCCCAATGTTCACTTCATAAAATTAATCTCCTTTTTTAGAACCATTTGACTCATCAAATTGCACATCATAAGATTCTTCCGCACATCCTGTGGTTGAGTTGTAGACTCGATATGCCTTTGAAGTCCTGAATAACCAACAAAAATACCTTTATCAGTTCTGCTCTCAAACATCCCTAGCTTGTTCCTTTTCTTGAGAAGCTCTCAAACATCCCTAGCTTGTTCCTTTTCTTGAGAATATAGCAAGTGCAGCCAAAGACCCAAAAATAGGAAACATTCTGTTTTCGTCCAACCAATAGCTCATATGGTGTCTTTTTCAACAACCAGTGGAGATAGACACTATTGGAAGTGTAGCAAGCTGTGTTTATTGCTTCAGCCCAAAACCTCTCATGAGTCCCATACTCATCTAGCATTGCACGGGCTAGAGTGATGAGTGTCTTGTTCTTTCTCTCCACTACTCCATTCTGCTCGGGAGTATATGTAGTGGAGAATTAATGCTTAATCGCTTTCTTGTCACAATATTCCTCAACTATTGTGTGTTGGTATTTTTAACGAATGGACATGAATCCATAAGCACACGGATACCGCTGTAGCACTTCACCTCTGGAGTATTCCAAGGGTATCGAATTCACAAGGAATGTGTGTGTTAATCTTCTGTTCTAGTCATCCAAGGACACCAAGATAACTATGGCTTCGAGTAGAGAGGATTTCTGACTGGTTCCTATTCAAAGTAAGTCTGACACTAAGCTGCTTGCATTGGGCATCCAGTTTTCCCGTGCATCCATAGTGCGATTTCGGCTAAGAGCCTATTACGTAGCCAAACGTGGAGGATTTCAAAGGACAGATAGGGGTATCACCACCTACTACCTACCTCTAGCAATCCGTGGACTATGTGATAAACAAAGTGTAAGGATCATGACCATTGAGGTCACCCCAAGGTATGAATGTTTTGGTGATAAATGACAAATATGAAATGTGACTAATGCCTACACGAGGTGTGTGTAGGAAACCTTTTCCACACTATGATGATTATAGATGGTTGCCTTGGCGATGGATGACAATGACCACAAGCATGGAGGCTTGATGAGATTGATGGAGTCCAAGGGTTGATGGAGATGGATCAAGGCTAAGGACAAGCAATAGAGCAAGTGTTTGGAACACTTGTCTAGTTGTTAGGGATTTGAGTCCATAGGAAAAATCGGACTATCAAGGGGGTCTAGATCATGTCTCTTTAGGTCATGCTAGTCGGTGATGTGCATGGATGCTCAGTGAAAACACAGGCACTAGGTGACAGTGGAGAAGCCAAGGTGTTGTTCGGAGAAGCGAGGAAACGAAGTCAAGAGAGGACGAGAAGTTTCAGCTTCTAGACAGAGAGGTCAGTGGAGACCGGACTGTACGGTTAGTAGGAGATCAAAGAGCAGTATGCGAGGAGTCTGTTAGTGTGAAGACCTATACTGACCGGATGGTACTGTCAGCAGACCGGACAGTTTGGTCTGTATGGAAGTGGCTCAGGACCATAGGTGCAAAAGATGGGTGCTCTCTAGAATGGAGAGAGAGAAGGAAGTGACCGGACGGTACGGTCTCCTAACCAGACGGTTTGGTCAGTATAAAAATCACCTGAGTATAGAGAGCTGTCATTTCTAGAGAACCATTATAGAGAGACCGAATAGTCCGGTCTGGCAGAGACCGGACAGTCCAGTTAGTATGTTTAGAAAGGTGATTTCATGGAGCAACGACTAGTTGGAGGTTGCAAGCCTATATAACTTTCTTGCTGGGGTCTTGAAGAGCTCTCTTGGACAGTGGAATACCTTGGAGCATTTGGTAAGAGCCAAGAGGAAAAGAGAAGAGCACTAGGAGAGGATATTGCATATCTTGAGAGTGCTAGAGAGAGTAACTTGAGTATCTATGCACATCTAAGGCTAGGGTGTCCTTGAGGGTGTGATCTAAGTTGTTACTCTTGGTCTATGGTGAGACCTAGACCGATTTGGTGTCGGTGATCGAGACTATCATGCTCGGTTGTGAAGGCCGTCACATGTTAGTACCCGGTTTGAGGCCACCGATGAAAGGGGCATCAGTAGTGAGCTCTCGTGTCGGCTCGGGGAGTTCGACAAGTTCTCGAGGGAGACGAGCTTGTGTCTTGGTGGCAGCGGTGATACAACCGTGTCTTCACTCCGAGAGTGATTGCGGGCTCATGTGGGAGAACTCTACTTGGTGGCGGGAGGGACCAGTACTCCGACAGGAGTGGTCCAACGAGTAGTAGGGGATGGTGCCATCCTGCTGAGACATCGGGAAAAAATATCATGAGCCATCTCTTACTCTACTCCCTACTTTGATGCCTCACTTTCCACATTTACATACCATGCTATTCATGCTTGTGTGCTTACCTTGCTCTAGTTGATTACCTTTTAGACTTGCACGAATAGGCTTCTCTACTTGCTAGTTGTGCTTAGCTTTCACTTGATCACTAGCATGTATAGGAGTTGCTTTGGCTTGATTGATCACCCTAGTATGTATTGTGCTACTCATGCTTGTGTGCTTATCTTGTACTTGATGATCTAGTAGCTTTGCATGAGTAGGCTCTTTTTCTAGCTTGTTCTGTGCTTCCGCGTGTTCTTGGTTACTAGCTTGCATAGGAGTTGCTTTTGCCTCGTGTGTGATCCACTATTATGCTTTTGCTTTCATAGGGTTATCTTGTTAGTGTGATCATCACAAGAATTGTGTAGGAGTTGCTTGAGTGATCAGTTTTTAGTATTTGGCAAATTAGGTACATAGTTTGAGTTCCTGATTCACCCCCCCCCCCTCTCAGTCACTCGATCTTTACAAGTGGTATTGGAGCCAATTTCTCATCATAGGGCTTAACCGCCTTGAGTAGTGACTGTATTGAGTTGGGATGTCATCCGATTCGCGGCCTAGTCATGGCTCATGGAAGGATCGCTTGAAAAGCTACCTAAATGCCATGATTCCGGATGAGTTGATGGATACTCTTGTGGACTTTGCCAATACCTTTACCGATGATCATGTGTATGATGATGATTGTGTGGATGTGCCTAGTTCTAGTAAGTGTCTAGATTCTATTAGTGATGATTTCATAGGTTGCTCTACTAGTGTACCTATTGAGATGAATGAAAATGATGTGTCTCTTGATCTTACTTGCTCCTCTAGCATGACTAGTACTGATGATGCCTGTGAGCCTTTTATTGATCATGTTAGTGATTCACTTGTTGAGGAGTTCTTTTCTTTTCGTGCTAATGAGAATGAGGACTTACTTGACTCTCTTATTCGCTTGCGAGGTATTGTAGACAGGATTGGAGCAACTTCCTTTGAGCTTCCCAAGTTATTGATTGTCGAGAAGATCCTCACCTTGCTCCGTAGCAGCAAGCTCCTCTACATCACCCTTGATCTCATCATGGACAAGAACCTCTACGTTGATGATGTGATCGAGCTACTCTTCAAGAATGAGGAGATCACCGCAAGCTTGACAGGGAAGAAGACATTCAAGGCAGACAATGAAGTATCTTCAAGAAAAGGGAAAGAAGTAGCTTCGAGCTCAAACTTCTTGGATCACTCCACAAGATTGCCTTGCAACAGCTTCTACAACACCTTTGGATCAATACCTACACCAAACTCTTCATCAAGCGCTTCATCAAGCTCTACCCAAAGTGTCATTCCAAGTTCTATTCCAAGCACTTCAGGTGGACCGCACGTTGGTGTGAGAGGAGCACCGACCACAATGCTCACATGATCATTAGAGATGATCCATCTCACCACGGCTCTGGCGCCTCCGCCTCCTCCACCACAAGATCGACTTTGGCATCTTTGTCAAGCTCAACAATAGGATCTCTTCTTTTAATTTGATGAATTTGTGAGAAATCCAAATTGTGACCTATGTGAGACTCTCTTGAGCATTTATGATCTTGTGTGCAGGATAAACTCCTTCAGAAGTCTTCGGAGGATCCCATCATATGAAGTGATTGATAGGATCCTCCTGCAAATCACAACTCCTGAGAGGGGTTTCTTACTTGAGAAGGTAATCAACAGAAGGCATGAGCTCTCAATTGAGAGGGCAATGGAGATTATACTTGTGCTCCACTCACAAGTGGGACACGTGCTTGAGCACGTTACTGGCCTCTATGATCCTCCCCACTACTACATCAACCTCGACAATGTGCACATGGGGGATGGTCATGGACATTGGAGGTATCATGCTCCCCACCATCCTATACGGAGGAGACTTCAGGAAGGGATTGCAAGAATCCCTAATTATGAGTATGGTCGCATTCAACGTAACGAGGTTAGTGCAAGTCAATTGAGCAATGCTTTGGATACTAATCCTCCTTCCTTTAGTGCTTGTCTTATGGCTACTACTAGGGTCAACTACAAGAGTGGAGGCACCCATTGGATACTTGATAGTGGGTGCACCCAACATATGACCGGGAAGCCAACCATGTTCACCAACATTGATGACGACGAAGACAGTGAGAAGGTGACATTTGGGGATAACTCAAAAGGAAGAGTTCGAGGCTTAGGCAAGGTGGCCATAACAGAGGATCTCCATCTCTCTAAGGTCTTTCTTGTGGAAACCCTCAACTTCAACCTCCTGGGTATTGGTCAACTCTGTGACATGGGATTCAATTGCACATTTGATGAGGATAGTGCGTTGATTGAGAATGCAAAGAAAGGGCTAGTATTTCATGGAGTTAGACATGGGAACTTGTATGTCACGAACTTCAAATCAAGCAATATGCCACCAAGTACTTGCCTCTTCATTAAGGCAACTAAGGGATGGTTGTCGCATAGAAGACTGGTACAAGTTAGAATGAATCAACTCAGAAAAGTGGTCAAGAGGAATCTATTTGAAGGAATCAATGATGTGACCTTTGAGAAAGATAGACTGTGCAGTGCTTGTCAGGTTGGAAAGTAAGTTGCACCTTCACATCCCACCAAGTCATTCATGTCTACATCTCGTCCTCTAAAGGTCTTGCACATGGACTTGTTTGGGCCAACACACTACAAGAGTCTAGGAGGCAATCTATATTGCTTGGTGATTGTGGATGACTTCACGAGATACACTTGGACCTTCTTTCTTGTGGACAAGTCACAAGCAAGTGATATCTTTAGAAAGTGTGCAAGGAGAGCAAAGAATGAATTTAAGGCTAGCATTGTGAAGATAAGGAGTGACAATGGGACCGAATTCAAGAACACAACAGTGGAGGAATATTGTGACAAGAAGGGGATCAAGCATGAATTCTCCGCTGCATATACTCCTGAGGAGAATAGGGTGGTGGAGAGGAAGAACAAGACACTCATCACCCTTGCTCGTGTTATGCTAGATGAGTATAGAACTTATGAGAGTTTTTGGGCTGAAGCAATCAACACATCTTGCTATACTTCCAACTGTGTCTATTTCCACTGGTTGTTGAAGAAGACGCCATATGAGCTATTGGTTTGATGAAAACCCAATGTTTCCTATTTTCAGGTCTTTGGCTGCACTTGTTACATTCTCAAGAAGAGGAGGAAGCCCGGAAAATTTGAGAGCAAAACTGATGAAGGCATTCTTGTTGGGTATTCAGAGACTTCTAAGGCATATCGGGTCTACAACTCAGTCACATGATGTGTGGAGGAATCTTATGATGTGCAATTTGATGAGTCAAAGGGTTCTCAAAAGGAAGATGAATTTTATGAAGTGAATAGGAGATGAACCAATAAGAGAAGCTATGAGGAACATGCCCGTGGGCAAGGTTTTACCCCACGAGGCCAATGATGATGATATTGGTGAAGCTATTCGGATCTTACTTGCCTATGCATCACACAATGGCTTCAAGCTCTATCAAATGGATGTCAAAAGTGCATTCTAGAGTGGAGACATCATTAAGAAAGTCTATATGGAACAACCTCTAGGGTTTGAGGACCCTAAACATCCAAGACATGTATACAAGTTGAAAAAAGCTCTCTGTGGCCTCAAGCAAGCACCAAGGGCATGGTATGAACATTTGAGGAACTTCCTTCTCAAGAATGGCTTCAGATTGGAAGCATTGATAGAACATTGTTCACAAGACATGTTGGGAAGGATCTGTTTGTGTGCCAAATCTATGTGGAAAATATAATCTATGGGTCAACAAATGAGAAGTTCCGGGAAATGAAGGCAAGGGAATTCCAAATGTTAATGATTGGAGAGTTGCATGAGTTCCTTTGTTTTCAAGTCAAGCAATTGAGAGAAGTAACTTCATCTATCAACAGATGTATACCAAAGACCTTCTCAAGAGATTCAACATGGAATATTGCAGGCCCTTGCATACAACTATGGCAACAAGCAAACCCTTGGATGATGATGTGAAGGGAGAACCGGTGAACCCCAAGCTCTATAGATCAATGATTGGCTCCTTGCTCTATCCCACCGCCTCAAGACCGGACATCATGTTTAGTGTGTGCTTGTGTGCACGCTACCAAGCAAATCCAAAGGAGTCTCACTTGAAGGCCATGAAGAGGATACTTAGATACCTTAAGGACACACCTACCATGGGATTATGGTATCCTAGAGGAACAAGCTTTGAGTTACTTGGGTATTCGGATTTGGAGTTCGCAGGATGCAACATGAATAGAAAAAGCACATCGGGAGGTTGCCAATTTCTTGGAAGATCTCTTGTATCTTAGAGCTCAAAGAAGCAAAACTCGATGGCTCTATCTACAGCCGAAGCGGAGTACATGGCAGCGGGAGCTTGTTGTGCCCAACTTCTCTACATGAGGCAAACACTCTCGGATTATGGCCTCCACTAGACACAAATGTCACTATATTGTGATAGTCAGGCGACAATCAAGAGGGCTCTCAAAACTGTAGATCATGGTCATGCTAAGCATATTCAAGTCAAGCATCACTTCATAAGAGACCATGTTGAGAAAAAGGACATTGAGTTGGTGAGTGTATGGACTCATGAATAATTGGCGGATATCTTTACCAAGCCACTCGACAAGAAGACCTTCAACAAGCTAAGGGGAGAACTCAATGTTCTCGACCCTTCAAACTTCACATGAGTAACCCTAAAGCTTGTCTCTTGTAAATATGTATAGCTTTACTTGTTTTGTTTGTTGTTGGTGCCTTTGTTTTGTGCTTGTTTCTCTTTTCTTGTAGGTCGACTTCGGACCCCCTTGAGATAACAATAGGCATGGGTTAAGCTTGGGAAATTGGTTCATGGTGTGTCCAAGGTTTTGAAGAATGGTCCATTGTGAGTAAGCTCGAGAAGGGAACAACTCATCATTGGCACTTTGGTTTGTAGTCTTTCTCTCTCTTTCTTTTAGGATTGCATCATGCATTTGTATACTTGTTTCATTTGCATTCTTTGAATTTATGCATTCTTGCATTGTGATATCTTACATGCTTCCAAGCATGTTTCTAGGGGTAGTTGCTTATTTACAATGTAAGTATATGACCCTCTAGATGATCACATGGTGATCTTTGTGCTTCATGCTCATTGAGTCATGTTCAAACGAGCTCTAAGGTTAAATCTACTCGCTCAGCTCAAAGACAAGTGGCTCATACATTCCCACCACACAAATGACTAACCATTGTATACCTGAGAAAATATTTTGTTGAGTCATGTGTGTAGGGGGAGCTTTGGTGGAACACCATCATGACCAAGGAGGAGCACCACGAAAGGGGGAGTTTCCTAACTCTTGCCATTTTATTTGCTCCTTGGTCTCTTGTGCTTTGTCTTTGGTTTATGGTTTTTGGTGATAGGTCACAAAGGGGGAGAAGGAAGATGAAGATCCAAAAGCCAAGTCTAGATTGACAACACAAAGGGGGAAGAACATGAAGATCAAAAGAAGATGGATGTGGAGGACATGAAGATCACATGAACGAGACATGATCAAGACAATGGTGCATGTTCACTTGGAGCACATATGAAGATCATATCAAGATGAACATGTACGCCAACATGGAGAAGAACAACAATGGTGCATGTCTACAACAACAATAGATATCTTCACCGATATGAACATCTACGTCTATGGTGCGTGTCTACGTGGACAAGATCAACTACCACAACACCATGACGGGCACAAAATTCAACTCAAGCTCAATATCTAGTGCGCTACGTATTTGGCTAGTTTTCCCTCAACACCTAGCACATTCCAAGGGGGAGACTACTTCCAAGGTAAGGACCAAGGTAATCCTCTCAAACCTATCTTTTCCTTTGGTTTATTGTTGCTTGTTCATTTTGGATCATCATTAGTAGTGGTTGTCATCCATCACCAAAAATGGGGAGATTGTAAGGATCATGACCATTGAGATCACCCCAATGTATGAATGTTTTGGTGATGAATGACAAACATGAAATGTGACTAATGCCTACACAAGGTGCGTGTAGGAAACCTTTTCCACTATATGATGATTGTAGATGGTTGTCTTGGCGATGTATGACAATGACCACAAGCATGGAGGCTTGATGAGCTTGATGGAGTCCAAGGGTTGATGGAGATGGATCAAGGCTAAGGACAAGCAATGGAGCAAGTGTTTGAACCCTTGTCTAGTTGTTAGGGCTTTGAGTCCATAGGAAAAACCGGACTATCTAGGTCATGTCTCTTTAGGTCATGCTAATCGGTGATGTGCATGAATGCTCAGTGAAATCACAGGCACTATGAAGAATACTTACCTTCTGGGTATCCATAGATATGACTAAGTCGGCAACCGACCGGGTACCTTACCAATAAGGGAACCGACCGAGTTGGCTGGGACTGCAAGGCAATTAGAGATAGACTTTCTATGTAAATCCTTATAGACTACGAGTAGGACTCTTCATGTACCCCCTGCCGACCGGATATATAAGGTGGTAGGGAACCCCCCCGATGGGATACGAGATTACAAAGAAATACAAACCACAGAACACAGGACGAAGGGTTTTACTCTCATCGAGAGGGCCTGAACCTGTATAACTTGGCGTCTTGTGTCTCAACCATTGTAGTTCTTAGTCCCGACACAAACCTATAAATATATTGCCGAGATCAAGTCTCGACAGTTGGCGTGCCAGGTAGGGGACAAGGCTCGCCGGGATTCTCCGACGACTATGATGACCGAAATTCCCAATATCCAGTACTCGCCGGACTTCAAGATCTCCTTCGGATCACTCAATTTCACCGTCGACACCAACAGAGACCTAGGTCTGGAGGACTACCGATCTGACTCGGCCGCAACCAGTTTCATGGTGCGATCATCGAGCTCGTCAGATCTGATCCCAGCGTTGGCTCCACTCGGATTCGATGATACAGACGTACCCACGGGGTACGACTCAAAGTCAGCCCGTTCCTTTGATGAGGACTCGGATGCATCTGCCTGCTTATACCCTTTGGCCGTGAACATGGTCGAGACAGATGAGAATCCATCAGGAGACAACAATGAGGAGCATGACCGTGAAAGAGACGGTCACGCAGAAGATGGCCGCAAAGAAGGCCACAAGGAAGAAAATCCCCAAGACAACAACTCGTCGGGAGGACATCACCGCCGAGCGAGAGGATCATGGGGATCTTGCCTCACACGCCGACTAGACCTCGGACAACTTGAGATCAAAGTAGACGGCGTCAAGGTCTACGACACCCCACAAAACAACATCACCGGGGCTAAAACTTTACTCGACAGCTTGATGGATGACGCAACATATTAGACCCCTGTGATGCATAAGGCGGTGGCCATGCTCAAGGCTGCTGCAGTCCACGAGGCGGTCAGGGACAAACCACAGTCGGTGGCAAGTTCCAGTCATGTGATGTCTCACGGTCAACGAAGGCGTGGCGATCTGAGAAATTCCCTCAGCATCCATGATGGTCGGGATACCATCAACTCCCATTACAAAGAGCGGGCTCAGAACAACCGACTCCACGAGGAGGAGCGTTGCGATCGGAGGACCGACAACCGACGAGATGGCCGACGTGATCCACCGAGAAACAACCGCGACGTCCGGCATCGGCGTGACGATCGGGACCGGCATGAGAATCATGATGAAGATAACCGGCGTTGTCGCCATGATGACGACGTTGGCCCTCGCCATAATCGTCGCCTATCTCCATCTCCTAACCGACATAGAAGGTCAACTACTCCGAGCGATGAAGAATTCGACGGCATTAAGGCCTACGTACCTAAGCTTCGCATAGCTCGGTGGCCAAAAGGATTCAAGCTAGTTCCTATTGAGAAATACGATGGTCCGAGCAACCCCCGAGTACGGCAATTCGGTCAGCCGAGGGTGATACCTTTGTGATGGCCAATTACCTGCTGATCTGCCTTGATCCGGCCATTCAGATTTGGCTCACATTTCTCCCAGAGAGATCGGTTGATGTGGACAAGGGTTCCCGATCTTCCGATAGCTTCTAATAATCTTGATTAAGGCGGAGGCGATACACAACTCAATCCGGCTTCCGAACGACACGTTCTGAACCCCACAATCGCAGCACAACGTCTCCTCTGGTTATCAACCGTTCAAGAACGATTGACCTCACCGAGAACGCTTATCCTTGCCTGCAAATCAAGAACACAAGCAAGAACAAAGAAGAATGCAACCAAATTTGTAAGTATACGATGAATCTCATAAGTTGGGATCTAACAAACCGATCAAACATCAAAACTGTTATCAACAGAATAATCTATGCAAAACCCAAACCCTAATGAAGAGGTGGCGGCTGTATATGAGGACCCTAGGATCCTGCAAGACCGCTTGGACGCAGCTCTAAGTGGGCTCAACTCGATACATGGCCCAAAGACCGATTACGGTGTCGCAGCACCAGGGCAGATTCTGGAAGTCGATTTGTTTTGGTGATTGCTGATGACTCGGGTCAAATTTTAACATGGGAAAGGCCTTTTTGTTATCTTTCCAGGCATATATAGCACGTCCAAATCCGAGTCCGTATGCGTCCTGAGCGTCCGTTTTAGTCCAGACTGGTCCTAGCCTCCAAAACAAACTCGAAGTCGGTTTTGATTGGGCCTCCACCTTGGCTTGGACATCCTTGCTGGTCCATCACGCCTCCAATCACCTCACAAGCTATCTCATCATCATCTCCATGATTCCTAATAGTAATTAATTTATTAGGTAGTAATCTATTCTCATAACCAAATAAACAAAACATTAGAAATGAGCTCACCTGTAAATTCAGGTGATGCGCATGAACTTTCATCTTAGTTGGAGGAGTGTTGTGTGTATCCATAGGTGTGATGTCCTCATCATTCTCCCCCTGTTGAATTAGAGTCGTCCTCGACTCGATCCCATCTCTTTCTCCTAATAGTGATCTCAAATCTAAAATATAAAATATAGAACTATTCCCAAACTTGGGATGCACCTCATGTTTATATATGTTATGAAAATTATCATCACAATATGAAACTACAATAGAAGGCATGCCATGCAAATTAATGACCTCTTTGAAAACTTGCTTAGCAATATGAACTTCATTCTCACTCTTATGACAAGATGGAAAATGTGTGATCTTAAAAACACTAGAAAAACATGACATGACATGACATGGTAATTGTTATTGCAGTTTTCTAGTTCATTATTTGGTTGTACAACACAAGGAGGATTCATGTTTGAGCAAATATAAACTTTGTGCACCATAAATACACCTCTATGATCATAGTTTCCTATAGCATAAAAATTGTTTCTTGTTAGTAAAGGCAATTCAGTTTGAGAAAAGATTTGCTTCTCCACGGTATTTAGATCACAAAGAACATAGATTGTTGGAACAATTCATCACATCAAGAAAGCTCTTACCTGAATCAACAATATGTTCTTCATCTTTCTCAATATCCTCTTCTTTGTGTAGAACCTAAAATGTATTAGTTGCAACAAGAGGCAAGGAAATATGTTCATCCTCTAATTCAGATTTTGATATAAGTGTTGCAACATTTAAAATAGTCCATTCTTTCCTAAACGGTTCATTCTTTCTCCTCTCAAGCCTTTGTTGATCCTCTTCTAAAATTCAGCAGCGGTCATAGGTTTAAGAGTAACTCTTCTACCATTGTATTTAAATGAGTAGCTATTTGTAATGGTATTGTGCGAAGCATTATTTGTAATAATCCAAGGTTTACTCAATAACAAATGACATGCTTGCATAGGTACTATATCAAATTCTGCACTATCCTTATAAGAACCAATAAAAAATTCAATGCGTGTAATTTTATCTACCTTTATCTTATCAAAAGAATTTACCCATTGGATGTAGTATGGACATGGGTGTGGTCGTGTTGTTAATCCAAGCTTCTCAACTAATTCTAAACTTGCGATGTTGCGGCTACTCTCTCCATCAATGATAACACAACAACGTCGATCCTTGACAACAAAGTGAGTCTAGAATAAATTGTTCAATTGATTTTGCTCTACCTTCTCCATTTGAGGACTGAGCACTCGTTCTACTATATCACTCATGTTGTTCTCATTAGACAACGTGAATCATCACCATGAGTGGTGTAACCTGTCATTGTTAGTAGCAAACAAGAAAACACACGGGAGTATATTTTCCGATCACTACTATGTGATCACAGTGTAAACTCTCAACAAGCAAAGGAAAGCATCTTATCAAGCTCTTACAAAGTTCTTAATTACAACAAGCAAAGGATACCATGGAGAGTGTGAACTGATGATTGCGAGAGTCAAAAAATATGTGCCTGTTTAGAAGGAAATATATGGAAATATATGAAGCTCTTCTACACGGTCTACGCATTGTTGTTTCGCGGCATTCAGCGTCTTGACATCTTTGGTGACTCGGCTGTGGTCATCAACCAGGTCACTAAGGATTGGAACTATGTGGACGACAACATGGCTGCCTACTTCCAAGAAGTGAGGAAGCTCAAAGACAAAGTCGATGGACTGAAGTTCACACATGTTCTTCGAGATAATAATCAAGCGGCTGATGAATTAGCCAAGATGGGATCGTCTCGATCAATTGTCCCACCTGGTGTTTTCCTACACACCCTAGATTCTCCCACTATTTCTCCTCGCTCTGACGTTTTAATGACCGATGTTGCTGAGCTCGTAAGCGATGTCAATATAGAGACCAACTGGCATGACCTGATTGACCAATTTTTGAGCAAGGGTATGCTACCAACGGATTCTAATGAGCAGCAGAGGTTGAAGGCTAGATGTCGAGGATACTTCATGGTGGACGACCTACTTTACAGAAGAGGAGGATCGAACATCTTGATGCGATGCATCTCGATACCAGAAGGCAAAGAATTGATGGAAGAAATCCATTTAGGACTATGCGGCAATCATGCAGCTTCCAAGACTTTGGTCAGTGAAGCTTTCTGGCAAGGATTTTATTGGCCTATGGCGGTTGAAGATGCACACCAGGTCGTGCGGAAGTGTGAAGGCTGTCCATTCTTTGCTCAACAGACACATGTGCCTTCGCAGCAACTTCAGATGATACCTATGACTTGGCCTTTTTTAATTTAGGGGCTTGATATTGTCGGTCCTTTCAAGAAAGCGCCAGGCGGGTTCACTCATTTGTTTGTTGCTGTTGACCAATTCACCAAATGGATTGAAGCGAAGCCGGTCGACAAGATAACTTCAAAGAAGGCGGTCAAGTTTGTCAGAGAGGTCTTCACTTGGTTTGGGGTCCCTCATGACATCATCACCGACAATGGTACTCAGTTTACATCTGAGGAGTTCTGTGACTTTGCCGAGGAGATGGGAATAAAAATCCACTTTGCATCAGTGGATCATCCTCAAAGCAATGGGCAGGTTGAACGGGCCAATGGTATGATTCTTTAGGGGTTGAAGCCCCGGATTTTTGACAGGCTCAAACCTTATGCCGGTCGGTGGGTTCGAGAGCTGCCTTTAGTTCTCTAGGGACCGCATACTAATGTCAGTCGGGCTACTGGCCAGTCACCTTTCTCGTTGGTCTACAGCTCTGAGGCTATGCTGTCGACTGAGGTAAACCTTGTATCAGCGCGAGTCCAGGGATACGACGAGAAGCTTTCTAAAGAAAACAAAGAGATTTATTTGACTACGGCAGAGGAGTTGCGTGATCGTGCTTTGTTTTGGTCGGCGGTATATCAGCAGGGCCTACGACTTTACTATGATAAGAACGTACGCAGTCGCCAGTTTCATGTTGGAGATTTAGTGCTGCGCCGAGTGCAATCAACTACGAATCAGCACAAACTTTCCCCTAAATGGGAAGGACCTTATGTGGTCAAAGAAGTCACTCGATCGGGGGCTTATCGACTGATGTATGAAGATGGCGACGATATACCAAACTCGTGGGACATCAATCAGCTACGTTGCTTTTATACTTAGTCTATCTTTTGTATTTTCATACATTATTATTGAATGAAACTTCAGTCTTTTTGATGATAGATTTATTGATGATTTTCATTCTTATTTGTCTCGCTTCCTTAATTTTTAATATTAAACAATCGAGCCAGGAGGCTAGTAATAATGTCCCACTACTCCTTAACCTTGATAAATTCTGGTTTTGGATTTTGCCTGACCAATTTCTCATATTTTGATACAGTCTTATGATTTTTGGTCCAATGCTTGAACAACATGGTTATACAATTTATACTACACAACAGGCTGCCACTACACTAAACCCAGAGCCAAAGAGCGAGATGTCATGTGTTGATTGGTCGATTTTGCTTGTTACGCGACTATGAATTACAACCTAGTATGCTAAGGCAGACCGATGCAACGTCTGTTTTTATATCTAAAAGACTTATGGTGAAAAGATCTAAGTGCTAAAGTGCGAGTAACGTCCCAAAATACTGATCGTTTCATTTTAAGTCACAAGAGATTGCCTTAATGACTGCTGAGTCGATCTTTTGACTTGTTTACGAACTAAGCAAGCTTGAAAATTATTATTTATATGGAGACAATATTGTTTTCTCACATAAATACTACTAATGTTTTCTGACATTACAAATATTACCACTCCTTTGAAGGAGAGGAAGCATCATACTGCAATTCTACCTTTGGACTTGCTGGAGGAGTCGGAATAACACGATCGATCTCTACATTATCAACCAGGCATGAGAGGTCTCTAGCATTGAGTCCATAAGTAAGTAACATTGGTCAATAGACAAGTCTGGGTTGAAGCCCTCCTTAATCTTGTCCAATAGCAGCGAAGGAGACCAAGACTGGTATATCGCCAGCACTTGACTTTCGGCCTTGGTCGCCACCCTCCTGGTATGATTGGCGATTGCCTTTGAAGCATGCTCTAGCAGATACTCCAAGGAGTGACTCGTCTTCTCCACTTGGTTGGCATGGATATAATCCAATGCTTTTCGAGCGCCATAAGATAATGCTGCAAAAGATTTTCAAGGCTTCAGAATCTGAAGTCAACAAGAGAAATAATGAAGATGCGATGGAGAGCTTACTGGCAAGATTACGTTTGAAATCTTTAGAGCTTCTTTTTGCTTCCTCTAGCTTCTCCTCGGTCTCCTTCAGCTTTTTCTGCATCAGAGCAAGCTCTGAGTCTCGCTCGCCAAGAGACTTGGAGAGATCGTTCTTCTCAACAGTCAAAGCATCTAAAAATCTCAGCTAGTTGGAAGTGAGCTTGTCCAAGTCGAGCAACTTTTGTTCACGAGCTGAAGACAATACAAAAGTTCTTTGGCATTAGAGTGAACAAAGATTGAAAGGCTTCAATAGTCGGTTTGCATTCTCACCGGCGTTGTCAAGACGACCTTGCTTCAAAGCATCAATGCTTCCTTGTAGTCGGTCTGCAATTTCTCCACTTGCTTTCTGGCCTGGGAAAGCTACTCGCTAGTAACTAGCAAGATGCCAACAACAAGTCAACACCTTGAAGAAAGAATCTAACATGGAAAAAGAATTTGAGACATACCAAAAGTCTCGGCCTTGAGGTACTCAATCCTGGCCTACTTTTTTTCCATAAGAGAATATATTGTCTGAATGTGAAGGAGGGCATGGTTAGTCCGCACAATGACTGAACAAAAAAACTAGGTATTAATGTACCTTGTTGGCCTCTCGGTGCTGATGGATGATCTCCATGTCTTCAGCTTCAGACTGACCCAATGAATCCTCGACCAACATAGCCTTACCCTTGTAGAGAGGACGAGAAATGCTGGTCGGGGAAGGATTGATAGTCTGAGGTGTAGGAGTCGGCATTGGCATAGGCGCTGGAGCTTTGGGTGACTTCCTCAACTCGGTCTGTGCACTTGATGGTGTACGGACTGGTTGAGGCAAGTCGGTCGGACGAGGAGTAGGAGCTGACCGGGTGTCTTCAGACCCTAGGGCACTCTGAGCATCACATGACCGACCGTTGTAATTACCAAAGGGCATGACGTCAGAAATCATACTTTGGCTAGTATTTATGAAAATTTGAGAACATGAAGGAATTTACCTGGAGGCTTGTTTGATTTTGATTCGACAGACTCTCTCTTGAAGAAGTGGTCTGTGAGTCAGTCTCCTTCCTCTTCAAGGAAGACTTGCCGGTTTCGTCGGTCTTCTTTGCCGCCCCAACATCACTCGTCGTTTCTCTTGGGGCTCCGGCTGGCTTGATGGCCGATCAGAGTGCGCAGGAGTTGGCAGATTGGCGTCTTGAGGGTGCTCCTCCTCGTCATCATCATCTCCCACATATTGCCGACGACGCTGAGCGGTCTGCTTTACTCGTCGGCTTAGGGAGGGCAAGTTGGCGGGAGATGCGGTAGGGATGTTTGTCAGGGCACTAGTGGTCGGTCACGCGCTCACTGATGAGTTTGAACCACCAGTACCGGTCTGCGGTGGCTTTTCTACATAGTCCGGTCCCTCGGTATCGGTCGGAGGGAGCAGAGGGTATGACACAAAAGTGTCCAAAACCTGCAGAAGCATGAAGACATTACATGTTGTGATCAACCTATCAGAAAGAACATAAAAAACACTCAAAATGACCGAAGCTTACTCGGGCCCGTAGAGTGCCCACATTGTATGCCTTCGCGATCTAGAGGTGATCCTGAATGATGTTTCCTTCAAACAACTTTGATAAACGTGACCAACGCAGAGTGGAGTTTGGCGGATCAGGCACTTCTCTCATTTTGTCATCCGTGGCATATTCCCAGGCAGGGTGGCTCTGCAGCTTCAACGGTTGTACTCGGTGCACTATGAAGCTCTTCGTTATAGTAATGCCGTCAATCCCTTCATTCTTCAGCTCAGTAATTTTTTCTAGCAGAGTGACCACCTGAGGATCAGTTGGGTCCGGTCTTTCTGACCACCGCGTCGGAGGGATGGCTTTTTCACCAAAGAGATCAGCAAGAACAGGGGGAGGGTTGTCACAATAGAACCACTTGTCCGTCTAGTTCTTGTTCCCGGTGTTTAGCGACACATTAATGTATGCCTCCTTCTTGCGCAACTAGAAGCCAACTCCACCAACGGCAACTTGGTTTTCCTTAGTTGGCAGCGGTCGGAGGACGAAGAGACGGAATAAAGTGAAGTGGGGCAGAATGCCCAGAAAGGCTTCACACATATGCACGAAGATGGCGATATGAAGAATGGAGTTGGGATTGAGGTTGACGAGCATAATCCCATAGAAGAAGAGGAGCCCGCACAGGAAGCTGCAGTAGGGAACTCCAAAACCATGCTCAAAAAAAGAGCAAAAAACTACAATCTGCTTATGGATTGGGAGGGGGCAAGTTTTCTTCGGTACCTTCCAATCAATGCGCGCCTGATCTGGGAGGATGCCGTCCATCACCATTGTATTCAGATCGGTGGTGGTGATGCTGCTCTTTGGAAATTCTCGTAGCTGTTCTAGGATCTCCAACTCCAAGGAGGATGATTCGGCGGCGACGGCCTTCTTGGACGACTTGCGAGGCACTGTCAATGAAGAGGTGGCATGCTGGATCCGGAGGCGCGGAGCTAACCCTAGCAGGAGCTCAGAGCTTGTTGGCAATGAGGATCTACGGCGGCGGTGATGAAATGGTTAACCCTAGCTCTAAAGCAGAGGAGTTGTGGGAGTAGGGGAGGCGCAAGGAAGATGAAGCGTTATGTGCGAAATGACCGCATGGACTTGGAGTCAACAACCCTCTGCCCTTTTATGCCTTCACCTTTTTGACCTAGTCTTTGAGGTCCCCATGGACATTGGTGGGCCGTACAGTGCCAGGCTTTTTCTACCTTAAATAAAAATGATGAGGCATTATTCTTTAAAAAGAATTAAGTGCTATAAACCTTAAGAACTTAATCTCGAGGCTCCTTTGATAAGAAGCAGTGGAATATCCATTTAAAAATACTTCTCATATCTATGTGATTTGATCATATAGCAAGAGGACTTGATGGTCGTATGGGTTCAAGTTCACAGGTACCTTACTGATTGAAGTCAGTAAGTAATTACCAACGTTGGGCTTGTTTTAATCTGAGTAATAATATCTTAAGGAAAGGCTATATCATGACTGATGTTATTTAGCTTACCACTATGGTATGCTTCATGTCACATAAATTTATATAGACTTCAACATGATTGATGTCATGGAATTTTGGGTCTATAAATCATTCGGATAAGGGTGTAAATCACCCAGCATTACTTCTAATCGGTCGGCATGATTGATGTTGCGTAGATTGATCCTTTGGTTTGATGATCAGAGGATTATCCACTCAAACTTGGTGGTTTGAGTTGAATTTATATAACAAAATGTTAAGAGCTAATATCATTAGACTCTTGCATTATTTGTTAGTCTCCAAATTATACAAGAGTCGGGGGCTACACCTGATCAGGTGCACCTAGTCGATGCACCAGATCCATCAGGAACTTCAATCAAGAGATCTTCCTAATTTATGACCTGTTCATATCGACATTGAAGATCACTCGACAAGTCACAGCTCAAATCAGAAAGCACACGGGGGCTGCTGTGGAATACTTACCTTCCGGGTATCCATAGATATGCCTAAGTCGTCAACCGATCGGGTATCTTACCAATAAGGGAACCGACTGAGTCGGTTGGGAGCGCAAGGCAATTAGATATATACTTTCTATGTAAATCCTTGTAGACTACGAGTAGGACTCTTCATGTACCCCCTGCCGATCGAATATATAAGGTGGCAGGGAACCCCCCATCGGAGATACGAGATTACAAAGCAATAGAAACAATAGAACAAAGGACGTAGGGTTTTTACTCTCATCGAGGGATCTCGAACCTGTATAACTCGGCATCTTGTGTCTCAACCATCGTAGTTCTTAGTTCCAACGTAGGCCTATAAATATATTGCCGAGATTAAGTCTCGACACACTAGGTGACAGTGGAGAAGCCAAGGAGTTGTTCGAAGAAGCCAAGAAACAAACTCAAGCGAGGACGAGAAGTTTTAGCTTCTGGACAGAGTGATCGAACAGAGCAGTCAGTGGAGACCGACCTATACGGTCACTAGGAGATCACAGAGCAATTTGCGAGGAGTCTGACAGCGTGAAGGCCTATACTAACCGGACGATACGGTCAGCAGACCGGACAGTGCGGTCTATATGGAAGTGGCTCAGGATAGGAGGTGTAGAAAATGGGTGCTCTCTAGAATGGAGAGAGAAGGAAGTGACAGAATGATATGGTCAACTGATCGGACGGCCTGGTCAGTATGGAAATCGCCTGAGTACAAAGAGCTGTCATTTCTAGAGAACTGTTACAGAGAGACCGGACAGTCCGGTCAGTATGTCTAGAAAGGTGATTTCATAGAGCAACGACTAGTTGGAGGTTGGAAGCCTATATATCTTCTTTTCTATGGACTTGGAAACCTCTCTTGGCCAGTGGAATACCTTGGAGCATTTGGTAAGAGCCAAGAGGAAAAGAGAAGAGCACTAGGAGAGGATATTGGATATCTTGAGAATGCTAGAGAGAGTAACTTGAGTATCTATACACATCTAAGGCTAGGGTGTCCTTGAGGGTGTGATCTAGGTTGTTACTCTTGGTCTATGGTGAGCCCTAGACCGGTTAGGTGTCGGTGATCGAGCCTATCATGATCGGTTATGAAGGTCGTCACACGTTTGTACATGGTTTGAGCCCGTCAGTGAAAGGGGCATCACTAGTGAGCGCTCAGGTCGGCTCAGGGGGTCTGACAAGTTCTCGAGGGAGGTGAGCTTGTGCCTTGGTGGTAGCGGTGATACAACCGTGTCTTCACTCCGAGAGTGATTTCCGACTCGTGTGCGAGAACTACACTTGGTGGCACGAGGGACCGATACTCCGGCAGGAGTGGTCCAACAAGGAGTAGGGGAAGACACCATCCTTCCGAGACCTCGGAAAAAAATATCATGAGTCATCTCTTACTCTACACCTTGCTTTGGTGCCTTACTTTCCGCATTTACATACCGTGCTATTCATGCTTGTGTGCTTACCTTTCTCTAGTTGATTACCTTGTAGACTTGCATGAATAGGATTCTCTACTTGCTAGTTGTGCTTAGCTTTCACTTGATCACTAGCATGTCTAGTAGTTGCTTTGACTTGATTGATCACCCTAGTATGTATTGTGCTACTCATGCTTGTGTGCTTATCTTGTACTTGATGATCTAGTAGCTTTGCATGAGTAGGCTCCTTTGCAAGCTTGTTGTGTGCTTTCGCGTGTTCTTGGTTACTAGCTTGCATAGGAGTTGCTTTTGCCTCGTGTGTGATCCACTAGTATGCTAGGATTGTCTTTTCATTCATAGGGTTATCTTGTTAGTGTGATCACCACTAGAATTGTGTAAGTGTTGCTTGAGTAGTCAGCTTTTAGTATTTGGCAAATAGATACATAGTTTGAGTTCTCGATTCAGCCCCCCTCCCCCTCTCGGTCACTTGATCCTTACATAAATGCAACCTATGGCCTAGACACCACATCTATGCTTTTGATTACTGCATTAATCTCTACGTACGATGGGCCAAGACTAAGGTCTCTAATTAAATAGAGCGTTAAGCAAGTAAAGCAACTAAGCACTAAAACTTACTTAAAAAGGAAAACTAAAAAGTAGAGAAGAATCACAAAGACTTACTAAATAAGCCAAGCAATCGTCAAGGTACAAGCACAGAGAAGGGGTTCGATAGGCCCGATCTTCCTCTATTGGACTCCTCCTCACTCTCTCCCTATTTTCTAAATGCTTTGGTAGCATTGAGCCCTTTTTGAAATGAAGTACTGCTGAGAGTGAGGCTTTCCCTTCCTTTTATAGCACTCAAAGGCGGTTCCTGGAGTTGGTAACTTCCTCCTAACACACAAAACCGACCTCGGGGAGGTACCAGGAGACGACACGTGGAGGCCATGCACCAGGGGGACCCACCTGTTCCGCCGAACAGGGGTGTTCGGCTGAACTGGGGTTGTGGGCCCAAGGACCCCCTCTATTCTGGGTCCCTGGTGGGTGGCCCCTTGTCCCTCCTGACACCGTAAGGTGGTGGGTTACGTCGGTTTTCTTCTGTAAGTGGGCTAGTGAATCCGTTTGCTTGGCTATGATTGGCCAGAAGTGTGTTTTCTCCCTTGATGATGCGGATTTTCTATTAATTCCGTGGAATAATCACCTATAGCAAATATTTACCAACACTTGTGGAATTTGTTACTAACACTACTGAAATCCAACAGTTCCCCTAGAAATTTTTTATATCCCGAGAGTTTTTGTATAGATTCCTAGGGAAAGAAATTTTCCCCAGCACTTATTCAAAAATCATAGGGAAAAAGAGTTTTTCCCTACAACTCCACCTATCTTCCTAGGGAAAGAGGACTTTTCCCTTGAGCTCCACCAGCTTTCGTAGGGAAATCAATAGATTCCGCAGCGTCCGTTTCAAGCTCTCTCCCTCTCTCTCATCTGCATCCATTCTCTCACCACGGGAGCCATTCACCCATTCGCATCTCCTCTCTCACTCTCTCTCTGACTTCTCTCCCTCACTCATGGCAATAGACCTCAGGAGCAGCGGCAGCATGGCCCGCAGCAAGCACGTCGAGTGGCTACGGCGCACAAGGCGGGCAGGAGGAGACCGGCGACAGGCGCAGTGACGGGGGAAGACCGATGGGCGCAGCTGCAAGATTTGACAAGCGGCAGCAGAAGGATACCGGCGGGTACGGCAGCGGGATTCGATGGCAGGCGGGCGTGGTAGGAGAAGACAGGCGTGGCGGCAAGATTCGACTAGCGGCAGTAGGAGGAGACCGGCGGGCGTGGTGTTGCAGGATGACCGCCGAGGCGTAGCTGGTCGACGGCGGCGGCTGCACGCGGTCGGGCGGCGCGGAAATGCGACGCCGATGGGGCGTGGTGTTGCAGGGCATCGACGGGTGGGCGGCCGGCGTGGTGTTTTAGGGCATCGATGGGTGGGCGGTCAACGAGGCATAGCAAGGCGACAGCGGCGGCATCACAGCAAGGCGACGGTGATGGCGATGTGGCGTTGCGGGGCAACGACTGGCGGGCGGCCGGCGAGGTGCAGCAGGGCGACGGCGACAGCGGCACGCGGGCGGGTGGCGCAGCATAATGAGCGGAACGAGGCTCATTTAATTTTTTTTTATTTTTCTATAATGTTTTCCCTACGGGCATGGTTTCCTAGGGAAACATCCCTTTCCCTACAGTTCTATTGCAAAACGGTAGGGCACGGTTGATTTCCCATCAACCATTTCCCTAGAACTTATTTCCCTACAGGTTCCATCAAAATTTCCTAGGGAAACATGTTCCCTAGGGTATCTACGGTCTTTCCCTACGAATTCAGCTCTAGGGAAACTCGTCAGTTCTAGTAGTGTAATAAACTCCTACCACTGTGTTTGTTGTTCACTTTTATTGCTTCTATGCATATAATTGACGGTCTAGTTTAGGTATTTAGTGACCGTCAACAAACTCCCCACACTTAGCCTTTTCTTATCCCTGAGTAAAGGATGAAGACTAAGGTGAGCTAAAATCTCCAAATGTATGATGCTACATGCAAGTTATTCCAAACCATACCTTGCCAGTGGATTTGAAGTGTCTACCACATTACCTTGGGTGATTGAAGAGTGGAACGGTGCTGATTTTGATCTTCTTGACTTCCTTTGCTAAGTACTCGGGTTTTTGAAAAGATTTTCAAAAATAAATGCAGGCTATACTCCTCAAATGATTCTCTCAAATCATTCAATATTTGTGTAAGTGGATCCTCACCAAGGTTTTTTGTTTTTGCCTCTATCTATTCCTATATCCAATTTTGGCTTTTTGTGGAGCTCGGGGTAGGAATTAAAGAAAGGAGCATGCCTGTGCTTCATATTTTACCGAGCCAAAAATCAGATACAAGGAGAAAAACAAGTCATGAATCAATAATCAAGTATGTGCACACTTTATAGATTGGATGGTCGAAACGAATGGATACTCCTTTACATGTAGATTCTCTCTTTCTTTAAACGATCTTGGGCATGGCTATTTTCTCTCTTTCTCTTTTTTTTTCATCATGCTCTTGATTGGGAGCAAGGATTTATTTTATTGTTGATAGCCATGCCTTGTAAAAGATCAAATGAGAGAATTATAATGAAGAATTTCATGGAGTATTTGCTTGGATGAAATGATGATGGTGAATGCTAACTTCTAGAGTAGAAGCTAGTGATAGTGGTGTGCACAATACTTTGATTAATAAATCATAACAAGCAACTCACTAGAGTGGAGAATTTGACAATGTTCAATAAAGTCACAAGTAGCAAATGCTTGAGATATTCAATAAGGTTTATCATTTGGCTCTGGTGGGATTGCACATTTTATCATTGAGTAAGCACTAAGGTTTTCATTTTCAAAAAACAAATTTGAGTACTTTATGCAAGAGAGAGCAAGAATTTCATTATTGAGCCATATCTCACTAGTCAATAACCTAGGTAACATGCGGTCCCTATAAATATTTTCCACTAGCATTAGTATAAAGGCTAGGAATATAGAGCATGCATGCCAACCATGGAAAATTTCAATATGAGTGGGAGACATCATAGGGTTCATTTTAATTTTCTTGATCGATTTTATCATTTTAACTCCAAAAAAATTAAATCAAAACACCTAATAGGGAGATTAAGGGATAGGACACGCAAACCATCGTGTCAAAGGAAATAGGGGCCAAGGAGGACCCGGACCAGGTCGCCAAGTGGGCACCACTTTGGTGTGCAGCTTTGTGCGACGATGTACAATGTATTTTTCATTGTGTGGAATTTTTGTTTGCGTCGAAAGTCCCGAGGATCTCCCCCACACTTGTTTTCTTGCATGTACTTTTTATTGACACAAAAACAAAGAAAAAGTAAAATGCAAAGGGACTCCACCCACATTATGGGCAAGGTGAGTCTTTTATTCATTGATAAAGTAAATTAATAGGCGTTGATTACATTAATGGATTGAAATAAATAAATGAATCAAAACTAAACTAGCGCCTATTTTATTTCCTAGATAAATGATAGGGAAGCATAATCATTTGTCATAGTGGATTTCTGGCTTCCCTATCTCGACACAGATGCACTTCATCTTAGTGCTCATGCCACAGCGGTGTTGACACCGGAATTTGGCCCAGCAGCCGTTATTGCTTTCCGCCTCCAAAGTCTATACGAGGAAATTCAACCAAGTCTGTATATGGAGCATCTGATGGAAGATACAGTGCAGCTTTGAAGCGTATGAGGATATCTGAAATTGAGCTGGCAGGAAGATTTGTGCTTGACCGGGACATGTACAGGAAAAGGACTCAAGTGTCCCATGGTAATCCGTGTGCTGGCCAAGAAGGAAAGCTGTACGTGAACGATAGAAGATGGCATGCTTTGATGTACTTGATTAATTGGAGGCCTCAGAGTGGTGGATTTGGCTTGAGTGATGTTATGTTTCCTTAGTGCCTCAGAGTCACGTGGAATTGGGTGTACTGAGGTGGCAAGATGTGATCGTGAAGGATATTAATGATATATTTCCTTGAGGATATAGAAGGACATAATTAAAGGAAATTAGCAAATGGAATGCATCGGTGGAGTCCAAGTATTATAATGTTTCCTTTTATTTTAGTCAAGATTTCTATAATTAGCTGGTCAAGGTTAATCACACGTGTGTAGGATATTTGCCTTTACGACAAGTCCGCACTGCCCTATAAATATAAAGGGTGTACGACAATTGTAATGATCTCTTGATCAATATAGAACTTTGGAACATCGCCAACCCTGAAAACAGGTATACCCCGATGGGTTCTACGTCTAGAGCGGGCTCTCCGTGATAGATGTAAGACTCGTCACCCCGGCGGGTTCGTCGTCATGAAGCAAGCTGTATCGACTAGTTCGACCTCGACGACATGGCGGAGCACTCGCCACCCCGGTGATCACGGCAACATGCCTAGGACTTCCTCGGTTCAGTCTGATATTCTGGTCAGTTCATCGTGGTTGCTAGTTATCCGGTATACTAGACCTTTCTAGGTTGTTTTACTAGGATTAGCTGCATACTGTCTCGGGAAAACCGATCTATCATAGTTAATTCTAGGGATTCAATCTAGTCTGATCCGTATATTCGAGTCACTTCTGTAGAGATCTTAGCGATTAGATCTAGTATTGTGTAGGCGTTCGTTCGTTCCAAGAACTGTCTCGGCTCAGACCGATCTTCTGGGATATCTAGAACTGTCTCGGTTAAGTCCGATCTTCTAGTTGGACAATCATGCAAGAACAATCTCGTCGTGAGGGTCTGTTTGGGGTATCATCGGAGTGTTTAGCCGATGAGTTATCTTGTTACTAGCAACAGCCGATAGATGATTAGATGCTTAGCTTTTGTATCGGCTTTGGTTCATCGACTCTGTGTATTGCACTAGATCTATTTGTATAAGTCGATGAATTATTATAATATTATAGTTAGTCTAGTATTATATCGACTGAGTATTGGGATTCTATTAATCCGCTGATATAGCGTTAAATATCGTGATTAGTCTAGTGTTGCATCGGCTCATGGATTCATGTTTTATTATTATTATTATTATTATAAAGCCGATGTGTAATCACGTACTTAGCCTGTATCGACTTAATCTTCATCGACTTTCCGCCTAGAGGCTATCATCGGTCGACTTGCAGGCGCACACCTTGTTAGTTGAATGGTCAAATTGACTGGCACACCGCGCACCGTCTACCGCACGTCATCGGACCTGCACTGGATCTAAGCAGAGCTCCTAGGCCTCGTGTTTGAATGCAGAGGATCGACTGCTGTTTTTCGCATCAACAGGTGGATGGTTTCTATGGTTTCCTTAAGAGAGTTGATGGTGTCCTTAATCTCCTCTCTCTCAATACGCTCTTTCGCCAGTTTCACAACTAGCACTTTGTTTTCTAGTTGGAGATTCTCCATGTCTAGTGCAAGTTGGGCAACAGTTGGTCCTTTGTGAGGGGACCTAGTTCTATTGTCTTGCTGCAGCCCCGCCGTCCTTTTGGTTGGGGTTGCCCTTGTGCTCTGTTTGGACGGGGAGGAGTCAATTAACTCTGCCATGTCCCTCCTGTCCGAAGAGGTGAGATGTTGCATAGGTCCCTTCCCACGGCCTCTTCTGGCTCCTTGGACCTGAAACCTTCCCTTGTATGGGGAGTCATCTAGGCTGTCCTTCTCGTAGCGGTAGTAGACGTCGTCTCCCCACTAGTTGTGCAGCGTCTCCACGTGCCGCTCGCCAGATTTCAGGGATGGGTCAGCGATGTCCTCTCTGAAAAGGCGCGACAACCGACCTCTTTGTTGGAGTTGTCGCTCGTGCCTTCATGGAATGTGTGTGCCAAGGGGAGAGGGATCGCGCAGTAGTGTGGGTAGGCATAGGGTTGCGCCCTCTTGTGCCCTCCTATGGCGGCAAGATTGCCAGAGGGGCCACAGAGATGGCCTTGACTTCCACCATGGTCATGCCAATGGCTGGGACAGCAAGGTTTGCCGGAGTAGGGACTCCGTCGAGGTCAAAAGTTGAGGTGGAGCTGGTGTGGGGGACCAAGCTTTTGTCCGCAATGGATGAGGTTCTTGGAGGTGGAGAGGCCAAAGGAGGAAGATGGAGTTTGTTTTGGTTCTGCTCTCAATCGAGGAAAAACTCCGTTTTATTGGCTCTCCATCGCGAAGGGATTAGGCTAACGCGTTAAAAAGGATCGGGGTTGGTTAGGTTAACACACACGAGGAAGCAGGGGGGTGGCGGCGCTAGTCCTTGTTCGGGCGAACGGGGGTGGGTCCCATTTTCCCCCCTAATTCTTGGGTGAGTTGGGCCAACAGGGGATGAGGTGCAGAGATGGGTTAGGCCCATTGGTTCTAATAAAAATCTCGAAAAGGCTAAAGGAGTATATTTAAGTCAATTAAATTAACCACATCTACAACCTTATCTAAATTTTCATTAGAATAGAAAAATTTTAAGCGATGTCCATTTACCATAAAAAGGTTACTTGTGTTGTCTTGCAGCGTAATTGCTCCATGAATTTAAGGGCCTTTATTTTTCAAACTAGCAGCTCGTTCTAAATCAGCTTGTACAATTTCAGCACGGGTCATTAGTAACAAAGTAATTTTAGTTCCTTTATGCATAAAAGTGTACTTATTACTTTTACCATGGTGTACAGCATCATTATCAAAGTCCCAAGGTCTACCCAATAAAAGTGAACAAGCTTGCATGGGTACAACATCACAATCAACAGAATCTACATAGGAACCAATAGAAAAAGGAACTCTGCAAGTTTGTATTACCTTAGCTTTTCCAGAGTCATTTAACCACTGAATGTAGTATGGATGTGGATGTGGTCATGTGGTCAAATCAAGCTTCTTAACCACATCAGAACTCACCAAATTGTTGCAGCTTCCTCCATCAATGATGACACGTGCTCGGCGGTTCTTGATGACGAAGAAAATCTAGAACAAGTTATGTCGCTGCATCGTCTCTGGCTGCTGGATTTATGTGCTAAGCACACGCTGCACAATAATATTCATGTAGCCCCTGGTATCTCCGCCTCCAAGGACGAGGTCACCGCTGGTGGCAGCGTTATCCTCCTCCTCATCCTCCACATCGGAGGTGCTCATGTAACTGCCATCATCTGTCGCCACATATGCCCGCCTACTTGGGCAATCTTTCTGCACATGAGTAGTGCGTCCCGTCGAAGCAACAGAGGAGGCACTACTAGCCGGTACCTGCACAGAATTTTTACCTGAGCGCGTAGAAGGGGCAGGGGCTGATCTTGGTGCTGCAGAAACAACACTAGCTGATGGGGGAGGCCGGTAAGATGGCTCGGGCAGCCCCGAAGTCCCCGTCGGCCGTGGTGGGTAGAAAGTCCTGGACTTGCTGTACTCCTTAAAAGCCTGGAAAAGTCCCTGTGATTCTTTCTCTGTAAGCATAGCATACTGGAAACACTGGTTGAGGGTATAAAATTCTTTATAATCAAGGATGTCTTGAATTTCTTTTCTCAACCCATAATAAAAGCGGCAAATCTGATCCTCTAGTTTTTCAACCACGGCACAATGAATCAAACCCTTCTGAAGCTCACTAAAATACTCCTGAATAGTTTTATCTCCTTGATCTAAATGCTGCAGTTTATTACGAATCTCTCTATAAAAAGAAGGAGGAACAAAACGATCACACATTGCTACCTTAATTTCTTCCCAAGTAGTAGGCAAATCAATTTTAGCAGCTAGACCACTCCACCAAACAATAGCAAAGTCCTTAAACTCACTAGTGGCTTGTCTAACTCTATGTTGTTGAGGAACAAGGTGAGCATTAAATTTTTATTCTACAGTCATTTCCTAATCAAGGTAAGCATCACCATCGTACTGACCCGAAAACGAAGGAATTGAAAACTTAATTTTAGCATACGGGTCATCTGGAGCATGGTTACCTTGTGTGCGACGGTTGTGATTGTGGAAACCACCCATACCTTGAGAGTTACGTTGCAAATGACGTCGTAACCTTGCGGTCCTTGTAGCTGACCTATCGACGGTGCCATCAGTTTTAAACACCGTTTCTTCATCATGATCGTCTTCAACGTCATTGTTGGTGTTGGTGTTGGTGGTCTTGTGAGCGGTCTCCAATTCGACAACCTGATCGGTTAACTTAGAGACTCTCTTATCCAACCGCTTAATGCTTTCTCCCAGGTGAAGTTTGGTGACGGCATCGGTGACGGCCCTAGTGATCGTCTCTGCCAAATCACTCTGAACAGCCTGCAAAGCCTTCTGTAGCTGACTTTGGCTCACGCACTCATCAAAGTTTGAGGGCGAAGCACCCTCTCCACCACTTCCTGACATCAGAAACACCAAAACAGAAAACAAAAAGTGAAGGTTATCCCTACAAAACTACTAAGCAGTGGTGCCTCTCAACATAGTAAAACAAAGCTTCTTGCAAAGCTCTTACAAAGTTCTGAAAAAAACAAAGCAAAGGATACCAGGGAGGTGTGTTCCACGATTGCAAGGGTTACAAAATAACCTGTGTGCTGTCCAGAAGAAATATGTAGAGCTAGGAAGGCCAAATATATATATGTGAGTGGCACACAAATCAAAAACAGGTAGTAAAGTTGAATAAGTGCCCAAGTAACTTGTCCCTAGTTGCTGATCTAACTATGTCCTAGAACAGTAGTGATAGCAAGGAGACAAAGGCACACAGTCGATAATAAGTGTAAAACAGCCAAACTCAGAAATTCTAGGGGCTAGATGGAGTACTAGTAGGAATCCTAAATTTATTTTTCGTTTATTTTTTTTTTTTAATATTTTTTCCAACTCACTAGCAAAGGGGGAGGAACCACAAAAAATTTCAGCTCAAATAGAGATAGGACATGGCCTACAGAAAATCTTGAAGTTTCAAAGAACATCGGGTTTCAACTTGAATGAATTTTTCTTTATCTTCCTGATTTTTTTTTGAATTTTTTGACGAGGGCACACAGGGCATAGCTCCTGTAAAAATTTCAGTCAAAATGGACAACTGAGCAAAAAGTTGTGGCTATTTTACCGAAGGGGTGTCGGAATCTGTTATGAGGAAACCCGGGGTTTGAGTGAAACTCGATTCGGGTTTGGGGTCGGGTAGGGATTTTTTTTGGCAGGGTGGATGCAGCGGAAAGTGGAATTTATGAGAATTGCTCCGAGGTGTTGAGGATGGGTTTAGGGTGGGATTAGGGTGGGCGTGTGGATCAATCAACCCTAGCACACAAAGCCGACAAAACCGAGGGTGGTGGAAGGGATGGCGGCTAGGGTTGCAAGGGAAACACTACTGACAACAAAAACACAAACTAAACCAGCGACTAAACAAGAACTAGGGCACAAACTCAACACTACGGACTCTGAATGAAATATGCAAAGGCTAAACACATGGTTATGGGTGGGGGAATTTTTTTTTTGGCTTTTCTGTGGACGATAGGAAGAACATGAAAACAAAACTAAAGGGTGGTGCGAACTTGACGGTGCACCTGAAGCTCTGATTACCACTTGATGTGAACAAGGGTTCCCAATCTTCCGAAAGGTTCTTAGTAAGTTGATTTGGTCGGAGGCAACACACAAATCGATCCGGCTTCAGAACAGCACGTTCAAAACCCCGCAATCGCAGCACGACATCTCCTCTGGTTATCAACCGTCCAACAATGATTGACCTCACCGAGAAGGCTAATCCCTACTTGTGAATCAAGAACACAAGCAGGAAGAACGAAGAATGCAACACAATTGCAGATGTATGATTAAACTCACGAAGTTGGGGTCTCACAACACACTGTTTATGAACAGAATTGATCTAAGCAAAACCCGAACCCTAATGGTGCGGTGGCGGCTGTATATGAAGACCCTAGGGTCATGCAAGACCATCTGGACGTGCTCCTAATTGGGCTCAACTAGATACAAAGCCCAAAGGCCAAAAATAGGCGACGCAGCACCGACACAGATTCTGGACTCTCTCTTGTTTCGACGATTCCCGATGACTCTTGATGAATTTTGACATGAGGCCGGCTGTATTGGAAAGGGCTTCTCCTTATCTTTCCGTGCATATGTAGAACGTCCAAATCCGAGTCCGTATACGCCCCGAAACAGACTCGAAGTCGGTTTTGATTGGGCCTCCACTTTGGCTTCCAAGGCGTTGCTGGTCCTCCACGTTCCCAACTCCTTCTCCCATCATCTCCTGATCCTCTCCATGGTTTCTAATCATAAAATAATCATTAGGTAGCAAACCATTCTCAAAAGTAACATATAGCAAAGAACGTAGGAATGAGCTCACCTCTAAATTTAGTCGTCGTGCACGAGCTCTAGTCATTGGACCTTGTAAGTCCAGAATTGGAGGAGTGTGTGTGTATCCATAGGAGTGATGTCCTCATCAAATAGTAACTCGCAACATCCGGTTGAGTGTGAGGTAGAAATTGTAAAGACCATTAGTTGTCCCAAACACATTTGGACACCTCTCATAGTACATGAAAGCCATGTCCTTCTCCTTCATCACAGGCTCATTTGAGATGATCTCTCTAGTGCAATCTGCACTTCCTTGAAAGAAATAGCTCGCAAAACGACTTGTCGAGACAGAATACTCCACACCTTGAGTTCTCTAATGAAGAATGCCCTTGCTATCAAAAAAGAGAGTGGAGTAGAATTGGCAAATTACCTCCTCGTTCCAGTCATAGTTGAATCCTATCAAATCATAAACTCCTCTATCCTTGCACACTTGGATGATCTCATTGAACACTTGATTTTCCTTTGACTTCATGTAGGACCAATCAATCCATTGGTGGGAGGCTAGTTGGTTCTTCCGGTTCTTGTCTATAAGCATAGACATATAGTAGTCTTGCTGAAACCATGTGTAGAACCGGGGGTCAGTGGCTCCCAGCTGCGCGGGATTTTGCTTCCTTGCTTCAATGAGAGCATTAAGATCTTTCTTATAGTCCTTGTAGATGTACCCTTCGGGATAAGCAGGTTGATCGACTTTAAGTCCCTCTACCACATCCACATTGTCTGTCGTTCCTGCTCTTAAAGATTAGAGGGCTTTTCCTTTGCGGGCCTCTTGTCCTTCATTGTCTGCTTGCCCTTATCTTGGGATCTCCTAGGAGGAAGAGATCCTCCCGGCTGGACAAGCACAGTCTGGGCCTCCCTGCTGGAGCCTTGACCACTCGACCCTTGTCCTTGAACTGCAACAGCCTTCCTCCTCTTAGAGGCGGGCACTAGTTTCTCACTTGCAAAGGAGGAGGAAGAGTCTTCATCGCTTGGCTCGCTCAGAGCATTGGATGCGTACTTAATTCTCACCATCTTGAGCTGCCAGTAGCATGAAGATTGATCATGGAATGAGTCAAATGTTAAGGCAAGAATCCAAGAGATGATCAAGAACAATGCACTGAACTACAGATGACGGAAGTTCTGTGACAGATCACGGAACATCTGTCATGACGGAAGTTCTGATGGAAGTTCCGTCATGACGGAAGTTCTGACGGAACTTCCGTCACTTGCAGTTGGCACCAAATTGACACTACTCCTAGATCCTACCATAACATCGCAAATGCTTGTAACAGATGATAGGCTAGCCCTGGAGGAGTTAATCTATCCAGCGGAAATGAAGACATTTGAACTTTTGACCTAAAAATGAAAGTTAGGTCAAAGACTCATACCTAGGTCAAAAATGAAGAGGATCGATGGAGATTGCGGAACTTCCGTGGGGAACGAGCCACATCTCCCCCTTTTTGATCAACTTCGTTGATTGAATCTCCAAATCACCGAAAATTGCTGCTTAGGGTTTGAGGAGAGGAGAGAGAAGAAGAAAGAGGAAATGGCTAGTTGGATAGAGAAGAAGAGGGCCTCGGGTTCTTTAACCTGGGGGCGACGGAAGTTCCATCATTGAGTGACAAAAGTTCCGTCGCTCTCGGGTTTGAGCAGAAACGATTTGAATTTTATGGAAGTTATCACATAACTTCCGTGAGCTTCAGGAGCCTTTGACAGAGGATGACGGAAGTTCCGTCATTGAGTGACGGAAGTTCCATCGTTCTCTGTCTGGAACTAAAAACTGCCTCTATTAACTAATGAACTTTTGGACAAGTTAAATATATATAAACAGACATACTTGTTCGAAACTTGTGAATAGTAACAAAGAAACATTCCAAGCTATATCCACAAGTTCCAACAATATGATCTATTGATTAAAATCATCATTTTTTTAAAATCAAAGACAAATGGATTTTGAAGAATTTTGGTTTCAAGTTCTTTTGCACAAGCAACAACACATCAAGCGATACACAAGGTTCTACTCCACATTGGATGAATCCAAGATATTCAGCTCACTTATAAGCTCACAAAACCGCATCTCATCTAGGGGTTTGGTAAATATATCGGCTAATTGTTTATCGATTCTCACATAGCTAATCTCAATATCCCCTTTATGGAATGATCTCTCAAGAAGTGGTGTCGGATATCTATATGCTTAGTCCTATTATGATCAATGGGGTTATATGCAATCATGATGGCACTCTCATTATCACATAGGTGGGGAACTTTGGTCATAGTGTACCCAAAGTCTTTTAGAGTTTGTCGCATCCAAAGTAGTTGAGCACAATAACTCCCGGCTGCAACATACTCTGCTTCCGCCGTAGATAGGGCAACAGAATTTTGTTTCTTGGATGACCATGACACAAGGGACCTACCCAAGAATTGGCAAGTCCCGGAGGTGCTTTTCCTATCCACCTTACATCCGGCATAGTCGACATCGGAATAACCGACTAGCTTGAACTTGGAGCCCTTTGGATATCACAATCCTAGGTTCGGTGTGTGGACTAAATATCTCAGGATTCTTTTGACTGCCACTAAGTGACTTTCCTTTGGAGCCGCTTGGAACCTTGCACACATGCACACACTAAGCATGATATCGGGCCTAGATGCACAAGAATAAAGCAAGGAGCCAATCATGGATCAATATACCTTTTGATCCACGGGCTTACCGTTTACATCTAGTCCAAGGTGTCCATTTGTCTTCCTGGTAGTCTTGTTAGGCTTTGCGTGCTCCATGTCAAACTTCTTGAGTATGTCTTGAGTGTACTTGGTTTGACTTATGAATGTTCCTTCTTCAAGTTGCTTGACTTGAAAACCTAGACAGAACTTCAACTCCCCCATCATGGACATCCCAAATTTCCTAGTCATAATCTTAGTGAACTCATCACAAAAAGATTGATTAGTAGAACCAAATATTATGTCATTGACATATATTTGGCACACAAAAATATCGTTATCAACTTTTCTTGTGAAGAGAGTAGGATCGGCCTTGCCAATTGTGAAGCCTTTATTGATCAAGTATCCCTTGAGGTGTTCATACCAAGCTCGAGGAGCTTGCTTGAGGCTGTAGAGAGCTTTGTGAAGCTTGTACACATGATTTGGTTTATTTGGGTCTTCAAACCCCAGAGGTTATTGTACATACACCTCTTCTTGAGTGGGGCCATTAAGAAATGCACTTTTCACGTCCATTTGAAAATGCTTAAAGCCATGGTGAGTAGCATAGGCAAGTAGAATACGAATTGATTCAAGCCTAGCTACGGGTGCATAAGTTCCACCAAAGTCCAAACCTTCCACTTGTGACTAACCTTTTGCAACAAGTCTTTCCTTGTTTCTCATCACGACATGATATTCATCTTGCTTGTTGCGAAACACCCATTTTGTACCTACAACATTTTGCTTGGGTCTTTCCACCAATGACCACACCTTGTTCCTTTCAAAGTTATTCAACTCTTCTTGCATGGCCATCACCGAATCCGAGTCTTGAAGTGCTTGTTTCACCCTAAGAGGTTCCATAGAGGAAACAAACGAGTAATGATGACAAAAAGTAGTCATTCTAGATCGAGTAGTTACCCCTCTTTGAATATCACCAAGAATATTGTCAACGGGGTGATCCTTTTGAATGCTTTGTCAGACTCGTGGATGTGTGGGCCTATATGCATCTTCTTCTTCTTGATGGTTGATATCTTGAGTATCTCCTTCACCATCATCTTGAACTTGATCTTGGTCACCGCCTTGAACATGATCATCACCATGAGCTTGGCGATTTCCTTGATCTTGTTCATCTTGTGGATCTTGTGAAGGGGAGTTATCTTGGTTTGAAGAAGATGGTTGATCTTGAGTTGAGTTTAGATCTTGTGGTCTTATTTCACCAATAGCCAAATTTCTTATTTCATCACAAGGAGCTTCATCACCTACATCACTTGGATTAACTTGCTCTACTTGAGAGTCATTAGGTTCATCAAATTGCACATCCCGGGTTATTTCAACAACTCCGGTATCTTTGTTAAAGACACGATATGCATAGACATTAGTTCCATAACCAAGGAGGAAACCTTCATGAGTCTTGGGAGCAAACTTAGAGGATTTTGGTTTCTTGTTAAGAATAAAGAATTTGCTCCCAAAAACTCAAAAATATGAGACATTGGGAAGGTTACCGATGAGAAGCTCATAAGGTGTTTTCTTCAAAATCTTGTGAAGATGCAATCTATTTGTTGCATGGCACGCGGTGTTGATGGCTTCGGCCCAAAATGTGTCCGGTGTCTTGTACTCATCAAGCATTATTCTTGCCATTTCTATGAGTGTGCGGTTCTTCCTTTCGGCTACTCCATTTTGTTATGGAGTGTACGGAGCCGAGAATTCATGCTTGATGCCTTCTTCATCAAGATATTCTTTGACTTGTGTGTTCTTGAACTCGGTTCCATTGTCACTCCTTATCTTCTTGATCTTCACTTCATATTCATTTTGTGCTCTCTTCAAAAACCTCTTTAGGATACCTTGTGTTTCACTTTTGTCCTTCAAAAAGAATACCTGAGTGAAACGTGAATAATCATCAACAATTACAAGGCCATACTTATTTCAGCCAATGCTTATGTAGGTGACCGGTCCGAATATGTCCATGTGTAACATCTCCAATGGTCTTGTCCTTGTCATCATGGTCTTGGAGGGATGTGATGCTCCAACTTGCTTTCCGTCTTGACATGTGCTACATATTTTATCCTTCTCAAAAGCAACATCCTTTAGTCCGACAATGTGACCATCTTTTAGGAGTTTGGAAAGGTTCCTCATCCCACCATGAGCTAGCCAGCGATTCCATAGCCAACCCAAGGTGGTTTTAGCAACCAAGCAAGCATTTAGGTTAGATCCCTCCTTGTTGGTAAAATCAACAAGGTAGATCTTGTCCTCTAAATACCCTTTGAAAGCTATTGAAGAATCCTCGCCATCATCGCCAAAGAGGCAATTATAGCCCATCTCACAAAGTTGTGAAACAGACATCAAGTTGTATCCTAGACCATTCATAAGATAAGCATTACCAATTGAAAGGTCATGGGTGATGGCAATCCGACCACGACCAATTACCTTTCCCTTGTTGTCATTTCCAAATGATATGACTCCACTTGGTAGATTGTCATGATCAAGTGTGGAGAACATTGATCTCTCTCCGGTCATATGATTTGAGCACCCACTATCAAGTACCCATGTTGCACCATCGGAGGAGTATTCCTACAAAGAACATCAAGCATGTGTTTTAGGCACCCAAGTTGGTTTGGGTCCCTCAACACTAGATACAAGTACTTTGGAAACCCACACATAAGGCTTCCACCTTGCGTCATGTGTCCCAACAAACTTTGCAACCACTCTACCATAAGCATTATGGGTTAGTACATAAGAGGCATCAAAATCATAAAAGGATATGGTAGAGGTCTTGTTGTTCTTGTTGACTTGGGAAGCGTTCTTTGGCTTGATTGTCTTCTCTTGTGCTACTTGCTTTTCCTTGCCTTCGGATACAAAGTTGGGTCTCTTGTTGTAGCCCTTCTTAGGTGCATTCTTGTTGTACCCTAATCCTCTCTTGTCATGAGAGGCTCTTGGCTCACCAACAATCTTTCTTGTGGTTTCTATTTGAGCCTTCTTCTCAAGTTCCTTAGCTTGGTTGGATAACTTTTCAATGATTGCATCATGCTTGGCAATCATCTTAATATTAATGTAGTGGCACCTTCCACAACCTTTGCTTGTTGACGCTTGGGAAGATTCCAATCTCTTCAACAAAGACCATGAGCTCAACTTGAGATCCTCAATTGATTTCATAAGAGCTTTGTTCTCCTCTATCAATGAGCTACACCTCTCTTGAAGCTTCTTGTTGGTTGAGGTGCATGAATCACTTGACTCTTTGACCTTGCCAAGATCATTAGTCAATCTCTTGTTCTTTTCCCTTTCTTGCTCAAGTTGCTTTGTGAGCTCAAGGTTCTTTTCTTTTTCTTCAATGAGTAGCTCCTCTTTCCTTTGGAGGATTCTTTCTTGATCCTCAATCTCCTCATTAATCTTACCTAGCATTTTCATTATTTCTTGCATAGAGGGGACCAAGTCCTCCTCTTCATCACTACAATAAGAGGGATTGAAATCAGAACAAGGAGATACCTTGCTTTCCTTGGCCATGAAGCACCGGGGAGCATCATCCTCATCATCAGTGAGGTTGTTGAAGAGTGACTTCTTGGCTGGAGGTAGACCAATGGCAATGTTGGCAATGCCACCCTCATCATCTTCATCATCATCATCGGAGATATACTCTTGGCCAATCTGAGCTTGCCCCTTGTTGTATGGCTTCTTGTTGGGCCTGTTCTTGTTGTTGTACTTTTTATTCTTCTTGCCCTTGCCATTTAGCCTTGGAGAATCGGCAATCATGTGCCCTTGTTCATGACATTCATAGCATCTTCTATTTGTTCTCCTAACTTTTGCCTTATCAAAACTTCTATTGATCATGTATTTGCCAAACTTTTTGAAAAATAAGGCAAACTCTTCATTGTCTTCTTCTTCATCATCATTGTCATCATCTTCATCATCATTTGCTTTGAGAGCTATGTGCTTCTTGCTTGAACTCTCATCACCAATGAGCACATTCACTCTATTGCCCTCATCATCATGACTTTTGTGAGCATTGATTCTTCTAGTGACTTGATCCATTGTGAAGCTCTCAAAGCCATCTTTCTCTTCAATAATGGTGCAAAGAGTAGGATTCCACATCCTAAGAGCCATAAGAAGCTTGTAGTTGAATTCCTCATCTTTTATGTTGTCTCCATAAGATCTTCTTTCATTGACAATATCCATGAGCCTATCATGAGTTTGTTGAGGCTCTTCTCCCTTGTTCATCACAAAGAAGTTGAATTGATTTTTGAGAACTTGAAGTCTTGACTTCTTCACCACATCCACTCCTTCATGAGCACATATGAGTTTCTTTCAAATTCTACGGGCATTCTCAATTCCTGATATTCTTGAATATTCCTTGGGGCTCAAGGAAGAGAGAATGGCCGACACCGCTTGAGCATTGCAATTAATGTTGAGTTGATCAATGGTTATGAGATTTTCTTCATTCTCCGAAGTATACACTTTCTCCACGATTTAACAAATTGGTGGACCAATTGACATGAGGTACATCTTCATGCGATGCTTGTACCAACTAAATCTTTGCCTTCGAAATAAGGCAATCTTTCACTTCCACTACCATGAATGTTTGCCACATCAGCATAATTGAATGGCATGGCCGTGTGCAAATCACTTCTTTTGCTTGCCGATGCAAGATCTTGAGGCTTGTCACCTTCCCCCGACTTCAACATTTTTTAACCTTCAAGCTTTTAAGCCTTGTAGAAGATTATGGCTCTGATACCAATCTTAAAGTTTCCTAGAAGGGGGGTGAATAGATAATTTAAAAATTAAACCTAAAAAAGCACTAAGCTTTAATCAAATCGATACGATAGAACTTCCATCAGTAACAACGAAACTTCCGTCACCATCGAAGTTCTGTCAAAAGATAGAACTTCGCCAAATTTTTCTCTAAAACTTATTGAAATGCGGATAACTTAAGAGTTAGAGATACAATACTTGATAGTGGAGAACCTAATGCAATTAGTAACTAGAGATCTCTGCTAGATAGCTTATAACACAACAACAAGTAAATCGAGCACAATAATATGAAAGAAATACACAAGCACAATAATGAAATGCGGGAAAAGTAAAGAGAGACACAAGGAATTAATCTGAGGTTCGGCAACCACACTAAGTAGATCCTACGTCCTTGTTGAGGAGCCACACAAAGTGGTCGGGTCTCTCTCAACCCTTTTCCCCGCCAAGCAATCACAAAGATCGTGCTCGGATTTCTTTCTTCACTTGATTCTTTTCCTCTGGAAGCGAATCACACCTTCATAAACGCCCCGGTCTCACCACAACAAGTTGGGAGCTCAAGGGCGACACCTAGCCGTCTAGGAGACCAAGTCTCCAAGAGTAACAAGCAAATCAAATCTTGTTTGGGGAGGGAAAGATGTGCTCAAGCTTTTGAGTTGATGGATTCAATCTTTTTGTGGTTGGATCTCTCTCACTTTGCTTGGAATCTCAAGATCAAGTCTAGGGGTGAGAGGGGAGAGCTTTAGCTGAAGAATGAGTGAAATGCCAAGATGTCCAACCCCTCCCATGGTGGAAGGGGTGAGCTATATATAGAGCTCTCTCAAAAACTAGCCGTTACTTAACTTTACTGTGGTCTGACGGAACTTCCGTGGTTCCCCACGGAACTTCCGTCAATTCAAAAAGAGTCATTGCACGGATGATTTCAGCTGAGCCAGAGACAAGAACTTCCATGATGGAGCTCACGGAACTTTCGTCGCTCTCGGGTTGCGACACTGAGAAACCAGGAAATGACGGAACTTTTGTGGCAAGGGCCACGGAACTTCCATAGCTCTCGGGTTGCAAGATACTTGAGTTGGAAAATGATGGAACTTCCGTGAGAAGACTCACGGAACTTCCGTGACTCTCTGTTTGGCTCAGAAAGGCTGGTTCTTTTTGGCTTTGGTTTGCTAATCTTTCACAAAACTTATTGGTTGGCTTGAGCACATGAATTCCCTTAAAAGCAAGATAAGTTTTACCCCTCTTAATAGTTCGGCATACCTATGACTCAAATAAATTAGCAAAAACTAAACTTGAAGCACTAGGAGTCTCTTTTCTTTTCTTCTTTTGTTGAGGGATGAACTTTCTTACAAATGTGGGCAATTGAACTTTCTCTTGGTAATCTGCACATACTCTTTGTAGTCATGTTAGTACATTTTTTAACCCCATGTCAATAATCACCAAAACCCACTAGGGGTGCTATATGCATCTTCAACATCCTTCTGGCATTCTTTGCATTTGCTGCTCGGCATGGTATAGCTTCTACTCACTTTGATACATAATCAACGGACACCAATATGTTCTCACAATCATAGGACTTTGGAAAAGGTCCCATGTACTCAATGCCCCATACATCAAAAAGTTTGACTTGAAGACTGTATGTAAGGGGCATGGCATTGTGGGCAGTGGTCCCTCTATGTTTCTGACATCTCCAACATTTGCGAATGAACTCTTTTGTATCTTCATACATTGTAGGCCAAAAGAATCCACTCTGCAAGATTTTTGCTTGAGTATGGAACACACCGCAGTGTCCTCCGTATGGAGATGAATGACACTTTTCTATGATCTTGGTGCCTTCGATTGTAGGGACGCATCTTCTTAGCAGACCATCTGCACATACTCTGTATAAGTACGGGTCTTCCCAAAGGTGCCGCCGACTCTCATACATTAGTTTCTTTTTATTCTCCCCTGGCGGTACATAACCTGGAACCATGTAATTCACAATGCCTGCGTACCAGGGGTTGGTGTCGGTCACCTGCAGCATGTCATCTCGTAGAAAATCATTTATCAGCAAAACCTGTATGTTAGTGATTTGCATACATGACAAATGATCTGCTACAAAATTCTCTACTCCTTTCTTATCTTTTACTTCAAGGTCAAATTCTTGGAATAAGAGAATCCATCTAATTAGCCTAGGTTTAGCATCTTTCTTAGTGAGCAGGTATTTCAAGGCAGCATGATCAGTGTAAACAATTACCTTAGCTCCTACTAAGTAAGATCTAAACTTATCGATAGCAAAAACAACAGTGAGGAGATCTTTCTCAGTGGTAGCATAATTTAATTGTGCTCCTGCCAATGTTTTGCTAGCATAGGCTATTGCATGCTACTTCTTATCCTTGGTTTGGCCCAAAAAAGCCCCAACGGCATAGTCACTAGCATCACACATGATTTTGAAAAGCAGTGCCCAATCAGGGGGTTGGATAATTGGGGCTGAGATGAGTGCCTTTTTAAGGATATTAAATGATTTAAGGCACTCATCATTGAAATCAAAGGGTGCATCTTTAGCTAAGAGGCTAGTGAGGGGTCTAGCAATTTGAGAGAAATCCTTAATGAAACACCGATAGAACCCCGCATGGCCTAGAAAGCTACGGATACCCTTAATGTTGATAGGAGGTGGAAACTTTTCTATAACTTCTATTTTTGCTTTGTCCACCTCTATCTCCCTTTTGAACACTAAGTGTCCAAGTACTATGCCCTCTTGGACCATAAAGTGGCACCGTTCCTAATTAAGCACCAGGTCCTTCTCTTGGCATCTAGTCAAGACCTTGTCTAAATTCTCCAGATAGTGTTCAAAGGTGTTTCCATAGATGAAGAAATCGTCCATCAAGACTTCCATGATTTCTTCTATCATGTCGGAGAAAATTGACATCATGCACCTTTGGAAGGATGCAGGGGTGTTGCAAAGTCCAACTGACATCCGCCGGTAAGCATATGTTCCATCCGGACATGTGAACGTGGTCTTGCTTTGATCATCGGAATGGATGGGAATTTGATGGTAACCAGAGTAACCATCAAGGTAACAAAAGGAGTGGTTTGCAAGCTGCTCTAACATCTCGTCAATGAAGGGCAGCGGGAAATGATCCTTCTTAGTTGCCTTGTTGAGTTTCCGTTAGTCAATACACATTCTCCAACCCGTTATGGTTCGTTGTGGGATCAACTCATTCTTGTCATTTTGAACGACCGTCATTCCTCCCTTCTTTGGACTACTTGAACCGGGCTAACCCACTCACTATGAGGCACGGGATAAATAATACCGACATGTAAGAGTTTCAACACCACCTTCTTCACTACTTCTCACATTGCATTGTTTAGCCTCCGTTGGGGCTCCCATGATGGTGTGCTATCCGGGTCAATCGGAATGCGATGGATGCAAAGAGCGGGACTAATCCCCATAAGGTCTTGGAGCGAGTAGCCTAAGACAGCGCGATGCTTTTCTAAAACAGCTATGTTCTTGATCTGAAAGCTTGTCACTTATGATGACAGGGGCTTCTAAATCATCGTGAAGGAAAGCATAGCGTAGGTCGGCTGGTAGGGTTTTATGCTCAATTGGGGGTCGTGTTGGTGGCTCCTCCTTTGGAAGTTCAAATGTTTCCTGGTTTTCATCATCCTCTTCAATGAAGTCTTTTGATTGTTTCTCGAGGGCGGATTCAGGAGGATCAACACAGGAGGATGGCCTTCACTTCCTCAATTGGTTCATCATCGAGGGGAAAATCTGAGATAGTGTTCTTGGATCGAGTGATTCTCCCGAGTTTGACATTAAGCTTCCCCTTGGTCAGAGCATCAGAGAAAATTTTCTCAATTGGATGCCTGATAAGCATGTCGAAGTCTGGGACTTCGAACATATGAAAATCAAGGAGTGCATCGATGCCTTCGTGCTGTACAAGCACTTCTCACAAAATTCCGTATCCTTCTAGAATGGGTCTAGAGGAACACTTATGGAATTTGCGGGTCGGTGCCATGGGTAAATCACCCAAAATGGCAAAAGCGCAAGCACCGGAAATGATGTTGGCACCAACAATGGGACTATAAAGAGTGTCCACCTTGGCTCTTCTAATGCAGCATGACAGAGTTGAGTTTGGCGGGCGCACCTGGATTGGGTCCATGGATAACTCACTTTCTCTCGACCATTCACTGCTCATGATAGCCGAAAGCTCCTTTACCGTCTTGAGGAGGAATGCCTCCTCATTAGGGTCAGGGGCTGCGGCTAATGTTGGTGTCTTCTTATGATAGCTATAATTCGAGGAGTTCCCATAATCTTCAAAAAGATCATCCTCGAATTGGAAAGGGAGTGCAGGAGGTTGAATTTCTTCTTCTTCCGTTGCCCCTAGTTTGGTTGAGGTTTCACTAGACGAATCATCAGATAGGCAAGGGCTAGGCTTAGGTTCGACTAGGGGGGTGGCCTCAATGCTCAATGTTGCTTCCTCTTGGTGGGGCATCTTGTAGTCGGCTAGGAAAGAAGTTTCTTCTAGGATAAGGTCTAAGAAAGCTCTTCCTTCCTCGAGCGTCTTGTGCACGAACGAACCTCCGGCGGTAATGTCAAGGTATAGGGCAGACTCCTTGCTCAGACCCAGGCAAAAGTGTTGAAGCAACACATGACCGGGTAGAGACAAGTCTAGGCCAGAGTGGGTTAACATGGTAAACCTGGCCCAGGCTGCACCTATAGACTTCTTCTTGATTTCTCAAAAGTTGAGAATATCTCTTCGTAGTGAGACGATACGTGATATACGATAGAATGTGAGACAAAATTTATTTTGGAGTTTATTCCAATCACCATTCACACTCCCAATGAAATGGGTGTACCATTGTTTTGCATTCTCCAAGAGGGGAGATGGAAATAATTTCCACCGCAGAGTTTCTCGTGTCATTCCTCTAATGGTGAGGCATGAACATAGCTGCTCGAACTCTCGCAAATGATGAAACAGGTTTTCGCTATCTAAACCCCAGAAGGATTGCTCCTGAACCCTGGCTATAAAGCCAGGACGAAGTTCCAAACCAGATGAAAGAATTGGGTCCGCAGATGGCGGTGGTTCGAAGAACTCGCCCTTTGGAGCAAAAAGATTTTGAATGGTAGGTTGCTCCATTGGAGATAAGAATTAATTAAAGAAAAATAAAAGGTAGGAGGGCGAACTAGGTTTGAAGATCAAACAGCAACCGTTCCCTGACAACGGCGCTAGATATGCTTGTTGGTATTTTTAATGAATGCAGATGAATCCGCAAGCACACGGATACCGCTATAGCACTTTGCCTCTGGAGTATTCCAAGGGTATAGATTTCACAGGGAATGTATGTGTTAATCTTTTGTTCTAGTCATCCAAGGACACCAAGATAACTATGGTTTCGGGTAGACAGGATTCTAACTGGTAAAAGAGTCCTATTCATAGTAAGTCCGACACTAAGCTGCTTGCATTGGACATCCAGTTTTCCTCTGCATCCATAGTGTAATTCTAGCCAAGAGCCTACTGCGTAGCCGAACATGGAGGATTTCAAAGGATAGATAGGGCTGTCACCATCTACTGCCTACCTCTGGCAATCCGTGGACTACGTGATAAACAAAGGCAACCTACGGCCTAGACACCACATCTATGCTTTCGATTACTCCCTTAATCTCTATGTATGATGGGCCAAGACTAAGGTCTCTAATTAAATAGAGTGTGGAACAAGCAAAGCAACTAAGCAATAAAACTTACTTAAAAAGAAAAACTAATAACCAGAGAAGAATCACGAAGACTTACTAAATAAGGCAAGCATCCGTCGTGGTACAAGTGCGGAGAAGGGGTTGGACAGGCCCGAACCTCCTCTCCTAGACTCCTCCTCACTCTCTCCTATTTTCTAAATACTTTGGCAGTGTTGAGCCCTTTTTGAAATGAAGTACTAATTCTATCTTGAAGTGTATTGAGAGTGAGGCTTTCCCTTCCTTCTATTGAACTCAAAGGTGGTTCCTGGAGTCGGTTACTTCGTCCTAACGCGCACAACCGACCTTGGGGAGGCACCAAGAGACTACATGTGGAGGCCATGCATTAGGGGGGACCCACCTATTTGGCCAAACAGGGGTTGTGGGTCCAAGGCCCCCCTCTCCTCCGGGTCCCTAGTGGGTGGCCCCTTGTCCCTCCTGACACTGTAAGGCGGTGGGTTACGTCAGTTTTCTTCTGTAAGTGGGCCAGTGAATCCGTGTGCTTGGCTATGACGGTCTAGTTTAGGTATTTAGTGACCGTCAACATTGTGTTCTTGAACTCAATCCAATTATCACTCCTTATCTTCACAATGCTGGTGTTGAATTCATTCTTTGCTCTCCTTGCAAACTTCTGGAGGATATCACTTGCTTGAGACTTGTCCACAAGGAAGAAGGTCCAAGTATATCTTGTGAAGTCATCCACAATCACCAAATAATATAGATTGCCTCCCAGACTCTTAAAATGTGTTGGCCCAAACAAGTCCATGTGCAAGAGCTCTAGAGGACAAGATGTCAACATGAATGATTTGGTGGGGTGGGAAGATGCAACTTGCTTTCCTGCTTGACATGCACTACACAGTCTACCCTTCTCAAATGTCACATCCTTGATTCTTTCAACAAGATTCCTCTTAACTACCTTCCTTAGCTGACTCATCCCAACATGTGCCAATCTTCTATGCCATAACCATCCTTTGGTTGCCTTAGTGAATAGGCAAGTACTTGGTGGCATATTGTTTGATTTGAAGTCCGTGACATACAAGTTCCCATGTCTCACTCCATGAAACACTAGCCCTTTCTTCTCATTCTCAATCTTTGCATCATCCTCATCAAATGTGCACTTGAATCCCATGTCATAAAGTTGACCAATAGATAGAAGTTTGAAGTTGAGGATTTCGACAAGAAATACCTTGGAGAGATGGTGGTCATTCGTGATGGCCACGTTGCCCGAGCATCTTATCCTCCCTTTTGAGTTATCCCCAAACATCACCTTCTCACTGTCTTCGTCTTCATCAATGTTGGTGAACATAGTTGGCTTCCTGGTCATATGTTTGGTGCACCCACTATCAAGTATCCAATGGGTGCCTCCACTCTTATATTTGACCCTAGTAGTAGCCATAAGACATGCACGAGAGGAAGAAGGGTTAGTATCTAAAGCATTGCTCAATGAACTTACTAACCTCGTCATATCAAATGATGAGACCACCCTCATAGCTAGGGATCTTTGCAATCCCTTCTTGAATTCTTTTCCTCATAGGATGGTGGGGAGCACGATACCTTCATTGCCCATAACCATCCCCCATATGCACATTGTCGAGGTCGATGTAGTAGTGGGGAGGATCATGAATGCATGTGATGTGCTCAAGCACATGTCCTACTTGTGAATGAAGCACAAGTATCATCTCCATAGCTCTCTCAATTGGGAGCTCATGCCTTCTGTTGATCACCTCCTCAAACAAGAAACCCCTCTCAGAAGTTGTGATTTGCAAGTGGCACTTGTCAATCACTTCATATGGCGGAACCTTCCGTAGCCCTCGAAATGAGTTTATCCTACACACAATATCATAAATGTATAAGAGAGTCTCACATAGATCATCATCAGGATTTCTCATAAATTCATCAAACTCAAAGAATAGATCCTGTTGATGAGCTTGACGAATATGCCAAAGTTGATCTTGTGGTGGAGAAGGTGGAGGCGCCGAAGCCGTAGTGGTGAGATCAATCATCTCATTTGATCTTGAGAGCATTGCGGTCGGCACTCCCCCTACAACAATGCGTGGTCCACCCGAAGTGCTCGGAGTAGAACTTGAAATGGCACTTGAGGTGGAGCTTGATGAAGCGCTTGATGAAGAGATTGGTGTAGGTCTTGACCCGAAGGGGTTGAAGAAGTTGTTGCAAGGCAATCTTTTGGAGGGATCAAAGAAGTTAGATCTCGATGCAACTTCTTTTCCTTTGCTTGATGATGCTTCATTGTTTACATTGAATGCCTTCTTTCCCGTCAAGGTTGCGGTGATCTCCTCATCCTTGAAGAGCAACCCGATCACACCATCAACGGAGAGATCTTTGTCCATGATGAGCTCAAGGGTGATGTACAGGAGCTTGCTGCTGGGGAGCAAGGTGAGGATCCTCTCGACTATCCTTATCTTTGGAAGCTTGAAAGGCCTTTCAGTTGCTGCAATTTTGTCCACAATACCTCGCAAGTGAATAAGAGTGTCAAGTAATTCCTCATTCACATTAGCATGAAAATCAAAGAATTCATCAATAGGTGAAGCACTAGTATGATCAACAAAAGGCTCACACTTATCGTCATCAACACTAGTCATGCTAGAAGCGCAAGCAAGATCAAGAGATACATTATCATTAATCATCACATCAAGCACACTAGTAGAGCAACCTATCAAGTTATCACAAGAAGAAACTAGGCACTCACTAGAACAAGCAACATCTACACAATCATTATCATACACACGATTATCAGTAAAGGTATTGGCAGAGTCCACAAGAGTATCCATCAACTCATCTGTATCATGGCTTCTAGGTAGTTTTTCAAGTGATCCTTCCACATGCCATGACTCGGCCCCAAATGGGATGACATCCCAACTCAATGCGGTCACTACTCAAGGCGGTTAAGCCCTATAATGAGCACTTGGCTCTAATACCACTTGAATGGACTGAGTGGGCGAGAGGGGGGTGAGGGGTGAATCGGGAATTCGCTATATGTACCAAATTCGTCAATTCCTAAAACCAATACTCAATCAACTCCCACAACAATTCTAGTGGTGATCACACTAACAAGATAATGGTCCTATGAAAGAAACAATAACCTAAGCATACTAGTGGATCACACTAACAACATTTATACCCTTTGCAAGCTAGTAGTCAAAGACACGCGAAAGTAAACAACAAGCTAGCAAAGGAGTCAAATCATGCAAACCTACAAGATAAGGAACTAGAGCATACAAGCATGAGTACCACAATACATACACGGGTGATCAATCAAGCCAAAGCAACTCCTACACAAGCTAGTGATCAATTGCGGAAACTAGACACTACTAGCTAGCAAGGATCCTATTCATGCAAGTCTACAAGATAATCAATCAAGAACAAGGTAAGCACATAAGCATGAATAGCATGGTATATAAATGCGAAAGGTAAAGCATCAAAGTAAGAAGTATGAGTAACAGATTGCTCATGATTTTTTTTCCTCGAGGTCTCGGAAGGATAGCGCCTTCCCCTACTACTTGTTGGACCACTCCCGTCGGAGTGTCGGTCCCTCCCGCTACCATATGAAGTTCTCACCCACGAGCCCGCAATCACTCCCGGAGTAAAGACACGATCGCATCACCGCTGCCACCAAAGCACAAGCTCGCCTCCCTCAAGAACTTGTCAGACTCCCCAAGCCGGCTCGGGCGCTCACTATTGATCGTCTCAAATGCGATCATCAAGACTACCTATTTGGAGCAATCAGAATTTGCTGTGGAGTCCAAGCAAGCACAAAGGCCAACGCTTATCGTGCTAAATTATATAGTATTGCCATCCATGCCCAGGGCCATCCAAAATCGTCGCTCCTCAATGAAAAAAATCAATGTTGTGAGCACACTTTTCGTCATGCATGCACGTATTTCTCTGTAGGGTGACTAGTTTAGAATATGCCCTTGTTGACTATGTAAAATCATTATATGTGTCCAAAAGCATAAGTCGCAACTATTATTTCTAGATGGTGCGCATTTCATTTACAGGCCCGGCCCTGAGGGGGGGCAAAGGGGGCGGCCGCCCTGGGCCCCTGACTCTGAGGGACCCCTCCCTATGGCAACTGATATACATACATATAGATGGTACTTGGCCCAATAAAAGTTTACTCCGGTAGCTCGTTGGTCTGATCTCAAGTAAAATTGCATCACAGTCCTTGACTGCTGGCTGCAGCGCTGCCGCGCCGTCTCCCTGTTTCCGTACCTCACCTATTTCCTGATCGTCATTTACCATGACGCTGGCATTCACTAGTCACCCGTAGTTTAACAGTATTGTAATTGCAATTTAGGCAGATCCGGCCCTAGAGGCCACAGTTTTGATTCGATTTGATCCGTTAGAGACCATGTGAGGAGCTTGAGGTACTGCAATCTCTCTACTGTTGTGCGCTAATGTTTTCTTCGAGATCTGAATACATGGTCAAACATTTGATAATCTTTTTCCAACACTTTTATCTCAGTTTGAAACCGCACACCCGATAGTGGGATAGATAAAAAAAAGGAGAAAATGATAAGAACATAAGTTGGTAGAATCGCAGAGAGGGGCTATTAATATATATATTTTTCTTTAAAAAAACATATGTAGATCTTTGAACTAACCTAGACGAGTTAACAATAGTTACTCCTTTAAAGAAGGTACCACTAATTTAGAAGAAGTCATGGTGCAACTAAGCACAATGTTGATATCACTATGGACATTTTGAGTAATGTAAGTGTTTATTTTATGATAAGAGTAAAATATAGACACACATTATTTATACTAGGAGGGCCCTGAGTTTTAGTTTTGCCCTGGGCCTCTGAAATCTCAGGACCGGCCCTGTTCATTTACTTCTAGCTGGCATAAAATAATCCTAAGTAGAAACTGTTAGTTCTAGCTGGCACATTCAAACAAGCATTGGTCACACCCCCGTCTTACAGAATGTCTCCTTTAGTTTTTCCAAATCACACCAAAGGCCACTCAACCAGTCCGGCCCTTTCTTTCACAATCATCTGTTTTTGAAACATTGGTCAAACTTAAGACAGCTCTAAATGAATACGTTCTTTTTTCGGACAAATAGAGAAGGAGGATTCAATTTTGTTTACAACAAATGGCGAAATGATATGACAAGATATTTAGCAGTATAAAGCCTGGGACTTTGCAGCCCTAATGATCCTGTAAAAATTCGAAGTCGGGGTTGTCCAGTAGCTCCTTGGCTGGTCTGACGTCTGAAAAGTCCTGCTGTGAGTTGGTGATATCATCCACCGTGAACGGGATGCTACATTATTGCCAAGGAAGGAAAGGAAGGTAATGAGGACATACTATTGTAAAATATAATAGTCTGGCCATTAAACAAAATGTAATTTATTTACCTCGCATTGTCATCTAACAAAAAGGAATCGCTTCTAGGGTTCTTAGAATCTTCTGTCATTACCACTCGCAAGTTACTAAGAACCTGACATGTTAGAGGGTCATCAATTTATTTCTTTGAATTGAATATCGTATGATGAAGTGCGAAGCAGGAGGATGCCAATTGTACGTTATAACACATTAATTTATTGGTGAGATATGCGCGAGCAAAATTTTATGTAATCGTCAGTTGTGAGTGTTACACTTTTCATGGAAGAAATGAAAATATTCTTAGGAAAAAAAAAAAAGAAATGTGCCCGGATATGGTGAGGCTCTTGAAAAAGGAACTCACATCTGATGAGACACTCTGGGTATTATACTTGTCATCCCAGTATTGTGTGCAAATTCTGTACAACTGTTGAACACTCAAGATCTGCAGTAATAAACGATAGGATACTTATCAGAGAAAAGATGTGAATGTTATGGCTGGAGTTTAGAAGGCAAGAAGCAAAGCCACTCGCCCTCTTATGGAGGCTCTGAGTTGTGGTAATTCTTGTTTGCCTTATTAATCTATATCTGCTGCCGTTATATAGCTCAGCACCTAACACAATCTTATTAAATCTCCAACCGACTATAAACTCAATCTCCTAATAACTCAATCATTATCTCTCTCTAATACTATCCCTTTAACGCAAGCAATCCTAACAACTTGGCTAGCCGGTTCTAGCCACTAAGGTTTAGCCCGGACTTCTTGAGGCGCCTAACATACTTCTGACGGAAGAATGTGTCCACATAGTGAGAAATTAATGTCACATTTGAAGGAAGAGACTGAAAGCAGCAGAAACAAGAAAAGCAAGAGAGATTCAATATTGAAAAGCACGTGTACTGTTTTGAGATTTATTTGTACCGGACAAAGGTCATTGACTATCTCATCATAAGATATTCTGAATTTATGAAATATAACCTGAAAAGGACAATAAAAACTTATTAGAGTGTGGAAGGAAAAATGTACAAGTATATATGCAGGTTCAAACTGCTGAAATTCTTATTTGTCCTCCGTACGTCAGAACATACACATATATGCCTAAGCGGATGCCATTAAAACGGCGTCGGAATAATATCCAAGAAACAAAACTCCACAGGAATGTCACTAAAACTTTTGTCTAAGTGGATGCCACTGAAACGGTGTCAGAATGCCATACCAAAAAGCCAACTGCCTGTCTGATATGCTTGAGCTCGTCCCATGATGATGCTGCATACTATTACCACAAACTTCATCGGTAAATGAATCCATAAAAAATAAAAGAAAACTAGCCATTTGCATAACCTTTGGATCACCTTGGTTGTTGCCTTTGCACACCACGACTCTAAATCAGATAGACCAGCTCTGATATACTCTCCATTGCTGAAGGAGCAACACTCACGACGAAGAAGTACACTGCAGAACAAATAGTAACCACTGGTTATTACCTCCCTCCCATTAGGATTGTTTAATTTGAACTAATCACAGAGTCCTACACTATACTGTCAGCAATTCTCTGCCGTAGGAGGTTCTATACGATATCCACATGCCAAAAAAAGAAAACAAGGATTATAGGAAAAATAATCCGACCTGTTGAATAGTTGCACATTAATATACGTGAATATCTGCATAAAGATATTCTGTGCTAAACTGTCCGGTACCTAAGTATAAAAAATAAAAGTTATAGTTAACCACACAAGTGAATAGTACTATAGAAACAGGAGAGAGGAAAACATACATGATTATCTTGCACTATCATTAAAAGGTTATCCAAGCCCTCAATAATTTTCACCCAGTGATTGCTCTGGGATTCATCAGGTACTGGTGGTGCAGAAGGTCGTCGTATCCTATTCCTAGCTTTCATCGTCCTTGGAGCCTTTTGGATCAAAACGATGTTTAGGTATATGAAACATTTGAACCTAACACCAATAACAAACTAACCAACAACCAGAAAACTAAAATTAAATAGATGACATGTTACCTGGACACATAGCGAAATCAAATATGACAATTTCCTTTTCATATTGTCTCGGACCATTCCGTATATCTTCTCCACATAAGCAGTTAGCTGCTGCTTGAAAAGCAAGGCTGGGTATTTGGCCTCAACTTCATGGATGACTTCATCATTTGCTTCGTGTTGTATGTTGGTGAAAGATGCTGGATGCAAGCCCTGTAAAAATGGATTTACTTTATACGGTATTCCACAACTTGTTAGTTCAGTTTTCAAGCCTGCAAATTTCTGTAACATACTTGAACCATTCTGCCAAATAATGATTTAAGTTGAGGAGGTTTATTTCGTGAAATACTGGCAGCCTTGATACTTCTGTGCAGCAGGAATAACAGGCTCGATGTATTTGTAAGCCAATAAGCAAGCATGTCATTGTTTTCCTCGTTCGTCTGCATCAAATACTTCACAAGTGAGTTTGGTGACACAAGTAAAAAAATAAACATCATTTCCTGCAAAATTTTAAACACAATAAATATAACTTTTAGTAAACATAAATAAGGACATAGCAGCAGGTTCATTTGAAAACAGCAATTCGCAGTTAAATTACCTAATAATGTCAGATAATATCACCCAAATAAACTTTGCATGTTTCTGAACAATAAAGTGTCATCGCTGCTGATTTCGCCAGAAACATATAGCAATGTAATGTAAGATTTGTGTAACAAAACGTCATTAAAACTTTTACTAACCAAGACCATGCTTTTACTCGTCCACATTGTTCAACTTTGAAAATAAAGGTTACCATCATTAGTAAAGGATTTGTTTTTATTTTTTAAAATGGCCAAATTTAATACTACTTTCTAACTCATGTTGCATACGTCTACACTACAATCCCAGCTCTTGATTACCTGTATTGCCGATTCAATTAACTGAATGAAACGGTTAAAAAGACTGGTCTTGTCCGCCTCAAGAGATTTCCAGTGAAGGAGACATTTGTATATGGTAACAGCAGCAACTGGCTTTCCAGCAGAATATCCAAGATTTTTTGCGACACAGGCAATAAGTACATTTACCTACAGAAAGATGTGTCAGATAATCTTATATACGCAAAATTAATTAGGATTCCACAAGTTGCATATCAAACCCAAGGGGTTTCTGAAAATTTAAACTTTGCTGAGACTTCTGAAAAGTTAAATCGACAACTCTAATGGACACGGACTTACGGAACAAACCAATGTTAAGACAATAGTTTTTTTTATAAATATCCAAGATTTTTTGCGACACAGCAATAAGTGCATTTATCTGCAGAAAGATGTGTCAGATAATCTTGTATACGCAAAAATAATTAGGGTTCCACAAGTTGCGTATCAAACCCAAGGGGTTTCTGAAAAGTTAAGTGCATTTATCAAGTGATTGAAATTTTGCTAATCTTTTAGTCACTTTTCCAGTCATTGGATATTGGTCCAACCACCTAGATTTTTTATTCAATAGTGTCAAAGAGAATATTATCTGCAAAACAAAAATGTTCCGCCTAAGAACTAAATGTCCCAGCAATATAAATCTATTGTTTCGGCAGTACAGTTTCATTGTTCCAACAGTATATTTTGATTGTTCCGAAAATATGACCAAACCAAATGCAAAATTTCAGTTAACAGAAAACTTGCAAATCTGTCATAGAATGTGCAAATTATGTAATAGTGGCAAAGTTATATATCTGTACAGTCAGCTCTGTATTGTACGTTTCCTGCTCCTTCCCTAAAGGATATGCTTCACAGAGTAGGCAACTGTAACATCATTCCTAGCAAGTAGGAACTGGTGCCAAACAGAACAATCATGTAGCTGACAAACTTTGTAAAGCTAAGGATGTCATGCACCCCCATAGTTCCTAAATGTCAGACGTTGTGTTACTTTTCCAAGTTGGAAGTTTCGGGAAGCATGCATCTCATTCACATTCTCTAGTAAATCAGAGTTGAAAATGAAGAAGTGAAAAAACTCTAGAAAGTGATGCAGCCAACCTGTGATTCTAATGAATTACTCGAGCCAGCTTCCTTAAACTCGTCCGTACCTCCCATATCCGTCAATACTTTTATTATATGCTGCGTAGTTGGCCTTTCCTCTGCAATATTATTAATGCACATTGCTCCTATGTCAGCGCATGCTTTTACATGTTCCAGCGGTATGTCTTCCTGCGATTTCTCCCGTCTATTCCTCCAACTTGCTATTACCTATGAGAAGTCGCAATCATAAGTTTGAATCATCAACAGGAAATATCCTGAAAGTAATTAAAAGTGCGTCCAGAGTGGACATAACTGAAATATTCAAAAAAATTCTAGACTAAAACAAAGATCAAATAAAAAGTTTTTTCTACAACTCATGTTGGGTAAGTACTCCCTCCGTTCATAAGTTGTTGTCGCCATTAACTTTTTTAGTTAACTTTAATTATTTATCTTATTATTTTTTTAAAAAAATATCATATATATTATCATAGTTTGTTTTATCATCAAATTAAATTAAAACATAACTTAAAATTCTTTATATTTCAAATAATATTTTGAATAAGATGAATGGTCAATATTAAATAAAAAAATCAATGACGATAACAATTTAAAAACGGAGGGAGTATAATAACATTCTAGAGTTCAAACTACCTTAGCCAACCCAGTCATATAATACATAGAGGACACGCTTCCACCAACCTATTAAATTTTTGGTTCGCTAACATTACTAAAAAACCCTTACAAAAAAAACTTACTAAAAATCCAGCACATTTCATTAACATGTAAATCTATTTTTTTCATTTAAAAACACACCATGTTACCAAGATACCCCCCAAAATCCGGTGATGCTTTTATAATACTATTTTATATTTATATACTCCAAAAGACATGCTATATTTCATTTAAAACCAAAACTCTGATCACACTTTTATAATACTCTTTTTTATTTTTACTTTTATTATTGTAAAACATAGTAAGAAATAGACACCCATGAAAACGCACAAGCACTCACCTATGAATACGCACGCATGGGTGGACAGGCTCCACCATAACAAACAAAATCAGGCACACTAAGTTTTCTACTCCTAATACACCATGATCGTAATATATCTAAAAGCCTAAATGGTTATTGTTGGAAGAATTTTTTTTCCTAACTCATGGTCTGAATTGTTCATGATGTGCTCTCTAATGATATCATGCTACATCCAAAAAAGGAGGTAAATTTATGCAAATTAAAACTTCATTGTACCAATGCGTTGTAAAGAATATATTCCCCATTTTGAAACCTTGCTTTTATCTTGACGCAAATAAATTTATTGTTCTTACTTCCTTGGGTGTGGGAAACTTCTTTCCTGACATTATCTCCATAATTACAACACCAAGACTATAGACATCTGATTTCTTTGAGAATTCTCTGTCGTAGCATTCTGGTGCGAAATATCCTCTGCATGAAAATATATTTAATACACAAATGATGTAATGAATGCTTAGATTCCAGATAGATTTTGTTTACAACATGTAACTGTTTTAGTTTTAACTTCTGTACATCAAATTGGAAAATATGTACACATATGCAACTGTTGGTGAGTGCGTGTGTGAGCTCAGAATCCAACAGTTGTATTTAACACAATACGATCACATGTATGTTGGACATAATAAAAGGTATTTATGTCTTGTATAGCAAGAATACTATCATATTTGTAAACAAATTCATGTGTAGACACGTAGCATGCACTACATGTATACAACTTATTTTTTGGAATTTTTTTAATATTGAGCACTGCAAACTTTAAATTAACGTAGTGTGTGGGTAATCCAAGGTCCATTCATAGCTTTCCTAAAACACAATGCAATATATTTCATACCTAGAAAAAAGTATGAGCTTTCAAGAGGGCTTAACAATCTAAAAATCTGAGCTTTTAAGAGGGCTTAGCAATCTTACAATGATCCCATAACTGTTGTAGCTATAATCATGCTTTGGTTTTGGTCAAGAAGCCTTGAGAGACCAAAATCTGCAATTTTGGGTATCATGTTATCATCAACCAGTATATTAGCAGGTTTGAGATCCAAGTGAAGAATTTGATTCTTGTGAAGATAATGTAGACCCTCACAGATTCCTTTGATCATTTTATAACGCACTCTCCATTCAAGTCCACAAGATGCATCTGTGAAGAGTAGAAGGGTTACATGTTAAGGGACCATATTTTTCAAAAGAAACACAGATCTTTAAACAACCTTCTAATTAATAAATCATTTTTAATTTTCCAAATCCAGGGGCCCACCCGGCCAGCCCGTATGCAAAAGCAAAATGAAGACCAGCCCGAGCTAGCAAATTCAAATCGAACCGGGAGTATGTCACCTTCCTGGTCACTTTGCCGCCCGCGGACCGATATGCTAGGAGCACGGACTGTAAGGCGAGCGAGAGCGCAACAAAGGGATGTGCTACTGCAGTCAACCATGAAAACAGCCATTCGGTGGTCTTCAGTCTTCACCGCGTTGTCTCTGCCGGGGTAGTTAATACCGCTAGCTCCTATATTTTCCTAAGAGAAAACAATCGGCGGCCACTGTGGTTCCGGCGTCCTAGTTATGACGGTGCGAGCTGTGTGCCTGCATCCATATCCCTTTGCTAGCTAGCGCTCTCTCTCTCTCTCTCTCTCTCTATGACGAACAGCCAGCCTTCTTCGTCGACCAGGCGTTGCTGCTGCTGCCTCGCATACTTCCATGGTCAGATTGAGGCCCCAGCGGCACCGCTTTGACGGCATGCACGTCCTCCACCTCAAACTATCTCACCCAACCGCGCCCCAAATCTCTCAGTCCATGCTACCCGTCTACCCCTTATTAGACTTTAGGATCGCTAGAAGTAGATCGAGAGGGTAGGTGTCAGTGGATGGCGTACCTTGTGCGCCTCCTGTGAAAGCGTTGCCGGCCATGGTGCCGACGACGAGGTGGTGACGACGGCAGAGGTGTGAGGCAGCCGGTGATGCTTCCCTTCACTGGCTGTCCTCCCTGTCAATCGGAACGGGAAATCAGAGTGAAGATCGTGGTCATGGTGAACCCCATGTCGTGTGCCAGGCTCCACCTCCTTTTATTGGACAGTATGACGGGGGGCCACTAGCTAGTTACAGCGGGTCGCCCCTGATCAGGGCACATGACCAAGTCCGTTTGGCCGTTGGGCCAAACAGTAGGAGATCGATGAAACATTCTTTTCCGTGATCTCAACTTTTACTTTTAATTTTATACTTTAAAATAACTCTTTTCAAAGTACACCTTCCATCATAGATTTGTATGTGGAGCATATCTCATCATCACGCTCAACCGTCAATAGAATCAACAGCTATAACACACTCCTCCATTTTGAAACAGGTTCTGTTTCTTTTGGATCCTTTATCATCTGGAAGTTATAGGCTATTCCATGAACCGATGTTGAGGGTGTGTTCTTTGAACACACTAGGCGGTAAGCCATTAATAAGCAGATATGCAAATATTTGTCTATTTCTTTTATGCTACAAGCATTTCAATATAATTACAGACTTTCTCCCTTACAACGCATAAATTTGTGTCAGTGTGTTTGGTATCACACTTGACTTGTTGTCATAGGAGCGAAAAAATTAAATGGTTATTGCTTTAATCATTATCAATTCTGGGTATAGGTTTTCTTAACCTTTTATTTTGCCTGGCCCTCAGCATCATATCATGTTATACCATGCTTTTGTTTCATAATGATGATAATTGTTTCATTCTTTAGAGCTGTTCCACAAAAACTTCAAGTGTAAAAGTTAGCGATAATTGTGGATTTCGCTATACATTTCACAAGTCCTATCTTTGTACTCACAACCTTTTGAGAGTACTTATTTATTTTAGCCTGAGGCCGATATCTTTGACTCCATTTCAGTGATCTATATTTGGACTGGACCAAACCAACTCGAATTCGTAGACCATGTAAGGGTAATTTATTGAGCTTCCAGTAGCTGAAGCATATGGTACCATATCCATTTGATCTATTTCACATTGACTCTTAGAACACTAAAGTTTCCAAAATCATTACCACTTGACTATAAAACTAGGCGTAGCTTTTTCTCGCATGCATACTTTAGAGACCTTTCTTAGCATGTCCATGCAACATTCCTAATAACTCTTTTACTCTTTTCACGGTGAATCTCGATCGATCCTTATAACGAGAGACATTCTACTGAGAACATTCTTTTGAACTTTGAGGACAAGAACTTCTTCTCCTCCCACAGTAGATTAACATCATCACACAGAAGTAGAATGTTATCCACATCTATAGGATTAGGAAACAAATTTCCCATTCTATAACTTTATACAAATACAATTGTCCTCTTATCTTCTTTAATCCAAATTAACATCTGATTCTTTTAACTTTAAATGCCATTGTCTAGAGACTTGTTCTAGTCCATAGAAGACATTTACAGAACTCAGATCATGATGTCTTTCATCTGATGTAACTCAGATCATGATGTGCCACTAGCATGCATTGTACTCTATTCATTCTTTTTGCACAAAATCTTTCGATTTAAGTAGCGCTCTACACCTTTACATATTTTCTTTGGAGTCACATTGGCCTTGTAGACCCTTTATAGTCTACTGTTTTGGCTCCATTGAAAATTACTTATGAGTCCCAAACATTGTCGGGATTCACTAATTTCATTTCATCTCACATAGTCTCTTATCATTTAGACAAGTAGACACTTCTCAAAGCTCGATAGAGCACGTCTTATGAATTCTTTAAATGGAGGTGGGATGAACCTCCATTTGATCTATATAGGGCTGTTGCAAATCCTCCTCATATACAACAATTGGTTCCATTGGCTCCTGAAGGACAGGTTTTGTATAACTCATTGTTGCCACGGGTAGAATCACAGTAGGTATTGGCACCACAACTGCACGAGTTGTTAGTGCAATAACAACAGGCAGTGAGAAATAACTCCTGAATCATCTGAGTGGGCACATACACCCAATTCTCCTCAATGTCACTTTCTCAAGATACCATGCCCCCTTTGATTTCTCTAGTATTTCAAGAAAACAACGCGTCTTGTTAGAAATAGAAACTTTTGCTTTATCTGGACAATCAATAAAATGGCTCCCCCAAATTACCCAGATGATACCAATGGTGTATCTTTAAACTTTATTATTTGGTTTTATTCTATTAAAACTTTCTCCTTTATGTCACTTTTAGCACCGTCTCAGTATTCCATAATCTTCTTTCAGAACTGTAAAAGATCTAGGAATACAGTTATGGCTTTGCTTTAGGGGTATCATTATTATGACCGTCATACTCCCCCAACGATCACATTTATAGATCACTTTAAATGTAAGTTTAGGAGAGTTTCATTAATTTATCTCATAGTTTTTTTCCCACCTCAAAATGTGGCAAGAACTTTTCTGCAACAATTTCAAAAACCATTCAGAAATCTTGTGAATTGAGGAAACTTTGATCATCTACTTCATTCACCTAATTACTTCATGTGAAATGAAGTTTTGTGTCACCTCGTATGGGAGTACTTTTTTCTCATTTCTTTTAAAAATTCAACAGAGTTCTTTATCAATAGTACTTTTGCAAGTCATCCTTGCATATCATTCTTACCTTTTGGTTTGTCTATAAATTTATTCTCTTTAGATTCATTGAGTGCTTCATAAGTGTGACACACGGTTGATACTAGGATAGCATAAGAGCTATTCCATACTTTTCTCTCAAAGTAGGATTCATTAAAAGCATATGAGTCATCACATCTTTCTCATGTTATATAGGATAAGTCCTTTGTCAAAATTATTGCCATCGTACGGGATTTTTCTGACATAAATATTATGCCAACTTTACCCCATTATACGGATATTTTCCTAGACTTTTCCCGCTATGCGGATATTATCATAAACTTTTCTCGTCATGTGAGTAATTCCCTAGAAGGAATATAAATGCCAGTATTGGCTCTTTTGACTACATATAATATCATCAAATTCGAGAATAATTTGAATACTTTTCAGCACATTTGCTTAATCTGACATTGGTGAAATTAAACATGCATGTTGCTTGTTACATCTCCAACCATGATGGTTGAAAAATTCTTCGTCATAAAGAGTACATGAAAGACATTGGTCAATCAAGACTCTCAATGATCTATCTCTTTCTCGGATTAATATCCAAGAATTTTTTAATTTTTTAAGTCATTCTTTAGAGAGAACATACTCTCTCACATTATGACCTTTTTTCTTGGTCATCTTTTGGGTCACAAATACCCTAACTTTTGGTTTCATGTCTGAAAGCATGAAAATCTTTTAGTCTGAGAAAAATTAGCCAATAATCAACAATAATGAGCATAAAAATTAACTCTACGTTGGTCTGGTTAAAAAAATGCACATTGAACTTTTAAATCTTTCTTTTATATTCTAAATCACCATTGGATAGAAATAGAATAAAACATCATCTTTCTACATTAATTCCACATCATCTTTGGGCAGAAATTAAAATAACGCACATAACTCATAAATAATGTAAAGATATTACTATTAAACAACTTTGGCAAGAAAGTAATAATTATCATCAACTTTATTGCAGTGGAAGCAACTTCTCTAGAGTTAAATTCATTCTTTATCTTTGTAAAAATCTCTGAAAATTGGTCACTTTGATATAAAATTTATCAAAGATTTGAACTTTAAGCGTAAGATTCATATTATTATAATATTATTATCATCAACGTTGGCCAGAAAATAACAATACCATAATTAAACTTTAAACAAATATCTTTCTTTTTCTCTAAAATAAAATTTCCCGTAGGTACCAATTTAATTAGAGGATGAAACTATTACTTTGCAGCGAAAACTTTTTAATATTCTATTCAGAAGCATCATATATTATTTTCTACTCTCTAAAACAAATTATCCCGTTGGTTCAAATTTGAGTAGAGGAGAAACCAGTTAAAATTTTGCAGCGGAATTCTCTAAAATACTCATGAACAGCTGCACAAAACACTCATTGTTCTATATTTTTAGAAGCATATGGATCTTTGTTAAATTCTCTAAAAAATGATTCACATTGGTGCATAATTTTCAGAGAAAAAATCTATCAAAATTCAATTCAAATTCTATTCAAAATATCTTCTGGAAATAGGAAAAAAAATCTCTATAAAACTTTTCATTTTTGGCCCATTTTAGATAAAATTGCCTGCCCCATCTCGCGCGCGCATGCGCCCGCGTGAGGCCTTTCGGCCTGGCTCGCACCCACGCTGTCGGTGTTTAGATCACCGACAAGTACTATTTGTTCTAGGAGGCACGTGTTTCGGTTTCGGTGATGGCTATACAAGAGGACACAAGGATTATGCTGGTTCGGGGATAAGCCCCTACGTCTAGTTCACAGCTCTGCTCGTGTTACTTGCACCGGGTGTACATTGATGGCGAGAGAGAAGGAGGAGCCTCCAAGTCTCTGGTACTTGTGTGCGTGGGTAAGTGTATGTGTTCGGTTGCTTCTGATGTCTCTTGTCTAAAGAAGAGGAAAGCCTTCCCTTTTATACCTCAAGGGAGCCGGCCTCTAATTACACATAGAGAGAGGGGGGGGGTAAGCTTCTACACGTGCGGAGTCGGTGAAGCTATGTCGGAGAAGGTAGGGACCCTGGTCAGCGGCGTGGCCTTTGGCCCTCGTGGGCCCCTGTCGTCCTGGTCCGGTGTCAGAGGTGGGGAGGCACTGTGCTCGGGCGTGCCCCTATTTTCCGTCGTCGGGTCGAGCTTCCTCGTCACTAGAGGGCGTGTTCCGCTATTCATAGGGTGGCACAGCATGGGCGCTGTCATATTTCTTAAGCGAGGTCTCATCTGATCGTCCATCAGATCGTCCTTTATCATCACTGTTGGCAATGCCATCGAGTGTTAGCGGTACAGAGAGCCTTATCGTGCCTGCCATCATCAGCAGGCACTGGCGATGATGAGAAGGGCAGGTATACGGAGAGATTTGACCCCGTGATACTGTGCGCTTCGGACTGGGTGTAGCATTCAAGGCGAGGCAGTTGGTAGTTGTTGACCGTCGTCCCGCTCGATCCCCACGTCAGGAGTCGACGCGTTGGGTTGCGCTTGCCTGGGCCCGCTCGGAGTTTGGATCCGTCTTATCTTGTCAGGGCAATCGAGGTTCTCCACCCGTCATCTTCGGTTTAGCCAGTGATTCGCAAGGCTATCCTGTCATCAGTGGTGGTCCATAGAGGGGGTTCTAACGGAGACAAGGCTTCTCGACGGTCTCAAGGACCGCTCACTGTTCCTCATGATGATGATGGCGGTGAAGCAGTCATCCTTATCCGGGAGTTTGGATAAGATTGGGCAAGAGGCCTGGCCGGCGGCTCGGGAGAGCGACCCGCTCCTTGGACCTTGGTGGGCGGACTAGTTTTATCTCGACCCCTTTGGGGGGTCGAGTGGGACACGGCCGACTCTTGACCCCCGGAGGGTCCAGCGAGTCGGGGGTGACGTGACCTTTGTTTCCAGGATTTAGTTGTCACGGAGATTCCCCTCGCAGGGTTCGCGTGGGTGGCGCCATGGTGGAGATCAGGCGCATCTATTACTCCGGTCGTGAAAGGGTCTTGGGGCGTCACGTGGCACCCCTGGTTTCTGCCTCCGACACACTTGCGCCCGCATAGGCTAGCAGCCCGACAACCAATGCCTGGGCTGCCATTCAGGCCCAGTGCGGCGCGGCGACTCCTCACCCCGCTTCCATCTGGACCGTCCGTCCAGATGGACGGATAAAATTATTAACTTGTGTGAAAACATCTCTGAAAATTATGTAATTTCCTAATTGTCGCCATTAGCTTGATTATATCGTCCGCATGGTTGATTTAGAGTTGCTGTTATGCGAAATGTTACCTTTCTGCATTGTTTATTTTTCATTCTTGCTCCTTGTTTGTAATAATCTGTGATTCGATTTATTGTATCTATTAGATACTACTTGTCATTCCTGATAATTATATGATCGGGGAATATTTGTCTTTAGAGTTATGATTTTTAGTTGCACGTGTTCTGCTACTTTTGTTGAGCTATGGGCCCAATGGTTCTTCAACCAGTCACTAGTCACATCTTATTTAATTTGTTTTTTTAATGTGAATAAATAATTATATGTTGTATTACAATATTTATATCTATCACAGCAATATCTGAACTGGTTGAAGAACCAATGCTGTCGACAGTACTTATCCATTTTCTGCAACGTGTGTATGAAAAAAGTTGTAGATTCTCCTACTGAGAAAAAAAAAAGACATGTAGTCAACCTATTGGGGATCTCTTATTTGTTACATGTTGTTGCTCATACGCATACCATGTTACTTTTACTGTTCTATATTTGTAATGGCATTGTAGATCATCATTGTTCTAGCTACTTGTGCACTCTCATTGTTCTACATAACTTATTGTAGATCATCATTGACCACAATTATTCTACCCTTGTACGGTCAGTGGTTAACATGTGTAATGCACATAACTTATTGAGCTGGAAGAAACAGTAAATTCAGGTTCTTGAATATTGCCATTTAGACCATCTATGAATTTACATTTAAAAATATTCAGAATGAGCAACATATTATGGGATTTTTTTGAAAAAGTCAGTTGTTAAATTAAATTCTTGCAAACAAATTGAACGAAAAACAATAAAAAACAGTCAACCTGCAGGGACATCGGCCAATTTGCCTCAGGCCCCATGTCAGTCATGCCCCAAGACACAGAAGATAAACAATAGTTTAATACTTTATCTGGTTTCAAAATAATGTCGCCTGCTAGTGCATTTTAAAATCGAGTAATTAGATTTGTTACTTTAAGATTCATGCAAAAAAATTAAGAGAGTCCATCAGAACACTTTCTAAAGATAATATTAAACATATAGTGCCAAGTATAGTAGTATGACGTCAAATAGTGATGTCCATTGTAGATATTTAATTGGCAGACCACAACGATATACTTAGATGGACGCTACATCAGTATGAAAAATTCTCGGTAAAGTCTATTTACTAGGCCCTGTCAACATCCGTGCCTTGTCTTATACGATGCACCTATGAAAAATGAAAGTCCATCTTATTATTAATAGTTTTCCGTGGTATCTGTTTTAAGGGTCACATTGACGAAACATAATTTTCTAGAAAGAATTCAAACCGAAATACTAAATATTGTTTTTATAATCTAAGTGAGAGTATTCAATATTTAGTTTTTGATTGCTCTCTTGATAGATTTATCAGGAGCATTGTTTTGTCTCATTTAACATCCCTCGTATGTGAACTTTCAGCATATGTTCTGAGGGGATACAAAACTTAAGAAACTTAGTTGATGTGGCATTACAAGTTTATGCTAGGCAATTTAGTTGTGTCATAATAATATGGTTTTTGATAAATCTTTGGTGTCGTCGTATTTACATGTCGTTTTGGACTGGCCTGATTTGTCCATGCTTCATAGGGAGAAAGAGCGCCTAATACTGAAAGCGGTCTTCAGATCGCTTGAGACTATGACCATAGAGATCTTCACTAATAATGGATGGCGCTTTTCAAATAGAATAATATTCTAGATTTATAAATCACTGGATCGAAATTTTGGGTTTGTTATATCGTGATATTCTGATTTTTTCTTATGTGATGGATGTGCTAGTTGATGCATAGGCCGAAATATTAATTTAATATATTCTGTTCTCTAAAAAGTAATAGTATGGTACACAGTAGTAATTTTCTACAACTCTATTGCAGATAGTGATATATGAATAAATAGTACATGTAACTTGATCATACCGGTTATATACTTGTCGAGACTCCCTTTAGGCACATACTCAAAGCATAGTGCTCTGTTTCTTACGTCTGCTAGGATAGACTTGCCCCCAAAGTCTTGCAGTAATCCTTGTGTATCAGCACAATAGCCAAGAAATCGCACTATATTTTTGTGTCGCACCTTCATTAGACACTCAATCTCCTTGATGAATTGCTTCTCATCCATATCGTTCGCTCCAGACAACTTCTTGACAGCGACCTTCCTACTCCCAAGTACTCCCTGCATATTGGTTTGCCTTGTCAGCATGAACTGATGAGTGCAGTCTAGGATTTCTAGATGTACTGAGTGCAGTCTAGGATTTCTTCCACCTTGTAAACCACTGCGAACCCACCACTTCCGAGCTTCATATCCTCCGAGAAATTATTTGTGATGGTTTCCAGAAGAGATAATGGTAGCTGCCTCGGGTCTTCACCTTCACGAGGTAGCAAGCACTCGGCATCCATCTTTAAGAAGTATTGAGGTAGCCTACCTTGCGAATTTCATCAAACAAAAATTCCTCCCACACTGTACCTGCAAAAATATACTGATCATCCTGAATCTAACGTAGCGCAATTTCATCGGTTCAGCTGCCTTACTGTTAAATTAGAACTCTATTGCTACTTAAACTACTAGTACCTCCAGTTGGAAATGGAATGCTTGACTGAGCAAGATAGCTGTGACACCGCTGTTGGCAGAACTCCAATGATGTCAAACTGGGACATGGATGAATTTTCTAAGCACCATTAAGCGGCATCTTTCCAAGATCAAAGCTTGTGATCATGAGAAAAGATGATGCTGTGCTAACGCCCAACTGACTGCTACCGCATGAGAAGGCCATGATTGAGAAGATGTTTTCGTCAAAGAAAGGAAAGCTGCTACTTTGATGGTTACCTTGAAGGCCATGCTGCTTGGTGACGACGATGTTTCAGATGCACGCCGTAGTCTGTAGGAATAACTGGAGTCAACAGAGGAAAGAGAAGCAGCAGTGTGATAACTTAGGAACGCCTCCCCGATGTGAGATCTGGATCTATACCATCCAAATAGTCTGCAGTTGCACTAATCATAGTTCGTTTGTCACATGGAGCCGTGCGCGCTCTGAACAAACTGAACATGTGCGCGTCGATTGGTCAACTAATAGAAGCGGGGCCTCTGATGCTGACAGAATTGGCAAAATTAAAGTCTGGCGTTTCATAACATGAGAACGACAGCAAAGCATGCCAGCCCATAATACACCTAATCCAAGATTAGTTTTTGACGGGGACTTTTACAAATAATATGCTTGCCATTTTGAATAGTCAAATCAAATACGTATCTGAACCACATCTAGCGCTGACTTTACCCCCACTTGACTTGAACGCCTGTGCCACCAGCAGGCTGCATACGGGCTCTGTATCATCTATATTTTAGGCTTCCTTTCTCGGCGCCAACAGGCCACAACCAGACATGGGCCGGCGCCATCTTCGGGCTCCTTCAGTCAGGGTTTGATGGACCGGCGTCATCTTCTCAAGACTTTCAACCACTCCGTCCACTACACAATGCCTGGGTCCATGCCGGCTTGTCCACCGTCGCAAAGTCACGCCGGGCGCGGCAGGAAAACTACGCAAGATACGAGGTTTGGAAGCGACGCCCTGGTTCTGTTCCCTCGGAGTCCGGCGGGAACATGCACCAGTTCGCCGCAGCGATACCGTGCGCCGTCCTCGACGTGCTCGGCCCGCTGTATTCCAAAGACAGAGGGAGCACCCGCCGTCCTTTGGTTTAGATACTCCTACTAGTGTCGTGCATAATTGGATACTCATATAGGTTTCAAAACAAAATATATGTTACTAATGGGTGCTTCTGCTCTTTGTTAGTCCATATGGTTTATAGAAACTTATATACAGATCCTATATAGGGGAATACAGTGATTTCGCTTTTGGGGAAACTTATATACTCATATAGAATTATTGTCTAATAATAGTACCGTTCAAACTTTGCCGTTGGTGCTTTCCTTTTAATTACTATCCCTATCATGGTGTGGGTTACATGGTGGTTGCTAGTGTTATAGCAACAATAATATAAATGTTGGTTCTATCCTCTTGATGAGGTGAAGACCGGATTTTGTTCTATCCTCTTGATGAGGTGAAGACCGGATTTTTTCCATTATTTAAAAAGAAACATCATAGGATACATACCTGCGGTGTCTCCAACTCCTAATTAAACAAAAAGCAAAAAAAAAAAAAATTCTGTTGTCAGCATATTCGTACCGTAGATATGACATATCATTACTAGTTCCGAACAACCGAGAAGATGCGATTCTATGACTCCTTTTCATATGTTATTCATCCATTATTGCAACCTTTACATAACAAAATTGATGTCACCCACTAGGTTGAGGTTTGTGTCAACGAGAAGTGTTTTTTAGTGGTATTGTCGTGTTCCTCCTGCATGCGGGCTTGGTTTAGTTGCTCGTCTGTCTAGCTCTATGGCTTATGTCGGTTGTTGAAATTCATCTTGCACATTGTTCTTCTAATCAACCTTGTTTTGCTTTTTAAGTCTGTTGGTTGGATAATGTGTTTATTTCTTAAACTAGTCTAAGTAGAAGGGGTTTGGGTCTTAGTGGCATTGAGAACTTCCATTAGTCTTAGATGAAAAATAAAGATAAACATGGTAGAAATCTAATAGACTTAGTCTTTTCAATAATAAAGACGTTGTTTTATCAATGTTTGATATTTATTTTATATATTGACTATATTATTTGTGTTCCTGAATTGTAGTGGCTACATCACCTTAAGCTACTTCATTGACATCACTTGGCAATATTGCCTCGAGTCATTGGATCACTTGACCATGGTGCGCCAAGTCATTGGATCACTCAACCATGGTGCACCGAGTCATTAGATCATTTGGCCATCACTTCGAGTTGCTGCTTCATTCATGATTTCACTCTGAATTATTTCCAAAAAGGCTGTCATGATCATTGATCATGATTTTACTCAGTACTGAAGATCCCTGCAAGAGTGTTATCTATCATGACTGTATCTTCACTCGGGGTCAAGTCCGGGGGTTGCCATACTTGGTATATTTGATCAAGTATCACTCAGACTTTTCGATGATTCATTATTGATTAGTCTCTTTTAACTGTTATACTATTTGATATACCAAATGATTTAATAGTTGGGGGCTACACCTATTAGGTACACCTATTGTGTGCACTCTTTTTTACAAGATTCTCCAGGATTCATAAATATCTTTACAAACTTGTTGTTATATTTGGTAGAAAAATATGACAAAACACTAGTCAAGCAATCGAAAATCAACAACTCACTTGCAAAGCTCTTGAGGGCAACTGTTGAGAATATGTACCCGGTACTCCTTACGAGATATAACTTGGCATATAAGAAAGATCATACAAGGAAGGTTAGAGATAGAGTTCTACTCGGACATTATGTTATAACTGACTAGGAACCTGTTATGTAATCCTGCCTCCGGAATATATAAGACGGACATGAGCATCTCTCATAGACACCGCAATCTAACATCATAGACACAATCAATACAATACACCACATAATACATGACATAGGGTTGTTATCCTTCGAGAGGCTCAAACCTGTCTAAATCTTACGTCTTGTGTTACCATTAACTCTCAGCCTCGTGCATGTCTACATCCATAAATAAAGATCATGGATCATCTATCCTATGATCTACTACTCGATATACTATCGATAGATGCCATCCTTCCGAGACCTCAAGCTAAAAATCAAAGAGCCTTCTCTAAACCCTCTCCTTACTACTTACATTTATTGTTAAGCATTTTGTGCTAGTAGTATTGCTCTAGTTCTTGTTGCGTGGCTATTGCATCTTGTTTGTGTTGGCACTTCACTAGTATTACATGAGTAGGGTTCCTATCTTGCTTAGTGTGTTGAACTGATTGATTGTCTAATCACTAACTTACATATAAATCAATTGGTGTGTGAATCACTAGCATATGTAGGTTGTTGTTATCTTTTTGGGTTATTATATCATGCTAGTGTGCCTCTACTAGAATTACAAAAAAGTTGCTTGAGTGCTAGATAGAGGAGTTATCAAGTAAAGTTTATTGTGACAGTTTCCGTTTCAACCCCCTTGTCAGTCACTGGGTCCTTTGAAACGGTTGGGAACTATTTTTGTGACTGTTTTTCCTATTTTCATGGTGGTTTGAAGCTAACACAAAATTATATTCTGTGATAGTGTGCCTTTCCTCAAATGTAAACGAATTTGAAATAATAGCTATACTATAGTTGTATAAAGTAATTCATATTGGTTATTGCCAATATACCATGTTTGAAATAATTTCTTCCACTACATTGAGATTATATTTATTTTTATATATTTATATGAACACATATGTATTATGAGCTATGCTCGTAGCAGCACATGAACACTTTGCTAGTCTCGATTATAAAACAACTAGTATTGTGCACGTGTGACACGCATGTGCTTTCCTTCCACCATAGATATTTACTAAAAATAAATGTTATTATTTAAACTAACAATTGATTAATAAAATTAAACTTCACATAACATATAACACAGTTATTCGTATCACAACTACTTATTCTCAAAATACATAGACCCGTGCTGCCGCGAAATTAAGATAGTATAGTATCACAAGTAGTTTGATTATAAATAATCACAAAATTAAATTTTACTCTTCATCTAGAAGATAGATCATTAACGTGTGAAACTTGTAAAAGAACAATAGAAGCTTGTCATCAAAAAACAAACCATGGATAATTACTATCATCACATGTAATTTACTAATAGTAACTCTGATATAATATCACTATAATACTGACCCATAGAATAGTATATTATACGCAATAGAACACTACAAGCTACAGCCAGTAGTGCTTGGTGCAACAAAAATAAAGACATTCAATGCTTAAATAAGTCATACTCACACTCCACTGCCATCATCTTCGAGCGAGAGGAAGTCACCTACATTCTACCCAAATTGCCGTACATCTAAAATTCCAGGATTGTTTCTGGCCTAATAACTTTTGACACAACTTTTTGGCCTTGCTTTTATTGACTGAATAATCAAAGTTATTTTTCACCTTTTCTAACACAACTACCAATTGAGTAGTTGTTTCAGAAAAGAAACTTCATGTTCAGCTCCTTTCAGCTCAGTGATTTATACTTGTTTTTCACCATCATACCACCACCACAACAACAACAACAAAATCTTTTTATCCCAAGCAAGTTGGGGTAGGCTAGAGATGAAACCCATGGAAACCCAAAAAGAAGAGACAAAGGAACAAAAGTCAAAAGAAAGAAAGGAAAAAGAGAGACGAAAACAAAAGGAACAAAAGCCAAAAGAAAGAAAAACGAGTAAGCAAGAAGGAAGAAAAAAGATCACGGTTCCGACACGTCTATTGCTAGTCTCCAAGCGCTCCTATCCATAGCTAGCTTCTTGGGGATATCCCACGCCTTCAGGTCTCTCTTAACCGACTCGTCCCAAGTCAAGTTAGGTCGGCCTATACCTCTCTTAACATTAGCATCTCTCTTTAGAACCCCACTACGCACCGGCGTCTCCGGAGGCCTCCGTTAGACATGTCCGAACCATCTCAATCAATGTTGAATCAATTTCTCCTCGATAGGTGTCACTCCTATCCTGTTCCGGATATCTTCATTCCATATTCGGTCTCTTCTTGTATGCCCATAAAACCAACGCAACATACGCATCTCTGCTATACTTAATTGTTGAACATGTCGTCTTTTCGTAGGACAACACTCAGCACCGTAGTCTGATAAATACTTGTTGCCTCACCCACCAGCTTTTACATCTTGACTGCCACAATACTCCATGTCACATTCAATCCTAAGCAGAAATACTCTACAACTTTTAGTCTGATAAATACTCCAGGTCACAAATTTAATCCTGAGCATAATACATCTTGTCTCACCCACGCTCCCATTTCTCATAATAAGCATTGTCCCATGTTTTTAGTCTGATAAATATTGTCTGCAGTTGTGGCCAGAATGCCAAAAAGTTTGTTAGCCACTTTGAAGACTAAAACACAATAGTAAGACATCAGCACAATGGAACGGCAAAATAATTTGAGTTTACTTGTGCTTGACTGCTTGTTCAACACACAATGATTTATGATTGTATAACCACATGTTTTCCCCTCTCTTCTTTCGCCAAAACAGAAAAACTTAAACCGATAGGTAGAAGGCATCCTATTGATTCAAAGAAATGACCGTAGTCCAGTTGCATTTAGAAAGAGATATTTGAAACAGTACCATTCACAAAGAAGTAGAATGTTGTATCATAAATCACAGTCTTCTAATCTCATACATATTATTGAGGAATTGTTTAATTTGTAAATATTATAAAACAATGAGCTTAGGTAAAAATGGTAATTTAATGGATGACCAAAAGAACATTGATTCTCTTAATCCCAACTTTGTGGGATAAATGTGTTAGTACATGTAACTGCAGAGATTCTTATAAGAAAGCTCTGTTAACTGGGGTAATTAATCTTATTAAATTTAATACCATGCTAGATGTAGGATGTGAAAGCTAAAACTATCACCGATTAAATTATACTACCACAAGAGTAACCAAAGAAGTTATCATCAAAGCAAAAGCTTCAACAACATCAAAAGTATGTGCTTCCCATTAAAATGGATAAGGTACACTTCTATCCTGCAAAAATTGATTTACCGACCATGGCTTCAGCATTCCGGGAGTTGCAGGACATACAATTCAAAACAAAAATGCAAGCATAGAAAGCTCATTTTTAGGAGAAACAACAAGCAAAATGATGCGGGGTAGTGGAGTTGGGCTTTCACAGCAGCACTCTTATGTGCTCCAACCATCAGGAAGAACACAAAAAGCACTGAACAGAGGTTGCATACAAAACAAAAAAAAAAAGATCAGAGAATCCAACTAATAGTGCTAGCTGATGGTGTCCATACATGAACTGCACCAATGTACCACTACGAGGAAAACTGTTTTTTGTAAGAAAAAAAATAAAGCCACAAAATGGAAAACTATATATGGGGAGAACATACCTTGGATTTTGGGAGAAGTTGTGGAGCCAACGAAATATTCCTGCATACAAATCAAAGAAAAATAATGTGAGAACCTGGTGTAGATTGTAGTTCAATGGAACATGCAAGTCTGAGGTAGAATAGAACCTATATCAAAAATAGGAGACGATTATATTATAGTTCAGAGTAACACGAATCAGACAAAAACAGGTGTTTAGATCACTACCAGAATTCTGCTTCTAGAGAAATGCATGCATAAAAGAAACAACAAAAGGATGTAGGTACTATAAACAAACAATAACCAACTCTAACCTGAATATAGAAAACATTATAAGAGGGATCTGTATCGATACGGAAATCTGAAATCCACTTGAGCACATCAAGCACAAAGTTCAATTGTTTTGCTGCACTCATCAATCCACTCCAATCGACGCATCGGTAGTGGAGCTTTGACTGGCTGCCTGCCTGTTCCTTGATGGAACACGGGTTTCTTCTTCTCCAGCTGCATTGGAGATTGCATTATACTAATCAATGAATACAGTGAGATGTACACACTTACTTGGAAGCCTGACATCATATACATAGTGAAAATGACAAAAAAAATGCATCGGGCACTCAGACTCCATGAGATTTTTTTTAGGTAATATACTCCATGGGATTTAGTAGGGAGAGGCTTCTTCATGAGGACAGACAAGTTTAATCTCTTTCGCTATTCACTAAGTGGCACAAAAAAAATGTATCATTGGAATTTTGGAGTGCACCTGATACTACAAGTTCAACCTTTTTCTTTTGGAAAACAAAATCCACATATACTGATGAGATACTTGAAAGAGTTGGTCACAGTACACATATAGACCTCAAGATTTCTGTGACTCAAAACAAAACTGTGACATGCTGCCTATACATGTAGGGAAATAATACCAACAATACACACTCTGGCACTGAATCAAGATCAAGAAAACAAAATAGAAAGATTAAAACATAATGCTAAGAATTGACACAGGCATCTAAAACATTCTGATAACAAATCATTTTATTACTGCCCACGATTCCATACATACTGACCAACAGTCAGACATCAAACTAACTGAATTTTATCAATGTCACAATTCAAACGTCGGAGAAAAAATTCTAAGAAATCAACACAGAAAAGGAATAGATAAAATATGGTCATATTCAAGTTATTGTGCAATCATTCTTACTATTACAAACTATCCCTATAATAATTTATTAAAAGTACTCTAAAAGATCCCTTGTAGATTATACTCAGTGCTATCCATTATTCATAAAACATCATAGTAAGCAAGTATGGTAGCTTTGAAAATAAACGGCTTGAACAATGTGTATATGATATTTGCATCTTCAATGTTAAACACACAGAATTCAAAAGATATAGGAACATACAGAAAATCATGTATGCCTAGAGAATATCTAAGACTTGACATTTCCTGCACGAAATAGAAGCATAAATTACACAAGGCAGCAGAAACAATTGACTTTGCAAGTGATGACCAATTAACGAATATAACGAGAAGTTTACTTATAGCTATACATAGCAAGAAAGGAGGGCAAACGGACCTGGCAAGAAACAGGAACGAAGTTCAGTTAAATCCCCACAAATAATGAACAAATCAGCACCAGTAGTACATCCCCAGGCCCATGGCGCACATCTAGCAAATTCTTAACAAATCGGCTGGACAGCAATACCTATAGCCATAAGAGACAATTGAACTCGATTTACACTGCAAAGAAAAGATCTTACAGAACAGAAGTCGCTACAACAAACTGGGACGACATGTGCACGCAAGAGATTTTGGGAGTCCTTACCGATAGAGGGCCAAACCGATCCAGGTCCGGGTGGATCTGAACTCCGCGCTGGCGCAAATGATGGGAATCGATGTGGAGGAGGAGGCGAACAACGGCTTGATGGCATTTTACGGCGGGTGGATCTGAACTCTACTAAAAACGAACAACATGACTGAATATAAACTGTGTATACCTCACAGAATTGAGCCCGTATTCAAGAGGTTTGATGCAATACGGATTGCTCGTGGCCATGGCGCCGAATCTTGCCCTGAGGAAATGAATTTAGTCTGAGCAAAGATTTGCAAGAAACGAATTGCAGGAGGGGAGGGGTTGTGTTCCTCACCTTTTGGAAGAGGCTATCATCGATAATGGAGCAGCCGGCGCCAAGGCAGCGCTACAAGAAGTGCAGGTGGAGGTTGTTATGGTGGCGGCTCCTGTTCTTCTTGGTGTCGATGAACGCGGCGATGGAGGCGGATGGCGCCCGCCAACAGCACCGGTCGCGCGAGACAGAGGAGGAGTCGGGGCGGAGATCAACGAGGGAGTCGATGAAGACGAAGAGTTCTCCTTGGCGTAAATGAAAGCGACGGAGGAGGTGGATGGTGCCCACCACCGGCGGCGCGAGGCGGAGGGAGGAGTCAGGGCGGAATTCGGCTCGCGCCCCCGAAGCCTGTGGGAGGGGGCCTCGCACCTCCGTCGCCCGGACGGCCTAAGGTTTTGCCTTCGACCCTCTCGGCACGAGAGAAGTAAACCGAAGAAAATAATCTATTTCCCTCACTCGATCCGTCAATCACATGCATGCTGTCTGCGGACGGGTACGCGAGTTCCTTGGTGGAAAAAGTCATCGAAAATCGGACGACACTCAGTTTACAAAGCGTAAGATAGCGTAACATTTTAGGATTGGACCCATTTTTCAGATGGCAACAAATTGATTCTTGGGCCCATTATTCAGTTCAGATCAAAGGCACAAAGCTTAAAACTGGGTATATACTCAGGTTAATCATATTAGACACGAAGTTTAGCTTTTATAGTAGAGAAGAAGATATAATTATTTCATTCTTCTTTTAGTTAATCATTGTTATTCAACATGTATTGTTTCCTCAAAAAAATTCAACATGCCTTGCAGTATGAATCAGGATGCTGATACGTTCACGGGGATGATAATGAAAAAGGGCATCAAACTTTGTCAGTGCATCAATCTTGATAATTATGTGGATTCTACAAAATGTGGCCTGATAAAAAATATACTTTTCACATGCCTTATTTTTCTACTAGTAAAATAACTGTGCGTTGCTACGGGTTTAACAAAAAAAAAAAGCAAATTATACAACGCAGATGTCATACTATAGACACCGGTATATTTATAGATAATGTTTGATAAATAGTTTTATAACATAGCAAAAGATAATTTATATATTATTCTTAATGTTACTGTATTACATATCTAACAATTACAAAAATGGCTTCTACGGGACATGTTTATAAAATATATGAGTAATATGTTCAAATTGGAAAACAGATTGATACTTGCCATTGACATACTAGAGAGAGTCTTGCTCTAACTCTTCTCTTTCTGGTACTCTCCATTTGTAATTATGCATGACTGACAAACTGTTAGAGAAATAGGCATTTTCAGGTTGAATTTAGTCCATTTGATTAGCAGCATATAGGTGATGACAAATTTCACAAATTTATAATTACTAGTTACGATCGTAATCAGACTAGTAAACACAAGAAGAATAAGGATGTACCCCGTGGAGGGACCAATGCCGGAGGCATCGGCGGCTCCATTCGTACCAGTCGTCATGACACGTTGCTTGAAGTAGTCGACTTAGTTGATACAGGTAGAATGTCGTTGCTGTGCAGTCCCTCGAACGGCGCCGGGAGGAAGTCGTGGATCGGGGACGCACCGGGAAGAAGTCGACGAGGTTGAGCAGTCGTGCCGTCAAGCGCTCCCCAAAAAACTGATCACCCGCACACCCGACCAGGTGTCGCCTTGCGGGAGAGGTTCCGGAGGCCTGCTCTCCCGAAGCTCCATGCGTGCGGATCGCGGGGACGGGGAAGACTCGCAAGGCAACTTGATGAAGGATGGGAAGTGTTGTGGTTTCTATCTGGGACAGTGCCGGGATGCACATATATATAGCCTCATTGTTTTGAAAACTGCAGGCGAGGAGATAGGAAACTGCAGGCGATGAAACGGGAAACCGACATGCAGCAATCAAAGCCGGATTTCGATTTCCTCGAATCTTGCCTTTCCATTTCCACGCTGCAAAACTTCCAAACGCGCGCGTGGCAGGCAGGCAGGCAGGCCGGCACGGCACGGCTCGGCTCGCTCGCTTGCTCGCACGCACGCACACCACGCCTCGCCTCGCCTCGCTCGCACGCACGCACGCACGCCACGCCTCGGCACGGCACGGCACGGCTCGGGTCGGCTCGGTGGCGGCGGCGGCGCGCGCGCGTGTGGCTTGCCTCTAGCCCCTCTCAACTTCTCTAATAGGTGTAATGAGAATCCACCTATTAAGTTGAGTCAACATGCAGTAAATACTCCATGTGAGATTAAACTGTTACATTTAATATGGGCCTAGACTTTATTCATTATTAAATAAAATATGGGCCAACCCATATTATATCTAACAATCCCCACCAAGTCTAGAGTTCCTAAGAAATGTTCTCGCATTCCCTTCTGTCGTTTGATATACCAGTGTTTCGATGGAGACTGTTAAGTTGAACATCCATCTAGAGTAGAAGTTACGCCTTTTCACAACTGAACAATGGACTAAACCTTGAATTGACAGTTTTGTGCGAAGAAGGTTTCACCAAAACTCTTTTCTGATACTAGGTTATCAAGAGCATCCCCTCTGGTTGGAGCGTATAAGTCAAACTCCTGGCCCTTTTCATGAGCATCTAGAGATTCCCACCATCTCACGTACTGTGACTAGCAGTCGAACTCATATAGGTGCATTCCTCGAGGGATATCCTGTAGGTCGATATCTCTGCTTCTCATAAGCCATTGGAACATATTAAGGTAAAGAAAAACCGGCCTACCATACTGCATAGGAAAGAAGTACATCTGAGACGGACCGATAAAGGGTCTTTCCTCTCAAGCTTGTTTCAGCTTGTTTCGCCATTCCACTTCACAGGATCTCCGATCACATGGAACAGGTTACCGCTGAAACAGTTTATCAAGTGGGTCTCATGCCCATCTCACTTGATGCACTGTCTATCACATTACATAACAACCCCTTTGTGAATTGGTCTGCTAGATTTTTAGACGTGTGGACATAGTCCAACGCTATTACTCCGGAGTTTCTCATTTTCCTGATAGATTTCAGCCGCCTTTTGACATGCCTAGATGACTTCATGTTATTCTTAGAACTGTTCACCTTGACTATCATAGTCTGGTTGTCACAGTTCATGGAAATAGCTGGTATAGGTTTTTCAACCACCGGTAAGTCCATAAGGAAATCACGAAGCCACTCGGCCTCAATTGTGACGGAGTCTAATGCTGTTAGTTTTGCTTTCATGGTTGACCTCGTTAAGATGGTCTGCTTGCAAGACTTCCAGAAAGCAGCACCACCTCCAAGTAGAAACACATATCTACTCGTGGCGTACATCTCATCAGCATCAGATATCCAGTTGGCATCACAATAACCCTCTAGTACCCTCGGATACCCGGTATAGTGAATACCATAGCTCATCGTACCTTTTAGATAGCGCATTACTCTCTCAAGAGCACGCCAATGATCATCTCCCGGGTTTGAAACAAACCGGCTCAATTTGCTCACCGCGAAAGAGATATCAGGCCTTGTTGCGTTAGCTAAGTACATGAGCGAACCAATGATCTGAGAATATTTTAATTGATCCCATGCTATTATTCGATTTTTTCTCAATAGCACACTAGGGTCATAAGGTGTTGGAGATTGACAATCGCTGAACCCGAAGCGACTCAAAATCTTCTCCACATAGTGGGACTGTACAAGAGTCACCCCACCATTACCTTCTCTTAACAGCTTGATGTTAAGAATAACATATGCTTCTCCCAAATCTTTCATCTCAAAATTATTAGATAGGAAATCTTTTACCTCCTTAATCACATTAAGGCTGGTCCCAAAGATTAAGATGTCATCAACATATAAAGACAAGATAGCTCTCTCGCCCCCACCATACCGATAATATACACATTTGTCAGCTTCATTCACGGCAAAGCCGGCCAATATTAAAGTTCTTTCAAACTTCTCGTGCCATTGCTTAGGTGCTTATTTTAGGCCGTATAGGGATTTCAGTAATTTACACACTAAGCCCTTTTGACCATCTACTATAAACCTATCAGGCTGATCCATATAGATCTCCTCCTCTAACTCTCCATGTAGGAAAGCTGTCTTAACGTCCATCTGATAAACGAGAAGACCATGTGAGGCTGCCAAGGAAAGTAGTACTCGAATCGTGGTCAAACGAGCAACAGGTGAGTAGTGTCGAAATAATCTTCACCTTCTTTCTGTGAATATCCCTTAACTACAAGCCTTGCCTTGTACCTCTCGATAGTCCCATCAGGCCTAAGCTTTTTCTTGAATATTCATTTGCAACCTATAAGTTTACAACCATAAGGGCACTCAACGACTTCCTAAGTACCATTAGACATAATAGAATCCATCTCGCTCCTTACTGCTTCCTTTCATAAGTCAGTATCAGGAGAGGAATATGGCTCCTCAATAGTACTAGGAGTGTCTTCCATAAGGTACATAATGAAGTCATCACCAAAGGATTTTACAACCCTATGTCTCTTACTCTTTCGAGTGACTCCATTGTTATCCTACTCAGGATTTTTCATATGGGGCTGTTCACTGTGTATAACCGGTGTAAAAATCTCATGGGGAATTATAGAATCATGACTAGAAATGCTATGTTCATTCTTCGTAGGAAAATTACTCTCAAAAAATGTAGTGTCTCTGGACTCAAAAATTGTACCGACCTCCATGTCAGGTACTCCAGATTTAACAACTAAGAATTTATAACCCACGCTGTTGAATGCATAACCTAGAAAAACACAATCAACAGTTTTAGGTCCTAGCTTGCGCTTCTTGTTAATTGGCACGTTCACCATGGCCAAACAACCTCAAGTGCGCAAGTATGAGAGATTTATTTTCCTCTTAAACCATTCCTCAAATGGTGAAATTTCTTTATTCTTTATTGGCACTCTATTCAGGACATGACATGCCGTCAAAATCGCCTCACCCCACCATTCCTTAGATAGTCCCGCGGTCTCTAACATGGCGTCAACCAAATCAGTTAGAGTGCGGTTCTTTCGTTCGGCGATCCCATTGGATTCAGGTGAGTAAGGCGGTGTCCTCTCATGAATAATTCCGTGCTCAGTACAGAAGTCAGAAAATTCATTGGAAAAATATTCTCCACCGTGATCAGACCTTAACAGTTTGATTTTCTTCTCAAGTTGGTTTTCTACTTCAGCTTTATAGATCTTAAAGTAATGCAACGCTTCATCTTTCGTTTTCAACAAATAGATATAGCAATAACGGGTACAATCATCTATAAGAGTCATGAAGTATCTTTTGCCGCCTTTAGTCAATTCGCCGTTCATTTCGCACAAATCAGTATGAACAAGTTCTAATGTCTCTAAGTTCCTCGCCTCCGCAGCCTTGTGAGGGTTGCGAGATTGCTTAGATTGCATTTGACTAAGTTAAATTTAGGAATTAAATTCAAATTTGCTAACCGCATCATACAACCAAAATTAACATGACAAAGCCATAAATGCCAAATGTTCGACTCATACAAAATTAAGGCATTGTTCACAACATTATTACAGACATTGTCATTCAAAGAGAAACGGAATAAGCCTCCGTAGTCATAGCCTTTTCTATCAAATGTCCCATACTTAGAAAGTACATATTTATTTGACTCAAGAACAATCTTAAAGCCATCTCTACATAGTAGAGAGCCACTAACTAGATTTTTCTTGATAGAGGGGACATGCTGGATGTTCTTCAAAAGCACGGTCTTTCCTAAAGTAAGATTGAGAGCGACCGTACCAACACCAAGAACACGTGCATGTGATCCATTCCCCATCAACAACGCTCCAGTCACGCCGGCCTGATAAGAAGAAAACAAAGAAATATCAGCACACACATGTACATTAGCTCGAGTGTCCATCCACCACTCAGGCGAATGACAAACTGACAGAACAGTAGGTAAGAAATTACCATACCCTGATGTTCCCGCAGTCTCGCTAATTACCATATTTGCGATTTCTTTGGCTGGATAAATTTGCGGTCTGGGCATGCACTTGCCTAATGCTCACTGCTGCCGCAAACAAAACAGCCCTCGTTTTCTTTTCCCGTTTTCTTCTTAAACATGGTAGTCTGCTTTGGCTTCTCTTTCTTTTCCTGCTTCTTCTTTTTATTGCGAGACGCATTGGAATTATTTTTCTTCTGCGCCACATTGGCGGTAGAAGACTCAACGCCGTTTCCGCGCGTGTCTTTTGCTCTCGCCCTCTCCTCAACATCAAGAGTTCCAATAAGGTCAGCCACGCTGAACTCTTATCTCTTGTGTTTTAGAGAAGTAGCAAAATCCTTCCAAGAAGGTGGCAATTTGGAGATAATGCCTCCAGCCACAAACTTGTCAGACAACACACAAGGGAATTGTTCGAGTTTTTTTGCTAGTGCTTGTACTTCATGAGCTTGTTCAACTACAGAACGGTTCTCAACCATCTTATAGTCAAACATTTGCTCCATGACGTACAGCTCACTCCCAGCATCAGATACACCGAACTTAGCATCCAATGCATCCCACAACTCTTTGGCAGTTTTACATGTGATGTAGGAATCAACATACTTGTCAGGAAGAGCGCTAATCATACCGCGTCAAAACAGGTTATCGGTAGCCTCGAACGCTTTCTTCTCTTCAGGAGTCAATTGTTTGGGCTTCCCCTGTGCGGCATGATAGCAATTCATCGCTGTCAACCATAGTATCATCCGTGCACGCCACCTCTTGTAAAACGTACCATCAAAATTATCGGGTTTCAACGCAGCAGCAAATCCTCTAACAAAAAAATGCCTACCAGGTTTTTGGATTGTTAGAGAAATAGGTATTTTCAGGTTGAATTTAGTCCATCTGATTAGCAGCATATAGGTAATAACAAATTTCACAAATTTGTAATTACTAGTTACGATCGCAATCAGACTAGTAAACACAAGAAGAATAAGGATATACCCCGCGGAGGGACCAATGCCGGAGGCACCGACGGCTCCATTCGTACCAGTCGTCATGGCACGTTGCTTGAAGTAGTCGATCTTAGTTGATGCAGGTAGAACATCGTTGCCGTGCAGTCCCTCGAACGGCGCCGGGAGGAAGTCGTGGATCGGGGACGCACTGGGAAGAAGTCGACAAGGTTGAGCAGTCGCGCCGTCAAGCGCTCCCCAAAAACCTGATCGCCCGCACACCCGAGCAGGTGTCGCCTTGCGGGAGAGGTTCCGGAGGCCTGCTCTCCCGAAGCTCCGTGCGCGCGGATCGCCGGGACAGGGAAAACTCGGAAGGCAACTCGACGAAGGATGGGAAGTGTTGTGGTTTCTATCTGGGGCAGTGCCGAGATGCACATATATATAGCCTTAGTGTTTTGGAAACTGTAGGCGAGGAGATAGGAAACTGCAGGCAATGAAACGGGAAACCGACATGCAGCAATCAAAGCCGGATTTCGGTTTCCTCGAATCTTGCCTTTCCGTTTCTACGCTGCAAAACTTCCAAACGTGCGCGCGCGACAGGCAGGCAGGCAGGCACGGCTCGCTCGCACGCCATGGCACGGCTCGGCTCGGCTCGGCGGCGGCGGCGCGCGCGCGTGTGACTTGCCTCTAGCCCCTCTCAACTTCTCTAATAGGTGTAACGAGAATCCACCTATTAAGTTGAGTCAACATGTAGTAAATACTTCATGTGGGATTAAACTGTTACATTTAATATGGACCTGAACTTTATTTATTATTAAATAAAATATGAGCCAGCCCATATTATATCTAACACAAACAAGCATAAATAAAGAGAAAGAAGATTGAAAACGGATTATTGAAATTAAGATAATGATAACAATGGACATATATGGATTTTAGATGAATCTAGGAAGAAGAATCAGGTCAATCTGAGCTGGGATAGGGTCAAGCTGAGATTTTTCAGAGCACCAGAAAATAAAGGTCCAATTAACAAAAAGATTTTGTACAGAATTAAGCACGTAATCAGTAGAAGAACATCAATACCACAAGCTCCAAAAATATAATCTAAGTATCTAACATCATTTTCTCTGCATGTAACAGAGAAATTATTGGCTTGCTAAAATGACTAAACAACTCATAGTCAACAATCACAAATTTGTACCCATCTGCTGCTTGATATAAAAAAATTTCAGCGTATCTCCTTGATCCAAGATGCTCCTTTGCTGAGTCTGTCCTGGACTCAATGGTGGAAAGCACCTACAACTGAATGAAATAGATAGGGTTAAGTGTCAAGTTCAATGCTGAGTTAGTCCCAAGCTGCCATGGACAAGTCAATAAATACCTGATGCAAAGGCCAAGCAATCTAACAACTCACGTTTCAATCTGCAGCACGGTGGACATGATACCTGGCTCCCACTGCAAGTGCTCCACTGTCGGCATTCTAATTGCACTACTGTTGTCCCATGTCGGCTGTATCATACCAAGCCACCACCAAAACCATCACGAATAGGACTACGGGAGTGGAACAGAGACGCTTGGCTGGGAGGCTATTCAGCATGGCCAATTTGTCGTTGTCCTGCATGAACAAACAGCACAGAATGATTAGTTCAGAGTACAACAAGAGGAGACGGCACATTAGCAGTAGATCGCGCGTTGAAGAGTTGTCTTACCATGACCGACAGCGTGATGTGATGAACGCAGGGGTTTGACGCGCGGCTGGTGAGGTGGCGTCAAGCAAATCCATCGCAGACGAAGCAGAAGGCCCCTAGTAAAAAGGAGCGCGAAGGCAAGCGTTCACCGAGTCGTCGTTCTGCGGAGAGGGTCGCCGCCATCGTTGGCGTGAGTTTACAGGAGGCCGTCGCCACCACCATCACCTGTCCTTTCGCAGCCCGCTGGCGTGAGCTTCGAGTGGAGGCAGAGGCTGAGGCGGCGATTGCGAATTAGGTTTTCTCTTTCTTTCTTTTTACTACGAGCACGAAGCTCCGCCAGGAGGCCATCGTACGGGGGTTGGACTTTACGCTTTGTTTTTTCTTTTCTCACAACGGGACAGGAGGTAGATTAACGGGACAGGGAGGCAGAAAATTTTAGATGGAAGAGGCGACCATACTTGTTTTAATAGTAGTAGAGAAGAGAAGAAGATTCCTTTAAAGAACAATACATTAATATGGGTATCTGTTTACAAATTATATAGGACAAGTTTAAAAGAAAGATGGAAGTATTGAAATTGATGTCTACAAAAATGACATCATGGAGCATGCTAGAGATCTGTGGAACTAATGTGACTTGAGCCAACATTCTGTGAAGCCAACAAAGAATATGCAATAAACTACTAGAATTGTCCTAAGGATTTTCCAGAAGCATTTTTAGAGTAAGTTATTCATTATAAGTTTTCATATTTTTACACTACACAAAAATTGATGTGGTTTGCATGTTATTCTAGTTCTAGCTTGTATGATAATGTAATTCTTCATGAAACTTCAGGCAAGACGTAAGAGAACACTCCAAAAATAGATCAAACTTGACAATCCTTGTCACAGTGGCACAAAACCATATAAAAAGTTAATTTATGAAAATGTAAAGATTTAGCAATTAATCCCAACATGCCAATTAATTATTAGTATTACTTATCAAATATGATTACATATGTTCAATGTTTGTATTCGGGGTGGTAAGGATAATGAATCTCCAAGTTTGGATGCCTTATGTTTTATGATTCACACAAAGGGTCGCACTTTTATGGATTGAGTCCTCCAGCAACCATGTGAGCTGATATAATCGTATAAAATTCTTTTTATCAGTACTATTGTAAGGACCGAAGACGTACTGAGAGGGAAGGGGGGAGGGGTGAATCGGTAAGCCGACTTCAAATCCGAATACTTCAATTTCACACCACTAGATCCTAGCAATCATTGCAACCTAAGCAATTCTACGAGGCCCTGATCCTATATATGCTAGTGTTCATGATAAATACAAATATGGAAGCTAAACACACTAACCTATGTAAGTCACAAGTCAATCTAGTTACTAGAGCATAGAATTGCGGAATAGTAAAGTGGGATCAAGGAATGCTCATGATTTTTTTCCGAGGTCTCGGAAGGATGGCGCCTTCCTCTACTCCTCGTTGGACCACTCCTGCCAGAGTGTCGGTCCCTCGTGCCACCATTGTAGAGTTCTCGCACACGAGCCCACAATCACTTCTGGAGGGAAGGCACGGTTGTGTCACCGCTGCTACCAAGGCACAAGGTAGCCTTCCTCGAGAACTTGCCGGACTCCCCGAGCTGACACGGGCGCTCACTAGCGATGTCCCTCTCAACGGCGGGCTCAAACCGTGTACAAATGTATGACGACCTTCACAACTAATCATAATAGGCTCGATCACCGACACCTAACCGGTCTAGATCTCATCATATACCAAGAGTAACAATCTAGATCACACCCTCAAGGACACCCTAGGCTTAGATGTGCAAGATGCTCAAATTATTCTCACTAGCACTCTCAAGATATGCAATATCTCCTCCTAGTGCTCTCCTTTTTTCCTCTTGGCTCTCACCAAATGCTCCAAGCTATTCCACTGGCTAAGAGAGGTCTCCAAGATCCCGACAATGAAGTTATCTAGGCTTCCAACCTCAAACTAGTCATTGCTCCATGAAATTACCTTTCTAGACATAATTGACCGGACTGTCCGGTCACTGCCAGACCGAACTGTCCGATCTCTCTGAAACGGTTCCCAGAACTGTTGGCTGCTCTGTCCAGGCGATTTCCCTGTACTGACTGGACCATCCGGTTAGTAGACCGGACCGTCTGGTCTCTCCAAATCCAATGTTTCCAGAGAACTTCCCAAAGTGCTTCCTCTCTGCCTGTACTGATCCACATAGACCGGACCGTCCGGTCTGTAGACCGGACCATACGGTCTCTGTAGACTCCAGCACAGATAGATTCCTCGCAAGTCCTCTCTTTGATCTCCTAGTGACCGTACAGTCCGGTATCTACTGACCCCTCTGTCCGGTCACTATGTTCAGAAGCTGAAACTCCTCGTCCTTGCTTGACTTCGTTTCCCGGCTTCTCCGAACAACTCCTTGGCTTGTCCACTATTACCTAGCACCTATGATTTCACTGAGCATTCGTGCACATCACCGACTAGTCGTGACCTAAGAGACATAGCCTAGACCCCGTTGATAGTCCGGTTTTTCCTATGGACTCAAAGCCCTAACAACTAGACAAGTGTTCCAAACACTTGCTCCATAGCTTGTACTTAGGCTTGATCCATCTCCATCAACCCTTGGACTCCATCAAGCCTTCATGCTTGTGGTCATTGTCTTCCATCACCAAGGCAACCATCATCATCAATAAGATTTGTAGTAGAGTTTGGAGATAATATCTGCATAGACAACACTCATGTAGATATTAGCCTACAATTTCATAATTATCATTAATCACCAAAACATTCATACCTTGGGAATCCAATCATCAATGGTCATGCAGCTTACAACTATGTTATAATATAAGTTATTTAATTTTGAGTTCTTTACATTGCAC